>CM077156.1:103138980-104619853 GCA_039583875.1 Platanthera guangdongensis
CGTCCGCTCCAACAATCACGGGCGAAATGCCCCGTCTTTCCACATGTAAAACACGCACCCGGGGTCCGACCCGTAGTCGCCCCAGAAGCGCCAGAAGGAGCTGGACCCGAAGTCCTATGCTTCTTGAAAGACCTCCGATAGCCGGACTTTGAAGCAGTCGGCACTCTGAACTCAGATTTCTTCTCACCCAAGCTTTTCTTCGCTTGCACGCTCTTCATGTCCTTCTCCAAGGACCGGGCAGTATTGACCAAGGTTAAGAAACCCTGCGTCATCGACCCTGAAAGTAATAATCTCAACTCATCCCTCAGGCCTTCATAAAAGCGATTAGTCTTGCGCTCCTCATCCATGATGGTGGAGCTAGCATAACGACTCAAACGTGTAAACTCGTGGAGATATTCATCCACGCTCCTCTCACCCTGCACCAACTTCAGGAATTCATTCTCCATTGAAATCCTCTGAGTAGAAGGGAGGTATCTTGCCAAGAACAATCCCGAGAACTCTTCCATCGGAACGTCTATCAGTTGTCTACCTCTCAGATGATCAGCTCCAATCCTTCCCACCACATCCTCGCTTCACCGTCCAGCAGGAACATAGCGCTGGTGGTCATTTGCCACTCCTCCGTCTCCGTCGCTGTCATGACTCTCTTCACCCTGGAGAGACAGTCTTCAGCCTGAGATGGGGTTCCCAACCCCGAGAATAACGGAGGGTTGAAGCTCATTACATGCTTCAGTTGTCTCTCAGTTGCCCTCCTTGGCACTATTGGTTCCACAATCACTTGCTCCACCCTCCTCGGCTCAGCCTCTTCAAGAGGTACTTGCTCCATCACAGGAGCGGGCTGCTGCGCTTGCCTTCCAGGCTGCGCATTGATCACGGCCAACACCGCTTCAGCAACCAATCGTATATTTTCAGCCGACAGAGGTGTTGCAGGAGCAACATCCGGTGCACTACTAGCCTCAGAAACTCGGCGTTCTGACGGCCCAACACCACTTCGGGTCACCTATAGTGGTACAAAACACCGTTAAGCGACCAAATAAATTGCAAACAGCAATTATAGGAACACGCAAGTTCCTCAAACACGAGTATTTTCATTCCTAAGTGGACATTCATGGGTTCTTTTCACTGTTATTACGATGACGCACACAATGTGCTCACCACCCCTTAAAAAGAATTCGTCCACGAATTCAGTTTAAGCCCGACCAAAACCAGTAGTCTGATACCAAATTGTAACACCCCCTATCCGTCGCATAGCATATAGCAGTAGGTCCGGCCGGGGCCCGACGCCATATACCACAGACAGACCAGGTGGTTACTTATGGAAACCATCCAACCAATCTCAACGTCCTACACAGAGCATTCTAGCGGAAGCAGTTTATAAGAGTTGAAGAACAAGAACCCAGCAACAAGCATGAATGTCCACTAATACCAAAAGGAATGTTATTACAAAATACTCAAAACAAGCCTTAAGGCCTTACAAAAAGTTTCACTTGACTATTACATGGTTTACAAACCACGGCACGCAGGCCAGTCATACATGAATAAAGCAATAAACATTTCCATTCAAGCCTTCGAGGGCCGGCTTCGCAAAAAGGGCTTTAGCCCGCTATTCACCGCTTGGTCCAGCTGCACCTGCAAGTAACAAACCACCGCACGGTGGCAAACAAGGCAACGGTCAGCAATGCTGACCAAATTATAACGATCCCGCCCCCAACTCGGGGCGGCGATGCTCCTTCCCTGCATTTCATTAGCATAAGTGAGCAATTTATATAACCATAGACATTTCATCACAGGCGTTGGCTCGCACGGCCACACGCCTCGTGCACTCAGGGCACATTCTCGGTGAACCGGTCTATGTCACGTCAATTAAAGCCATTAACATTCCGGACTCACCACCGCCACTTAGACAGCCAAACCTATGAGAAATTTGTCTTCTTGGCATGGGTCACGTCAATTTAAGCCATTGACCGCCGAAGACTCCCATCTATGCCAACGGCGAGTGCCACGTAACCTTAGGTCTCTCTAACCCGAACGACATAGAGCGGGTACGGTTCCATCTAACCCGTGCTCACATCGCAACGACAATTTAAGCCATTTGCGCGGGTCAAACTTCCTCCGAGTCCCATTCTAACACAAGTCACATAACCCCGTTATGTTCAAGTTGGCTCTCAGGCCACCAAGTTGGCAAGATCTCGTATCCGCCCAGTTTTCCGGGTGCACCTTTGGGTTAATCCCCAAGGCTCCCTGCTGCAATCTACCGCGTAGAAAACCCGAAAAACAAACCATAACACGGAGTCTTCTCCGGCATTTATGCAATGCAACATCACCGATCCAGACCAACATGTCCGGGTAGGCTTCACACAAAATGCCTATGTCCGTTCTCGCATACGGACTCTAAACAACGGGGACTTAACATATCTACCCGAAGGAACGCCTCCAACTCTCCGCAAACTCGCGAGAGCGGGCTTCCTATGCAAAGAAAGAGAGCGACTCATGCTCAAGATGAGGATCGTTACCCTTGAGTTCCTCTTTGGCGCCATCGCAAAGTAATCGGATATAAATCACCGCACTAGCGTTGCCTCCGTGGATCCGGAGTCGGCTTGCGATTCGGAGCTCCGAAGCTCCTCCAATGGCGGATCTAGCTCTTCTTCTTCTTGCCTTATCTCTCCTCTCTCCAAGGATTTAGAAAGAGAACAAGTGGAAAAAAGTGAGGTTTTCCAAGTCAACTCACGGGTATATCCTCTCAGGAACAACCCCCAGCCGTTGGATCTCAACCTAAGGAAACGAACGGCTTTGATTCGGGGCTGAAATGCCCAATCTGGACCGAACACGGCCTGGCACACGCCCGTGTCCAGGGCCGTGTGCCTCATTCGCCGTCAAAAGCGAATCACCTGGAACCTCACACGGGTATCGAACACGCCCGTGTTCGAGCTGACACGCCCGTGTTCCAACTGACACGGCCGTGTAGCCGGCCGTGTACCCCATGATTTTTCCCCGTTTTCAACCCGAGCACTGCACGGGTTCTAGGACACGCTCGTGTCCTTGCCCGTGTCACCTTGACACGCCTGGGCTCCAGGCCGTGTACACGGTCTCGACACTTCGCGGCTAAGTGTCGACACGGGTCGACACGCCCTGCGACACGCCCGTGTCGCAGGCCGTGTGCCATGTCTCGACACATTGTCGACACCAAAGTGTCGACTTCGCGGGACGAGTGTCGACACGGGTTGACACGCCCTGCGACACGCCCGTGTCGCAGGCCGTGTGCCATGTCTCGACACAACGTCGAAGCACTGTGTCGACTTCATGGCTAAGTGTCGACACGGGTCGACACGCCCTGCGACACGCCCGTGTCGCAGGCCGTGTGCCCAGTCTCGACACAATGTCGAGACCAAAGTGTCGACTTCGCGCCTTAGTGTCGACACAGGCTTGACACGCCCTGGGACACGCCCGTGTCCTAGGCCGTGTGCCCGCAGCCAGAACTCAAACTGGCCCAAAACATCCCCCTTTGCTCCTTTGAGTTTCGGGGCGTTACATGCATGATGTACTATGCATTCTAAAAAAGGCCTTAATGCATGCCATGGGCGGCGTACACCTGAAAATGTTATGCATCCCATACTACATAACATTCTCATGCAACAAAAAAAAAAGAAAACGTGCTAGCCGCATTCATGTGGTGAGGTTATGCATCCCATACTACATAACCCTCACATGTTGCCTCCTATGGTGGATCCATATACAAACACATATTATGCATCCCATACTACATAATATGCCCCGTATACTTCTTTATGCTCATGAGTGTAGTGTTCGTGCTTTAGCCAAGACGTGCTGATGACATATCGGTGTGTGTATGGTATGACGCTAACCACTAATGCGAACAAGGGAAAGGTTGCCCGGCCATTTGTCAAGCAACCTCCCTCTGATACCAACTGTCACAACCCGCATTTTCTCAACGATAAAATCGTATCAGAGTTAGGGAAAATGCGTGTCGTGATGCCACGTCGTGCAGGGGATAACTGCACACGCTCAGGCAAAACTCCAGACCTAGGATTTTAAGGAAAATCGTTGATTAATTATGAAAGAAAATCAGTTATGTTGAATGGCCGTATCCCTCGGCACGGTGGATCAGCTAGTCCACAATTGAAATATATTTATACGCAGCAGAAAATACTTTGGTTCAATTAAGTTGACACCCTAGTGAGCATAAGTGTCCCCGAGGGACAACTCATGGTATGCACGACTCTAAGTGAATATAATAGATATAAAAGGTAGTCTTTTACGCTAAGGAAATATAGTGTCTTTGTTTTATAAATATGCTATGCATGAGCTACATATAATAATGCTTTTAGGGTTTAAAATATTTAACATGCAACCTAGCATAAATCCTTCCCAGAAGCAAGTAAACAACCACAAATAGGCAAAAAGGCAGCAGTTTAAGTTCATACCCAGCATCACAAGAAGCCACCAGTGGGCGTCAACAACCTGACACGAGCCCACTGGTGAGTATGTATGTCTATACAAAAAAGTAAAGAACTACCTCACAAAATCGGGGATCGGCTGTCTCAGCTACCCAAGAGGCCGCAAACCAGCCCCTCCAAAAGAACTAGCCGCTGAACCGGCTACAACCTGGACCTGAGGCATTCAAGAAAAGGACACCTCAGCAAGGAAATAATCAAAAAGGGTAAGTAAAGCATTAGAATTATGAGCAAAAGAAGGGTTTACCAACCCGGAAACAAACTGCTATAGGCAAAAGAAAGGGCATGACAGTAAGAAAAGAGCACTGTCTAAAGCACAGTAAAGCACACCAAGTGCGAGCAATAAAAGCAACATGCCAAACGAAAGAGTCTGCAACAACAACAAGACATATACATATATGCCCAAAAGAAAGAGAAAACGAAAACAGGAAGGGGACTAACATTCCTAATACGTGGGTAAGTGGCAGTGGTCAAAACATGGATCTGAATTCATAACCAAAATCAGATCCAAAAAGGGCTAAGGGGTCGCCAGTGGCAGCTTTAGGGTCCCACACACACCAACCCAAACCGGGGCAAAAAGGCGGTGGCCACAGCTCTCCACATCAATATCCACCCCTCCAGAGGCCACTAAAATTTCACCACCTGCCACAACCCAAGAGTCGGCATGCAAAACTAGGCCGAACACCCAATACCACCCCCTAGAGAATGGGAAAAGTCACACTAACAATCCTAAGGAAACACACGAACCCAAGACAGAAAAGTCGAGTCCACTCGACGCGGCGTTGTGTAAGCTCCACTCACTTGACGCCCAAAATACTTAGCCGCAGATCCTACGCTGGATGACGACGTTGAGTGAACTCAGCTCACTCGACGCTGTCAGCTCTTTCCACTTAGGGTAAACGTAAGTCTTGTTAAAATCACAGCCTAAACTCTCTCAATGCAAGAAAGCAGAGAGTTGGAACTTTAATCCCAACCCTCCGTTCCGTCCTAACTACTCGGGACTATCGCAACCAAACCTAAACCACCTCTACCGCAGCCGCACCCTAACTCTAGCTACCCACTGAACATCATACCTCAAACAAAAGAGAGAACCTTGGTTTAATTGTAAAGAAAAGGACAATAACAGCCCATGGACAAAATGAATGAAGGAGACATCCTACTGTTCTAATTTCTAAGGAGGAAAAATAATGAAAATAGAAGTATTGCATAGGAAAAAAGAGAACAGAGCAAGAGTTAGAATATTTTGGCAATGGCAAGGGAGCCACTTGTAACAACCCCATCCGTTCATATGATATATTCTAGAAGGTCTGGCCGGGGCCCCACAGGATATATCACAAAACAGTCGGTGATGGTACAGGATGATACCAGAGTAGCGCATCGCACCTATCACAAAGCATTCTAGCGGAAGCCTAGACTACAACTGAAACTCCTCATGAATGTCCAAACATAAAACTCCACATTTTATACAGTATAGGAATGTCTTACAACATATACAAAGAGTTGGCCTTATGGCCTTACATGGCTTTCACACAGTGGCCTAAAGCAGATTGGCGCGCAGGCCGACCACAATAAAAGAGAACACTCAAAAGAACATATTTAGCCTTCAAGGGCTAACAGCAGCAGCAGCAACACCAGCAGGAGCATCAACCTCTATGCGTCCTGCTCGGTTCTCCCGTACCTGGAAAGGGATAATCCACCCACCGGTGGCAAACAAAAGCAACGGTCAGCGTTCAGCTGACCAAATTATAACGACCCTACCCCTCTCTCGGGGCAGCGGTATTTTTCCCTACAGGCATATCATATCACAAGTATGGCAGCTATATCATCAAAAGGTGCTTTCACGCACACAAGCCATCACAACCGTTCGCCGCCCGGCCCAACGGTCCGTGCACTCAGGGCACATTCTTGGTGTTCTGGCAACCTCTTGCCCACCACCGTATCAGGGTTATCACCCAACGGTAAATCTCTTGAGCATTTACTCCATGGCGTGCAGCCGGAGTCAGTCTTCGGACACCGGGATGGCCCGTAGCCCCCCGTTGTGTCATGGCGCGCAGGCCGAAGACTCTTGCTATGCGCTCCAACAGACCGCACTTTTTGGTCTCACGTCGGACGGACATAGCGCAGGTCGGATCCTCCACCCCCCGTTGCTCAAATCGCCTTGCCTTCTCCGAGTACAGCGTACTCATGGCTATATCAAAGGCGCGGGTCGGTCTCACCAATCCTGTTCTTGACATTCAAGCCTGGATATTTCACTATACCCATTTCCTCACAGCAACAACGGGTCTTTCCTGGGCACACCAGTACTTCCTGTGACTCTCTCCACGGGTGGACACCGCACAAGCACAAATGTCAGGGGTCTTTCCTGGGCACACCAGTACTTCCTGTGCCTCATTCACAGGTTGGACCCAAAACCATCACATGGCTATTTTCCTGGGCTACCACCCCAGTACTTCCTGCTACTCCTTTTCGCAGGCATAACCCGTAGACTCCTTACACTACACGTTTATCACGGAGTCTTCTCCGGTTCGTATGCAACATCACCAATCCAGACCAACCTGTCCAGATGGGCTTCACACAGCATGCCTATTCCGTACTCCATTTCCGGATCTATATGCTCACAAAAGGGGATTTCAAGCATCCACCCAAAGATTTCCAAAATCAGCCACCTCTTGGTGGGGGAAATCACAAGATATGCCAAAAAGGAAGCCTTCACATGGCTAGGAAGAAAAGTCGTTACCCTTGACGACCGCTTCGGTGCCATGGCCTCAAAGCTAGCTTGTAAGACTCGCAAGATCGTCTCCTCCGCAACGCTGGCTTCGGATCTCTCGTTGGTAAACTGCAACACCACCAACAACAGCCCCCTTTCCTTCTTCCTCCTCCTTTCTCTCTCTCTTTCTCTCTTCACTTGAAGAAAGTTCAAGGCCAAAGAAATGAGAATGCTTTCTCTGATTTCGGCCCTTAAGGAAAAAGAAGAAGACGCTTCAGCCCTTGGATCTAGACTGAAGGAATGGACGGCCACGATTCTGCCAAAAACACATATTTTGACCCGACACAGCCTCTGACACGGCCGTGTGCTAGGCCGTGTGCCTCAAGCGGTGGTCAACCAACTTATCCAAACCAGTGACACGCCCACGGGACACGCCCGTGTCATGGGCTGTGTCACCAACACGCCTTCAGACATGCCCGTGTCTGTGGCCGTGTACCTGGGGAAAAAAATCCCAAATCATCCCGAGACTTCACACGGCCTGTGACACGCCCGTGTCCCAGGCCGTGTGCCCAGACACGGCACAAAGACACGCCATGTCGAAACCTTCGGCGGGCTGAGTTCGTCGCCTGATTTGACACGCCCTGTGACACGCCCGTGTCACAGGCCGTGTTCAATCTCTCGACACTCGACACTCATGTCTCGACACTCGACGCTCGTCGAGAAAAATCGTCGAGCATGCGACACGGCCTTGGACACGCCCATGTCCTGGGCCGTGTGCCTCCTCTCGACGTACCGTCGAGAGCAAAAATCGTCGAGACAAAGCCCAACCGTCGACACAACCTCGACACGCCCTGCGACACGCCCGTGTCGCAGGCCGTGTCAACTGACACGCCCTGGGACACGCCCGTGTCACAGGCCGTGTCACCCAAAATTTCCTGTTTTTGCACTTTGGGCTGTTACAATCCTCCCCCCTACAAGAAATTTCGTCCTCGAAATTTAGAGACAGGAAAGCAACAGAAACCAGCAAGAAAAATGTTACAACATAAAAAAATTTGATGTTACAACATTCTCGCTACAGATTACACAAACATCTCAGGGAACTCTGCTCGCATGGTCTGCTCGCGTTCCCATGTCAGCTCTTCATGGCCGCAGTTGTCCCATCGGACTTTTACCATACCGACCGTCTTGTTCCGCAACTGTTTTTCGGCTCGATCTTCGATCTGAATGGGTCTAACTTTCGTTGTTAGCCCATACTCCACCGGCACACGATCATCCGCGATCACTTGAGTTGGATCTTTCACGGCCTTCCGAAGCACCGAGATGTGAAAGACATCATGTAACCCACCCAAGTCCGCCGACAGAGCTAGCCGATAAGCCGCTTCGCCAATTCGCTCAACCACTTCAAAAGGACCCAAATATCTTGGACTCAACTTTTTCAATCGTCGAATCCTGGAGACACCTTTGAATGGCTTGATCTTCAAGTAGACCCAATCGCCAACCGCAAATTCTACGTTCCGGTGCTTGGCGTTGTAGTACTTCGCTTGTCGATCTTGAGCAATCAGCAATCTCTCTCGAATAGTCCGAATGGTTGAGTTTGCTTCATCCACCTCATTTGGTTTAACAACCCGGGCTTCACCCGCTTCTACCCAAGCCAAGGGAGTACGACACTTCCTTCCATATAGGGCTTCATATGGTGCCATCCCAATGCTTGCTTGGTAGCTGTTATTATATGCAAACTCGACCATATAGAGATGATCTTCCCATCTCTTTCCAAAGTCAAGGGCGCACATTCGGAGCATGTCCTCCATTGTTCTGTTGGTACGTTCAGTCTGGCCATCCGTTTGGGGATGAAAGGCCGTACTGAAAGTCAACTTCGTGCCCAACAGTCGGTGAACTAGCCTCCAATCATTTGACGTGAACCGCCCATCTCGATCACTTACGTTGCTCTGAGGAACACCGTGAAGCCGCACAATCTGATCAACATATAACTTTGCCAAACTTTCAACCGAATCATCCCGCCTGTTCGGGAGAAAATGTGCTACTTTTGTTAGCCGGTCAACTATCACCCAAATGGAATCATTTCCTCGCTGTGATCTTGGCAATCCATGCACAAAATCCATGGAAATATCATCAAATTTCCACACTGGGATCGGCAGTGACTTCAAATAACTGCCCGGCTTTTGGCATTCCGCCTTCACCATCGCACATGTTTGGCATTTGGATACATAAAGGGCAACATCTTTCTTGAGCCCTGGCCACCAGAAAAGCTTCTTCATATCGTTGAACATCTTTGTGCTCCCGGGGTGAATGGAATACTTGGTATAATGCGCTTCATACATCAGTTCTTCCCTCAGTTTCCCCACATTTGGGACGCACAACCGGCCCTCTTTTCGCAAAAGACCGTCATTCCATGTGAATTTGCCTTCTGGTCCTTCATTCACATAGCGCAAGAGATCGTCATCCAACTCCGTTGCCCGTCGAACTCGGTCCGCCAGGTCACATTGCACCTCGGTCCAGTTCAAACATGCAATGACAGTGGAATTCTTGTCAACACAATAGATCTCTAGTGCTTCCAGTTCCTGGATAAGACGTTCATCATGCCTTTGTAACCAATTTGCTGTAGCCGGAACTTGCCGACTCAAGGCATCTGCGACAACATTCCCCTTCCCGGGCGTATAGTGAATCTCGAAAGTGTAGTCCCCAAGGAACTCCAACCACCTTCGTTGTCGCATGTTCAAGTCTTTCTGCTCCAAAAGATACTTTAGGCTCTTATGATCAGTATAGATCTCCACCTTCACGCCATAAAGGTAGTGTCGCCACAACTTGAGTGCAAAAATCTCCGCCGCTAGTTCCAAATCATGGACGGGATAGTTTCGCTCATGCACCTTCAGCTGGCGTGAGCCATAAGCAATCACCTTCCCGCTCTGCAGAAGAACGCAGCCTAAGCCGCTCCCTGAGGCATCGCTATAAATTACAAATCCATCGATTCCACATGGCGAAGACAACACCGGCACCGTGGTCAATCGAACCTTCAGCTCTTCAAAAGCTCGTGCGCAATCTGGCGTCCAAACGAACTTCTGATCTTTTTGCGTCAGTGTGGTTAGCGGCAAAGCAATCCGCGAGAAGTTTTCCACAAATCTTCTATAATAGCCCGCAAGTCCAAAGAAACTCCTGACTTCGGCCACGGAAGACAATATTGGCCATTCTTGTATGGCTCTTATCTTCGCTGGATCCACTGCAATGCCCGCTCCACTCACCACATGGCCCAAAAATGCCACTGACGATAGCCAAAACTCGCACTTCGAGAACTTGGCATATAGCTGATTTTGCCTCAACGTGTTCAACATCAACCGCAAGTGAGTCTCATGCTCAGCTTTGGACTTCGAGTATACCAGGATATCATCAATAAACACTATCACAAACGGATCCAGGTACTCATGAAAAATACGGTGCATCAGATCCATAAACACCGAAGGCGCATTGCACAATCCAAAGGGCATGACTGTGAACTCATAGTGCCCATAACGCGTTCCAAATACGGTTTTGGGAATGTCACCTTCCCGAATTCTTAACTGGTAATAACCAGACTTCAGGTCCAACTTCGAATAGACGGTCGAGCCCACTAGCTGATCAAATAATTCATCAATCCGAGGTATCAGATACTTATTCTTCTCGGTCAGCTTATTCAATTCACGGTAGTCTATACACAACCGTAACCCACCATCTTTCTTCTTTACAAAAAGCACAGGCGCGCTCCAAGGTGACATACTTGGGCGGATATAATCTTGCTCTAGCATTTCTTGTAGTTGAACCTTCAACTCAGCCATCTCTTTAGGCGCAACGCGATATGGCGAGCGGGCCACGGGTTTCGCACCTGGCACTAACTCAATTGTGAAGTCAATCTCCCGCTAGGGTGGTAGCCCAGGGAGATCCGCGGGAAACACATCTGTAAATTCTGCCACAATCGGAACCTCGCACAAAGTGGCCTTAGGCTCAACAGCATGAATTAGTGCAAAGTAACACTCCGCACCCTTCCGAACAGCTTTGACTACCTGGAGTGCAGACATCAACGTCCCGCTCACTCCTCGCATACCCGCGAACTTGGTCTTCTGTTCGGTATTCTGGCCCAACGTGATTTCTTTGGACTGGCAATCAATCATAGCATGCTGCTCCGCAAGCCAATCCATCCCAAAAATCACATCGAATTCCGATATTGGCAAAACAAATGCGGTTAAACAAAAATCCCGACTTCCTAACTGAACCGCCACATCGCAAGCTTGATCCGCAAGCATCCAACAACCATTCAGCAACACCACTCTGACGCTATCTGTCTTTGCACGACTGGGTATCCCAAGCCGCGTAAGAAACTCACGAGACAAAAAAGAATGCGATGCCCCTGTATCAAACAGTGCTCGCGCCAGCGTGTCCCGAATCATCACAAAGCCTATGACAAACATGTCACACACACAAACCACAAACATAGGGGGACTAAGCTAAGCATACAAAAATTAGCATATGCAAAACTAACTCATACCTGTGACAACGTCACTCTGCTTGATGGCCTCTTGCAGGCCAAGATTGTAGACCCGGGGTTGCGCCTGCGAGGCAGAAGAATCCACCACCGCCTTTCCTTTTTCCGCATAAGACGCTCCCGCCTTCTTTTCACTCTTTGGCGGCATCCGACAATATCGCGCAATATGCCCCATCCTACCACAATTGAAGCAGGTACGAGTGCCTGGCTTGGAGGTTGCCCCTGATGTTGCTCCCGTTGCAACTGATGAAGGAGCTTGTCCACTAGGCTTGGGCTTCTTACCCCATCTCTTCTTATAAAATGATTTTCCCGATCGGGGCGCCTTCCACTCCGGTTGCGACCCAGCCAAAGCTCTCTTCCCTTGCACCCTCTTCATGTCCTTTTCCAACGCGGTCGCGGTGTCAACCAATGCTTGGAAACCTTGGTTCACAGAACTAGACACAAGGAACCTCAGCTCGTCCCTCAATCCTTCATAGAACCGATTAGTCTTCCTCTGTTCATCAGCAAAAATTGAACCCGCATACCGCCCCAAGCGAGTAAATTCATGCAGGTACGCGTCAACACTGCCATCACCTTGAGTCAACCGTTGGAATTTATTTTCCATGGCTATCCGTTGAGCCACAGGAAGGTGCTTCGCTAGGAAGAGCCGGGAGAATTCTTCCATCGATACTTGGGTTAACGGACGACCCGCCAAATGATGCAACTCCATCTCATCCCACCATAACCGAGCTTCTCCTTCAAGCAAGAAGGTGGCTAAGGTAACTTTCTGATGCTCCGCCGTTCCTATCGCCGTCATCACTCGCTTGACGGGCGATAACCAATCCTCAGCCTGCGTCGGGGTTCCCGCTCCCGAGAACGTAGGCGGATGGAAACTCATAAACCGCGTTAGCTGCTTCTCAGCCGCTCGAGGAACCACATCCATAACAGGTTCCGGCCTTGCCACCACCCGTTCTGTCCTCACAGCCGCTTGTTCCTGCCTAAGTGGCTGGCCTTGGATCATGGTAAATAAGGCCTCCGCAACTAAACGGACATGTTCCGCAGACGGTGGAGGTGTAGGCACCGCGGCTGGTGCCGTACTTTCATCAGAACGCTGGGGCTCAGACGTCCCAGCTCCACTCCGTGTCACCTAAAGGTGGACAAGACACACACATTAGCGGTCGTTCTCAAGCAAACAACACAAAATAGGAACACGCAGGTTCCTCAAACATAGCAAGTTGCATTCCTATCATGGACATTCAGGAGTTCATTCGTAGACTTTGGTATGCACAAACACGTGCTCGCCACCCCACAAAAGAAGTCGGCCACGACTTCGAGAGGGAAAGATCAAGACAACCGATACCAAAAAGGTAACAACCCCATCCGTTCATATGATATATTCTAGAAGGTCCGGCGGGGGCCCCACATGATATATCACAAAACAGTCGGTGAAGGTACAGGATGATACCAGAGTAGCGCATCACACCTATCACAAAGCATTCTAGCGGAAGCCTAGACTACAACTGGAACTCCTCATGAATGTCCAAACATAAAACTCCACATTTTATACAGTATAGGAATGTCTTACAACATATACAAAGAGTTGGCCTTATGGCCTTACATGGCTTTCACACAGTGGCCTAAAACAGATTGGCGCGCAGGCCGGCCACAATAAAAGAGAACACTCAAAAGAACATATTTAGCCTTCGAGGGCTAACAGCAGCAGCAGCAACACCAGCAGGAGCATCAACCTCTATGCGTCTTGCTCGGTTCTCCCGTACCTGGAAAGGGATAATCCACCCACCGGTGGCAAACAAAAGCAACGGTCAGCGTTCAGCTGACCAAATTATAACGACCCTACCCCTCTCTCGGGGCAGCGGTATTTTTCCCTGCAGGCATATCATATCACAAGTATGGCAAGCTATATCATCAAAAGGTGCTTTCACGCACACAAGCCATCACAACCGTTCGCCGCCCGGCCCAACGGTCCGTGCACTCAGGGCACATTCTTGGTGTTCTGGCAACCTCTTGCCCACCACCGTATCAGGGTTATCACCCAACGGTAAATCTCTTGAGCATTTACTCCATGGCGTGCAGCCGGAGTCAGTCTTCGGACACCGGGATGGCCCCAGCCCCCCGTTGTGTCATGGCGCGCAGGCCGAAGACTCTTGCTATGCGCTCCAACAGACCGCACTTTTTGGTCTCACGTCGGACGGACATAGTGCAGGTCGGATCCTCCACCCCCGTTGCTCAAATCGCCTTGCCTTCTCCGAGTACAGCGTACTCATGGCTATATCAAAGGCGCGGGTCGGTCTCACCAATCCTGTTCTTGGCATTCAAGCCTGGGTATTTCACTATACCCATTTCCTCACAACAACAGCGGGTCTTTCCTGGGCACACCAGTACTTCCTGTGACTCTCTCCACAGGTGGACACCGCACAAGCACAAATGTCAGGGGTCTTTCCTGGGCACACCAGTACTTCCTGTGCCTCATTCACAGGTTGGACCCAAAACCATCACATGGCTATTTTCCTGGGCTACCACCCCAGTACTTCCTGCTACTCCTTTTCGCAGGCATAACCCGTAGACTCCTTACACTACACGTTTATCACGGAGTCTTCTCCGGTTCGTATGCAACATCACCAATCCAGACCAACCTGTCCAGATGGGCTTCACACAGCATGCCTATTCCGTACTCCATTTCCGGATCTATATGCTAACAAAAGGGGATTTCAAGCATCCACCCAAAGATTTCCAAAATCAGCCACCTCTTGGTGGGGGAAATCACAAGATATGCCAAAAAGGAAGCCTTCACATGGCTAGGAAGAAAAGTCGTTACCCTTGACGACCGCTTCGGTGCCATGGCCTCAAAGCTAGCTTGTAAGACTCGCAAGATCGTCTCCTCCGCAACGCTGGCTTCGGATCTCTCGTCGGTAAACTGCAACACCACCAACAGCAGCCCCCTTTCCTTCTTCCTCCTCCTTTCTCTCTCTCTTTCTCTCTTCACTTGAAGAAAGTTCAAGGCCAAAGAAATGAGAATTCTTTCTCTGATTTCGGCCCTTAAGGAAAAAGAAGAAGAAGCTTCAGCCCTTGGATCTAGACTGAAGGAATGGACGGCCACGATTCTGCCAAAAACACATATTTTGACCCGACACGGCCTCTGACACGGCCGTGTGCCAGGCCGTGTGCCTCAAGCGGTGGTCAACCAACTTATCCAAACCAGTGACACGCCCACGGGACACGCCCGTGTCATGGGCCGTGTCACCAACACGCCTTCAGACACGCCCGTGTCTGTGGCCGTGTACCTGGGGAAAAAAATCCCAAATCATCCCGAGACTTCACACGGCCTGTGACACGCCCGTGTCCCAGGCCGTGTGCCCAGACACGGCACAAAGACACGCCCTGTCGAAACCTTCGGCGGGCTGAGTTCGTCGCCTGATTTGACACGCCCTGTGACACGCCCGTGTCACAGGCCGTGTTCAATCTCTCGACACTCGACACTCACGTCTCGACACTCGACGCTCGTCGAGAAAAATCGTCGAGCATGCGACACGGCCTTGGACACGCCCATGTCCTGGGCCGTGTGCCTCCTCTCGACGTATCGTCGAGAGCAAAAATCGTCGAGACAAAGCCCAACCGTCGACACAACCTCGACACGCCCTGCGACACGCCCGTGTCGCAGGCCGTGTCAACTGACACGCCCTGGGACACGCCCGTGTCACAGGCCGTGTCACCAAAATTTCCTGTTTTTGCACTTTGGGCTGTTACAATCCTCCCCCCCTACAAGAAATTTCGTCCTCGAAATTTAGAGACAGGAAAGTAACAGAAACCAGCAAGAAAAATGTTACAACATAAACAAATTTGATGTTACAACATTCTCGCTACAGATTACACAAACATCTCAGGGAACTCTGCTCGCATGGTCTGCTCGAGTTCCCATGTCAGCTCTTCACGGCCGCAGTTGTCCCATCGGACTTTTACCATACCGACCGTCTTGTTCCGCAACTGTTTTTCGGCTCGATCTTCGATCTGAATGGGTCTAACTTTCGTTGTTAGCCCATACTCCACCGGCACACGATCATCCGCGATCACTTGAGTTGGATCTTTCACGGCCTTCCGAAGCACCGAGATGTGAAAGACATCATGTAACCCACCCAAGTCCGCCGACAGAGCTAGCCGATAAGCCGCTTCGCCAATTCGCTCAACCACTTCAAAAGGACCCAAATATCTTGGACTCAACTTTTTCAATCGTCGAATCCTGGAGACACCTTTGAATGGCTTGATCTTCAAGTAGACCCAATCGCCAACCGCAAATTCTACGTTCCGGTGCTTGGCGTTGTAGTACTTCGCTTGTCGATCTTGAGCAATCAGCAATCTCTCTCGAATAGTCCGAATGGTTGAGTTTGCTTCATCCACCTCATTTGGTTTAACAACCGGGCTTCACCCGCTTCCACCCAAGCCAAGGGAGTACGACACTTCCTTCCATATAGGGCTTCATATGGTGCCATCCCAATGCTTGCTTGGTAGCTGTTATTATATGCAAACTCGACCATATAGAGATGATCTTCCCATCTCTTTCCAAAGTCAAGGGCGCACATTCGGAGCATGTCCTCCATTGTTCTGTTGGTACGTTCAGTCTGGCCATCCGTTTGGGGATGAAAGGCCGTACTGAAAGTCAACTTCGTGCCCAACAGTCGGTGAACTAGCCTCCAATCATTTGACGTGAACCGCCCATCTCGATCACTTACGATGCTCTGAGGAACACCGTGAAGCCGCACAATCTGATCAACATATAACTTTGCCAAACTTTCAACCGAATCATCCCGCCTGTTCGGGAGAAAATGTGCTACTTTTGTTAGCCGGTCAACTATCACCCAAATGGAATCATTTCCTCGCTGCGATCTTGGCAATCCATGCACAAAATCCATGGAAATATCATCAAATTTCCACACTGGGATCGGCAGTGACTTCAAATAACTGCCCGGCTTTTGGCATTCCGCCTTCACCATCGCACATGTTTGGCATTTGGATACATAAAGGGCAACATCTTTCTTGAGCCCTGGCCACCAGAAAAGCTTCTTCATATCGTTGAACATCTTTGTGCTCCCGGGGTGAATGGAATACTTTGTATAATGCGCTTCATACATCAGTTCTTCCCTCAGTTTCCCCACATTTGGGACGCACAACCGGCCCTCTTTTCGCAAAAGACCGTCATTCCATGTGAATTTGCCTTCTGGTCCTTCATTCACATAAGCGCAAGAGATCGTCATCCAACTCCGTTGCCCGTCGAACTCGGTCCGCCAGGTCACATTGCACCTCGGTCCAGTTCAAACATGCAATGGCAGTGGAATTCTTGTCAACACAATAGATCTCTAGTGCTTCCAGTTCCTGGATAAGACGTTCATCATGCCTTTGTAACCAATTTGCTCTAGCCGGAACTTGCCGACTCAAGGCATCTGCGACAACATTCCCCTTCCCGGGCGTATAGTGAATCTCGAAAGTGTAGTCCCCAAGGAACTCCAACCACCTTCGTTGTCGCATGTTCAAGTCTTTCTGCTCCAAAAGATACTTTAGGCTCTTATGATCAGTATAGATCTCCACCTTCACGCCATAAAGGTAGTGTCGCCACAACTTGAGTGCAAAAATCTCCGCCGCTAGTTCCAAATCATGGACGGGATAGTTTCGCTCGTGCACCTTCAGCTGGCGTGAGCCATAAGCAATCACCTTCCCGCTCTGCAGAAGAACGCAGCCTAAGCCGCTCCCTGAGGCATCACTATAAATTACAAATCCATCGATTCCACATGGCGAAGACAACACCGGCGCCGTGGTCAATCGAACCTTCAGCTCTTCAAAAGCTCGTGCGCAATCTGGCGTCCAAACGAACTTCTGATCTTTTCGCGTCAGTGTGGTTAGCGGCAAAGCAATCCGCGAGAAGTTTTCCACAAATCTTCTATAATAGCCCGCAAGTCCAAGAAACTCCTGACTTCGGCCACGGAAGACAATATTGGCCATTCTTGTATGGCTCTTATCTTCGCTGGATCCACTGCAATGCCCGCTCCACTCACCACATGGCCCAAAAATGCCACTGACGATAGCCAAAACTCGCACTTCGAGAACTTGGCATATAGCTGATTTTGCCTCAACGTGTTCAACACCAACCGCAAGTGAGTCTCATGCTCAGCTTTGGACTTCGAGTATACCAGGATATCATCAATAAACACTATCACAAACGGATCCAGGTACTCATGAAAAATACGGTGCATCAGATCCATAAACACCGAAGGCGCATTGCACAATCCAAAGGGCATGACTGTGAACTCATAGTGCCCATAACGCGTTCCAAATGCGGTTTTGGGAATGTCACCTTCCCGAATTCTTAACTGGTAATAACCAGACTTCAGGTCCAACTTCGAATAGACGGTCGAGCCCACTAGCTGATCAAATAATTCATCAATCCGAGGTATCAGATACTTATTCTTCTCGGTCAGCTTATTCAATTCACGGTAGTCTATACACAACCGTAACCCACCATCTTTCTTCTTTACAAAAAGCACAGGCGCGCTCCAAGGTGACATACTTGGGCGGATATAATCTTGCTCTAGCATTTCTTGTAGTTGAACCTTCAACTCAGCCATCTCTTTAGGCGCAACACGATATGGCGAGCGGGCCACGGGTTTCGCACCTGGACACTAACTCAATTGTGAAGTCAATCTCCCGCTAGGGTGGTAGCCCAGGGAGATCCGCGGGAAACACATCTGTAAATTCTGCCACAATCGGAACCTCGCACAAAGTGGCCTTAGGCTCAACAGCCTGAATTAGTGCAAAGTAACACTCCGCACCCTTCCGAACAGCTTTGACTACCTGGAGTGCAGACATCAACGTCCCGCTCACTCCTCGCATACCCGCGAACTTGGTCTTCTGTTCGGTATTCTGGCCCAACGTGATTTCTTTGGACTGGCAATCAATCATAGCATGCTGCTCCGCAAGCCAATCCATCCCAAAAATCACATCGAATTCCGATATTGGCAAAACAAATGCGGTTAAACAAAAATCCCGACTTCCTAACTGAACCGCCACATCGCAAGCTTGATCCGCAAGCATCCAACAACCATTCAGCAACACCACTCTGACGCTATCTGTCTTTGCACGACTGGGTATCCCAAGCCGCGTAAGAAACTCACGAGACAAAAAGAATGCGATGCCCCTGTATCAAACAGTGCTCGCGCCAGCGTGTCCCGAATCATCACAAAGCCTATGACAAACATGTCACACACACAAACCACAAACATAGGGGGACTAAGCTAAGCATACAAACATTAGCATATGCAAAACTAACTCATACCTGTGACAACGTCACTCTGCTTGATGGCCTCTTGCAGGCCAAGATTGTAGACCCGGGGTTGCGCCTGCGAGGCAGAAGAATCCACCACCGCCTTTCCTTTTTCCGCATAAGATGCTCCCGCCTTCTTTTCACTCTTTGGCGGCATCCGACAATATCGCGCAATATGCCCCATCCTACCACAATTGAAGCAGGTACGAGTGCCTGGCTTGGAGGTTGCCCCTGATGTTGCTCCCGTTGCAACTGATGAAGGAGCTTGTCCACTAGGCTTGGACTTCTTACCCCATCTCTTCTTATAAAATGATTTTCCCGATCGGGGCGCCTTCCACTCCGGTTGCGACCCAGCCAAAGCTCTCTTCCCTTGCACCCTCTTCATGTCCTTTTCCAACGCGGTCGCGGTGTCAACCAATGCTTGGAAACCTTGGTTCACAGAACTAGACACAAGGAACCTCAGCTCGTCCCTCAGTCCTTCATAGAACCGATTAGTCTTCCTCTGTTCATCAGCAAAAATCGAACCCGCATACCGCCCCAAGCGAGTAAATTCATGCAGGTACGCGTCAACACTGCCATCACCTTGAGTCAACCGTTGGAATTCATTTTCCATGGCTATCCGTTGAGCCACAGGAAGGTGCTTCGCTAGGAAGAGCCGGGAGAATTCTTCCATCGATACTTGGGTTAACGGACGACCCGCCAAATGATGCAACTCCATCTCATCCCACCATAACCGAGCTTCTCCTTCAAGCAAGAAGGTGGCTAAGGTAACTTTCTGATGCTCCGCCGTTCCTATCGCCGTCATCACTCGCTTGACGCGCGATAACCAATCCTCAGCCTGCGTCGGGGTTCCCGCTCCCGAGAACGTAGGCGGATGGAAACTCATAAACCGCGTTAGCTGCTTCTCAGCCGCTCGAGGAACCACATCCATAACAGGTTCCGGCCTTGCCACCACCCGTTCTGTCCTCACAGCCGCTTGTTCCTGCCTAAGTGGCTGGCCTTGGATCATGGTAAATAAGGCCTCCGCAACTAAACGGACATGTTCCGCAGACGGTGGAGGTGTAGGCACCGCGGCTGGTGCCGTACTTTCATCAGAACGCTGGGGCTCAGACGGCCCAGCTCCACTCCGTGTCACCTAAAGGTGGACAAGACACACACATTAGCGGTCGTTCTCAAGCAAACAACACAAAATAGGAACACGCAGGTTCCTCAAACATAGCAAGTTGCATTCCTATCATGGACATTCAGGAGTTCATTCGTAGACTTTGGTATGCACAAACACGTGCTCGCCACCCCACAAAAGAAGTCGGCCACGACTTCGAGAGGGAAAGATCAAGACAACCGATACCAAAAATGTAACAACCCCATCCGTTCATATGATATATTCTAGAAGGTCCGGCGGGGCCCCACATGATATATCACAAAACAGTCGGTGAAGGTACAGGATGATACCAGAGTAGCGCATCGCACCTATCACAAAGCATTCTAGCGGAAGCCTAGACTACAACTGGAACTCCTCATGAATGTCCAAACATAAAACTCCACATTTTATACAGTATAGGAATGTCTTACAACATATACAAAGAGTTGGCCTTATGGCCTTACATGGCTTTCACACAGTGGCCTAAAACAGATTGGCGCGCAGGCCGGCCACAATAAAAGAGAACACTCAAAAGAACATATTTAGCCTTCGAGGGCTAACAGCAGCAGCAGCAACACCAGCAGGAGCATCAACCTCTATGCGTCTTGCTCGGTTCTCCCGTACCTGGAAAGGGATAATCCACCCACCGGTGGCAAATAAAAGCAACGGTCAGCGTTCAGCTGACCAAATTATAACGACCCTACCCCTCTCTCGGGGCAGCGGTATTTTTCCCTGCAGGCATATCATATCACAAGTATGGCAAGCTATATCATCAAAAGGTGCTTTCACGCACACAAGCCATCACAACCGTTCGCCGCCCGGCCCAACGGTCCGTGCACTCAGGGCACATTCTTGGTGTTCTGGCAACCTCTTGCCCACCACCGTATCAGGGTTATCACCCAACGGTAAATCTCTTGAGCATTTACTCCATGGCGTGCAGCCGGAGTCAGTCTTCGGACACCGGGATGGCCCCAGCCCCCCGTTGTGTCATGGCGTGCAGGCCGAAGACTCTTGCTATGCGCTCCAACAGACCGCACTTTTTGGTCTCACGTCGGACGTACATAGTGCAGGTCGGATCCTCCACCCCCGTTGCTCAAATCGCCTTGCCTTCTCCGAGTACAGCGTACTTATGGCTATATCAAAGGCGCGGGTCGGTCTCACCAATCCTGTTCTTGGCATTCAAGCCTTGGTATTTCACTATACCCATTTCCTCACAGCAACAGCGGGTCTTTCCTGGGCACACCAGTACTTCCTGTGACTCTCTCCACAGGTGGACACCGCACAAGCACAAATGTCAGGGGTCTTTCCTGGGCACACCAGTACTTCCTGTGCCTCATTCACAGGTTGGACCAAAACCATCACATGGCTATTTTCCTGGGCTACCACCCCAGTACTTCCTGCTACTCCTTTTCGCAGGCATAACCCGTAGACTCCTTACACTACACGTTTATCACGGAGTCTTCTCCGGTTCGTATGCAACATCACCAATCCAGACCAACCTGTCCAGATGGGCTTCACACAGCATGCCTATTCCGTACTCCATTTCCGGATCTATATGCTAACAAAAGGGGATTTCAAGCATCCACCCAAAGATTTCCAAAATCAGCCACCTCTTGGTGGGGGAAATCACAAGATATGCCAAAAAGGAAGCCTTCACATGGCTAGGAAGAAAAGTCGTTACCCTTGACGACCGCTTTGGTGCCATGGCCTCAAAGCTAGCTTGTAAGACTCGCAAGATCGTCTCCTCCGCAACGCTGGCTTCGGATCTCTCGTCGGTAAACTGCAGCACCACCAACCGCAGCCCCCTTTCCTTCTTCCTCCTCCTTTCTCTCTCTCTTTCTCTCTTCACTTAAAGAAAGTTCAAGGCCAAAGAAATGAGAATTCTTTCTCTGATTTCGGCCCTTAAGGAAGAAGAAGAAGCTTCAGCCCTTGGATCTAGACTGAAGGAATGGACGGCCACGGTTCTGCCAAAAACACATATTTTGACCCGACACGGCCTCTGACACGGCCGTGTGCCAGGCCGTGTGCCTCAAGGGTGGTCAACCAACTTATCCAAACCAGTGACACGCCCACGGGACACGCCCGTGTCATGGGCCGTGTCACCAACACGCCTTCAGACACGCCCGTGTCTGTGGCCGTGTACCTGGAGAAAAAAATCCCAAATAATCCCGAGACTTCACACGACCTGTGACACGCCCGTGTCCCAGGCCGTGTGCCCAGACACGGCACAAAGACACGCCCTGTCGAAACCTTCGGCGGGCTGAGTTCGTCGCCTGATTTGACACGCCCTGTGACACGCCCGTGTCACAGGCCGTGTTCAATCTCTCGACACTCGACACTTACGTCTCGACACTCGACGCTCGTCGAGAAAAATCGTCGAGCATGCGACACGGCCTTGGACACGCCCGTGTCCTGGGCCGTGTGCCTCCTCTCGACGCATCGTCGAGAGCAAAAATCGTCGAGATAAAGCCCAACCGTCGACACAACCTCGACACGCCCTGCGACACGCCCGTGTCGCAGGCCGTGTCAACTAACACGCCCTGGGACACGCCCGTGTCACCCAAAATTTCCTGTTTTTGCACTTTGGGCTGTTACAATCAGCTCAATTGGTGATGAGAGTTGAAAGAACTCCATAGTTAAGCGTGCTCGGGCTAGAGTAGTACTGGGATGGGTGACCTCCTGGGAAGTCCCCGTGGTGCGGGCTTGAATATCGAGTTTACCTCATCAAAGGGAGGCTGTGGCCACCAACAACCCGCCTGTGGAGGGAGAGGGGTTGGGGTGCTTGGGCTGCAGCCCGGTAGCGTCGCTTAGAGCGGAGCCGTAACGCTGTCACGTTGGATCGGCTAGGGCCGTTACAATAAAAGTGCACTTTTATTGTAACGTCCCCTGGGCCGTCCGTGGGCCTCAGCCCACTAGGCCTCCGTTAGACAGTTACCCGGGCTGCAGCCCAAGCACCCCAACCCCTCTCCCTCCACGGGCGGGTTGTTGGTGGCCAGAGCCTCCCTTTGATGAGGTAAACTCGATAGTCAAGCCCGCACTACGGGGACTTCCCAGGAGGTCACCCATCCCAGTACTACTCCAGCCCGAGCACGCTTAACTATGGAGTTTCTTTCAACCTTCATCACCAATTGAGCTGCAGCTCAATTGGTGATGAAGGTTGAAAGAACTCCATAGTTAAGCGTGCTCGGGCTGGAGTAGTACTGGGATGGGTGACCTCCTGGGAAGTCCCCATAGTGCGGGCTTGACTATCGAGTTTACCTCATCAAAGGGAGGCTCTGGCCACCAACAACCCGCCCGTGGAGGGAGAGGGGTTGGGGTGCTTGGGCTGCAGCCCGGTAACTGTCTAACGGAGGCCTAGTGGGCTGAGGCCCACGGACGGCCCAGGGGACGTTACACCACTTGCCTCTACCTCTCCGGAAAAACAACAGCCACACCACCGCTTGGCTTCGGCGGCAAGATCGGCCAACTAGAAGACCAAAGATGAAACTTGAGGAAAGAAAAGGAATCAGATGTTTAGAAATTCCTGGAATCAACCCTAAATCAAGAAAAGCTTACATGGAAGGGAAGATCTACACGAGAGCAAGCCAAAACCGCTATCTCCCGAGAAAAACGAGCTCCCTCCCGCAATCGCCGGCCAAAACAACCACTGCCTCCTCTCAAAACCCTTCCGCTAGAAGCTCTCCAGACTCGGGAACGATGAAAAAAATGAGGAGGAAAAACGGTTCACGGCAACAAAAGAGACTCTCAGGAAAAAAGTACGGAACACGCCCAAGACACGCCCGTGACACGGTCTGACACGCCCGTGTCACGGGGCGTGTACTAACTCGACGAACGTCGATCTCCACTCGACGAAACACGGGACACGCCCCAGACACGCCCGTGACACGGCCCGACATGCCCGTGTCACGGGGCGTGTACTCACTCACCTACCCACTCGACGAAAGTCGATCTCCACTCGACGAAGCAAGGGACACGCCCTGTGACACACCCGTGTCACAGGCCGTGTACCAACCCGAACACCGCCCGATGATCGTGGAGCGCCAATCGTCGAACCGAGAGACACGCCCCAGTGTCATGCCCGTGTCCGACACGACACGCCAGTGACACGGCCGTGTTCTCACTAAAACACCGCCCGACGACCATCGAGCGCAGCTCGACGAACCGAAGGGGGACACGCCCGTAACACGCCCGTGACACGCCCGTGTCACGGCCGTGTTCCTACAAAAAAACCCCGTCGACCAAAAATTCATCGACCAGAGAAACGGGAACTCTACCCGAGCACGACACGCCCTGGGTCATGGGCGTGACCCAGGCCGTGTCACCCAAACTTACACAGAAAAAGAAACCTGCTAACACCTAGCAAACAAGAGACAAGGCACCAGCCTACAAGCTCAGCCACAACAGACCACGTACATCACAACAAACATTACAAACATTACAGCTAACCAAAAACAATCGTCTAAATGACGCGAAAGCAAATGACCCCGGACTTCGACCAAAACTCGCATCGTAGCTAAATACCCAAGCTACGAAAACAACGGTGAGGTCGAAAACAACATCCAACGATCGAACGCTCGGGCTAACACCTCCCGAAGCAAAAACACAAGCATTTCCCTAAGAGGTCCAACCGAGTCACCAAAACAGACTCCAGCTAGCTGGGGAAACTTGCCAACAGGCTACAACCAGGCTACACAAGGAACTTACAGAGCTAGGACCACGCTCTACAATGGCGAAGGGCCGAAAATGCGTCATCGTAACGCCAATCCAAGGTCAAACAAAACAAAGAAAAAAAACCGGGGGCGTTACAAAACATATATTGTTTTCCAAAATAAAAATTGTAATATTTATGTATATTTTTTTACGTTCATTTTGAGCACTCATATGTATATGTTGCGGTCGAAACCTGTCGTCGCGGTTGGGTTTCGCCCCCATCCATTTCCTGGATACGGCCGAAGGCCGCCCGAGAGCATCGAGCCGAGGAGGGCGAAGCCCTCCGTCATCGGCCAGGTACTATCGCGCCTGGCCGTAGGGGCGGAGCCCCGTGTTGGGCACTCGTATATATATATACTGAAAGTGCAGCTAGATCTGATATACTCTAGAGGGGGGGGGGGTGGGGGTGGGGGTGGGGGTGAATAGAGTATATGGTACTTTAAAACTTTTTACAACAAAGGTTGTAATATTAGTGAGCAGGGAAGCAGAAATAAAACTAATCACAGAACTAAACTAAACAAAAGCTAATCACAGAATAATCAAGGCCAGAAATAAAAATAAAGACAAGCAAAACCAGAAGACACAAGGAAATATAGTGGTTCTCCTAAACTTGGGTACATCCACTCTTCTACCACCCTAGGTAGGAATCCACTGCAGGATGAGTTGATCATTTGTCTTGGGCACCAATGAGCTTTTGATAAGGTGCTCAAAAATCAAATCAGATTTTTTGATCAGGTGTCTTGCCACCAATGAGCTTTTGACAAGGTGCTCAAAAACCAAGCTCAAACTTTTGAAGGGAGTTTGAAAAACCCTTTATAGAGAGGGGGTGAGAGAGTGATGACAGTCTTCTCTTTCTCAAATTAGCTGAGAAGACTATGTGGATTGATGGTGTCAAAGCTCCCCCTGAGTGCTTGAGATCTTCAGGGAAAGGAACTTTGCTGTAGGGTGATAGGCCTTCAAAAGTTGAACTCCAGCAATAGATGATTTCAGCAATAACTGAAATGTTGAATGTCTGGAGTCTTGAAAGATGTTGGCCTTGAACACTTGAAAACTAAAGAGATCTGAAGATTTGAGAAAGTTTGATCTCCTTGGATGTGTGTTCTGAGAATTCTTTGAGACAGAATATTTTGTTGAAGATTACTGATGTCTGTCTTTGTGTGTCTGTGTATCTGTCTTGGAGATTAAAAAAAAAAATTCTTCTCTTTTATTCTCTGGTACAGAATAGAAAAACATTCTCTGAGAAGAATAGCCGTTGGTCTGCATTAATTGCATCCTTAATTGCAAAACTGTCTTCTAGAGGAAAGTTCATAAAATTATTCCTTGAAAATCCCTTGAAACTTGGTCCAGAAATAAATGAAAACGGCTAGGAAATCTTCAGAATTAATTGCAGAATAACTCCTTAACTGATTTGAATTTGAATCTAGAAATATCCTTGAAGTTATCTGAAAACGTCGAACTGAGCTCTGCTATCGTCGAACTAAGCTCAGCGATATGGATGTATACAGCAGCAAAATATCGTCGATCTGAGCTCAAAGATCGTCGAACTGAGCTCAGAGATAGAGATCCAAAGCTGAGTCAAGATCGTCGAACTGAGCTCACCGATCGTCGAATGGAGCTCGACGATATGATGAAGTTGAGCTCAGCAATCGTCGAATGGAGTTCGACGATCTGTCAAAGTTGAGCTAGACGATCGTCGATCGGAGTTCGACGAATCGTCATGCTGATCTCGACGATATGACTTACTCTCCAAACAGAAAATCCTGGTCTTGAGGGCAGCTTCCAAACCTAGACTTCTGACCCTTAGACTCAATACTAATTGACCTATTGAGCTATACAGGAGGTCAAACATTGGTTTCCTAGAGACATAGTGATCCTGACCCAAATTAGTAATAGGGTGTTCCAACAATCTCCCCCTATTTGTGTTAGGATTACTATTTACAAATTTTGGAAAAATTAAGTAACAACATACAAGCAGCAAAACAAAAAAGCAACAAGCTGAACATTGCAGAATCACAGAGACATATAACATCCAAGATAGTAATCAGAAATCACAGAGAATGTCACCTTACATTGTCATTTCTTTTCCTTGCCCTTAACAAGTTTGATTTCTCTGTTGGGATTGAGGGCTTCCTTCTTTGATCTGGTATCATCTGCTGCACCTAAAGATGTTTGCTGTTTAAGCCTGGGAACTACAGCTTCAGGATGCAATTCCATATACCTATCAGAATCAAAGAATTTGCTTGAAGCATATCTTTCTAGCTCTTTCTTTCTCTGTTCAGACATTGTAGAAATGTTGGAAGAATCTTTTCCTTGCTCTCTAGCCTTTTTGATCTGATCCAGTGCAGCAAGTTCCTTCATTCTTGTAGTCCAAGCAGCTGGATTGTTCTCAGGGTCCTCAAAAGGTACTGGTGGCTCATATCTGTTTGAGGGATTGTCTTGAGGAGGCCTGGATGACACAGTTTCGTTCAGCTTATAGGGAAAAGGACTAGATGTGGTGTCAGTTGAAATTTGTCCTCCCCTGGAATAAGGGTGTTGCCTTGAGTAACCTTTGGAGTAGACCTGGAGATCTCTTTGATTTCCTCTGTATCCTCCTCTCCTGGATTGAGAACCCCTGGATTGGCCTCCCCTATTATAGGATCTAGCATGAGGCTGATAGGGGGCCTGACTTCTGGCAGGGGGTAGAGCTGCAAAACTTCCACCTGCACCTGCATCAGGAGGAGGTGGTGGAGGAGGATGAGAGTGTTGGAATTGTGAGGAACCCTTTTCATATTTTCTCCTCTTTTTCATTGCTTTCAGCTGATTCTTAGAGTACTGCATCCAGTGCTCAGTAATAGGACAGTCATGAAGAATGTAGTATGGAATATCATTGTTATCTTTGACCTTGGCAGGAGGTACTCTCTTCATTGCTTTGCTCCTTGCCTTTCTTTTCCTGGCAATGGCAGCAGAAGAATCATCAGAGTCTATTCTGTATTCATCACTTTCAGAACTCTGGTCATCATACAGGGCATCTATTTTCTTCATCAGATCTTTCTTGAGCTGTTCAGAAGCAGATGAGGCAACAGATGGTGTAGCAGCAGATGTTGAAGCAGTAGCAGAAATTACAGCAGCAGATACATAAGGTTTGCAATAGAAGTAGAAGCAGTGACAATAGCAGCAGATATTGCAGGTTCAGTAACACCAGCAGCAGCAGCAGATACTGGAGAAGTGACAACAGCAGCAACAACAGATTCACTAACAACAGCATCAACAGTAGAGAAATCATCAGAGACTGTAGAAGGCTCAAACTCAGGTGCCTCTGACATAAGAATTTCCTTAGAGATTGGCTCAACAGCCATAATAGAAATATCAGCAGCAGTAGAGGCAACAACATCAACATCAATGCTTTCATCAGGAGAAGCAGCAGCATATACTGAGTTGACAAAAGAGGTGATAATGCTGGGGTCACAGCAAGAGAATGGCACAAGTGCCTTGGACAGATCCTCTGGGGGCTGGACATCAATTATCTCTGGCAGACAGCTGAAATATAACTGATCAAAGTTTGAAAGCAAAGACCTGAGGTCTATTGCAAAGACTGCAGCAGGAGGGATTTGTTCTGAAGACACAGCAACAGCAGCAGCATGAGACAAGCTCACAGAAGAAGCAGCAACAGCAGCAGCAGGAAGACTCACTTCATGGGGCATCTCCCCCTGCCTAGATTCAGACAAGACTGGATCAGAGCACACTGCTGTAGGGCTGCCTGAGGGAATAGATATGAGAGCCTGGCAGAGAGGGCTGCCACTGACAGGTGTAATGGAGCCAAGGAGGTCTCCAAAAGAAGAGATATCCTGGGGGCTAGCAGTTCATACAACCTGTCAGCAAGGGCTGGGATATCTACTTGCTTAAGGGTAACTGGAGCAGAGGTAGAGGATGGAGGAGTAGATGTTGGTGATGGTAGTGGAGAGCTGGTGAATGGTGGAAGGGATGGGTCAGGTGTGGGTAAGGTGGATATGGAGGACAGTGGGATGGAGATAGATGGGTTGAATATGGGTTGGGCAATGATTTGTTGTAGAAGGTCTTGATAGGAAGTGGAGGATGAAGGTAGCTCAGGAGGAGAGGAGGGTGAATCATCCATAAAGGAATCATCAATAAGGGTGAAGGATGGAATGGAGGGTGATGAAGTGGCATCTGGTTGAGGGTAAGAGAATAGTGGATGGAATTGTTCTTCTGGTGTTGGTAGAATAGGTACTGGAGATGGTGTGGATGTTTGAGAGGGGCTGGAGATGATGATGGTGGATGGAGTGTGAATGATAGATGGTATGGGAAGGGATGGAATTGGAGGAGGAGGAGGAGCAACAACAGCGGGCAGGTCATCTGCAGGGGCAGAGACCTGTGGGGAAGTGACTCTGAGAGTCCTTGTGCCTGAAGGAGTGCTGGAGGAGGGCCTGCTGGGCTTGCTGATTTGTCTGTCCCATTTACCAAACAGGGCACAAGACAGTCTCTTGGATGCATTAATATGGATTCCAGAAGAGACCAGCAAAGTAGGGCACCTATGCTGCAGAAACACCCCTAAGATTCTTCCAAAGTTTACAAAACTTTTGTTTATCTTCTTCTTGATAAGGTCAAAGAAGACTTCTCCCCAATTCAAGTTCTTCCTGTCTACAAGGGCTCACATGAGGCAGAGCTGATACCTTGAGATTGTATCATGAGCAGAGTGCTTTGCCAGTAGCACTTTCCCAAACTACATCTGCCAGGAACTGTATTCTACCAAACAGGGACAGATTCTTTTTCAAGAGCTTGTTAGGGTTGGCCTCAGAATGACCCATTCTGGCAAGCAATTCAGTATACTCTTCTCCAGACAAGTCAGCAGTATCTTCACCATTTCTCAACTCAAAGAACCTCTGATAAAATTGCTTGGGGTTAGAGGTACCTGCAGTGTTGCCAGATATTGACCCAACAATGGTGGAGTTGTCTTGATTGTGGGCAGTGTGTAGACCATTCTTTGATCTCATCAGATGCAAGCTTGATCCTTGTGGTCATAATGGCAGTCAGGTTCTGCTCTTTGAATAGCCCCAAAATATCCTGAAAGACCTGGTCAGTTGTGCTGAAGGATTCCATGTCAATGTCGAAACCAGCGTCAAACTTCATGGCGGCGAGAATAGCAATAGACACAGCCATGGGTACCTGCAAAAATTCAACAAACAAAATGACCAAGTGTAGAACTGTTTGGAGGGAAAGAAAATTCTTGCAGAGAAATCGAAAGCGCAAAGGAGAACGATGGCGAAAAATGAATTTTATATTAGGGTTCGACGCAGAATTGGAAAGATCGTTGAACTCAGTTCGACGATCGAGGCTTCTAAAGGAATCTGAAGAGCCTTCAACATGGTCGATCTCTGTTCGATGATATTGGAGAGCATCGAGCTCCGTTCGACGATCGTTCAGAGAACAAAATCGTCGAGCGCCGTTCGACGATCGTTGACCGGAAGAGATAGTTCATACTATCTGAGAAGCGCTGAACTCAGGTCGACGATCTCAGAAATCGTCGATCTCCGTTCGACGATCTGGGTGAAAATCGTCGAGCGCAGTTCAGAGACCAGAAAAACTCTAGACACTAAGAAAAATCAAGATGTTTGCCTAGTCTTGGTCAATTTTTAAGCTTTCAAAATCTGGGATATTATTTAAGACTTCCTCCATCTAACATTCCTAATTGATTTAGGAAGAAGGTGTGTTTCTTTTCATCCAAGGGCTTGGTGAAAATATCTCCCCTTTGTAAGTCAGTTGGGATATATTGTAGTTCAATTTTATTCTTTTCAACATTATCCCTTAAGAAATGGTGTCTAATTTCTATGTGTTTTGTCCTACTATGGAGGACTGGATTTTGAGCTATAGAAATAGCACTGGTGTTGTCACAAAAGATTTTAGACTTCTCTAAGTTGTAGCCATAGTCTAGGAGTTGGTTTTGAATCCACAAGAGTTGTGAACAACAACTGCCTACAACCATGTATTCAGCTTCAGCAGTTGAAGTTGACACAGAAGTTTGTTTCTTACAGAACCAAGAGACAAGTCTGTCACCAATGAACTGACAAGTCCCACTGGTGCTTTTCCTGTCAATTCTGCATCCAGCATAATCAGCATCAGAGAATCCAGTTAAATCAAATGCTGAATCTTTTGGATACCAGAGACCTAGATTTGGACAACTTTTAACATACCTGAGAATCCTCTTTACTAATGTTAGGTGTGACTCTCTAAGGCTTACTTGGAACCTAGCACATATACATGTAGTAAACATTATATCTGGTCTACTAGCTGTAAGATACAATAAAGAGCCAATCATTGCTCTATATGTTGTCTGATCAACAGGTTTCCCATGTTCATCAGCATCCAATACAACATTAGTAGGCATGAGTGTTTTCATACAAGATGCTAGGAAGAAGGATAACTCACCCATGCTACTCATCTCAAATTTAGAATGCATTAGGTTGGAAAACCTTCTGCACAATTTGGAGTCAGTAGAACCAAAAATAATATCGTCTACATAAATCTGTACTAGTAGGGTATGGGACTTATGGGTTCTAATGAAAAGAGTTTGGTCTACTCTACCCCTTATAAAACCATTTTCCAAGAGAAAGCATGCTAGGGTCTCATACCATGCTCTAGGAGCTTGCTTGAGACCATATAATGCTTTATTTAATCTAAAAACATAATCAGGATAAATTGGAGAGATAAAACCTGGAGGTTGTCTGACATATACTTCCTCTTTGATGTCTCCATTTAGAAATGCACTTTTGACATCCATCTGATATACCTTGAAGCCTTTATGTGCTGCATAAGCTAAAATATTCTGATGGCTTCCAATCTTGCAACTGGTGCAAAGGTCTGGTCGTAGTCTATTCTTCTTCTTGAGAATATCCCTGAGCAACTAGCCTTGCCTTGTTTCCTACAATTACTCCTTGATCATCCAGTTTGTTTCTGAATACCCACTTTGTTCCAACAATGGAGTGATCCTTAGGCTTTGGCACTAGTTCTCATACTTTGTTCCTCTCAAATTGATGCAACTCCTCTTGCATTGCAATGATCCAGTGTGGATCTTGCTCTGCATCTTGAATGGACTGAGGTTCAATTTGAGATAGGAAGCAGGTGTGCAACAGGTTTTGGTTGACCTGATTTCTGGTTTGCACACCAGCTGAGATGTCTCCAATTATTTTGGGAAATTGGATGGTCTCTTGATGTACTAAATCAACAGGGGGTGTTGATTGTTCACTAACCTGTGTTGTTGTTTCCTCTTGTGGTACAACAACTGGTTCTTCAAGTTGTTCTTCAATATGTTGAGCACTTTCTTCATCTTCACTGCTTTCATCCCCTTGGGTAACCTGTAGCTTGTTCAGGTCTTCAACTAGAGAATGTTCCTGCAAGGGTTCTATGGTAGAAGAGATCTTCTCCTTGAAAGACATGTTAGATTCATCAAATGATATATGAACAGATTCCTCAATTTTAAAGATGATTTATTATAGACCCTATAAGCCTTGCTGATCATGGAGTATCCCAGAAACACTCCTTCATCAGCTTTATCTTGAAACTTTGCTAAATATTTCTTGTCATTATTATGTATGTAGCAAATGCAACCAAAAACTCTGAAATAATCAACTTTAGGTTTCTTCCCTTTGAGTAATTCATAGGGAGTCTTTCCCTTTAGTTTATGTATCATACTTCTATTCAGCACATAGTTGGAGGTATTCACTGCCTCTGCCCAAAAGGATAGAGGAAGGTGAGCATCTGACAACAATGTAGTGGCAGATTCAATAAGGGTTCTATTTTTTCTTTCTGCTACCCCATTTTGTTGAGGAGTTTTAGGAGCTGAGAAAGTATGTCTGATCCCTTCGCTCTGACAGAACTCTTGCATAAGAAGAGAATCAAACTCTGTCCCATGATCACTTCTGATCAGGGCAATGTGAGTATTGAACTCAATCTGTATACATTTGAGAAATTCTGTCAGACACTTAAAGTTATCAAACTTCTTCCTTAGAAAGAACACACAAGTGAATCTAGAGAAGTCATCTACAACTACTAAAGTGTAAGATTTCCCTCCTAGGCTTTGTACTGTGATGGGTCCAAAAAGATCCATGTGTAACAGATACAATATCCTAAGTGAATCACTCTTATTAAGTGACTTAAAGCTGTTTTTAGTTTGCTTGCCTAATTGACAAGCCCTGCAGAGTTCTTCCTTCTTGTAGGGGCCAGAAGGTAGTCCTCTAACAAGGTTATCCTTGGATAGCCTAGCAATAGTTCTAAGGTTTAGGTGTCCTAGTCTCTTATGCCATAAAATATTTGGTCTACAAACAGAATTAAACAGACAAATATCTACATTAGTTGAAAGAAAATCTACTAGATAGATGTTACCTTTCCTTTTACCTGTCAACACAGTTGTGTTATCCTCTGACTTGATTTGCATAATGCTTTGCTGAAGGTCACCTGGTAGCCTTCATCACACAGCTGACTGATGCTTATTAAGTTGTGCTTCAGTCCTTCCACATAAGCTACCTTCTTGAATGTCACTGATCCAATCTGAACTGCACCATATCCTTTAGTCTGTCTAAAGTTTGAATCACCAAAGATAACTTTGGGTCCAAGCTTAGCTCTAAAGGATGTGAGGTTGTCCTTGTTCCCTGTCATGTGCTTAGAGCACCTACTATCCAAGTACCATTGCTGGTTAGATGTTGGATAGGTCTTCACCTGCACATAAGACAATTCATTTGTTTTTGACCTAGTTTACCTTGGGCCTAGGTTGATAACCTTTAAATTCTGAAATGAAAGACATCCCAGGTTGACTCTTATATCCTTCAGGATGATATCTCCTTGGAGGTATAATCCATTCAGTATAAGGGTTAAAGATTTGGGATGAAGGACCCTTAGGATTGGATTTTGATTTCCCTTGAAAAAATTTCCAGAGCTCTGACCTCTGTTCGACGATCTTGGAGCTGCGTTCAACGATCTTGGGTCAGATCGTCGAGCTCCGTTCGACGGTCGACTATGGCTGAGTTCAGGTACTTGAGATCGTCGACCTGAGTTCGACGATCTTGCCTGAGATCATCGATCTGCGTTCGGCGATCGTCGATCTCCGTTTGGCGATCGTCGACCTCCGTTCGACGATTTCTGCTGGGACTTAGTTTTCTGGGGCAGATCAGAATTTTTCCTAGCTACCTCTACAACTCCCTTTCCTTTGTCAGAAATGAATTTGATTGGAGTTGTCAGAACTATGGGTTGGCTGGATGAAGCACCCAAGCCCAGTGTACTGTTAAATCTGGAGTTCACTGTACTTGTGATGTCCATCAGCTTGATGCTTCTCTCATTAAGGAATTCTTCAAGCTTCTTGGCCTCAGACAGCTCACTTTTCAGTGAAGTTATCTGCTCCTTACAGCTCTCCAACTCCTGAGAGAGTTTGAGGTTTTCTGACTTTAAATTATTATGTTCAGATAATGATTTCTGAGAGAGATAATTTCTTTCTCAGATTTTAGTAGGTCTAAACACAATGCTTTAAATTCAGATTTAAAGTCCTCTGAATTAAAATCAAAAGAACCAATTACCTGATCTTCTTCAGGTTGAGTCTCTGAATCTGACTCTGACTCCTCTTCTTCTGAATTGTGCTGTGAGGCATTGATTGCCATCATGTAGAACTCTTTCTCTTCTGCATCATCCTCATCATCACTGGAGCTGGATGAGGCTTCTAACTCCTCTTCAGTCTCACTCCAGGATTCAGCAACAAACCCCTTTCTTGTATGTTTGTTTTTGCTTGATGAGGGTTTGTTATTGCCATTCCTTTTGGAGTCTTTCTCCTTTCTTCTTTCTTTCCTGTCCCTTCTGTCCTTGTTTTTGTTCTCTGGACAGTCAGGAACCATGTGCCCTGGTTTCCTGCAACCAAAGCAAATGATGTCTTTATTATTATTAATGGACTTGTCATACCTTGGCTTATCATGTTCCTTGTATGATCTCCTTCTGAAGTCCTTTCTGGCCATCTTGTAAAATCGTTTGGCCAACAGACTGAGCAGTTCATCATTGCCTGTGACTTTGTCTTCAGGCTGATCTTCAGTTGCCTTGAAGGCTATGGTCTTCTCTTTTCTTGTGGCTGGTGAGGCAGCCTTCTGTTCTTCTTCTCTATTTTTGATGAGTAGCTCATAAGATTTGAGCTTACCCAATAGAGCTTCAGTAGTGATCTCATTCAGACTTCTGACATCCTTAATTGGCCAGATTCTTGAATCCCAAGTGCTAGGGAAGCACATTAGAATTTTGTCATTAAGTTCAGTTAGTGAGATCTCTTTATCCAATGTTCTGAGTTCACTGACAATTAGACTGAGCCTGTTGTACATATCTCCCACTGACTCAGTTTCTCCCTTCTTGAAATTCTCATATTGAGATATGAGGTGGGATCTCCTGTCCTTTCTCTCATCAGCTGAGCCTGAGACTATTTCAGAAAGTTTGTCCCAGATTTCCTTAGCTGAATTGCATTCAGCCACCTTTTGAAATATGTCATCAGACATTGTCTGGGCTAAGATGTTCATAGCCTTGGCATCAGCTACCTTCCATCTCTTGATGTCAGCATCTGTTCCTGATGGAGGTGGAACAACATTTGTATTGGAGTTCTCTGGAGGTCTTGGACACACTGTCAAAACAGAGTTGAAAATATCTTCGTCAATAGAATTCATGTATAGTCTGATCCTTGCTTTCCAAAGTGCAAACTTGGATAGATTGCACACTGGAGGTCTGGTGCTCGCATAATCTTTGTTTTGGGCCATGATTTGTGAAACCAAAATCTAATAATAAAATACAAAAGAAAAACAGATCTAACTTGGGATCTTTGGGTTCAGGTGTTAGCCTGTGCAACCACCAAGGTGTGGTATGTTTAACCAACCTGCCTCTGATACCAATTGAAAGTGCAGCTAGATCTGATATACTCTAGAGGGGGGGGGGGGGGGTGAATAGAGTATATGATGCTTTAAAACTTTTTACAACAAAGGTTGTAATGTGAGTGAGCAGGGAAGCAGAAATAAAACTAATCACAGAACTAAACAAAACAAAAGCTAATCACAGAATAATCAAGGCCAGAAACAAAAATAAAGACAAGCAAAACCAGAAGACACAAGGAAATATAGTGGTTCTCCTAAACTTGGGTACATCCACTCTTCTACCACCCTAGGTAGGAATCCACTGCAGGATGAGTTGATCAGGTGTCCTGGGCACCAATGAGCTTTTGATAAGGTGCTCAAAAACCAAATCAGATTTTTTGATCAGGTGTCTTGCCACCAATGAGCTTTTGATAAGGTGCTCAAAAACCAAGCTCAAACTTTTGAAGGGAGTTTGAAAAACCCTTTACAGAGAGGAGGTGAGAGAGTGATGACAGTCTTCTCTTTCTCAGATCAGCTGAGAAGACTATGTGGATTGATGGTGTCAAAGCTCCCCCTGAGTCCTTGAGATCTTCAGGAAAAGGAACTTTGCTGTAGGGTGATAGGCCTTCAAAAGTTGAACTCCAGCAATAGATGATTTCAGCAATAACTGAAATGTTGAATGTCTGGAGTCTTGAAAGATGTTGGCCTTGAACACTTGAAAACTAAAGAGATCTGAATATTTGAGAAAGTTTGATCTCCTTGGATGTGTATTCTGAGAATTCTTTGAGACAGAATATTTTGTTGAAGATTACTGATGTCTGTCTTTGTGTGTCTGTGTATCTGTCTTGGAGATTCAAAAAAAAAATTCTTCTCTTTTATTCTCTAGTACAGAATAGAAAAACATTCTCTGAGAAGAATAGCCGTTGGTCTGCATTAATTGCATCCTTAATTACAAAACTGTCTTCTGGAGGAAAGTCCATAGAATTATTCCTTGAAAATCCCTTGAAACTTTGTCCAGAAATAAATGAAAACGGCTAGGAAATCTTCAGAATTAATTGCAGAATAACTCCTTAACTGATTTGAATTTGAATATAGAAATATCCTTGAAGTTATCTGAAAACGTCGAACTGAGCTCTGCTATCGTCGAACTGAGCTCAGCGATATGGATGTATACAACAACAAAATATCGTCGATCTGAGCTCAAAGATCGTCGAACTGAGCTCAGAGATAGAGATCCAAAGCTGAGTCAAGATCGTCGAACAGAGCTCACCGATCGTCGAATGGAGCTCGACAATATGATGAAGTTGAGCTCAGCGATCGTCTGAAAGTCCAACTAGTGTCAACTATGTGCACCTATGGGGGGGGGGGATAGGTGACGTGTGATTCTTTTGCGGAATTTACGGATGTACCTGCACAATAAAAACAAAAACCACAGCACACAGAATACACAGCAAATTTATAGTGGTTCCCCGACTTGGGTACATCCACTTTCCCCCTACGACCTATCTCCCCAACAAGGGACGACTCGGTCACTTCTCCAACGGGATTGAAATCCAATCCCTGCACTAACGGAAGGAGCCCTTCCACACGTGAGAGTCAACACTCCCACAAAACGGGTTGCACCCAACCCTTACAACACGGAACAAAAGTTCCTTTACAATAAAATAAATGTAGAATGTACACGTGATACAAACTTCTCTTGGAGACTACGGTGTTCCTCTTTGTTCGACGACGTGTTCTTGAAGTCGATGAAGAGTCTACGACCTTGGTCTCTCTTGGAGAGGATTTCCCCGGAACCGGCGGCGGCACACGAGCGGCGGCTAGTTTCGGGATCGGCGGCTACGGTGAAGAGCAACTGCTGAACTTGGAGATCCAAACTTCGTTGCGAAGCAAGCTTGGTCTACCAACGGTCACACGAGGATCGGTCGTCTCGATCGATTCGGATGGGAAGTGTTTCCGATCAACAAATCGAGAGACAAAGGATCTCTGGATAGACGCGTGAGACTCAAGCCTTGCTAAGCTACTGTCGCCGGAGATCGGGAAGAAGATCGATCAGTGGCGGCGACGGACGTTCCCGAGCGCGACGGCGGCGGCGGAGATGAGTCGCGGATTTAGGGTTTTGTTGCGACTCGGTTCCTTTTTCTTTTTCTCCTCCTTTACTGTTCAAAATACCCATGTATTTATACCCTGTAGATACAGCACATTTGACCGTTGTGGGACCCACAAAAGAAATCCCCAAAATCGGTTCAAACAAGTCCAGAAGCAGAATCCGGTCCAGCAGCATTCTGAGAAAACGCCAAGTCAAAATCGGCGAGAATCGCAGACGATTCTCGACGAATCGGCGAGAATCACCAAGTGATTCTCGACGATTCGTCGAGAATCGTTTGTGATTCTCGTCGAATCACTTGTCGATTCTCAACGAATTTTACTTTATACATGGGCTGCTTGACTACTGGTTCGGCGGGAATCACAAGTGATTCTCGCCGAATCTTACTTGGCACCATTTTGAGATGGCAAAAGGAGTCGGCGAGAATCACCGAGAATCATGATTCTCGCCGATTCTCGTCGATTCGGCGAGAATCACTTGGTGATTCTCGTCGAATTTGCCTTGGACGATTTTCGTCTTCCACCTAGGAGCTGCTCCTTGATCCTCCATGCTCCTTGTCTTCTCTTGCATATGAACGACCCTGTACTTGAAAGTAAGTGCACTCCAATAGAGAGAGTACACATAGGCCAACACACTGATCTGCTCAACGAGGGATTACGTCGTGCAGACCCGTGTATATTGACCTACTGCACCCTGACATTGGTGTGCACTTAGCGTGGAGAAAATGCAAGTACAACTTGAAAAAGTTTATCAAATACATTGTGAATTCATCTTAGCTTGACAGGGGGCTTCCTCAAATCCAGGTAATCGTGGATACAATACCCAACAATCTCCCCCTATTTGACGAAGCCAAAACCCTACTAGCTAAGATGAATAACACCTATTAAATAATAATTATAGCATTTAAAAATTAAATATGCAACACAAGGGAATATATGCAATCAGAACAGGACTTGAGTCATTCACACATTCAAGAATATATATATATACCAAGAGAAATATATTCACATATAATTCAGAATTGTTCATGTGACAGTAATAATCATTAAACGTTCTTAAGACACAGTGACCAGCTATAAAATAATGACTATTTGTCCTTAGCTACGTCACCCTTAAGAGTTTGAGCCAAGTACTTTTTGCTTTGCCTTTCCATGTATTCCTTGGGCTTCGGGTAGTACCTAGGAGGAGCAACTTTGTCAGGATCCTTGTTGTTTCTGAAGAAGATGTTGCGTTTCGCTTCAAATGCTTTGTGCGTTTCCCATTCATATACTGGCTATATGCTTCATTTCGATTGATCTCTCCTCTTTCTTGCAGCCGGAGGTGTCTAAGATGATGTTCCTTGAGACTGGACTCCACCTTTCATTTCGTACATCCTCCTCATTCATTCGAATTCTCTTTGCAGCCTGTGTCTCCTTGGATGTCCCTTCCTGAACTTTCCTCTTTCCCCTGGCTTTAGCTAAAGCCTCCTGGTCAAACATACTCCTCAGCTTGGATTTGGAGATGGCCCTAGCATCAGCTTCATCAGTGAAAATTTCTGCAGCACTTGTACTTACAGCCTCAGCAATATTTACTTCCTCAGCAGCCTTAGAAGTCTCAGGAACCTGAATACCGGCAGGTTGGTCAGGTAGGACGACGCCCAACGTGCCCAGTGCCTGTTGTAGCATCCACCAGCAACTCTCATAGACGTATTTGCTTGATTGGGCAAAGTTTGCATCCATGCTTTCTTGGAGCTCGGCCAACTTAGCTATATACTCTTTCTCCCCTTTTTGGCTTCGTCAGCTATGCAGTTGGCATATGAGTGCAGGGAGGCATCAATATGCTTAGTTGTCTTGGTGAATTCAGTGATCAGGGCCTGCTGATTTGCATTTAAAATGACCATATTACCATCAAATTTTTGAATATTGTTGGCTACAACGTGTGCATTCTGATTTACAACAGCCAGAGTATCAGTATTCTTTTGCAAGCCGGCCATTAAAAGTGTGACAGCTTCGCCGGCCGCAGTATACTTTTCTTCGAACTTCTTCTCCATCACGTCCAGCTTGTGGTTGATTTCCACCATATTCTTCAGCATGAGATCTTCAGAAGTCTTAATCTCTTGCAGCATTGTTTTCTGAGCTTTATCAAATAGGTTTTAAGCTCATTCACGATGCCCTGAATTATATGTACGGTGTGAATGGCTAGGTCATCTCGTAATGGAATAGCCGGAGGCACTTCTTGGCCTTGCTCTTGCTCGTCAGCAGACGCATCGGTGGAGCTGGATACCATCACAGTCTCTACAGGAGGAGTGTGGGCGGCCTCTGTAGATTTATTTAACTCCCCCTCCACTGGTGCAGACTTATCAGAAGGAGGTTCAACAGTATCTGGAGACTCCAACACTTCATGGCCCTCATTTACATCGTCCTCTCCGTCCTCATCCAAGAATTCATCAATATCAGCAGCTTCGGTTCCGTGACTATTTCTGTTCAGGACCTCCTCATCCTCCATCTCAGGTTCACTTACTTCAGGAATTGCGGCTACCGCATCCTTGGCCACCTGGGCGATTTCAGATATTATATCCATATGAGTGGGTAGAGTCTCCCCCTCGATTCTTGCAGTCAGGGTATCAGGAATTTCACGGGGGAGGCTGCGGGAGATACTTCCTCATGCTCTTCTACAGCAGGCTGCCCGATGCGCCGCTCCCATCGATCAAACACAGTAGCATCCATCTTTTTCAAGTAGTGGAGAGGAACTCCTTTGCTCATGTCGAACTTGTCTCCGTTGAGCTGGTTGAGATATAGACTGATGATGCGGCCGAAACTTGGAGTGCCCAGAGTGTCCTTGATCTTTTGGAACAGCAACTCCCCCAGTTGAACCTCTTTCGGCAGACCACAGCTGTGAGAATTTTAAACATATCTTCCGGAGATATGATCATGGGACCACCGGCTTGCAGATAAGCACTTTTCCTATTACGTCAGATAGGAGCTTCCCTTCTTCATTCATCTCTTTTCGCTTTACTGATCGAGTGCCTCTTGGAAATACCGCAGAACAGGAGAGTCTCTGGCTTTGTCCTCGTCCTCCAGATAGTCCTCCTCTCTCTGAACTGGAAAGCTGCAGGTACGCGAGTTAGCTTACTGGCAGACATCTTTACTTTTGTCCCAGCAACCTTGCTTTTGATGATGGAGTCTCTATCTCGGAGTCTTCGCGCGTAGAGAAGAACTCCAGCACCTCTTTATCCAGGACTTTGCAAGGGTGCTCCAATATGAAGGTTAGCCCGGCCTCTTCCAGCATGAGAATGATATTCCGGAACTCGTCCGAGGCATGAGAGAATCCAGTGCGAACCAGCTCGCAGCCAGAAATCAAGCCTGCAGTAGTCCTTGGAGCCATTGAAGATCTGGAGAGAAGCGCCTACTCTAAGCATTAGTGAACATTCAAAAAGAAAGCATCACTAGGGAGCGCGTCCAAGTGCGGGTGAGGAGAAGGTTACCTAAGGGCTTACACGGAAGAGAGTTGATGAGCTTCGGGAAGATCTTTGGTTGGTAAGGAAGAGTATCCTTTTGGGATTCGCGCCTAGCTATAGTCTCACAGGGGAAGAAGATCCTGTGGGAAGAGTTATCCTGTGGGAAACATAGCAGCGATTCGCTCACTTCGACGAGAGCGTCGGAGGGCTGCGGGTTTCGGCGAGAGTCGTCGGGATCCTTTCGAAGAGAACTTTGCGAGACCCCTAGCGGGAGCTTAGGAGGAGACCTCACGAGCTGCTGTCGGCGGAAGAACTCCTGCGGGTTGCGGAGAATCGGCGAAGCTCCTGCGGGTTTGTCGGGAGAGTTCTTGCGGGAAGAAGTCGGCGAAGCTCCCACTGTGGTCACCAGGGTGTCGGGGTACTTGCTGCAGCGTGACGCGGGAGTTGTGAGAGAAGGTGAAGGGTTTTGCGGGATTTAAACTATTCGGCGAGATTTGTCAAGAATGCGAAGGGTCTTGCGGTATTTGACTGATTCGGCTTTGTCAAGTTCGGCGGATTCAGGAGATTTGATTAATTCAGCTTCTGATACTATTTATCTGATTCGAAATTGAGGGGTCTCTTGACTAGGGATTTTCACATTTGAGAAGCTTGCAATATTTTAGAGATTTTGCGATGTCAAGTCAATAAAAAGAATGATAAGTACAAGTATATTCTAAAGTCAATCTATTTGAATTTTACTGAGGTTTTTGCAAAGTCTTCTTAATGTCAATTGTATGTTGTCGAGATTTACAACGACATGTCTTCGTTAACCCTTTATTGATGTGTAATGGTTTGCATGCCTCGTGATGAGCATAAGTATACGTATACACAAGGATAGAAATATATATATATATATTTACTTTTGAATGAGGATGCATCATGACACAAGTCCTTGAACTGATCAAAATTACCTGGGATTTGGAGAGTTATCGTCTTAGTCCCACAGGTATGAACATATTAGTAGCTTGAAGTGAGTATGCTCAACAGGTAGTACATCTGTTATTGCAGACGCTTGTTCCAAGTTAGCCTTGACCCACCTACTGTCTAGTTCCCATAGTATTCACGGGGACCTAGACTACCCTGCAAGACAGAATTACTATTACCTTAGGAACCCAAATCATATTGGGTCCTAGGTTTCTATTAGCATAAGCATGCAACTGCCTTCCTTGAGAAAACCTGTCTGGAAGACTGCCTCTGTCCCTATAATGGTGGATAAGCCCTTGCTGTGGGCACAGAGAGGTTGTGCCAACAGTCAATGGCAAAGTGTCCCACTTTGCCGCAGCCACCAACAAGAGTGAATGTTGTATCGCCGTTTCTCGACCTGATCTAGTGACTGATGTAGTCACGGTCCTAAGGTCTCAAGGGGATAGGGCATGTTCTTGTTGCACACAATTCCTCTTCCATCGAGGCATGATGAAAGGGTGGAACGAATGCATGATGTGAGCGTTATGAGGCCGAGAAGGTGGTGCCATTCTTTCAGGCATCTTCCTTGCTGAGGCTCCATGACGCCTGACATCATGACTTTCCATTCTCCCTATCCCGTGTCCTCGAATGGAGAGAATTCTTCTGTGAACTAGGACATGCAGATCCATACTTTGTTGTGGCAGTGGCCGTGAATACAAAGGGCTCAGAATGAGCCTTAGGTATTTCCTCATGGGTGGCCATGACGCCTCTTGCACTATGGACGTTTTCCACATGGGGACAATTCACCCTTGCAAGTGACCACGATTATTCCTGTGGTCATACTTGAAGGCATGATGAGTTGCCTTCCCGCTTGGAGTGGGAGGTTCGGATACACTGTTTCCCCATTTCTCCATCCCTGGATAATCCGGGAGATCCACCCGGTCTTCTTGTTTCTCTTTATAGCATCAACTTTGGAAAAGTTAGATACTATACATTTCTCATTATCTAGACTATTCTCATAGAGCTGAGATCTTAGAGTCCTTGACCTTGTTGGACGCCAATTGGAGAACCAACAAGATCTTCAGTCGAGCAATTCTCTCGAGCTTGCTCCTCAGCACAAGTAGATTGCTTTCGCTGAAGGGCTCTCTTCAGGGAATCAGTATTTTCTGGAGGAGAGCAGTTTCTGTCTTCAGAAAAGTCAAAAGATGTGGGACAGGATGAAGATGATACCTGCTCATCTGGGTTATTGTCATTAGAATCAGTGACCAATGTTTCTTCCTCGTCGGAGCTGCTTTCCTCACTATCTTCTTCAGTCTCTGACAAGGATACTGGAGCTCTGATGCAATCCGAAGGATCCTTGCATTCATCTTCAGAAGTGAGGACCCCCACATACGCTTCATCCTCTGATTGGCAGCATATTTCAGCTTTCTCTGACCCCTCCATCAGCTCTGAGATCATCATCCACAGAGATTTAGCCGTTTTACATTTTTCCAAACCTGGAGTGAGAGGCTCCAGACCAGACATCCATAATAATTTGTCGAGTCCTCTGGTCCAGTTGGAAAAATGAGAGTTCCATCTCTGTCATCTCAGCAATGCACATGGGCACTTGGATCCCCGAGTCGGAGGTCCTTCATGGGGATAAACGGACCCTCTTCCAGGATGAGGGATGCTCGTGGATCGATGGCATCCAGGTGAAATAATACTCTCATCCTCCAGATAGGATAATAATCCTTTGAGCATGCAGGGAGTTTGAGTGTGCAATACGTCATAATCCAGATCCATGCTTCTGACACTGGTGGCAGGATTCTGCTCAAGGTGTTAACCTTTTTGAAGAGCAACCTCCCTCTGATACACACTTGAAAGTCCAACTAGTGTCAACTATGTTGCACCTATGGGGGGGGATAGGTGACGTGTGATTCTTTTGCTTTTGCGGAATTTACGGATGTACCTGCACAATAAAAACAAAAACCACAAGCACACAGAATACACAAGCAAATTTATAGTGGTTCCCCGACTTGGGTACATCCACTTTCCCCCTACGACCTATCTCCCCAACAAGGGACGACTCGGTCACTTCTCCAACGGGATTGAAATCCAATCCCTGCACTAACGGAAGGAGCCCTTCCACACGTGAGAGTCAACACTCCCACAAAACGGGTTGCACCCAACCCTTACAACACGGAACAAAAGTTCCTTATACAATAAAATAAATGTAGAATGTACACGTGATACAAACTTCTCTTGGAGACTACGGTGTTCCTCTTTGTTCGACGACGTGTTCTTGAAGTCGATGAAGAGTCTACGACCTTGGTCTCTCTTGGAGAGGATTTCCCCGGAACCGGCGGCGGCACACGAGCGGCGGCTAGTTTCGGGAATCGGCGGCTACGGTGAAAGAGCAGCTGCTGAACTTGGAGATCCAAACTTCGTTGCGAAGCAAGCTTGGTCTACCAACGGTCACACGAGGATCGGTCGTCTCGATCGATTCGGATGCGGAAGTGTTTCCGATCAACAAATCGAGAGACAAAGGATCTCTGGATAGACGCGTGAGACTCAAGCCTTGCTAAGCTACTATCGCCGGAGATCGGGAAGAAGATCGATCAGTGGCGGCGACGGACGTTCCCGAGCGCGACGGCGGCGGCGGAGATGAGTCGCGGATTTTAGGGTTTTTGTTGCGACTCGGTTCCTTTTTCTTTTTCTCCTCCTTTACTGTTCAAAATACCCATGTATTTATACCCTGTAGATACAGCACATTTGACCGTTGTGGGACCCACAAAAGAAATCCCCAAAATCCGGTTCAAACAAGTCCAGAAGCAGAATCCGGTCCAGCAGCATTCTGAGAAAACGCCAAGTCAAAATCGGCGAGAATCGCAGACGATTCTCGACGAATCGGCGAGAATCACCAAGTGATTCTCGACGATTCGTCGAGAATCGTTTGTGATTCTCGTCGAATCACTTGTCGATTCTCAACGAATTTTACTTTATACATGGGCTGCTTGACCACTGGTTCGGCGGGAATCACAGTGATTCTCGCCGAATCTTACTTGGCACCATTTTGAGATGGCCAAAAGGAGTCGGCGAGAATCACTGATGATTCTCGTCGATTCGGCGAGAATCACTAGTGATTCTCGCCGATTCGGCGAGAATCACTTGGTGATTCTCGTCGAATTTGCCTTGGACGATTTTTCGTCTTCCACCTAGGAGCTGCTCCTTGATCCTCCATGCTCCTTGTCTTCTCTTGCATATGAACGACCCTGTACTTGAAAGTAAGTGCACTCCAATAGAGAGAGTACACATAGGCCAACACACTGATCTGCTCAACGAGGGATTACGTCATGCAGACCCGTGTATATTGACCTACTGCACCCTGACATTGGTGTGCACTTAGCGTGGAGAAACTGCAAGTACAACTCGAAAAAGTTTATCAAATACATTGTGAATTCATCTTAGCTTGACAGGGGGCTTCCTCAAATCCAGGTAATCGTGGATACAATACCCAACATCGTCGAATGGAGTTCGACGATCTGTCAAAGTTGAGCTAGACGATCGTCGATCGGAGTTCGACGAATCGTCGTGCTTAGCTTGACGATATGACTTAGTCTCCAAACAGAAAATCCTGGTCTTGAGGGCAGCTTCCAAACCTAGACTTCTGACCCTTAGACTCAATACTAATTGACCTATTGAGCTATACATGAGGTCAAACATTGGTTTCCTAGAGACATAGTGATCCTGACCCAAATTAGTAATAGGGTGTTCCAACATATACATTTATACTCTTATCAGAGAAAACTTCATCTTCTTCAACATTCTGAACCGACCCAGTGAAAATTTAGGCGTGAGAAACGAAGCTGTTCGTTAATCTTCCGGTGGCCGCCGACGGTGCTCTGGTGTTCGAAATCTTCAATCAAGTATAGATATGAAAAGCTCTCGTCGAGAGCTACACCATCGTGGTAAAACTTTCCTCATTCCTTGAGTTTTCTTGTTATGGTTTTTCGGCCCTAACCTCTATTTCGGCCATTTTTGTCTAGATTTCAACTTCCTCCATCCTATTTTGCCCCGATCTGCGACGTGGACTGATTCGGAGAACTTTTCCGGTAAAACCAAGGTAAGTGGTGGTTTTCTCTCGTTTCTCCTTGTCCGATTTGATGGTAACGGCTAAGTTTTTTGTTCTGTGAAATTTTCTGCACTTTATCTTCCAATTTATTGCTATGATTAACTTTTTTGATGATCACTCGATATTGTAAGATTCCGTCATGGTGAACTCGATCTTATCATAATATATTTAATCGTTCTTGTAGTGTCTTATTGCTAGCTTTAAATGCCTTATTTATCGTTATTGAATGTATTCGAGTTTATCTAGAATTGTAAATCGTCCGTAAGGGTTGATCAACCACGTCTTGAATCTAGTAATATCAAGTAGAATCTGACGAGCCAAATCTCGAGATATGTGGTGGTTTCTTTGTGGTTTTTCTTGATTGCGGGAGTTAGTGGACGAAACCGCCTCCGCAATGTTTGATGCCTTTATTAGTACCTTGTGGAAGTCTACCAGGTTTTTTGGGCGTCTGCGGTGTATGGTGGAGAGTATGAGACTCTCTCACAGTTAGACGGATGTTATATTCGTGAGGGTGTGTCCAGTTGAGTGACCACCTCGCCCGTGTTTTTGGGTAGAGTCGAACACAGGTGTCTAATAAAGGTTTTGTACTTTTTCACTATAATTTATTCATGTCGTCACCTTATAGCCTCGTGCGTCTGGTGTACTCTTGTTGTACGTGACGAATCACGTATGAGTTCTTTTCCTGTTGATGTCTTGTTTCTTTTTGTACTTTACTTCAGTGCTTTTGGTCTTGGGTTGGTACCCCTTTTGACCTTTGTTTATTTTCGCTTATTCTTTTTCTGCCACCATTTGTACTTTTTTGCTGAGGTGTTCTGTCTTTAGAATGCCTCAGGTTCAGAGCAGTAGCTGATAGCAAAGCTGGTTTTGGAGTTTCTGGGCGGCAGTGTTGGCCGTGATAGTTGTCTCGTCTTACCGAGGTAGTTTGTTGCTTATTTTGTTTCACTGGTTCAGACATACTTGTCTGTATGTGGGTTTGTGTCAGTTTGTTGACGCACACATGATTGTTATTTTTAGATATTTGCTAGCTGCTTAGTTCTCTATATGTAGATGTGGATTACTTGCTCTCTGGGATGATTTATGCTAGGAATGCATGTTATGTATTTTCAAGTATAAAATCTACTACTACTACTACTACTTCATGAATTGCATAATTTAAAACTCTAACTTGTCATATTTAGTGATCGTAAAAACTATATTTACTACTATTATAAATTTAGGGTGTTGCATAGCATGAGTTGTTCTTTGGGGATGTTTATACTCATGTAGGATGTTGGAGTCAATCTAAACAAGCATCTTCCGCAGCGTATAATTATATTTTGATTCGTGGACTAGATGAGCCACTAAGGCGAGGGATACAACTAACTACTGCACTCAAACTGATTTTTCCTTAAAATAACTTAAAAAATCTTTCTTCATGATTAAGTAGGTGTCTGCATGAACGTCCGCAGTTATCACCTGCTGACGTGGCATCATGACGCACATTTTCCCTTACTCTGATAAGTTATTATATACGGTGAAAATGCGGGTTGTGACAGTTGGTATCAGAGTCAGGTTGTTTGACAATTGGTCGGGCAAACTTCTCTTGTTAGTGTTAGTTGTTTAGTGACATTTCATGCACACACCGATGTGTCATCAGTACATCTTAGCCGAAGCATAGTCACTACACTCATATCATGATAAGAAGTATACATGACATATTATGTAGTATGTGATGCATAATATGTGTTTGTATATGGATCCACCATAGGTGGCAACATGTGACGGTTATGTAGTATAAGATGCATAACCACCATCACATGGGTGCTCATTAGCACGTTTTCTTTTCTCGTTGCATGTGATGTTATATAGTATGGGATGCATACCATTTCATGTGTACGCCACTCATAACATGCATTAGGGCCTTTATAGAATGCATAGCACTACATACATTGCATATCATCGCATAAGCACGCGTGCTAAGTTAAAGTTTACATGATGACACATGTACACACATGATTTTAAATAAGAATAAAGAATACATGCATTCATGTTATAAGCACAAGAGTCAATAGGATGAGAGAATATCATCCTAAGTAGGACATAACATCATTATAAAATCCCAGAGCAAGTTGCAGCGTAAGCAAGCGTCTTTTAAGTATGGTCTGAACTAGTCATGTGGCTTTGTTGTAAGCTAGGATTTTGATAAGTTGTCCGTTTGATTTTTAGAAATACCATCAAAGCGTCCTGCGATGAGGTCGACTCCCCAGTCAGATGGTGAGTCATCAGGTGCGTAAAGTGATACAATTATCGAGGGTCTGCGTCAGAGCCATGTGGCTCTGTCAAAACAATTAGTTACGATGCAATCGCAAATTCAGTCGCGCAACAACCTTTAGTACAAGAGCCTGTCTTGGGCCAAGCCGTGCCCGATACCCCTGCTCCTCTGGTGCCCCCGATGGCGATACCACCAGAAATGAATTTCATATCGCACTTCCAGTGGTTGGGACCTCCCACCTACGACGGGAGTGCCGACTTTATGATTTTAGATGATTGGATCATCTCCATCGAGGAGATGTTTTCGTATTCCGGAATTCTAGGAGCCCAGAAGGTGATGATTTCAGCCTATCAGTTAAAAGGTCTGGCAAAGAGTTGGTGGATTCGGGAAAGGGAGAGTCTGAAGGAAGGATGTTCTTAGGAATCTTTTAAGAAGATGCTGTTGAAGAAGTTTCTACCCTAGGTCGAGCAGGACCGCCTGATGAATAACTTCCTGCATCTGAAGCAGAAACATCTCACCATGAGTGAGTACGAGATTGAGTTTAGCAAACTGAGTAGGTTTGCTCCTGATTTGGTAACTTATGAGGACGGTAGAGTGAAGCATTTCCTAGGAGGACTAAGAAGCGATGTCCAGCAATGGCATGCGCTTATCGAGCTGAAAGTTATGCTGAAGCAGTGGAAGCCGCTTTGAAAGTGGAGGCGATTGAAAATGCCAAGAACCGCAGTGTTGCGGTAAGGAAAGAGAAAAGGAAAGGCGTTGAGGATGGTAGCTCCAGGGTATCTTGCCCTTCTCAAAAGAAGAAAAGTAAGGAAGTGTGTAGCTTCTGTGGTCGTACTGGCCACCCTTATGAAAGGTGTTTCAAGAGGACTGCCACCCTGAAGCAGCAGCAGGTGCACGCCATCCAAGGTGCACCCAAGGGAGAGCTTGTGTGCTCGTTCTGTGCAAGGAAGGGTCATGATGTGAGCCGGTGCTGGATGAAAGAAAGGACTTGCTTCCAGTGCGGGCAGAAGGGACACTAGAAATCTTCGTGCACCCAGGCTCATACCCAACTGCAGCCTGCCCCGCTTCGAGCTCTGTCGCCGCCACCAAACTTGGATAAAGGAAAAGGAAAGCTGAACGTGATGACCAGCGAGGAAGCACAAATCTCTACGCAAATGATATCAAGTTAGCCTCCGTTTAATTTATCCTTATTATTTGTCGTTGTTGCCCTAGTTATCGTTCGTTTAGTTATGTATGCTACGGTTTTAGGGGAGTTTAAGGTGCGAAATAGGTGGGTGCGCGGTTTTTTCGATTCGGGTGCCACCCATTCCTTTGTGGCCCGGAGGTTTGTTGATAAACATCGCCTGAATGTGGATCAATTAGGAGACTCCTTCAACGTCAAGATTCCCTCCGATGATTCAGTGATATCTAATCAGGGAGTTCTGAGATGCCCTATTTATCTTGGCAATTTTCTGGCCTTTGCGGATCTGATGATTTTAGATCTGGCTGTCTTCGACGTGATTTTGGGCATGTACTGGTTGTCCAAGTATGATGTGGTAATCCAGTGCAAGGCTAAACGACTGGATTTCAGAATAGACGACGGCCAACCTATGAGCGTTTATAGATTTCAGGACAGAGTTCCCCTGTCATTTCTGCGGTACGTGCTTGTCGTGCTATAAAGTCTGGTTTCAAGGCGTTTTTAGTTTCTATTTCTGCTCTGGAAATAGCTTTTGTTACACCACGTCTTGAGAATGTCTCGGTGGTGTGAGAGTTTCCAGATGTCTTTCCTGATAGTCTTCCAGGACTTCCCCCTGAAAGGGAGATAGAGTTTGTGATAGAACTCGAGCCAGGTACTCGTCCTATTGCCAAAGCACCGTACCGTATGGCTCCGCGTGAGTTGGATGAGTTGCGTACTCAGCTCGATGAGTTATTGAGGTGTGGTTTAATTAGACCAAGTTCTTCTCCGCGGGGTGCTCCTGTTTTGTTCGTCAAGAAGAAAGATGGATCGATGAGGCTTTGCATCGATTACAGAGAATTGAACAAGGTAACCATTAAGAATAGATATCCTCTGCCAAAGATTGATGATCTGTTTGATCAGTTGCGTGGTAGCACAATATTTTCAAAGATCGATCTTCGCTCAGGCTACCACCAGTTGAGAATTCGTGAGGCAGATATTCCACGAACCGCCTTCCGTTCACGACATTGACATTATGAGTTTTTGGTGATGTCTTTCGGTTTATGGATTTGATGAATAGGGTGTATAAGGATTTCTTGTACCGATTTGTTATTGTGTTCATAGATGATGTCTTGGTGTATTCCCACAAGGTTGAGGAGCATACTCAATATTTGCTTTTGGTTTTGTCGACCCTGAGGGAGCATAAGTTATATGCGAAGTTGAACAAGTGTGAGTTCTGGCTACCTCAGGTGTCCTTTCTGGGTCATGTTGTAAGCAAGGACTGTATTTCTATAGACCCTACCAAAATTTTTGTCGTGATGGAATGAGAGAGACCTTCTACACCTAAGGGGATTATGAGCTTCTTAGGCTTGGCTGACAATTATAGAAGATTCATGGAAGGGTTTTCAGTGTGTTCTGCTCCTCTAACTAGACTTACTCAGAAGAATACTACAATCATTTGGAGTGATAAGTGTGAAGAGGCTTTCCAAGAGTTGAAAAAGAGATTATGTACTGCTCCAATTTTAACCTTACCAACTAAAGGAATTGAGTATGCTGTGTATGTTGATGCATCACACATCGGACTTGGATGTGTTTTAATGCAAGATGGTAAGGTGATCGTGTATGGATTGAGGCAACTAAAGATTCACGAGAAAAACTATCCTAGGCATGATTTGGAGTTTGTTGCCGTAATTTATGCGCTGAAGCTGTGGCGACACATACTGTATGGCGCGCTGTGCAAGATCTATACAGACCATAAGAGTTTGAAGTACGTCTTCACTTAGAAGGAACTAAATCTGCGCCAGCGTCGGTGGTTAGAATATGTGGCTGATTATAAAGTGGAAATTCTTTATCATCCAGGAAAGGCCAATGTAGAAGTCGATGCTTTGAGTAGAAAGACCGCCAAAATTTTTAATCTGTCGGTATAGTCCTTGGTAAAAGAATTTGTGTTGATGGATATTGAGGTTGGGAGTCGTATTGTGCCTGCTAGTCTAGAAGCAGAAGAATCCTTTTGGATTTACCTTACTCGAGCGCATCAGAAGGATTAGGTCTTGGAGGTTTTTGCAGGACCACGAGTGATGCTCGGCCCCGGGTAGACCCGCTGCCTGGCTCCTACTAGCTGGCAGGGCTGTAGACACACCTGGTGTCCAAGCTCTCTCCCTTACCCCCCAGGTGTGCCTACAGCCCTGCTAGCTAGTAGGAGCCAGGCAGCGGGTCTACCCGGGGCCGAGCATCACTCGGGGTCCTGCAAAACATCCAAGAACCAATCCTTTCCCCCCAGGTGTACCTACAACCCTGCCAGCTAATGAGAGCCTGACACCGAGTCTACTCGGGGACGAGCAGCGCTCGGGGTCCCTTACCCCCCAGGCGAGCCTACGGACCTGCCAGCTAGTAGGAGCCAGGCAGCGGGTCTACCCGGGGCCGAGCATCACTCGGGGTCATGCAAAAATCTCCAAAAACCAATCCTTCCCCCCAGGTGTGCCTACAACCCTGCCATCTAATGAGAGCCTGACAGCGAGTCTACCCGGGGCCGAGCAGCGCTTGGGGTCCCTACAAAGTATCCAAACTACAAGCTCTCTCCCTTACCCCCAGGTGTGCCTACAGCACTGCCAGCTAGTGATAGCCTGACAGCGAGTCTACCCGGGGCCCAAGGCTAACGCTATTGAGTGACTTCCAGCCCTGCCAGCTAGGTGAGATCCTGACAACGAGATCGGCTCGAGATCTAAGGATGACATCGAGTGACTTCCAGCCCTGCCAGCTAGGTGAGAGTCTGACAGCGGGATCTGCTCGGGGTCCAAGGCTAACGCCATCGAGTGACTTCCAGCCCTGCCAGCTAGGTGAGAGTCTGACAGCGGGATCTGCTCGAGGTCTAAGGATGACACCGAGTGACTTCCAGCTCTACCAGCTAGGTGAGAGCCTGACAGCGGCATTTGCTCGGGGTCCAAGGCTAACACTGTTGAAGCCAAAAATGACCTCAACGGGAGTTCAAAATAGGGGTGCAGCCAACACCTACTTCTCTCAAGCCTCAACCCTCGACTAGATTCAAAGGCCCCTGGACTGACCCAAAGCCTAAGCAGGGAGGTCCCACCTCACACCCGGAAGATCACTGAGAGCTTCCCCTCCAAAGCCAAAAGCTGGGCTAGGAGCTCCTCAGAAAGCACTGAAAGTTGGAAGATTATGAAATCTTGCTTTCTAAGGAGCCCTTATGGGTCTATTTATAGGCTTTGCTGACCTGAGATTACTGAAATGCCCTTGGTTGATCTGCCAATAGCCAAATCCCGTTGTTTATCCTGAGGGCATAGGGGTAATTTTACTGGAGGGCAATTAGGTAATTTTACCCAAGGCCCTGGGCCCCACTCGGCGAGAGCTCTGAGCCGAGAGCCTTCTGTCCAGAGCCCGGCGCCAGCGGTCTGGCCTGCTTATAGGCGAGAGCTCCTTTAAGACAGGAGCTTGGCGCTAGCGCAAGCGTTCCCGTGTTGGCTGGGTTCGACGATCGGGCCAGCGATTTCCGTTCGACGATCGGGCCAACGATTTCCGTTCGACGATCTGGCTGCGTTCGACGATTTGGCCAGAGAGCTCCGTTCGACGATCTGTCAGCGGTCGACGATCTTGGTTCGACGATCGTCGAGCGCGGGGCGCTTTGTAGGCGAGAGCTCCTTTAAGACAGGAGCTTGGCGCTAGCGCAAACATTCCCGCCTACTTGGGCGAGAATTTCTTTAGGGCGAGAACTCTTCTGGCTAGCCTAATTGTGACCGTTGGCGCCTCCTGGTCTGACTCAGCGAATATGGAGTTGTTCACAATCCCCGCTCGTTTTGAGCTAGCTATGCGCTCGAAAAGACACATCCAACCCGTAAATATTCGCTGAGCACGTGTCAACATCAGGGAATCTTTTGGTGGGTCGTACCGTGGCTATAAATATGTGCTGATAGACGACCATAAATCTGCCCTCGAATCGTCATTCTTCGCCTGAGTTCTCGCCTCCTCTCGCGATGACTTCCAAGCGCGCCGACAAACCGCTTCTGCAGGATCTTCAAGACCGCATCGATGCAACACAGGCGCGAGCCAAGGCCAACAACGCCTTGGTTGCCCCCTTGCTGGCGAGAAAGTCGTCAGCCGCTGAGCCTTCTCAGCCCAAGAAGAAAAAGAAGAAGGAGAAGGCGGTCCAGCGAGACCTGCCCCACGAGAACAGGAGCCCGCCTACCCCGACCCCAAGCCGCGTGGATGATCCCTCTCCACAGAAGGTATGCCCAACTCGTTAATCATCGAAACCACTAGTTGTTTATGCAGGATGATTTGTAGCTGACGCGATACTTCTCGCAGGAAACGGTTCCCGACGACGTCAGGTCCCCGCGAGAACCCTTGGACCCATCATCTCGTCCTCTTGAGGACCAACCGCGGGTCTCGGAGGTCGCTCCTCCGCCTGACCCCTTGAGAACCGCAGGTATCGTTTCCACTCTCGCTCTTAACTCAAATCTCAAAACGCTGAATTGTCTTCCCGCTGCACCAGCTCCCGCCCAGCCAGGTCTCGCTACTAGGGAGAACGAAGTAAGGGCCGCAAATCAGCCTGCCCCCGCGGTTGATTCCTCCCTACCGGCAGGAGGAATGGCTGCCGAATCTTCCGCAGCTCCCCAGGATGCAAGGCATCCCGCGGGAGTGGATAACTCCCCCTACTTCCGGCCAAGCCGGGATCACCACTCGCACAATCTTCCCCCCGGGAAAAGGGAAGCCGATCCACCTACTCTTTGGAACTGGGGGGGGGGACCTTCTCGCCTGCCTTCGGCCGGTGGTTCTCGCCATACTGCATGTATGCAGTATGTTCATCACGATTGTCGCTTAGCTCTCGCCATAACCGTGGAAATCTTTTGTCAGGGGATCCGGGCTCGCGGTCGGGAGCTGACGGAGAGGATGAAGAAGATGAAGAAGACGAAGACAGAGAGGGGGAGGACGGAGAAAGTTCCCCCTTCCCTTCGCGGCGAGGGAGTTCCATCAGGAGGTGGAGAAGAGGCTGGAGGCTCTGGAGCGGGACTATTTCATCGGCGAGACGGATCGGTCAGGTGGGCCTACCGCAGGGTCCTCTCTTGAAAGATGGATCGCGCGAATCCGAGACCTGTCTCGCCGGATCAACATAGGATGCACCATCTTATCGTCCTACTTCAACCTGCAAGCACCACCGAGGACCAGGCAGCGGGAGAGAGGACGATGGCGGTGGGAGCCTTATTGATTCGCGAGACCTCTCCTTTCTTGCTCCCGGCCTTCCCCTTCCCCAATGTACCCAAATTTATTTTCATCAGTCTGTAGCTAATAACTCTGCTATTATTATTATTACCTTTTATTCAGTTCTCGCTCGGCGAGAGTAACTCCTGACTCTTTATCATTATTGTTGCTTTTTATTCAGTTCTCGCTCGGCGAGAGTAACTCCTGACTTTTTATCATTATTGTCGCTTTTTATTCAGTTCTCGCTCGACGAGAGTAACCCTGTTTCCGCTTATTTTATTTGTCGCGTGTCATCACGTAATGCTTGCGCTAATCATATCTGTCAGTCGGTCACTGTCAATCTTAGGCGGGAAACCGAGGCGCCGTCGACTTAGGGCGTGACGGCTATACCCCCGCTGCCTTTTTGGGAAACAGTCATGATGATCACGGTTTTCTATAAATAGAGAAGTCCACCTACCATATTTATTTCTCCGATCTGAATCCTCTCTTTTCTCTTGTCGCTCTCGCGGTTTGTCAAAAGCTCCCGCCTGCTTCCGCCCCCTCCTCCCGTTCTCGCTATTCTCGTTGTTCTCATTGTTCTCACTTCTCCTCTAAAGACCTCGCCTACAACCTCTTAAACACGATGTCGGGCGGAAGCGAGCGATGTTCTAATTGCGCGGAAGCCTTCCAGAAGCATCTGTTCCCCTCCTGCAGCTTGACCCTGGAGGAGTTCCAACTGACCCAAACTCGCTACGTTCCCGTCGGCTACTCCGTGCGGAACCCAGACAACCACGATAAGGTAAACAGCGCGGGGGAGGGGGAGCTCGCCATCCCCCTTGAGCACTTTGAGGTGGGCTTCCGCCTCCTGCTGTGGCCCGAGATGCGTCAGGCCCTCCGGTACTACGGAGTGGTTCCCGCGCAACTAAATCCAAACTCGGTCGCGATTCTAGTGGCCTTTATCTGCTATATGCGATCCGAGAGGATCGAGTTCAGCCTTCCAATATTTCGGAAGCTGGTCACCTTCCGCGCCAAGGGAGGGGTGGTCTTCTTTTCAGGGCAGCTGCTCAAGACCACCAGTCTCGCCAACAAGCACCACCACTGGGGCGAGATGTTCATCTTCGTTTCCGGTGATTTCGGGAACGTGCCTCTCGCGCCCATTCAATATGAGGACGCCGCTTATAAGCCGCCCTCCTTGGGCTCGCGCGAGAGCGCCCTCCTTGAGTTCTTCGGAACCAAGGATTTTGACGTCCAATTCCTCCGGCGGGACGTCGATTCAGTCCTCCCCGTGCCTCCGGGCGAAGGTACGGTCTCGAAATTGTCTTGCTATTCTTCCCCTTTTTAAGATTGGAACCAAGTGGTGTCGCTTCCGCAGGAGAGCGCGAGATCCCCATGCACCAACCCTTTGACGAGGCTCGCGTTGCCGGGAGCCAATCTGTGAGAGACCCGTTGGCTCTCGCGAAAGCCGCGACCCAAGCTTGTCGGGACGAGCCAGCCTCGCCTCCTTCGACCGGCGCCGGGAAGCGAAAGCCCGGCGCGCCTCTGCCCCCACCACTCAAGAGGCCCAAAATGACTGCTGCCGAGAAGGGTAAAGCCATTGCGGTGCCGCCCTCCCAACCTCCCGCTGCTGGCCGCTCCTTTGAGGAGATTTTACAGGTCGCCAGCGAGATCACTGTCACCAGGGGTGGCGCCGAGGCACCTGCTGAGAACCCTCCGGCCCCCGGCGTAGTAGATGGTGAGGGGGTCGCCGCCGAGACGTCCGACCAGTCTCCGCCTGGAGAGGTGCCACGAGGTCACCGCAATTTCGGTCTCGGCATGAAGTGCCTGGACGCGGAAAACAAGCCGCTGCTTCAATGGGACCCTGACATCAACAAGGTCTCAATCTCGTCTCTTTTGCCTAGCTGGGCGGAGCGAGATGAGGTCACCAGCGAGGCCTTCGCCTTGGGCTACTGCCTCTACAGCCGGGAGAACGCCAGCGTTTATGACAAGATGACCACCAGGCTCCTGACCTATGACTCCACCCGGTCCTTGATGCGCGGGGTGGAGCTTGCGCATATGTGTGCTCGCTAGAGCATCACCATCGACCGCAACTTTCAGGATATGTTCAAGGCCAGGGAGGGCGCGTTGGCTGAGGTGGCTACCTTGAAGAAGGAGCTAGCAGACGCCAAGCAACAACTGTCTTCGCGCCGGGAGGAAGAGGTAAGCGAGACCTTTCACGGCACTCGCTCTCGCCACTGCAGATTTTAACTTCATTCTTTTCCTTTCATGCTAACCTCTCGCTATACAGGATTCCGCTCAAGCCGTGGTGCTTCGCGCAGAGCTGGCCCAGGCGCGATACGAGAACGTCCTATTGAGGGACCAGTTTCTGCGCCTGGAGGCGAATGTGTCTCCTCCACTGGACAAAAGGTTGAAGTGCTGCTACTACTCCATCTACGACATCAACAAGCGCCTCCAGGCCAACGCGCAAGCCATAGTCAAGCTGACCTTGGAGATGCTGCGGGATGTCGGTTGCTTGGACGGGAGGAGCAAGACCATTACCGCTTAACAGCTCATCCCCTGGCTCGCCGAGCCTGTCCCGAAGCCCCCAGGCGCGCCCGATTCCCCGCCCTCGGATGTCCCGAAATCCCCTGCCGCGGGTGGCGAGACATCCGGGGGGAGCTCAGGCGAGAGCTCCAACGGGAGTTCAAGCGGGAGCACTGAGGGGTACAGCTTGTCTCCCTGAGGGGCCCCCCTTTTCTTTTCTTTTCTTTTTGTTGTACTGAGTGAGAACGCTCTAGATCTGTAACTATATAAAATACATTGTAAATGTTTTGTATGTATTGTCCTTTTCTTTTTATTGCAAATGCGCTTGATACAATTGTTGTGGCCGAGTGCTTCTTAAGCACGCTTCCACCGAGGCCCTTGGCCTCCCAAGGGTAGTCTCCCTTAGTGACGGATAGATGGGAACCTGTCGAAAGAGCCCAGGGCTTGGACGTTTCGTTCCCGCGTTCTGTCGAAAACCGTCTGCCGGGAACATGGCTCGCGGGCCCTTTAAGACGAGGCCGTCCCCCTTTAGCTTGCGCAAACTGTTCGAAGCTTTCGCCTAACACCTCTCGCTGTCCAACCAATAAAAGCATGTCAGGAGTCTTCCGCCGAGAATTTCCTCGGCGAGATCTCCTTGACAGGGACCTCCCCAACCGAGACCTTCTCTAGCCGAGACCTATCCTGCCTTTACCTCCTTTTCATCCTGTGGTGCGTTTCTTGCCTTGCTCAGAGCATTTGAGTCGGAGCGTCTCCTAGGATCAAAAACTTCCCTCCGCCAGGCGAGCCCTTGGGCCTGCCAGGCTAACGAGAGCCTACGCAGCGAGTCTACCTGGGGCTGAGCCGAGCTCGGGACGCCAATGAAGTTACCAAACTAAACCTATCCCACACAGGCGAGCCTTCGGACCTGCCAGCTAGATGAGAGCCTACGCAACGGGTCTACCTGGGGCCGAGCCAAGCTCGGGGTGTCGATGAAGTTCTCAAACCAAACCTATCCCCCACAGGCGAGCCTTTGGACCTGCCAGCTAGATGAGAGCCTGCGCGGCGGGTCTACCTGGGGCCGAGCCGAGCTCAGGGTGTCGATGAAGTTCTCAAACCAAACCTATCCCCCACAGGTGAGCCTTCGGACCTGCCAGCTAGATGAGAGTCTGCGCAGCGGGTCTACCTGGGGCCGAGCCGAGCTCGAGGTGTAACGCCCCGAAACTCAAAGGAGCGAAGGGGGGATATTTTGGGCCAGTTTGAGTTCTGGCTGCAGGCACACGGCCTGGGACACGGGCGTGTCCCAGGGCATGTCAAGCCTGTGTCGACACTAAGGCGCGAAGTCGACACTTTGGTCTCGACATTGTGTCGAGACTGGGCACACGGCCTGCGACACGGGCGTGTCGCAGGGCGTGTCGACCCGTGTCGACACTTAGCCGTGAAGTCGACATAGTGCTTCGACGTTGTGTCGAGACATGGCACACGGCCTGCGACACGGGCGTGTCGCAGGGCGTGTCAACCCGTGTCGACACTCGTCCCGCGAAGTCGACACTTTGGTGTCGACAATGTGTCGAGGCATGGCACACGGCCTGCGACACGGGCGTGTCGCAGGGCGTGTCGACCCGTGTCGACACTTAGCCGCGAAGTGTCGAGACCATGTACACGGCCTGGAGCCCAGGCGTGTCAAGGTGACACGGGCAAGGACACGGGCGTGTCCTAGAACCCGTGCAGTGCTCGGGTTGAAAACGGCGAAAAATCATGGGGTACACGGCCGGCTACACGGCCATGTCAGGTGGAACACGGGCGTGTCAGCTCGAACACGGGCGTGTTCGATACCTGTGTGAGGTTCCAGGTGATTCGATTTTGACGGCGAATGAGGCACACGGCCCTGGACACGGGCGTGTGCCAGGCCGTGTTCGGTCCAGATTGGGCATTTCAGCCCCGAATCGAAGCCGTTCATTTCTTTGACTGAAGATCCAACGGCTGGGGGTTGTTCCTGAAGGGATATACCCGGGTTTTGACTTAGAAAACCCTCACTTTTTCCACTTATCCTCTTTCTAAATCCTTGGAGAAAGGAGAGCTAAGGCAAGAAGAAGAGGAGCTAGATCCGCCATTGGAGGAGCTTCGGAGCTCCGAATCGCAAGCCGACTCCGGATCCACGGAGGCAACGCAAGTGCGGTGATTTCCATCCGATTACTTTTCGATGGCGCCAAAGAGGACCGCAAGGGTAACGATCCTCATCTTGAGCATGAGTCGCTCTCTTTCTTTGCATAGGAAGCCCGCTCTCGCGAGTTTGCGGAGAGTTGGAGGCGTTCCTTCGGGTAGATATGTGAAGTCCCCGTTGTTTAGAGTCCGTATGCGAGAACGGACATAGGCATTTTGGTTGAAGCCTACCCGGACATGTTAGTCCGGATCGGTGATGTTGCATTGCATAAGGCCGGAGAAGACTCCGTGCTATTGGGTGTTTTTCGGGTTTTCTACGCGGTAGATTGCAGCAGGGAGCCTTGGGGACTAACCCAAAGGTGCACCCGGAAAACTGGGCGGATACGAGATCTTGCCAACTTGGTGGCCTGAGAGCCAACTTGAACATAACGGGGTTATGTGACTTGTGTTAGAATGGGACTCGGTGAAAGTTTGACCCGCGCATATGGCTTAAATTGTCGTTGCGATGTGAGCATGGGTTAGATGGAACCGTACCCGCTTTATGTCGTTCGGGTTAGAGAGACCTAAAGTTACATGGCACTCGCCGTTGGCATAGATGTGAGTCTTCGGCGGTCAATGGCTTAAATTGACGTGACCAATGCCAGGAAGACGAATTGCTCATAGGAATGGCCGTCTAAGTGGCGGTGGTGAGTCCGGAATGTTAATGACTTTAATTGACGTGACATCGACCGGTTCACCGAGAATGTGCCCTGAGTGCACGGGGCGTGTGGCCGTGCGAGCCAACGTCTGTGATGAAATGGCTATGGTTATATGCTTTGCTCGCTTATGCTAAAGAAATGCAGGGAAGGAGCATCGCCGCCCCGAGTTGGGGGCGGGATAGTTATAATTTGGTCAGCATTGCTGACCGTTGCCTTGTTTTGCCACCGTGCGGTGGTTTGTTGCTTGCAGGTGCAGCTGGACCAAGCGGTCAATAGCGGGCTAAAGCCCTTTTTGCGAAGCTGGCCCTCGAAGGCCCAAATGGAAATGTTTATTGCTTTATTCATGTATGACCGGCCTGCATGCCGAGGTTTGTAAATCATGTAACAGACAAGTGAAACTTTTTGTAAGGCCTTAAGGCTTGTTTTGAGTATTTTTGTAAAACATTCCTATTTGCGTATTAGTGGACATTCATGCTCCTATGCTGGGTTCTTGTTTTACAACTTTTATAAACTGCTTCCGCTAGAATGCTCTGTGTAGGACGTTGTGATTGGTTGGATGGTTTCCATAAGTAACCACCCGGTCTGTCTGTGGTATATGGCGTCGGGCCCCGGCCGGACCTACTGCTATATGCGATGCGACGGATCGGGGGTGTTACAATTTGGTATCAGACTACTGGTTTTGGTCGGGCTTAAACTGAATTCGTGGACGAATTCTTTTTAAGGAGTGGTGAGCACATTGTGTGCGTCATCGTTATAATGGTAAAAGAACCCATGAATGTCCACTTAGGAATGAAAATACTCGTGTTTGAGGAACCTGCGTGTTCCTATAATTGCTGTTTGCAATGTTATTTGGTCGCTTAACGGTGTTTTGTACCACTATAGGTGACCAGAAGTGGTGTTGGGCCGTCAGAATGCCGAGGTTCTGAGGCTAGTAGTGCACCGGATGTTGCTCCTGCAACACCTTTGTCGGCTGAAAATATACGATTGGTTGCTGAAGCGGTGTTGGCCGTGATCAACGCGCAGCCTGGAAGGCAAGCGCAGCAGCCCGCTCCTGTGATGGAGCAAGTACCTCTGCAAGAGGCTGAGCCGAGGAGGATGGAGCAAGTGGTTGCGGAACCAATAGTGCCAAGGAGGGCAACTGAGAGGCAGTTGAAGCATGTAATGAGCTTTAACCCTCCGTTATTCTCGGGGTTGGGAACCCCATCTCAGGCTGAAGACTGGCTCTCTAGGGTGAAGAGAGTCATGACAGCGATGGAGACGGAGGAGTGGCAGATGACCACCATTGCTACGTTCCTGCTGGACGGTGAAGCGAGGATGTGGTGGGAAGGTTTGGAGCTGCATCATCTGAGAGGTAGACAACTGATAGACGTTCCGATGGAAGAGTTCTCGGGATTGTTCTTGGCAAGATACCTCCCTTCTACTCAGAGGATTTCAATGGAGAATGAATTCCTGAAGTTGGTGCAGGGTGAGAGGAGCGTGGATGAATATCTCCACGAGTTTACGCGGTTGAGTCGTTATGCTAGCTCCACCATCATGGATGAGGAGCGCAAGACTAATCGTTTTTATGAAGGCCTGAGGGATGAGCTGAGATTATTACTGTCGGGGCCGATGACACAGGGTTTCTTAACCTTGGTCAATACTGCCCGGTCCTTGGAGAAGGACATGAAGAGTGTGCAAGCGAAGAAAGGCTTGTTTGATAGAAAATCTGAGTTTAAAGTGCCGACTACCTCAAAGTCTGGCTATCGGAGGGCTTTCAAGAAACATAGGACTTCGGGTCCAGCTCCTTCTGGTGCTTCTGGGGCGACTACGAGTCGGACCCCGGGTGCGTGCTTTACGTGTGGAAAGACGGGGCATTTCACCCGTGATTGTTGGAGCGGACGTCCTAAGTCTGAGAGGAGGCCGGGAGCCACTTATGAAGAAAAGGGAAAGGCGGTGGAGTCGAACGCATCCCACTATGCTCCAGCCCAACCAAGGGTCTACAATCTTGTCCAACAGGAGGCCATTAAACAAGCTGACGTGGTGACAGGTACGGTTTAATTTATAGCAAGTCAATTCCTTTATATGCTTGTTATGCACATGTTACCTTACCACTACTTGTTTAGGATTTGTGTTGATTTGTGAAAATCCGGCACGAGCACTCTTTGATACGGGAGCTTCACACTCCTTCTTGTCCGAAGGATTTATATTACGCATCGGAGTCCCTTCTTCGATGGCGAAGGATAAGTTGGATGTGTTGTTGCCAAATGGGTGTTCGATGCGAGCGGATAGGATCTGCGATGTTAAGATTCGTATTAGAGAGCAGGAGTTTGACCTGCGGGCGTCCTTACTTCCGTTGGTGGAGTTCGACGTCATATTTGGAATGGACTGGCTCTCGGAGCAGCAGGCCCATATAGATTGCGGTAGCAAGGGAGTCAAGCTGGGAGCAAGTCGTGAGACGACTTTTACGGGCTTAAAGGGGTCGAGCAAGACGTTGATGTCTGCTCTTCAGGTGGTGAAGGCGGTTCGTGCCGGAGCAGAACTGTTCTTTACACTAGTGGAGGTTGCAAAGCCGAAGCCCGCGATGGATTGTATTTCAGTGGTATCGGAATACCCTGATGTGTTCCCCGCAGATCTTCCTGGAGCCCCGCCTCAACGGGAGATAGATTTTACTATCGAGCTAGTGCCAGGTGCAAAGCCTGTGTCACGATCTCCGTATCGGCTAGCGCCTAAGGAAATGGCGGAGCTGAAAGTTCAACTGCAAGAGTTGTTGGAGCAAAGGTATGTGCGCCCGAGTTCTTCGCCTTGGAGCGCACCAGTCCTCTTTGTGAAGAAGAAGGACGGAAGCTTGAGGTTATGTATTGATTATCGAGAGCTGAACAAGCTGACTGAGAAGAACAAGTACCCGATCCCCCGGATTGATGATCTCTTCGATCAGTTAGTCGGGTCGACGGTGTACTCGAAGTTAGATCTCAAGTCTGGGTACTATCAGCTGCGGATAAGGGAGAGTGATATCCCGAAGACAGTGTTTAGTACGAGATACGGGCATTATGAGTTTACGGTCATGCCGTTTGGGCTGACTAATGCCCCGTCAGTGTTCATGGATTTGATGAACATGACGTTCAGGGAGTACTTGGACCATTTCGTGATCGTCTTCATCGACGATATTTTGGTGTACTCGCAAAGTGAGGAGGATCTCTTCAAGCATCTCCATTTGGTGTTGGAGACACTCAGGAGAAATCAGTTGTATGCCAAGTTCTCGAAGTGCGAGTTTTGGCTATCCTCAGTGGCGTTCCTCGGGCATATAGTGAGTGGAGAGGGTATTGCTGTGGATCCGACGAAGATTGTTGCGATACGGGAGTGACCTGAGCTTGCTACGGTAGCAGAAGTCCGGAGCTTTTTGGGGCTTGCCGGCTATTATAGGCGCTTCGTAGAGAACTTCTCGCGAATAGCGTTACCTCTCACTACTTTGACGAGGAAGGAGCATAAGTTCGTTTGGACGCTGGAGTGCGCACGAGCTTTTGAGGAGTTGAAGTGTCGGTTGACCACGGCGCCTGTGCTGAGTTCGCCGGTTGGAACCGAAGGCTACGAGATATATAGCGATGCATCGGGCAGCGGTTTGGGTTGCGTGCTATTGCAGCACGACAGCGTGATAGCTTATGGCTCGAGACAGCTAAAAGTGCACGAGAGGAATTATCCGGTCCATGACTTGGAGTTAGAGGCCGTGATTTTTGCCTTGAAGCTGTGGAGACACTATTTGTACGGTGTGAAGATTGATATCTACACCGATCACAAGAGTCTAAAGTACCTGATTGATCAGAAAGATCTGAATATGCGGCAGCGTAGGTGGATGGAGTTCCTAGGGGACTATACATTCAAGATCCACTACGTGCTTGGCAAAGGGAATGCGGTTGCGGACGCGTTGAGTCGCCGAGCCCCAGCTCAAGCAAATTGGCTATCAGTACATGATGAGCGGTTGGTGCAGGAGTTGGAGGCGTTGGAGATTGTTTGTGTGGACAGACAATCTAGTGCTGAAGCAGTGCTGAATTGGACTGAAGTCCAATATGACCTGGCTGATTGGATTCGGCAGGCTTTGGATTTGGATGCTCATATGAAGCAGTTCATGATAGAGGCTCTGGATGAGTCAAATTCCCAATTCGTTGTGGAGGATGGATTGCTGTGGAAAGATGGTCGTTTGTGCGTCCCAAGTGTGGGCAACTTACGGGTGGAGTTGTTGTACGAGGCGCACCATACCAAGTACTCGATTCACCCGGGGAGCACGAAAATGTACCGTGATGTACAGAAACTGTTTTGGTGGCCGGGCTTAAAGAAGGATGTGGCGCTATACGTAGCGAAGTGCCAAACCTGTGCCTTGGTAAAGGCGGAGTGCCAAAAGCCGGGAGGATTTCTTAAGTCCTTGCCTATTCCGGAGTGGAAATTCGACGACATCTCTATGGACTTTGTGCATGGTTTGCCAAGGTCGCAGAAGGGGAACGACGCCATTTGGGTGGTGGTCGATCGATTAACGAAGGTGTCGCATTTTATTCCGCATAGGAAGGATGATCCGGTGGAGAAACTGGCGAAGCTTTATGTGGATAACATAGTGCGGCTTTATGGTGTGCCCCGCAGCATCGTGAGTGACCGAGATGGGCGGTTCACGTCCAATGATTGGAGGCTGGTGCAGCAAATGTTGGGAACAAAGCTGAAGTTTAGCACAGCCTTCCATCCGCAAACGGATGGGCAGACCGAGAGGGTCAATAGAACCATGGAAGACATGCTTCGCATGTGTGTCTTGGACTTTGGAAAGCAATGGGAGGACCACCTTTATTTGGTGGAGTTCGCATACAACAACAGCTACCAAGCAAGTATTCAGATGGCGCCTTTCGAGGCCCTATATGGTAGAAGATGTCGCACGCCGTTGTCTTGGTTAGAAACGGGCGAGTCAAAGTTGTATAAGCGATCGGAAGTGGAGGATGCTACTTCTTTGGTAAGGACAATTCGGGAGAGGTTGCTTATCGCTCAGGACCGGCAAGCAAAGTACTATAATGCCAAGCACAGGAACGTGGAGTTCGCTGTGGGCGATTATGTATACTTGAAGATCAAGCCGTTCAAGGGTGTCTCGCGGGTGCGGCGATTGAAAAAGCTAAGCCCGAGGTACCTTGGACCGTTCGAGGTTCTGGAGCGAGTAGGAGAAGCGGCCTATCGGCTGAAGCTTTCAGTGGAGCTAAGTGGTTTACATGATGTATTCCATATTTCAGTGCTTCGGAAGGCGGTGCAAGAGCCTACGCAAGTGATCGCGGTCGATCAAGTGCCGGTGGATAGTGGGCTAACGACAAAAGTCAAGCCCGTACGGATTGAGGACTCGGAGGTCAAGCGGCTACGCAATAAAGAGATCAGGATGGTCAAGGTCCGGTGGGACAATTGCGGTCGTGAGGAGCTCTCTTGGGAGCGAGAGCAGACGATGCTTGACGAGTATCCGGAGTTGTTCCGCTCAGGTACAAATTTTAGTTTTGTACATGTTTTTCCCTTTATGTAATTTCATGGGCGAAATTCTTTTAAGAGGGGTGGAGTTGTAACGCCCCGAAACTCAAAGGAGCGAAGGGGGGATATTTTGGGCCAGTTTGAGTTCTGGCTGCATGCACACGGCCTGGGACACGGGCGTGTCCCAGGGCGTGTCAAGCCTGTGTCTACACTAAGGCGCGAAGTTGACACTTTGGTCTCGACATTGTGTCGAGACTGGGCACACGGCCTGCGACACGGGCATGTCGCAGGGCGTGTCGACCCGTGTCGACACTTAGCCGTGAAGTCGACATAGTGCTTCGATGTTGTGTCGAGACATGGCACACGGCCTGCGACACGGGCGTGTCGCAGGGCGTGTCAACCCGTGTCGACACTCGTCCCGCGAAGTCGACACTTTGGTGTCGACAATGTGTCGAGGCATGGCACACGGCCTGCGACACGGGCGTGTCGCAGGGCGTGTCGACCCGTGTCGACACTTAGCCGCGAAGTGTCGAGACCATGTACACGGCCTGGAGCCCAGGCGTGTCAAGGTGACACGGGCAAGGACACGGGCGTGTCCTAGAACCCGTGCAGTGCTCGGGTTGAAAACGACGAAAAATCATGGGGTACACGGTCGGCTACACGACCGTGTCAGGTATAACACGGGCGTGTCAGCTCGAACACGGGCGTGTTCGATACCCGTGTGAGGTTCCAGGTGATTCGATTTTGACGGCGAATGAGGCACACGGCCCTGGACACGGGCGTGTGCCAGGCCGTGTTCGGTCCAGATTGGGCATTTCAGCCCCGAATCGAAGCCGTTCATTTCTTTGACTGAAGATCCAACGGCTGGGGGTTGTTCCTGAAGGGATATACCCGGGTTTTGACTTAGAAAACCCTCACTTTTTCCACTTATCCTCTTTCTAAATCCTTGGAGAAAGGAGAGCTAAGGCAAGAAGAAGAGGAGCTAGATCCGCCATTGGAGGAGCTTCGGAGCTCCGAATCGCAAGCCGACTTCGGATCCACGGAGGCAACGCAAGTGCGGTGATTTCCATCCGATTACTTTTCGATGGCGCCAAAGAGGACCGCAAGGGTAACGATCCTCATCTTGAGCATGAGTCGCTCTCTTTCTTTGCATAGGAAGCCCGCTCTCGCGAGTTTGCGGAGAGTTGGAGGCGTTCCTTCGGGTAGATATGTGAAGTCCCCGTTGTTTAGAGTCCGTATGCGAGAACGGACATAGGCATTTTGGTTGAAGCCTACCCGGACATGTTAGTCCGGATCGGTGATGTTGCATTGCATAAGGCCGGAGAAGACTCCGTGCTATTGGGTGTTTTTCGGGTTTTCTACGCGGTAGAATGCAGCAGGGAGCCTTGGGGACTAACCCAAAGGTGCACCCGGAAAACTGGGCGGATACGAGATCTTGCCAACTTGGTGGCCTGAGATCCAACTTGAACATAACGGGGTTATGTTGCTTGTGTTAGAATGGGACTCGGTGAAAGTTTGACCCGCGCATATGGCTTAAATTGTCGTTGCGATGTGAGCACGGGTTAGATGGAACCGTACCCGCTTTATGTCGTTCGGGTTAGAGAGACCTAAAGTTACATGGCACTCGCCGTTGGCATAGATGTGAGTCTTCGGCGGTCAATGGCTTAAATTGACGTGACCAATGCCAGGAAGACGAATTGCTCATAGGAATGGCCGTCTAAGTGGCGGTGGTGAGTCCGGAATGTTAATGGCTTTAATTGACGTGACATCGACCGATTCACCGAGAATGTGCCCTGAGTGCACGGGGAGTGTGGCCGTGTGAGCCAACGTCTGTGATGAAATGGCTATGGTTATATGCTTTGCTCGCTTATGCTAAAGAAATGCAGGGAAGGAGCATCGCCGCCCCGAGTTGGGGGTGGGATCGTTATAATTTGGTCAGCATTGCTGACCGTTGCCTTGTTTTGCCACCGTGCGGTGATTTGTTGCTTGTAGGTGCAGCTGGACCAAGCGGTCAATAGCGGGCTAAAGCCCTTTTTGCGAAGCTGGCCCTCGAAGGCCCAAATGGAAATGTTTATTGCTTTATTCATGTATGACCGGCCTGCGTGCCGAGGTTTGTAAATCATGTAACAGACAAGTGAAACTTTTTGTAAGGCCTAAAAGCTTGTTTTGAGTATTTTTGTAAAACATTCCTATTTGCGTATTAGTGGACATTCATGCTCCTATGCTGGGTTCTTGTTTTACAACTTTTATAAACTGCTTCCGCTAGAATGCTCTGTGTAGGACGTTGTGATTGGTTGGATGGTTTCCATAAGTAACCACCCGGTCTGTCTGTGGTATATGGCGTCGGGCCCCGGCCGGACCTACTGCTATATGCTATGCGACGGATAGGGGGTGTTACACGAGGTGCCGATGAAGTTCTCAAACCAAACCTATCCCCCACAGGCGAGCCTTCGGACCTGTCAGCTAGATGAGAGCCTGCGCAGCGGCTCTACCTGGGGCCGAGCCGAGCTCGGGGTGCCGATGACGTTCTCAAACCAAACCTATCCCCCACAGGCGAGCCTTCGGACCTGCCAGCTAGATGAGAGCCTGCGCAGCGGGTCTACCTGTGGCCGAGCTGAGCTCGGGGTGTCGATGAAGTTCTCAAACCAAACCTATCCCCCACAGGCGAGCCTTCAGACATGCCAGCTAGATGAGAGCCTGCGCAGCGGGTATACTTGGGGCCGAGCCGAGCTCGAGGTGCCGATGAAGTTCTCAAACCAAACCTATCCCCCACAGGCGAGCCTTCAGACCTGCTAGCTAGATGAGAGCCTGCACAGCGTGTCTACCTGGGGCCGAGTCGAGCTCGGGGTGCCGATGAAGTTCTCAAACCAAACCTATCCCCCACAGGCGAGCCTTCGGACCTGCCAGCTAGATGAGAGCCTGCGCAGCGGGTCTACCTGGGGCCGAGCCAAGCTCGGGGTGCCGATGAAGTTCTCAAACCAAACCTATCCCCCACATGCGAGCCTTCGGACCTGCCAGCTAGATGAGAGCCTGCGCAGCGGGTCTACCTGGGGCCGAGCCGAGCTCGGGGTGTCGATGAAGTTCTCAAACCAAACCTATCCCCCACAGGCGAGCCTTCATACATGCCAGCTAGATGAGAGCCTGCGCATCTGGTCTACCTGGGGCCGAGCCGAGTTCGGGGTGCCGATGAAGTTCTCAAACCAAACCTATCCCCCACAGGCGAGCCTTCGGACCTGCCAGCTAGATGAGAGCCTGCGCAGCGTGTCTACCTGGGGCCGAGTCGAGCTCGGGGCGCCGATGAAGTTCTCAAACCAAACCTATCCCCCACAGGCGAGCCTTCGGACCTGCCAGCTAGATGAGAGTCTGCGCAATGGGTCTACCTTGGGCCGAGCCGAGCTCGAGGTGCCGATGAAGTTCTCAAACCAAACCTATCCCCCACAGGCGAGCCTTCGGACCTGTCAGCTAGATGAGAGCCTGCGCAGCGGGTCTACCTGGGGCTGAGCCGAGCTCGGGGTGTCAATGAAGTTCTCAAACCAAACCTATCCCCTACAGGCGAGCCTTCGGACCTGCCAGCTAGATGAGAGCCTGCGCAGCGGGTCTACCTGGGGACGAGCCGAGCTCGGGGTGTCGATGAAGTTCTCAAACCAAACCTATCCCCCACAAGCGAGCCTTCAGACATATCAGCTAGATGAGAGCCTGCGCAGCGGGTCTACCTGGGGCCGAGTCGAGCTCGGGGTGCCGATGAAGTTCTCAAACCAAACCTATCCCCCACAGGCGAGCCTTCGGACCTTCCAGCTAGATGAGAGCCTGCGCAGCGTGTCTACCTGGGGCCGTGTCGAGCTCGGGGTGCCGATGAAGTTCTCAAACCAAACCTATCCCCCACAGGCGAGCCTTCGGACCTGCCAGCTAGATGAGAGCCTGCGCAGCGGGTTTACCTGGGGCCGAGCTGAGCTCGGGGTGCCGATGAAGTTCTCAAACCAAACCTATCCCCCACAGGCGAGCCTTCCGACCTGCCAGCTAGATGAGAGCCTGCGCAGCGGGTCTACCTGGGGCCGAGCCGAGCTCTGGGTGCCGATGAAGTTATCAAACCAAAACCTATCCCACACAGGAGAGCCTTCGGACATGCCAGCTAGATGAGAGCCTGCGCAGCGGGTCTACCTGGGGCCAAGTTGAGCTCGGGGTGTCGATGAAGTTCTCAAACCAAACCTATCCCCCACAGGCGAGCCTTCGGACCTGCCAGCTAGATGAGAGCCTGCGCAGCCGGTCTACCTGGGGCCGAGCCGAGCTCGGGGTGGCAATGAAGATCTCAAACAAAACCTATCCCCCATAGGCGAGCCTTCTGACCTGCCATCTAGATGAGTGCCTGTGCAGCGGGTCTACTTAGGGCCGAGCCGAGCTCGGGGTGCCGATGAAGTTCTCAAACCAAACCTATCCCCCACAGGAGAGCCTTCGGACCTGCCTGCTAGATGAGAGCCTGTGCATCGGGTCTACCTGGGGCCGAGTCGAGCTCGGGGTGCTGATGAAGTTCTCAAACCAAACCTATCCCCCGCAGGCGAGCCTTCGGACCTGCCAGCTAGATGAGAGCCTGCACTGCGGGTCTACCTGGGGCCGAGCCGAGCTCGGGGTGCCGATGAAGTTTTCAAACCAAACATATCCCCCACAAGCGAGCATTCAGACCTGCCAGCTAGATGAGAGCCTGCGCAGTGGGTCTACCTGGGGTCGAGCCGAGCTCGGGGTGCCGATGAAGTTCTCAAACCAAACCTATCCCCCATAGGCGAGCCTTCAGACTTGCCAGCTAGATGAGAGCCTGCGCAGCAGGTCTACCTGGGGCCGAGCCGAGATCGGGGTGTCGATGAAGTTATCAAACCAAACCTATCCCCCACAGGCGAGCCTTCAGACCTACCAGCTAGATGAGAGTCTGCGCAGCGGGTCTACCTGGGGCCGAGCCGAGCTCGGGGTGCCGATGAAGTTCTCAAACCAAACCTATCCCCCACAGGCGAGCCTTCGGACCTGCTAGCTAGATGAGAGCCTGCACAGCGGGTCTACCTGGGGCCGAGCCAAGCTCGGGGTGCCGATGAAGTTCTCAAACCAAACCTATCCCCCACAGGCGAGCCTTCGGACCTGCCAGCTAGATGAGAGCCTACGCAGCGGGTCTACCTGGGGTCGAGCTGAGCTCGGGGTATTACGAAACACATAATTACGTCCTATTATAAAAAATTCACAATAGTCAAGAGAAAATCAAGTCAACCGATGCAGTATAATAAGTTTAATTTTGAGATACATAATTACATCCTTCCCATTTCATGGGTAGAAGCGTTTTAGGTCATCGCCGCTCCAGGTGTGGCTTGAGGCTCTCCCCTCCACGTCCTGGAGGTAGTAACCTCCTGTTCCAAGGACTTCCTTCACTATGTATGGTCCTTCCCAGTTTGGGTTCAGCTTGCCCACGGGAGCCGACCTTCCTGCCGCGCCAACCTTTCTCAGCACCAGATCTCCTTCAGTAAATAGCTTGACCCTGACATGCTTATCAAAATACTTGACCATCCGCCGCTTGATCTCTTCTTGCCTGATAGCTGCCACGTCCCGCATTTCTTCCACCATATCTAGCGAGAGGCACAACCCTTCTTCATTTTTCAATCTCCAAGTTTCATCTCCTTCACCCGCGGCTGTGACCCGCGGGGACCGAACCTCGAACTCCACTGGTAGGACCGCCTCACACCCGTGAGAAAGCCTAAAGGGGGTCTCACCGGTGGCCGTGTTCGGGGTCGTTCGCAAGGCCCACAGGACCGAGGGGAGTTGCTCCACCCAATTTCCCTTTAAGTTCTCCCCCTTCTTTTTGAGCAGGTTTACAATGATTTTGTTTCCCGCTTCCACCTGGCCGTTGCTCCGGGGGTGGTGGATAGAGGCAAATCTGAGGTCTATCCCCAGTTGGGCGCATAAGCTGATGAACTCTTCACTGGCAAACTGGGGGGGCCGTTGTCTGTCACTATCGCTTGAGACAACCCGTGTCTGCATATGATCTCCCCCCAGATGAAGTTCCTTATGACTTGCGAGGTGACCTTGGCCAAGGCCTTAACATCCATCCACTTTGAGAAATAATCGATCATGACCAAGAGGAACCTCCTCTGTCCACTAGCCGGAGAAAAAGGTCCAATTAAATCCATCCCCCAGATGGCGAACGGCCACGGTGCCGTGATGCTTCGGAGCCTTTGAGCTGCCAAGAGCTGAAGGGGGGCGCAGAGCTGACATTTTTGACACCTCCTTGCGAACTCCGCGGTATCCTTCCTTAGGGTGAGCCAGAAGTACCCCTGCTTGACCACCCTTGCCTCCAACATCCTCCCTCCAGAATGACTGTCGCATTTCCCCCGAGTGCACCTCTCCCAAGATACTTGGGATCTCTTCTTCGGCCACACATCTAGATAGGAGCCCTGACAACATCTTACGATGCAGGCCCCATTTTACCATCAGGTAGTGAGCTGCCTTGCACTTGAAGCTTTTCCCGTCCTTGGTCCCCTCGGGAAGTTCACCGGTGGTTAGGAAGGTCACCAATGGATCCACCCACGAGGGTCGCCGATCCACCACCATCAACTCTCCTTCCTCGATAGCCGGTCGAAATAGCTCCGTCAAGGTCCCTCCTCCCTGAGGTACAAACTTAGCCAATCGATCGGCAGTTATACTTTCTTCCCTTGGAACATGTTGGATGGAGAACGACCGGAACCCACCGATGATCGCCCTTACCTTGGAGAGGTATTTTATGAGGGTAGGCTCCTGAGCTTCAAACTCTCCTCGGATCTGCGACGCTACTACCGTTGAGTCGGTGAAGGCCTCCACATCCTGAATCTCAAGCTCCTTTGCCAAGCGAAGGCCGATGATCACGGCCTCATACTCCGCTTGGTTGTTGGTCACTGGAAAATGGTAAGCCACTGCCTGCTCTATCGCGACTCCCTGGGGGCTGATTAGCACCACTCCTCCCCCGAGGGAATGTTTTCCCGAGGCCCCGTCGACCATCATCTTCCACGCTTCCTGTGCCTGTTGCTCTCCCTCCTCGACCTCAACATCATAATCTGCCAGGAAGTCCGCCACCGCTTGCGCCTTGATGGAGAATCTCGGAATGAAAGAGATGTCGAACTCGCTTTGTTCGATGGACCACTTAGCAAGTCTTCCCGAGTGCTCCACTCCTTCAAAGATCTTACGAAGAGGATGGTCGGTTAACACCCTAATCGAATGTGCTTGAAAGTATGGCCGGAGTTTTCTTGCAGAGATGACCAAGGCGTAATCTAGCTTTTCGAGAATGGGATAGCGGAGCTCTGCTTTCTTCAATATCCGGCTGACGTAGTTGATGGGCAGTTGCTTCTTTGCTTCTTCCCTTACTAGGATGGAGCTCACCGCCTCTGCTCCTACTCCAAGGTACAAGGTCAGGTCCTCCCCTTCTTTTGGGCTCTGAAGCAGAGGAGCCTAAGAGAGCTGTCTCATCAGCCCTTGGAAGGCTTCTTCGCACTCAGCGGTCCACTCAAACCTTTGATTCCCTCTCAGCACCTTGAAGAACGAAAAACACTTGTCTCCTGACCTGGAGAGGAACCTGCTCAGCCCAGCCAGCTTGCCGGTCAAGCGCTGGACCTCCTTGGCATTGCGAGGTGATTCCAAATCCAGGATGGCCTTTACCTTGTCCGGGTTAGGCTCCACCCCTGTCGGAGTTAAGAGATGCCCAAGGAACTTCCCGCGGCTGGCCCCGAAGACACACTTCAAAGGGTTCAGCCTCATCTTGTATCTCTGCAGGGTGTCAAACATCTCCTCTAGATCTTTTAGGTGCGAATCCACGCACATGCTTTTGATCATTAGGTCGTCGACGTAGACCTCCAAGTTTCTCCCTCTTTGATCTCGGAAGACCCGATCCATCATGCGTTGGTAAGTAGCCCCTGCGTTCTTCAACCCAAAGGGCATCATTTTGTAACTGAAGCACCCCTCCCTCGTGATGAAGGAAACATCCTTGACATCGAGAGGGTTCATCCGGATCTGGTGATAACCTGAAAAAGCATCCAAAAAGCTCATGATAGAAAAACCGACGGCTGAATCAAACAGCGCGTCGATCCGAGGCAGGGGGTAGCAATCCTTAGGGCATGATTTATTTAACAAAGAAAAATCAATACACATTCTCCATTTACCACCTTTTTTTAAACATTACCACATTGGAGATCCAACCTGGATACTGGATCTCTGAGATAAAGCCGGCCTGTAGGAGTTTCCTGACCTCTTCGCGGATAGGCTCCTCCAGCTTGGTGGCGATGACTCTCATCTTTTGGCGTATGGGGCGAGTGCGGGGGTCCAGGTTTAGGCGATGGCTAGCCACGTCCGCGTCGATGCCCGACATGTCTGCCGCGCTACAAGCGAAGATGTCGATGTTGTTTTGAATGCAGGCCCGCACTCGCTCCCGGGCCTCGGGACTCAAGCCCCCGCTGACCCGCACCCTTTGCACCTGCCCTGCGCTGGTGAAGACCTCCATCTCCACCACTTCCTCGGCCGGCTCAAGTTGCGACTGCTCCCAGCCGACCCTTGCCTCTTCCTCCAGCTCCAGCTCCTCCCTTCATACCTCCTCCTCGATCTCTGTTGCCTCCTCCAGACCCTCCTGCTGCTGCTCGACTTCCACGCCCCTCTGGGCATCTCCCTCAGCTCCTCCTGCTTCTTGCTCTTCCACCTCCATCGCCCCCTCTGGGCTCTCCTGCTCTTCGTCCCTCTGGACCTCCTGCACATATCCCGCCTGCTGCTGCTCCTCAATCTCCTCCCCTCTGACTTCCTCTTCAGTTATCTCTCTCACCCCCACTAGGCTCACCTCCCCTTTTACGACAACCTCTTCATGAGCCGCCATCTCCTTCTCCAACTCCTCCGCCTCTGTCATCCAAGATATGGTGTTGACTGCAGTAACGTAGCACTGTATTGCCACCTTCGGGTCCCCTTTGACCCTAACCTGCACCCCTCCATTGTTGAACTTAAGGCACTGATGAAACGAGGAGGGGACGCAACGAAAGGCGCTGATGAGGGGGCGCCCGAAGATGGCATTATAGCTGCTTGGGGCGTCCACGATCACGAACCTGCAGTTCTGTGACACGCCCCCCAACTTCACGTGCAGCCCTACTCCTCCTTCTACTTCCTTCCTCTCTCCGGAGAACCCGAACAGCGGTCCATCCGAAGCCAATATCCTCTTCCTTTCAACCCTCATCTTATCGAAGGCCTTCTTGAAGATAACATTCACCGAGCTCCCATTTTCTACTAGTATACTTGAGACTGTGAAATTCTCCACTGCCGTTTGGATCACCAGGGCGTCACAGAATGGATCTTCGTAGTCCGGCATGTCTGCTGACGAGAAGGTGATCTTTTCTTCCGGTGGGGGAGCATGGGAGGTAGAGGCGACCCCCCTTCGGTACATGGTTTGCAGGCTCCCCTTGCGAGTTGCCTCAATCCCCACTACTCCGTGAATCACCCCGATTACTCCCCGGGTCCTCACGTCTACCCGATCTTCACACCTATCCTCCATCTCCCCCTGCTGTACTTCTACGATCCTAACCGGCGGATCCTGACTCCCTGCTCCTCTTGCTTCCCTCATTTCCAAGAACTCAGGGCAGGTGGCCGTTGCGTGACCCTCCTCCTGCTGGAAGTCACAAAAGAGCAACGCCACCCTACCCCTTCTTCCTTCTACTCCTCCCCTTCTCCCTGCTCCTCGAACTCCTCTCCTCGCTCCTCTTCCTCTGCCCACCTCCATGGCCTCTTGCGGCGGAGGGACACGACCCCTTGGCTACTGCCTCCACGCCGGTTGGTCGAACCTCCTGGGTTCCCATAGATTATCTCTTCCCTGATAGCCTCCTCCTTGGTCCTGGGGGCGACCCTCTTGGGGCCTCCAACCCAACCGGTTGTTCGGCTCCCGGGCCCCCCATCCCTGTTGCTGCCCCTGCCTTCGGGGCTCTTCCCTCCTCCTTTCTTCTCTATGCTCCCTCTGCTCCCTCGGCTCCTTCTGCCTTCCTGTTGTAGGTTCCTTCACATCATCCTCCGCCAGCCTGGCCAACTTCCTGGCGAATGCTGGGTTTGCTCTCTCAAAATCTATCTCCTTTGCCTCCCTCTCCATGAGCTCCTCAAAGGAGGGGGGGGGGTACTCTCTTCAATTCCATACTGAAGAATCCTGGCCTCAGCCCCAGGGTAAAGGCGAGCATCAACGCGTACCCTGGGACCTCTTGGAACAGGAGGATCTCTTCTTGAAACCGGTCGATATAGTGACCCAGTGTCTCATCCGACTTCTGCCTCACCGCAAACAGGAACCGCGCCTCCTTCTTCCGCTTCTTCGATGTTGAGAAGCTCAACAGGAAACTTCTTCGCAGATCTTCAAAGCAGTAGATCGACCTTGCTGGCAACTGGTGGAACCAGTCCTGAGCCTTCTCCTTCAACGCGATGGCAAATAGCCGGCACTTGAAGGCATCTGTCATCTGCCTTATCGAAACGACATCTTCAAACCACTGCACGTGCTGTACAGGGTTATCCTTTCCCGAGTAGTAGGACATGTCAGGCTCCCGGAACCCCTCCTGTACCGAAGCTGAGATGATGAGCTCGCTGAATGGGCTCTCGCCTCCTGCCTGACGAGAGGGCACGTCCCGCGGCCTCGGCTGGCTGGCCTGATCCGCGAGACCGTGCCCAGGGAAGAGCTCTCGCACTGCCGCCTCCCTCTCGCCCAAATCTGTCAAAGCCTCCTTGCCCGGGCGCTGGCTTTGGAAGAGCTCCCGTGCCACCACGTCCCTTTCGCCAGCCTCCGCCGGGACCTCCTTCCCCGGGTGCTGTCCCTGGGCGTTCTCGCCCAAGAGTAGGACCTCCTCTATCGGAACCTGAGGTGTGGCCCACTCGCTTCAAGCCGAGATGGCCAAGCTAATGGTCTGCAGGACGTCTCGCCTGAAGTCATCCAGCATCTTCCTCGTCGCTTCCTCTCCCCGGGTGGGGGAGCCTCTAGAACCAGACCCTTCACCTTCACCTCCAGCCATATGACAAAACTGAAGGCTTTCTTCTATCGGCTGCCTTCCACGCTCATCGCACTAGAACTGTTGAAGCCAAAAATGACCTCAATGGGAGTTCAAAATAGGGGTGCAGTCAACACCTACTTCTCTCAAGCCTCAACCCTCGACTAGATTCAAAGGCCCCTGGATTGACCCAAAGCCTCAGCAGGGAGGTCCCACCTCACACCCGAAAGATCACTGAGAGCTTCCCCTCCAAAGCCAAAAGCTGGATTAGGAGCTCCTCAGAAAGCACTGGAAGTTGGAAGATTATGAAAGCTTGCTTTCTAAGGAGCCCTTATGGGTCTATTTATAGCCTTTGCTGACCTGAGATCACTGAAATGCCCTTGGTTGATCTGCCAATAGCCAAATCCCGCTGTTTATCCTGAGGGTATAGGGGTAATTTTACCTGAGGGAAATTAGGTCATTTTACCCAAGGCCCTGGGCCCCACTCGGCGAGAGCTCTGAGCCGAGATCCTTCTGTCCAGATCCCGGCGCCAGCGATCTCGCCTGCTTATAGGCGAGAGCTCCTTTAAGACAGGAGCTTGGTGCTAGCGCAAGCGTTCCCGCGTTGGCTGGGTTCGACGATCGGGCCAGCGATTTTCGTTCGACGATCTGGCTGCATTCGACGATTTGGCCAGAGAGCTCCGTTCTACGATTGTCAGCAGTCGACGATCTTGGTTCGACGATCGTCGAGCGCGGGGCGCTTTGTAGGCGAGAGTTCCTTTAAGACAGGAGCTTGGCGCTAGCGCAAGCGTTACCGCCTACTTGGGCGAGAACTTCTTTAGGGCGAGAACTCCTCTGGATAGCCTAATTGTGACCGTTGCCGCCTCCTGGTCTGACTCAGCGAATATGGGGTTGTACAAATGCCATCAAGTGACTTCCATCCCTGCCAGCTAGGGGAGAGCCTGACAGTGGAATCTGCTCGAGGTCTAAGGATGATACCGAGTGACTTCCAGCCCTGACAGCTTGGTGAGAGCCTGACAGAGGGATCTGCTCGGGGTCCAAGGCTAACGTCATCGAGTGACTTCCAGCCCTGCCAGCTAGGTGAGAGCCTGACAGCGGGATCTGCTCGAGGTCTAAGGATGACACCGAGTGACTTCCAGCCCTGCCAGCTAGGTGAGAACCTGACAGCGGGATCTACTCGGGGTCCAAGGCTGACACCATCGAGTGACTTCCAGCCCTGCCAGCTAGGTGAGAGCCTGACAGCGGGATCTGCTCGAGGCCTAAGGATGACACCATCGAGTGACTTCCAGCCCTGCCAGCTAGGTGAGAGCCTGACAGCGGGATCTGCTCGAGGTCCAAGACTAACGCCAACGAGTGACTTCCAGCCCTGCCAGCTAGGTGAGAGCCTGACAGCGGGATCTGCTCGAGGATTAAGTATGACACCGAGTGACTTCTAGACCTGCCAGCTAGGTGAGAGCCTGACAGCGGGATCTGCTCGGTGTCCAAGGCTAATGCCATCGAGTGACTTCCAGCCCTGCCAGCTAGGTGAGAGCCTGACAGCGGGATCTGCTCGAGGTCTAAGGATGACACCAAGTGACTTCTAGCCCTGCCAGCTAGGTGAGAGCCTGACAGCGGGATCTGCTCGGGGTCCAAGGCTAATGTCATCGAGTGACTTCCAGCCCTTCCAGCTAGGTGAGAGCCTGACAGCGGAATCTGCTCGGGGTCCAAGGCTGACACCATCGAGTGACTTCCAGCCCTGTCAGCTAGGTGAGAGCCTAACAATGGGATCTGCTCGAGGTCTGAGTGCACTTCACCCTTTCATACGAATTACTGCGACAGAACTAACAAATCAAGGGATTTTATTAAGAATAAGAAACCACTTACATACCTTAAGGAAAAAGCGCTTCAAATAGGAGCAAATCCTTCCCCGAGTGCTACGGGATTCCAACAACATCTATAGGATGGGCCGACTTCGGGTATGAAGACCTTACACACAAAGTGTCAGCGCACGACCCTAGTCGTCACCTGGTTCCACTTCTATAGCCATGACGTTCGCCGAAGTTCTTTTGTGCTGGTCACTCTCCACGCTCACCGCACCAAAATGTTGAAACCGAAATGTCGGTCTCCTGTGGAGTTCTGCCTCGGGGAAGGGGTGACCGCGCACCTACTACCCTCAAGCGAACGATATAGGCACAAGACTAGGAACACAAGGGACAGACCCAAGGTCTCAGCGTGGAGGTCCCGCTGTATACCCGGAAGACTAGCAAACTCTTCCCCTCCCAAGCCAAAGGCTGAGCTAAGGCACCTTCGGAGACCTCTCTTGGCCGACCGGAACCTCTAAGGAGAATCTCAAGACCAACTCTCTCCTGACTAGAGGTGCCTCCTCGGGTCTATGTAAAATGTTCCTCATCCGCCCTACCAATGGCGTTATCTTGCCGAACAGTTCCATTCTACGCAGCTCCAATTGGGCCGCAAACAACATAATTCTGCTGTCCTGAAAGGCTATAAGCAGGCCCTCAAGGGCTTCCTGGTAACTTTACCTCGGGGTCCCTACGGGCCGAGCGGTTCGCGAAGATACCGCCCGCCTAAGACGAGAAGGGTAAAACACATATACAGAGCATCACAGATATTATAAATAATTACAGGAATATGAATTCCATACTTCGGCATGCAGGACAGCAATATAAGCAAAAATAAGTCTTTGAGGGCCGGCACAAGCTTGGGATTAAGCCCGCTACTCCCCACTTGGTAGTGCAACACCTGTACGTCCACGTCTCAAATGGAGGCGGCAGGCCAAACAAAGGTCGACTAAGAGCGACACAAAAACATCGTACCCACCCCTTTTTGGGGGTTTTGGCGCATTCCCTGCAAATAGATAATATACAAATTCCTCGGAGTCTTCTCCGGGAACCCCAGAACATCACCAATCCGGCTCACACGTCCGGATGGTTTTCACACAGCATGTCTAAACCCGTACTCACGCTTCCGGGTGCTAATGCAGTCAATTGCAGGGACGTACACGTCAACCCGTCAGAGAGCATCCTTCCCCCACTCATCGGTGGAGAGGTGCTTCCATGCAAATATGGAAAATAAGGGCTTCACCTGCCCAAGAAGAAATTTCGTTACCCTTGATGCGTGTTTGGCGGAGCCGCAACCGCGTACATTGCCCGAGGCTCGACGTCTAGCGTCCGTAGTGGTTGTCCATGCACGGATCCGACTTCCGCGGGAGAGTTGAAAGCTCAAAATGATTTTTCCCTCCATGGCCGAGCCTCTCCATGGTCGACCGTGCTCCAAGTGGCGTCGGCAAAGGTTATCCCGGCTTCCACAACTTCAAGCGGCCGCGGGAGAGAAGCCCCCGACCTCGCCTTGCTTCAGAGGTGGCGGGGAAGGTGTTCCCAGCCTCACCTGCTCCAGAGGCCGCGGCCTGGACAGAAAAAGGAGGGGAGGGAGGCGGCTCGGGCTGCTGCTTCAGGCGGCCGGAGAGAGAGGGGGCGGGCCTGCTCCTTGCTTAGGCGGTGGCCAGAGAGATAGAGGGAAGCAGGCGGCCTACTCCTTGCTGAGGCGGCGACCGGAGATAAATCGGGAGGTGGACGGCCTACTCCTTGTTGAGGCGGCGGCCGGAGATAGATCGGGAGGCGGGCGGCCTGCTCCTTGCTGAGGCGGCGGCCGGAGATAGATCGGGAGGCAGGCGGCTCCTTCCATGCGGGCGACACTGGGAAAAGAGTGGAAAAGACCGAGAGAGAGAGATCGGGTGAGGGGTTGCTGTCCTATTTTTCTTCTGCTTTTTTCTCCCCCGCCGAACCTCCTGCTCCCTCTTCCCTCTCCCTTTTTCCCCCAACTTGTGTGCTCTGCCCCCGCCTCATCCCCCTTCTCTTTTTCTATTTTTGTTGTCTTCATGTACCCGAGCCCATCCTCCCCCTTCTTTCTTTATTTCCCTTTTGTTGTGCCTTCTCACCCCCTATGTATGTATGTATATATATATTCTATGATATTAATATAATATAATATTTACATATATTCTTAACACATAAAATCTCCGCACGCATGCACGACTACTCGTACGTCCTCGAATGGGGCTGCACCAAAACATCGCTCATAGCATACCCCGGGCCCGCTACCTGGGGGGGGGATCCCACTCAGCCGGATACGAGATTGTACAGTCAGCTTATAGGATGGCATTGCCTTCCACCTTCCCTGGTGTCCATGATGTGTTCCATGTGAGTCAGTTGCGGAAGTGTGTTCGTAATGATCGTCAAATTCTCGACTCGATGCCCCAGATACAGCACAACCTTACGTATGTGGAAGAACTTGTTCGTATTATAGATTCTCAAGATCATGTGTTGCGGAGAAAGGCCATCCCTATGGTCAAGATTCTTTGGAGAAATCAAGACGTCGAGAGTGCGACGTGGGAATTGGAATCGACAATGAGGGAATCTCATCCTCACCTCTTCTCTTAGTTTCGGGCATGTCTTTATGTTTTAGTCATGTTTGATTTTATCGTTTTGGTTTGGTTTTGGAATTGTGTTAAGTTTCGAGACGAAACTTTTTTTAGGGGGAGTGACTGTAACGTCGCAGATTTTTCGATGATTTTATTTTGAATGGGCATCGTCATATTTATGACGTCGTGGCGTTACTTTTAACGTTGAGTTGACGGCGCAATGCCGTTAAGGCATTTTCGCGTCCGTGCGGTCGAGTCTGCCGAATTCTTGTTGTAATGAGAAAATTTTGCATTTAGAATTTAAGTTAAGTAATTTTGGACTTGCTCGTCAAGTTTCGTCGCGATCCGAGCGATATTTGGGCCTCGGCGATTTTCTGAAGTTTTGTGAAATTTATATTTGTCGTAAACTTTGAAAATTTATATCTCGAGAATGGCTCGTCGGATTTTGGTTTTGAGTTCGCCGTTGTGTTCGTAGCGTCAGTGTTCCCCTACGGTGCGAATTTCGTTTGATTCGACGTGCGTTCGGGCCTCTGTTTTGAACTCGTGTTTTCTTATTCAAAAATATATAAATATGATTATTTTAATATTATAGTACTATTCAAAAATGACTTTTACTATTCATTCATATAGTTTGATCAAAATGGCATATTTGCAAAAAAATTATTTTTCCTGCAATTATTTACACGAGTGATTCTTATATACTCGAGTGATTCTTATATTCACTCGAGTGTTTTTCTTCCAGGTTACTCGAGTGACTTTTTCTCATACTCGAGTGATTTTTCTGGACCTACTCGAGTGATTATTCTGCTACTCGAGTGATATTTTTAGTACTCGAGTGAATTTTCTTACCTCTCGAGTACTGCTTTCCTATCCCTCGAGTAGCATGTTTTTCTACCTCTCGAGTACCTGTAACTTGTTCTTGAGTAGTCCGTTGTTGTTTTGCGTTCGGGAGCCTTTTTGAGAGTCAAAACGATGTTGTATGGAAAAATGGTTAACATAAAATTTGTTTGTCTCGACGAGATCTACATTTTTTATGTTGGACACTTTTCGATTTGAAGTCATACTAAACCTCTACGTTCGTCTTCCGCACAACAGCTCGTTGATAGTCCGTTTTTAAATAAAAGATTTTATAAATATATATATATTTATATATACATACATACATATATATATATATATATACATATTTATACTCTTATCAGAGAAAACTTCATCTTCTTCAACATTCTGAACCGACCCAGAGAAAATTTAGGCGTGAGAAACGAAGCTGTTCGTTAATCTTCCGGTGGCCGCCGACGGTGCTCCGGTGCTCGAAATCTTCAACCGAGTGTAGATCTGGAAAGCTCTCATTGAGAGCTACGCCATCGTGGTAAAACGTTTCCTATTCCTTAAGTTTTCTCGTTAGGGTTTTTCGGCCCTAACCTCTATTTCGGCCATTTTTGTCTAGATTTCAACTTCCCCCATCCTCTTTTGCCCCGATCTGCGACGTGGACTGATTCAGAGAACTTTTCCGGTAAAACCAAGACAAGTGGTGTTTTCCCCTCGTTTCTCCTTGTCTGATTTGACGGTAACGACAAAGTTTTTTGTTCTGTAAAATTTTCTGCACTTTATCTTCCAGTTTATTGCAATGATTAACCTTTTTGATGATCACTCGATGTTGCAAGATTTCATCACGGTGAACTCGATATTGTCATAATATATCTAATCGTTCTTGTAGTGTCTTATTGCTGGCTTTAAATGGCTTATTTATCGTTATTGAACGTATTAGAGTTTATCTAGGATTGTAAATCGTCCGTAAGGGTTGATCAACCGCGTCTTGAATCTAGTAATGTCAAGTAGAATCTGACGAGCCAAATCTCGAGATATGTGGTGGTTTCTTTGTGATTTTTCTTGATTGCGGGAGTTAGTGGACGAAACCACCTCCGCAATATTTGATGCCTTTATTAGTACCTTGTGGAAGTCTACCAGGTTTTTTGGGCGTCTGCGGTGTATGGTGGAGAGTATGAAACTCACTCGTAGTTAGACGAATATTATATTCGTGAGGGTTTGTCTAGTTGAGTGACCACCTCGCTCATGTTTTTGGGTAGAGTTGACCACAGGTGTCTGATAAAGGTTTTGTACTTTTTCCTTATGATATATTCATGTCGTCACCTTATAGCCTCATGCGTCTGGTGTACTCTTGTTCTACGTGACGAATCACATATGAGTTCTTTTCCTGTTGATGCCTTGTTTCTTTTTGTACTTTACTTCAGTGCTTTTGGTCTTGGGTTGGTACCCCTTTTGACATTTGTTTATTTTGGCTTATTTTTTTTCTACCACCATTTGTACTTTCTTGCTGAGGTGTTCTGTCTTTGGAATGCCTCAGGTTCAGAGCAGTAGCTGATAACAGAACTGGTTTTGGAGTTTCTGTGCGGCAGTGTTGGCCGTGGTAGTTGCCTCATCTTACCGAGGTAGTTTGTTGCTTATTTTGTTTCACTGGTTCAGACATACTTTTCTATATATGGATTCGTGTCAGTTTGTTGACGCCCATAGGATTATTATTTTTAGATCCTTCCTAGCTGCTTAGTTCTCTATATATGGATGTGGATTACTTGCTCTCTGGGATGATTTATACTAGGAATGCATGTTAGGTATTTTTAAGTATAAAATCTACTTCTATTACTTCATACATTGCATAATTTAAAACTCTAACTTGTCATATTTAGTGATCGTAAAAGCTATCTTTACTACTATTATAAATTTAGGGTCTTGCATTGCATGAGTTGTTCTTTGGGGGTGTTTATACTCATGTAGGATGTTGGAGTCAATCTAAACAAGCATCTTGCGCAGCGTATAATTATATTTTGATTCGTAGACTAGATGAGCCACTAAGCCGAGGGATACGACTAACTACTGCACTCAAACTGATTTTTCCTTAAAATAACTTAAAGAATCTTTCTTCATGTTTAAGTAGGTATATGTCTGAGCGTCCACAGTTATCCCCGGCTGACGTGGTATCATGACACGCATTTTCCCTTACTCTGATAAGTTATTATATGCGGTGAAAATGCGGGTTATGACAGTTGGTATCAGAGTCGGGTTGCTTGACAATTGGTCGGGTAACCTTCTCTTATTAGTGTTAGTTGTTTAGTGACATTTCATGCACACACCGATGTGTCATCAGTACGTCTTAGCCGAAGCATAGTCACTACACTCATAACATGATAAGAAGTATACAGGGCATATTATTTACTATGGGATGCATAATATGTGTTTGTATATGTATCCACCATAGGTGGCAACATGTGACGGTTATGTAGTATAAGATGCATAACCACCATCACATGGGTGCCTATTAGCACGTTTTCTTTTCTCGTTGCATGCGATGTTATGTAGTATAGGATGCATAACATTTCATGTGTATGCCGCTCATAACATGCATTAGGGTCTTTATAGAATGTATAGCACTACATATATTGTATATCATTGCATAAGCACGCGTGCTAAGTTAAAGTTTACATGATGACACATGTACACACATGATTTTAAATAAGAATAAAGAATACATGCATTCATGTCATAGACATAAGAGTAAATAAAATGAGCGGATATCATCCTAAGTAGGGCATAACATCATTATAAAATTCCAGAGCAATTTGCAGCGTAAGAAAGCGTCTTTTAAGTATGGTTTGAACTAATTGTGTGACTTTGTTGTAAGCTAGGATTTTGATGAGTTGTCTGTTTGCTTTTTAGAAATACCGCGAAAGAGTCCTGCGACGAGGTCGACTCCCTAGTCGGATGGTGAGTCATCAGGTGCGCAAAGTGATGCGATTATCGAGGGTCTGCATCAGAGCAATGAGGCTCTATCGAGACAATTAGTTGTGATGCAATCACAAATTCAGTCTTTGTTGTCTACCGCTCCCGCGGAACAACCTTTAGTCCAAGAGCCTGCCTTGGGCTAAGCCGTGCCCGATACCCCTGCTCCTCTGGTGCCCCCGGTGACATTACCACCAGAAATGAATTTCATATCGCACTACCAGCGGTTGGGACCTCCCACCTACGACGGGAGTACCGACTTTATGATTTTAGATGATTGGATCATCTCCATCGAGGAGATGTTTTCGTATTCTGGAATTCTAGGAGCCCAGAAGGTGATGATTGCAGCATATCAGTTAAAAGGCCTGAAAAAGAGTTGGTGGATTCAGGAAAGGGAGAGTCTGAAGGAAGGATGTTCTTGGGAATCTTTTAAGAAGATGTTGTTGAAGAAGTTTCTACCCTCGGTCGAGCAGGACCGCCTGATGAATAACTTCCTGCATTTGAAGCAGAGACAACTCACCGTGAGCGAGTACGAGATTGAGTTTAGCAAACTGAGTAGGTTTGCTCCTGTTTTGGTAACTTCTGAGGAGGGTAGAGTGAAGCATTTCCTGGGAGGACTAAGAAGCGATGTCAAGCAATAGGCATGCACTTATCGAGCTGGAAGTTATGCTGAAGTAGTGGAAGACACTTTAAAAGTGGAGGCGATTGAAAATGTCAAGAACCACGGTGCTGCGGCGAGGAAAGAGAAAAGGAAAGGCATTTAGGATGGTAGCTCCAGGGCATCTAGCCCTTCTCAGAAGAAGAAAAGTAAGAAAGTGTGTAGCTTCTGTGGTCGTCCTGGCCACCCTTATGAAAGGTGTTTCCAGAGGACTGTCACCCTGAAGCAGTAGCAGGTGCACGCCATCCAAGGTGCACCCAAGGGAGAGCTTGTGTGCTCGTTCTGTGCAAGGAAGGGTCATGATGTAAGTCGGTGCTGGATGAAAGAAATGACTTGCTTCCAGTGCGGGCAGAAGGGACATCAGAAATCTTCGTGTAAGACCCCATTTTTTTTTCGCCACCGGGGTCTTATGCCCAGAACCGCCGCTTTGCGGTGACCCTTCACGCCTTGAAGCGACATCACCACAAAACGCCGTTTCTGCCGGCCAATTCGATCGCAGCATAGTAACAAAATTAGAGTAACATCATGCGCAGCACAACTCTAAGTAAAAGTCCACAGAAATATCACATCAAGTAAAAATATCTCCACGATGGGAGAGTCCACAAAACCAAGCACTGTAAATAAGGGCTTATGCCCGATACATCAATTCCTCACTACAAGATCTCTCATGAGGAAATAAAATAAAAACTACTAGAGTAAGGGCCTCACGGTCCCAGCTGTCTGAACTCCTGTGCTAGACTGCCCTATCTCCAAGCGTGTCAACCTCTGGGGCTGCTCCTCCAGTCTGGGCTCCGCGATCCCCTAAATAATGTGGTTCGAAAACCGTTAGTCTAAAAGACTAAGTCCTATCATCCCCCACCCCTTCCCCCGTGGCTCCTAGGCACCGAGCGGAGAGGAAGAAAGGGAGGACTTGAAAGTGGAGAGTATATCAAATGCAGGTGACGGTGGACTTAAATCTAGCAATTTATATAGTAACTAATCATATATGTAAACAAGTAAAGTAAAGTGACCTTAACTTATATGGGTACATATAAGCAAGGGGTCTTTTGCAAGGCTCCCATCGTATAAAGAGTCCCATACCAATTTATACGTTGGGGTGTCGGTTATTAACAGCAATATATATATATGTAAAGAAAATTAACCTTAATTTATAAACTTGCCCACACAAGCTTATAGACCAAGGGGTCGTTTTGCAGGGCCTAATGTATAAGTGTCCCATACCACTTATATTTTAGGTGTCGAAGGTTAAATGAATCGCTTATGCTATGACATGCAAGTGGGTATGATGGATCAAGCAAGTGCAACACACACACCCGACTCTGTGCACACAGACCTTTAGTTCCCCCTTTCTGGAGCCTCACCTCCCAGGATACCTCCGTAGTGGCAGACGGAAGCGGTGGGTTGGGCCTCGCCCACCTCTAAACCAGTATAGCACTACTGGTCAGACCTATCGTACGCCTCAACGCTGGTGCACAAGCGGACTCCTGCGTACTCTTGCCGGCTGGCGCACCGGACTTCTGTTGGCGAAGTGCTATCACAACACTTGCCGAGTCAACGGATTGGTGTCTGTGCTAAGATCCTCCAATACCGGAGACCCACCACCTTAATATCATTCCTTTTATGCACATGCAAGTTTAATCAAAACCCGAGCCGAATCTCCCCGGACCAACACGTCCGTCACAAACAATCGAGACGAAGCTCCCCGGACCAACATCCCGTGCCATCAGTGTCTGTGAAATGTGCAACCCTAATTACTAAGTTACTCTTTTCAGCTTGTTAAACAATTTACGTTAACCCAGGACTGCCCCCGGTATTCCCTGTGAAGGGCTCTCAAGGGGCACTAGGAACTGTGTTGGGATTACGCCCAGCGTTCCCTTTCGCAAGGTACTTATTTTATTATTGGTTGATTCCCTTACCCATTATTTTCTCATGTTTCGATATGCTAATCCTAGGGTGATTTGACTCCAACTCTCCTTGGGTAGGACGATCTTTCGTCGGACCCGAACGCCTTTAAACCCTAGACAAAACCACTCCCTACTCACTCATCTTCCAAAGATGCAGCCCATTCCACTTGTTCTTGCAGCAAACCATCAAGACCCATCATACGTGCCCTAATTCACATCCAAATGAAATCCTGCAGTTTTGCTATATGCAGACCACTTAAGCTACATGATGTACTCAATAGGTGATACTCTAAATTCTCCTCCAATAACTCTACAAATTTTACCAGAGGTCTATTATGATAAATATAGTCTAAATTCAGAAAATTATATTTTTCCTAATTAATCTACTATTTATTGAATTTTCCTCAACAGCTAGGCCACAGTCAATTTGAACATGAACCATATGATTTGCTAAGGTAATGGCCTCCTAAAATTTTTATCCACTAAATAACAGAGAAATATTATTGGTTGCCAATGTTCATAATTGTCCATATAGTTCTTGACCTCTAAAAGATTTATTGAAAATAATTCCCACGATCAAATATAATGAAGGAAGTGCCACAAATATGTCTCCAATAATTATGTAAAAATTACTAGGGCTTCATAAGGAACTAGAAACATCATGATGAAGAAATTAAAATTTTTCAGACCATCTAAATGTCATTATTAAATTTACCAAAGTTCCATAGAATTAAATAATTAAAGAAGCAACTACTAAATATAATTCTTCAAAAATTTCTTAAGAATTTACAGAGATGGGTACCATTATTACAAGCCCCTTTGCTAAGTTTCATCAGATTTAATCAAGTATATTTATCTCCAAAAATTCCTAAGTGGAAATTGTAAAACATGACTTTGTGAATAAAGTACCAAACCTATTCATCCAAAATTTATTATAAAATTTCCAGAGATGTAAATACCCTAAACAACTACCCATTCAAAAACTCAGCCCTTTTCAGAAGGTTTTGGTATTAGAACTTATGATTTCAAAGCTAGTGCCCTAAACTAGGGTTATAGATTTAAGGGGTTTAAATTCTTCCAAATGCCCTAAAATTTTAACCACAGGACCATAGTAACCCTATGGACATCTGTCCCAAGTTTCAAGCCCATCCAAGGTCTTTTGACCCCAAATTCCTCAAACCCTAGAACTTTACCCTAAAGGGCCTACCCTAAAATTCTAGGGCTACCCTAGTCCAAACCACTCCAAACTTCATAAGTGAGTGTAACAAGTCAAAGTATATCAGTGGCCAAAATTTCAGCCTCTGATGAGGGAATTTGGCCACTCAACCATCAAATAGTGGTTTTTGACCAAAATACCCTTATAGGGTCATATATAGGGTGGGTAAATTACCTATCCTAAACATCTCCAAATGAGCTAAAGTTTAAACCCTATACCTATCATGACATCTAAGGCCACCCACCAAAATTTGGGGGAGTTTTAAATTAATTAGGTCACATAATTAAATTAATCATGATTTATTAAATTTTTCTAAAAACTATAGAAAAATATTCTCCAAAAATTCTAAATTTTGGACAGGTTCTAGATATGCCTAAGACCTTCTCACTGCCCAAATTTCAACTTGTTTGGACAAGGAATGAAGTGTGGGCACCAAAATTAATTTCTGTTTAGGTCTAGGTATAGGTCCTACCAAAAAGGGTACCCTGGTCTAACCAGTGGCCAAAAAGGGTCCAAACAATTTTTGCTACAAACTAGACACCCTAAGCTACAATTTTCATGTTGGGCAGATTTCCATTCAGGGTCCCTAAGTATTTTTAAAAATTAAATACATTAAATACAATCAGTGTGACAGAAATGAAATGTTTCTTATTTAATTCCTATAGTATCTAATCTGATGCCGCACGAATCTTGGCGCAGATCGACGGCATCTGGTCATCGTCCCCGATGAGCCAACGGCCAGGATTGCTCCTTCCTGCGCCGACTTCAAACGTCTGCCGCCGGCCACCCAGTCCCTTCCCCGGCCGGCCACCGCCACCATCACCTCCGTTGAGGTGGTGGCTATCGCCAGACGGCGGCACAGCCGCCGGAGGGGCGGATTCCGGCGATCCAACCAAGAATTTTCTCGGCCGAAAGCCATGAATTTTCTGAATTGGATCGGGCTCAATTGAGCCCGAACCTCAGCCCTAATGGAACCTAAGATCTACCCATGAGAAAAGAGGAGGAGGAGGACCTTGTTGGCGGCCTGGAGACGAGCGGATCTGCGGGTTGACATGGTGGTGGCGCCGCCGATCGGATTTCTGCAACCTCCCAGTAAACTCGCCGGATTTCTTCAGTTAAGGATTGGGAAATCCTCCCCCAAGCTCACTGGTGGTGTTTAAATCATCAGAGGGGGAGAAGAATGGGAGAAACTGCCATGGCCATCATGGCCATTAAAGGCTTGTCTCGGCCATGATGGTGGAGGCTGTAACTGCCCCTTGACAGCCAGGAAAACGGCTGGAAACTCCTCCCCTTCACTGGAGGAGATGAATGCTGCCATCAATGGGGACCATTGGCCTTTCCTTGGCCAATCTCCTCCTTCAACTCTCTTCCCCCTTTTCTCTCTCCTCCATTAGTGTGGGATGAAGCTTTCTCTCTCTTTCCTAGTCACCAAAACTGACCATGCTGACTCCCCAGCCTATTGGCAGCCCTTTCCACCCATAATATTTCATTATGTTGTGGTTAACTCAAAAGGAAAAGGGGTTGAGCTTGGGTTGACTCATTTAGGCTAATTTGACCCAACTCTAGCATAGAGTTGACCTTGGTCAACATGACCATTTGAGTTGACCCCAATGGGTCCTTGGTGACCTATTGGACTCCCTTAAGGTCTAGGAAGACTTGGGTAAGGTTGGTTGGGCATCTTGGGGGTCACATGCCCCTTGGTAAGGGCACTTTGATCATTTTAGGGCCAGAGTTGACTTGGGTCAACAAAACCATTTGGGTTGACCCTATTGGGTCCTTGGTGACCCATTGGCCTCACTTTAGGGTTAGGAGGGCATAGGTGGGGTCCTCTAGGTTAGGAGTAGGTCAATTGGCCCTATGTAGGCTAGTTTGACCCATTTAGGGCTAGGGTTGACCTTGGTCAATTGAGCCTCTTTGTTTGACCCCAATGGGTCCTTATGGCTCTAATGGGCCTCCCAAGGTATTAGGGGTGTTGTGGTTGGGTTTTGGGGTCAAGGTGTAGCCCATGGTCATCCTAAACCATGGTTCAGAGTTCCACTATTTGCAGACCATGGTGATCCCCCACCTTCCTGTCCCCTATCTCTTGACCCATTACTGGCTTCCTAGGGTTTGTCATGACCTAGTCATGGCCAAAACCATTCTTAGGGGTCTAGTTGGAAATGGGATGTTACACTTCGTGCCCCCAGGCTCAGTCCCCGCTGCAGCCTGCCCCGCTTTGAGCTTTGTCGCCGCCACCAAACCTGGATAAAGGAAAAGGAAAGCTCAACGTGATGACCAGCGAGGAAGCCCAAAACTCTACGCAAGTGATATCAGTTTAGCCTCCGTTTAATTTATCTTTATTATTTGTCGTTGTTGTCCTAGTTATCGTTCGTTTAGTTATGTATGCTACGGATTTAGGGAAGTTTAAGGTGCGGAATAGGTGGGCCGCGTTCTTTTCGATTCGGGTGCCACCCATTCCTTTGTGGCCCGGATGTTTGCTGATAAACATCGCCTGAATGTGGATCAATTAGGAGACTCCTTCAACATCAAGCTTCCCTCCGGTGATTCAGTGATATCCAATCAAAAAGGTCTGAGATGCCCGATTTATCTTGTTAATTTTCTGGCTTTTGCGGATCTGATGATTTTAGATCTGGCTGTCTTCGACGTGATTTTGGGTATGTACTGGGTGTCCAAGTATGATGCGGTAATCCAGTGCAAGGCTAAGTGACTAGATTTCAGAATGGACTACGACCAACTTATGAGCGTCTATGGATTTCAGGACAGAGTTTCCCCTGTCATTTCTGCAGTATGTGCTTGTCGTGCTATAGAGTCTGGTTGCGAGGCATTTTTAGTTTCTATTTCTGCTCTGGAAACAGCTTTTGTTACACCACGTCTTGAAGATGTCTCGATGGTGCAAGAGTTTCCAGATGTCTTTCCTGATAGTCTTCCAGGACTTCCTCCTGAAAGGGAGATAGAGTTTGTGATAGACCTCGAGCCTGGTACTCATCCTATTGCCAAAACACCATACCGTATGGCTCCGCGTGAGTTGGATGAGTTGCGTACTCAGCTCGATGAGTTGCTGAGGTGTGGTTTTATTAGACCAAGTTCTTCTCTGTGGGGTGCTCCTGTTTTGTTCGTCAAGAAGAAATATGGATCGATGAGGCTTTGCATCGATTACAGAGAATTGAATAAGGTAACCATTAAGAATAGATATCCCCTGCCAAGGATTGATGATCTGTTCGATCAGTTGCGTGGTAGCTCGGTATTTTCAAAGATCGATCTTCACTCAGGCTACCACCAGTTGAGAATTCGTGAGGCAGATATTCCACGAACCGTCTTCCATTTGCGGCATTGACATTATGAGTTTTTGGTGATGTCTTTCGGTTTAACCAATGCACCCTCTGCTTTCATGGATTTGATGAATAGGGTGTTTAAGGATTTCTTGTACCGATTTGTTATTGTGTTCATAGATGATGTCTTGATGTATTCCCGCAAGGTTGAGAAGCATACTCAACATTTGCGTTTGGTTTTGTCGACCCTGAGGGAGCATAAGTTATATGCGAAGTTGAGCAAGTGTGAGTTCTGGCTACCTCAGGTGTCCTTTCTGGGTCATGTTATAAGCAAGAATGGTATTTCTGTAGACCCTACCAAGATTTCTGCCGTGATGGAATGAGAGAGACCTTCTACACCTAAGGAGATTATGAACTTCTTAGGCCTGGCTGACAATTATAGAAGATTCGTGGAAGGGTTTTCGGTGTTGTCTGCTCCTCTAACTAGACTTACTCAGAAAAATACTGCATTCATTTTGAGTGATAAGTGTGAAGAGGCTTTCCAAGAGTTGAAGAAGAGATTATGTACTGCTCCAATTTTAACCTTACCAACTAAAGGAGTTGAGTATGCTGTGTATGTTGATGCATCACACATCAGACTTGGATGTGTTTTAATGCAAGATGGTAAGGTGATCGCGTATGCATCGAGGCAACTAAAGATTCACGAGAAAAACTATCCTACGCACGATTTGGAGTTTGCTACCGTAATTTATGCGCTGAAGCTGTGGCGGCACTTATTGTATGACGCGCTGTGCAAGATATATACAGACCATAAGAGTTTGAAGTACGTCTTCACTAAGAAGTAACTAAATCTGCGCCAGCGTCGGTGGTTAGAATATGTGGCTGATTATGAAGTGGAAATTCTTTATCATCCAGGAAAGGCCAATATAGTAGCCGATGCTTTGAGTAGAAAGACCGCCAAAATTTTTAATCTGTCGGTACAGTCCTTGGTAGAAGAATTTGTGTTGATGGATATTGAGGTTGAGAGACGTACTGTGTCTGCTAGTCTAGATGTAGAAGAACCCTCTTGGATTTCCCTTACTCGAGCGCATCAGAAGGAAGATCCGGATTTGTCACACCTCCGGAAAATAACTGTGAAGGGAGAGCTGCCTGATTTCTCTTTGGATGAGTTGAATACCTTGATGTATCTGGCAGATTTTGCGCCCTCGCCTTTGGCGACATTCGGGCTAAGATCTGTGCTGAAGCTCATGGTTCCAGTGTAGCCTACCACCCTGGTTCCACTAAGATGTATAAAGATCTAAAGCAAATTATTTGGTGGTTAGGGATGAAGAGCGATATCGCAAAATTTGTATCAGAATGTTATACGTGTCAGCGTGTTAACGCTGATTATAGAAGGCCTGGTGGTAAATTGACACTGCTTGATATTCCAAGTTGGAAATGGGAGAGTATTTCAATGGATTTTATCACCGGTCTACCAAAATCTCCCAGTGGGCACGACTCTGTTTGGGTGATAGTCGATAGATTGACAAATTGTGCTCACTTTGTTCCCTTTAAGATTGGGTATTCGATGAAGAAGATAACTGAGCTATATCTTAGAGAAGTCATCAGATTACATGAAGTGCCTGTTAGCATTGTATCAGATCGTGACTCCAGATTTACGTCTCGCTTTTGGAAGAGTTTATAGGAGGGGTTGGGTACCGATTTAAGGTATTCCACCGCCTATCATCCGCAGACGAACGGTCAGATGGAAAGGGTAAATCAGATCGTAGAAGATATGATCAGGTGTTATATTTTGGATCATGGTGGTGCTTGGGATGAGCGTCTCAGACTCATGGAGTTTGCATACAATAATAGTTATCAAGAAAGTCTACAGATGGCCCCATTTGAGGCCTTATATGGGAGGCGTTGTAGAACCACTTTATTTTGGGTTGAAGTTGGTGAAAGACCGTTGCTAGGTCCGGAAGCCCTTGAGGAGATGAATTGTGATGTGACTCATATCCGAGAAAAGCTCCGTGTGGCTCAAGAGCGCTATGAGAAGTATGCTAATCAACGAAGGGTCGATTTGGAGTTTGTCGTTGGAGACTTGGTTTTTCTGAAAGATTCTCCGATGTCTGGCGTTAAAAGGTTTGGAAGGAACCACAAGTTAGAGCCCCAATATGTGAGACCTTTCCAGATTCTTGAGCGCATCGGAGTGTCAGCTTATAGGCTGGCATTGCCTGCCACCTTCCCTGATGTCCATGATGTATTCCATGTGAGCCAGTTGCGGAAGTGTGTTCGTAATGATCGTCAAGTCTTCGACTCGATGCCCCAGATTCAGCCCAACCTTACGTATGTGGAAGAACCTGTTCGTATTCTGGATTCTCAAGAGCGTGTATTGCGGAGAAAGACCATCTCTATGGTCAAGATTCTTTGGAGAAATTAAGACGTTGAGAGTGCGACGTGGGAATTGGAATCGGCAATGAGGGAATCTCACCCTCACCTCTTCTCTTAGGTTCGGGTATGTCTTTATGTTTTTACTCATGTTTGAATTTATCGTTTTGATTTGGTTTTGGAGTTGTGTTAAGTTTCAGGACAAAATATCTTTTTAGGGGGAGTGACTGTAACGCCCCCGATTTTTCGATGATTTTATTTTGAATGGACATCGTCATATTTATGACGTCGTGACATTACTTTTAACGTTTAGTGGACGGCGCAATGTCGTTAAGGCATTTTCGCGTCTGTGCGGTCGAGTCGGCCGAATTCTTGTTGTAATGAGAAAATTTTATATTTGGAATTTAAGTTAAGTAATTTTGGACTTGCTCGTCAAGTTTCGTCGCGATCCAAGCGATATTTGGGCCTCGTCGAATTTCCGAAGTTTTGTGAAATTTATGTTTGTCGTAAACTTTGAAAATTTATATCTCGAGAATGGCTCATCGGATTTTGGATTTGATTTCTCCGTTGTGTTCGTAGCGTCAGTGTTCGCTTACGGTGCGAATTTCGTTTGATTCAGCGCACGTTCAGGCCTCCGTTTTGAACTCGTGTTTTCTTATTCAAAAATATATAAATATGATTATTTTAATATTATAGTACTATTCAAAAATGACTTTTACTATTCATTCATATAATTTGATCAAACGGACATATTTTCTGCACTTATTTACACGAGTGATTCTTATATTCACTCGAGTGTTTTTCTTCCTGGTTACTCGAGTGACCTTTTCTCCTACCCGAGTGATTTTTTTGGACCTACTCGAGTGATTATTCTGCTACTCGAGTGATATTTTAGTACTCGAGTAAATTTTCTTACCTCTCGAGTACTGCTTTCTATCTCTCGAGTAGCCTGTTTTTCTACCTCTCGAGTACCTGTAACTTGTTCTTGAGTAGTCCGTTGTTTTTCTGTGTTCGGGAGCCTTTTTGAGTGTCAAAACGATGTCGTATGGAAAAATAGTTAACATGAAATTTGTACGTCTCGACGAGATCTACAACTTTCATGTTGGACACTTTTTGATTTGAAGTAATCCTAAACCTCTATTTTCGTCTTCCACACATCAGCTCGTAGATAGTCCGTTTTTAGACAAAAGATTTGATAAATATATATATATTTATATATACATATATATATATATATATATATATATATATATATATATATATATATATATATATATATATATATACATATTTATACTTCATCTTCTTCAACATTCTGAACCGAGAAAATTTAGGCGTGAGAAACGAAGCTGTTCGTTAATCTTCTGGTGGCCGCCGACGGTGCTCCGGTGCTCAAAATCTTCAACTGAGTATAGATCTGGAAAGCTCTCATCGAGAGCTATGCCATCGTGGTAAAACTTTCTCCATTCCTTGAGTTCTCTCGTTAGGGTTTTTTGGCTCTAACCCAGGGGTGCAAGCGGTTCGGTTTGGGTCGGTTTGGACCCAAACCGAAACCGAACCGATGTTTATCGGTTCGGTTCGGTTTTTTGGTCGGTTTACTCGGTTCGGTTTTCGATTTTTCAGTTAGACTATTTTAAATAATTCTGTACTTAAATATCTCAAGAAAATTTTTAAAATGATATGATAAGTAAAAAATAAATATCATCAATTTTATTTACATATGATATATTACAGCTAATATCTCATGTTACATTAAAAAATTTATGATTGAATTTTTTTATTGGAAAATCGAGTAATAAATATAAAAAGATATAAATAAAATCACTTAAACAAAATGTTTAATTCTTTTTGATGCATAAAATATGCATTACAAAAATTTATTTTTGTTCAAATGATATAAAAATTATTAAGTTGATATAATTTGTGTAAATTATTTAGTTAATAAAAATAGTTCAAAGATTATTATTGGTAATATTTTTACATGTATTATTAGTCGGCGCGGTTCGGTTTTTCAGAGAGGAAAACCAAAACCGAACCGAGTCGTTCGGTTCGGTGTAAAATCGGTTCGGTTTGGGCGGTTCGGGGCGGTTTGGTCGGTTTTCGGTTTTTCATGCACACCCCTACTCTAACCTCTATTTCGGCCATTTTTGTCTAGATTTCAACTTCCCTCATCCTCTTTTGCCCCGATCTGCGACGTGGACTGATTCAGAGAACTTTTCCGGTAAAACCAAGGCAAGTGGTGGTTTTCCCTCGTTTCTCCTTGTCCGATTTGATGGTAACGGCTTAGTTTTTTGTTCTGTAAAATTTTCTGCACCTGATCTTCCAATTTATTATTATGATTAACCTTTTTGATGATCACTCGATGTTGTAAGATTTCGTCATGGTGAACTCGATCTTGTCATAATATATTTAATCGTTCTTGTAGTGTCTTATTGCTGTCTTTAAATGCCTTATTTATCGTTATTGAACATATTAAAGTTTATCTAGGATTGTAAATCGTCCGTAAGGGTTGATCAACCACGTCTTGAATCTAGTAATATCAAGTAGAATCTGACGAGCCAAATCTCGAGATATGTGGTGGTTTCTTTGTGGTTTTTCTTGATTGCGGGAGTTAGTGGACGAAACCGCCTCCGCAATGTTTGATGCCTTTATTAGTACCTTGTGGAAGTCTACCAGGTTTTTTGGGCGTCTGCGGTGTATGGTGGAGAGTATGAGACTCTCTCACAGTTAGACGGATTTTATATTCGTGAGGGTGTGTCCAGTTGAGTGACCACCTCGCCCGTGTTTTTGGGTAGAGTCGAACACAGGTGTCTAATAAAGGTTTTGTACTTTTTCACTATAATTTATTCATGTCGTCACCTTATAGCCTCGTGCGTCTGGTATACTCTTGTTGTACGTGACGAATCACGTATGAGTTCTTTTCCTGTTGATGTCTTGTTTCTTTTTGTATTTTACTTCAGTGCTTTTGGTCTTGGGTTGGTACCCCTTTTGACTTTTGTTTATTTTGGCTTATTCTTTTTCTGCCACCATTTGTACTTTCTTGCTGAGGTGTTCTTTCTTTGGAATGCCTCAGATTCAGAGCAGTAGCTGATAGCAGAGCTGGTTTTGGAGTTTCTGGGTGGCAGTGTTGGCCGTGGTAGTTGCCTCGTCTTACCGAGGTAGTTTGTTGCTCATTTTGTTTCACTGGTTCAGACATACATTTTTGTATGTGTGTTCGTGTCAGTTTGTTGACGCCCACATGATTGTTATTTTTAGATACTTGCTAGCTGCTTAGTTCTCTATATGTGGATGCACATTACTTGCTCTCTGGGATGATTTATGCTAGGAATACATGTTGAGTATTTTTAAGTATAAAATCTACTACTACTACTTCATGCATTGTATAATTTAAAACTCTAACTTGTCATATTTAGTGATCGTAAAAACTATCTTTACTACTATTATAAATTTAGGGTCTTGCATAACATGAGTTGTTTTTTGGGGACGTTTATACTCATGTAGAATGTTGGAGTCAATCTAAACAAGCATCTTTGCAGCGTATAATTATATTTTGATTCGTGGACTAGATGAGCCACTAAGCCGAGGGATACGGCTAACTACTGCACTCAAACTGATTTTTCCTTAAAATAACTTAAAAAATCTTTTTTCATGATTAAGTAGGTGTCTGTCTGAGCGTCCGCAGTTATCCCCTGCTGACGTGGCATCATGATGCGCATTTTCCCTTACTCTGATAAGTTATTATATACGGTCAAAATGCGAGTTGTGACAGCGTTGTAGATCAAAAATGTCATCAAAAAAATCAATACAGACCTGCAGAGGAGGGGCCCGAAGATCTCATTCATCATCACTTGAAATGTTGATGGCGCATTGGAGTGTCTCAAAGGCATCACAAGGAATTCATAGTGGACGTCGTGTGTCCCGAAGGCTGTCTTGTAGATATCTTCTCCCTTCATCCTGATTTGATGGTAGCCCGAGCGTAGATCCAGCTTCATAAACAGGCGTGCTCCATATAACTCGTCCAAGAGCTCTTCTATCATGAAAATGTAGAACTTGTCCTTGATGGTGGAATTGTTCATACTGTGATAGTCAACATAGAACCTCCATGAACCATCCTTTTTTTCACCAGAATGATGGGTGAGGGAAAAGAACTGGTGTTGTGTCTGATAATTCCCGCCGCCAGCATCTCCTTAACGCTCGAATCTATCTCTGCCTTTTGTATGTGTGGGTATTTGTATGGTCGAATGTTGATTGGCTCGGCCCCTTCCTTGAGGGTGAGGGAAAAGAACTGGTAGTTGTAAACTTCCAACCGGCACAAGTACCCTTGTACCTGAAGTTCCACCCCCTTCATAACCCCTTCACACTGTAATTTGTTGTCATCGGCTACCATAACCTGGAAGACAGCGACGCGGTTGACCTCAGGGATCAACCTCTGAGCAACTGCAATGTTGATGAAGTTGTGTGCTACCACTGTCAATCAAAATGGTCACTTTCTGTTGGAGGATCCTCCCGGTGATTCACATAGTCAAGGGTGTGGTCCCTCACTATATAGCCTGGATGGATACACCAAACTCAACTAGATCGTGGTCTTCATGTTTGTCTCCTTCGCCTTCGGGTCACTGGTCTTCTTCTTCCCTCAGCATATATAACAGGATCATCTAATTTATGTCTGAGGCCATATTTCTCATCGTAGTTAAAACATAGCCCTTTCACCCGTCTTGTCTGTAGCTAGTGCCATTTATCTTCTTCATCGTCGCATTTCCAGCACAGTTTGTTCCCTTTTGACCCTTGGCGGGTCTGCCATGTTCTTCCCATTTGCCATCCTTGCCCTCTGTCAGTTAAAGCGCTCCTTAATTTAGGCCAAACTGATGGTGTAGTTCAAGCTGCATAACATGTACGTGTGGACCTCATCCTGAATGTGCTCCTTCAGCATGGAAACAAAAACAGCTCAGGAGTGTCCTCTCCTCCAACTGCACCCGGTTATCCAGCTTTTTGAACTATGTTTGGTACTCCATTACTGAGCCCCTCTACCTCAATTTCTGGAGAAGGGCCTCAAAATCTTGATACTTGAGGGGCCCGAATTTGGCTGTTAAACCGTCAACGAAATCAATCCAAGGATCATAATCATGCCCATAGAGGAACCACTGGGTCCACTAGAGTGCATCGTCTTCAAGGTAAAAGGACGTCAGTTACACTCACTATTCTTCTGGAATCACCTGGTAGTTATAAAATAACTTGGCCTGCTGAACCCATTACAACGCGTCGCCTCCTTTAAATTTTGGGTAATTCATGTAGGTGCTTTCTGGTAGCATGTATGCTCTTGGGTTCTGCTAGCCATGTGTGTCATACTCCTGACCGAGGCCAAGAGATCGTCGACGCTTGGTCAGCCAATTACGGTATCTCCCTTCCTCTCAGTATTGGCATCCGAGCATTGTAGCAGCCAGAGGGGGTCTATACGCCCATAAACCGCCTGTCCTGCTATTGTCGGCGTGTCCCGATCCCTTAGGGTTAGAAAGAAGCCCATCATGAGGAGGGAACACCATATCCCTAGGTCACTGGTCAATCAGGTCCTCTTGTCCCCTACCGAGGCCCCCTAATGACTGGCTTGGCCCCTGATGAGGGATCGCTTCCTCGTTCATTGATGTTTTGACATTGATGCTTTAGGACAACAAACACTTGATTTCCTCCATGCGACCATCGAGTCTCTCTTCCAAACTTTTCTCAAACACCCTTAATTTTTCATCAGTCCATTATTTTAAATGACTTCCGACATGTCTTTTTTGAGGGCAAAAGATATGTTTTTCTTAAAAAATTAAAAAGTTTTTTTGTAAAATATATGCCGATATTTCAGATTTTCTCTGATATATCGTCCGACAAGACTTTTAAATATAACATTTGTTTATTCTGTTATTTAATTTGTATGTTATATTTGCAAACTAGCAACGTACGTTTAAATCACTTATATATATATATTATATTATGTATGTTTAAATCGATTATATTTATTGTTCTGATTTTTTAACATTTTATTGTTACAACCAATTTTGTATAATTACTATATGATATTAAATAAATTTTACAATGTATTATTTTATATTTATTAGTAAAATTATAGTATGTTAAAATCACATACAATCTTGTAATGCAATATTTGTCCTTGGACAGAAAATCCAAACAACGGACTACTTGTTTGATCAAAGCCTATAAAAAGATGGCACAAATATTAATAGCATTCAAGAAGACCCATAAACTAGGAAACTAGACATTGAATTAGAAGAAAAAAATTCTGAGGACGGTTGAGAAGGTTAAATGAAACAAATGGAACTGAATGGTTGCAGAGAAAAACAGAATAGACATGAAGTCCTGAAGCTTGTCTGGAATGAAACTAGGGAAGGATCCATGGAGTGCTTTTAAAAACCCAGTAAAAAGATTTAATGATTACGAGGGAGATGTCAACGAACAAGGAAACGAAAGGAAACAGGAGGAAAAGCGTAAAATCAAATCTAAACCGTAGGAAAAGCATGAAAAGAAAATGCCACTAGAAGTCACGAGTTGTGTAACAATATAATTAACTGGAAAGAAAAGAGAGGAATGTCAGAGGTGGCAGGAGGAAGAAGAGACGAAAAGAGGGGTAAGAGATGAACAGAAACTTCATTAACTTCCAACTTGTCTTTACATTCACTAATCATACTTATTTATACTAATCTATATTAGCAGTAATACTAGCCGTTGGGAATCTGCAGTACAATGATATACAACTGTTTTATTTATTATAATTTTATATGGAGACGTGGTTTCATCCAGGTCCTTGCTCCATAACTCATTCTGCCACTTGTCTTAATCTGATGTTGTACTGATATCTGCATTGATTTATTTGGCGGTGAAGAGATGCTTCCCCCGGTGCGATTACCTCCCTGGTCCTTGGCTTGATGGATTGTTATCGGCTGTTGGATCAGATCTAAGAGCAGGTGAACAATGCTGGATTTTCTTAATTTTGTTACATTACACTCCCCTTTAAAACAACGTTGTCCTCAGCGTTAAAAGCAATCTTCCGCTTGCTGGAAACCCCAACCCGGCGGTGAGGAGTGATGGCTGGAGCTTACTCGGCTGAATAATGGGAGATGGCAGAAGATGATGTATAACCGAGAGCAGATACTGGAGGGTTCGTTGTTACAACTGATTCTGTAAATCTTATTTGTCGCTGGGTATCTCCTTTCTGCTCTATCATATTTTCTGTGACTGAAGATCTGTAGGTTGAAATCTACTTCGCTCTATGTGTTTGCTTTGTATGATTTTTTTTTCTTTTGGGTACTTCACACGAAAAAAATGGTGTTGAGGTCATCCTGTAGATTTTGGAGTGTTTCCGTTTTTGTTTTCGTCCAATTGTCGTCGTTGGCTTCGTTTTCCTTTTGTTTTCCATGTTGGATCCGGAAGATTGTTCATCTGTTGTGCGATCTGGGGAAAATCTCCTAGGGAAGAGAGATCTTCCCAAGTGCTATCTTCTGGACTTAATCCTTCACACGGTATCAAACCTTGATGAATATTCTGTCCTTGTCTTAAGATATTGCGTGTTGAAACCACTATCAGGGGCTGATGAAGGGAGTTGTTCTTCTAATGTATTCCTGGAAGGGAAATCCCTTGAAGTCCAGGTTCCCCGTTATATTTTTTAAGCATAGAGATATGAAATACCAGATGGATTTTAACTTTTGGAGGGAGGTCCAAGCGATAAGCCGTTTTTCCTATGATCTCCAGTACTTTATATGGACCATAGTATTTCAAGCTTAATATTTTGTTGATGGTTCGTGAAAGATATTTTACCTAATCACCTAGAGGGGGGGGGGGTGAATAAGTGACTTAAATCTTTTTAACTTTTTAGGCAGTATTCAGAATTTATCTCAGAGTTATATCTACTTTTACACATCAATCAAACAGCAATCACAGAATATCACAAGCACACAGTAGACACAAAGTTTTATAGTGGTTCCCCAAGCTTTGGGTACATCCACTTTCCCCCTTCGCCTATCTAGCAGTGTACTAGATTCGGCCAAACTCCTTCACTATCTCAGATCCATAGATCTTACACTCAGAACCCCAAAACAGGTTCCTATAACTCAGGCCCAAGGCCCTACAACTCAGCTTCTCCTCAAAGCCTACACTCAGCCACCAAGGCCTACACTCAGCCACCAAGGCCTACACTCAGCCACAACAGGCCTACACTCAGAGATTCAAATCTCCTACACTCAGGCACTGAAGCCCTACACTCAGCCTTTATAATAACATGCTTACAAACTCAGATCCCTAAGGATCCTACAAGATAATATGAATACAAAATGTAACCCAAACAACTCAGAGACAAGAGAGAAGAGTTTTGAGTTTCTTGATGAGTTCTTGGAAGAACTCAGCTGAAATCAACCTGACTTGGCTTTCTTCAAAGCTTCTTGAATGTAGAACACAATAAGATTGATTCCCCTGCAGTTGATCCTTGATCTCTGCTACTTAAGATTCAGACCAAATCTGAACCCTTCTTCTCAGCCTGGTTCCAACGGCTGACTTCTTGGATGGAGCTCTCTCTCTCCAACTTCTTAGATCTTCACTAGATTCTTCAATGAATAGCTAGATCTTCTTTGTATTACTTGATTACTTGAACTGTTATTCCGCTAATCAATCCCCTTCTGTAGACAGTATAAGCCTATTTATAGGCCTTCTTCATGGTAACCGGCTGGTCCGGTTCATAACTGATTTCTGACAACTCTGACAGGTGCAGTAGACCGGCTGGAATGGCAGCTGTCAAGTCATCTAGTCAGTTCCTGAAAATTCTGTAACTGTCTGAAAGTGTCGAGACTGTCTGTCTTTAAGTGTCGACACTTATAGACCAAGTGTCGACACAAGTTGACTAAGTGTCGACACTAGCCTACAAGGTGTCGACACAACTCCTTGTGTTGTAGATTTTATATCTCGACACTGCTTCTTCTTCATGTGTCGACACTGATAATGTGTGTCGACACAAGTACTTGTACTTCAGTATATTGCTGAATTCTTGTAAGTGTCGACACAACTCCTTTGTGTCGACACATCTTCATGTGTTGAACTTGCTAAGTGTCGACACTTCTTCTTGGTGTCGACACATGTCTTCAGTGTTGATACTTGCTGAGTGTCGACACAGCTCCTTGTGTCGACACATTCTTCTTCTGTTGAGACTTCAGCTGAGTGTCGACACATCCCCTTAGTGTCGACACTTGTACTTAAAATATTTTGTTGAACTTTGCTGAGTGTCGACACAGCTCCTTGTGTCGACACTTTCTTCAAGTGTTGAGTCTTCAGCTGAGTGTCGACACATTCTTTCTTGTGTCGACACTTTCTTCAAGTGTTGACTCTTCTGCTGAGTGTCGACACATTCTTTCTTGTGTCGACACTTTCTTCAAGTGTTAACTCTTTTGCTGTCTGTCGACACTTTCTTCAAGTGTTGACTCTTTTGCTGAGTGTTGACACAGCCTCCAATTGTCGACACTTTCACAGTTTCACTGGGTGTCAACACAACTGCTAAGTGTCGACACTGCTTCATTGGACTTTTCTTCATTGAGTGTCGACACAGCTCCTTGTGTCGACACTTTCTGCCTGGTGTCGACTCTGCATCCCTGGTGTCGACACAATCACTCCAAGTGTCGACACTGCTTGCCTGGGTGTCGACACATTCTTTCTTAACTGTCGACACTTTCCCTCTGGGTGTCGACACATGGACTTAGAAACTTTTTTTTTATCTTTCCTGCAAATACTTGACCTGCACAACTAGACTCAAAATACATCAAATACATTTTGATGTATATCATTGAGTTGGGTGAGACTTTTTCAAATCAGATACATTTAAACCAATATACCCAACAATCTCCCCCTATTTGGAGAAGTCATAACCCTTAGTCAATGATATACACCATTCATAATAAAATTATAGCATGATGTAAAACAGGAATATATAACAGGGCAAACATAAACATGTATCAATCAAATATGTATACAAAGACATAATCTCAGAACAACTATGAAATAAATTTATCACACAGCAAATTTATCACACAACACATTGTTCTAATACTTTATCATATTCATATTTCAAAAGTTTACAGAATGTTTAACATCAAAAGATTACATAGTAAACTTAAGAAAAAGTAATTCTATTTCTGTTCAGCCTCCTTAATTACTATGCCCTTCCCAGATTGTACTTTGGCTTGTACTGAGGCTTCAGTGTCTTCAGCAGCAGCAGGCTTTTTCCCTTTAAGCTCCTTCTTCTTTAGCTCTTCAGCTTTGATCTTTTGTCTCTCTAAATAATGATATGGCTTGGGAAAGTACTTGCTAGGCTCCTGAGCAGTAGGAGGTAGCTTTCCCATCTTGGCCTTTCTTCTATATTGGACTATGGACTCCTGCCTTGTCTCATGCTTCCTCAATTCTGATTCAGAAAACCACTTGTTTCTGTCTTGCACATTATCTTTGGCAACTTTCCATGCAGTCAAAATAATATTTCTTGAAGTGGGGCTCCACTGCTCAAAGTCAGGTCTTTGTTCAGCTTGCTCCCTGAACCTTTTCTTAGACAATCTGGCTTCTTGTTCAGCTTGCTCTTTCAAGATAGCTTCCTGTAAGGCCTCAGATACTGGCTGAATCACTTTGTCAAGAATAACCTTCTGATTTCCATCAGGTGGACTATACATTGATTATATATCAGCTTGAACCATATCAAAATCTGGAGGAGGGTAGATGACTTGAGCCACTTCAGGTTGCTCCCCTCCTAGATATGCAGGATGTATCCCAGATTCTGCAACGTTGTCATCATCACATAAAGGAGGATAACCAAGAGTGGCTCTGATGGAATTAGAAACCCATTTTGCATGGTCAGAGCCAGCTTTGACTAATACCCTCTCCCCTTTATGACTTCTCTTTCAATGTGATCCCTTAAATCATCTTTTTGAAATCTGATTTGGGCATTTAGATAATTGACTCCATCCCTGTAGAAAGGTTTTAACCTTTGGAGTTTGTCAGTGAGAAGCTTTTGAGAGTCTTGAATGACAGTCATAACAGCAGTTAAGCTTTCTTGCAGTACTTTATCAAAATCTGTCTTAGCAGTAGCAGTAGAAGTTGTCTGTCCTGCAGCTATGTTCTTCATCTCTGTGACTATAACATTGTGTGATTCAGTTAAATTGTCATTCATCCTGATCTGATTCTCAAGAACATAACCCTGCTTCAGTGCAATGTCATCTACTTGAGCCTTTATTTTCTCTTGATGAGTAGCTAAGTAGACTACTGCATTCCATCCCTTGTGGAAGCAGTCAGTTATCTCTTTCTTATTTAGATTCATTTCAAATCTAATAGACTTAATTTCTTGGGCTAAATCAAATTGGAGAGATTTATTACACTCATCCATATAAGTCTCTATAGCTTTCCTGTGCTCATCAAGTTTGATTTGCATAGCAACCAGCAAAGCACTGAAATCAACAGTTGGTGCTGGCTGTGATATAGGCTATGGAGCAATAGTTTGTAAAGCCTTTTTGTAATTCTGGCTCCTTCTCTTGAATACTTGAAACTTCTTTTTCTTTGCCCTTGAAGTTTCCTCATCTTCAGATGCTGATGTACTTGCTATCTCTACCCTTTCCTTAGATAGCTCCTCAACAGCTTGGGGCTTCTCTGGCTCTTGCCTTGAAGATTGTTTAAGAATTACTACTTGCTCCCCCTCAACTAGAGCATTCTCCCCCTCAGCAGCAGTTTCCTTGTCAAAATCAGTTTGATCCAGATTTAGGAAGAGATCTTCCATAGTAAATTCTTGTGGAGAATAGGCAGGAGAAACTCTTGGCTCATCTACCACTGGATCAGATACTATTTGAACTGTAACAGATGTGTCCTCCATGATAACATCTGGGACTTGACTATCAATCTGTGGTTGCTGATAAACATCCGACAAATCAGTATCCTCTATAGGAAAATCTAAAGAATTAAGCTCAGTGATTATCTCAAGGATGATGTGGGTGGCTTGTTCACTTTCCAATGGAGTTGGCTCTTTCACTACTAGTGGTTCCCCCTGGACAGTATCCTGGTGTATGGGGCTAGCTTGAGGTAGCTCCCCCTGCTTTTCAGCAACTACTTGTTGAGCTGGAGACTTCACAGCAGTTCCAGTGTCTTCTTCATCAGGTGTGAAGACCACTTGCTCTTCACTACCAGAGATGCTAGATGTTTCTTGAGCTACTGGGGCAGACTTCTTCTTATTCTTTTGAGGAGTTTCCTTCTCAGGTGTTGGCATCTCCTTGGTCAACACTCTATCCTATCTTAAGAAGATTCTCATGTCCATCCTTCTCATGTGGTTGATTTTACTGCCAGCAGCTTGACTCATAACCTCTGGTATACTACCAGCAAGGTATAAACTTAAGATCCTGCCCAAGTTGGGCTTCTTCAGAATCTCCTTGATCTTTTCAAAGACTACTACAGACCAATCAGTTTTTAGGTTGAAGATTATCCTGGTCATGGGATTGAACATATGGGCAGATACCCTGTCATGCCCTCCAGGTTTGCTTAAGATTACTTTTCCAACAATTTCTGACAGGAATTTCCCCTGGCTGTTCATTCCTTTTCTATTGAAAACTGAGCCAATTTTCATCTTTGAATCCAGATCACACTATGTCAATGTTTCTCTGGTTTTAGAAGCAGTTACTTCATCCTCTTCTTTTGTCCTTGGTAGATTTAGGACTTTTCTCAAACTTTTTGGTGAGATCTTAACCTTTTCACCATGGACCCTGGACTTGATCTTGAATCCAGTGTCGTCTAGGATTGCTCCATTTAGGAATTCCAGTACTTCTTTCTTCCAGATCTTAGTCGGCTCAGAAATAAGAAATTCTAACCCTGAGTCTGCAACTAGGGTTACCACAGTCTTGATCTCTGGGTCTGCTTCATCAAACGCATTCCGCACCAATTCATAGCCTTCATTGATGTTCTCCTCGAGCTTTGGCGCCATTAGGGTTTGAAGAATTTGACTGGAGAGAAGAGAGGTGTCGACACACAAAGTTTGGTCTCGAAACTTTAGTGAGCATGTCGACAGACAAAGGCAAAATCCTATTTATACCTTTCTAAGTTTGAAGATGAAAAAGCGGGTTAACTAACTTAAATTGTGTCGACACAATTGAAAAGTGTCGACACTGACTTATATTGTCTCGACACATTGTGTCGACACAAGTTTAGTCGACTGAAAATATGTGTCGACACTTGTTTATGTGTCGACACCACTCAACTCGACATTTAGTCGAGACTTTACTTAGATTATACTGAGTAAACTCTAAGTGTCGACACCACCTTGGATGTATCGACACCTCCTTATCATGTGTCGACACTAATATTCTGAAGTGTCGACACTTACTTCCTAGATGTGTCGACACCTTTTCTCTGAAGTGTCGAGACCACTTTTCTGTGTCGACACAGATATCTCTGTGTGTCGATACCTTTTTACTTAGCCATTTCTATAAACTTATTCTAAGTTTATCATACCTAGTTCAATTTTAAACCTATTGAACTTAGTTTCTTCTAAGGGCTTAGTATACATATCAGCTAGTTGATTATCTGTTCTAACATATTCCAGTAAAATATCTTCTCTTTCTACATGCTCCCTAAGAAAATGATATTTTATTTCAATATGTTTAGTTCTACTATGGGAAACAAGATTGTTTGCAATTGATATAGCACTTGTAGAATCACAAAAGAGTGGAGTTCTACTTACCTGAATTCCATAGTCCTCAAGCTGATGTTGTATCCATAGAAGTTGAGCACAATAACTTCCAGCAGCCACATATTCTGACTCTGCAGTGGAGATAGCCACACTTGTTTGCTTCTTGCTACTCCATGAAATCAGTCTTCCTCCTAAGAATTAACAGGTTCCAGTTGTGCTTTTTCTATCTTCTTTGCATCATACAAAGTCTGCATCTGAATAACCTGTTAGTTCAAAATCCCCATTCCTAGGGTACCAGAGGCCTAGATAAGGAGTGCCCTTTAGATATCTCAATATCCTTTTGACTGTTATCAAATGAGACTCCTTAGGGCATGCTTGGTACCTAGCACAGACACATGTAGCATACATGATATCTGGTCTACTTGCAGTCAAATAGAGTAAGGAGCCAACTATCCCTCTATACAAAGTTTCATCTACAGGTTTCCCTGCATCATCTTTGCTAAGAGACATACTTGACCCCATAGGAGTCTTCATGGTACTGGATGAATCCATACCATACTTCCTTAGGAGTTCTAGGGTGAACTTAGACTGGCATATGGATAAACCATTCTCAGTCTGTCTAACTTGGAGACCCAAGAATAACTTAAGTTCCCCCATACTACTCATCTCAAATTGTCCTTGCATTAGTTTTGCAAACTTTTTGCAAAGACTACTTTCAGTAGACCCAAATATTATGTCATCTACATATATTTGGACTAGTATTACTTTGCCTCTGGATTCCCTAAGGAATAGAGTCTTGTCTATTTTCCCCCTTGTGAACTTATTCTCAATGAAGAAACTAGACAGAGTTTCATACCAAGCCCTAGGGGCTTGTTTTAACCCATATAATGCTTTCCTAAGTCTATAGACATGATTAGGTTAAGTTGAATCAACAAAACCTGATGGCTGTTCCACATAGACTTCCTCTTTTAGATTACCATTCAGAAAGGCTGACTTTACATCCATTTGGTAAACTTTAAATCCTTGAAAGGTTGCATAGGTCAGGAACATCCTTATGTCTTCCAGTCTGGCTACTGGAGCAAAGGTTTGATCAAAGTCAATACCTTCTTCCTGCCTATATCCTTTGGCAACCAATCTTGCTTTGTTCTTAATGATGACTCCATGTTCATCCATCTTGTTCCTAAAGATCCACTTGGTTCCAATTATGTTGTGGTCTTTTGGTTTAGGAACAAGCTCCCAGACCTTACACCTCTTGAACTGATTCAGCTCTTCTTGCATTGCTTCAATCCAATGTGGGTCTAGGATGGCTTCTTCAAACTTCTTTGGCTCAACTTGGGATAGAAAACTGGAGTAGAGTGCTGCATTCAGATTTCTGCTCCTTGTTTGTACCCCTTGTCTTGGATCACCAATGATTTGTTCTACTGGATGATCTCTAAGATGCCTATTGGCTGGAGGCATCCTGACTTCAGGTTAAACTTCTTCAGTTTCTTCATTTTGCTGTACTCCTTGAACTTCTTCTTCATTAGGTACATGCAGTACTCCCCCTGGACAGTAGCCACTATATTCTACTAGCTGTCTTGTGGTAAGTTCTTCTTATATAGTGAGCTTGTCCATCTTCTTAGTAATACCTGTGGAGCTGCAAATACTACTAGACAACTCATTGTTAATAAGTCTAGTTTCATTAAAGACTACATGTACCGACTCCTCTACAACTTGAGTAGACAAGTTATAGACTATATAAGCCTTACTGTTGTTGCTGTACCAAACAAAGATCCCCTTTTGGGACTTGGCAAATAACTTAGTCAAGTAAGACTTTCCATTGTTAAGTATAAAGCACTTACAACCAAAGATCCTGAAATAGGATAGGTTTGGTTTTCTACCTTTCACAACCTCATAGGGGGTCTTGTTGTGGCTTTTAGTAATGGTAGCCCTATTAATAACATGGCATGCAGTATTAACTGCTTCAGCCCAGAAATATTCTGGTAGTGATGTATCACTTAATAGGGTCCTACCAGCCTCAATCAAAGTTCTATTCTTCCTCTCAGCAATGCCATTTTGCTGAGGTGTTCTTGGTGAAGAAAACTCTTGAAATATCCCAAAGTCTTCACATAGTTTTGCCATACTATCAGACTGAAATTCAGTACCATGGTCACATCTTATCTTGACCACTGTACTGTCTAGTTCATTCTGAATCTGTTTGACAAAGCTATAGAAGACACTAGGTGTTTCAGATTTCTGTCTAAGGAAGAACACCCAGGAAAACCTTGAGTAGTCATCTACAACCACAAAGGTATAGACCTTCCTACCTAGGCTGTGAACTGGCATAGGACCAAAGAGATCCATATGCAGGAGGTATAAACACCTCACAACATCTTTGTTTTCAATGCTACTAAAGGTGGATCTAGTCTGTTTGCCCTTTTGACAAGCTGAGTATATTCCATCTTTAATACACTTAACTTGAGGACCATTCCTCACTAACTCTTTGCTAAAGAGTTTTCCAATTGTCTTGTAATTTAGATGGGCTAGCCTCTTGTGCCATTTGACACAATGAGAGACTTTCTCATCAGCTACAAGACACACTTGAGAACCATTGGTCTCACACATAATGTCTAGGCAGTAGACATTCCTCTTTCTATAACCTGTCAAAATGATCTCTTGATCATTTGACCTCTTGATATGACAACCATCCTTAACAAATGAGATGTCATATCATACATCACTTAATTGACTTATACTAATTAGGTTGTGTTTCAAACCTTCAACATAAGCCACTTGAGTAATGGTAACTAAGTTACTAGAAATGTTACCAAACCCTTTGATGATTCCTTTTTCAGAACCACCAAAGGTGACCTTAGGACCATCTTTGATTGGAGTGTAGTCCTTTAGCAATCCCCTTATTCCAGTCATATGTCTAGAACATCCACTGTCCAAGTACCATATTGGGGCATGGCTACTTGGACTCACCTGCAAAACAGATTAGTGAACCTTAGAACCCAAAGAATTCTTGGGTCCTTGGTACTGGTTAGTTTGCTTCCTAACAAAGCTACCTGCAGGTTTTCCAACAGGCAGTTTGTTACTCACTTTGGCACTAGCATTGTGCCAACAGTCCATGGCAAAGTGGCCTACCTTGCCACATCACCAACACTCAAACCTTTTGTACCTTTGCTTAGGTACAGTCTTAGCTGTTTTATCTACAACTGACTTGTTGAGAGTTGGGGCTTTGCCCTTGGACTTGGACTTGACAGTCCTAGCTGGTTTAGAAAACCCCAGTCCAGCTTTACCTTTTTGATGAACAAATTCATCAATTAAGGGTAGAACAGACTTTGGTTTTGAAAACCTAGCAACCAAATCTCTCTCCTTCTGAAGACTAATCTCCAGACTCTTGATTTGATCATTCTTAAATGATATAGTCCCCATCTGAATCACAGATATGTGCTTCAGTCTGGCTATCTCATTAAGTTTTTGATCAAACAACTTCTCATAATCAGTTGCAGCCACTTTGAGACTTGCAATCTCCTTAGCTTGACTCTTGGCCAAGGATTTGCATTTCTTAAATGCTTGCAACAGAACTTTATATTCATCTATCAATTGATGAATATCCTCTTCAGACTCAGATGCACTCTCATCACTTGATGAGGATGAATCTGATTCTGAACTAGCACAAGAAATTGAACTGAAAGAACAACTTTGAACCTTACTAGGTCCTAGCTGCTCCAGGATTTTGTCACTTTCTGTCAATGCCATCAGTCATTGGCACTGACTGTCTTCTTGATCATATATGGAGTTCATGATCTGGATGAACTCTTCTTCTTCTTCCTCAGCAAATAGTCCTATATATGCTTCAGCATCTGACTCAATTTCTGATGAAGAAATGTCTGACAGGCTCTTATCCTTTTTGGCAACAAAAGACTTTTCCTTCTTGCCTTTGAAATGAGTCTTTTTCTTATCATTAGACTCCTTCCTTTTCTCAGGACAATCTGCAATCACATGTCCTTGTTTATTACAGAAATAACATACTATTTTTGATAGAGTTGCTTTGCTAGACTTGGTCTTTTTCCTATCTTTCTTTGAAGACTTTTTATTCTGATAGTAGTCTTCTTTACCCTGTGAAGTAGATGGCTTTGTCCTCCACTGTTTCTTCTTTAAGAACTTCTGAAAATGTCTTGTGAAGGCAGCAAAGTCCTCATCACTTTCACTGCTTTCAGACTTTCTGCTTGCTGACTCATCTGACTCAGTTTCAGCTACTTTTGGTGGTGGAGATGGAGACTTACTTCTGTACTTTCTGGGGGCTTCTGTTTTAAATGCCACTGTCCTTTCTTTTTGTTCACTTCTTGTAGATTTCTCCTCTTCTTTCCTCACTGTCAACTGCATTTCATAGGACAGCAGTTTGCCAAACAGTGTTGGTGGAGGAATTTCTGCTAATTTTGCCATTTCCCTAATGACACAGATCTTGGTGTCCCAATCTTTTATAAGGGACCTTAGAAACTTATCATTAAGCTCATAATTATTGAACTCTCTGCCATAGGACATAAGCTCATTCACAATCCTATAGAACTTCTTATAGCATTCAGTTATGCTATCAGATCTACCTTGTCTAAAACTTTCATATTCTTGGTTGAGCAAAGATTTTCTGTCTTGCCTCACTTCTTCAGAACCCTCCATATACACTATCAAGGTATCCCACATCTCCTTGGATGTCTTGCAGTGTATCAAATTCTGAAAGGTAGCATCATCTATAGCACTTACTATAATATTCTGAGCCCTCTTGTCCATTGTGGTTAGAACTATCTCATCCTTTATCATTTCAGAGAAATCTTTAGGTGTTCTCTGATTGGCATCCAAGACTGAAACCATCATGGGCACATATGACCCTTCTTTCACTGTGATATAAATCCTAGGGTCTGAGGCTTCCATAAACAGTCTCACCCTTTCCTTCCAGATGCCAAAGATCTCTTTTCTACATATGGGTAACTTCATGGATCCCAATTCCTTATGATTCTCAGTGGAACCCATGGTTCTTGATTTTCTTGATTATGTAATGTACTTGGACTGAATCTGCCAACAGGATCTACTCAGACAGTTAAGTCCTTTTTTTGAGTAATCTGGCTCTGATACCACTTGAAAGATATTGTACCTATTCACCTAGGGGGGGGGGGGTGAATAGGTGACTTAAATCTTTTTAACTTTTTAGGCAGTATTCATAATTTATCTCAGAGTTATATCTACTTTTACACAGCAATCAAGCAGCAATCACAGAATATCATAAGCACACAGTAGACACAAAGTTTTATAGTGGTTCCCCAAGCTTTGGGTACATCCACTTCCCCCTTCGCCTATCTAGCAGTGTACTAGATTCAGCCAAACTCCTCCACTATCTCAGATCCACAGATCTTACACTCAGAACCCCAAAACAGGTTCCTACAACTCAGGCCCAAGGCCCTACAACTCAGCTTCTCCTCAAAGCCTACACTCAGCCACCAAGGCCTACACTCAACCACCAAGGCCTACACTCAGCCACAACAGGCATATACTCAGAGATTCAAATCTCCTACACTCAAGCACTCAAGCCCTACACTCAGCCTTTATAATAACAGACTTACAAACTCAGATCCCTAAGGATCATACAAGATAATATGAATACAAAATGTAACCCAAACAACTCAGAGACAAGAGAGAAGAGTTGTGAGTTTCTTGATGAGTTCTTGGAAGAACTCAGCTGAAATCAACCTGACTTGGCTTTCTTCAAAGCTTCTTGAATGTAGAACACAATAAGATTGATTCCCCTGCAGTTGATCCTTGATCTCTGCTACTTAAGATTCAGACCAAATCTGAACCCTTCTTCTCAGCCTGGTTCCAACGGCTGACTTCTTGGATGGAGCTTTCTCTCTCCAACTTCTTAAATTTTCACTAGATTCTTCAATGAATAGCTAGATCTTCTTTGTATTACTTGATTACTTGAACTGTTAATCCGTTAATCAATCCCCTTCTATAGACAATATAAGCCTATTTATAGGCGTTCTTCATGGTAACCGGTTGGTCCGGTTCATAACTAATTTCTGACAACTCTGACAGGTGCAGTAGACCGGCTGGAATGGCAGCTGTCAAGTCATCCAGTCAGTTCCTGAAAATTCTGTAACTGTCTGAAAGTGTCGAGACTGTCTGTCTTTAAGTGTCGACACTTATAGACCAAGTGTCGACACAAGTTGACTAAGTGTCGACACTAGCCTACAAGGTGTCGACACAACTCCTTGTGTTGTAGATTTTATATCTCGACACTGCTTCTTCTTCATGTGTCGACACTGATAATGTGTGTCGACACAAGTACTTGTACTTTAATATATTGCTGAATTCTTGTAAGTGTCGACACAACTCCTTTGTGTCGACACATCTTCATGTGTTGAACTTGCTAAGTGTCGACACTTCTTCTTGGTGTCGACACATGTCTTCAGTGTTGATACTTGCTGAGTGTCGACACAGCTCCTTGTGTCGACACATTCTTCTTCTGTTGAGACTTCAGCTGAGTGTCGACACATCCCCTTAGTGTCGACACTTGTACTTAGAATATTTTGTTGAACTTTGCTGAGTGTCGACACAGCTCCTTGTGTCGACACTTTCTTCAAGTGTTGAGTCTTCAGCTGAGTGTCGACACATTCTTTCTTGTGTCGACACTTTCTTCAAGTGTTGACTCTTCTGCTGAGTGTCGACACATTCTTTCTTGTGTCGACACTTTCTTCAAGTGTTGACTCTTTTGCTGTATGTCGACACTTTCTTCAAGTGTTGACTCTTTTGCTGAGTGTCGACACAGCCTCCAAGTGTCGACACTTTCACAGTTTCACTGGGTATCGACACAATTGCTAAGTGTCGACACTACTTCACTGGACTTTTCTTCATTGAGTGTCGACACAGCTCCTTGTGTCGACACTTTCTGCCTAGTGTCGACTCTGCATCCCTGGTGTCGACACAATCACTCCAAGTGTCGACACTGCTTGCCTGGGTGTCGACACACTATTTCTTAAGTGTCGACACTTTCCCTCTGGGTGTCGACACATGGACTTAGAAACTTTTTTTTTATCTTTCCTACAAATACTTGACCTGCACAACTAGACTCAAAATACATCAAATACATTTTGATGTATATCATTGAGTTGGGTGAGGCTTCTTCAAATCAGGTACATTTAAACCAATGTACCCAACAGTTCAGCTGAGTGATAGTTGTCTATATGGGTGCAGTTTAAGTAATACTCACTCCTCTGGAATGAGTTGTAAATCCATTCTCTTCTTGTCTGCATATACTTTCATGCGCTGCTGAGAATTCTGCAGATTTTCTTTTAGTTGCTGTAGGATTTTTTCCCTCTTTTGTAAAGTTGTCTCCACGGCTTCATTTGACGTGCCTCCTGGGCTATAAGAAAGTAAGCCAGGCGGGGTGCGACTGAACATGACTTCGTATGGAGTCATGTCAATCGCTGAATTAAATGATGTATTGAAAAAATATTCTGCATAACTTAGTAAAGTAGACCATTTCTTGTGATTGTGATTACAGAATATGCGAAGGTATTGTTCCAGCGATCGATTAATACGTTCGGTTAAGCCATCTGTTTGCGGATGATAAGCCGAGTTGTATTTCAATAGGGTTCCTTGAAGCCGAAATAATTCCTTCCAAAAGTTGCTGAGAAAAATGGTATCTCGATCAGAAATTATTGACTCAGGAATATCATGGATTTTACCTACGTTTTCCCAAAAAATAGTAGCTACAATAGGCCCCGATAATGTCTTTACGGGCGCAAAATGAACTGCTTTGGAATACCTGTCGACTATAATCATAATTATTGTGTTCGAGTTGGAACTAGGTAGATTTGTTATAAAGTCCATGGTAAGCTCAGCTCATAATTTAGTTGGCGTTTCTAGGGGTTGTAGTAAACCGTAAGGAAGATGATTACTACTTTTAGCTCTTTGGCAAAGATCGCAGTTTTTTTATATATAGTTCTACCTGCTTAGTCATATTAGGCCAGTAAAATTGTTGTTGCAGGTGATAAGTAGTTCCTTTAACTCCGGAATGACCCCCCCATAAACTATCATGGGCCTCCTTAATTAGTTTGGTGGTGAGTGTTGATGTTTCTGGAATGTATAATTTGTGTTTGTTATAAATGTGAGTCCCTTTAAGGGACCAATTCGGGTGGAGGTGAGGTGTAATTTTTAACTGCTACATTAATTTTTTAGTATGTTTGTCGCTTTGGTATTTCTGTTCCAATCCTTTCAGAAGGGGTGAAATTGGTACAAAGAGTACCTGGAGGCTCATTGCAGGGGGTTGTTCTGGTGTTGAATCAACTTGTGATAAAGTGTCTGCTACTATATTATGCTTACCTGGCATATATTTAACAACGCAGTCATACCCTAGGAGCTTTGAAAAGAAAATTTGTTGCTCCGGTGTGTGTAAGTCTTGTGTGAGTAAGTGGTGTCGGCTTTGGTGGTCAGTGAAAATAATAAATTGATGGCCCAATAGGTACTGACACCATTTTGCCACTATTGTAATAATGGCGTACATTTCTCTCACATAAGTGGATTTTTTTGCATTAGGTCAGTTAACTTTTTACTAAAAAATGCGATGGGTTTTTGTTGTTGTGATAAGACTGCCCCGATACCTAATCCTGATGCATCTGTTTCTAGCTCAAAAGGGAAATTGAAGTTAGGTAGTGTGAGTAATGGTGGCGTAAGTAAGCAATTTTGTAAATAATGAAAAGCTTGTTGCATTTTTTCTGTCAAGTGGTAGGACCTAATTTAAGTAGGTCTGTTAAAGGATAAGCTATCGTTGCGTAATTTTTTATGAACTTCCTGTAATATCCAGTCAGCCCTAAAAATGCTCTCACATCCTTTTGGTTTTTTGGTGTCGGGAAAGTCTTAATGGCCTCTAGATTTATTTGAGTTGGTCCTACTTTCCCGTCATATATTTCATGTCCTAAAAACTTTATTTTAGTAGTCAGGAGCGAACACTTGGATCATTTGATGTTAAGATTATTGTGAGTAAGAATGTCAAAGGCTAGCTTGAGGTGAGTGTAGTGGTCGTTCTGGGACGAACTATAGAGTAATACATCGTCAAAGAAGACAACGATAAATTTCCTTAAATATTGTTGGAAAATCTGATTCATTAAAGACTGAAAAGTGGATGATGCATTAGACAGTCCAAACGACATTACTGTAAATTCGTAATGCCCTTGGTGTGTTCGAAATGCTGTTTTGTGAATGTCTTTGTCGGCCATACGGATTTGATGATATCCGGAACGTAAATCTAATTTTGAAAAATATTTGGCGTGATGAAGTTCATCTAATAATTCATCTATTGTAGGTATGGGAAAACGGTCTTTGGTTGTAATCTTATTTAAAGCTCTATAGTCTACACAAAACCTCCAAGTACCATCCTTTTTCTATACTAAAAGTACGGGTGAAGAAAAACTAGAAGTACTAGGTCGAATGTGGTTTTTGTGGAGCATTTCGATAATTAATTGCACGATTTCATTTTTCTGATAATACGGGTATCTGTATGGTTTTATGTTGGGTGCTTGTGCTTCTGGTTCCAAATTTATTTTATGGTCAATGTCCCTAGAAGGGGGCAATGAACTGGGTTCGGCAAATAATTTATCATACTGCTGCAGGAGGGTTTGAAATATGGGTGGCAATTCAGTATTTTTATAGGTATGTTCTAGTGTAGTTGGGGAATTTGTAATGGAAGTGATCAACCAACAAGTGGTCAAGGGTTGTAATGATAATAAGCGAGACAGTTGCGATGATGAAATCTGACCCCCGTGGCAATTATTATGTCCCGAAAGTGTAATTTGTCCTTGATGTCCCATATAAGACATGGTGAGATTAGAATAGGTCTGTGGTTACCGGGCCTAATGGATGCAACCAACAGACGCCTAGTATTATGTCGGCACCTTTAATGTCTAAGCCAAATAAATGTGTGTTATAAGTCTGGGTTTGTATGAGCACCGGAATTACACATCCTTTGACATTTGATGGTTGATCCATTTCCCAAAAGTACTGGAAACTCGAGGATAGTAAGGATGGGTAAATCTAGAAATTTTGCTATTCGTGGGGAAATAAAATTATGGGAACTACCGCTATCGATTAAAATTTCAACTGGAAAATTATGAATGTGGCATGTGAAATGGAGAGAACGAGCAGAAGATGACCCTGATAGGGTTTGTATAGTGGCAACTAGGGTTGGTGATTCGTCTTCTATATCTGGTAAGTGGTCGAATGATTCTGGGTTTTCTTCATCGTCCGTGCCATGAAAAAAACATAACACGTCTTTCCCTTTACACTTGTGTCCTGGGTGGTATTTCTCATCACCGTTATAACAAAGGCCCTTCTCTCTTCTAGATTGTAGTTCTTGGGGAGAAAGTCTTTTAATAAAAGGTTGCTTGGACGAGGATTAGGTAAGTGTCTGTCTTGGAGCACTATGTTGCCAATTAATAGTGGAAGGTGTAAAACTAACTTTGGGTTTTGAGGGATATGATGGAGTCATGTGGGCCGAACGATTTTGGGCTTCGATTAATCGAGCCATAGCAAATGCTGTATCTAAATCTGCGGGCTCGTGAATTAAAACTTGACTTTGAATTGAGGGGTTTAGTCCTGAAATGAACATATTTGTGATAAAAGTGGGGTCGAGGCCTAGAACCTTATTTTTAAGTTCTTCAAAGTCTTTTTTGTAGTCTAAAACTGTGTCAGTTTGTGTTAATTTTGTAAGTGCACCTTGTGGATTTTCGTAAGCACGGGGGCCAAATCTTTTCATTAATGCCTTAACAAAGAAGTCGAAAGTAAGAGCAGGATGATCAGTTAGGATGGCCTGATACCAACGAGAGGCTGGTTTGTCCAAGTGTAAAGCGGCATAAATCAAGAATTCTTGTGGGTCAATGACATTGTAATGAAAAAAAAATTTAATTTCATATAGCCAATCCGTGTGATCTCCCTCGGAAAAGCGTGGGCAAGAAATAGATAAAAGTTTAGGTTGAGTAGAAACAACCTGAATTGGTGGATCTGCGGTGGAGAGGCTCCCAAAATGCCTGCTGATGATTGTCTTGTGTAGTGGTCCGGTTGCTTTTGCATTCTTGTGGTTTGTAACTCCAAGGATCTTTGAACGGTTTCTGTGAGCGCCCGCATTTCGCTACGTAATTCTGCGATCTGATCGGTGGCTTGATCGCATGTCGTCATGATTTGTTGGGTCAAAAGATTATTCTGAGTTTGCATCTCTTGACGGAAGGAATGAATTTGCATTCTTCTTGTGCGTTGTTCCTGCTGAATAGCTTGATGGAAGTCGCCCGAATGGTGGTCCTCGTCATGGGAGCAAGTGCAAGCCTCCATGGTAACGGAAGGTGGAGGTCAACAACGAGAGCACCAAATGTAACAATATAATTAACTGGAAAGAAAAGAGAGGAATGCTAGAGGTGGCAGGAGGAAGAAGAGACAAAAAGAGGGGTAAGAGATGAACATAAACTTCATTAACTTCCAACTTGTCTTTACAGTCACTAATCATACTTATTTATACTAATCTATACTAGCCAGTATGCTAGCCATTGGGAGTCTGTAGTATAATGATATACAACTATTTTATTTATTATACTTTTATTTGGAGACGTGGCTTCATCCAGGTCCTTGCTCCATCACTCATTTTCCCACTTGTCTTAATATGATGTTGTACTGATATCTGCATTGATTTATTTGGCGGTGAAGAGATGCTTCTCCCGGTGCGATTGCCTCCCTGGTCCTTGGCTTGATGGATTGTTATCGGCTGTTGGATCAGATCTAAGAGCAGGTGAAAAATGCTGGATTTTCTTAATTTTGTTACAAGTTGCCCACAAGTCTATAGTCAGCCGCCGTCACTGCCCCAAAATAGGGAACGCATTTACAGCCGCCTTTTACTCAGATCCTCATGAAATTGACTCGAAAGATGATAACAGACAAATATAGCGAGTGTGAAAACGAAAACGTAAAACCAACTCACCTGCCTCAGCGCGAGCTGCTGCTGCTGCTGAAGTGATTCAAACCTTAGATGCACCGGAGAATATACCACAGAGGAAGATGACGATGGAGACACACTCGCAGAGTAGGAAGACCGACCGGTCTGTGGCGGTGGTGGAGCAACCAGTGGGCCCTGTCCTCGCCCAAAGGCTCCGACTCTGGTTTGCATGGAGGTAACCCTCCCCGCGGAAGATTCAATTTACCGAGGAACACCTACTCTATGAATCTGCCAGCTCCACAATACACATCTGTCCATTTCTCTACCCCGCAGCGCTCCTGGAAAGAATTTACCCGCAAAAAGTCCGGGCCCGTAAAGCCCGCTCGGGCCAGCCCGACAAAAGCCCGGCGAGGCCCGCGATAGGAAAAGCCCGGTCCGGGCCAGGCCGGGCTTGGGGCCCTTACCGGGCCCCTATTTTTGCCGGTTGCCCGGTCCGGTGCTCGGGCCGGGCCGGGCCGGGCAAAGCCCAGGCGTCGGGGGAGCCTGAGCCCGACACCCTGGCTGGCAGAAGTCCGGTGTGGGATTTTAATCCCGTCTAAATTTAGGCAGGATTAAAATCCCGCCTAATCATAGGCGGAATTAATTAGGCGGGATTAATCTCGCCTAGTTATTCAATCCGGCCCGACAAAAGCCCAGTCCAGCCCGACAAAAGCCCGGTCCGGCCCGACAAAAGTCCGGTCCGGCCTGAAGGGCCGTACCGGGCCCACTCTTTGAGAGGGAGCCCGAGCCCGGCCCGATTCACACTGAGCCGGGGCCGAGCCCGGTTGGCAAAAACCCGGGCCCGACCGGGCCGGGCTTGATCGGGCTTTTTGCCCATGACTAATTCTCATACACTAATTCTAAGGTCCCGTTAGAGGAGTCAAGCCGCTGGATCGCCCCCGGATGGCTGGAGAAATTGGTGATTTGAGGTCGAATTTGAGATCCTTTGTTAAAAAGTTAATAAATTTACCGAAAAAATTTGTTACTTTATAATTGTATAATATAAGGGATTTGGAGACCTAACGGATTTGCTTCGGATATCGGGATATCCAATACCTACTCTAATTCTAGGGTTTGCCAACATAACCGTAGTTATGGGCAACCGGGAGGAAGTTTCACTTTGACTAACACCAGAATGCTTCGAGTGACATAACAATCTCGAAGTGATTTACCCTAATCGCTTGAAGAAAGCTCCCGTTGTTTTCTTCCCCATGGAATTTTGTCTCGCCGCCTATAGATAGGAGAAGCTTCCCGCCGATCTCGGTTCTTTATGGCCGGCGCTCAGTCGAGGAGAAGAAGAAGCTCGTCGGCACTCGATCGAAGATAAGAAGAAGCTTGCCGCCGCACGATCCTAGCACTCCATTTTTCTGAAATTTTTTTGTTGCGTTCGGAATCAGGAAGGAGGAAAATGAAGAAGTCGTCATCGTTTTCTCCGCCCTATTTTTGTGGTCCCGCCGCTAATTGGGAATAAGGAAACTTGCTTTTTCGATAAAAGGAGAAGGAATAGCATGTCGTTACTCTCTACAACGTCAATGGTGAAGGAGGCCGGTCCGTCGTCGCCATTAGAAATCGGGAAAGTTTTCTCATCACTGCTTTCCCGTCGCCACCGATCGAGGAAGCCCTCTAGTCGCCGCCATATTTTTTGTGATCCCATCGTAGATCGGGAATATGGAGAAGCTCATGCCCTTCGTCTGATACCGTGTCATCGCCTATTTCCCCTTACGGTCGAGCGGATTTTTTGGTACTTCTGGACAATCGAACCTTAGGGAATCTAGTAGTAGGAGTTATAGTTGAGGATTAGCTTAGTGAAAATATTTCTCTTCTAGATAGGTTTTTTGTTGGCACAATTATTTATAAGTTGTTTGTCTCTTTGTATAACTTTAAAACTGAAATGTACCATAAAAAAGATGCAGGTTGGTCTGAATGACCTCAAGCATTTTATATGCATTGAGGACGAAAATATGACTAGACATGCGTAAGAAGATGTTAGTCAACAAAAAGTTGCTACTAAGATAATTTCTAGCTTTAAACACATGTCTAACCCTAAAAAGACCAAACCTTCGTAGAGTAGTCCCCAAGTTGCAAACCCTAAAAAAGATAAAAAAATTAAGGACAAATATTTTAACTGCAAAAAGTGGGGGCACAGTGCATCTGATTGCAAACTTTCTAACAAGGAAAAGTCCAAAGGACCACAAGAAGGTAACTAGACCAATATGGTTAGTCATGTTGAGTCATCCAACTTTGTTGCTATGGTTGGAAATATGAAGGCCAACACTGAGTGGTACCTGGACTCGGTGGGTGACATGTCATGTTTGCAACAATGCTAATCTGTTGACAGGGCTTACTAATGCAAAAAAATCTGTGACTATTGCAAATGGTGAAGTAGCTGACGTGATGAAGGCAGAGAATGCTACCTTACTACTTTGCTAAAGTAAATATTTAATTTTGAAAAATATTAAATTTATTCATTCACTAACTACTAACTTAGTGTCTATTAGTTTACTTTTTAATGCTGGTATGTCTTTTAATTTTTGTAGCGGCAGAGTAGCATTGTCAGTTATCTCACACAATTTTGGTTGTGCATGCGTCCAAAATAGAATGAACTAACTTACTCTAAGCAAATGACATAGTTCAACAAGTTCAATCAAACTTAGTTAGCACTAAGACTTAAATGAGAGACAAGGACACATGAACTATACGAAGATATTCCAATTTGATATAACTTACCAGATCACCTTATACACTACAAACAAAATTGAAAATGTGAAATTTGTATTTGCACTAAAATCACTAGGAAACCTTTAAGTACAGTTACTAAAAGCACAACTATAACACTCTGGTTTTCCCAATACAAGAAAAACAACAAACTTCTGTTGACTAAAGCTAGTGATTGTATCAAACTTTGCTCGATGTTTGTGTCAAAATCAATTCAATGTTGCATTGAGAACACCTGGTGCGTCGACATCAACTCGACATTTTGTTAATATCGTCTGATTGCGTCGAGTACAATTAGACATTACGTTGAGTACGTCGAAGTGCCATTCGGCATTACATCGAGTTTGTTGGATGAATACGACGCTTTTGGTTAAGCGGTTGCGGTTAAGCATAACTAATCCAACAACATCTTATGAAAGTCTTTAGTTTCAAGAGTAACTAAACACCTAGAGGGGGTGAATAAGTGTTTTGGTCTTTTTAAGTAATTTACTTGTTCTTGATGTATTGTGATTTACTTTTAGTTAGCTTTCAAGATTACTCACACAACACACAAGAATTTATAGTGGTTCCCCAGATTATGGGTACATCCACTATCCCTCCCATCTTTCTAATAGTTTGTTAGACAAGACAACTTCTCCAACTCGGCTCAATGTGCTTACAACTCAGATCCCTCAGGATCTCTCGGACTCCTCTAAATCCTACAACTCAGGCACAAATCCTTACCACTCAGAAATATAATCTCCTACCACTCAGGCCCACCAGGTCCTACCTCAGACTTTAACTAAAAGTCCTACAACTCAGGCTTGGAGGATTACCATACAACTCAGAGAGAATGACTCTCCTACCTCAGATTTGAACCAGATCCAACCTCAGGCCAAAAGCCCTACCACTCAGATTCATAACTAAATCCTACCACTCAGATCTACTTAAAGATCCTACACTCAGCCTTTATAAGTTAGGCTTACACTCAGATCAAAATGATCCTACAGAAGAATACTAGTTGGTTGATGATGTTTGAGACCAGAGCTAGAGTCTCTGTGTTTTTCTCCTTCTGAACAGAAATTAACTCTATCCTCCTTTCTTCACAGCTCCAGGAAAATATCTTTAGGAGTAGTTCATCTTGGGTTGTAAAGACTCTGCAGCTATGGTTTGCTTGTGCTGCAACTTCTAACTCAGAGAGAATCCTCTCTGAACTTTGTTGTTGAAGATGAGTAGATCAACATATATCTTGCTTGAACTGTTAGAATAGAAGAATGAACTCCTCCTTCAAGCAAAACAACCTAGGCGAGAGGAAGAAGATGAAGCTCTGCTATTTCCCAAAAGTTAATTTCTTCTCACTGATCTGTTCTTTCTCTATCTCGTCGTCCAACGGCTCTTTGAGCATTGGGCCCACCTGGAGTTGGTAGTTGCAAGTCTACTTTTGCATTAAATGTTGTACAATACGCATGCAGCGCCATTTGTTGTGTATTGTAGGCTTCCCGCAACATTTGAAGATTTGCTGACGTCGGCACCTATGGACTTTGTCAAATTCAGACAATTCAACATATGCGTTGTGTGAAGGCTTGTCACTCAATGCCAAAACACTTAGTCAGTTTTCTGCAAACACCAGGCGTTGAGTGAGTTGACATTACTCAACGTGTTGGAACGCTACTTTTGATTTGGGCTAGGTTCACTATTAGGATTGATGACCCACCATGTATAGTATAGGGTCATATATTAGTTTCAGGGTTAAGGTCAATCACTTAAGGATTAGATTACTGAAACCTACCTTTAGAAGACTTCAGAGAACACAAGACATAAGAGACAAGGCAGTTTTGAAGATTACAGAAAATGTGTTCAATGATAGTTGAATTCTGCTCGACGATCGTTGAACTCAGCTCGACGAACTCAGAGTTCCTTCTCTGAGTTTAGATCGACGAGAGTCTAGCTCAGGTCGACGAATTATGAGCTTATATTAGAATCTCAGCTCAACGAAGTGCCTTCTCAGCTCGACGAACTTGGAGCTCGGTTTGGCAAGTACATTTTTCTGTTCGACGATTTTGGAGCTCAGCTCGTCGAATAAGAATTGTCAGCTCGATGAACTTGGTGCTCAGGTCGACAAAAGCTTTACTGAGGTCGACTAACTCCATCCAGATTCTGCTCGACTAATCTTCTCTGCAGTTTCTCAGTTCGACTAAGGCAATTTAATTTCAGTGATTAAGAAAAGTAATATTCTGATAATTATTGTTTAATATTCTCAAGAATATAGCCGTTTCCCGGCAGCATTAATTAGGGATTTCACAGAGTTATTACTTAACATATTTACTGGGACAGTTGAGGAAATACATTGAAGACAAAATCAGTCGTTTCATTTCCCAGAAAATATATAGAGGACTTCAAGCAATTCAAAATTCAAATCAGCAATCAATATATAAATGAAATTCTCAGAAGATTGCATAGAACAAGTCTAACAGTCAGGGATAAGAAGGAAGAAGAAAATCTGAGCAATCAGAGAACAAGAAATAGATACAGAGAACATCTTGTTCATCATCTTCTTCTTTAAGTATTCTTCCAGCAACACATATTCAATCTGAGATCAAAAGCTCAATCTCTCAGAATCATTTACTGGAAGAAGAAGTGTCCATCTTTGAAGGCCTACACTTCGAATCAAAGTCTCCACTCCTGACCAGATTTCAATAACTCAGGGGGAGCTTTGACAAGATCATCAAATCCACTAGTCTTCTCTCAGATTATTGACAGAGAAGAACATCTTCAACTTTTTTCTTTATTTCATCCAAATGTGTATCGGGTTATAACTCCCTTCAAAAGTTAAACCTTTGGCTTTTCAAGTCTTCTGATCAAAAGATTTGGTTTGGTTTTTAGGCACCTGATTAAAAGCTCAAAAGGTTGTTAGATCTCCCTTAGAAAATAGATCTTGTGGTGATAGGACACTTGAACAAAAACCTGTGGTGGCAGGGCACCTGATCAAAAACATGTAGTGGATTCCTACCAGAGTGGTAGAAGAGTGGATGTACCCAGATTTATTTGGGAACCACTATAAATTTCCTTGTGTCGTCTGGTTGTGCTCTACTTTCTTATTTGTTGTGCTGTGGTATTTTCTTTTCTTATATATATCACCTATTTTAATCCGTTGTACAAACATTTTAAAGTTTTTTTTTTAAAAAATACTTTATTCACCCCCCCTTTAGAGCTAGTTAGATCAATCCTTCAGTATCTAAGGCATCACTTTCAATTGGTATCAGAGGGATATGTTACTTGGTTTATACAGGCTAACACCTGAACAAAAAGATCTTTGTTTGATCTTATCTACTCTAGTTGTATTTCATATCATGACACAAAATAAGGAGTATTCAATCACCAGAGCTGCAGTGTGTAATTTAAATAAGTTTGCACTTTGCAAGGCAATGATTAAGCTATATATGAATTCTATTGATGAAGACATATATAATTTTATTTTGACAGGTCCCCCACAACCAGTGGCAACTACAAGCATAAGTGTTGTTCCACCACCTGAGTGGACTGAAGCACAAAAGAAGGCAAAGATAGCAAAGGACAAAGCAATGAATATACTAGCACAAATCATGTCAGATGACATATTTCAGAAGGTTGCAGAATGCACTTCAGCAAAGGCCATCTGGGACTCACTGTATACTATAGTGGTAGGATCTGCTGATGAAAGGAAGGATAGGAGATCACACTTGATCTCTCAGTATGAGAATTTTAAGGAGGAGATATAATCAGTTGTAGATATGTCAAACAGACTCAGCCTCATAATCAATAAGCTAAAAACTCTTAACAAAGACATCTCTTTAACAAAGATAAATGACAAGATTCTTATGTGTTTCCCAAGCACATGAGACTCTAGGATCTGGCCAATCAAGGAAGCCAGAAACCTGAATGAGATTTCTACTAAAACCTTGTTATGCAAGCTCAAGTCTTATGAGCAGCTCATCAAGACCAGAGAAGCTGAGCAAAGGACTACTCATCTTCAGCAAGGAAAGAACAAAGTATTGCATTCAAAGCATGTGAAGAAGCTGAAGCCACTCCAGATAATGAAGACCTACTGAGTCTCTTGGCAAAGAGATTTTATAAGATGGCAAACAAGGATTTTAGAAGAAGACCATCTAGAAAAGATGTCAAGAAAAGGTATGATAAAACCCACACTAAAGAAATAATTTGCTATGGGTGCAAGAAACCTAGACACATACTACCAGAGTGTCCAGAGACATAGAAGAAGGATAAGAGAAAGCAGAAAGACTCCAGAAAGTATTTCAGCAAGCCCTTCTCTAGCAAATACAAAAAGAAGGAAAGAGGATTTGTTGCAGAGACTTGAAGTGAATCTGAGTCAGAATCTTCATCCAGCTCTAGTGATGATGAAGAGGAGGCCAAAGCCAGAGAAATATGCTTGATGGCAATCAATGCATTTTGCAGCAACTCTACTGCTGCTGATTCAGAAGCAGACAATTTAGAAGATGAATCCATGTCAAAAGAAGATCAGGTAATCTCTTCTTTTGATTTTTCTTCTGATCAATTTAAAATGTATTTCAAATTATTATGTAATGATCTAATTAAATCTGAGAAGAAAATCAAATTTCTCAGAGAGAAATTAAGTGAATTTTAAAATGTTTCTTTTGAAAACCTACACCTTAAAGAAGAATTAAAAACTGTTAATTAACAAATACTATCATTAGAAAACAAATTAAAAGAGGCTAAGCAATTTGAAGAATACCTAAATGGGAGAAGTATCAAATTGATGGACATCACAAGCAAAGTGAATGCTAGATTAAATATCAAACTGGGCTTGGGTGCTTCATCAAGCCAGCCTTATATTATTTAGAAAAAATATATTAACTAAACCCATGAATTTTATTTCTGCAAAAGAAAAGGGAAAAGAAGTTTTACAACTTATAAATAAAAATACTGAAATCTTACCAAAAAATAGATCAAAGAAAAATAAAAAATCTCATGAAAATAATGTTCACCAAAATTCATCGAACTGAGATCGACGAAATCAGTATTATGCATCGAACGGTGATCGACGAACTCTGAAACCAGAATTTGGGTATGATTACTCAATAAAGGGTGCTCGACGAAATCAACATGTTTCGTCGAACAGAGATCGAAGATCATGGAACGCAGAAAATGAGTATTATCATTCTGTGAACCGAGATCGATGAAATCAATACTTTTCGTCAAACTCAGCTTGACGAACACAATTAAATTCGTCGAACTCAAATATTGAAAATAAAAATTTTAATTTTTATCAAACTAATAATCAGAAACCAAAACTTGTTAATCTTTCACTTAATGGATAATTCCTCCTATGAGATATCATCCATTAGGCTATAAGGATCAACCTGATTATTCTTACCTTTCTAGTTATAAATTTGAAAGAAATCAAGGACCCAAGGTCACCTGGGTCAAGAACAACTAATCTTGTTTTGTACAGGTGAAGGACTATCCTACCACAGAGCAACAGTGGTATCTGAATAGTGGCTGTTCAAAACATATGACATGGTGCAAAGGCAACTTGACTGATTTCAAAGCTAAGCTTGGACCAAAGGTGATTTTTGGAGACTCCAACTGTGGACAGACAGCAGGATATGTAAATGTCAAAGTTGGAGCTATTACCTTCAGGAAGGTAGCATATGTAAGTGGTCTCAAGCATAACATAATATCCATAAGTCAGTTATGTGATGAAGGTTATCAGGTATCATTTAATTAGTCATCTTGCATTATTACTTCTGATTAAAATAAAACTGTTTTAACATGAATTAGACAAGGAAATATATATGTAGTAAATTTTAAATCATCTAATTCAGAAATCTGCTTATTTAATCAAATTAGATTTACTAATGATCTATAACATAAAAGACTAGGGCATGTAAACCTTGGGAATATTGCTAAACTATTTAGGGACAACCTTGTTAGAGGACTGACTTCTAGTTCTTACAAGAAGTAAGGACTCTGCAGGGCTTGTCAATTAAACAAACAAACAAAAAATAGTTTCAAATCTATTAACAAAAGTGATTCACCCAGAATTTTGTACCTGCTACATATGTACCTATTTGGCCCTATTATTGTACAAAGTTTGGGAGGAAAGTCATACACTTTAGTTATTATTGATGACTTCTATAGATTTACTTGAGTGTTCTTTTTGAGAATTAAGTCAGATAACTTTAAAGTTCTTACAGATTTTCTTAAGAGCATACAGATTGAGTACTCTACTCAGGTTACATTTATCAGAAGTGATCATGACACTGAGTTTGAATCTCTTCTCATGCAAGAATTCTGTGAGAAGGAAGATATCATACATTGTTTTTCTGCTTCTACAATTTCTGAACAAAATGGGGTAGTGGAAAGGAAAAATAGAACCCTTATTGAATCTGCTAGGACATTGCTTGCAGATGCTTATTTGCCCCTATCCTTTTGGGCAGAGGCTATAAGTACAACAAATTATGTTCTTAACAAAAGTTTAATTCATAAAATAAAGGGTAAGACCCCCTATGAATTACTTAAAGAGAAGCAAAGTAAAGTAGATTATTTTAAAGTGTTTGGCTGCAAGTGTTACATTCACAATAATAACAAGAAACACCTTAGAAAGTTTGAAGCCAAGGCTGCAGAGGGAATTTTCTGTGGATATTCCCAAATCAGCAAAGCTTATAGCATATTTAATAAATCAACATTAAAAATAAAACAATTTGTACATATATCTTTTGATCAAGCTAATATATTTTACAAGAAAAAGGATTATTCTACCAAAGACACATTGTAGGTACCCTATTTGTATGAGAAGTTGGATGATTTAAACCTTACCCAAGAGGTTATATCTTATCCTTCTCCATAGATTGATGAAGAAAGTGAAGAAGAAAGTGTTGAAGCAGTTGAACCAACAACAACTATAATTCCACAAGAGGAATTAATTCCACAAGTTGTTGATCAACAAACTCCTCCTGCTGATCTTGTCACACTTAGAGATTTTCCCATATCTCAAGTGATTGGAGACATATTAGCTGGTGTGCAAACAAGACATCAACTCAACCAAGATTTGATGCATGCTAACTTCATTTCTCAACTTGAGCCTCAATACATAAAAGATGCAGAGTAAGATCCCCATTGGATTATTGCAATGCAAGAGGAGCTCAACCAATTTGAGAGGTGCAGAGTTTGGAATTTAGTTCCTAGAACCAAAGACTATCCAATCATTGGAACTAAATGGGTCTTCAGTAACAAACTGGATGCACAAGGATCAATTATAATGAATAAAGCAAGATTGGTAGCCCAAGGATATTTACAGGAAGAAGGTATTGACTATGATCATACCTTTGCTCCTGTTGCAAGATTGGAAGCCATAAGAATATTTCTTGCATATGTTGCCTATCAGAAATTCAAGGTCTATCAAATGGATGTCAAGAGTGCATTCCTCAATGGAGAATTAAAAGAGGAAATTTATATTGAACAACCTCCAGATTTTATCTCCTCAACTCATCCATCTTATGTTTTTAAGTTGCATAAAGCTCTTTATGGTTTAAAGCAAGCTCCAAGAGCTTGATATGAGATCCTAGCTAGCTTTATTTTAGAGCATAAGTTTACTAGATGCATTGTAGATAAAACCTTATTCATTAGACATCATAAATCAAAAATTTTTCTAGTCCAAATCTATGTAGATGATATAGTATTTAGCTCTACTGATTCCAAGCTTTGCAAAACGTTTTCTGACTTGATGCACTCAAACTTTGAAATGAGTAGCATGGGTGAACTATCCTACTTCCTTGGTCTCCATGTGAAGCAAAATCATGATGGTATCTTTATATCCCAGTCAAAAAGGATCCTAGGTATAGGGCAGAGAGAACCTCTTCTGAAAAGGTAGCTACAGGGTACAAAAAATAAAAAATCAATGAATTCGGGATTCAATCTTCTCTCTATGAATATGCTAAAGAGTTACTCAAAAGATTTGGGATGACTGATGCATCAGCCAAGAAAACACCCATGACATCCAATGCTGTAGTTGATTCTGATGAACAGGGAAAACTAGTTGATCAGAAAACATATATGGCTATTGTTGGGTCCTTATTGTATCTTACAGCTAGTAGGTTAGATATCATGTTTGCTATTTGCATTTGTTCTAGATTTCAAGTCAGCCCTAAAGAATCTCATCTTATTTTATTAAAAAAGATTTTAAGAAATATAAAGGGTTGTCCTAATCTAGGACTCTGATATCCTACTGAGTCAGAATTTGATTTAACTGGATTTTCATATACTGACTTTGCTTGATGTAGAGTTGACAGGAAAAGCACATTAGGAACTTGTCAGTTCCTTGGTGATAGGCTTGTGTCATGGTTTTGCAAAAACCAAACTTCTGTGTCAACATCAACTGCTGAAGCTGAATACATAGCAGCAGACAGTTGCTGTTCACAAATTTTGTGGATTCAAAATCAGCTCCTGGATTATGGTCTCAACTTAAATAATTCAACTATCTTTTGTGATAATACCAGTGCAATTTCTATTGCACAAAATCCAGTACATCATAGTAGAACAAAACATATTGAAATAAGACATCATTTTATTATAGATTGTGTAGACAAAAATAAAATTAAACTTGTCTTTATCTCTACTGATTTACAAAGAGTAGATATTTTCACCAAACCCTTAGATGAAAAGAAACATCTATTCTTCCTCAATCAGCTAGGTATGATCAATGGAGACCGTTTAATTTGATTTCTGTCTGTGCTCGACAAATTGTTTATGTTTCGTTGAACGGAGTTCGACGAACTCTGAACACTTCTTGGAGTGTTTGTCGAACGGAGATCGGCAAACTTTCCTTTGTGTAAATGTTCGTTGAATGGAGATCGACGAATTTGTTTCAAAAAATATTTTCGTCGAACGGAGAACGACAAACAATTTTCCCCTCTTCAAACTTTGATCGACGATTTTATTTCTATATGAAATTTTTCATCGAACTAAGTTCGAAGTTTTTAATATTTCGTCGGACGGAGTCTTTCTTTTCATCTTCTGAAAACTTATAATAGGGTTTTCATCAAACTCCATCCCGTGCTTTCCAGTTCTCGTGCACTTGATCTTTTGTTTTTGCAGGCATGACGATTTCAGCGATGACTCTCTCTGGAATGATGTTTGATGCATGATTCGACATTGACATCGACTCTTTTAACCATTCCGATCAAGTCTTCAGGAACATAGTTCAGTTGTTTGAAGCACCACAGTTGAGACAATTTTTGACCCTAAGGATCAAACTCCAGTGCAGGAAATCAAAGAATGAGTTTTCACAGTAACCCTTCCAGATCAAACCTCCATTACTGGAACAATTTCTAGACAACAGGTTTCTCTTACCCCTACTGTTCTAACTGAAGTTTTTGGATTTATTAATGATGAAGATGATTTTTAATTATCTAGCACTGAGTTTGAGGATATGCTAGTTATAATGGGTCACTCCCAAGGAAACCCTAATAAACTGCTGAAGAAAAACTTGTCTGCTGAATATAAGTTTTTGGCAGATATAGTTGGGAAGGTAATCTTGAGCAAACACTCAGCCCATGACTACATTACCAGGAACCAATTCCTTCTGATGTGTGCCTTGGTTAATCAAAAATTTGTGAATTGGGGAGAAATTATATTTTATTTTATTAAGAAGAAAATAAGTAAGAAGGATGTTTGTTTTGGAAGAATTCTGGGAATCTTCTTACATGCAAAGGTTCCAGAATTACTGGTCATCCAGACCATTTTTTATAAAGGCCACTAAGAGAATTACCTCCGCCCTCTTTGGCATATGGAAGAGGGTTATCCCAAAGCCCTCCAGGGCTTCCTCTTCCAGGATAACTTCAAAGGACACCAGGGCTGCAATAGCCACTTCACCAACCCCTGAAGAAGCTCTTGCTCATATTTCCTTCATCAACTCCCATCCATCTCCACATCATCCAATATTTCCTTCATCAACTCCCCTTGTTGATGTTTCTATAATTCAACAATCTTCTACTTCCATCCCTTCTGTCTCACCATCCAGACCACAATCACCAAACAACACTACTGAGGAAACACCATCTCCACTTCTTCAATCTCCTCTACCATCTCATCAACCATCACAAACTGATGACACACTATTATCATCTCTTAATTTTGATCTATTATCATCTCTATCTCCACAAACATCTCCACAACATTCCCCTATTCAGGAAGATACTATCCTCCCTGATATCCCCACATCTAATATTACATCCAACATTCCAACTGACCTTCAAACACCATCCATTCCACAAGCATTCCCTATCTGTCCAAACTGCTCCATGCCATCTTCTTCTATATCAGCCACAATTCTTGAACTTATTACCCATACACTCAAGACACTTATAGCTGAAGCCATTGCTCCACTTGTTGCTTCCATTACTACACTCTCTTCGCTGCTAACTTCTATCTCTACCGTCCCTTCTTCTGGGGGCCTCGGTTCAGGTATCTCTGAAACTAGACATGGGGAGATGTTTAATGAAGAATCTCCAACATTTCATGAAGAACCTCCAGCAACAGCAAGCCCAGCAACAACTACAGTTATTACAAAAACTGATACAGAAATGCTTCAAGTTTGTACAGAAGAAGAAGCACCAAATTTTTCAATTCCAGAAATTATCACTGTTGGTGATTTATTCTTAATCCTACTGTTGATCTTCCCTCTTTACTTTATTCTTTTGATACACTTTCCAGCAACAGTCTTCCAATTTTTGATACTTAATCTAAAGCAATAGTCAGTTATACAGCACCAATAAGTCCTCTAGTATTGGAACAACTAAGGACTAGTTTTGCTGTTAAAGAAAACATTATAGAGCAAATAATTACTCCAGAACCAAAGGCTTTTTCTCCTCCAACTTTTGGCTAGTGTGAATCCCCATACCCGATCTTGATGAATTCTTGTTTCAAGATATGGAACCAAAGACTGATAGTATTCAAGCTCAAGTTATCACAGAAATTATAGAGCCATAACTTCAAGTACAGCCACAGGCTCTTCCACTTTTGTCTAATGAAATGCTTAAATAAATTAATGCTCTTTATGATAATCCTGTTGAATAATCTGTTGATGATGATGAAGAGTCAAATGACTTAGAGGATTCTAGTTAAAAAAGGAGAAAACTCAAGGAAAAGATTCCTCTCAATTTTCAACCATGTTATCATATAAGAAGAAAAAACTGGAGAAATATCAGGTACAAAATATTTTCAATGTTGATACTTATATGAATTTACATCCAGAAGCAGTAGTGCCCAGAGCTGCATCAGTAAAAATTCTTGGTGCTGAAGACATGAAGATGACTCAGAGATAAGCAGAGGATCCCAGAAGAAAGATGATTTTCACAAAACCCGCTTCCTCTTCACATTATTCAAAGAAACAACCTTAATCTTCTAATTTTACATTTTTGAACTTTTATTATTGTTGTATATATTTACAAGGAACTTCTGTTCATATCTGCTGAATGTTTTATAATTCTGTCAGATATTTTAATTGCTTTGTGATTTTACTTATTTTTATTTTGTATAGTGACCACATCCAAATAGGGGGAGATTGTTGGAATCCTACTTGTGATTTGGGCTACGTTCACTATTAGGATTGATGACCTACCATGTATAGTCTAGGCTCATATGTTAGTTTCAGGGTTAAGGTAAATCACTTAAGGATTAGATTACTAAAACCTACCTTTAGAATACTTCAGAGAACACAAGACCTAAGAGACAAGGCAGTTTTGAAGAATACAAAAAATGTGTTCGATGATAGCTGAACTCATCTCGACGATCATTGAACTCAGCTCGATGAACTCAGAGTTCCTTCTCTGAGTTAAGCTCGACGAAAGTCTAGCTCAGGTCGATGAACTGTGAGCTTATATAAGAATCTTAGCTCGACGAAGTGCCTTCTCAGCTCAACGAACTTGAAGCTCAGTTTGGCAAGTACATTTTTCTGTTCGACGATTTTGGAGCTCAGCTCGACGAATAAGAATTATCAGCTCGACGAACTTGGTGCTCAGGTCGACGAAAGCTTTACTCAGGTTGACTAACTCCATCCAAGTTCTGCTCGACTAATCTTCTCTACAGTTTCTCAGTTTGACTAAGATAATTTAATTTCAGTGATTAAGAAAGTAATACTCTGATAATTAATGCTAAATATTCTCAAGAATATAGGCGTTTCCCGACAACATTAATTAGAGATTTCACAGAGTTATTACTTAACATATTTATTGGGACAGTTGAGGAAATACATTGAAGACAAAATCAGCCGTTTCATTTCCCATAAAATATGCAGAGGACTTCAAAGAATTCAAAATTCAGATCAGCAATCAATATATAAAAGAAATTCTCAGAAGATTGCATAGAACAAGTCTAACAATCAGGGATAAGAAGGAAGAAGAAAATCTGAGCGATCAGAGAACAAGAAACAGATACAGAGAACATCTTGTTTATCATCTTCTTCTTCAAGTTTTCTTCCAACAACACAAATTCAATTTGAGATCAAAAGCTCCATCTCTCAGAATCATTTACTGGAAGAGGAAGTGTCCATCTTTGAAGGCCTACACCCTGAAGCAAAGTCTCCACTCCTGACCATATTTCAATAACTCAGGGGGAGCTTTGACAAGATTATCAAATCCACTAGTCTTCTCTCAAATTATTGACAGAGAAGAACATCTTCAACTTTTTTTTTGTTTATTTCATCCAACTATGTACAAGGTTATAACTCCCTTCAAAAGTTAAACCTTTGGTTTTTCAAGTCTTCTGATCAAAAGACTTGGTTTGGTTTTTGGGCACCTGATCAAAAGCTCAAAAGATTGCTAGATCTCCCGTAGAAAATAGTTCTTGTGGTGACATGACACCTAAACAAAAATCTGTGGTGGCAGGGCACCTAATAAAAAACCTGTAGTGAATTCCTACCAGGGTGGTAGAAGAGTGGATGTACCCAGGTTTATTGGGGAACCACTATAAATTTCCTTGTGTCATCTGATTGTGCTCTACTTTCTTATTTGCTGTGCTGTGATATTTTCTTTTCTTATATATATCACCTATTTTAATCCACTATAAAAACATTTTAATTTTTTTTTAAAAATACTCTATTCACCCCCTCTAGAGTTAGTTAGATCAATCACTCCGTATCTGAGGCATCACTTTCACCCTTATCCCACTTTTTGACTTATTTAGAGATATTCTAAGTCAAGGAGGTGCCGACCTTTGTCAACTGTCCATCTAGATGGTCAGTACCAAGGGTGACATGGTTCTTGACTTTGGACATACTCAACGAATATAGAATTTCATTGAGCACAGACATCCATCCTTCTTTCAAGAATATTTTTGTGCTTTTCCAATAGTATGTCTTCTCTATATTGTGGTTGCCAGCATGTTTCCAGAAAGAATATTCTAATTTTCCATAAATAACTACAAAAAACTCCCACCCCTGTTTTCAGAGGGGGGGGGGGGGTCTGAGAGATTGCTACGATCCTGAACTAAAGAAGTCATTGAACAATGGTGCCACCCCTGTTTGATTAGTCAGTTTGGGGACAAACTGACTTTGCAGAAGAAGTAGTGTGCCCATATGTAATTCACACTAAGTATGTCCAATTTTGACCCTACGATTAGCCAACCTGACCTTAGGTTTATACCTTTATGTGTAGATCCCAACACATGTAGAGTCGGTAACGGGCACTCCCGCCCCTTCCGTCCTTACCCAGTTCCAGCAGTCTGAGTTGGGACAGATACTGACGGTAATCATAGACGTCTTCAGGTCTCAACAGGCCCCGGTGTAACAACAAGCCCCAGGCTCCAACTAGTTGAGCACCTTTCGAGCTCTCTCTCCACCTCCCTACCTTGTGATGGAGTCAGCTGTTCGCACCAAAGAGTGTCTCGACACAGTGCAAGAATTACTGGCTGGAATCAGATGTCCAGCCAATATGGTTGCGACCTTAGCAGTCTCAGTCCTACAATTGCATGCGAAGAGGTGGTGGAAGTTCTTCATGGGTTCCACCTTCTAGGGCCGAGTATATACGGAGATCAGTTGGACTAAGTTTCTGGAGCTTTATTGGAACACTTCATCCCTTCGACTGTTAGAGACGAACTCTTGGAAAGATTCTTGTAGTTGAAATAGGGATCCAAGTCAGTTACTGAATATCAGTGGGAGTTTCAGCATCTCACTAGGTTTGCTGATGCCTACGAGTTGTATGACCGAGGTTATGCAAAATGATTTTAGAAAGGCTTGCGAGATCCCATGAGGCAAGCGCTTTTGTTTATAGCGGATTCGAGCCTAGCAGAGATAATTGACATGGCGAAGAGATTGGAAGCGAATCACTTGGGGGTCCAGGCTAGTAATAAGAGACCCGCTGAGGGAGTAATGGAGGTCGGTCCTAGTTATAGAAGGAGGCAGGAAAACAGAGGAAGAAGAAACAATAGAGGCAGAGGTCGCTTCCATCAGAATTTTAGAATGGAGCGTCCGGCCCCGCAACCAACACTACCTCCACCGCAACCAAAATACCTGCAACATAGGGAGCAGTACGAGCGAGTTTGCTTCCAATGCAACCAGCCGAGCCACATCCAGCGCTATTGCCCACGGCAAAATGGAAATGCTCCCCATGCTCTCCCTCTGGAAGCTCCACGAGGACGGGGTCATGTGCGTGGTCGAGGATGAGGAACACGAAGAAGGAATCCCGGACCTGCTTGGGATCAGTTGTTTGCGTTGGACATGGCACAGGAGAGGAATCCTCAGGAGGTGATTACAGGTATGTCGTGATTTGATTAATATGTTATAAGCATTTCTTTTCGATTGCCTAGGATATGCTAGGAGTCTAGCTTTGAGTCTGTATAATTGATATCTAGGCACCATGATGGTTGGTGGGGAACCGACTTATACTCTATTCGATACCGGTACCACACACTCGTTTGTGTTGGAAGATTTCGTTAAATACCTAGAAGGAGTGCAATACTTCACCGGTATTGCTCGAAGAGTACACCTCCCCGATTGCTCTGAGATGACTGCATCCACCAAGTGTGAATTGGAGGTACTTCTTGGGGGAAAGATCTTTGAAAACCCTACCGCAGTGTTGAGAATGCTAGAATTCGACCTCATTCTAGGCATGATATTGCTAGATTGGCACAACGCCAGGATTGATTGCGCGGAGAAACAAATTTCCTTGAGGCATGGGGACTATGAGGTCATCTTTCAAAGTATTAGACTTGCACCCCATACGTTATTGTCTTCAATTCAGACCTTAAAAGCCCAAATGAAAGGGGATGAAGTATATATGATATGCTTCGAACTAAAGGAAATAACAAATGATATGAAAGATGTGCGAGTGGTGCGAGATTTCCCCGAGGTGTTTCCTGAGAAACTGTCAGGATTACCCCCACACAGAGAGGTGGACTTCCAGATTAAATTAATACCAGGTGCCAAACCCGTCTCTTGGACCCCTTATAGAATGGCTCCAAAGGAACTCATGGAGTTTAGAGTTCAGTTGCAAGAATTAGTAGATTCAGGGTTCGTTCGCCTCCATTCATCACCTTGGGGAGCCCCTATTCTATTCATTAAGAAGAAGGATGAAATGCTACTGTTATGTATAGATTACTGGAAACTCAACCATTTAATGGTTCAGAACAACTATCGCTTACCCCAGATAGAAGAGTTATTCAATCAACTGGTAGGAGTGCAATGGTTTTACAAGTTGGATCTACACTCGGGGTATTGTCAATTGAGGATATAAGAGGAGGATATCCAGAAAACATCGTTTAAATCAATGTATGGTCTATATGAGTTCACTGTGATACCGTTTGGGCTCACAAATGCCCCTGCTACGTTCATGAGTTTGATGAATAAAGTTTTTGAGCCATATCTAGATGTCTTCGTCATGTCTTTATCAATGACATTTTGGTCTATTCAAAGACAGAGGAAGAGCATGCTGAACACTTGACCTTGGTGCTGAAGAAGTTAAAGGAGCATACCTTGTTTGCCAAGTTCAGCAAGTGTGAATTTTGGCTCTGAGAAGTGCCTTCTTTGGTCATGTGATCAGTGGTGCTGGACTAGCTATGGATCCGGCCAAAGTGTGTGCTGTGAAGGAATGGTCGCATTTAAAGTCAGCGATCGATGTACGGAGCTTCCTTGGACTTGCGAGATACTATCGCAAGTTAGTGAAAGGATTCTTAAAGATAGCCCTTCCTCTTACTGCACTGACAAAGAAAGGTGTGTCATACGAGTGGACACCACAGTATGAAGCTGCCTTTCAAAAGCTGAAAGATAGACTTACCTCCACACCCATCCCAGCCCTTCCATCTGGGAAGGAAGGATTGCAAGTCTACATTGATGCGTCATATCAAGGGATGAGAGCAGTACTGATGCAAAACAAGCATGTAATTGCTTATGCTTCGAGGCAACTAAAGAAGCATGAAGTCAATTATCTGATTCATGATTTGGAGTTGGGGGCAGTGGTGTTCTCCTTGAAGGTTTGGTGGCAAGATGCTTGTTAAGAAACAAGCAGAGGAAATTGTCTCCCTACAGCTGGCAGCTTTCCAGCAAGATGAAACTTCATCTTTGCTATATCTAAAAGAGTGGGAAGTGGCTCATCTAAAGACCATGGTAAATATCCATGTTGAGTCCATCAAATATAAGGATTCTATTATTAAATATCTTGAAGAGAAACTTGAAAGGGAGAAGAGGATTGTGGCCAATTTCTCTAAGATAGATGCTATCAAGAGAAAATCTGAGTTTGAGTGGATTTCTAAAGTTATCCAATCTTAGAGGAGAGGCCAATCTCCTGTCAAGCCTCAGTCAACCTTTCATAAGGTAATTCTCCCATCCAACAAGTATGACCAAGACTGTATGTGTGGTCACTAGAGGTGTGGGAATCTTCCTTGTAAGATTACTAAAATACCTAATAATGGAAGAAGAGAGGTCATGGGCTTGAGTGCTCAGAAGGCTTCCCATGTAAAAGTCCAAAAGGCCCATCCTGGACCTTTTGTATTTAGTGCCTCAACCCCCTCATTCAAGGATAAGGAGGTGGCCTTATCTAAGGTTCTTCAAGCAAGAACACAACCCAAACGTGTTTTAGTCAGTAAGGCTAACTTGGCTGCCTCTGAAACCATTAAGAACATGCCAACTACAAAGAAGGATGTTAATAATGAAGTTCAGAGTAAGCCAAGTTCTTCTACTAGCAGACCCACTTCTAGTCAAGCTCTTGCTAAAATAAACAAGCAGAAGACCTCTGCTCTCCCCACTGAACAGGTAGCCAGAAAGGGCTTGCACACTTCAAGGTGTGTTTAGAAAATGAGATACAACATCCACGAATGTTCGTGCTATGACAATGTGGGCCACTTTACCATAGACTGTCAACACAACCCCAGTGTGCCAAAGGCAAGGCAGTGTCTTCCTGACAGGACTCCTGTAGGTAGATATATGCATTCTTATATTACCAGGAACCTAGGACCCAAGTCAACTTGGGTTTCTAAGTTAAGGTAAACTCTGTTTTGCATGATAGTCCATGTGACCATGCCCATTTGTGGTCCTTGGACAGAGATGTGCCAGAACTAGTACTAGTACAAGAAAGCTATCTTCTGAATAATGCACTAGAAGTTGGCAGTGGATGTATTGACCATCAAGCTCAAGATGTCAAAGACAAATGCAATTGCAGAGGGAGGAGCTAGCAAAGGAAACCCAGATGCATATCAAAGGCTAAAGTTTAGAAGTAAGGATGCTAGTGTGCTCAAAGACTATCATTCCAGCATCTTCTTCTAGTCTACAGGGCAAAGATAAGTAGAATTCATCTTGTTTATGAATCTTCTAAATGTTCTCTTAAATTGCTAAATCTATACATCTTAGAGATAAGAAAGCTGAAAATAAAGTCTGAGAAAGTGTGAGACATTAGTCTAAAAACTCTTCTAAATAAATATGATGGGCATGCATGTTCACTATGGCACAAGATGTAACTAGATTCAACATCCTCAAAATTGACTTGGGCATGTTGAAGCTAGTTCAATTTGCACTCCACTAAAACACATATTACATGTGCAATATAAGTTGAGATAAGTTAATTAAGAAAATATGTTAGACAAGTATCAAAATTTATTTTAACAATTGAGTTTGGGGCTAACAAACACACTTGATGTAACTGGACCCAACATCCTCTAACTCAATTTGGGGATGTTGAAATTATGTCTAGTCGCACTCCACTAAGACACACATTAAAAATATATATTGTAAGAAAATTTGAACCTTGTAGGATTGGACGACCCATTACGACTAAGGACTAAGGGCAAAATTTCTATGTGTGGCCAAGTAAAAAGTGTTCACTCAAACCGTTGATCAAAATTCAATCAACAAATCAGGTATGTGACCTTCCTCCTTCTCTTAAGAAATAACTATAAATATAAAACTTGTGCATAAAGCAAAAGCACCGTTCCTTACCCTCTCCCGCCCACATTAGCCGAATAGACGAAAAACATTTCTCCCTAGCCCTCACAAATTCTCCAGCGAAATGACGCCCAAAGGACAAGATTTCCTATTCGAGGGTTCATAGTTGGTGAGAAATGGATTCAAGGATGCTCCTGAAGAGGTACAATATGTTCTTCATCTTCTCTAAACTTCTGACCTAGAATTCATCCAGTCGGAACCCAGTTTACTATGGATGCGGGAGGTTTTGGAATTATTCTCCAATGTCAGGGGAGATGCTACAATTAAGAAAATCAAGACTACTGTAAGTGGAATAAGATTCAAGATAACACGAAGAAGGCTGGCCAAAGCCCTAAAGTTGACAAAGTTCTCTGCAGCAGATGTTGAAAATGAACTGTCGCAAGAAGACATAAAGTCTACAGTAAAATGGTGCAGATTGTATAAGCACACCTCCGGCTCCATTTTGAGAAAGGAACTGAATCTAAGGGGAAAGTTTCTGGCTGATGTCATTAGGATGGCTCTGTTATGCAAAACATGGTCCCATGATAGAATTTCAAAGAAGATGTTTGAAGTTATGGCTAGAGTCATTCTATCCAAAAGAATTGACGGGGCAAAGTAGTATTTGACAGGATCGTGGAATGCCTTGCTAAACAAAACTTAGGGAGAATTCTTTCCCTATTTCTGCGATAGACTATCCCAGAAATCCTGAACTTGAAGCTTGGAGCAAGAATACACCACATGAAAAGAATGGACTACACGATGCTGGAAAGGTGGGATAGGGCACTTCAACCCCATGGACCATCAGCTGTAGAAAAGAAAGGAAAGAAGATAGCTGCTTCTGAGCCCAGCTCCTCTAGTAGCTCATCTGAGGAGGAAGAACCTCATAATCCAGAACTGTCATCCTCTGCCAAAGAGTCCAGGAAGGACATGAAAACGCAGGTATCAGCCTCTTCGAAACTTACCCCACTAAGTCTTGTAAGCAGACCTGAGTTAGATATTGTCCCTGGGATGATGTGCCTACTGCTGAGATGGCTGAAACAGTGACAAAGGAAGTTGTTGACAAGATCTCTACAAGAATGGAGGAAGATGATTCGAGACTTGATGATACAGATGGGCATTTGCCTATACTTGATGATACTGATGTTCCCAAGCCTCAGAGTGAGGGGGAAATCAATCTAGCATTTGATAGAGAGACTGCAATGTCTGAAGGTGAGCTACTCCTTGCTTAAGTTTTGGATGCTACATTTGCTAAGGAAAAGAATGCACTAGTTGAGGGGGAGCAACTAATAGAAGAAATAATGCAAGAATCATTAGTTGTGGGGGAGCAGCTATAGGTCCCTCCAAAAGCAGTTCAGACTGCTGCAAGTGATAAAGATGTTGCTGCTGCTGCTAACCTGCATGCAAATGAAGGCATGACAGAGGTTGAAGGGGAGATACCATCTAAACTCCCTGCTCTTGAAGTGCATGATCTAGTCTCCTCTGAATTTGAGAAAGAGGAATCTAATCATGAGAAAACACACTCCTCAGCACATACAGAGAATGGCCAATTCAAGAGTGACTCTACTCAAGAAACATGGAACAAGCCAGTACAGGAAGCTCTTGATGAAGGCACATCTGCCAGAATAGATCAGCTGCCACCATCATTCCTAGCCTAACTAAAGGGGTTGCTGGATGAACAAAGGAGAGCTTTAGAGAATTATGTGGATGAAGCCCTGAAAGATGTCAGAAATGATCTGGCAATAAAGATCAAATCTATAAGATTTGAATTAAACCTGCTAAAAGGAGAAACTATAAAGTTCTTTACAAGAGTTGCTCCAGTTGTAGACTATACCATGGAGAAGCTGGATGTGTCAAGATAGAATATAGCCATTATCATAGAAAATCAATATATTCATGCTAAGAACTCAATGACCATTCATGAAAATGATAAAGTTCTGAGGGATGAACAAAACACAACTATCTTTGCCAAAGTGGAAGCATGTACTAAGCTACTTGATGACCATATGCTGGAAGTAAAGAATCATGTTACTGCAAGAGTTAATTACATAGAAACAAAAAGAAGCAAGGCCTGCACCTCCCAGACCATACAATTAATTGAAGAAGTCAAAAAGTAGGGGGGATATTGAGGCTATAAGAACTAATACTGAAAACATGGTCTGAGCAACTAATGTGGGGAGAGGCTCATTTGGAATAGAGCAAGTGCAATATGATAACATCCCAATGATGCCTGCTTATGTGTTAGAGGTCTTGAACAAAGTGCCTGCTAAGCAAGATCATCAAAGTTATCAGTATATAGAAGAAGTTGATAGTGTTGGTGATTAGTGGGGACATCAATCTACTACTGCTGAGATTCCTTCTTTTAGCCCCACTATAGACCTGGCACTGTAGATAAAAGAAATGACAACAACTGCTGAAACTGAAGAAGAAATCAGGATGAGGAAGAGGAAATACAAAGAAGAAATGGAGAAAAGGCCTGATTTCGAACAATGGAGCCCTGAATCCATATCCATTATTTTGCTCTCTTGGGATCAGGTCAAAAACAAAAGGTCAGATAGAGGAAAGTGGTACAATAAAATGGACTGGGATAAGATGGAAAGGAGGGAAACAGAAAGGAGAATCTACTAGAAGAACAAGAAAACCAACCTTCTAGCTCCTGATGATGTTGAACCCTCTAAGTACTTTCCCAAGCCTCATGGCTACTTTCAGAGGCAAAAAGACAAAGGTGAGACTGAAGCTGAAAAGTAAAAATAAACTAAGGCAAAGACAACTGATGATAAAGCAGACAAGAAGGGAAAGAAGATAGCTGGACCAGAGAAAAAATCTACAAAGAAATCCAAGGGTAGTGGGATTATGATAAGGGAACCTGAAACTTGAAAAGTTTTAGGTTCTATTTATAGGGATAAGGGATGTGACATTTTGTTTCATGCACAAACATTATAATTCCTTATATGTTAAATGAAATATCATTTGCTATGATTATGATTTTTTCTATTTTTGCTGTGATAGTATCTTTTGTATATGTAGCATAAGTATGTTAGTGTATACATTATCTTAGGTTTTGACTTCTTAAAATAGGGGGAGATTGTTGGGTCCATTGATCCCAATGTCCTGGATTTGAAGAAGGCCTAGTAAACAATGTATACACATGTTAACTTGTGCTCAAGTTTAATGATTGCAGAATGTCCTAACAACAATGATGGGACAAGTAGCCTAAGTGGCCAGGTTAGGTAAACATTTACCTAAGATGTGGATAGAAAGAAAACTATCTATGTCCACATGAGTTGAGTGAAGGTCATTCATTCAATGCCAGATGACTTATAGCGCTGAGTGGAGCCTATACAGTCAAAGACAAAGCAGTGGCAAGCTGAGAAAGTGGCTAAGTCCACAGGTGTTGAGTGAAGACAAATCACTCAACGCCATATAGCAAAAGGCTGTAAGTAAGGCTTATGTAGTAAGTGCCTAAGGAAAAATGGGCAGAAAAGTAGCTAAGGCCACATGCGTTGAGTGAATATCATTCACTCAATGCTATAGCTCCATAATCGTTGAATATAGCTCAGTCAGTCAACGCCACAGGAAAACTGTGAATATTTACCAAGTCCACATGCGTTGAGTGAGGCAAGCTCACTCAACGCCATGTGATAATATGTTGATTAGTTCTCAAAGTCAGTGTTGTTTTTAGACACAGAAATTTGGTTAAGTCCAAATGCGTTGAGTGTAGCTCATTCACTTAACGCAAAATAATAGAAGAAAATTTGTTAAGTAGTTTGGCCTTGAGTGGAGCTTACACACTCAATGCCAAGGAGCAGATAAATCTGGCTAAGGCAGAAAGCATTGAGTGAGGCGTGCTCACTGAACGCTCTCAACGTCATGACTCAGAATCTGGCTTAAGCAAAAAAGCGATTAGTGAGGCTTGCTCACTTAACGCTCTCAATGCCTAAATTACAGAAAGCATGACTAAGGCACAAAGCGTTGAGTGAGGTGTGCTCACTTAATGCTCTCAATGCTAAGCATGTAGAAAAGGCTGAAAAATAAGTTACAACAAAAGGCATTGAGTGAGACTTACTCACTAAATGCTGTCAACGCCTAGATAGACATAATTCTGCTAAGTACCTTGGCATTGAGTGAAGCTCATTCACTCAATGCCTATTCTACTAATGCTTGATTTTTGACAAAGTCCACAGGTGCTGACGTCAGTAAGTCAACAAGTCAACCTTATTCAAATTGTTAGTGACAAAGCTATAGTACATGATAAAAGGCATCGCAGACCTACTGTACGATAGTTAGGCGTTAAAGCAAGGATGTAACTAGCATTAAATATGTGGGACCCACTGCCAAAAGAGCTGTTAAGTTGCATTCAATAAAAAGGAGAAGCCTTTTATGGAAAAAGAAGTTGTTGAGATAGTTCTTCTTCATCACCATTGTTACTGTGAAGAGAAGAACAGAGAGCAAAACGACTGGAGGTCTAAAGGCTCAACAAGTTAGCTGTTTGCCATCATCATCGACTACAGTAAGATCAGAGCAGATCTCTGAAGAGCAGAAAGAAAGTTAGCTGGTGGCACTTTCCATCTGCACTAGTAGGTTCTTTACAGATCCAACAATATAACACTGAAAACCATTTACTGGTTGCTGTGAAGAAGTTAGGGATGAACATCCTCAGCCCAGGAAATAAAGAAGAAGCAGAACTGTTTTCTGTCAGTTACTTCCAGCACAAGCTAAAACAAGTTTTGTATCCTAGGTGCTGTGAAGAAGTTGAGCTGAGAATCTTTTCAGCCCAAGTTGCAGCAAGTTTTGTTCTAGTCACTTCACAAATCCAGTAGGAAAAATTCCTGGTGATGTGAAGAAGAAGTTAGGACTGAGTGTATCTCAGTTCAGGTAAAGGTAAACTTAGGAAATATATTCCTGGAGTCAAAGTTGGGCTGACTCTATCTCAGTCAAGGTAGATTGGCACATAGAAATTTCTCTCATGTCACATCAAAACCACGCCAACTCACTTCCATCTTGTAGGATCCTTTTGGATCTGAGTGGTAGGAGCAAGTTTGCTTTGAGGTAGGATTCTGTTGAGAATCTGAGCTGTAGGACTTGGTTTCAAGTCTGAGGTAGGTGAGTCATTCTTACTGAGCTGTAGGGCACTTGTGCCTGAGGTAGGATCTGGGTGCAGATCTGAGTGTAGGGCCTTTGTGCCTGAGATTGTAGGAGAGTCATTCTCTCCGATCTGTAGGATCCCTAGTGGATCTGAGGTAGGGTTGTCCTCCCAGCCTAAGTGTAGGACCTTTGGCTTGAGGTAGTTGATCAGCTGATCACTGAGTTGTAGGCCCTTGTGGCTGAGCTGTAAGTCTTGGAGGAGACTGAGAGATCCCGAGGGATCTGAGATGTAAGCACCTTGGAGCAGTAGTTTTGGAGAAGTGCTTAGTCCAACAAGATAGTTGGATAGGAGGGAGGGAAAGTGGATGTACCCTTGTTAGGGGAACCACTATAAATCTTGTGTGCTTTGTGTGTTTTATTTGTGTTGATTTTATTGCAGGTTGCATGTCTTGAAAATAGAATATAATCAACTAATAAAGCATCCAACTACAAGAAAATAAAAGATAGTCATTTAGGACTAAGAAACCTATTCACCCCCCTCTAGGTGATTTAGCTATCCTTGAAATCAAAGACTTGCAGCCGATTATACTTGCAAATTCTTACCGCAAAAGAAACAAAAGCATATAAATGAAAAATCCACAATCAATGATATATAAATATATCTACACAATGAAAACACAAATGACCGTCTAATGTAAGAACTACATGCTCCCAAAGTAATCACTCACGAATACTCCTGAGTTAACCTTCTCCTGAAACCCTGTCTCTAAGTCCATCAATCACTAAATGATAGGCACCGTATAAATATATAAACAAGAGCTATGGTGGCCCACAAGCTAATAATATCTACCACAATATTTACATAAAGAAACTGTAAGCAAAGAAAACATGAAAGTAGTAACATGAAAAATAAGCAGCTAACTATCAACATAAATAAAGTAACCTATGTTTATAAGAATGCCCAAACAAACTTATAAATTACGGGCTCATTTTTCAAGTCTTAACGTATAAAAGATCCCAGAAGAATTTATACGTTAGGGGTATAAGTTTTATGCAATATTATGTGATGCAGGCTTGCACGTTGACACAGAATAGATCTAGGACTAACACATATACCTCTCTATGATCCAACCCTATACTCGCACAATCGTTCTACGCAGAACCACATTAATTAATTCTATCAATTATATGCTAGCGCACGGGTAGTCAAACCGCTTAGGATCGAACAAGGGCTAGAAAGCCAAGGTTCTTTCCGGCTAAAAGGACCCACCCAGTCTGAACGAGCGGTGTTGTACCAAAAGAGATCTACCAAAAAGTAACGATTCAGAAAGAGGTAGATCACTCCCAACAAAAGATAACGATGGCTCGCCAAGCCTTTCAAAAATAAAATCAATCAAGATAAACACAAACCAGTCGAAGGAAAACCACGATTATTTAACGCTTCAAAATGCAATGCCAAGAATTTCCACCACAATAATATCTAGGAAAAGAAACACACGAGAGTAGAAAATTTTTGTTACCCAACCGGAATGTATGCTTCCGATTTCTTTACTTGGATCTCCCTTCAACGGCTCCGCCGGAGTCACGCCGGTTGGAGAAAAACTTGTCCTCCTTCTTCGCTTCACGCCGGAGTTTGGTCCTCAAGATGAGACTTTCATGATTGATAATATAAATATTTGGAAAGAGAGAGAAAAGGTGGTAGGCGGCGTTGTTGGAAAAGAAACCAATAGGTGGGATGTTCGGGTTGAAGTTATGGAGATGGTGGTTGGGTTTGGGTGATGTTAAGGGTGGCTGATTGTTGAAGAAGTGGGGGTGGTGGTTGGCGGCTAGGAGGAGGGGGAAAAAGGGAGGGGCGACTAGGAGGGAGGAAGCCGAGTACTTGAGAGGAGCAAAGGTCGAGGGGCCGGGATAAGCAAAGGGAGGGAGAGGTGGTGTTGGGGAGGAGGAGAGGAGAAGACTGCCCGACAACCAAAGAGGAAGAGGGAGAGTGGTGGCCGAATATTACCAAGGAGGAGGGGGAAATCTTTAAGCAAGATTAGAGTTTCTTCTTTCTTTTTCATCTCTAAATCAATATGAGAACATACATGCCTATATATAGGCTTACATCAATGTCTTGGCTACATGCAACCCAAATAGAAAAATAAACATAACCTATGGTTTTACACATAACCATGGTTTTAAACATTACATGAAAATTAAATAACATTGCAAAAAAACAAAAAAACATAAAAATGATTTAATAATTATTAATAATTATTAATAATTATTAATATATTGGTTTGCGCCCAGGGCAGATATTATGGCGACGCTCCACATGGTCATCACGGCGCCACAAATCTTTATTTGGAGGCAGAGAAAGTTCTTCCGTAAGCATGCCGTCACCGTCTTCAATATGTTGAGGGCCGTCGTCTCCATCATTATATATGATTAGAGCTGTCACTTAAAACCGAAAATCGTAAACCGAACTGGAATCGAACTAGAACCGCAAAGAATCGGACCGAACTGTTTGCACTCAGGTTGGGAGAACAACCCTACCTCAGATCCCAAAGGATCCTACCTCAGAGCTCTGCAGTGCTCCTAAACTCAGTGACCCGCAAGCCACCTACCTCAGTCTTATCTCTAAGTTCTATAGCTCAAGCTTTTCATCCCTACAACTTCAAGCACAAGGCCCTATTCTCCGAGTGCTGCAACACTCCTACAACTCAGTACCACACCAAGTACCTACCTCGGTGCCCCTTCTGGCAAATACAGCTCAATGACAAGCTTGTCACCTACCTCAGGCACAAAGGCCCTACACTCAGAGAGCACCACTCTCCTACCTCATGCACTTAAGCCCTACAACTCAGATACTCACTTGGATCCTACCTCAGTGCCCCAACAGGGCACCTACCTCAGTGATAAATTTGTCAACTACAGCTCAGGCACAAAGTGCCCTACACTCATATTCAGGAAACCTGAATCCCATAGGAAATAAATACAGAGTTGAAGAAAATAAAATTACTAGCTCAGAGAAATTACTCTGAGTCAACTTTGCTGGACTGAGCAGATTTCAGTCTAGCTTACCTGCTGTAGAAGGAATCAGCCTTCTTCTACAACTATCACTTTATACTGCTGCACTGATGAGCAGCTTCCACCATGATGATGAGATGAATCAGCTAAACTATTCTGTAGAGAACAACCTTACTGAGCTTGAAGAGCTTCAGCTATCCTTTCTTGCCTTCAGCTATCCTGGCTGGACTTCAGCTTTCAAGCTTGATCAGAAGTAAATGTCCAGCCGCCACTTTCATTGTATCTTTCCGTTCGTTTGATTTGTTAACCCTAATCCTTTACTATTTCCCATTTTATATGCATTGGTTTGAATCAACGACACCAAAGTATGTGTGCCCACCAAGGATTGGTGAGCACCAACTCTATCAGAAAGAGAGAAAACATATTTCGGCGCTATAGCATCTTTCCCGCAATGGCTTCCTGCAATTTTGACTTTGATGACGTCAGCAGTGGTCATCAACATCTTGACTTAGAAAATATTCCCGAATCCCATCAAGCGTTGAGTGATGTTGAGACACTCAATGCCATCAGCCTTGGCTCTCAGCACTTCTGGACTTAGAAAATTCCCTGGCTTTGTAACAACAGTTTTGTCTCAGCAGTCTCAGCGATTTTCATTATTAGCTGAGACAAGCCATTATTTCAGCGCTTTCTTCTTATCTGTTGTCTCAGCGGTTTTTGCACTTAACTATCTCAGCGGTTTTGTCTCAGCGGTCTCAACAGTTTTTTCATTTATCAGCTAAGACAATTCTTTGTTTCAGCACTTTCCTCTTCATTAGAAGCATTGAGTGAAATTGCTTCACTCCGCACTTCTGGACTTAGAAAAATTCCAGGTAATTTTGTTCTCACCTGTTTACCTCTTGACTGTCTCAGCGCTTCTTGCTTCATTTCAAAGTTTTGAGTGGACCTACTTCACTCAACGCTTCTGGACTTAGAAAATTTCCTGCTAACCTTGTCTCTTCTGTCTTAGCTATCTCAACTCCATCTTATCAGCTGTCTCAACGCCATCTTCTCAGATGTCTCAACATCATCTTCTCAATTGTCTATTGCTGTCTCAACGCTATCTTCCCAACTGTCTCAGCTATCTCAGTGGTCTCAATGCCATCTTCTCAGCGGTCTCAGTGTTTTGCCTTAGACAAATTTTCTGGCTTTAGCTTAATAAGCTTTGAGCTGAGCTCGATGAACCGCAAACTAAGTTCTATGAATTTTGATCTTCTCAGCGCTCTCAGTGCCTTTTGTCTTGGTCAATTTTTCTCTTGCTTCAGCTTGACACGCATTGGGCTGAGCTCGATGAACTGTAACTTAAGCTCGATGAACTTCGAGCTAAGTTCGATGAATTTTGTATCCTGATTTCTTAAGCTTATACTGAATTGAGCTCGACGATTAACAAGCCGATTTCGACGAACTCTGAGCTGAGTTTGATGAATTTGAGTTTACTACCCAACTCATTTTTCTTTACTTGTCCAATCATGCACTACATGCATGCATGAACTAAAGCACACATCAAATACATTATGTGTGTATGTCATTGATCCATTTGACTTCTTATAAATCTGGGATATTGGGATCAATAGTCCCAACAATCTCCCCCTATTTGAAGAAGTCAAAATAATACAGGTCATTGACAACACAACATTTCATCATAACAAAATTTAACAGTAGAAGTGTTACCATTTCTCCAGCCTGTGGAGAATTACTTACTCCCTCTGGCATGCTGCCATCCTTACTGTTCCACTCGACTGTGCTTCTCAGCCCTTGACTTCTTTCATCCCACTTTTTGACTTCTGCAATAGGGAGCATACTGATAGGTTATTCTCCCCCTATCTATCTTAGTTGTTGGGCTAGCTCCCCCTCAATAGTTGTACACCATCTTCAGTATCTGGAGGAAGAGCTTGTTCTACCTGCAAAATAAGCAATGCAGCATATGATAGAAAAGAGAATTGAAGCCACACAAGATTCAACATGCCCAATTAAAATTTATAGGTGTTGAACTTAGCTTCATCTAGTGGCTTAGTGAAGATATCAACCACTTGCTTGTCTGTGGAGACAAACTCAAGGGAGATGTCTTCCCTTTCCACATGTTCTCTAATGAAATGATACCTAATTTCTATATGTTTAGTCCTACTATGGGAGAGAGGATTCCTAGCTATAAAAATTACACTAGTAGAATCAGAAAAGAGTGGAGTTCGACTTATCTGAACATTGTAGTCTTGAAGTTGATGATGAATCCACAACAACTGAGCACAACAGCTTCTAGCTAAAATATACTCTGACTCTGCTGTTGAGATTGCTACACTTGTCTATTTCTTGCTGCTCCAAGAGACAAGCCTTCCACCTAGAAATTGACAGGAGCCTGAAGTGCTCTTCCTGTTCTCCTTGCAGCCTGCAAAATCTGCATCTGAATAGCCAGTTAGTTCATATTCCCCATTCCTGGGGTACCATAGGCCAAGATCTGGGGTGCCCTTATGATATCTCAAGATTCTTTTCACAGCAGTATAGTAAGACTCTTTAGGGCAGGCCTGATACCTAGCACAGACACATGTTGCATACATAATGTCATGCCTACTTGTTGTGAGGTAGAGAAGGGAACCAACTATACCTCTATACAGAGTTTGATCAATCTTCCCTGATCATCTTTGCCTATAAGCATACTTGAGCTCATGAGAGTTCTTATGATGGAAGCATTCTCCATGCCATATTTCTTGATTATCTCCCTGGTGAAATTTGACTGGGATATGGATAGACCATCATCAGTCTATTTTACTTAGAGTCCTAAGAAAAACTTCAATTCACCCATACTACTAATATCAAACTTCCCATACATAAGTTTTGCAAACTTCCTGCAGAGGTTGTCATCAGTAGAGCCAAATATTATGTCATCAACAAAAATTTGGACTTGGATGATCTTGATCTTAGATTCCCTTAGGAATAAAGTCTTTTTTTATCTCCCCCCCCGAGAATTTGTGCTCAGTGAGCAAGGTAGATAATGTCTCATACCATGCTCTTGGGGCTTACTTAAGCCCATAAAGAGCTTTTCTAAGTCTATATACAATAGTAGGAGAGTTAGAGTCAATAAGACCTGGGGGCTACTCTACATAAACCTCTTCCTTCAAGTCTCCATTCAGGAAGGCTGATTTGACATCCATCTGGAATACCTTAAATTCCTAGAAGGCTGCAAATTCAAGGAACAGTCTGATTGCTTCCAATCTTGCAACTAGGGCAAAAGTTTGATCATAATCAATCCCTTCTTCCTGTCTATACCCTTTGGCCACCAGTCTGGCTTTATTCCGGATTACAATGTCATTTTCATCAAGTTTATTTCTAAAAATCCACTTAACTCCAATGACATTGAGTCCATTTGGTCTGGGAATCAGCTTCCAGAGCTTGCATCTTTCGAATTGGTTCAGTTCTTCCTGCATTGCATCAATCTAGAATGGGTCTTGATTTGCTTCTTTAAATTTCTTGGGCTCTTCTTGTGACAGGAAGCTGGAATAGAGTACTATGTTGAGACTCCTGCTTCTGGTTAGTACACCTTGGCTAGCCACAACTATTATCTGCTCTAGAGGATGATGTAACACCCCATCCGTCACATGGAATATAACAAAAGGGCCGGCCGGGGCCCCACACCATATTCCACAGACTATTAGTGGAATTACATAAGAATACCAAATTAACAGCATATGAATACGCATCCTAACTCAGAGCATTATACCAGAAATTTTTAAAACAGTTATAAGAACCCATACAAAACACATGAATGTACACTACAGCCACATTAGGAATGAAATAACATACACCAAACTTCTGGCCTTACAATAGTTTACTTAAACAATACATGATTTCCATACTTCGACACGTAGGCCAACCACACATGAACATAATAAAGTAAACATTTCGCTTTGGCCTTCAAGGGCCAGCACAACATCAAAGGGCTTCAGCCCACTACTTGCCACTAGCCTCACTTGTTCTTGCATACAAACAATCCACCAAATGGTGGTAAAATAAGGCAATGGTCAGCTAAAGCTTACCAAATTATAATGACCCCGTCCCTTAATCGGGGCGGCGGTGCTCCTTCCCTGTATTTCATTAGTATAATCAAACATGATAGTGAAAGTACAATTTAAGCACACTTCACTACAGGTGTAGGCATGCACGACCACACACCCCGTGCTCACATGGCACATTCTCGGTGAATCTGGTCCATTCCGAGGCTCCACCACCGCCCCCATGATGACAAACATCATGAGCATTTTAGTCTTGCCGGCCGAAGCCTAAGACCCTCCATCTATGCCAACAGTAAGTGTCATGTACCTTAGGTCTCTTTAACCGAACCACATAGAGCAGGTACGATTCTGCCTAACCCGTTGCTCACACCGCCACGTCAATTTAAGCCATAGACGCGGGTCAAGCTTCCCCAAGTCCCAAATCGATCACACAATTTACATAACCCAGTTATGTGCAAGTTGGCTCCCAGGCCACCAAGATGGCAGAACCACGTTTCTGCCCAGTTTTCCGGGTGCACCTTGGAGTTAGTCCCCAAGGCTCCCTGTTGCAATCTACCACATATAAAACCCGAAAAACAAACGACACAGAGTCTTCTCCAGCAATACATGCATAATGAAAATACCTCACGTCCGTACTTCGATTCCGGACTCCATATGCAAAGCTACGAGGATAAACCATGTCTACCCAAAGGAATACCTCACACTCACCACCCACTCGCAGGAGAGAGTTTCCTATGCAAAAAGTAAGAGGACTTCACATATCCAAGTAGAGAATCATTACCCTAGAGGTTCGCTTCGGCGCCATGGAAAACTAGTCGGATGAAAACCACCACAACGGACTCACCTCCGCGGATCTGGGCTCGGCTCGCGATTCGGAGCTCCGAAGATCCAACAATGGCGGGATTCCTCCTCCTTCTCCTTTTTCTCTCCCCTCTCTACCTATTAGAAAGAGAAAGGGCCAAAGGAAATGTGGTTTAAACCCTCATTTCCTGACCTTATATCAGCAGGGAGGATTCCGGGCCGTCGGATCCTACTTACATGAAACGAAAGGCCCTGATTCGCCTTTAAAATCATCTTCATGTGTCCGTACACGGCTTGTGACACGCCCGTGTCAAAAGCCGTATCTCAGAATCGTAACAAAAATTGTCGATCTCAGAATAGGAAACGGCCTCTAACACGCCCGTGTCAACCTTGGACACGCCCGTGTCAACCCTGGACACGCCCGTGTCACAGGCCGTGTGCCTCAATCGACGCTAAAAACATCACGCACAAACAGGACACTGGCATTGGAAATGCCCGTATTCTCGACACGGCTTCAGACACACCCGTGTCCCAGGCCGTGTTCAACACTCGACGTAACTCAGCCAATACTAGAAAAGGACACAGCTCTGGACACGCTCGTGCCCACCCCGGACATGCCCGTATCCTCCCCAAACATGCCCGTGTCACAGGCCGTGAAATTTCAAGGGCTCATAAAGTCCTTTAAAAAAACACTACCCATACAAATACGAGTTTTGTGGCTTTACAATTCTCACCCCTTAAAAGAATTTTGTCCCAAAATTACAGAATGGAAAAGTACACAAACATAAATGGTACTTGAGTAGAAAAGCTCGGGATACTCCTCAAGCATGGTCTGATCTCGCTCCCACGAAAGCTCCTCATGACCACAATTATCCCATCGGACCTTGAACATCCTGATAGCTTTGTTCCACAATTGTTGACCTCCATATCCTCGATCCGAATGGGTCTAACTTTTGTTGTTAGCCCACTATCGACCGATACTTGATCCGCAACAACCACCTGCGCTGGTTCTTTCACGTCTTTGCGTAGGACTGAAATGTGAAATACATCATGTAAACCACTCAGTTCTACCGAAAGAGCCAACCGATAGGCGGCTTCGCCAATTCGCTCCAAGATCTCAAAAGGCCCAACATACCTCAGACTATGCTTATTTAAGCGTTGAATCCTTGATACACCTTTAAACGGCTTTATCTTGAGGTATACCCAGTCACCCACCGCAAACTCCACGTTCTAATGCTTGGCGTTGTAGTACTTGGCCTGTCTATCTTGAGCAATCAGTATCCATTCCCGAATCAACCGAATTGTTGACGTATCATCTTCAACCTCTCTTCGCTTATAAAGCTTCGATTCTCCTATTTATACCCAAGCCAAAGGTGTACGACACCTCCTTTCGTATAGAGCCTCAAAAGGCACCATCTGAATACTGGCTTGGTAGTTGTTATTGTATGCAAGCTCAATCATGTAAAGATGGTCCTCACACCTTTTACGAAAATCCAATGCACACATACGAAGCATGCCTTCCATCGTCTTGTTCACCCTTTCAGTTTGCCCATCTGTCTGCGGGTGAAAAGCTGTGCTGAAGTTCAGCTTGGTACCCAACAACTGATGAATGAGCCTCCAATCGTTCGATGTGAACCGGCCATCACGGTCACTAACGATGCTCCGGGGTACACCATGCAAACAGACTATATTATCCCCATAAAGCTTCACCAGCTTCTCCACGGAATTATCCCTCCTATTGGGTATAAAATGTGACACCTTCGTTAAACGATCAACAATCACCCAAATGGTGTCGTTCCCCTTGTGCGACTTAGGCAAACCGTTCACGAAATCCATAGAGATGTCATCAAACTTCAACTCCGGTATAGACAAGGACTTTAGAAATCCCCCTGGCTTCTGGCATTCGGCCTTCACCAAGGCACAAGTCTAATACTTTGCCACATATAGCGCTGTATTTCTTCATACCTGGCCACCAGAACAGGCTCTTCATTTCTTTGAACATCTTTGTGCTCCCAGGGTGAATTGAGTACTTGCTAAAATGCGCCTCGTACATCAATTCTTCTTGTAATTTCCCAACATTAGGGACGCACAACCGACCACCTTTCCATACAAGGCCGTCGTCAACATAAAACTGATCATTTGACCCATCCACAGACTCTGCCAAGCGACGTTTCAAGCTTACGTACAACTCCAAGGCCCGTTGAATCTTGTCCGCGAGGTCGTATTGAACCTCTATCCAACTCAAACATGCATTGACACTAGATCCCTTGCCAACATACTAGATCTACAAAGCCTCCAAATCTTAAGAGCGAATAGCACGGACGTCAACTCCAAGTCATGGACCGGGTAGTTCCTCTCATGCACTTTTAACTGACGTGATCCATAGGCTATCACCAACCCGCTCTGAAGTAGAACACAACCTAACCCACTCCCAGAGGCGTTAGTGTAAACCTCAAAGCCTTCAGAACCACAAGGCAAACATAACACTGGTGTCGTGGTCAAACGACACCTTAGTTCTGCGAAAGCATGTGCGCATTCAGGCGACCAAACGAACTTCTGATCATTCCTTGTCAGAGTAGTGAGGGGTAATGCTATCTTTGAGAAGTTCTCCACGAAATTCCTGCAATAGCCAGCAAGCCCCAGAAAACTCTGGACTTCCGCCACCGAAGACCACATAGGCCACTCCCATATAGCAACTATCTTTGCTGGATCTACCGCAATACCTTCACCACTAATCACGTGACCAAGAAATGTTATCGAGGACAACCAAAATTCGCATTTGCAGAACTTGTCATACAGTTGGTTCCTCCTCAATGTCTCCAACACCATATGCAGGTGCTTGAAATGATCCTCCTCGCACTGCGAGTACACTAGTATATCGTCGATAAAGACTATCACAAACTGGTCCAAGTTTTCTCTGAACGTTCTATTCATCAAATCCATAAACACGGATGACGTATTTGTCAGCCCAAACGACATGACAGTGAACTCATAATGCCCATAATGCATGTTGAAAGCCATCTTGGGAATGTCACATTCCCTTATCCACATCTGATAGTATCCGGATTTCAGATCCAACTTTGAGTACACAGTCGACCCCACTAGCCGGTCGAACAAATCGTCAAGCCTTGGGATCAGATACTTATTCTTTTCCGTTAGCTTATTCAACTCACGGTAATCAATAAAGAGTCGTAAGCTTCCATCCTTATTCTTAACAAAGAGGACCGACGAGCTCCAAGGTGACGAACTTGGACGCACATAACCTTGTTCCAGCAGTTCTTGAAGTTGTACTTTTAGTTCCGCCATCTCATTAGGCGCTAACCGATACGAAGAGAGTGACATAGGTTTGACACCTGGCACTAGCTCAATGGTGAAGTCAATCATTCGCTGAGGTGGAGCTCTAGGGAGATTTTTAGGGAATATGTCAGGAAACTCAGACACAACTGCGATGCTGTCCAAACCAGGCTTGGGCTTCAAAGCCTCCACTAAAGTGAAAAACAGCTCTGCACCACTACGAACTGCCTTAACCACCTAGAGAGCAGACATCAAAGTCTTTCTTGACCCCTTCAAGCCTGAGAACGTCGTCTCACGATCTGTCTCCAGTCCCAATCTAACCACCTTATGGTTGTAATCAATGTACGCACGCTACTCTGATAGCCAGTCCATGCTAAAGATCACATCGAACTCCACTATCGGCAATAGCGACGCTTGCAAGTCATATTCGTGACTCCCAATCCCTACCTTCACGCAACAAACTCTATCCGCGCGCATAGAGCACCCTTTAGGTAGCAACACATCCAATTTGTCCCTTGCCATCGAAGAAGGTACTCCGATGCACGATACAAACTCTTCATACAAAAAGGAATGCAAACTCCCGTATCGAACAGTGCTCTCGCAGGAAAATCAAGGATCGATACAAAGCCTAGCTAGTCATAAGCTAACACACACAAGGCAACAAGTATTTAAAGCTAAACTGCTATAAATTAAAGCATACCTGTCACCACGTCAGCCTGCTTCATGGCCTCCTGCTGGCCAAGGTTGTAAACTCTAGGCTGGGCTGAGGAATAATGTGATGCGGTTGACTCCAACGCCTTGTCCTTCTCCTCAATAGTTGCTCCATGCTTCCTCTCGGACTTCGAATGTCCGCTCCAACAATCTCGGGCAAAGTGTCCCAGCTTCCTACAGTTATAACATGCGCCCGGGATTCAGCATGTAGTTGCCCCAGATGCACCAGAAGAAGGGGCTGAACTTGAAGTCCTAGTCTTCTTATTCCACTTACGGAACCCAGACTTTGAGGAGGTCGGCACCTTGAACTCCGTCTTCTTTGCACTAGAGTCCTTCTTCTCTTGGACTCTCTTCAAATCTTTCTCCAATGATCAGGCCATATTGACCAGGGTTAGGAAGCCCTGCGTCATGGGTCCAGAGAGTAGTAGCCTTAGGTCATCACGCAGACCCTCATAAAATCGATTGGTCTTACGCTCCTCATCAACAAACGCAGAGATAGCATAACGACCTAACCGCGCAAACTCGTGGAGGTACTCATCCATGCTACTATCTCCCTGCGTCAGTCTCTGGAACTGATTCTCCATAGCGATCCTCTATGTCGAGTGGAGGTATCTTGCCAATAATAACCTCGAGAATTCCTCCATCGAGGCATCAGTGAGTTGCCTTCCAACCAAGTGATGTAGCTCCAACTCTTCCCACCACAATCTCGCCTCACCATCCAACAGGAAGGTGGCTATGGTGGTCTTCTGTCATTCCTCCATTTCCGTAGCCATCAAGACTCTCTTCACCCGAGAGAGCCAATCTTCGGCCTAGGATGGGGTTCCAGTCCCCAAAAACACTGGAGGGTTAAAGCTTATTACATGTTTGAGCTGCTTCTCTGTTGATCTTCTTGGTACTAAAGGCTCTACCACCACTTGTTCCACCATCCTAGGTTCTGCTACTCGAAGAGGTATCTGCTCCCCTGTAGGGGCAGGATGCTGCACTTGCCTTCCTGCCTAGGAATTTAGCATCCCAAACACAGCCTCATCCATAAGTCTTATTATTTCTGCCGAAGGAGGGGTTGCAGGAATGTCATTGGGTGCACTACTTGCCTCGGAAAGCGGGCGTTCTGACTGCCCTGCGCCACTCCTGGTCACCTATAGTCGTACAACACACCATTAAGAGACCAAACAAAATCGCAAAAAACAATTATAGGAACACGCAGGTTCCTCAAACATGTGTATTTTCATTCACAAGTGGACATTCATGGGTTCTTTTCATGTTATAACGATGACGCACATACATGTGCTCACCACCCCTTAAAAGAATTCGTCCACGAATTCAAATAAGCAAGACCGATTCCTGCCTTTGATACCAAATTGTAATACCCCCATCCGTCATATGGAATATAACAGAAGGTTCGGTTGGGGCCCCACACCATATTCCACAGACAGTTAGTGGAATTATATAAGAATACCAAATTAACAGCATAGGAATACACATACTAACTCAGAGCATTCTAGCAGAAGCTTTTAAACAGTTATAAGAACCCATACAAAACACATGAATGTCCACTACAGCCACATTAGGAATGAAATAACATACACCAAACTTTTGGCCTTATGGCCTTACAATAGTTTACTTAAACAATACATGATTTCCATGCTTCGGCACGCAGGCCGGCCACACATGAACATAATAAAGTAAACATTTCGCTTTGGCCTTCAAGGGCCAGCACAGCATTAAAGGGCTTCAGCCCGCTACTTGCCACTAGGCTCACCTGTTCCTGCATACAAACAATCCATCGAATGGTGGTAAAACAAAGCAACGGCCAGCTAAAGCTGACCAAATTATAACAACCCCGCCCCTTAATTGGGGCGGCGGTGCTCCTTCCCTGCATTTCATTAGTATAATCAAACATGATATTGAAAGTACAATTTAAGCACACATCACCACAGGCATAGGCACGTACGACCACACACCCCGTGCTCTCAGGGCATATTCTCATGGAATCTGGTCCATTCCGAGGCTTCACCACCGCCCACAGGACGACAAACATCGTGAGCATTTTATTCTTTCCGGCTAAAGCCTAAGACCCTCCATCTATGCCAACGGTAAGTGCCATGTACCTTAGGTCTCTTTAACCGACCACATAGAGCATGTGCGGTTCCGCCTAACCCGTTGCTCACACCGCCACGTCAATTTAAGCCATAGGCATGGGTCAAGCTTCCCCGAGTCCCAAATCAATCACACAATTTACATAACCCAGTTATGTGCAAGTTGGCTGCCAGACCACCAAGATGGCAGAACCACGCTTCTGCCCAGTTTTCTGGGTGCACCTTGGAGTTAGTCCCCAAGGCTCCCTGCTGTAATCTACCGCATATAAAACCCGAAAAACAAACGACACAGAGTATTCTCCGGCAATACATTCATAATGAAAACATCACCGATACAGAACAACATGTCCTTATAGGATTCACACACCATGTCTACATCCGTACTTCGATTTTATACTCTATATTGAAAGCTACGGGGATAAACCATGTCTACCCGAAGGAATACCTCACACTCACCGCCCACTCGCGGGAGAGAGTTTCCTATGCAAAAATGAAGAGGACTTCACATGTCCAAGTAGAGAATCGTTACCCTAGAGGTTCGCTTCAGCGCCATGGAAAACTAGCCAGATGAAAACCACAGCAACGGAATCGCCTCCGCAGATCTGGGCTCGGCTCGCGAATCAGAGCTCCAAAGATCCAACAATGGCGGGATTCCTCCTTCTTCTTCTCCCTTTGTTCTCCCCTCTCTCTACCTCTTAGAAAGAGAAAGGGACAAAGGAAATGACGTTTAAACCCTCATTTCCCGACCTTATACTAGCAGGGAGGATTCCGGGCCATCAGATCCTACTTACATGAAATGAAAGGCCCTGATTTGCCTTTAAAATCATTTTCGTGGGTCCGTGCACGGCCTGTGACACGCCTCGTATCTCAGAATCATAACAGAAATCATAGATATCAGAACAGGACATGACCTCTAACACGCATGTGTCAACCTTGGACACGCCCGTGTCAAACCTGGACACGCCCGTGTCACAACCTGTGTGCTTTAATCGATGCTAAAACCTTCATGCCCGAACAGGACTTGGGCCCTAAACACGCTCGTATCACAGGCCGTGTGCCCGATACGGCTTTGGACACGCCCGTGTCCCAGGCTGTGTTCAACACTCGACGTAACTCATCCAATACCAGAAAAGGACATGGCTCTAAACACGCCCGTGTCTGCCCCGGACACGCCCGTGTCCTCCCCAGACATGCCCGTGTCATAGGCCATGAAACTTCAAGGGCTCTCAAAGTCCTCAAAAAACACTACCCATACAAATACGAGTTTTGGGGCGTTACAGATGATCTCTAAGATATTTGACTGCCGGGGGCAGTCTGACTGCTTCCTACTGATTATCATTTTCTGCAGCAGGTTGGTCTTCATTTCCAGCTTGACTGCCTTGTGCTTCCTCTAGACAGCAACCCTCACCACAATCTTCTTGCAAAGCTGGGTCTTTATCTTTGATCGAGAGCTTTTCCCTCATGACTTCTGTTCCTGCAGAGCTAGGCAAAGAGCTTGACAACTCACTGTCAATCATGCACGAGTCATCAAACACTATGTAACACCTCCATTCGTGATATGGAATATAACAGTGAGTCCGGCCGGGCCCCACGCCATATTTCACAGACAAACGACATGATTGCGTATGAATATTAAAATCACGTTCTACTCGCATCCTAACTCAGAGCATTCTAGCGCAAGCATTTTAAGTGGTAAGAACTCATCACAGTGAATGCCCACTAAATATATAAACCATACATTTATATATAGTACCAGGAATGTATACAAATACACAACTCTCATGGTCTTTAGGCCTTACAGGTTAGTCTTTACAAATATACAGCTTCTTACATCGGCACGCAGGCCGACCACATATGAAATCCAAGAGTAATTCGCACGGCCGTCAAGGGCCTTTAAGCAGCAAGGGCTTCATTCCGCTCAATTCAATTCAACCCGTCTGCACCTGCAATTAGACATCCACCCTAAGAGCGGTAAACAAAGCAACGGTCAGCATTAGCTGACCAATTATAATGACCATACCCCTTACCCAAGGTAGTGGTTCCTTCCCTATATGCATTACCATAACATCTAGCTATCAGAACAATATCACAAACATCGGCCTCCGCCAGATGCTCCGTGCACTCAGGGCACATTATGGTGGGCCGGACTTCTTGGCACCACCACCGAGCAGAGGTTTTTAACATGTTGGTTGGCCGGTCCTAGTCCACCAACACGCATGCTGGCGACATTCCGCCCATCCCACTCAGAGGTGCTAACCTCACGGTAAACTTGAGCATTTAAATCGCATCTAGATCGACCCGCCATTGTGGTGCAGCAAGGCGGGTTGGGGCCACATCCTCCCATGCATTGCCCCCAATCGATCTTACACCACAGGTCCATGTCAGACTTTTCCCGTTTCTCAAGTCATCAATAGCGCAGACCTTGATGCGGTTCAGCCTTCCCTTTCCTGCTCCGCACACAGCTCTCCTAGAGCCGATTACCAATTCAGCACACACAATCCAAGAGCTCATCCCGAGCTTTCTAGGTATTCACAATTCACAAGCATCCATACAATACAAGGAGTCTTCTCCGGTTCATAATATAAACATCACCAATCCTGACTACCTGTCCGGATGGGCTTCACACAGCATGCTTATGCCGTACTACCTATTTCCGGCTCTAAATGTAGAATCAACCTGGAATCACTTACGCTTTCCACCTCTTGGTGGAGGATTCCATGCATATGCTTAAAGAAAGGACTTCGCTTGTCCAAGAAGGAGATCGTTACCCTTGACGATCGCTTTGGAGCCATGATCTAGTCGGATGGAAATCACCGCCACGACTTTGCCTCGATGAATCTGACCTCAGATCTCGATTCGGAATTCCGCAGCTCCTCCGACAGCCGACTTCCTCCTCCACTTCCTTCCTTGCTCTCCTCTCTCCCTAGCTCTTTAAAAAGAGATATGGTTAAGATGAATGAGAATATCCATCCACTGTCAGCCTTATACCAGCAGGGAAGGGCCTGGACCCTTGGATCCAAGATGAAGGAAATGAACGGCCACGATTTGCCCAGAGATACCCATTTTTGGGCTGACACACCCTGTGACACGCCAGTGTCACAGGCCGTGTCCCTTAAGCAGTGCACGAACCGCCTTATCCAGAACATGATACGACCATGTGACACGCCCGTATCACATGGCTGATACGCCAGTGTCCCATAGTACACGCCTGCGTGACATGGCGTGTTCCTCAGGCAGTACACCACCAACTCAACCCGAGCAGGATACGGCCATGGGACACGCGCGTGTCCCAGGCCGTGTACCCCCAAGACACACACGTGTCCACCAGCACACATACCTGGCTGATCCCGAGGACATGGCCCTGTGATACGCCCGTATCACCGACCGTGTACGTAACTTGACTTGCCGCTCGACAATTGCCGAGCATAGTTCGTCGACCAGAGAAGGACACGCGCTCTGACACGCCCGTGTCGCAGGGCGTGTTCCCTCTCGATAACTTCTCGAGTGCATTTCGGCGAGCACTCGTGTAACGCCCCCGATTTTTTCGATGATTTATTTGTTTGGGAACGTCAGATTTATGACGTCGTGGCGTTACTTTTAACGTCGATTTGACGGCGCAATGTCGATAAGGCAATTTCGCGTCCGTGCGGTCGAGTAGGCCGAATTCTTGTTGTAATGGGAAGATTTTGCATTTGGAATTTAAGTTAAGTAATTTTGGACTTGCTCGTCAAGTTTCATCGCAATCCGAGCATTTTTGGAGTCTCGGCGCACGATTGAAGTTTTGGGTTGTTTATGTTCGCCGTATACTTCGAAGATTAATATCTCGGGAATGGCTCGTCGGATTCTGGTTTTGACTTCGCCGTTGAGTTCGTAGCATCAGTGTTTGCCTACGGCGTGAGTTTCGTTTACTTTGGCGCTCGTTCGGGCTTCCGTGCTGAGTCGTCTCGAGAAGCTATGGTTCTACTCGATTAGCCCGTTTTAGATGTTTTACTCGGGCGCCTTTTTGGGGGTCAAAACGGCGTTGTATCAAAATATGGTCAACATTACATTTGTTCGCATCGACGATATCTACAACTTTCATGTTGACAACGTTTCTATTTGAGATCGTTTTAAACCCCTAATGCCATTGTTTCTGCAATACCTCGAGTGGTGAGCTGTTACTCGAGTATGTGCTAGTTCTACTCGAGTAAGTCATGTTTTTACTCGAGTAATGAGCCCCTACTCGAGTATATTGTGTTACTACTCGAGTAGGTATGTTATTACTCGAGTAGGTATGTTACTACTCGAGTAGGTATGCTGTTACTCGAGTAGGTATGCTGCTACTCGAGTAGGTATGCTGCCACTCGAGTAGACTGTTTTCTGTCTGAGTTCAGAGGCCGTTGTGAGGGTCAAAACGGCATCGTATCAAAAAATGGTCATTATGAAATTTGTTCGTCTCGACGAGATCTACAACTTTCATGTTGACAACCTTTTGATTTGAAGTAATCCTAGACCACTATTGTGGGTTCCCGCAAAACTGCTCGAAATAAACCGTTTTTGACAAAACTTTTTATAAACATATATATATATATATATTCTTGGACTTAGGTTTTAGAACCAAAATTCATCTTCTCCGTTATTTTTCTCCCGAACCAGAGCAGTGAGCGAGGGAGAGAGTTTCTTTTTCGTGAATCTTCTGGTGGCCGCCGACGGTTCTCTGGTGCTCGAAATCTTCAACCGAACTTAGATCCGGAAAGCTCTCGCCGAGAGCTACGCTATCGTGGTAATTTCTTCCCCATTCCTTGAGTTTTTTTTCGTTAGGGTTTTTCAGCCCTAATCCCTTTTCCACCATTTTTGTCTAGATCTCAACCTCTCCCGCATCCTTTTTCCCCGATCTATGACGTGGAGTGATTTCGGTGGACTTTTCCGGTAAAACCAAGGCAAGTGGTGGTTTCTCCTCATTTCTCCTTGTCCGAATCGATGGTAACGGCTATGTTTTCACGTCCCCTAAAATTTTCTACAATTATTCTTCCAAATTATTGCTATGATTAGACGCTTTGTTGATCACATGTCGTTATGATGTTTTGTCGTGCTAAACTCGATCTTGTCTATTTATGTTTAATCGTTCTTGATGTGTTTTAGCGATGGTTTAAGTACCTTAGCTCTCATTATCAAACGTTTTAGAGTTTAATTAGGGTTGTAAATCGTTCCTAAGGGTTGATCAACCGCGTCTTGAGTTCGGTAATGTCTAGTAGAATCTGTCGAGCCAAATCCCGAGATATTTTGTGTTGTGGTTTCTTTGGGTTCTTAAATGCGAGAGTTGGTGGACGATTCCACCTTTGCAGTGTTTGTCACCTTCATTAGTGCCCTATGGAAGTCTACCTGGTTTTTGGATGCCTACAGTGTATGGTGGAGAGTATGAGACTCCCTCGCAGTTAGACGGATTATATATCCGTTTGGTGGGTGTGTCCAAGAGCGACCACTTCGCCCGTGTTTTTGGGCGGTACGTCCAAGAGTGACCACTTCTCCAGTGTTTTTGGGTGGTGCGTCCAAGAGTGACCACTTCGCCCGTGCCTTTTGGGTGGTGCATCCAAGAGTGACCACTTCTCCCGTGCCTTTTGGGGGGTGTGTCCAAGAGCGACCACTTCGCCTGTGTTTTTGGGTGGTGCGTCCAAGAGTGACCACTTCGCCCGTGTGTTCGGGTAGAGTCAACCACAGGTGCCTAATAAGTTTTTTTTTGTATTTTTCTTTCTGGTGAAATAATCATGTAGCCACCTTATAGCCTTGTGCATCTGGTGCACCCTTGTGGACGTGAAAAATCACGAAGGAGTTCTTTTCCTATTGATGCCCTGTTTTCTTTTGTACTTTACTTCAGTGCTTTTGGTCTTGGGTTGGTACCCCTGTTGACCTTTGTTTATTTTGGCTTATTACTTTTCCTGCCACTACTTGTACCTTCTTGCTGAGGTATTCTGTTTTTGGAATGCCTCAGGTTCAGAGCTGTAGCAGTTAGCAGTGCTGGTGTTGGATTTCTGGCGGCAGTGTTGGCCGTGGTTGTTGCCTCGTCTTAGCGAGGTGGTTGTTGCTGGTTTAGTTTTACTAGTTCAGACATACTTATGTACGTGGGTTCGTGTCAGATTGTTGGCGCCCACTGATTTTTTTAATTGTTGATACTTGCTAGCTGCTCATTTATTTAAAAGTGGATGTGTTTTGCTTGCTCTCTGGGAGGATTTATGCTAGGAATGCATGTTAGGTATTTTCAACTATAAAATCTACTACTATTACTTCATACATTGCATGATTTGAAACTCTAACTCGTTACTTTTAGCGATCGTAAAAGCTATCTTTCCTACTATAATAAATTTAGAGTTCTGCATGGCATGAGTTGTCCTTTTGGGACGTTTATTCTCATGTAGGATGTTTGAGTTAATCTAATCAAGTATTTTTCCGCAGCGTATCTTATATTTTGATTCGTGGACTAGATGAGCCACTAAGCCGAGGGATACGGCTAACTTCTACTCGTGACTGATTTTTTCCTTAAAACAACTTAAAAATGAACCTTTCTTCATTATCAGTTGGTGTCTGCCTGAGTGCCCGCAGTTATCCCCTGCTGACGTGGCATCATGACGCGCATTTTCCCTTACTCTGATAAAATTTATTTGCGGTGAAAATGCGGGTTGTGACAGTTGGTATCAGAGGGAGGTTGCTTGACAATTTGTCGGGCAACCTTTCCTTGTTGGTAATAGGTGTTTAGCATCATATCATACACACACCGATATGTCATCAGCACGTCTTGGCCGGAGCACGAACACTACACTTATAGCATAACATGAAGTATACGAGGCATATTATGTAGTATGGGATGCATAATATGTGTTTGTATATCGATCCACCATAGGGGCAACATGTGAGGGTTATGTAGTATGAGATGCATAACCTCACCACATGAATGCGACTAGCACATTTCTTTTTCGTTGCATGAGAATGTCATGTAGTATGAGATGCATAACATTTTCATGTGTACGCCGCTCATAACATGCATTAGGGCCTTTTTAGAATGCATAGCACCATCATGCATAGCATAACATTCCATAAGCACAACATGTCAAGCTAAAGATTTGCGGGATGACATATGTACACACATGGTTTTAAATAAAAAAAAACGAATATGAATACATGCATTCATGTCATAGGCACAAGAGTCAATAGGATGAGAGGATATCATCCTAAGTAGGATATAACATCATTATAAAATCCTGCGACGAGGTCGACTCCCCAGTCGGAGGGTGAGTCATCAGGTGCGCAAAGCGATGCGCTTATCGAGAGTCTGCGTCAGAGCAATGAGGCTCTGTCAAGGCAAGTAGTTGCGATGCAATCGCAAATTGAGTCCTTGTTGTCTGCCGCTCCCGCGCAGCAACCCTTAGTGCAAGAGCCTGCCTTGGGCCAAGCTGTGCCCGATTCCCCTACTCCTCTGGTGGCCCCGATGGTGATACCCCCAGAAATCAATTTCATATCGCACTTCCAGCGATTGGGACCTCCCACCTACGACGGGAGTGTTGACTTTATGATTTTAGATGATTGGATCATCTCCATCGAGGAGATGTTTTCATATTCCGGAATTCTAGAAGCCCAGCGAGTGATGATGGCAGCCTATCAGTTAAAGGGTCTGGCGAAGAGTTGGTGGATTCGGGAAAGAGAGAGCCTGAAGGAAGGCTGTACTTGGGAATCTTTTAAGAAGATGTTGTTGAAAAGGTTTCTGCCCTCGGTCGAGCAAGACCGCCTGATGAATAACTTCCTGCATCTAAAGCAGAGACAACTCACCGTGAGCGAGTACGAGATTGAGTTTAGCAAACTGAGCAGGTTTGCTCCGGATTTGGTAGTTTCTGAAGAGGGTAGAGTGAAACGTTTCTTAGGAGGACTACGAAGCGATGTCCAGCAGTTGGCATGCGCTTACCAAGCGGAAAGTTACGCTGAAGCAGTGGAAGCCGCTTTAAAAGTGGAGGCGATTGAAAACGCCAAGAATCGCGGTGCTGTGGCAAGGAAGGAGAAAAGAAAAGGTGTTGAGGATGGTAGCTCCAGGGCATTTGGCCCTTCTTCGAAGAAGAAAAGTAAGGATGTGTGTAGCTTCTGTGGTCGACCTGGCCACCCCTATGAAAGGTGCTTCAAGAGGACTGCAACCCTGAAGCAGCAGGTGCATGCCATCCAAGGTGCACCCAAGGGAGAGCTTGTGTGCTCGTTCTGTGCAAGGAAGGGTCATGATGTGACTCATTGCTGGATGAAAGAAAGGGTTTGCTTCCAGTGTGGGCAGAAGGGACACCAGAAGTCTTCGTGCCCCCAGTCTCAGCCCCCACTACAGCCTGCCCCACTTCGAGCTCTGCCGCCGCCGCCAAGCCTGGATAAAGGAAATGGAAAGCTGAACGTGATGACCATCGAGGAAGCCCAAACCTCTACGCAAGTGATGTCAGGTTAGCCTCAGTTTAATCTATTCTTATTAATTATCCTTGTTGCCCTAATTATTGTTCGTTTAGTTACGTATGTTACGGTTTTAGGGGAGTTTAAGGTGCGAAATAGGTGGGCGCGCGTTCTATTCGATTCGGGGGCCACCCATTCCTTTGTGGCCCGGAGATTTGTCGATAAGCACCATCTGAGTGTGGACCAATTAGGAGGCTCCTTCAATGTCAAGCTCCCTTCCGGTGATTCGGTGATATCTAACCAAGGAGTTCTGAGATGCCCTATTCGTCTTGGTAATTTTCTGGCATATACAGATCTGATGATTTTGGATCTATCTGATTTTGACGTAATTCTGGGCATGGATTGGCTGTCCAAGTATGATACGGTCATCCAGTGCAAGGCTAAGCGATTGGATTTCAGAATGGACGACGGACAACCTATGAGCATCTATGGATTTCAGGACAGAGTTTCTCCTGTCATTTCTGCGGTACGTGCTTACCATGCTATAGGGTCTGGTTGCGAGGCGTTTTTGGTTTCTATTTCTGCTCTGGAAACAGCTTTTGTTACGCCACGTCTTGAGGATGTCTCGGTGGTGCGAGAGTTTCCAGATATCTTTCCTGATAGTCTTCTAGGACTTCCTCCTGAAAGGGAGATAGAGTTTGTGATAGACCTCGAACCGGGCACTCGTCCCATTGCTAAAGCACCGTACCGTATGGCTCCGCGTGAGTTGGATGAGTTGCGTACTCAGCTCGATGAGTTGCTGAGGTGTGGTTTTATTAGGCCAAGTACTTCTCCATGGGGTGCTCCTGTTTTGTTCGTCAAGAAGAAAGATGGATCGATGAGACTTTGCATCGATTATAGGGAATTGAACAAGGTAACAATTAAGAATAGATATCCCCTGCCAAGGATTTATGATTTGTTTGACCAATTGTGTGGTAGCTCAGTATTTTCAAAGATCGATCTTCGCTCAGGCTACCACCAGTTGAGGATTCGAGAGGTAGATATTCCTCGAACCACTTTTCGTTCACAACATGGACATTATGAGTTTCTGGTGATGTCTTTTGGTTTAACCAATGCACCTTCTGCCTTCATGGATTTGATGAATCGGGTGTTTAAGGATTTCTTGGACCGATTTGTTATTGTGTTCATAGATGATGTCTTGGTGTAACAATGTTGAGGAGCATACTCAGCATTTACGTCTGGTTTTGTCGACCCGGAGGGAGCATAAGTTATATGCGAAGTTGAGCAAGTGTGAGTTTTGGTTACCTCAGGTGTCCTTTCTGGGTCATGTGGTAAGCAAGGACGGTATTTCTATGGACCCGACTAAGATTTCAGCAGTAATGGAATGGGAGAGACCTTCTACGCCGAAGGAGATTAGGAGTTTCTTAGGCCTAGCTGGCTATTACAGAAGATTCGTGGAAGGATTTTCGGTGTTGTCTGCTCCTCTAACTAGACTTACTCAGAAAAATACTGCTTTCATTTGGAGTGATAAATGTGAAGAGGCTTTCCAAGAGCTGAAGAGGAGATTATGTACTGCTCCGATTTTAACCTTACCTACTGAGGGAGTTGAGTATGCTGTGTATGTCAATGCGTCACATATCGGACTTGGTTGCGTTTTAATGCAAGATGGTAAGGTGATTGCGTATGGATCGAGACAACTAAAGATCCACGAGAGAAACTATCCGACGCACGATTTGGAGTTTGCTGCTGTAATTTATGCACTGAAGCTTTGGAGACACTTATTATATGGCGCGATGTGCAAGATCTATACTGACCATAAGAGTTTGAAGTACGTCTTCACTCAGAAGGAGCTAAATCTGCGCCAGCGTCGGTGGTTAGAATATGTAGCAGATTATGAAGTGGAAATTCTTTATCATCCAGGAAAGGCTAATGTAGTAGCTGATGCCTTGAGTAGAAAGACCGCTAAGATTTTTAATCTGTCGGTGCAGTCCTTGATAGAAGAATTTTTGTTGATGGATATTGAGGTTGGGAGTAGTACTATGCCTGCTAGTCTAGAAGAAAGAAGAACCCTCTTGGATTTCCCTTACTCGAGCACATCAGAAGGATGATCCGGACTTGTTACATATCCGGAATAGAACAGTGAATGGAGAGCTACCCGATTTATCTGTGGACGAGTTGGACACCCTGAAGTATCGGGGTAGATTTTGCGTCCCCGCCTTTGATGATATTCGAGCTAAGATCTGTGCTGAAGCTCATGGTTCCAGTGTAGCCTACCACCCTGGCTCCACAAAGATGTATAAAGATCTGAAGCAAATTGTTTGGTGGTCAGGGATGAAGAACGACATCGCAAAGTTTGTATCGGAATGTTTTACATGTTAGCGTGTTAAGGCTGATCATAGAAGGCCTGGTGGTAAGTTGACACCGCTTGATATTCCAAGTTGCAAGTGGGAAAGTATTTCAATGGATTTTATCACCGGTCTGCCAAAGTCTCCCCGTGGGCATGACTCTGTTTTGGTGATAGTCGACAGATTGACAAAGTGTGCTCACTTTGTTCCATTTAAGATTGGGTACTCGATGAAGAAGATAACTGAGTTATATCTTGAGGAGTTAATCAGGTTACATGGTGTGCCTGTTAGCATTGTATCAGATCGGGACTCTAGATTTACGTCTCGCTTTTGGAAGAGTTTACAAGAGGGGTTGGGTACCGATTTAAGGTATTCCACCGCCTATCATCCTCAGACTAATGGTCAGACGGAAAGAGTAAATCAAATCGTAGAAGATATGATCAGGTGTTATATTTTGGATCATTGTGGTGCTTGGGATGAGTGTATCAGACTCATGGAGTTTGCTTATAATAACAGTTATCAAAAGAGTCTGCAGATGGCTCCATTTGAGGCCTTGTATGGGAGGCATTGTAGAACCCCACTATTTTGGGCTGAAGTTGGTGAGAGGCCATTCTTAGGTCCGGAAGCCCTTGAAGAGATGAATTGTGCTGTGACTCATATTCGAGAAAAGCTTCGTGTGGCTCAAGAATGCCATGAGAAATATGCTAATCTTCGAATGGTCGATCTGGAGTTTGCGGTTGGAGACTTGGTGTTTCTGAAGGTTTCTCCAATGTCCGGTGTTAAAAGATTTGGTAGGAACCACAAGTTAGACCCCCGGTATGTGGGACCTTTCCAGATTCTGGAGCGCATCGGAGTGTCGGCTTATAGGTTGGAATTTCCTGCGACCTTCCCAGGTGTCCATGATGTATTCCATGTGAGCCAGTTGCGAAAATGTGTTCGTAATGATCGTCAAGTCCTTGACTCGATACCCCAGATTCAGCCCAACCTTACTTATGTGGAAGACCTGTTCGTGTTCTGGATTTTCAAGAGCGGGTGTTGCGGAGAAAGACCATCCCTATGGTTAAGATTCTTTGGAGAAATCAAGACGTCGAGAGCGCGACGTGAGAATTGGAATCGGTGATGAGGGGATCTCACCCGCACCTCTTCTCTTATTTTCAGGTATGTCGTTATGTTTTCAGTTATGTTTGATTTTATCATTTTGATTGGTTTTGGAGTTGTGTTAAGTTTCGGGACGAAACTTATTTTTAGGGGGAGTGACTGTAACGCCCCCGATGTTTTCGATGATTTATTTGTTTGGGAACGTCAGATTTATGACGTCGTGGCGTTACTTTTAACGTCGATTTGATGGCGCAATGTCGATAAGGCAATTTCGCGTCCGTGCGGTCGAGTAGGCCGAATTCTTGTTGTAATGGGAAGATTTTGCATTTGGAATTTAAGTTAAGTAATTTTGGACTTGCTCGTCAAGTTTTATCGCAATCCGAGCATTTTTGGAGTCTCGGCGCGCGATTGAAGTTTTGGGTTGTTTTTGTTCGCCGTATACTTCGAAGATTAATATCTCGGGAATGGATCGTCAGATTCTGGTTTTGACTTCGCCGTTGAGTTCGTAGCGTCAGTGTTTGCCTACGGCGTGAGTTTCGTTTATTTTGGCACTCGTTCGGGCTTCCGTGCTGAGTCGTCTCGAGAAGCTAAGGTTCTACTCGATTAGCCCGTTTTAGATTTTTTACTCGGGCGCCTTTTTGGGGGTCAAAACCGCATTGTATCAAAATATGGTCAACATGAAATGTGTTAGTCTCGACGATCGCTACAACTTTCATGTTGACCACTTTTCGATTTGAGGTCGTTTTAAACCCCTAATTCCGTTGTTTCTGCAATAACTCGAGTGGTGGGCTGCTACTCGAGTATATGCTGCTTCTACTCGAGTAAGTCATGTTTTTACACGGGTAATGAGCCCCTACTCGAGTATATTGTGTTACTACTCGAGTAGGTATGTTATTACTCGAGTAGGTATGTTACTACTCGAGTAGGTATGCTGTTACTCGAGTAGGTATGCTGCTACTCGAGTAGGTATGCTGCTACTCGAGTAGGCTGTTTTCTGTCTGCGTTCAGAGGCCGTTTTGATGGTCAAACGGCGTCATATCAAAAAATGGTCAACATAAAATTTGTTCGTCTCGACGAGATCTACAACTTTCATGTTGACCACTGTTCAATGTGAGGTTGTTTTAAACCCCTAATTCCGTTTTTTCCGCTATAACTCGTGTGGTGAGCTGTTACTCGAGTATGTGCTAGTTCTACTCGAGTAAGTCATGTTTTTACTCGAGTAATGAGCCCCTACTCGAGTATATTGTGTTACTACTCGAGTAGGTATGTTATTACTCGAGTAGGTATGTTACTACTCGAGTAGGTATGCTGTTACTCGAGTAGGTATGCTGCTACTCGAGTAGGTATGCTGCCACTCGAGTAGGCTGTTTTTTGTCTGAGTTCAGAGGCCGTTGTGAGGGTCAAAATGACATCATATCAAACAATGGTCATTATGAAATTTGTTCGTCTCGACGAGATCTACAACTTTCATGTTGACAACCTTTTGATTTGAAGTCATCCTAGACCACTATTGTGGGTTCCCGCAAAACTGCTCGAAATAAACCGTTTTTGACAAAACTTTTTATAAACATATATATATATATTCTTGGACTTAGGTTTTAGAACCAAAATTCATCTTCTCCGTTATTTTTCTCCCGAACCAGAGCAGTGAGCGAGAGAGAGAGTTTCTTTTTCGTGAATCTTCTGGTGGCCGCCGACGGTTCTCCGGTGCTCGAAATCTTCAACCGAACTTAGATCCGGAAAGCTCTCGCCGAGAGCTACGCTATCGTGGTAATTTCTTCCCCATTCCTTGAGTTTTTTTTCGTTAGGGTTTTTCAGCCCTAATCCCTTTTCCACCATTTTGTCTAGATCTCAACCTCTCCCGCATCCTTTTGTCCCGATCTTGTACGTGGAGTGATTTCGGTGGACTTTTTCGGTAAAACCAAGGCAAGTGGTGGTTTCTCCTCATTTCTCCTTGTCCGAATCGATGGTAACGGCTATGTTTTCACGTCCCCTAAAATTTTCTACAATTATTCTTCCAAATTATTGTTATGATTAGCCGCTTTGTTGATCACATGTCGTTATGATGTTTTGTCGTGCTAAACTCGATCTTGTTTATTTATGTTTAATCGTTCTTGAAGTGTTTTAGCGATGCTTTAAGTACCTTAGCTCTCGTTATCAAATGTTTTAGAGTTTAATTAGGGTTGTAAATCGTTCCTAAGGGTTGATCAACCGCGTCTTGAGTTCGGTAATGTCTAGTAGAATCTGTCGAGCCAAATCCCGAGATATTTTGTGTTGTGGTTTCTTTGGGTTCTTAAATGCGAGAGTTGGTGGACGATTCCACCTTTGCAGTGTTTGTCACCTTCATTAGTGCCCTATGGAAGTCTACCTGGTTTTTGGATGTCTACAATGTATGGTGGAGAGTATGAGACTCCCTCGCAGTTAGACGGATTATATATCCGTTTGGTGCCGTTTGGGGGGTGTGTCCAAGAGCGACCACTTCGCCCGTGTTTTTGGGTGGTGCGTCCAAGAGTGACCACTTCACCCGTGTTTTTGGGTGGTGTGTCCAAGAGTGACCACTTCGCCCGTGCCTTTTGGGTGGTGCGTCCAAGAGTGACCACTTCTCCCGTGCCTTTTGGGGGGTGTGTCCAAGAGCGACCACTTCGCCTGTGTTTTTGGGTGGTGCATCCAAGAGTGACCACTTCGCCCGTATGTTCGGGTAGAGTCAACCACAGGTGCCTAATAAGTTTTTTTTTGTATTTTCTTTCTGGTGAAATAATCATGTAGCCACCTTATAGCCTTGTGCATATGGTGCACCCTTGTGGACGTGAAAAATCACGAAGGAGTTCTTTTCCGATTGATGCCCTGTTTTATTTTGTACTTTACTTCAGTGCTTGTGGTCTTGGGTTGGTACCCCTGTTGACCTTTGTTTATTTTGGCTTATTACTTTTACTGCCACTACTTGTACCTTCTTGCTGAGGTATTCTGTTTTTGGAATGCCTCAGGTTCAGAGCTGTAGCAGTTAGTAGTGCCGGTGTTGGATTTCTGGCGGCAGTGTTGGCCGTGGTTGTTGCCTCGTCTTAGCGAGGTAGTTGTTGTTGGTTTAGTTTTACTAGTTCAGACATACTTTTGTACGTGGGTTCGTGTCAGATTGTTGGCGCCAACTGATTTTGTTAATTGTTGATACTTGCTAGCTGCTCATTTATTTAAAAGTGGATGTGTTTTGCTTGCTCTCTGGGAGGATTTATGCTAGGAATGCATGTTAGGTATTTTCAACTATAAAATCTAATACTATTACTTCATACATTGCATGATTTGAAACTCTAACTCGTTACTTTTAGCGACCGTAAAAGCTATCTTTTCTACTATAATAAATTTAGAGTTCTACATGGCATGAGTTGTCCTTTGGGGACGTTTATTCTCATGTAGGATGTTTGAGTTAATCTAATCAAGTATTTTTCCGCAGCATATCTTATATTTTGATTCGTGGACTAGATGAGCCACTAAGCCGAGGGATACGACTAACTTCTACTCGTGACTGATTTTTTCCTTAAAACAACTTAAAAAAGGAACCTTTCTTCATTGTCAGTTGGTGTCTGCCTGAGCGCCCGCAGTTATCCCCTGCTGACGTGGCATCATGATGCACATTTTCCCTTACTCTGATAAACTTTATTTGCGGTGAAAACACGGGTTGTGACAACTCGAGAGGCTGCTCAACCCGAGCAGGACACGCCCTGGGACACACCCGTGTCCCAGGCTGTGTCACCCAACCTGAACCTGAATTGGGATTTGGGGTGTTACAACCCTCCCCTCCTTAAAAGAAATTTCGTCCCGAAATTTCGCTCAGCTGTAGACATCAACATAACCACTTCGTTCCGTAGCAAAATGATCCGGGTTAGAGCCCAGAGGCCGCAGCTTGTCTCTCCCCACGACATCGCACAAAACAGTCAGTAACATATCATACATACACACATACACACCATACTCATATCTTTCCCAAATATACATACATCAACAGAATCATTCCTTTATTACACCTTGATCGAATGATCACCTGGATAAAGCAAGGTGTACACAAATATCTCATTGTTCATTCCTACATACAACCTCAAATTACATCACCAAAGTAATACAGTTCACTCTTTCATTTTACTTCCGCTCATCCACATCTTTCATCAATCATTTTATGGCATCTTGTACTTCCAAACTAAACACTCGAGGCTGTTGTACTTCACCGATTGAGCTTTGTGGCTCCTACAATTCAAGATTATGCACTCGAGGTTGCATCCAGGATGCAGATGACTCGGCCACTTCTTTACCCTTTTCTTCATAACACGCACCTGTCTTTTTCTCACTCCTTGGAGGGCCACTCCAACAATCACGGGCTATATGTCCCTGCTTCCCGCATTTAAAACATGTGCGTGTTTCAACCCGTTCTTGTCCATAGGTTGCTCCCGAAGAAACAGTCGACGGAGTTGGTTCAGCAGGCCTGAAGCTTTTCTTATCTCGTCTCCTAAACTTCGATTGTTCCGACTGTGGGACTTTGAATTCCGGCTTGTCCGCCGCCAAGTTCTTCTTGTTCTGTACCCGTTTCAAATCTTTCTCCAGCGCCCGGGATGTATCTACCAACGCTTGGAAGGCTTGGTTCACCGAACTCGGGAGTGCCAACCTCAACTCATCACGCAGTCCCTCATAGAATCTATTCGTCTTCCACGCCTCTTCAGCGAAAGTAGACCCCTCATAGCACCCCAGCCTATTAAACTCATGCATGTACGTATCAACATTACTCTCACCCTACACCAGACGTTGGAACTCATTTTCCATAGCAATCCACTGCGACATTGGCAAATACTTGGTCAGAAATAATCGTGAGAATTCTTTGATCGATATTTCTTCCAATCCTCGACCGGCCAAGTAATGCAATTCCACTTCATCCCACCAAAATCTCGCATCTCCTTCCAACAAAAAAGTGTCTAAGGTGACTTTCTGCCCCTACGCAGTCCTGATTGCTGTCAGTATCCTCTTCACTCTTACGAGCCAATCTTCAGCATGCGTTGGGGAACCCGTTCCTCCAAACGTAGGTGGATGAAACTCCATAAACCGCTTCAACTGCTCACCATCTGCTTACTCATCCACCACAGCTTCAACATGCTCTTGCCTTGCACTAAGCCGTACTGGCACCCCTGCAGGCCTTGCCTGCCCAATAGGCTGTGCATGTAACACTGCGAGCACAGTCTTAGTTACCACACGTATGGTCTCCACCAAGGGAGGTGTAGGCGCCTCAGCTGGTGACGCACTCTCATCAAACTGCTGGGGCTCAGGCTACCCAGCACCACTCCACGCCACCTATCAATGTACAAAACACCAGTTACATCCATTCCATAATGACAAACATACATTGACTACACACTCACGCTCCTCATGTGCATGTATTACATTCCTAGTGGATATTCATGAGTTCAATTATGTTCTCCCTCCCCAAAAATCTCAAACCTGACTCCGATACAACTTTGTAACGCCTCCATTCATCATATGGAATATAAAAGTGGTTCCGGCCAGGGCCCCACGCCTTATTTCACAGACAAACGACGTGTTGGAACACCCTATTACTAATTTGGGTCAGGATCTCTATGTCTCTAGGAACCTTTGCTTGACCTTCTGTATAGCTTAATAGGTCAATTAGAATTGTGTCTAAGGGTTAGAAGTCTAGGTTTGGAAGCTGCCCTGAAGACCAAGATTTTCTGTCTGGAGACTAAGTCTGATCGTCGAGCTCAGCACGACGATTCGTCGAACTCTGGTCGACGATCGTCTAGCTCAACTTCGACAGATCGTCGAACTCCATTCGACGATCGCTGAGCTCAACTTCATAATATCGTCGAACTCCATTCGACGATCGGTGAGCTCAGTTCGACGATTTTGACTCTGCATTAGATCTTTATCTCTGAGCTCAGTTCGACGATCTTTGAGCTCAGATCGACGATTATCTTGCTGCTGTGTGTTTTCAGATCACTGAGCTCAGCTCGACGATAGCAGAGCTCAGTTCGACGATTTCAGATAACTTCCAGAATTCAAAATCAAATCAGTTAGGAGTTATTCTGCAATTAATTCAGAGATTTGCTATCCGTTTTCATTCAATTCTGGAGCAAGTTTCAAGGGATTTTTCAAGGAATATATCTGTGGACTTTCCTCTAGAAGAGATTATGCAATTAAGGATGCAATCAATGCAGACCAACGGCTATCCTTGACAGAGAATAATATTCTATTCTATACTAGAGAATAAAAGACAGGATTTTTGAATCTCTCACAACAGAGCACACACAATACAGATTACAGAGAAAACCTCAAAAATTTTCTGTCCAAAAGAATTCTGAAGAACACTCATCCAAGGAGATCAAGTTTTCAAATCTTCAGATCTCTTTTAGTTTTCAAAGTGTTCAAGGCCAACATATTCCAGACTCCAGACATTCAACATTTCAGCTATTGCTGAAATCATCTTCTGCTGGAGTTCAACCTTTGAAGGCCTATGACCCTCAGCAAAGCTTCTCTTCCTGAAGATCTCAAGGATTCAGGGGGAGCTTTGACATCAATCCACATAGTCTTCTCAGTTGTTTGAGAAAGAGAAGACTGCCATCACTCTCTCACCCCCACTCTGTAAAGGGTTTTTCAAACTCCCTTCAAAAGTTTGAATCTGTTTTTTGAGCACCTTGTCAAAAGCTCATTGGTGGCAAGACACCTGATCAAAAAATCTGCTTTGGTTTTTGAGCACCTTATCAAAAGCTCATTGGTGCCCAGGACACCTGATCAACTCATCCTGCAGTGGATTCCTACCTAGGATGGTAGAAGAGTGGATGTACCCAAGTTTGGGGAACCACTATATTCCCTTGTGTCATCTGGTTTTGGCTTGCTTTCTTTTTGTTTCTGGCCTTGATTTTTCTGTGCTTAGTTTTTGCATAGCTTAGTACTGTGATTAGATTTATTTCTGCTTCCCTGCTCACACATATTACAACAATTGTTGTAAAAGTTTGTAAAAGTTTTTAAAGCACCATATACTCTATTCACCCCCCTCTAGAGTATATCAGATCTAGTTGCACTTTCAATTGGTATCAGAGCGAGGTTGGTTAAACATACCATACCTGATTGGTTGTACAGGCTAACACCTGAACCCAAAGATCCCAAACTAGATCTGTTTTTCTTTTGTACTTTATTATTAGATTTTGTTTGCACAAATCATGGCCCGAAACAAGGATTATGCTAGCACCAGACCTCCAGTGTGCAATCTGTCAAAGTTTGCACTTTGGAAAGCAAGGATTAGACTTTACATGAATTCTATTGACGAAGATATATTTAATTCTGTTTTGACAGTGTGTCCAAGACCCCCAGAGAATACAAGTACAAATGCTGTTCCACCTCCATCAGGAACAGATGCTGACATCAAAAAATGGAAAGTAGCTGATGCCAAGGCTATGAACATTCTAGCCCAGACAATGTCAGATGACATATTTCAAAAGGTAGCTGAATGTAATTCAGCCAAGAAAATTTGGGACAAACTCTCAGAAATAGTCTCAGGCTCAGCTGATGAGAGAAAGGACAGAAGATCCCATCTCATCTCTCAATATGAGAACTTCAAGAAGGGAGAGACTGAGTTAGTGGGAGATATGTACAACAGACTAAGTCTAATTGTCAGTGAGCTAAGGACATTGGACAAAGAGATCTCTCTAACAGAACTTAATGACAAGATCCTAATGTGCTTCCCCAGCACTTGGGATTCAAGAATCTGGCCAATTAAAGATGCCAGAAGTCTGAATGAGATCACCACTGAAGTTTTGTTGGGTAAGTTCAAATCTTATGAGCTACTCATCAAGAATAGAGAGGAAGAACAGAAGGCTGCTTCACCAGCCACAAGAAAAGAGAAGACCATAGCATTCAAGGCAACTGAGGATCTGCCTGAAGATAAAGCCACAGGCAATGATGAACTACTCAGCTTGCTGGCCAAAAGATTCTACAAGATGGCCAGAAAGGACTTCAGAAGAAGATCATACAAGGAGCAGGACAAGCCAAGGTATGACAAGTCCATTAACAACAATAAAGACATCATTTGCTTTGGTTGCAGGAAACCAGGGCACATAGTTCCTGACTGTCCAGAGAACAAGAATAAGGACAGAAGGGACAGAAAAGAAAGAAGGAAGGAGAAAGACTCCAAAAGAAATGGCAATAACAAACCATTCTCAAGCAAAAATAAGCATACAAGGAAAGGGTTTGTTGCTGAATCCTGGAGTGAGACAGAAGAGGAGTCAGAAGCCTTTTCTAGCTCCAGTGATGATGAGGATGATGTAGAAGAAAAGGAGTTCTGCATGATGACAATCAATGCCTCACAACACAATTCAGAGGAAGAGGAGTCAGAGTCAGACTCAGAGACTCAACCTGAAGAAGATCAAGTAATTAGCTTTTTTGATTTTAGTTCAGAAGATTTTAAATCTGAATTTAAAGCGCTGTGTTTAGACCTGCTAAAGTCTGAGAAAGAGATTATCTCTCTCAGAAATCAATTATCTGAACAAAATGTTTTAAAGTCAGAAAACCTCAAACTCTCTCAGGAGTTAGAGAACTGTAGGGAACAGATAGCTACCCTGAAAAGTGAGCTCTCTGAGGCCAAGAAGCTTGAGGAATCCCTTAATGGGAGAAGCATCAAGCTAATGGACATCACAAGCACAGTGAACTCTAGATTTAACAGTACACTGGGCTTGGGTGCTTCATCCAGCCAACCTATAGTCCTAACAACTCCCATCAAGTTTATTTCTGACAAGGGAAAGGGAGTTGTAGAGGTTGGCAGGAAAAATTCTGATCTGCCTCAGAAAACCAAGTCCCAGCAGAAATCGTCGAACAGAGATCGCCGATCGCCGAGTGAAGATCGACGATCGCCGAACGCAGCTCGACGATCTCAGGAAAAATCGTCGAACGCTGATCGACGATCTCAGCCAAAGTCGTCGAACGCAGGACGACGATCTCATATACCTGACCTCAACCATAGTCGACCGTCGAACGGAGCTCGACGATCTGACCCAAGATCGTCGAACGCAGCTCCAAGATCGTCGAAGAGAGGTCAGAGCTCTGGAAACTTTTTCAAAGGCAAATCAAAATTGAATCCTAAGGGTTCTTCATCCCAAATCTTTAACCCTTATACTGAATGGATTATACCTCCAAGGAGATATCATCCTGAAGGATATAAGACTCTTGGATATTGGAGACATCATCCTTGGATAGCCTAGCAACAGTTCTAAGTTTACTAGGTTAGATATTGGAGATATCCCAGGTTGCTAGGCTATCCAAGGTTAGAACTGTTGCTAGGCTATCCAAGGACAATCTTGTTAGAGGACTACCTTCTGGCCCCTACAAGAAGGAAGGACTCTGCAGGGCTTGTCAATTAGGTAAGCAAACTAAAAATAGCTTTAAGTCACTTAATAAGAGTGATTCACCTAGGATATTGTATCTGTTACACATGGATCTATTTGGACCCATCACAGTACAAAGCTTAGGAGGGAAATTCTACACGTTAGTAGTTGTAGATGACTTCTCTAGATTCACTTGGGTGTTCTTTCTAAGGAAGAAGTCTGATAACTTTAAGTGTCTGACAGAGTTTCTCAAATGCATACAGATTGAGTTCAATACTCACATTGCCCTGATCAGAAGTGATCATGGGACAGAGTTTGATTCTCTTCTTATGCAAGAGTTCTGTCAGAGTGAAGGGATCAGACATACTTTCTCAGCTCCTAGAACTCCTCAACAAAATGGGGTAGCTGAAAGGAAAAATAGAACCCTTATTGAATCTGCCACCACATTGTTGTCAGATGCTCATCTACCTCTATCCTTTTGGGCAGAGGCAGTGAACACCTCCAACTATGTGCTGAACAGAAGTCTGATACACAAACTAAAGGGAAAGACTCCCTATGAATTACTCAAAGGGAAGAAACCTAAAGTTGACTATTTTAGAGTCTTTGGTTGTATTTGCTACATTCATAACAATGACAAGAAATATCTAGCAAAATTTCAAGCCAAAGCTGATGAAGGAGTGTTTCTGGGATACTCCATGATCAGCAAGGCTTATAGGGTCTATAATAAATCATCTTTGAAAATTGAGGAATCTGTTCACATTTCATTTGATGAAACTAACATGTCTTTCAAGGAGAAGATTTCTTCTACCATAGAACCTTTGCAGGAACATTCTCTAGTTGAAGATATGAACAAGTTACAGGTTGCTCAAGAAGAAGAAAGCAGTGAAGATGAAGGGAACGCTCAACACATTGAAGCACAACCTGAAGAGCCAGTTGTTGTACCATAAGAGGAAACAACAACACAGGTTGGTGAACAATCAACACCCCCTTTTGATTTAGTAACATCAAGAGACCATCCAATTTCCCAAATAATTGGAGAAATCTCAGCTGGTGTGCAAACCAAAAATCAGGTCAACCAAAACCTGTTGCACACCTGCTTCCTATCTCAAATTGAACCTCAGTCCATTCACGATGCAGAGCAAGATCCACATTGGATCATTGCAATGCAAGAGGAATTGCATCAATTTGAGAGGAACAAAGTATGGGAACTAGTGCCAAAGCCTAAGGATCATTCCATTGTTGGAACAAAATGGGTATTCAGAAACAAACTGGATGATCAAGGAGTAATTATAAGGAACAAGGCAAGACTAGTTGCTCAGGGATACTCTCAAGAAGAAGGAATTGACTACGACCAGACCTTTGCACCTGTTGCAAGAGGAAGCCATCAGAATATTTCTAGCCTATACAGCTCATAAAGGCTTCAAGGTTTATCAGATGGATGTCAAAAGTGCCTTCTTGAATGGAGACATCAAAGAGGAAGTTTATGTTAGACAACCTCCAGGTTTTATCTCTCCAACTTTTCCTGATTATGTTTTTAGATTAAATAAAGCATTATATGGTCTCAAGCAAGCTCCTAGAGCATGGTATGAGACCCTAGCATGCTTTCTCTTGGAAAATGGTTTTATAAGGGGTAGAGTAGACCAAACTCTTTTTATTAGAACCCATAAGTCCCATACCCTACTAGTACAAATTTATGTAGACGATATCATTTTTGATTCTACTGACTCAAAATTGTGCAGAAGGTTTTCTAACCTAATGCATTCTAAATTTGAGATGAGTAGCATGGGTGAGCTATCCTTCTTCCTAGGATTGCAAGTCAAATAACATGCTGAAGGCATCTTTATTTCTCAAACCAAATATGCTAATGAACTGGTTAAGAAATTTGGTATGTCTGAGGCATCTTGTATGAAAACACCCCTGCCTACCAATGTTGTATTGGATGCTGATGAATATGGGAAACCTGTTGATCAGACAACATATAGAGCAATAATTGGCTCTTTACTGTATCTTACAACTAGTAGACCAGATATCATGTTTGCTACATGTATATGTGCTAGGTTCCAAGTTAGACCTAGAGAGTCACACCTAACATTAGTAAAGAGGATTCTCAGGTATGTTAAAAGTTGTCCAAATCTAGGTCTCTGGTATCCAAAAGATTCAGCATTTGAGTTAACAGGATTCTCAGATGCTGATTATGCTGGATGCAGAATTGACAGGAAAAACACCAGTGGAACTTATCAGTTTCTTGGTGACAGACTTGTCTCTTGGTTTTGTAAGAAACAAATATCTGTGTCAACTTCAACTGCTGAAGCTGAATATATGGCTGCAGGCAGTTGTTGTTCACAAATCTTGTGGATTCAAAATCAACTCCTAGACTATGGTTACAACTTAGAGAAGTCTAAAATCTTTTGTGATAACACAAGTGCTATTTCCATAGCTCAAAATCCAGTCCTCCATAGTAGGACAAAACACATAGAGATTAGACATCATTTCTTAAGGGATAATGTTGAAAAGAATAAAATTAAATTACAATATATCCCAACTGATTTACAAAGGGGAGATATTTTCACCAAGCCTTTGGATGAAAAGAAGCACACCTTCTTCCTAAATCAGTTAGGAATGTTAGATGGAGGAAGCCTTAAATAATATCCAAGATTTTGAAAGCTTAAAAATTGACCAAGACTAGGCAAACATTCTGATTTTCCTTAGTGTCTAGAATTTTTCTGATCTCTGAACTGCGCTCGACGATTTGCCCCAAGATCGTCGAACGGAGATCGACGATTTCCAAAAATCGTCGAACTGAGTTCAGCGCCTCTCAGATAGTATGAACTATCTCTTCCGGTCAACGATTGTCGAACGACGCTCGACGATTTTGTTCTCTGAACGATTGTCGAACGGAGATCGACGCTCTCCAATATCGTCGAACGGAGATCGACGATGTTGAAGTCTCTTCATATTCCTTTAGAAGCCTCGATCGTCGAACTGAGTTCAACGATCTTTCCAATTCTGCGTCGAACCCTAATATAAAACTCTTTTTTCGCCGTCGTTCTCTTTTGCGCTTTCGATTTCTACAAGAATCTTCTTTCCCTCCAAACAGTTCTATGCTTGGTCGTTTTGTTTGTTGAGTTTTTGCAGGTACAATGGCTGTGTCCGTTGCTGTCCTAGCTGCAATGAAGTTTGACGCCGGGTTTGACATTGATATCGAATCATTCAGCACCACCGACAAGATTTTCCAAGACATACTGGGTTTGTTCAAGGATCAAAATCTGTCTGCCCTCACGACCACCAGGATGAAGCTAGCTTCAGATGAGATAAAGGAGTGGGTCTATACTATGGAAGTAATCAAGACAACTCTACAATAATTGGGTCCATTGCTGAAAATCAGGTACCCTTGACCCCCACAGTTTTAACAGAAGTTTTTGGACTGAGAAATGAAGAAGATATTGCTGAGTTATCAGGAGAAGATTATTCTGAACTACTTGCCAGGATGGGTCATCCAGAGGGAAACCCTAGCAAGCTATTCAAAAGGAACCTGTCTGTTGAATACAGGTTCATGGCAGATGTGGTAGGGAAAGTGTTGCTGGCAAAGCACTCTGCCCATGATACTATATCCAGATACCAGCTCTGCCTCATGGGAGCTCTTGTGGATAGAAAAAAATCTGAACTGGGGAGATATTTTCTTTGACCTCATTAAAAAGAAAATAAACAAAAGTTTTGTTAATTTTGGAAGGATTCTTGGAGTTTTCCTGTAGACCAGGTGCCCTGCCTTGCTGGTCTCCTCTGGAGTTCACATAAATGCCTCCAAGAGACTAACCTGTGCCCTCTTTGGCAAGTGGGACAGGCAAATAAGCAAGCCTGGAAGGCCCTCCTCAAGTGCTCCTTCAGGCACAAGGACTCAAGGAGTCACTCTCCCACAGGTCTCTGCCCCTGCAGATGACCTAGCTGCTGCTGTTGCTGCCTCTTCTCCTCCTCCAATTCCAACCCTTCCCCCACCATCCACCATTCCAGCTCCATCCACCATTACCATATATAGCCCATCTCCAACATCACCTTCATCTCCAGAACCCATTCTGCCTCCACCAGCAGACCAATTCCACCCACTATTCTCATACCCTACACCAGATATCACCTCTTCACCATCCATTCCCTCCTTCACCCTCCTGGATGACTCCTATATAGATGATTCCCCATCCTCTCCTCCTGAGTTACCCTCCTCCTCCACTTCATTCCAAGATCTCCTACACCACATCATTGATCAACCAACTTTCACCCCATCCATATCCATTCCCCTGTCCTCCATATCCACCCTACCCACACCTGAGCCCTCCATTCCACACTTCTCCAGCCCTTCCCTTCCAGCATCCCCAGCTGTTTCCATCCCTTCTACCTCTGCTCCAGCTGTTGAGCAAGTAGACCTCTCAGCCCTAGCAGACAGGCTGTATGAGCTGATTGTCCCCATGCTCTCTCTCCTATTGGAGACCTCTTTAGCTCCTCTACACTAGTCAGTGGCAGCTCTATCTGCCAGGCTCTCCTCCCTCTTCCCTCAGGCAGCACCCACAGCAGTGTGCCTTGATCCAGATGTATCTGCATCTAGGCAGGGGGAGATGCCACATGAAGAAAGCCCTCTTGCTGTTGCTACTGCTGTTTCTGCTTCTTCTGCTGCTCCTCTTGTTGCTGCTGCTGCTGAGCCTCCTTCTGCAGTTCTTGCAATTGACCTAAGGTCTTTGCTATCTGCTTTTGATACTGCCTTCTTCAGCTGTTTGCCAGAGAGTAATGCTGTCCAGCCCCCAGAAGACTTATCCAAGGCATTGGTTCCTTTCTCTTACTGTGACCCTAGCATTATCTCCTCTTTTGTACATTCAGTGATTGCTGCCACTGAAGATGTTGCTGCTGCTGCCTCTACTGAAGAAAGGATTGTTGATGTTGCTGCTGCTGAAGATATTCATATTGCTGCTGAAGTTCCAACTATTTCTGATGCACCAATATCCAAGGATATTCTGATGTCAGAGGCCACTGAAGTTGAACCTGCTGCAATTTTTGATGATGTTACTGCTGTTATCAATGAAGTTGTTGCTGCTATCACCTCTCCAGCTTCTGTGGCTGTTAGTGAATCTGCTGTTGAGAGTGAATCTGTTGTTTCTGCTGTAAGTGAGACTGTTACTGCTGCTGTCACCACTCCTGCTGCTGCTGTTGTTGCTTCTGCCTCTGTTCAGCTGAAGAAAGACTTGATGAAGAGAATAGATGCTCTATATGATGACCAGAGTTCTGAATCTGATGAGTTCAAAACAGACTCTGATGATTCTTCTGCTACTATTGCCAGGAAAAGGAAGACAAGGAGCAAGGCAATGAAAAGGGTTCCTCCTGCAAAAGTCAAAGATAACAATGACATTCCTTATTACATCCTTCATAATTGCCATATCACTGAACATTGGATGCAATATTCTAAAAACCAGCTGAAAGCCATGAAGAAAAAGAGAAAATATGAAAAGGGCTCTTCCCAATTCCAGCACCCTCATCCTCCTCCACCACCTCCTCCTGATGCAGGTGCAGGTGGAAGCTCTACAAGTCAACCCCCAGCCAGAAGCCAGGCTCCCTATCAACCCCATGCCAGATCCTACTAAAGGGAAAGCCAATCTAGGGGTTCATATTCTAGGAGAGGAGGATACAGGGGTAATCAGAGAGATTTTCAAGTTTATTCTAAAGGGTACTCCAGGCAGCACCCATATTCCAGGGGAGGACATGGTTCTTCTGATACATCAACTGGTCCTTTCCCTTACAAGCTAAAAGAGACTGTGTCTGCCAGGCCTCCTCAAGACAATCCTTCCAACAGGTATGAGCCACCTGTACCTTTTGAGGACCCTGAGAATAATCCATCTGCTTGGACTACCAGGATGAAGGAATTGGCTGCACTAGATCAGATTAAGAAGGCCAGAGAACAAGGACTAGATGCTTCCAACATTTCTACAATGTCTGAGCAGAGACAAAAAGAACTAGACATATATGCTTCCAGCAAATTTTTTGATGCTGACAGATATATGAAATTACATCCTGCTGCTGTGGTTCCCAGGCCTACAAAGCAAACTTACTTGGGTGCAGCAGATGACACCAGGTCCAATAAAGAAGCTCTAAACCCAAACAGAGAAATTAAAATAGTTAAAGGCAAAGAGAAGAAATGACATTGTAAGGTGACAATTTCTGGAATTTCTGATTATCTGGATGACACATATATATATCTGTGATGTTTCTGCAATGTCTAGCTGTTGTTTTCATGTTTTACTGATTGTATGTTGTTTTTTAAATTTTTCCAAAGTCTGTAAATAGTAATCCTAGCCCAAATAGGGGGAGATTGTTGGAACACCCTATTACTAATTTGGGTCAGGATCTCTATGTCTCTAGGAACCTTTGCTTGACCTTCTGTATAGCTTAATAGGTCAATTAGAATTGTGTCTAAGGGTTAGAAGTCTAGGTTTGGAAGCTGCCCTGAAGACCAAGATTTTCTGTCTGGAGACTAAGTCTGATCGTCGAGCTCAGCACGACGATTCGTCGAACTCCGGTCGACGATCGTCTAGATCAACTTTGACAGATCGTCGAACTCCATTCGACGATCGCTGAGCTCAACTTCATAATATCGTCGAACTCCATTCGACGATCGGTGAGCTCAGTTCGACGATCTTTGAGCTCAGATTGACGATTATCTTGCTGCTGTGTGTTTTCAGATCGCTGAGCTCAGCTCGACGATAGCAGAGCTCAGTTCGACGATTTCAGATAACTTCCAGAATTCAAATTCAAATCAGTTAGGAGTTATTCTGCAATTAATTCAGAGATTTGCTAGCCATTTTCATTCAATTCTGGAGCAAGTTTCAAGGGATTTTTTAAGGAATATATCTGTGGACTTTCCTCTCGAAGAGATTATGGAATTAAGGATGTAATCAATGCAGACCAACGGCTATCCTTGACAGAGAATAATATTCTATTCTGTACCAGAGAATAAAAGACAGGATTTTTGAATCTCTCACAACAGAGCACACACAATACAGATTACGGAGAAAACCTCAAAAATCTTCTGTCCAAAAGAATTCTGAAGAACACTCATCCAAGGAGATCAAGTTTTCAAATCTTCAGATCTCTTTTAGTTTTCAAAGTGTTCAAGGCCAACATATTCCAGACTCCAGACATTCAACATTTCAGCTATTGCTGAAATCATCTTCTGCTGGAGTTCAACCTTTGAAGGCCTATCACCCTCAACAAAGCTTCTCTTCCTGAAGATCTCAAGGATTCAGGGGGAGCTTTGACATCAATCCACATAGTCTTCTCAGTTGTTTGAGAAAGAGAAGACTGCCATCACTCTCTCACCCCCACTCTGTAAAGGGTTTTTCAAACTCCCTTCAAAAGTTTGAATCTGGTTTTTGAGCACCTTGTCAAAAGCTCATTGGTGGCAAGACACATGATCAAAAAATCTGCTTTGGTTTTTGAGCACCTTATCAAAAGCTCATTGGTGCCCAGGACACCTGATCAACTCATCCTGCAGTGGATTCCTACCTAGGGTGGTAGAAGAGTGGATGTACCCAAGTTTGGGGAACCACTATATTCCCTTGTGTCATCTGGTTTTGGCTTGCTTTCTTTTTGTTTCTGGCCTTGATTTTTCTGTGCTTAGTTTTTTCATAGCTTAGTACTGTGATTAGATTTATTTCTGCTTCCCTGCTCACACATATTACAACAATTGTTGTAAAAGTTTGTAAAAGTTTTTAAAGCATCATATACTCTATTCACCCCCCTCTAGAGTATATCAAATCTAGTTGCACTTTCACGACGGGATTACGTATGAATATCAAAATCACGTTCTACTCGTATCCTAACTCAGAGCATTCTAGCGCAAGCATTTTAAGTGGTAAGAACTCATCAAGTGAATGTCCACTAAATATATAAACCATACATTTATATATAGTATCAGGAATGTATATAAATACACAACTCTCATGGCCTTAAGGCCTTACAGGTTACTCTTTACAAATATATAGCTTCATACATCGGCACGTAGGCCGTCCACACATGAAATCCAAGAGTTCTTTCCACGGCCTTCATGGGCCTTTAAGCAGCAAGGGATTCATTCCGCTCAATTCAATTCAACCCATTAGCACCTACAATTAGACATCCACCCCAAGAGCGGTAAATAAAGCAACGGTCGGCATTAGCTGATCAATTATAATGACCCTACCCCTTACCCAAGGCAGTGGTTCCTTCCTTATATGCATTGCCATAACATCTATCTATCACAACAATATCACAAACGCCGGCCTCCGCCAGACGCTCTGTACACTCAGGGCATATTACGATGGGCCGAACTCCTTGGCACCACCACCGAGCAGAGGTTTTTAACATGTTGGTTGGCCGGTTCTAGTCCACCAACATGCATGCTGGCGACATTCCGCCCATCTCACTCAGAGGTGCTAACCTCACGACAAACTTGAGCATTTAAATCGCATCTAGATTGACCCACCATTGTGGTGCAGCAAGCCAGGTCGGGGCCGCATCCTCCCATGAATTGCCACCAGTCAATCTTACACCACAAGTCAAGGTCAGCCTTTTCCCGTTGCTCAAGTCATCAATAGCGCAGATCTTGACGTGGGTCGGCCTTCCCTTTCCTGCTCCACACACAGCTCTCCCAGAGCCGATTACCAATCCAGCACATACAATTCAAGTGCTCATCCCGAGCTTTCTAGGTATTCACAATTCGCATGCATCCATAAAATACACAGAGTCTTCTCCGGTTCATAATATAAACATCACCAATCCAGACTACCTGTCCGGATGGGCTTCACACAACATGCTTATGTCGTACTACCTATTTACGGCTCTAAATGTAGACTCAACCTGGAATCACTTACGCTTTCCACCTCTTGGTGAGGATTCCATGCATATGCATAAAGAAAGGACTTCGCTTGTCCAAGAATGAGATCGTTACCCTTCACGATCGCTTTGGAGCCATGATCTAGCCAGATGGAAATCACCGCCATGGCTTTGCCTCCACGAATTTGACCTCGTATCTTAATTCAGAATTCCGCAGCTCCTCCAGCAACCAGCTTCCTCCTCCCCTTCCTTCCTTGCTCTCCTCTCTCCCTAGCTCTTTAGAAAAAGAAATGGTTAAGATGAATGAGAATAACCATGCACTCTCAGCCTTATACCAGCAGGGAAGGGCCTGAACCCTTGGATCCAAGATGAAGGAAATGAACGTCCACGATTTTCCTAGAGATACCCATTTTGGGCTGACATGCCCAGTGACACGCCCGTGTCACAGGCCGTGTCCCTTAAGCGGTGCACAAACCGTCTTATCTAGAACAGGATACGGCCATGTGACACGCTAGTGTCACATGACTGACATGCCCGTATCACACAGTACACGCCCGTGTGACATGACATGTTCCTCAAGCAGTACACCACCAACTCAACCCGAGCGGGACTTGACCATGGGACACGCCCGTGTCCCATGCCATGTACCCCAAAGACACACCCGTGTCCACTAGCACACATCCCTGGCTGATCCCGAGAAGGACACGACCCTATGACACGCCCGTGTCACAGGCCGTGTACACAACTTGACTTGCCGCTCGACAATAATCAAGCACAGTTCGTCGACCAGAGGAGGACACACCCTCTGACATGCCCGTGTCACAGGGCGTGTTCTTTCTCGAGAACTTCTCGAGTGCATTTCGTCGAGCACTCGAGAGGCTGCTTAACCCGTGCACGACACGCCCTGGGACACGCCCGTGTCCCAGGCCGTATCACCCAACCTGAACCCGAATTGGTATTTGAGGTGTTACACACTATATGGATAGACTCTTCTATAACTTGATTTGTCAAGTTATAGACTCTATATGCCCTACTATTGTTGTTATACCCAACAAATATCCCCTCATAGGATTTGACAGCAAACTTAGTCATTTTTGACTTGTCATTGCCTAGGATGAAACACTTGCAACCAAACATCCTGAAGTAGGAAATGTTTGGTTTTCTGCCCTTCAAGTTCTCATAGGGAGTCTTCTTGTGGCCTTTGATGATAAAATCCCTATTGAGCACATGATATGTAGTGTTAACTACCTCAACCCAGAAATATTTAGGGAGAGAAGTGTCACTCAATAGTGTTCTCCCAGCTTCTATGAGAGTCCTATTTTTCCTCTCAGCTAACCAATTTTGCTGGGTAGCTCTTGGAGAGGAGAACTCTTGATGAATCTCTTGCTCTTCACAGAATGTAGTCATTGCAGCAGACTGAAGCTAAGTTCCATGCTCACTTCTTATTCTGACCACAGAGCATGCAAGCTCATTTTGAATTTGCATGACAAAATTTGTGAAGACCTCAAGGGTTTATCCTTTCTTCTAAGGAAGAACACCCAAGTAAAACTGGAATAGTCATCCACCACCACAAGGTTGTAGACCTTCCTACCTATACTATGAACATGCATATGACCAAACAAGTCCATATGCAGGAGATACAAGCATCTCACAGAGTCCTTGGCCCCAATGCTCTTGAAAGTGGTCTTAGTCTGCTTACCCTTTTGGAAAGCAGCACAAATACCCTCTTTGGAGCATTTCATTTTGGGATCATTCCTAACAAGCTCATCACTGAAGAGCTGACCAATGATCTTATAATTCAAATGAGCCAGTCTCTTATACCACTGGACACAATATGAAACTTTCTCATCTGCAACTAGGCAAATAGGGGAACTGTTATCTAAGCAAGAAAAATTCAAGTAATCAACATTCCCACTCCTAGTGCCAATTAAGATGACACTTTGATCACTTAACGTCTTGATGTGGCACTTATCCTTGTGTAAGGAAATGTCATAACCAAGATCACATAGTTGGCTTATTCTTAAGAGGTTGTGTTGCAACCCCTCCACATAAGCCACATTTGTGATCGTGATTATGCCATTTGAGATATTACCATAGCCTCTGGTTATCCCCTTGTCTGAGCCTCCAAATATGACCATGGGTCCATTCTTTACTGGAGTGTACTCCTTCAATAGCTCCTTTGTTCCAGGCATTTGCCTAGAACATCCACTGTCCAAGTACCATTTACAGGATTTGGTACTTGAACTAACCTGAAAAGAATGCAAGTCACCTTACCTTAGGACCCCAATTTCTATTGGGTCCTAGGTTCACATTAGCCTTGAAATAACCATGCCTTCCTATAGAATTTCTGACAGGTTGGCAAGCTCTAGACACTTAGGGATTGTGCCAGCAATCTACAGCATAGTGGCCGACTTTGCCACAACACCAGCACTCATAGATATTGTAAGACCCCCCTTTTTTTTTTCTTTTTGAACACCGGGGTCTTAGGCCCAGAACCGCCGTTTTGCGGTGACTCCTTCACGCCCTGAAGAGTCATCACCACAAAGAGCCGATCCTGCCGGCCATCTCGATCACATAAAGTAGCAAAATAATGAAGGAAAAGGAAGCTATCTGTCCACAGAGAATCGCATGACATAATAAATATAACTCCACGAAGGGAGTGTCCACAGAAAATAACATCAGAGTAGCAAAACGGGCTTATGCCCGGTACATCAAATCCTCACTACAAGATCTCTCATGCAGAAACAAAAGTAGAAAACTGCTCAGGGTCGAGACTCACGGTCCCGGCTGTGTGAACTCCGGAGCTAGACTGCCCCACCTCCAAGCGCACCGGTCTCTGGGGCTGCTCCTCCATGCTGGTCTCCGCGATCCCCTAAATGATGCGGTTCGAAAACCGTTAGTCTAAAAGACTAAGTCCTATCATCCCCCACCCCTTCCCCCACGGCTCCTAGGCACCGAGCGGAGAGGAAGAAAGGGGAGGACTTGAAGGTGGAGAATATCAAAACAGATGGCAGCGGTCCTATTCTAGCAAGTTCTATAGTATATAAAGACAATAAGCTGTAATATGAAATGTAACCTTCACTTATGTGAAAAACACATAAGCCAAGGGGTCTTTTGCAAGGCTCCCATCGTATAAAAAGTCCCATACCGATTTATACGCTGGGGTGTCGGTGGTCAAACAGTAGTAACTAAATATATCAAAATTAACCTTAATTTATAAACTTGCCCACACAAGCTTATAGACTAAGGGGTCGTTTTGCAGGTCCTAAGGTATAAGCGTCCCATTCCACTTATACTTTAGGTGTCAAGGTTAAAGGTAACGATTATGCCATGACATGTAAGTGGGTATGATGGACATGCAAGTGCAACACACACACCCGACTCTGTGCACACAGACCTTTAGTTCCCCCTTTCTGGAGCCGTAACCTCCCAGGATACCTCCGTAGTGGCAGACGGAAGCGGTGGGTTGGGCCTCGCCCACCTCTAAACCAGTAAAGCACTACCGGTCAGACCTATCGTACGCCTCAACGCTTGGTGCACGAAGCGGACTCCTGCGTACTCTTGCCGGCTGGCACACCGGACTTCTGTTGGCGAAGTGCTAACCACACTTGCCGAGTCAACGTATTGGCGTCGGTGCATCGACCCTCCTATACCGAAGACCAACCACCTTAATTTCCTTCCTGTTATGCACATGCAAATTAGCGTAATCAAGAATCGAGCCGAAGCTCCCCGGACCAACACGTCCGACTCAAGCAATCGAGCCGAAGCTCCCCGGACCCAAAGTCCGCCTTTTTAACCATCCGAGCCGAAGCTCCTACCGAACTTCTGGTGCCATTAGTTTTGTGGAATGTGCAACCCTAATTACTAAGTTACTCTTTCAGCTTGTTAAACAGTTTACGTTAACCCAGGACTGCCCCCGGTATTCCCTTTGAAGGGCTCTCAAGGGGCACTAGGAACTATGTTGGGATTACGCCCAGCGTTCCCTTTCGCAAGGTACTTATTTTATTATTGGTTGATTCCCTTACCCTTTATTTTCTCATATTTCGATATGCTAATCCTAGGGTAGTTTGACTCCAACTCTCCTGGGTGGGACGATCTTTCGTCAGACCCGAACGCCTATAACCCTAGACAGATCCACACCTTGCTCACTCATCTTCCAAAGACGCAGCCCATTCCACTTGTCCTTACAACAACCACCATGACTCATCATACTTGCCCTAATTCACATCCAAATGAAATTCTGCAGTTTTGCTATATGCAGACCACTTAAGCTACATGACCCGTAAAAAGGGAAGTATATGAAATACTCATCCAGTACACTTATGATAATTATTAGAGGTCTATTATGTTAGATATAGTCTAAATTCAGAGAATCATATTTTTCCCAATTAATCTACTATTTATTGAATTTTCCTCAAAAACTAGGCCATAGTCAATTTGAACATGAACCACAAGATTTTCTCAGGTAATGGCCTCCTAAAATTTGTATTCACTAAATAACAGAGAAATATTATTGGTTGCCAATTTTCATAATTTTCCAGATAGTTTTTGACCTCTAAAGGATTTATTAAAATAATTCCTAAAATCAAATATAATGAAGGAAGTGCCACAAATATGTCTCCAATAATTATGTAAAAATTACTAGGGCTTCATAAGGAACTAAAAACATCATGATGAAGAAACTAGAATTTTTCAGACAATCTAAATGTCATTATTAAATTTACCAATGTTCCATAAAATTAAATAATTAAAGAAGCAACTACTAAATATCATTCTTCAAAAATTTCATAAAATTTACAGAGATGGGTACCATGATTACAAGCCCCTTTGCTAAGTTTCATCAGGTTTAATCAAGTATATTTTTCTCCAAAAATTCCTAAGTGAAAATTGTAAAACATGACTTTGTGAATAAAGTACCAAACATATTCATCCAAAATTTATTATAAAATTTCCAGAGATATATATACCCTAAGAAACTACCCATTCAAAGACTTAGGCCTTTTCAGAAAGTTTTGGTATTAGATCTTATGGTTTCAAGCTAGTGCCCTAAACTAGGGTTATGGATTTAAGGGGTTTTAAGTCTTCCAAATGCCCTAAAATTTTAACCACAGGACCATAGTAACCTTATGGACATCATTCCCAAGTTTCAAGTCCATCCAAGGTCTTTTGACCCCAATTTCTTCAAACCCTAGAAATTTACCCTAAAGGGCCTACCCTAAAACTCTAGGGCTACCCTAGTCCAATCCACTCCAAACTCCATAAGTGAGTGTAAAAAGTCAAATTATATCAGTGGCCAAAATTTCAGCCTCTGATGAGGGAATTTGGCCACTCAACCATCAAATAGTGGCTTTTGACCAAAATACCCTTATAAGGTCATATATAGGGTGGGTAAATTACCTATCCTAAACATCTCCAAATGAGCTAAAGTTTTAACCCTATACCTATCATGACATCTAAGACCACCCACCAAAATTTGGGGGAGTTTTAAATTAATTAGGTGACATAATTAAATTAATCATGATTTATTAAATTTTTCTAAAAACTATAGAAAAATATTTTCCAAAAATTCTATATTTTGGACAGGTTCTAGATATGACTAAGACTTTCTCACTGCCCAAATTTCAACTTGTTTGGACAAGGAATGAAGTGTGGGCACCAAAAATAATTTCTGTTTAGGCCTTGGTATAGGTCCTACCAAAAAGGGTACCCTGGTCTAACCAGTGGCCCAAAAGGGTCCAAACAATTTTTGCTACAAACTAGACACCCTAAGCTACAATTTTCATGTTGGGCAGATTTCCATTCAGGGTCCCTAAGTATTTTTAAAAATTAAATACATTAAATACATCTAGTGTGACAGAAATGAAATGATTTTTATTTAAATCCTAAAGTATTTGATTTGATGCCGCGCGAATCTTGGCGCAGATCGACGACGCTGGGTTATCGTCCCCGATGAGCCAATGGCCAGGATCGCTTCTTCCTGTGCCGACTTCAAGCGTCTGCCGCCGGCCACCCAGTCCCTTCCCCGGCCGGCCACCGCCACCATCACCTCCGTTGAGGTGGTGGCTATCGCCAGACGGCGGCACAGCCGCCGGAGGGGCGGATTCCGGCGATCCAACCAAATGAATTCTCGGCCGAAGGCCATGAATTTGCGAGTTGGATCGGGCTCAATTGTGCCCGAACCTTGGCCCTAATGAAACCTAAGATCTACCCATGAGAAAAGAGAAGGAGGAGGACCTTCCTGGCGGCCTGGATGCGAGAGGAGCGGCGGGATGCCATTGACGACGGCGGCGGCGCTCGGCTTCTGCAACTGCACAGTGGAATGGCCCGTCTCCTCCAGGTAAATGCTCCAAAATGATCCCCTCGGCTCCCTGAAGGTGTTTAAATGGCAAATGGGGGAGAGGAGAGGCTGGTTCTTCAATAGCCATTAACACCATTAAAGATGTGGCTCGGGTTGTGTGGAGGGGGGCTGAACCCACCCCTTGGTGGCCAGGAAATGGCTGGAATCAACTCCTCTCCCCTAGAGGAGTTGATTACAGCCATAACTGGTGGCTGTTGGCCTTCCTTGGCCGGCTTCTCTCTTTCCTTTCCTCTTCCCCATTTTCTCTCTCCTCCATTATCATGGAGAGGAGCTCTTTTCTCTCTCCTAGTCACCTCTAGTTGACTAGTCAACCTCACAAGCTAAGGGCAGCCCACTTGATTATGATGGTCATGGGAATGGGTTTAGCCTAAAGGAGAAGTGGCTTGGGCTTGGGTTAGCCCTTTTTGGGCTAAGTTGACTTGACCCCAAATGAGGGTTGACTTGGTCAGTTTGACCATCTAGGTTGACCCCATTGGGTCCTGGGTGATTCATTGGCCTCCCCAAAGGTCCATGTAGGGTTGGGTAGGGTTGACTTGGCACCTTAAAGGTCACTTGACCCTTGGTAAGGTCACTTTGACCATTTTAGGGCTAGAGTTGACTTGGGTCAACATGACCATTAGGGTTCACCCCTATGGATCCTTGGTGACCCATTGACTTCCCTTAGGGTCTAGGTAGGGTTATGTAGGGTTACCCTGCACTTTGGAGGCCACATACCCTTAGTAAGGGTACTTTGACCAGATTAGGGCTTGAGTTGACTTGAGTCAACCTGGCCTCTAGGGCTGACCCCAATGTGTCCTTAGTGACCCATTGACCTCACTTTAGGGTTAGGAGGGCATAGGTGGGGTCCTCTAGACTAGGAGTGGGTCAATTGGCCCTAAGTAGGCTAGATTGACCCATTCAGGGCTAGGGTTGACCTTGGTCAACTGGGCCTCTTGGGTTGGCCCTAATGGGTCTTTTTGGCTCTAATGGGTCTCCCAAAATGTTTGGGAGTGTTGTGGTAGGGTCTTGGGGCCATGGTGAAGCCCCATTGTCATTCTAAATCATTGTTCAAAATTCTACTATTTGCAGACCATGGTGATCCCTACCTTGGCCTCCTATCTCTTGGCCCATTTCTGGCTTCCTAGTATTTTGTCATGACCCAGTCATGGCCAAAACCACTCTTAGGGGTCTAGTTGGAAATGGGATGTTACAGATATTATATCTCCTTTTCTATTTGGGACCAGCATTTGGCTGTACTGATTCCTGAACAGTGGGGAGATGTGCTGCACTATACTTCTGCCTTCTATCAGCAGTAATTTGACTGAAGGACAATCTTTCAGCTGACTGTGTTCTTCTTCTCTGAGAACCATCAGCGGCATGTCTCTTTTCAGCTAACATACATCTGATAGCATCTGAGATTTCCATTCCAACCCTGCCAGAAGTCTCACCTTGAGTCACAACTTTTGCTGGATGATTAAGAATTTTAGCAGCAACAATATCTTTGAGTTTTGGGGCTGGGGCACCAAAAACAAATGGTACAGGATGGGCCATTTGGATTTCCTCATGGGCAGCCTTAAAGGCTTTCACATGGCTATTCCTTCCGCCATGGCTGGGGCCACATTGGTCCATACTAGTGTATCCGTCGTTCTCCCAGTGACCATAACAACTTTCATGGTCATACCTGTTAGAAGGCAACAATTATCACAACTCGCATTATCACCGCATATAATAACTTATCAGAGTAAGGGAAAATGCGCATCATGATGCCACGTCAGCAGGGGATAACTGCGGACGCTCACGCAGATACCTACTTAAATATGAAGAAAGATTCTTTCAGTTATTTTAAGGAAAATCAGCTAAGTGCAATAGTTAGCTGTATCCCTCGGCTCAGTGGCTCACTTAGTCCACGAATCAAAATATAGTTATACACTGCGGAAAATACTTGTTTAGATTGACTCAAACATCCTACATGAGTTTAAACGTCCCCAAAGGACAACTCATGCTATACAAGGCTCTAAATTTATAATAGTAGTAAGGACAGCTTTTACGGTCGCCAAATATAACAAGTTAGAGTTTTTAAATTATGCAGTGCATGAAGTAATAGTAGTAGATTTTATTCTTAAAAATACCTAACATGCATTCCTAGCATAAATCATCCCAGAGAGCAAGCAATCCACATCCACATATATAAAAAACTAAGCAGCTAGCAAGTATCAAAAAGTAACAATACTGTGAGCGTCAACAAACTGACATGAACCCACACACAGAAAAGTATGTCTGAACCAGTAACTAAATAAACAACAAACTACCTCGTTGAGACGATGTAACAACCACGACCAACACTGCCGCCCAGAAACTCCAAACCTAGCTCTGCTATCTGCTACTGCTCTGAACCTGAGGCATTCCAAATACAGAACACCTCAGCAAGAAGGAACAAATGGTGGTAGAAATTAAGAAGCCCAAATAAACAAAGGTCAAAGGGGTACCAACCCAAGAACAACAGTACTGAAATAAAGTACAAAAAGAGGAACAAGTCATCATCATGAAGAAGAACTCTTACGTGATTCGTCATGTACAATAATAATACACCAGACGCACGAGGCTATAAGGTGACAACATGAATAATTCGTAAGGAAGAAATACAAATCCTTTATTAGGCACCTGTGGTCGACTTTACCCAAAAACACGGGCGAGGTGGTCACTCGTGGACACACCACCCAAAAACACGGGCGAGGTGGTCACTCTTGGACACACCACCCAAAAACACGAATATAAAATCCGTCTAACTGCGAGGGATTCTCATACTCTCCACCATACACCGCAGACACCCAAAAGCCGGGTAGACTTCCACATGACACTAATGAGGGAAACAACCACTGCGGAGTTGGAATCGTCCACTAACTCCCGCAATCAAGAAACCCAAAGAAACCATAACATAAATATCTCGAGATTTGGCTCGACAGATTCTACTTGACATTACCAGATTCAAGACGCGGTTGATCAACCTCTAGGAGCAATTTACAATCCTAGATAAACTCTAACGTGTTTAATAACGAAAGCTAAGGCATTTATAGTCATCATTAAGACACATTAGGAACGATTAAACATAACCAGACAAGATCGAGCTTACCATGACAAAACCTTACAACATCATGTGATCGTTGAAACGGTTAATTATGACAATAATTTGGAAGAATAAGTGCAGAAAATTTTAAAGACATGAAAATATAGCCATTACCATCAAATCAGATAAGAAGAAACGAGGGGAAACCACCACTTGTCTTGGTTTAACCGGAAAAGTCCACCGAATCACTACACATTGTAGATCGGGGCAAAAAGATGCGGGAGGAGTTGAAATCTGAATAAGAACGACCGAAAAGGAGGTTAGGGCCAAAAAACCATAATGAGAAATCTTTAGAAACGGGGAAGATATTACCACGATGGCGTAGCTCTCGGCGAGAGCTTTCCAGATCTATACTCGGTTGAAGATTTCGAGCAACAGAGCACCGTCGGCGGCCACCGAAAGGAGTACGGACGAACGACCTATTTCTCACCCGTCGCTCTGGTTCGGGAAGAAGAAGAAATTCTCGGTCGGTTTAATGATGATGAAGAAGAAGAAAGTATTTATACTCAAACAGCAGAAATAAACCGAGTTCAGCTAAAACCGGTTTTTTGAGAAAGAAGGAACTGGCCACTCGAGTACTATAGGGGTACTACTCGAGTACAACAAGGGATACTCGAGTACTTGAAAAGGACTACTCGAGTCGTAAGGTGACTACTCAAGTACTCGAAAAGAACTACTCGAGTGGTAAGATCACTACTCGAGTACATGAAAAGACCTACTCGAGTGCCAGGCAACTACTCGAGTACTCGAAAGGAACTACTCGAGTAGTATGGTAACTACTCGAGTACAAGAAGAGACTACTCGAGTACTTATAAGGCAGCTTCTCGAGTACTCGAAAAGAAGTACTCGAGTAGTAAGGCAACTACTCGAGTACAAGAAGAGACCTACTCGAGTACTTATAAGGCAGCTACTCGAGTACTCAAAAAGAACTACTCGAGTAGTAAGGCAAGTACTCGAGTACAAGAAGCGACCTACTCGAGTACTTATAAGGCAGCTACTCGAGTACTAACCGATTATTTGCATGAACAGTACACCTACACGAGATGCAGGAAATTCACTCAAGTCAAGACTTGCAGGAAAAACAATTTCTTTGCAAATGTAGCCTTTTGATCAAACTATATTAATGAATAGTAAAAGACATTTTTGAATAGTACTATAATATTAAAATAATCATACTTATATATTTTGAACAAGGAAACTACGAGATCAAAACGAAGGTCCAAACGATCGCCGAATTAAACGAAACTCACGCCATAGGCGAATACTGACGCTACGAACACAACGGCGAAGTCAAAACCAAAATCTGACGAGCCATTCCCGAGATATTAATCTTCAAAGTATACGGCGAACATAAACAATCCAAAACTTCAATCGCGTGCCGAGACTCCAAAAATGCTCGGATTGCGATAAAACTTGACTAGCAAGCCCAAAATTACATAACTTAAATTATAAATGCAAAATTTTCCAACCACAATAAGGATTCGGCCGACTCGACCGCACAGACGCGAAAATGCCTTAACGACATTGCATCGTCAACTCGACTTTAAAAGTAACGCCACGACGTCATAAATATGACGTTGCCCATTCAAATAAAATCATCGAAAAAAATCGGGGGCGTTACAACAATACTCTCTGAAAAGGAATTTGAGGTAGTGAGGTTAGAGGCACAACCGGTGCCTTCCCTTTTCCCTTTTCTCTTGGATTGTAAGGTTTACCAGGTCCCTTAAATCACAACCCTTTCTTACCAGCTTGGGTAAGGTGGGTATCAATTAAGGGTAGCACAATGCTTGGCTTAGAAAATTTTGTCACCAACAATTTCTCATTTAAGAGATCATTTTCAAGTTTCTGGATAAGTTTCTCATTTGAGACTCTTACCACAAACTAACTGTCAATGATTTCCTTGAGCTGGCCTGCATGTGGAGCCATGTCAGTGAGGGCTTTTTCTTGGTCTTCACATTTGCTTTTAAGACAAAGAAGATATTTTGCCTGCCTCTTTGCAAGTAGCTTGCATTTCTTGAAAGCCTCAGAAGTTATTCATACTTGGCAATTATGGAGTTTACATCATCCTCAGAGTCTGAATCCCCTTCATCTCTTGATGATTGAGCTTCAGAGACCGAGTCAGCCTCATGACTAGAAATAAAAGAATGTGGTTTAGCATGTACCTGAGACTAACCAGGCTGATCCTGACTGCTTTCTTCATCTGTCATTGCCATTAGTCCATGGCACTGAGCATCTCCTTCTTCATTTTCATCCACCTTTGAAACACTCTCTGGGTGTGACAGAGGGGCCCTGATCCCTATTCAGGCAGTAGGGAACTCTTCAGGTTCCTCTTCAGTAACAACAATAAGCCCAATGTAGACTTCATCTTCTTCACTGTCTGACTCAAAGGAAGAGTCAAACCAGGTCTTCTCTTTCTTGGCCACTAGGGACTTCTCTTTCTTCTTTCCCTTATGGTACTTCTTCCCTCTTTCTTCTCTAATCTTTACTGGGCAGTCATCAATTACATGCCCAGATTTGCTGTAGTAAAAACAAATAATGTTAGAGGAAGATTGTTTATTAGAGTTAGGAGCATACCTGTCCACTTAGAAGATTTCCTTTTGTGCTGAAAGGAGGAAGAAGGTCTTCTATTCTTCCAATGCCCCTTCTTCATGAATTTCTGAAACTGCCTAGAGAAGGTAGCAAGGTACTCATCAGATGTATGGTTGTCAGATGAGCTGGACCTGGAGCTCTCAGATTCTAACACAACAGTTCTCCTTACTGGAGAGATCTTCCTTCTGCTCTTGGTTGAAGCTTCAGCTATGAAAGCCACGGATTTCTCCTTGCTCTGTGACTTGCTGCCCTTCTCTTCTTCTTCCTTACTTGTAGCAAACTTCATCTCATAGGATAGTAGCTTTCCAAACAGGGTTGGAGGTGGTGTGTTAGCTAGCCTGCCCATCTCCCTGATGGCACATATCTTTGTGTCCCAATCCTTGGTGAGGGACCTGAGATATTTGTCATTCAACACATAGGTGCTGAAGACCCTTCCATAAGTTCTGAGTTCATTAATAGTTCTAAAAAATCTTTCAAAACTTTCAGCAATGCCCTCAAACTTTCCTTGTCGGAAGGCCTCATACTCCTAGTTGAGCATGAATTTCCTGTCATCCCTCACCTCTTCTGAACCCTCCATGAACACCACTAGGGTGTCCCACATCTACTTGGAGGTCTTGCAGTACACTAGATTCTGGAATGTAGTATCATCTACTGCACTAACAATGATATTTTGAGCTCTCTTGTCCATGGAGGTAAGGAGGAGCTCAACCTTATTCATTTCATTATATGTTTTAGGAGTCTGGATGTTGGCATACAGAACTGAGATCTTCATGGGGATGAATGATCCCTATTTGAAAATGATATAGATCCTAGAGTCATTAGCTTCCATGAACATCCTGACCCTTTCCTTCCAAAGCCCAAACCCCTCCTTACTGCAGATTAACAACTTCATGGCTCCTAATTTCTTGTAGTTTACACCAGACCCCATTTCTTATCTTTTAGCTAACCTTAGGAGTATATGCTCAGATTGTTAAATCTTTTTTGAGTGAACCTCCATCTGATACAACTTGAAAGTTATTTAACTTTAGGTTAGCTAATCACCTAGAGGGGGAGGGGGGGGGGGGTGAATAGATCTTTGAGCTTTTAATAAATTTTTTTGCTATTTTTAACTTGTTCTATCTAGAGCTTATCCTTAAATCCTGCAATCACAAAGACAAACAAGCACACAGATCAAACAACAGAATTTATTGTGATTCCCCAATTGGGTACATCCACATTCCCTCTCCACATATCTAAGCTTATTTGTTGGACTCGACACAAACTTCTCCAAACTGCTCCTAAGAGCTTACACCTCAGATCCTACAGGATCTTCAAGTCTCCTCCAAGACTCACTTCTCAGCCACAAGGGCCTACACTCAGTGGTCAGCTGACCACCAACCTCATGCTGTTAAGCCCTACACTTAGGCTGGGAGGACATCCCTACCTCAGATCCCAGAGGATCCTACCTCCGAGCTCTACAGTGCTCCTACACTCAGTGACCCGCAAGTCACCTACCTCAGCCTTATCTCTAAGGCTTACAGCTCAGGCTTTTCAGCCCTATAACTTCAGGCACAAGGCCCTACTCTTAGAGTGCTGCAACACTCCTACAACTCAGTACCCCTCGAGGTACCTAACTTAGTGCCCCTTTAGGCACCTATAGCTCAGTGACAAGCTTGTCACCTACCTTAGGCACAAAGGCCCTACACTCAGAGAGCAGCACTCTCCACCTCAGGCACTTAAGCCCTACAACTTAGATCCTCACTTGGATCCTACCTCAGTGCCCCAACTGGGCACCTACCTAAGTGACAAATTTGTCACCTACAGCTCAGGCACAAAGTGCCCTACACTCAGATTTGGGAAACCTGAATTCTACATGAAATAAATATAGAGTTGAAGAAAATAAAATTACTTAGAGAAATTACTCCGAGTCAACTTTGCTGGACTGAGCAGATTTCAGTCCAGCTTACCTGCTGTAGAAGGAATCAGCCTTCTTCTACAACTATCACTTTATACTGCTGCACTGATGAGCAGCTTCCACCTTGTTGATGAGATCAATCAGCTAAACTATTCTGTAGAGAACAACCTTGCTGAGCTTGAAGAGCTTCAGCTATCCTTTCTTGCCTTCAGGCTATCCTGGCTGGACTTCAGCTTTCAAGCTTGATCAGAAGTAAATGTCCATCCGCCTCTTTCATTATATATTTCCATTCATTTGATTCGTTAACCCTAATCCTTTACTGTTTCCCCTTTTATATGTGTTGATTTGAATCAATGACACCATAGTATGTGGGCCCACCAAGAATTGGTGAGCGCCAACTCCATCAGAAAGAGACAAAACATCTTTCGGTGTTGTAGCAGCTTTCACGCAACGAGTTCCTGCAATTTTGACTTTGATGACGTCAGCATTGGTCATCAACATCTGGACTTAGAAAATATTCCCGAATCTCATCAAGCGTTGAGTGATGTTGAGACACTCAACGCCATCAGCCTTGGCTCTCAGTGCTTCTGGACTTAGAAAATTCTCTGGCTTTGTCTCAGCGGTTTTATCTCAGTAGTCTCGGCGGTTTTCCATTTTTAGCTGAGATAAGCCATTGTCTCAGTGCTTTCTTCTTATCTGCTGTCAGCTGTTTTTGCACTTAACTGTCTCAGTGGTTTTGTCTCAGCGGTCTCAACGGTTTTTCATTTATCAGCTGAGATAATTCTTTATTTTAGCGCTTTCCTCTTCATTAGAAGCGTTGAGTGAACCTGCTTCACTCAATGCTTTTGGACTTAGAAAAATTCCAACTAATTTTGTTCTCAGCTATTTACCTCTTGACTGTCTCAGTGCTTCTTGCTTCATTTCGAAGCGTTAAGTGAAGGGACTTAGAAAATTTCCAGCTAACCTTGCCTCAGCTGTCTCAGCTATCTCAATGCCATCTTCTCAGCTGTCTCAGCGGTCTCAATGCCATCTTCTCAGCTGTCTCAGCTATATCAACACCATCTTCTATGTTGTCTTCAGCTTTCTCAACATTATCTTCCCAGCTGTCTCAGCTATCTCAGCGGTCTCAACACCTTCTTCTCAACAGTCTCAGCGTTTATGCCGTAGATAGATTTTCTGGCTTTAGCTTGACAAGCTTTGAGCTGAGCTTGGCAAACCGTAAAATGATCTCGACGAATTTTGATCTTCTCAGCACTCTCAGTGCTTTTTACCTTAGTCAATTTTTCTCTTGCTTTAGCTTGACAAGCGTTGGGCTGAGCTCGACAAAATATAACCTAAGCTCAACGAACTTCGAGCTAAGTTCGACGAATTTTGTGTCCTGATTTCTTTAGCTTATACTGAGTTGAGCTTGACGATCAGCAAGCTGATTTCGACAAAATCTGAGCTGAGTTTGATGAAATTTGAGTTTACTGCCCTACTCATTTTGCTTTACTTGTCCAATTTTGGACTACCTGCATGAATGAACTAAAACATACATCAAATATATTATGTGTGTATGTCATTGACCCATTTGACTTCTTACAAATCTGGGATATTGGGATCAATAGATCCAACAGATGCGTCAGTGTAGACTTGGAATCCTTGCTTTCCAAAGGGCAGGGCAAGGATGGGAGCCGAGGTAAGCCGATCCTTCAGCTCTTGGAATGCAGATTCACATTGCAACGTCCATACAAATGTGTCCCAAGCTAATAAAGATGCTTACAAGTATCAATATGACTCCTTGGATGTCGAATGCCTCATGCTGGCAACCATGAATGCTGAGCTTCAGAAGCAACATGAGAACATGGGTTGTAAAGAAATTGACGAGCATCTCAAGAAAACGTTTCAAGGGCAAGCTCAGAAAGAGAGGTTTGACATCACCAAGGTGTTGTTTCAGTATAAGATATGAGCTCGAGACCTATTAGGGGCTTACATACTGAAGATGATTAGGAATATAGAGAACCTTGAAATACTAGGTTTTCCTCTAGGCCAAGAGTTGGCTACAGACCTGATATTACAATTGTTGCCAGATAGTTATGAGCAGTTCATCTTGAACTACAATATGAATGAAATAGACAAGAAACTGCCCGAGCTCTTAGGCATGTTGAGAACTGCTGAAATCAATATGAAGAAGGCCATGCCTGCTAGCTCCATACTAATGGTTCATAAAGGAAAGAGCAAGGCTAAGGGTTACAAGAAGACTAAGGTTGGACCTAAGTCATCTATTGAGCCCAAATCTTCAGCACTGAAAAAGAAAAGCTTGGCAAAAGAAGTGAAATGTCACCACTATGGCAAGGCTGGTCATTGGAGGTGGAAATGTCCTTCTTATATTGAGGGTTTGCAAAACATGAAGGGAGGTATGTCTTCCGCTTCAAGTGTTTATGTTATAGAGATAAATCTTTCTGCTCCTTCATCCTGGGTATTGGATACCAGATGCGGTTCTCATATTTGTATAAATGTGCAGGAACTGGGAAGGAGAAGAATGCTGAGTAAAGGGGAAGTGGACTTATGTGTGGGCAATAAAGCAAGAGTTGCTACTATCGCCGTGAGATTTTACCGTCTTTATTTGCCCAGCAGGCTTGTAATAGAACTAAATTATTATTATTATGTTCCTTCCATAACTAGAAACATTATATTCATATCTTGTTTTGACATGAAAGGATTTTCGTTTATAATTAAGAACAATTGTTGTTCTATTTTATGAATGATGTTTATTATGGTGTAGCCCAAATATTTAATGATTTATATGTTTTGAATATAGAACATCAGATCTATAATATAAAAAATACTAAAAGACTTAAAACAAATGACTCAAACCCTACGTACCTTTGGCATTGTCATTTGGGCCATAAAAATGAGAGACACATATCCAAGCTCTATGAAGATGGACTATTGGACTAATTTTATTATGAATCATTTGAGAGATGTGAATCTTGTTTATTAGGCAAGATGACTAAAGTCCCTTTTACTAGTTTAAATGAGAGGGCTGATAATCTCTTGAGTATAATATATAGTGATGTATGCAGACCTATGAGTTCTATGGCTAGGGGTGGGTATTTCTACTTTGTTACATTTACTGATGATTTTAGTAGATACATATATGTATATCTTATGAAGTGCGAATTCGAGACCTTTGAAAAGTTCAAAGAGTTTAAGAATGAAGTAGTGAACCAGCTAGATAAGAGAGTTAAAGCACTTTGATCTGATCGAAGTGGTGAACACCTAAGTCATAAGTTTCATGATCATCTAAAAGAGTGTGGTATTATATCGCAACTCACTCCACCCAGAACGCCACATCATAATGGTGTGTCTGAGCGGAGGAATCGTACTCTGTTAGACATGGTACGGTTGATGATGAGTCATGTAGATCTGCCTATTTCCTTTTGGGGATTTGCTCTAGAGACTGCTGCTTTTACACTAAATCGTGCTCCAACAAAAATGGTTCTGAAGACACCATATCAGATATGGACTATGAAGCGTACTAGTATGTCTTTCATTAAGATTTGGGGCTGTGAGGCATACGTGAGACATTTAATGCCTGACAAGCTGGAACCCAAGTCAGATAAATGTTATCTTGTGGAGTATCCTAAAGAAACTAAATGTAACTATTTATACCTACCGTCTGAGGGCAAAGTGTTTGTCGCGAGAATTGGTGTCTTTCTTGAGAAAGAGTTCTTAAGTAGAAAGTTTGCAAGGGTATATCTTGAAGCAGTTCAAGAACCACAAACAGTGAATGAACCAGAATTGGAAACTGAACAAGGACTGCAAGATGTTGTAGCTAGAGAACCAGCTCAAGAAAAACAAGTCCTACGTAGATTTGGTAAACCGAGGTTTGATCCTGAGAGATATGGATTTCTTGTTTCTCAAATAAGTAATGTGTTGCTTATGGATCATGATGGTGAGCCTGCAACCTACCAAGTGGCTGTGTGGACCAAACTATGAGAAGTGGCTTGAGACCATGAAATCTGAAATGGACTCCATGTATACAAATCAAGTTTGAACCTTGGTGGAACCGCCTGAAGGGGTACGACCCATAGGGTGTAAGTGGGTCTTCAAGAAGAAGACCGACATGTATGAGAATGTACATACATTCAAAGGGAGATTAGTGGCTAAAGGTTCCAAGAAAATTCATGGTATTGACTATGATGAGAATTTTTCCCCTATTGTTATGGTTAGGTTAATCAGAATTCTGTTTGCTATTGCTGCGTATTATGACTACGTGATTTAGTAGAAGGATATCAAAATGTCTTTCCTAAATGGAAACCTCCTTGAGGAAGTGTATATGACACAACTCGAGGGTTTTGTATCTCCAGGTGAAGCCACTAAAATATGCAAGGTGTAGAAATCTATTTATGGATTAAAACAGGCTTCTCGAAGTTGGAATATTCATTTTGATGAAAAGCTCAAAGAGTTTGGTTTTATCAAGAACTAGGCTGAATCATGTGTTTACAAGACGATTAGTGGGAGCATTATTATCTTCCTAATATTATATATAGATGACATACTGCTCATCAGAAATGACAAACCGACCCTACAAGTTGTTAAGAATAACCTAGGGAACTATTTTCTATGAAAGACTTGGGCAAATCGACTTATATACTTGGTATTAAGATCTATTGAGATAGACCGAAGAAGTTGTTGGGTTTTGACCCAAAGTACATACATTGAGGTGTTGAAATAATTCAACATGCTTGAGTCCAAGAAAGGATTTTTACCCATGTCTCATGGTGTGAGTCTCTCTATGGACCAGTGTCCTAAATCTTGTGAAGATAAGGACCACATGAAGTTGATTCTACATGTTTCTGCGATTGGATCAATCATGTATGCAATGATATATACTCGACCTGACATCTCCTATTCTTTGAGCATGACTATCAGGTATTAGTCTATTCCCGGTTATAGTCACTGGATAGCCATCAAGAATATCCTAAAGTACTTGAAAAGGACTAAGGATACATTTTTGGTATTTAGCGACGAGGAAGAGCTCGTAGTAAAGGGTTATACAGATACTAGCTTCCAAACTGATAGTGATGACTCAAAGTCTCAGTCATGGTTTATATTTTTCCTAAATGGAGGAGTTGTTAGCTGGAAGAGTTGCAAGAAGGAGACAGTTGCTGATTCTACAATTGTGGCTGAGTATATCGCTGCTACAAACACAATGAAGGAGGCTGTATGGATTAGGAAATTCATCAGCGAGTTATATGTAGTTCCTAGCATTGTTGGTCCCGTAGTTCTCTAATGTGATAATAACTATACAATTGCACTTGCTTTGGAGCCCAGATCTCATCAGCACTCTAAGCACATACTTTGGCGGTTCCATCTTATTCGAGAGATTGTCGATCAAGGAGATGTGAACATTTGTGAGTGCCAACTAAAGAAAACATTGTGGATCCACTAAAAAAGCCTCTCACACAGAGAAAGCATGATGGTTATGTTAGATCTATGAGTATTCAATACCTTAATGATCAGCTCTAGTAGGAGTCTTGTGGGTTGCATGTTTGTCGGTTGTAATAATTCATTTGATGAATAAAGTACTATACATTTCAATTTTATATTTTGGCATGTTCTTTTATTGTGATAGATTAATTTAACGTAATAAATGCCCTTAGAATGTTTGCTTTCATAGGAGTCAAGTGGTGACTTGAATATGAGAGCTTATGTTCTTAGAAGCTTCATTCCTAAATGGTCCCTGGTCAGCGTGTCATCTTAGAAACTAAGGGCGATGATGATACATTAAGACTAGCATGTGCGTTGACTGATGATCGGTCCTCACAGGTCATGATATTGTGATATCAAGTTATCACATGGGTACTTGTTAGTGAACAAGTTATACTGGACAGACCCACTACACCATGCAAATACTTTGTGGATAGTTATATGAACGTGTTACAAGTATGTCTCAAGTGGCAATGGTGTTTGTGGTCCTTTGACTTGAAGTCACAACATTCATTAAGTGAAGAAGAGTGTGCTTTGATGCTACCAAAAGTCCAGTCTTGAGAAAGGTGAATGATAAATGTGGTTATTGGGCACATTACAAATCATTTGTGTATTTTCCTGTGGATAGAAATGAGATTTGTCCTCCTATATGACAGGAGTTGCAACCATGGGCCCCTTGATGGAATGAGACTGATAAATGCATGACCATGCTTGGTTGAGTCAATATATTATATTGGACTCATCGATTTTTGTAAGTCCATTCTAGATAAGGAAATTAGGATTGAACAATTATGAGGGTGACACGGTCTATACCTCTAGTTCTATCCGGATGTAAGGGACAAAGGGACATGACAATGCTATTACATTGGTCACAATGGCTCATAAGTTATAAACTCTTATTGCTTGGGGAGTAATGATGTATTGCTAGATGCCACTTATTGTTTGTGAAGCTTTTGTTTGATACTTTTAAGATCAAGTGGGAGAATGTTGGTGTTACCATTGTGATCTGGAAGTGATCAAGCATGTAGTCTCACTGCCAATGCAATATAAGCCTACCGGGTTGCATATAAGAGCGTTTGGAGAAATTGGAGGAATGGATTATGTTGGTCTTACTTATATGAGATAAGCGAAGGACTAAGAAGTGCCAGCCATTGAGTGTGTTGACAAGACATTGCCTGGAGTTGAGTGTGTTAAGTCCACTCAGCCAGGAATTGAGTGCGTCGAGACCACTCGACGATTCGTCGAGTCAAGTGTTGATTCGTCGAGTTGGAATTGAGTGCGTCGAGACCACTCGATGATTCGTCGAGTCAAGTGTTGATTCATCGAGTTACCATTGAGTGCATTGAGACTACTCGACGATTCATTGAGCCAAGTGTTGATTCGTCGAGTTAGGCATTGAGAACGTTGAGTCCACTCGATGCTTCGTCGAGTCAAATGTTGATTCGTCGAGTTAGGCGCTGAGTGTACTCACGCTTTGTCAAGTCAAATGTTGATTCATCAATTCAAGTGTTGAGGACACTGATAGGCATTGAGTGCGTTGTGACCACTCAACGATTCATCGATTGAAGTGTTGATTAGTCGAATTATATTCCATATATTACTGGTTTGCCGATAGCGATGATGTTTTGTTGTTTATTCCTTTGTGTATAAATAGAAGATGTCTTAGGGTTTTACTGTGCAAGTGACAAGACCGACCCGCTTAGTGCTAAACCCGAGATGAAAGAGGCCGACAAAAATCATTTCGGAAAGTCCTAATCCTATTGCCGTCGCTCAGCCTGTTTCCGACATCTGTCAACGCCGCCTCTTCTAGAGTAGATCTAGAGTATGTGAAGATGCATAGTGCTTTCCTCTGACCTTGATCTTGTGTGACAAGATTCTAAGGGTTCACCTGTTCGTGTGGATCACCTATAGAGGCGTGGATATCATTCTGCGCTCATAACTCCAGCCACTAGTGTCCGTTAGTTTTATTGGAGCATCTTGGTTGAGTAGATACTCAATTCCGCAAAGGTAAATTTTTTTTACAACACTTTTGATGGGGATGCTGTCCCGCCACTGGTTCATGATGACGTTGCTGAGGCGGCTTTTGATCCCCGACATAGAGAGTTTGTTGATTGGGACGAGCATTGCCGCAAGCTTGAATATGGGATGCTACCGCGACATTCAACGCCAACGCCGCTACATGTTTTACACGCCGTCTACCATCGTCGTTACCCTTATATAAAAATATATTATTATAAATTAAATATTTATAATTATATATTTTTAAGTATTATTATTTTTTAAGCATTTTTATTTTAAGTATTTTATTTTCATGCATTTTTTCTATGCATTATCCTATTTGTATTTTTTATTTCATGTTATGATGGGTGCTTATAACCATCTTTTGTATTTCAATTTCATGAATGGTGGAGATTGAGTGGTGTAGCTTATAAAAGATCATGTGATGTAGGAATTATGTATTGATGAATGAAAAATTGAAAACCTAAAATTTCATATTGAAATTTCCCCCTCCTCTCTTGCTTCCCTCTTTGGCTGCCGGCCTACTTCCCCCTTCCCTTGTGATTTGGCCACCTTCTTCCCCCCTCTTCCTTCCTCTATTCTCCACCTTAACTCTCCCACTCCTCTCCAAACGATTTGCAACAAGCAAAGGTGACTTCTCCCCCTTGAAGGAATTTGGCCTAGCCTTGGATCTCCCTGTAGGATTCGGCCAACCCTTGAACTTCCCCCTGAAGATTTCGGCCAACCAAGGAGTTCAATCTTGGTGGATTTCGGCCAAGGTGCAAGGCCCTCCATGGATTGGTGGAACCATCTCCGGCGTGAAGCAAAGAAAGCAGACAAGTTTCACTCCATTCGGCGTGACTCCAGCGGAGCCATAGATGAGCGAACCATTTTTTTAATCGGAATCATCCATTCCGATTGGGGTAATGAAATTTCTACCTTTTTAGCATTTCTCCTAGATTAATTCTTGTGGTGGTTTTTTTTGACGTTGCCTACGAACTTTGAATTCGTCGTGATTTTGATCTGAACGACTTTGTTATTTTCTTTTGATCTATTTATATTTGTGAGGATTGGAGGACCTCGTTTTTTTGTTAGGAGATATCTACCACTTTCCGAATCGTTTATTTTTGGTGGATCTCTTTTGGTTCAACACACGATCGAACGGATCAGGTCGATCCATTTCGCTTGAGAGAATATTGGTTCGTCGCCTCTATTTGATCTCTAAGGGTGTAGCGAACCCGTGTGTTAGCATTAGATTGATATTATTGTGAATAAGGTGTGTTGCGTTTAAGTTGTGTGAGCGTAGAATTGAAATGAGTGAGAATAATTCAGTGTCATTTGTCCGTTGCGGTTTGTTAGGAGCTGTAGCCTCCGTCAACTTTACTTCTTGATCAATATTTGTCACACGATCCGTATTTCTTTTGGTTTTTGTTGTTCCTTATTCCGCTACTCACAAGTGTTGTGACATATTAAAAAACCTAACAGAACTTACGTGGATTCGATGGTGAAAGGTCGTAATGGCTTCCACTCCATAGATCTAGCCTCCATATGATTATTTGAGATTCAAAAAGCCCTCCCTATAGCAAACTACGTCATGAAGCGACGACCACACCCAAACTTCAACCCTAGGAATTTCCTCCCTCTTGGTCGACCAAGAAATGGAAGAAGAGGGTCACAAGTCAAGCTTAGAAAAAAGCCCTAACCAAGGTCAGTGAGTGAGTAAGAGAAACAAAATGAAGGAGAAAGACAGAAAAGAGGTACCTTCGATGGTGGCCCTAGCCAAACGATAAAGAGGGATGTCGGAGAGGGGCTGCGCTTTTGCCTTCCAGACAACACACGGTTTAGCTCCTAATAGAGGGGGTGGGTGGGAGCGAGAAGGAGGTCAAGAGGGTTTGCTGCTGCCCTAATAGACTGAGAGCGAGAGAGAAAGAGAGATTGGGAGAGGAAGAAAAGACTGGGATAGGGTTAAGGGGAAAGGTTTGGGGTTTTATTCAAAACACTAACTTTGTTTGCTATCTGTACCCCACCATGATTTTTTTTAAAAAATTGAGGTGTTACAATTCTCTCCCCCTTAACGAAATTTCATCTCAAAATTTAAATCACAAACAACGAAATGAAAATCGTCATACCTGAGTAAACAAACCAGGGTACTCCTCGTACATGATCTCTTCTGGATCCCAAGAGAGCTCCCCGCGACCACAATTATCCCAACGAACTCTCTCCATCTTGATGGACTTTCTCTGCAACTGCTGAATATTGATACCATTGATGCAAATCAACCTTACCTTGGCAGATAGGCCCCTATCTACCGTCACACTATCCACCTCCAACATAGAATCTGGCCCCCACACCACATTCCTCAACACAGAAGTATGGAAGATGTTGTGCAACCCACTCAGCTCTGTCGACAAAGCAAGTAGATAAGCTGCCTGACCGATGCGCTTGGTGATCTCGAATGTCCCTAAGTACCTCAGACTCAGCTTTTTCAAGCATTGAACCCTCAACACTCCCTTGAAAGGATTTATCTTCAAGTACAACCAATCTCCAATCGTGAACTCCACATTCTGGTGCTAGGCATTGTAATACTTCGCCTGACAGTCTTGGGCAGTCAACAACTTCTCTCGAATGATCTGTATTGACTCATTCGCCTCATCAACCTCTTTGCGCTTCAACAGCTTGGTATCACCGGTCTCTGTCTATGCCAAAAGGGTACGACACGTCCTACCATATAAAGCTTCGAATAGAGCCATCTGAATACTCGCCTGATAACTATTATTATATGCAAAGTCTACCATATAGATATGATCTTCCCAATGCTTCCTAGAATCTAGAATGCACATATGAAGCATATCCTCCATCGTCCGATTTATCCTCTCAATCTGCCCATCCGTCTGTGGATGAAGGCCGTGCTAAACTTTAGCTTTGTACCCAACCAACGATGAGCATGCATCCAATCATCAGACGTAAACCATCCATCACGATGGATAATAATATTGCAAGGGAAGCTATGCAATCGAACAATGTTATCCATATATAGCTTTGCTAGCTTCTCTACTGAATCACTTTTGTGATTCAGGATGAAATGTGTGACCTTAGTCAACCGAACAACTATCACCCCGATTGAGTCTTTTTTTGCAGCGAATTTGGCAACCCGTGCACAAAGTCCGTGGAAATATAATCAAATTTCCACTCTAGTATGGGTAATGAGTTCAAGAATCCTCCTGGCTGTTAACACTCGAACTTCACTAGCGCACACGTTTGGCGCTTTGCTATGAAAAGAGTTATATCCTTCTTCATGTTAGGCCACCAGAATAGTGTTTTCATGCCGTGATACATTTTGGTACTCCCTGGATGAATCAAGTACTTGGTGAAATGTGCCTCGTACATCAATTCGTCTTGCAGTTTCCCATAATAGGAATGCATAGCCTGTCATTCCTCTGCAGTAGCACATCCTCAAGAAGAAACTCGACGTTCAGCCCCTCAGTGGACTCCGCTAAATAGCATTACATGCTCGGATCAAATTCCAAGGCAGTTATCATACGGTCACCAATGTCATACTACACTTCCATCCAACTCAAAATGGCAGTGGAAGACAATCCTCGGTCTATACAGGAGATCCCCAAGGCCTCCAACTCACGCACCAAATGCTCATTGTGAGCCAAAATCCACTTCACCTGTGCCGGTGCTCGATGACTCAGAGCATCTGCTACCACATTCCCCTTCCCAGGGGTATATAGTATATCAAATGTGTAGTCCCCAAAGAACTCCATTCATCTCCTCTGACGCCTACTGAGATCTTTCTGATCCAGTAAGTACTTCAAACTCTTATGATCTGTGAAGATTTCAATCTTCATGCATACAAGTAGTGTCTCCACAACTTCAGAGCAAACACTGCGGTCGCCAACTCTAAATTGTGGACTGGGTACTTTCTCTCATATACCTTCAACTGGTATGAACCGTACGCGATAACTTTGCCAAACTGATGTGAAACGTAGCGCAAACCACTACCTGAGGCATCATTGTACACTTGGTACCCTTCCAACCCACGAGGCGAACATATAATTGTTGTGGAAATCAATCGGATTTTTAGCTCCTCGAAAGCTTGATCACACTCCGGCGTCCAGACGAACCGCTGATCCTTCCCAGTCAACATAGTGAGAGAAAGTGCAATTAGCGAAAAGTTCTCAACAAAGCACCTGTAATAACTAGCAAGCCCCAAAAATCTCCAAACTTTCGCTACACTCCCAAGCTTAGGCCACTCTCAGATTGCTGCAACTTTTATCAGATCTACCATAATACCCTCTCCACTAACAATGTGCCCTAGAAATGCCACCGATGGTAGCCAAAACTCGCACTTGGAGGATTTTGCATATAACCGATGACTCCTCAGAACTGTCAAAACTGTACAAAGGGGATCGACATGCTCTTCGTCAAACTGTGAGTATACCAAAATATCGTCGTTGAAGATGATAACAAACAAATCTAGGTACTCCTGAAAAGCTCTATTCATTAAATTCATAAAGACAGACGACACATTTGTGAGCCTAATGGGCTTCACCGTGAACTCATAATGCCCGTAACGCGTGCTGAAAGTAGACTTTGGGATGTCAGACTCCCGTTTCCTGAGTTGATGGTATACAGACTTCAAATCCAGCTTCAAATATACTGTGAATCCTACCACTAATCAAACAGATCATCAATGCAAGGGATCATATACTTATTATTCTCTGTCAACTTATTCAGCTCCCTGTAATTTATGCACAAGTGCAAACTACCATCCTTCTTCTTCACGAAGAGCACCTGTGCACCCCACGGTGACGAGCTCGGACGTATATATCTTTGCTCAAGCAATTACTGCAACTGCACCTTCAGCTCTGCCATTTCCTTTGGCGCCATAGGGTAAGGGGAGCATGACACGGGTTTGGCACCAGACACAAGCTCAATGCAAAAGTTGATTTCCCTCTAGGGCGGGGCCCCAAGAAGCTTATCTGGAAAGACGTCTGCAAACTCTGATACAACTGACACCTCACATAGATTAGGTTTATGCTCTGAATCCTCTACTAATGCGAAAAATAGATCCGAGCCTTTTAGAGGTTCTTTTAAAACTTGGAGGGAGGTCATCAGGGTTTTGCTTACACCCCACGTACACGTAAAACGAGTTCTGTCTCTGTATTTTCTTCCTAACAAGACATCTATTTATTTGCAATCAATACATGCTCCCTGCTAAACATGAAGTGGTAAAGAGGGGAGAAGTTCAACAAGAAGTTATTTCCCACGACAATGGTGAGATGAATCTAGGAGAAGTTCAGATGACACTTGCTCCTCAACTTACTATGATAGAAGTTCTGGAAGAAACTTACCAAGAAGTATGCACACTTTACACTGAAGTGGTGGAAGGAGAAGACCAATAAGATCACATTCTCATAAGTACAGTTGTAGGGGAACAGTCTAGGAAAACTCTACCTAACATACTGAAGTGATAAAAATCCACTGAAGAGACTTAGGGGAAGTCAAATCTGATGACTCTGCCCAAGGAAATCCAGCTATAGAAGAAATGAAGAAAGTGATGTGCAAAGTGATAGCCTTCAAAGACATAATTCCTCCTTCTAAGGAATGTTTTGAAGAATTCATCCCCACTGGCAATGAGTTAGTGCTGTAGAAGGGAAAGAGTGTGCTGGAAGAACCAGACACTGTAAAGGGAACCTCACAACAATCAACTTCTAATTCTGTATGAGGATTATGAGCCTCACATAGGCCCCTTTTAGAGATTTGTTGAAAAAGAGCCTAAACCCTTCACTCACCAACCAAGTGTAGAACCTGGTTCTTTCATGGCTCAGCTATAACTAATGTTGGATAATCAAAGGAAGCTGATAGAAACCTTTGTGGAGAGAACAATACAAGGGGTGAGGGAGGAGCTGGATGGGAGAATTTCAGTTGTAGAAAAAGGGATGCACCATATGAATGAACAGACTCTGCACTTCTTCATGAAGGTTGCAACTGTTGTGGACTATACAACCAAACAAAATGATATGGCATATCATGACATTTAGGCTGTGATAAATAACCAAGAAGTTATTGGTGCCAATCTTCACCAAGCATTCCGAACAACTCACAATAGGATGACTGATAATTGAATGGCTATATTTGAATGAATGGACTTATGCAACCAACTGCTGGATGATCATCTTCTCCAGACAAAGAACACAATGGTTGTAGGGGTTAATATGTTGGAAAAGAAAATTGCTAGAGCATAAGAAGCTGTCCACCAAACTATATTTGAAGAACTCAAAAGGGGGAGATATCAGTAACTCATGATTCTGCACCACAATCAATCTGGACCTCCAATTCAATCAAAGAATCCCTAAATCTTGAACCATTGTTGTATTCTCCATAGCCAGATGTTCTAGAATCTGACCCAACTGCAAGTTGTGATTACTTTCCTCCTGAGAATTATGAAGAAGCTTGGGAAGAGTATGATCACCCTCCTCCAACCGAACAAGGTGAATCCTCATCAAGAAAAAGGAGAGCTGATTAGACTCAATGAAGAAATAATGTTGGCCAGATAGAGAAGGAGGATTGAGATTCAGAATATGCCAGGGTATGAAGAGTGGAACCAGATGAGCAGATGCCAAGTGCACCAGTCACTCAAGTAATATAAAATATGGGAGTATCTACCCAAATATTGATCTCAGAGGAACACAATAAGGTGGAGTTTGCTTTCGAGGAGGACTTGAGGTTGAAGTCCTCATGGGTGGAATTATAACAGAGCTTTAGATTTGTAGAAACAAAATTAAGTAAAACTAAATCAAATACTCATATGCAATCTGCTATGCACTGCTTCTTATGGCGGGATGGAAACTATGCAGGCCGCTATGTATTGCTTCGTAAGACGGATGGACGAGTATTCAAGCGGAGTGTGTAACGCCCCAAAATTGTATTTGAGTCGGTCGCGAAAAAGAGGATTTTTGGTGCCTATATAGGGGTACACAACCTAGGACACGTGCGTGTCCAAGGACGTGTCTGGCTGGTGTTTTAGGCCGTTTTCATCCCGAGAAGGTCACGGCTAGAAACACGGCTAAGTGACACGGGCGTGTTCCTACCCGTGTCCCTACCCGTGTTCTTTTTGGGTCGTGTCCGTTGCTGTGGCGGTTATGCGTGACACGCCCCCAAACACGGGCGTGTCGAGGAACCCGACACAAGCGTGTCAGGTGAGACACAGGTGTGTCTTTGCCCACATGTCTTTCCTCTGTTCGACGATCATGCCTGGAGCGAGGAACACGGTCTGGGACATGGCCGTGTGCCAAGCCGTGTTCGGCCCAGGTCTGGAGATTTTTGAACGGATCTGAGCCGTTCATTTTCTTTAATCAAGATCCAACAGCCCAGATGGTTTCCTGCTCTGTTAAGGCCTAGAATAGGGGAGTTAATCCTTCATTTCTCTCCAACCATTCTCTCTCTCAAGGAGTTGGAAAGAGGAGGAAGAAGGAAGGGATTCCGGCCGCCGGCGAAGCATCGGAGCACCGTTTCGAAATCTGAGAGCGGATCTGTGGAGGAAAGTTCGTTGCGAAGATTTCCATCAGTGTAGTTTTTCCATGGCGCCAAAGCGGACTACAAGGGTAACGATTCTCTACTTGAGCATGTGAAGCTCTTTCTTTCTGCATAGGGAATCCCGCCCCCGCGAGTGCGTGGTGAGTGCGTGGTGTTCCTTGTGGTTGATGTGAATAGTCCCCCTTGTGTTGCATATAGAGTCCGAAATCGTAAGTACGGGCATAGGCATTGTGTGTGAAGCTTACCCGGACGTGTATTGTCTGGATCGGTGATGTTGCATTTGATATGTTTTGCCGGAGAAGACTCCGTTCTTTGGGTTTTTCGGGTTTCTACGCGGTAGATTGCAGCAGGGATCCTTGGAGGTTAGCTTCAAGGCGCACCTGGAAAACTGAGCGGAAACATGTTTTGCTAACTTGGCGGTCTGGGAACTGGCCTTGATCATAACTGGGTTATGAGATTGTTTGGAAAATTTTGGGATCCGAGAGAAGCTTGGCCCGCGTGTAGGACTTCAATTGTATATGCGTCGTGAGCAACAAGCAAGTGGAATTGGACCTAGGCTATGTGGTTCGGTGCGAGAGACCCGAAGACGGGGACTGGCCGTTGGCATAGTCGGGATCCTTAGATGTTGGTCAAAAAGGCTAATTGCTCACATGTTGTTGTCATCCTAGGGGTGGTTGTGAAGACGCTGATTGGTCAGGATTCACCGTTAATGTGCCCTGAGTGCACGAGGTGTTTGGCCGTGCGAGCCTACACCTGTGGCGTAGTATAGTTCCGCTTTATTATTATTTTGGGCTAATGGTATGCAGGGAAAGAGCACCGCCGTCCCGAGTTAGGGGCGGGGTCGTTATAATTTGGTCGGCTTTTGGCTGACCGTTGCTTTGTTTGCCATCGTGCGGTGGAATGTGCTTGCAGGTGCTGCGGAGCCGAGTACCAAATAGCGGGCTGGAGCCCATGTTGCTGTGCTGGCCCTAGAAGGCCAAAGCGAATAGTTATTTTTATTTTTATCATGTGTTGCCGGCCTGTAAGCCGATGTATGTAAGGCATGTTTTTATTAAGTGAACATTTGTAAGGCCATAAGACCATGTACCCTTTTTAGTGTATTTGGGGTTTCATTCCTGTTGTGTGGATGTGGACATTCTTGGATATGGATTTAAGATTTGGGTTCTGTCAACTTTAAAAGCTTCCACTAGAATGCTCTGTGTAGGACGTGTACTCTTAATTGGATAGTTTGAATATTCTTATGTAACCCTTCCGACTGTCTGTGGTATATGGCGTCGGTTTTTAGCTGGACCTTCTATTATATGCCATGCGACGGATGGGGGTGTTACAATTTGGTATCAAACTTCTGGTTATAGTCAGGCTTAAATGAATTCGTGGACGATTTCTTTTAAGAGGTGGTGAGCACATGTGTGCGTCATCGTTATAACATCAAAAAGAACCCATGAATGTCCACTTAGGAATGAAAAATACACTTGTTTTGTGGAATCTGAGTGTTCCAATGATTGCTTTTAACAATTTGGTTGTCGTCTAATCGTGTGTCTTTGCTACTATAGGCTGCTAGGAGCAGTGCTGGTCAGTTAGAGCGTCCGCAATCGGCAGAAAGTAGTGCACCAAGGGACGTGCCTACTACACCTCCATCAGCGGAAACCATCAGGATGGTGGCTGAAGCCGTGTTTGCAATGATAAATGTTCAACCTGCAGGGCAAATGCATCACGCACCTCCTGCGAATGAGCAAGAACCGGTTAGGGAGGCAGAGCCGAGAGTGGTGGAGCACGTAGTAGTTGATCTGGTAGAGCCGAGGAGAGCTACGGAGAAGCAGCTTAAGCATGTAATGAGCTTTAATCCTCCGAGGTTCGGTGGGGTTGGAATGCCAGCTCAAGCTTAGGACTGGCTCTCTTCGATAAAGAGGGTCCTAATAGCCATGTTAACTGAGGAGTGGCAGAAGACCACCATAACGACTTTTCTTTTGGTGGGTGAAGCGAGGCTGTGGTGGGATGAGTTGGAGTTTCATCTCTTAGTGGGTAGGCATCTTGCTGATGTGCCTATGGAGGAATTTTCGAGGTTGTTCCTAGCCAGATTTGTACCCTCTGCTCAGAAGTTGGAGATGAAGAATCAGTATCTTGGGTTGACTCAGGGATCCAGAAGCGTGGACGAGTATCTGCATGAGTTCACACGGCTGGGTCGTTATGCCGGGCTATGTTTATGGAAGATGAGAGGAATACCAACCGATTCTATGAGGGTCTTCGTGGTGAACTACAGTTACTCCTTGCTGGGCCTGAGGCGCAAGGCTTCCTAGCCTTGGTCAATTCGGCCCGATCGTTGGAGAAGGTTGTTAAGAAAGTTCAAGAGAAGAAGGACCCATGAGAAAAGAAGTCCGAGTTCAAGGTGCCAAATAACAAGTCAAGTTTCCACAGGTGGAACAAGAAGCGGAGGACTTCGAACTCAGCCCCTTCGGCTGATGCATCAAGGGAAACTACAAGTCGAGTCCCAGGGGCTTGCTACAACTGCGGGAAGACGGGGCACTTTGCTCGGGAGTGTTGGAGTGGACGTTCAAAGTCCGAGAGGAAGCCTGGAGCGACTTATGAGGAGAAAGGGAAGACGGTGGAGTCAACCGTGTCCCATCATGCTCCAGTCAAGCCTAGAGTATACAACCTTGGTCTTCAAGAGGCCATAAAGCAGACGTACGTGGTGACAGGTATGAGTTAAATTACAGTGGTTTAACTTTTATAGTTGTTACCTTCGTATTTGTTAGCTTACTTTTGTTGGTGCTAGGATTTGTGTTGATCTTTGAGGTTCCGACAAGAGCGCTGTTTGATACAGGAGCATCGCATTCCTTCTTGTCCAAAAAATTCATATCGCGCATCGGGGTTCCGTCCTCGATGGCAAAAAACAAGTTGGATGTGTTGTTGCCCAATGGGTGCTCAATGCGTGCGGATAGGGTCTGCGTAGTGAAGATTTAGATTGGAGACCAGGAGTTTGTTTTGCAAGCGTTGGTTCTACCGTTAGTAGACTTCGACGTAATATTCAGTATGGATTGGCTCTCGGAGCAGGGTGCATGCATTGATTGAAAACGTAGGGAAGTTAAGTTGGGTCAAAACACTGATCGGGAGACGACTTTCGTGGGCATGAAGGGTTCGGGTAAGATCTTGATGTCGGCCCTTCAGGTGATCAAGGTAGCTCGGTATGGGGCAGAGCTGTTTGTCACATTAGTGCAGACTTCGATGCCTAAGCCTAGTTTGGACAGCATCCCAGTTGTGTCTGAGTATCCCGATGTGTTCCCAGATGATCTCCTAGGAGCCCCTCCTCAGCGGGAGATAGACTTTACTATAGAGCTGGTACCGAGTGCCAAACTGGTGTCACACTCTCCATATCGGATAGTGCCGAGAGAGATGGCAGAGTTGAAGGTGCAACTGTAAGAGTTGTTAGAGCAAGGTTATGTGCGTCCAAGTTCATCGCCTTGGAGTGCAACCGTTCTCTTTGTTAAGAAGAAAGATGTGAGCATGCTGCTTTGTATCGACTATCAGGAATTGAACAAGCTTACGGAGAAGAACAAATATCCAATCCCGAGGATTGACGATCAATTTGATCAATTGGTTGGGTCAACTGTGTATTCAAAGTTAGATATGAAGTTCGGTTACTACCAGTTGCGGATAAGGGAGAGCGACATCCCAAAGACAGCATTCAATATGCGGTTTGGGCATTACGAGTTCACGGTCATGCCATTTGGGTTGACGAATGCGCCATCCATATTTATGGATCTGATGAATAGGACGTTCAAAGAGTACCTGGATCGTTTCGTGATAATATTTATCGATGATATCCTGGTGTACTTGCATTGTGAAGAGGACCATTACAATCATCTACACATGGTGTTGGAGACGTTGAGGAGGAATCAGTTGTATGCTAAGTTCTCCAAGTGTGAATTCTGGTTATCCTCGATAGAGTTCCTTGGTCATGTTGTTAGTGGAGATACAAGAGTGACCTGCTTTGACTACCGTGGCAGAGGTCCGGAGTTTTCTGGGGCTTGCTGGATATTACAGGCACTTCGTAGAGAACCTCTCACGGATAGCGCTACCACTCACGATGTTGACTAGGAAGGATCAGAAGTTTGTGTATTCTCTAGAGTACGAACAGGCTTTTGAAGAGTTGAAGAGGTGGTTGACCACGGCGCCTATTTTATGTTCGCCAAGTGGAACCGAAGGGTTCGAGATCTATAGTGATGCTTCGGGCAGTGGTTTGGGCTGTGTTCTGCTACAGCATGGGAGAGTGATAGCCTATGGTTCACGACAACTGAAGGTTCATGAGAGGAATTATCTGGTCCACGACTTAGAGTTAGCGGCCGTGATATTTGCTCTAAAGCTTTGGAGGCACTACCTGTACGGTGTGAAGGTCGATATTTACAACGATCATAAGAGCTTGAAGTACCTGTTGGACTAAAAGGATCTGAACATGAGGCAGCATAGGTGGATGGAATTCTTAGGGGACTACACCTTCAAGATTCATTATGTGCATGAGAAGGGAAATGCAGTGGCAGATGAGTTGAGTCGCAAGACTCCGGCACAGACCAACTGGTTATCGGTACATAATGAGAGATTGGTCCAAGAGTTGGAGGCGTTGGAGATATCTTGTGTCGACAAGCAATCTAGTGCTGAGGCGAAACTGTTTTGGACAGAGGTTCAGTGTGACCTAGCTGATAGAGTTCAGCGGGCTTTGGTTCAGGATAACAACATGAAATAGATCTTGGAAGAATCTTTGGACGAGTCAAATTCCCAGTTTGCTGTTGAGGATGGGTTGCTAAGGAAGGATGGTCGCCTATGCATTCCTAGTGCGGATAATCTTCGGGAGGAGTTGATGTATGAGGTGCATCATACCAAGTACTCGATCCACCCGGGAAGCACAAAGATGTATAGAGACATGAAGAAATTATTCTGGTGTCCAGGATTGAAGAAAGATGTAGCGCTTTATGTGGCCAAGTGCGGTACTGTGCATTGGTGAAGGCGGAATGCCAGAAGCCCGGAGGTTTCTTGAAGTCCCTCCCTATCCTAGAATGGAAATTTGACGACATATCTATGGATTTTGCGCACGGTTTGCCGAAGTCGCAGAAGGAAAACGACGCCATCTGGGTAGTCGTAGATAGGTTGACAAAGGTGTCACACTTTATTCCGAACAGGAAAGAAGATCCGGTGGAATCATTAGCCAAACTCTATGTGGAGAATATTGTGCGATTGCATGGTGTGCCCCACAGTATTGTTAGTGATCGAGATGGACGCTTCATGTCGAATGACTAGAGGTTGGTGCATAGTTTGTTGGGTACTAAGCTAAAGTTCAGCACAGCCTTTCACCCACAGACAGATGGCCAGACCGAGAGGGTCAACAGGACTATGGAGGACATGCTTCGCATGTGCGTCCTAGATTTTGGAAAGCAGTGGGAAGATCACCTATACATGGTGGAGTTTGCGTACAACAACAGATTTCAGGCGAGTATTGGAATGGCGCCTTTCGAAGCCTTGTACGGGAGGAAGTGTCATACGCCGTTGTCTTGGTTGGAGGCAGACAAATCGAAGTTGTACAAACGTCAAGCGGTGGAAGATGCTACTTCAATGATACGGACAATTCAAGAAAGGTTGAAGATCGCTCAGGACAGGCAAGCAAAGTATTACAGCGCCAAGCATAGGAACGTGGAGTTCAATGTTGGTGACATGGTGTATCTAAAAATCAAGCCGTTCAAGGGTGTATCGCGGGTTCGACGCTTGAAGAAGTCGAGTCCGAGATACCTTGGACCATTTGAAATCCTGGAGCGTGTTGGCGAGGCGGCGTATAGATTGAAACTGTCGGCGGAATTGAGTGGGCTGCATGACGTGTTCCACGTATCAGTTTTGTGTAAGGCGGTGCAAGAGCCTTCGCAGGTCATTGCAGATAATCAAGTACAAGTTGATTATGAGTTGACCACAAGGGTCAAGCCAGTACGTATTGAAGATGTTGCAGTCAAGAAACTCTGCAACAAGGATATCCGTATGGTTAAAGTCCGATTGGATAATTGCGGACGTGAGGAGCTTTCTTGGGAGAGAGAGCAAGCTATGTTGGAGGAATACCCCGAGTTATTCCACTCAGGTATTATTTAGATTTGTGTACCTTTACTTAATTTCGGGACGAAATTCCTTAAGTGGGGGAGATTTATAACACCCCAAAAATTGTATTTGAGTCGGTCACGAAAAAGGGAATTTTTGGTGCCTGTATAGGGGTACACAGCCTAGGACATGGGCGTGTCCAAGGCCGTGTCTGGCTGGTGTTTTAGGCCATTTTCATCCCGAGAAGGACACAGCTAGAAACACGGCTAAGTGACACGGGTGTGTCATTTGACACGGGCGTGTGCCTACCCGTGTACCTACCCGTGTTCTTTTGGGTCGTGTCCGTTGCCGTGGCGGTTATGCGTGACACGCCCCCGAACACGGGCGTGTCGAGGAACCCGACATGGGCGTGTCAGGTGAGACACGGGCGTGTCTTTGCCCGTTTGTCTTTCCTCCATTCGACGATCGTTCCTGGAGCGAGGCACACGGCCTGGGACACGGCCGTGTGCCAAGCCGTGTTCGGCCCAGGTCTGGAGATTTTTGAACGGATCTGAGCCGTTTGTTTTCTTTAATTAAGATCCAACGGCCCAGATGGTTTCCTTCTCTGTTAAGGCCGAGAATAGGGGAGTTAATCCTTCATTTCTCTCCAACCATTCTCTCTCTCAAGGAGTTGGAAAGAGGAGGAAGAAGGAAGGGATTCCGGCCGCCGGCGGAGCATCGGAGCACCGTTTCGAAATCTGAGAGCGGATTTGTGGAGGAAAGTTCGTTGTGAAGATTTCCATCTGTGTAGTTTTTCCATGGCGCCAAAGCGGACTACAAGGGTAACGATTCTCTACTTGAGCATGTGAAGCTCTTTATTTCTGCATAGGGAATCCCGCTCCCGCGAGTGTGCGGTGAGTGCGTGGTGTTCCTTGGGGTTGATGTGAATAGTCCCCCTTGTGTTGCATATAGAGTCCGGAATCATAAGTACGGGAATAAACATTGTGTGTGAAGCCTACCCGGACGTATATTGTCTGGATCGATGATGTTGCATTTGATATGTTTTGCCGGAGAAGATTATGTGCTTTGGGTTTTTTTGGGTTTCTACGCGGTATATTGCAGCAGGGATCCTTGGAGGTTAGCTTCAAGGCGCACCCAAAAAATTGAGCGGAAACGTGTTCTGCTAACTTGGCGGTCTGGGAACTGGCCTTGATCATAACTGGGTTATGAGATTGTTTGGAAACTTTTGGGATCCGAGAGAAGCTTGGCCCGTGCGTAGGACTTAAATTGTATATGCTGCGTGAGCAACGGGCAAGTGGAATTGGACCTAGGCTATGTGGTTTGGTGCGAGAGTGTAACGCCCCCGGTTTTTCTGTGCTTTGTTTGACCTTTGGCTGGCGTTACGATGTCGTATTTCCGGCTTTTTGCCGTTGTAGAGCGTGGTCTTAGCTCTTAGGGTTCCCTGTGTAGCTTATTTGTAGCCTGTTAGCAAGATTCCCCAGCTAGCCGGAGTCCGTTTGAGGACTCAGTTGGGCCTCTTAGGGAATGCTTGTGTTTTGGCTTCGGGAGGTGTTATCCCGGGTTTTGTTCGTCGAATGCTAATTTCTACTTCGTAGTTGCTTTCGTAGCGTGGGTTTTTAGCTGCGGCGTAAATTTCGTCTTTTTCTGAGAAGTTTCGGGTTTCGGGTTGTTTTGCTATTAAGTGTAAAAATTATTGATATGTGGTTTGTTTATTATTATTACTGCTGTATATTTAGTCTTGACTCAGTTTTAGGGCCCTTCTTGTTCTTTTCCTGTTTCCTTGCTCGGTAGAAGCCGTCGCCCGTTGCCTGTTCGAGAGGAAGTGCATCGCCGGCCTACCCTAGCCGTCGGACGCCGTTTTCCTGGAGTTTTGCGGTCGGATTTTGGTTTCGAGAGTGGATCTGGACTGCCCTCGCCTGGATCTGCACTCTTTCTGCTCCTCAGCTGGTGCTCTGCGGCTAGATCCGAGAGTGGGGGACGCCGCCGGCCAAGCTTTTCTGGTATTGAGGCAAGTGATGTCCCCTCATCCTTGCCAAAGTTGATCTTTGTCTTTCTTTTGAGCTAATCTTTATCTCTTTCTTGTTTAGATCTTAGGTGTAAGCTAGGGTTTGTGCCCGATCATACTGTGGTTAGTGTAGAAGGTTCCAGTTAAATCTCAGTTTTCCTGAGGGATTGTGTCTATTAGGGGCAGTTTTGGTTCGGTCTAGGTCGAGTAGTTACCATTGCCGATGGAGGTTGTACTCGAGAGAGAAGAGAGAATCCCCGTTCTCGTTTTGGTCGTTTGCTGGATCTAGCTCCGGTGGCCATTTGGGGTGTCGACAATGTGGTGTCGACACCGGCCAGCCTGGGTGTCGACACTTGGTGTCGACACCGGCCAGCCTTGGTGTCGACACTTAGTGTCGACACCGGCCAGCCTTGGTGTCAACACTTGGTGTCGACACCGACAAGCCTTGGTGTCGACACTTGGTGTCGACACCGGCCAGCCTTGGTGTCGACACTTGGTGTCGACACCGGCCAGCCTTGGTGTCGACACTTGGTGTCGACACCGACAAGCCTTGGTGTCGACACTTGGTGTCGACACCGGCCAGCCTTGGTGTCGACACTTGGTGTCGACACCGGCCAGCCTTGGTGTCGACACTTGGTGTCGACACCGGCCAGCCTTGGTGTCGACACTTGGTGTCGACACCGGCCAGCCTTGGTGTCGACACTTGGTGTCGACACCGGCCAGCCTTGGTGTCGACACTTGGTGTCGACACCGGCCAGCCTTGGTGTCGACACTTGGTGTCGACACCGGCCAGCCTTGGTGTCGACACTTGGTGTCGATACCGGCCAGCCTTGGTGTCGACACTTGGTGTCGACACCGGCCAGCCTTGGTGTCGACACTTGGTGTCGACACCGGCCAGTCGCGGTGTCGACACTTGGTGTCGACACCAGCAGTGGCAGTGTCGACACCTTGTGTCGACACCGGCTGCAGTGGTGTCGATACTTGGTGTCGACACCAGCCGCGGTAGAGTCGACACCTTGTGTCGACACCGGCCGCTGTAGTGTCGATACTTGGTGTCGACACCGGCCGTGGTTGTGTCGACACCTTGTGTGGACACCGGCTTGTCGAGGTGTCGACCCATCGTGTCGACACTGGTGTTGCGCTTGGGTTGGGATTAGGTAGACTCGGGGTTGGTTCGGGTTAGGCGTGCAAGGCCGCGTCGGTTGGACCCGCCGTTTTGTCTTGGGTTCGTGTGTTTCTTAGGATTGTTAGAATGACTTTTTCCCTAGGGGGGGGGGGGTGCTTTGGGTGTTCGGCTAATTTCTGCATGCCGACTCTTGGGTTGTGGCAGGTGGTGAAGTTTTGGTGGCCTCTAGAGGGGTGGTTTTATGTGGAGAGCTGTGGCCACCGCCTTTTGCCCCGGTTTGGGTTGGTGTGTGTGGGACCTTAAAGCTGCCACTGTTTGACCCCTTAGCCCTTTTTTTGGGGTCTGATTCTGGTTATGCATTCAGACCTATGTTTTGACCACTGCCGCTTACCCACGTGTTAGGACTGTTGGTCCCTTTCCTGTTTATGCTTCCTTTCTTTTGGCATATGTATATGTCTTGGTGCTGTTGCAGGCTCTCTCTTGGCAAAGCACTTTGGTTTTATTGCTCGCACTTGGTGTGCTCTGCGGTGTTTTTACTGTACTCTTTTCCTTCTGTCATTCACCTTTTCTTTTACTTATAGCAGTTTGTTGCCGGGTTGGTACCCCTTCATTTTATTGCTCATTAGCCTATAGCTCTATTTACTCTTGATTGTTTCCTTGCTGAGGTGTTCTTTTCTTGAATGCCTCAGGACCAGGTGGTAGCCAGTTCAGCGGCTAGTTCTTTTGGAGGGGCTTGTTGGTGGCCTCTAGGGTAGCTAAGATTGTTGATTCCCGTTTTGTGGAGAGGTAGTTCCTTACTTTTCTGTATAGACTTACATACTCACCAGTGAGTTCGTGTCAGGTTGTTGACTCCCACTGGTGGCTCCTTGTGATGCAGGATATGAAATTAAACTGCTGATTTTGCCTCTTGTGGATGGTTACTTGCTTCTGGGAAAGATTTATGCTAGGTTGCATGTTAGATATTTTAAAACCTAAAAGTATTATTATATGTACCCCCATGCATAACATGTTTCTAAATCAAAGACACTACTTTCCTCAACGTAAAACACTACCTATTTCATGTACCTATTATATTCACCTTAGAGTCATGCACGTATAAGTTGTCCCCCGGAGACACTTATGCTCATTTAGGGTGTCAAGTTAACTGAACCAAAGTAATTTCTGCTGCGTATAAATATAGTTTTAACTGTGGACTAGCTGATCCACTGCGCCAAGGGATACGGCCAACCAACTTAACTGATTTTCTTTCTTATTTAATCAACATTTTTCCTCAAATCTTACGTCTGGAGTTCTTCCTGAGCGTGTGCAGTTATCCCCTGCACGACGTGGCATCACGGCATGTGTTTTCTCTTACTCTGATACGATTTTACCGTCGAGAAAACGTGGGTTGTGACAGTTGGTATCAGAGGGAGGTTGCTTGACAAATGGTTGGGCAACCTTTCCCTTGTCTGCATTAGTGTTTAGCATCATACCATTCACACACCGATATGTCATCAGCACGTCTTGGCCGAAGCACGAACACTACACTCATGAGCATGAAGAAGTATACAGGGCATATTATGTAGTATGGGATGCATAATATGTGTTTGTATATGGATCCACCATAGGGGGCAATATGTGAGGGTTATGTAGTATGGGATGCATAACCTCACCACATGAATGCGGCTAGCACGTTTTCTTTTTTCGTTAAATGAGAATGTTATGTAGTATGGGATGCATAACATTTTCATGTGTACGCCGCCCATGCCATGCACTAAGGCCTTTTTAGAATGCATAGCACATCATGCATAGCATATCATTTCATAAGCACAACGTGCCAAGCTAAAGATTTGCAAGATGACATATGTACACACATGGTTTTGAGTCAAAAAGAATATAGGTACATGCATTCATGGTTTAGGCACCTGAGTTAGTATGATGGTGGTGAACCATCTTAGGATAAGCATAACATCATCATGGTAAAAACAACTCCCAGAGCAAGTTTTGTAGTTGAAGTTCATATTTAAGTGTGTTTGTCCATACCGGGTAGTTTTGTTCTAATTGATGGGCTAGGATTTGTCTAAAGCTTGTGTGATTCTAGGATGGCGAGACGTCCTGCAACGAGAGCGACCCCCCAATCCGAGGGTGAGACGTCAGGAGCGCAGAGCGATGCGTTGGTAGAAAGCTTGCGGCAGAGTAATGAGGAGTTATCGAGGCAGGTAGTGGCTATGCAGGCTCAGATTCAGTCCCTCGTAGCAGTTGTGGCGGGACAGCCCCCGAGAGCTCAGAACCCCACAGAGGGGGTAGCTGTCCCTGCCCCTCCTGCTCCTCCCGTGCCTTTGGTTGTAGTGCCTCCAGAGATGGCATTCATATCCCAGTTTCAGCGGCTGAGACCCCCTACCTATGATAGGCAGGCAGATTTTATGATTTTGGATGACTGGCTGATTACCATTGAGGAAATGTTCTCGTACTCAGGGATTACAGACGATCAGAGAGTGATGCTCGCTGCCTACCAGCTCAAGGGCTTGGAAAAGAACTGGTGGCTGAGGGAGAAAGAGAGCTTAGTGGCAGGTTGCACTTGGGAGACATTTAAGGTGCTGTTGTTAAGTAAGTTTCTGCCTTCAGTCGAACGGGACCGACTAATGAACGACTTTCTTCACCTAAAGCAGAGGAAACTCACGGTTAGTGAGTATGAGATTGAGTTTAGTAAGTTGAGTCGGTTTGCTCCGGGTCTAATGAGTGTTGAGGCAGACCGAGTTAAGCGATTTCTGGGTGGACTAAGAAGCGACATTCAGCAGTTAGCGAATGCCTATGGAGCAGTCAGTTACGCCAGCGCGGTTGAAGCTGCTTTGAGAGTTGAGGCCATTGAGAATGCCAAGAGCAGAGGCCAGCAGCTAAGGAAAGATAAGCGGAAGTCCGGTGGAGGGAAGGGCCCTCAGGAACCTGATGCTGTCGCAAGAAAGAAGGTCAAAGAGATTTGTAGTTTTTGTGGCCGGTCAGGCCACCCCTTTGAGAAGTGTTTCAAAAGGTTGGGAGCGCAGAAGAAGGAACAGGTGCACGCGATTCAGGGTACTTCCAGAGGAGACTTGGTGTGTGCTTTGTGTGGAAGGAAGGGGCATGAGGCTGCCCGTTGTTGGTTAAAAGATAAGGTCTGTTTTCAGTGCGGCCAGAAGGGTCATCTCAAGACAAGGTGCCCTCAGACCCAGTCTATTATGCAGCCAGTTCCCCTCCAAGCTCTGCCACCGCCTCAGCGAGTGGATAAAGGAAAAGGAAAGCTGAATGTGCTCTCGGCAGTCGAAGCGCAGACCTCAACCCAGGTTATCTCAGGTTTGACTTCTCCCTAGTCGTTTCGTTACGTTCTCTTTTCGGTTGTAGTTTTCGTTTTAGCGCTTGTTGCCTTAGATGCGTATGCTATTCGTAGGGCGATTTAAGGTAAAGAACCGCTGGGCGCGCGTTCTCTTCGATTCCGGCGCTACCCACTCGTTTGTGGCTAGAGCCTTTATGGAGCGGTTCAGTTTGGGCCTAGATCGTGTTGGTGGTGCCTTCTGCGTTAAGTTCCCCTCCGGTGACTCTGTGGTTACGGACCTGGGTGTCCTAGATTGTCCGATTTTGTTGGGAGATTTTCTAGCCAAGGCAGACTTGAAGGTGATTGACCTGGTGGACTTCGATGTTATTTTGGGCATGAACTGGTTGTCAAGGTACGATGCTGTGATCCAGTGCAAGGGTAAGCGCTTGGACTTCGTCAAAGACAACGGTCAGCCAGGGAGCGTTTATGGGTATTCTCTCCAGGAGTCTCCAATAATTTCTGCGGTGCGTGCTCGGAAGTTGCTTGTTTCTGGCTGTTTTGCCTGTGTGGTTTCCCTGTTAGGGTCCATTGTTAGTGAGCCCCGTTTGGAAGAAATTCCTGTGGTGTGTGACTTTTCTGATGTGTTTCCAGACGACCTTCCCGGTCTTCCACCCGATCGAGATGTCGAGTTTGTAATAGATTTGGAGCCAGGCATGCGTCCTATCGTAAAGGCGCCGTACCGGATGGCCCCGCGAGAGCTGGAAGAGGTGCGAGTTCAGCTGGATGAGTTTTTAGAAAAAGGCTTCATAAGGCCGAGTTCTTCGCCTTGGGGGTGCGCCAGTGCTGTTCGTTAAAAAGAAGGATGGGTCGATGAGGTTATGCATTGACTATAGAGAGCTGAACAAGGTTACTATTAAGAACAGGTACCCTTTGCTGCGAATCAACGATTTGTTTGACCAACTGCGTGGTAGTGCCGTGTTTTCCAAGATAGATCTTTGTTCGGGCTATCACCAGTTGAGGATTCGGGAGTCAGATGTTCCGCGGACGGCGTTCCGCTCTCGTCATGGGCATTTTGAGTTTTTGGTTATGTCATTCGGTTTGACTAATGCGCCCTCAGCTTTTATGGATTTGATGAACAGAGTTTTCAAGGATTTTCTAGATAAGTTCGTGATTGTCTTTATAGACGATGTTTTGGTGTATTCTGTACAACCCCATATTCGCTGAGCCAGAAGGAGCAATGGTCACAGTTGAGATAGCCGAAGTGTTCCCGCCCTAAGGAAGATCTCGCCCAAAGAAGGCGGAAACGGTTGCGCCTGATCGATGAACGAGGAACCGTAAGCCAAGACCGTCAAACGCGACCTGCGCGGAAGCGCTCTCGCCCAAACCAAGCTTCTATCCCGAAGAGTTCTCGCATACGCTGGGCGAGAACGTTCGCGCCACGCCCTGGGACGAAGGGTCTCGGCACAGCTCTCGCCGAGTGGGGCCCAGGGTCTTTGGAAGAATGTCCTAATTGCCCTCAGGAGAAATTACTTCAGTACCCTCAGAAAAACAGCGGGATTTGGCTATTGGCAGACCAACCAGGGGCTTTTCAGTAAATTCAGGACAGCAAAATGCTATAAATAGACCCATAAGGGTTCCTTAGAAAGCAAGCGATCATTGTCTCCCAAATTCTAGTGCTTTCTGAGGAGCTCCTAGCCCAGCTTTGGCTTTGGAGGGGAAGCTCTCAGAGATCTTCCGGGTGTGAGGTGGGACCTCCCTGCTGAGGCTTTTGGGTCAGTCTTAGGTCCTTAGAATCCAGTCAAGGGGTGAGACTTGAGAGAAGTAGGTTTTGGCTGCACCCCTTTTTCTTCGAACTTCAGTTGGGGTCATATTTGGCTTCAACAGTTCTGGTGCGGTGAGCGTGGAAGGCAGCCGATACAGGAAAGCCTTAAGTTTGGTCCCATGACTGGAGGTGAAGGTGAAGGGTCAGGTTTTGGAGGATCCCCCACCCGGGGAGAGGAAGCAACAAAGAGGATGCTGGATGAGTTCAGGAGAGAGGTCTTGCAAACAATCAGTCTAGCCTTCTCGGCAAGAGGCGAGTGGGCCACCCCTCAGGTCCCAATTGAAGAGGTCCCGCTCTTAGGCGAGAACGCCCCGGGGCAGCGCCCAGGGAAGGAGGTCCCAGGGGAGGCTGGCGAGAGAGACGTGGCGGCGCGGGAGCTATTCCCGGGACAGAGCCAGCGCCCGGGCAAGGAAGCGCTGACAGAGCTAGGCGAGAAGGAGGCGGCGGTGAGGGAACTCTTCCCAGGCCACGGTCTCGCGGATCGGGCAAGTCAGCCGAGGCCGCGAGACATACCTTCTCGCCAGGCAGGAGGCGAGAGCCCATTTAGCGAGCTCATCATCTCGGCTCCGGTACCGGAGGGGTTTCGGGAGCCCGACATGTCCTACTACTCGGGGAAGGATGACCCGGTGCAGCACGTACAGTGGTTTGAAGACGTTGTGTCAATAAGGCAGATGACAGATGCCTTCAAGTGCCGGCTGTTCGCCATCACGTTGAAAGATAAGGCCCGGGACTGGTTCCACCAGTTGCCGGCAAGGTCAATCTACTGTTTTGAAGATCTGCGGAGAAGCTTCTTGTTAAGGTTCTCAACTTCAAAGAAGCGGAAGAAGGAAGCAGAGTGTCTCTTTACGGTGAGGAAAAGGCCGGACGAGACGCTGGGTCACTTTGTCGACCGGTTTCAGGAGGAGATCCTCTTGGTCCAGGAGGTTCCAGGGTATGCACTGATGCTGGCCTTCACCCTGGGGCTGAGACCGGGATTTTTTAGCATGGAGTTGAAGAGGGTGCCCCCCTCTCCTTTGAGGAGCTTATGGAGAGGGCGGCAAAGGAGATCAATTTCAAGAGAGCAAACCCAGTGTTCGCCAGAAAGTTGGCCAAGCTAGCAGAGGACGACAGGAAGGAATCAGCAACGGAAAGGCAGAAGGAGCCGAGGGAACAGAAGGGGCAAAGGGAAGAAAGGAGAAGGGAGGAGCCCCGAAGGTTTGGGCAGCAGCAGGGTTGGGGGGCCCGGGAGCCAATCAACCGGTTGGGTTGGAGGCCCCAGGAGGGTCGCCCCCAAGGCCCAGGAGAAGGCTATCGGGGGAGAGATAACCTGCGGGAGCCCCGGAGGTTCGATCGACCGGCATGGAGGCAGGAGCCGAGGGATCGTCCCCCACCGCCGCAGGAGGCAATGGAAGTAGGAAGAGGGAGAGGAGCAGCCAGGGGAGCTCGAGGAGGTAGAAGAGGAAGGGGAGATGGAAGAAGGGGCGGGGAGGCGTTGCTCTTTTGTGACTTCCACCAAGAGGAGGGTCACGCAACGGCCACCTGCCCGGAGTTCTTAGAGTTGAGGGAGGCCAGAGGAGCAGGGAGGCAGGATCCACCGATGAGGATAGTGGAGGTGCAGCAGGGCGAAGCGGAAGACAGGTGCGAAGACCGGGTGGATGTAGGGACCCGGGGAGGAATCAGGGTGATTCACGGAGGAGTGGGGATTGAGGCAACCCGTAAGGGGAGCCTGCAAACCATGTACCGGAGAGGGGTGGCCTCGACCTCCCAGGTTCCCCCACCAGAAGAAAAGATCACTTTCTCATCAGCAGACATGCCAGACTATGAAGATCCATTCTGCGACGCCCTGGTGATCCAGACGGCGGTGGAAAACTATACGGTCTCGAGGATACTGGTAGATAACGGAAGCTCGGTTAATGTCATCTTCAAGAATACTTTTGATGAGATGAGGGTTGAAGGGAAGAGGGTCTTGGCATCGGACGGACCTCTGTTCGGGTTCTCCGGGGAGAGGAAGGAGGTAGAAGGAGGAGTAGGGTTGCACGTAAGGTTGGGGGGCGTGTCGCGGAACTGCAGGTTCGTGATCGTGGACGCCCCGAGCAGCTATAATGCCATCTTTGGGTGTCCCCTCATCAGTACCTTTCGCTGCGTCCCCTCCTCGTTCCATCAGTGCCTCAAGTTCAACAATGGGGGGGTGCAGGTCAGAGTAAGAGGGGACCCGAAGGTGGCAAGACAATGTTACGTTACAGCAGTCAACAACATTTCGTGGATGGCAGAGGCAGAAGAGTTGGAGAAAGAGATGGAGGCTCTAGAGGAGGTTGTTGAGGAAGAAGAGATGGTCCTAGAGGAGGCAAGAGAGGTAGCTGGGGAGGAAGCCGGAGGAGAGAAGACTGAGAAGCTGCAAGGGGATGTGCAGGTGGTCCGGAGAGACAAGGGGCAGGAGAGCCCGAAAGGGGCGATGGAAGTAGGAGAGCAAGCGGCAGGAGGAGTTGAGGGGGAGGCCCCGAGGGGCGTAGGAGTCGAGCAACAGCAGGAGGGGCTGGAAGAAGCGATGGAGATCGAGGAGGAGGGAGAAAGAGGAGAGTTGGAGCTGGAGGAAGAGGCAAGGGCTGAAAGATATGGTACCTAAACACCTAGAGGGGGGGGGGGTGAATAGGTGACCTAAACCTTTTTCAAAACTTTGTTGGCAGCACAACAATTATTTCACAGATTACTACAGCTAACAGCAATTACAGAAATCAAACAATTAATCCACAGCACAGCACAGCACACCACAGCAAACACACTAATTTATAGTGGTTCCCCAATCTTTGGGTACATCCACTTTCCCCCTTCGCCTATCTAGCAGTGTACTAGATTCGGCCAAACTTCTCCACTAACTCAGAACCAAACTAGGTTCCTACCTCAGGCCCAAAGCCTTACACTCAGCCAAAAGGCCTACACTCAGCCACCCAGGCCTACACTCAGAGTTCTTCAACTCCTACACTCAGGCAACCAAGCCCTACCCTCAGCCTTTATAAAATAGGCTTACAATTCTCTCAGATCCAATGGATCCTACAGGTTAAAATAGAAAGTATAATAGATAACTCTACAACTCAGAAATAGGAGAGGAGTTGAGAGATTCTTGAAGAGTTCTTGGAAGAACTCAGTTAGATCCAAACTGACTTAGCTTCCTTCAAAGCTTCTTGATTAGAACTGAATTAGTCTGAATCTTCTGCAGTTGTTCCTTGACCTCTGCTTCTTGAAATCCAGAAGACTCTGAATTCTTCTTCTCAGCCTTAGTTCCAAAGACTGAATACTTAGTTGGAGCTCTCTCTCTCCAACTTCTTAGATCTGCTGATGCACAGCAAGATCTTCTTGTGTTGATCCTCAATATATCACTTTTACAAAGATCTGAACTCTCTCTGTAAAAACTTTGTCAACCACTTCTATATTACTTCAACAATCAATCTCTTAATCTCAATCATATCTTCTGTAGACTATGAGTGCCTATTTATAGGCTTCCTTCATGGTAACCGGCTGGTCCGGTTCATAACAGACTTCTGATATCACTGACAGTTGATGTAGACCGGCTGGATCGGCAGCTGTCTTGTCAACCAGTCACTTCTTGAAATTCTTCTAACTGTCAGATAGTGTCGAGACTTTCTGTTCTTAAGTGTCGACACTTATAGGCCAAGTGTCGACACATGTTGTATAAGTGTCGACACAAGTCTACAAGGTGTCGACACAATTCCTTGTATGTCTCGACACAGTTTCTTCTGCATGTGTCGACACTGAAATTGAGTGTCGACACAAGTACTTGTACTTCATTCTGCAACTGTATTCTTCTAAGTGTCGACACAACTCCTTTGTGTCGACACAACTTTATGTGTTGAAACTGTCAAGTGTCGACACTGCTTCTTGGTGTCGACACAAGTCTTCACTTTTGTTTCTTCAGCTGAGTGTCGACACATTCCCTTAGTGTCGACACTTGTACTTAGAATATTTTGTAACTTTTCTGATCTTTGCTAAGTGTCGACACAGCTCCTTGTGTCGACACTTACTTCAAGTGTAGAGTCTTCAACTAAGTGTCGACACATTGTGCTGAGTGTCGACACTTTCTTCAAGTGTTGACTCCTCTGGTTGTGTGTCGACACATTGTGCTGAGTGTCGACACTTACTTTAAATACTGAGTCTTTAGCTAAGTGTCGACACATTGTGCTGGGTGTCGACACTTACTTCAAGTGCTGACTCTTCTGCATAGTGTCGACACATTGTGTTGAGTGTCGACACTTGTACTTAGATTCTGCAGACTTTTGCTGAGTGTCGACACTTACTTCAAGTGTCGACACTTTCTGGTGTTGACTCAGCTCTTCTAGGTGTCGACACTTCTGCTAAGTGTCGACACAGCTTTTCTGCATTCTTCTACACTGAGTGTCGACACAGCTCCAAGTGTCGACACTTTCTGACTGGTGTCGACTCTTCTTCGCAGGTGTCGACACAATGACTCCAAGTGTCGACACTTTCCCTCTGGGTGTCGACACATGGACTTAGAATTTTTAGCTTCAGTCCAGTGTATTCCTAACCTGCACAAGTAACTCAAACAAACATCAAATACACTATGATGTATATCATTGAGTTAGGTGAGGCTTCTTCAAATCAGGATACATTTGACCAATGTACCCAACAATCTCCCCCTATTTGGAGAAGTCATAACCCTTAGTCAATGATATACATCACTCATAATTTAAAAATTATAAAATGAAGTAAAACAGATATATGACAACAGAGTTAAACTTAAACATGTAATAAAGCACACATGTATACCCATTCAGCATTACAGAACAAACAAGAATTAGACACATTTATCAGAACAATCATGAAATTTGTTTAACAAAAATTGTTCATACATTTAATACATTTTCAATGATTTACACAAAAAACAGATTACAACATTCTTCAGTTTTAATCTTAGTCTAATTCTGCTCTGGTTCCTTAATGACTATTCCTTTTCCAGCTTGTACTTTAGCTTTCACAGCAGCAGCAGCAGCAGGCTCAACTTCAGCAATCTTCTTCCCTTTGGAGTCCTTCTTCTTCTGTTCTTCAGCCTTGATCTTTTGCCTTTCAAAATAATGATAGGGCTTAGGAAAGTACTTGCTAGGCTCCACAGCTGTAGGAGGTAGCTTTCCTAACTTAGCCTTTCTTCTATGTTGGACAATGGCTTCCTGTCTACTTTCATGTTTCCTCCATTCTGCCTCTGAGAACCACTTGTTCCTCTCATGGGCATTGTCCTTGGCCGCTTTCCATGCAGTGAGAATGATGTTCCTAGAAGTAGGGCTCCACTGTTCAAAATCAGGTTTTTGTTCAGCAAGTTCCCTGAACTTCTTCTTTGATAGCCTAGTCTCTTCTTCTTTGTCCAAAGCCTCTTGCATAGCAGCTGTGATAGGTTGAACAACCTTTTCCAGAATAATATTAGGCTTACCAGCAGTTGGACTATACATTGTGCTTATATCTGCATGAATCATTTCAAAATCTGGAGGTGGATAGATTACATCAGCCACTGCCTGTTGCTCACCTCCAAGATATGTTCCTTGAATACCAGATTCAGCTACTTCATTGTCATCACACAGGGGAGGATATCCAAGTGTAGCCCTGATTGAATTTGAAATCCATTTGGCATGCTCAGAACTGGCCTTGACTAACACTCTCTCCCCCTTTATGACTTCTTGGGCTACATGATCTCTCACATCATCTTTCTGGAACCTTATTTGGCTGTCCAAATATCTTATGCCCTCTTTAAAGAAAGGTCTTAGCTTGGTAAGCTGTTCAGAAAGGACCTTCTGGGAGTCCTTGATGGCAGTCTTGACAGCAGTTAGTTCAGCTTGAAAGAGTTTATCAAAATCAGCTTTGGCAGCAGCAGAGGAGGTTGATGGTTCATCAGACTTTTTCTTGAGTTCAGTGACTATGGCATTGTGAGATGCAGTCAAGTTATCATTCATCCTGAGTTGATTCTCCAGCACATAGCCTTGCTTTAGTTCTATATCTTCTACTTTCTCTTTGATTGTTTCTTGATGTTTAGCCAGATAGACCACTGCATGAGCACCCTTTGTAAAACAATCAGTCATTTCCTTTTTATTAAGGTGCATTTCAAACCTTATTGACTTGATTTCCTGTCCCAGATCAGATTGTAGTGCCTTGTGCCCTTCATCAACATAAGTTTCTAAAGCCTTCCTTTGTTCATCCATCTTGATTTGCATGGCAAGCAGTAGAGCACTGTAATCAGTGGATGGAGGTTGTTGAACTAAGGAATGTTGTGCAACAGTTTGGAGAGCCTTCTTGTAGCTCTGGCTCCTTCTTTTGAAAACAAAGAACTTCTTTTTCTTAGCTTGCTCAGCTTCATCATCTTCAGATTCTGATGTACTGGCAATATCCACCCTATCCTTAGGGCTGGATGGTTTTTCAGTGTGCACATCTTGTGCCTTCTCAGTATCTAGCCTTATAGGCTCTACTTGAATATCCAAATTCTCCCCCTCAGCAGCAGCATCCTTCACTGCATCAGCAGCATTCTTTTCCATATCAAAATCATCCTGATCTAAATTCAAAAATAGGTCTTCCATTGTATATTCTGCTGGAGACTGTGCAGGAGATGTTCTGGTTTCATCAGCTACAACAGATGTGTCTTGGAGAACAACATCTGGTTCTTGAGGTGCTGGCTGATTTTGCTGATGATCATCAGACAAATCAGAATTTATTATAGAAAAATTCAAAGTATTAAGGTCAACAAGTACCTCTTGAATGAGGAGGGTGGCTTGCTCACTCTCCAGTGTAGATGGTTCTGCTACACCTGGAAGCTCCCCCTGGATGTTAGCTGACTCTTGAGGAGCAGGTGTCTTCTCTGCAGCCTTATCCATTGGACTATCAGGAGTGAAGACCACATGTTCTTCACTGCCTGAGCTGCTGGATGACTCTTGAGGCACAGCAGCAGTCTTCCTCTTCTTCCTGGGAGGAGAGTCTTTCTTAGAAGCTTGCTTTTCAGGGGTGGTCAATTCCTTTGACACCAGCACCCTTTCCCATCTAGAGAATATTCTTGAGTCCATTCTCCTCATGTGATTGATTTTTGTTCCTGCAGCAGAGCTCATTACCTCTGGAATTGATCCAGCCAGGTAGAGACTTAGTATCCTGCCCAGATTGGGCTTCTTCAGACTTTCTTTTACTTTATCAAATACAATCATAGACCAGTCTGTCTTAAGATTGAAGATGATTCTGGTCATGATACTGAACATAGAGGCTGACACCCTGTCATGCCCTCCTGGTTTGCTTAGAATAACCTTGCCTACAACTTCAGACAGGAATTTGCCTTGATTGTTCATCCCCTTCCTGTTGAAAACTGATCCTATTTTCATGTTAGGATCAAGACCGCACCAGTCCAAAGCTTCTTTGGTCTTAGAGGTTGTGACTTCCTCTTCTTCTTGAATCTTAGGTAGTTGAAGTACCTTTCTCAGACTTTTGGGTGAAACTTTGACCTTGGTGCCATGCACCCTTGACTTAATTCTGTAGCCTGAGTCATCTACAGACGCTCCAGTAAGAAATTCAAGCACTTCTTTCTTCCATATCTTGGTTGGTTCTGAAACCAAGAACTCCAATCCTGAATTGCTGACTAGGGTTATTACTGATTTGATTTCACGATCTCCGTCGTTGAATGCGCCTCGCACGAGCTCATAGCCTTCGTTTACGTTTTCTTCCAGTTTGGGAGCCATTAGGGTTTGGAGAATTAGTCTTTAGAGAAGAGAAATGTTGACACAGTAGTTTGGTCTCGAAACTCTGTAAGCGTGTCGACAAACACAAACAGAACCCTATTTATACTTTTCTTGTTTGAAGACGAACAGGCGGGATGAATTTCTAAAGATGTGTCGACACTGTCAATAAGTGTCGACACTGACTTATAATGTCTCGACACACATGTGTCGACACAAGTTTAGTCAACAGATTTTATGTGTCGACACTTGGTTAAGTGTCGACACCACTATACTCGACATGTAGTCGAGACTTTACTTAGAAAAATTCTGAGTAAAACTTAAGTGTCGACACTTTATTGGATGTGTCGACACCTACTCGACATGTGTCGACACTAACATTCTGAAGTGTCGACACTAACTTCCTAGATGTGTCGACACCATTTTCCTGAAGTGTCGACACTTACTATTCTGTGTCGACATAGACTTGTCTATGTGTCGACACCTCTTTACTTAGCCAATTTTTGTTCTGTATACTTAATCTAAGTTTATCATACCTAGTTCAATTTTGAACCTATTAAACTTAGCTTCATCTAAGGGCTTAGTGAACATATCAGCTATCTGATTATCAGTTCTAACATATTCAAGTGCAATATCATTTCTTTCTACATGCTCCCTAAGAAAGTGATATTTAATCTCAATATGTTTAGTTCTACTATGTGATACAGGGTTGTTAGCTATTGAAATAGCACTAGTAGAATCACAATAAAGTGGAGTTCTACTTACCTGACATCCATAGTCTTCTAGCTGATGTTGAATCCACAGAAGTTGAGCACAGCAACTTCCTGCAGCTACATATTCTGACTCAGCTGTGGAGATGGCCACACTGGTTTGCTTCTTACTACTCCATGAAATGAGTCTTCCACCTAGGAACTGACAGGATCCAGTTGTGCTCTTTCTATCTTCTTTGCATCCTGCAAAGTCTGCATCTGAATAGCCTGTTAGATCAAAATCTCCATTCCTAGGGTACCAGAGGCCTAGATAGGGTGTCCCCTTTAGATATCTCAAGATTCTCTTGACTGCAGTCAAGTGAGATTCTTTGGGGCAGGCTTGATACCTGGCACAAACACATGTAGCATACATAATGTCAGGCCTACTTGCAGTCAAGTATAGTAGGGAGCCAACTATCCCTCTATACAAGGTTTCATCTACAGGTTGCCCTGCATCATCCTTGCTTAGAGACATACTTGACCCCATAGGAGTCTTCATGGTACTGGAGGAATCCATACCATATTTCCTTATGAGTTCTAGGGTGAACTTAGACTGACATATGGATAGACCACTTTCAGTCTGTTTAACTTGGAGACCCAAGAAAAACTTCAGTTCTCCCATACTACTCATTTCAAATTGACTCTGCATAAGCTTTGCAAACTTTTTGCAAAGGCTACTTTCAGTAGACCCAAATATAATGTCATCTACATATATTTGGACAAGTATTACTTTGCCTCTAGATTCCCTAAGGAATAGAGTCTTATCTATTTTCCCCCTTGTGAACTTGTTCTCAATGAGGAAACTAGATAGGGTTTCATACCAAGCTCTAGGAGCTTGCTTTAACCCATACAATGCTTTCCTAAGTCTATAGACATGATGTGGAAGAGTAGGATCAACAAAACCTGAAGGCTGCTCCACATATACTTCTTCTTTTAAATTACCATTAAGGAATGCTGACTTCACATCCATTTGGTATACTTTGAAACCTTGGTAGGTTGCATAGGCCAAGAACATCCTTATGGCTTCCAGTCTGGCTACTGGAGCAAAGGTTTGATCAAAATCAATACCTTCTTCTTGCCTATATCCTTTTGCAACCAGTCTTGCCTTATTCTTAATGATGACACCTTGTTCATCTAACTTGTTCCTGTAGATCCACTTTGTTCCTATCACATTGTGATCTTTAGGCTTAGGAACCAGATCCCACACCTTGCATCTTTTGAACTGATTAAGCTCCTCCTGCATTGCTTCAGTCCACTGTGGATCTTGTATAGCTTCTTCAAATTTCTTTGGTTCTATTTGAGACAGAAAACTTGAATATACTACAGCATTCTGATTTCTGCTCCTTGTCTGAACACCTTGTCTTGGATCTCCAATGATCAGCTCTACTGGATGATCTCTTAGATGCCTGTTGGCTGGAGGCATCCTTACTTCTGGTTGAACTTCTTCAGCATCTTCATCAAGCTGAGTTCCTTGTACTTCAACAGCTCCTTGTACATGTAGTTCTCCCCCTGGACATAAACCATCTTCTTCTACTTGCTGTCTTGCAGCAGGTACACCTTCTATGGTTAGCTTGTCCATCTTCTTAGTAAGACCTGTAGGGCTGCACACACTACTAGACAACTCATTGTTAATTAGTTGTGTTTCATCAAAAACTACATGCACAGACTCCTCTACAACTTGTGTGGTCAAGTTGTAGACTCTATAAGCCTTACTATTATTGCTGTACCCAACAAACACTCCCTCTTGGGACTTGGCAGCAAACTTAGTTAAGTAAGACTTCCCATTGTTAAGTATGAAGCATTTACAACCAAAGATCCTAAAATAGGACAGATTTGGTTTCCTGCCTTTCACTACTTCATAGGGGGTCTTGTTTAACCTTCTAGTGATGGTAGCCCTATTTATCACATGGCATGCAGTGTTAACTGCTTCAGCCCAAAAATATTCTGGCAGTGATGAATCACTTAATAGGGTTCTACCAGCCTCTATCAAGGTCCTATTTTTCCTTTCAGCAATGCCATTTTGCTGAGGTGTTCTAGGTGAAGAGAATTCTTGAAATATCCCATAGTCTTCACACAGCTTTGTCATGCTTTCAGACTGAAACTCAGTACCATGGTCACTTCTAATTTTGACCACTGTACAGTTCAATTCATTCTGAATTTGCTTAACAAAACTATAGAAGACACTAGGTGTTTCAGATTTCTGCTTTAAGAAGAACACCCAGGAAAACCTTGAGTAGTCATCAACAACTACAAAGGTGTAGACCTTCCTACCTAAGCTGTGAACTGGCATTGGACCAAATAGATCCATATGCAAGAGGTATAAACACCTCACAGCATCTTTGTTGTCTAAGCTTCTAAAGGTGGATTTAGTCTGCTTGCCCTTTTGACAAGCTGAGCAAATGCCATCTTTGACACACTTAACTTGAGGACCATTCCTCACTAACTCTTTACTAAAGAGTTTGCCAATAGTCTTGTAATTAAGATGAGCAAGCCTCTTGTGCCATTTGACACATTGAGAGACTGTCTCATCAGCTACAAGACAGACTGGAGAACAATTGTTCTCAACCATAATGTCTAAGCAGTAGACATTTCTCTTTCTATATCCAGTCAAAATGATCTCTTGATCACTTGACCTCTTGATATGACAACCATTTTTAACAAATGAGATGTCATACCCTACATCACTTAATTGACTTATACTAATGAGGTTGTGTTTCAAACCTTTAACATAAGCCACTTGAGTAATGGTAATAAGGTTAGAAGAAATGTTACCAAACCCTTTGATGATTCCTTTTTCAGAACCACCAAAGGTCACCTTTGGACCATTTTTGATTGGGATGTAGTCCTTCAGTAGTCCCCTAGTTCCAGTCATGTGTCTAGAACAACCACTATCCAAGTACCATGTAGGGGTATGGTCACTTGGATTCACCTGCAAAACAAATTAATGAACCTTAGAACCCAAAGTAAACTTGGGTCCTTGGTGATTGTTAGTTTGCAATTTGACATAGCTACCTGCTGGCTTTCCAATAGGTAACTTGCTACTCAACTTGGCACTGGCATTGTGCCAACAATCCAAGGCAAAGTGGCCAACCTTGCCACAACACCAGCATTCAAACTTGTTGTACCTTTGCTTAGGTACAACCTTTGCTGTCTTGACCACAGCAGCCTTGTTGAATGTTGGGGCTTTGCCCTTGGACTTGGACTGATCCTGAACAGTCCTCACAGGCTTAACAAAACCCAATCCAGCCTTTCCTTTATGATGAACAAATTCATCAATCAAGGGTAGCACTGATTTAGGTTTTGAAAACCTAGCAACTAGCTCTTTTTCCTTCTGGAGATTGATCTCCAGCAACTTAATTTGATCATTTTTAAATGTAATAGTACCCATCTGAATCACAGTAATGTGTTTCAGCCTGGCTACTTCATTCAGTTTTTGATCATACTCCTTCTCAAAATCTGTTGCAGCTGCCTTGAGATCAGCAATCTCCTTTGCCTGACTTTTGGCTAGGATCTTGCTTTTCTTATAGGCTTGCAACAGTACTTGGTATTCATCTAAGAGCTGATGAATATCTCCCTCAGATTCAGAATCACTTCCATCACTTGATGAAGATGATTCTGACTCTGAACTAGAACTGGAATCTGAACTTAAGGTTAGACTTTGTACCTGACTAGGTCCTGACTGCTCCAGGAGTTTGGTACTTTCAGTCAATGCCATTAGTCCTTGGCACTGAACCTCTTCTTGTTCATAGATTGATTCCATGATCTGCATAAACTCTTCTTCTTCTTCAGCAAATAGCCCTATATAGGCTTCAGCATCTGTCTCAGTGTCTGAAGAAGAAATGTCTGAAAGAGTCTTCTCATTCTTTGCAACAAAGGACTTCTCCTTCTTTCCTTTGAAGTGAGTCTTCTTTTTGCCACTGGATTCTTTCCTTCTTTCAGGACAATCTGCAATTACATGACCCTGTCTGTTGCAGCAGTAACACACAATCTTAGACCCAGTTGCCTTGCTAGTCTTTGTCCTTTGCTTGTCCTTCTTTGAAGGCTTCTTCTCCTGATACTGAACTTCTTTCCCTTTGGAAAAAGAAGGTCTGGACTTCCACTGTTTCTTCTTCAGGAATTTCTGAAAATGTCTGGTAAATGCAGCAAAGTCTTCATCACTTTCACTGCTTGTAGATTTAGTGCTAACAGACTCATCAGAATCTGATTCAACTACCTCTGGAGGAGGAGTTGATGACTTAGTCCTGTTCTTTCTAGGTACTTCTGACTTAAAGGCAACAGTCCTTTCCCTGTGTTCAGTCCTTGTTGACTTTTCCTCCTCTTTTCTTACTGACAATTGCATCTCATAAGATAACAACTTGCCAAACAGTGTGGGAGGAGGAATTTCTCCCAACTTTGTCATTTCTCTGATGGCACAGATCTTAGTGTCCCAATCTTTGGTTAGGGACCTCAAGAACTTATCATTCAATTCATAGTTTGTGAACTCCCTTCCATAGGACATGAGTTCATTAACAATTCTGTAGAACTTTTTGTAGCATTCAGTGATGCTATCTCCTCTTCCTTGCCTAAAGCTCTCATATTCTTGATTAAGCAAGGATTTCCTATCTTGTCTTACTTCTTCAGAACCTTCCATGTAGACAATGAGGGTATCCCACATTTCTTTTGCTGTTTTACAGTGAATAAGGTTCTGGAAGGTGGCATCATCAATTGCACTAACTATGATGTTCTGTGCCCTTTTGTCCATTGTAGCTAGGACAATCTCATCCTTGGTCATCTCAGAAAAATCCTTTGGAGTTCTCTGTGTAGCATCCAAGACTGAAATCTTCATGGGCACATAAGGCCCTTCCTTGACTGTGATGTAGATCCTAGGGTCAGAGGCCTCCATGAACAGCCTTACCCTTTCTTTCCAGATTCCAAATATCTCTTTTCTGCATATGGGCAGTTTCATTGAACCCAATTCCTTGTGATTCTCTGAAGATCCCATGTTTCTTGATTTTCTTGAAACTGTTTCCTGACTTATACTGAATCTGCCAAACTGGATCTCCTCAGACAGTTAGTCCTTTTTTGAGGAACCTCGCTTTGATACCACTTGAAAGATATGGTACCTAAACACCTAGAGGGGGGGGGGTGAATAGGTGACCTAAACCTTTTTCAAAACTTTGTTGGCAGCACAACAATTATTTCACAGATTACTACAGCTAACAGCAATTACAGAAATCAAACAATTAATCCACAGCACAGCACAGCACACCACAGCAAACACACTAATTTATAGTGGTTCCCCAATCTTTGGGTACATCCACTTTCCCCCTTCGCCTATCTAGCAGTGTACTAGATTCGGCCAAACTTCTCCACTAACTCAGAACCAAACTAGGTTCCTACCTCAGGCCCAAAGCCTTACACTCAGCCAAAAGGCCTACACTCAGCCACCCAGGCCTACACTCAGAGTTCTTCAACTCCTACACTCAGGCAACCAAGCCCTACCCTCAGCCTTTATAAAATAGGCTTACAATTCTCTCAGATCCAATGGATCCTACAGGTTAAAATAGAAAGTATAATAGATAACTCTACAACTCAGAAATAGGAGAGGAGTTGAGAGATTCTTGAAGAGTTCTTGGAAGAACTCAGTTAGATCCAAACTGACTTAGCTTCCTTCAAAGCTTCTTGATTAGAACTGAATTAGTCTGAATCTTCTGCAGTTGTTCCTTGACCTCTGCTTCTTGAAATCCAGAAGACTCTGAATTCTTCTTCTCAGCCTTAGTTCCAAAGACTGAATACTTAGTTGGAGCTCTCTCTCTCCAACTTCTTAGATCTGCTGATGCACAGCAAGATCTTCTTGTGTTGATCCTCAATATATCACTTTTACAAAGATCTGAACTCTCTCTGTAAAAACTTTGTCAACCACTTCTATATTACTTCAACAATCAATCTCTTAATCTCAATCATATCTTCTGTAGACTATGAGTGCCTATTTATAGGCTTCCTTCATGGTAACCGGCTGGTCCGGTTCATAACAGACTTCTGATATCACTGACAGTTGATGTAGACCGGCTGGATCGGCAGCTGTCTTGTCAACCAGTCACTTCTTGAAATTCTTCTAACTGTCAGATAGTGTCGAGACTTTCTGTTCTTAAGTGTCGACACTTATAGGCCAAGTGTCGACACATATTGTATAAGTGTCGACACAAGTCTACAAGGTGTCGACACAATTCCTTGTATGTCTCGACACAGTTTCTTCTGCATGTGTCGACACTGAAATTGAGTGTCGACACAAGTACTTGTACTTCATTCTGCAACTGTATTCTTCTAAGTGTCGACACAACTCCTTTGTGTCGACACAACTTTATGTGTTAAAACTGTCAAGTGTCGACACTGCTTCTTGGTGTCGACACAAGTCTTCACTTTTGTTTCTTCAGCTGAGTGTCGACACATTCCCTTAGTGTCGACACTTGTACTTAGAATATTTTGTAACTTTTCTGATCTTTGCTAAGTGTCGACACAGCTCCTTGTGTCGACACTTACTTCAAGTGTAGAGTCTTCAACTAAGTGTCGACACATTGTGCTGAGTGTCGACACTTTCTTCAAGTGTTGACTCCTTTGGTTGTGTGTCGACACATTGTGCTGAGTGTCGACACTTACTTTAAATACTGAGTCTTTAGCTAAGTGTCGACACATTGTGCTGGGTGTCGACACTTACTTCAAGTGCTGACTCTTCTGCATAGTGTCGACACATTGTGTTGAGTGTCGACACTTGTACTTAGATTCTGCAGACTTTTGCTGAGTGTCGACACTTACTTCAAGTGTCGACACTTTCTGGTGTTGACTCAGCTCTTCTAGGTGTCGACACTTCTGCTAAGTGTCGACACAGCTTTTCTGCATTCTTCTACACTGAGTGTCGACACAGCTCCAAGTGTCGACACTTTCTGACTGGTGTCGACTCTTCTTCGCAGGTGTCGACACAATGACTCCAAGTGTCGACACTTTCCCTCTGGGTGTCGACACATAGACTTAGAATTTTTAGCTTCAGTCCAGTGTATTCCTAACCTGCACAAGTAACTCAAACAAACATCAAATACACTATGATGTATATCATTGAGTTAGGTGAGGCTTCTTCAAATCAGATACATTTGACCAATGTACCCAACAAGGGCCGATTGGGAGCAGTCGCGGCTGGAGCCGGCCGAGGAAGTGGTGGAGATGGAGGTCTTCCCCAGCACAGGGAAAGTACAAAGAGTACGGGTCAGCGGGGGCTTAAGTCCCGAGGCCCGGGAACAAGTGCGGGCTTGCATCCAGGGCAACGTCGACATCTTCGCCTGGAGCGCGACAGACATGCCAGGCATCGACGCTGACGTAGCTTGCCACCACCTGAACCTGGATCCCCGCGCCCGCCCCATCCGTCAAAAGATGAGAGCCATCGCCACCAAGCTGGAGGAGCCCATTCGCGAGGAGGTCAAGAAGCTCCTAGAGGCGGGCTTCATCTCAGAGATCCAGTATCCAGGCTGCATCTCCAATGTGGTAATGGTGAAGAAAGGATGTGGTAAATGGAGGATGTGTGTTGACTTTTCTTTGTTGAATAAATCATGCCCTAAGGATTGCTATCCCCTGCCTCGGATCGACGCGCTGGTTGATTCAGCCGTCGGGTTTTCTGTCATGAGTTTTTTAGATGCTTTTTCAGGTTATCACCAGATCCGGATGCACCCTCCTGACACCAAGGATGTTTCCTTCATCACAAGGGAGGGGTGCTTCAGTTACAAGATGATGCCCTTTGGGTTAAAGAACGCAGGAGCTACCTATCAGCGCATGATGGATCGGGTCTTCCGGGATCAGAGGGGGAGGAACTTGGAGGTCTACGTCGACGACCTGATGATCAAAAGCAAGTGCATAGTTTCGCACCTGCAGGACCTCGAGGAAACATTCGCCACCCTGAGAAGGTTTAAAATGAGGCTGAATCCCTTAAAGTGTGTCTTCGGGGCCAGCCGTGGGAAGTTCCTCGGGCATCTCCTGACTCCGGTAGGAGTGGATCCCAACCCGGACAAAGTCAAGGCCATCCTGGATTTGGAGTCACCTCGCGACGTCAAGGAGGTCCAGCGCTTGACAGGCAAGCTGGCTGGGCTAAGCAGGTTCCTCTCCCGGGCAGGAGACAAGTGTTCTTCATTCTTTAAAGTGCTGCGGGGGAATCGAAGGTTCGAATGGACGGCCGAGTGCGAAGAGGCCTTCCAAGGGCTGAAAAGACAACTCTCTCAGGCTCCCCTCCTTCAGAGCCCAAAGGATGGGGAGGACCTGACCTTGTACCTCGGAGTAGGGGCGGAGGCGGTGAGCTCCGTCCTAGTGAGGGAAGAAGGAAAGAAGCAGCTTCCCATCTACTACGTCAGCCGGATATTGAGAAAAGCAGAGCTTCGCTACCCCATCCTGGAAAATCTCGCTTTTGCCTTGGTCATCTCGGCCAGAAAGCTCCGGCCGTACTTTCAAGCGCATTCGATTAGGGTGGTGACCGACCACCCTCTTCGCAAGATCTTCGAAGGAGTGGAGCACTCGGGGAGGCTGGCTAAGTGGTCCATTGAGCTAAGCGAGTTCGACATCTCCTTTGTACCAAGGCTCTCCATCAAGGCACAGGCAGTAGCGGACTTTCTAGCAGACTACGTTGTTGAGGTCGAGGGGGAAGAGCAGCAGCCGCGAGAAGCATGGAAGTTGATGGTTGATGTGGCCTCAGGAAGGCACTCCCTAGGGGCGGGGGTGGTGTTGACAAGTCCCCAGGGGGTAACCATAGAGCAAGCAGTCATTTTACATTTCCCAGTAACCAACAATCAAGTGGAGTATGAGGCCGTTATTGCTGGCCTTCGCCTGGCAAAGGAGCTGGGGATTCAGGAGGTGGAAGTTTTCACTGATTCAAAGGTAGTGACATCGCAGATCCGGGGAGAGTTTGAAGCTCGGGAGCCAACCCTCATCAGATACCTCTCCAAGGTAAGGGTGATCATCGGAGGATTCCGGTCTTTCTCAATTCAACATGTTCCAAGGGAAGAAAGTGTTGCCGTCGATCGAGTGGCCAAGTTCGGACCTCAGGTAGGAGGGACCTTGACGGAGCTGTTCCGACCAGCTATCGAGGAAGGAGAGTTGATGCTTGTGGGTCGGCAACCCTCGTGGGTAGATCCATTTGTGGCCTTCCTAACCACCGGTGAACTGCCTGAGGGGACCAAGGTCGGGAGAAGCTTCAAGCGCAAAGCGGCTCACTACTTGATGATGGAGGGGGGTCTGCATCGTAAGATGTTGTCAGGGCTCCTAGCCAGATGTGCGACCGAAGAAGAAATCCCGAAGATTTTAAGGGAGGTGCATTCGGGCGAGTGCGGCAGTCACTCTGGAGGAAGGACACTGGAGGCCAGGGTGGTTAGACAGGGGTACTTCTGGCCCACCCTAAGGAAGGATGCCATGGAGTTTGCAAGGAGGTGTCAAAAATGTCAGCTCAACGCCCCCCTTCAACTCTTGGCAGCTCAAAGACTCCGGAGTATCACGGCACCATGGCCATTTACCATCTGGGGAATGGACTTAGTTGGGCCCTTTCCTCCGGCTAGTGGGCAAAGGAGGTTCCTCTTGGTCATGGTCGATTATTTCTCAAAGTGGCTAGAGGTCAAAGCCTTAGCCAAGGTCACCTCGCAGGTCATAAGGAATTTCATCTGGGGGGAAATCATTTGTAGACATGGATTTCCCCAAGCAATAGTGACCGATAACGGCCCCCAGTTTGCCAGCGAGGAGTTCATCAGCTTCTGCGCTCAACTAGGGATAGATCTCCGGTTTGCCTCCGTCCATCACCCTCGGAGTAACGGCCAAGTGGAGGCAGCAAACAAAATCATTGTGAACCTACTGAAGAAAAAGGTGGAGAACTTAAAGGGGAATTGGGTGGAGCAGCTCCCGTCGGTCTTGTGGGCACTACGAACGACCCCGAACACGGCCACCGGTGAGACCCCCTTCAAGCTCTCTCATAGGTGTGAGGTCGTCCTACCAGTGGAGTTCGAGGTCCGGTCCCCGCGAGTCATAGCCGCGGGCGAAGGTGACGAGGCTTGGAGGGTGGAAAATGAAGGGGGGCAGCGCCTCTCGTTAGATATGGTGGAGGAACTGCGAGACGTGGCGGCTATCAGGCAAGAAGAAATCAAGCGACGGATGGCCAAGCATTTCGATAAGCATGTCAGGGTCAAGCAGTTCACTGAAGGGGATCTGGTGCTGAGAAAGGTCGACGGGGCAGGAAGGTCGGCTCCTGTGGGTAAGCTCCACCCGAACTGGGAAGGTCCATATATTGTGAAAGAAGTCCTCGGAACGGGGGGATACTACCTCCAGGACGTGGAGGGAAGGGCCCTGAGCCACACTTGGAGTGGTGATGATCTAAAGCGCTTCTACCCCTGAGGGGGGAAGGATGTAACCATGTATCTCAAAAATAAACTTGTTATATTATATCGATTGATTCTCCTTTAACTAGTGTCGAATTTTTCATGGCATAACATAGTTGAATGTTTTGTGATACCCCGAGCTCGGCTCGGCCCCAGGTAGACCCGCTGCGCAGGCTCTCATCTAGCTGGCAGGTCCGAAGGCTCGCTTGTGGGGGATAGGTTGGGTTGGTTTGAGATCTTCATCGGCACCCCGAGCTCGGCTCGGCCCCAGGTAGACCCGCTGCGCAGGCTCTCATCTAGCTGGCAGGTCCGAAGGCTCGCCTGTGGGGGATAGGTTTGGTTGGTTTGAGATCTTCATCGGCACCCCGAGCTCGGCTCGGCCCCAGGTAGACCCGCTTCGCAGGCTCTCATCTAGCTGGCAGGTCCGAAGGCTCGCCTGTGGGGGATAGGTTGGGTTGGTTTGAGATCTTCATCGGCACCGCGAGCTCGGCTCGGCCCCAGGTAGACCCGCTGCGCAGACTCTCATCTAGCTGGCAGGTCCGAAGGCTCGCCTGTGGGGGATAGGTTTGGTTGGTTTGAGATCTTCATCGGCACCCCGAGCTCGGCTCGGCCCCAGATAGACCCGCTGCGCAGGCTCTCATCTAGCTGGCAGGTCCGAAGGCTCGCCTGTGGGGGATAGGTTTGGTTGGTTTGAGATCTTCATCGGCACCCCGAGCTCGGCTCGGCCCCAGGTAGACCCGCTGCGCAGACTCTCATCTAGCTGGCAGGTCCGAAGGCTCTCCTGTGGGGGATATGTTTGGTTGGTTTGAGATCTTCATCGGCACCCCGAGCTCGGCTCGGCCCCATGTAGACCCGCTGCGCAGGCTCTCATCTAGCTGGCAGGTCCGAAGGCTCGCCTGTGGGAGATAGGTTGGGTTGGTTTGAGATCTTCATCGACACCCCGAGCTCGGCTCGGCCCCAGGTAGACCCGCTGCGCAGGCTCTCATCTAGCTGGCAGGTCTGAAGGCTCGCCTGTGGAGGATAGGTTTGGTTGGTTTGAGATCTTCATCAGCACCCCGAGCTCGGCTCGGCCCCAGGTAGACCCGCTACGCAGGCTCTCATCTAGCTGGCAGGTCCGAAGGCTCGCCTGTGGGGGATAGGTTTGGTTGGTTTGAGATCTTCATAGGCACCCCGAGCTCGGCTCGACCCCAGGTAGACCCGCTGCGCAGTCTCTCATCTAGCTGGCGGGTCCGAAGGCTCGCCTGCGGGGGATAGGTTTGGTCTGGTTGGCTTGATTTGGACAAGGCAGGAAGCGCGTTGGGAATACCAAATGAAAAGTGAAAAAGATGAGATAGATCTCTGGAGAGATAGATCTCGGCAGGGATAGATCTCGGCAGGGATAGATCTCGGCAGGGATAGATCTCGGCAGGAATAAATCTCGGCAGGGGAGTCCCCATCAAAGGGATCTCGAGGTGGGGAGGCTTTCGCCAAAAAGGCTCCTCTCAGTGTTCTCGAACAAACAGGCGAGATCGTTATGCGACGGGCCAGAGGGGACTCGCGCAGTCTAAACGGGACGGTCCCGTCCTAAGGATTCGAGAGTCATGCTTCCGGTTGGCCGGTTACCGCGGGTTCTTGCTGATCCATCGCTAAGGATTTCCTAGGAGGGCCAAGGGCCTTGGCAGAAGCATACGCCGGAAGCGTTCAACCACGACAATCACATCAAACACATTCGCAAATAACAAGTTGAAATGTTCGCAAGAAAAACATTTGCATTAACAATACTATGTACAGGTACAAAATGATAGCGTCTCGCGCTTTACATAGAGGTGAAGAACAGAAGCGAGAAGGGGACCCTCAAGGAGACAAACTGTACCCCTCAGAAGTCTCGCTGGAGCTCCCGCTGGAGCTTCCGCCGGAGCTCCCCCCGGAGGTCTCGCCACCCGCTGCGGGGGACTTTGAGATGTCCGAGGGAGGGGTATCGGGGGCGCCCAGGGGCTTTGGAATGGGCTCGAAGAGCCATGGAACAAGCTGTTGAGCGGTGATGTCTTTGCCCCTCCCGTCCCAGCAGTCGATGTCGCGCAGCGTCTTCAGCGTCAACTTTACGGTGGCTTGCGCGTTCCCCTGGAGCAGCTTGTCGATGTCATAAGCCGAGTAATACTGGCTCTTCAATCTCTCGTCCAACGGAGGGGCTGTACTCGCCTCGAGGCGCGCGATCTGCTCCCGCAGGAGAACGTTGTCATATCGGGCCTGTGACAGCTCCTCGCGAAGTGCGGATTGAGCGGAATCCTGAACGACGGAAGGTTAGCATAAGAGAAGGGTTAGGAAGGCGAGAACAAGTGATTGTGAAAGGTCTCGCTTACCCCTTCCGCTTGGCGCGGGGATAACATTTGCTGGGCCTCGACTAGCTCCTTGGCCAGAGAGGCCGCCTGGGCCACCGCATCGTCCCTGGCCTTGAACATGTCTTGAAAGTTGCGGTCTATAGTAATGCTCCGCCGGGCGCACATGTGCGCAAGCTCCAGCCCACGCATCAAAGCGCGAGTGGAATCGTAGGCCAGCAGCCGGGTTGACATCCTGTCGTAGACGCTAGCGTCCTCCCGGCTGTAGAGGCAATAGCCTAAGGCGAAAGCCTCGCCGGTGACCTCGTCTCGCTCTGCCCAGCTTGGCAATAGGGACGAGATCGAGACCTTGTTAGCGACAGGGTCCCATTGCAGCAGTGGCTTGTTCTCGGCGTCCAGGCACCTCATGCCGAGACCGAAATTGCGATGGCCACGCGGCACCTCTTCAGATGGGCGGTTGCCAGAGGTCCCGGCGGCGGCACCCACGTCTTTTACGGCGCCAGGGGCTGGGGGGATCTCGGCAGGGGTCTCATGGCCACCCCTGGTGGCCGCGATCTGGCTTACTGCTTGCAGAACCTCCTCAAAGGAGCGGCCGGCAGGGAGAGGTTAGACGGGCGGTACCACGACAGCCTTGCCCTTCTCGATATCCATGGTCTTGGGTCTCTTGATTGGCTGAGTCACGGGGGCACCAGGCTTTCGCTTCGCGACGCCGCTTGGGGGGAGAAGGTCCGGCTCTTTTCGGCAGGCTTGCGCGGCGGGTTTCGTAAGAGCCAGCGGGTCCTTAGGAGGTTGACTCTCCCTGGCGCGAGCCTTGTCGAAAGGCTGGTGAAGGGGGATCTCACGCTCTCCTGCGAAAACAATAGCGATAAGTTCCAACCTTGGAAAAAGCAAGAAAAAGGCAAATACAGGCGAGATCCTACCTTCTCCCGGAAGTACAGGGGGAAGAGAATCGACGTCTCGCCGGAGGTAGAGGACGTCGAAATCCTTGGTTCTGAAGAACTCAAGGAGGGCGCTCTCGCGGGAGCCCAAGGACGGAGGCTTATAGGCGGCATCCTCATATTGGATGGGGGCAAGGGGTACGTTCCGAAGTCGCCGGAAACGTAGATGAACCTCTCTCCCCAGTGATGGTGCTTGTTGGCGAGACCGATCGTTTTCAGCAGTTGCCCGGAGAAGAACACCACGCCTCCTTTCGCGCGGAAAGTAAATAACTTGCGGAAGATCGGCAAGCTAAACTCAATCCTCTCCGACCGCATATAGCATATGAAGGCCATGAGAATCGCCACGGAGTTAGGGTTCAGCTGTGCGGGAACCACCCAGTAGTACCAGAGAGCCTGCCGCATCTCAGGCCACAATGGAAGGCGGAAGCCCACCTCGAAGTGTTCAATAGGGATGGCGAGCTCCCCCTCCCCTGCGGTGTTTACTTTGTCATGACTGTCCGGGGTCCGCGCGATGAAGCCGGCGGGAACGTGCTGGGTCTTGATCAGATTGAACTCGTCCAGGGTGAGAGTGCAGGAAGGGAAAAGATGCTTTTGGAAGGCTTCCGCGCAATTGGATCGTCCTTCACCACTGCCCGGCATCGCAATAGAGTTTGAAGGCGAGAACCGAAGTAGAAGGCAGAGACGGGCGAGAGCTTTGGGAAGACCGCGAGAACAACAGCAAAGGAGAGAGACTGGAATCAGAGAAATGAATATGGTAGGTGAGCCTCCTATTTATAGGAAATCGTGGTAATTATGGCCGTTTTCAGAAAGGCGGCGGGGGTACAGCCGGCGCGTTCTAGGTCAGCGGCGCTTCGTTTTTCCTGCCCGAATCTGACAGTGACCGATTGACTAAGTGACTAGCGCAAACGCTGCGAAATGTCATGCGGCCGGCAAGGTAGGCGGAAGCGAGGTGGCTCTCGCCACCCAAGGACCCGGGAAGATAACTCATACGCATATAAAAATATTAAAAACCGAGCTATTGCTCTCGCTAAACGAGAACGCGATAAAATAATAAGCGAGTAAAGTGCAGAAACATTAGTTACAACTCTGAGCGAGTAAATGAGGGTACATTTGAGAAGGGAAGGCCTGGGAGGAGGAGGGGAGGTCTCGCACTTCAGTATGGCTCCCAGCGCCATTTCCCTTGCTCCCACCGCCATTTGCCTCGGTCCCGCAGCTTGGTCCGGGGGGGCGCCTGCGGGTTGAAGTAGGATGATAGAACGCTGCATCCCAGGTCAACCCGGTGAGACAGATCCCAGATTCGCTCGATGCACCTCTCAGGTGAGGATCTGGCGGTAGCTCCCCCCGGCCGGTCCATCTCGCCTATAAGGTAATCTCGCTCCAGGGACTCTAGCCTCTTCTCCACTGACTGGCAAAACTCTCTTGCCGCAAGGTTGCGGACCCGTTCTCGCCGGATGAGCTTCGACAGAATGACGACGACCTTCTTCCCCCATCTTTTCGCGCTCCCGGCACCGGTCAGGATCTCCTCCATCTCGTCAGACGAAGGGAAGGGAGAGCTCTCGCCATCTTCTCCCTCTCTTTCTTCTTCTTCTTCTTCTTCTTCTTCTTCCTCTACCTCAGCGCCAGGCCGCGAGTCCATGTCTCCTGTCAAAAGAATCCCCATTTTAGCGGGAGCTAAAGGATAGCCGCGATAAAATTTCCGTGTACCTTCAGAGTGACGAGGCCCCCCGATCGACGGCAGACGAGAAGGCCCAGCCCCCCCCCCCCTCAGCTCCAAAGAGGAGGTGGATTGGCTTTCCTTTTCCGGGGGGGGGGGGTAAACTTTACGGATGGTGATCCCAGCTTGGTCATGAGCGGGAAGGCGGGTCCCCTCTCCCGCAGGAGGGCTAGTGTCTAACAGTGGCACGAGGATCTCGGCATTCTTTCCTCACGCCAGTAGGGAGGAATCAACCGCATGGGCAGACTGATTCGCAGTTCTCGCCCCACTCTCCCGGGTGGCGAGATCTGGAGGCGCGGAAACCGACGCTGCGAGGAATCAGGTCAGCATTTAAAAATACCAGTCGAAGGCGAGAGGGGAACCTTTACCAGCGGTGTTCGGGTCTGGTGGAGGGGCCGCCTCGGGAACCTGTGGTTGATCATCGTGATGGCTAGAGGGTGGATCCAAAGGTTCTCGCGGGGACGCGGCAGCGTCAGGAACCGTCTCCTGCGAGAGGTATCACGTTAAACAATTGAACAGCTAGTTTTTTGGTAATTGGTATATCAAGCTTACCTTCCGTGGCGAGGGGCCGTCCGCGCGACTAGGGGTCGGGGTGGGCGGGCTCCTGTTCTCGCGGGATAGGTCCCGCTGAACCACCTTTGCCTTCTTCTTCTTCTTCTTAGGCAGAGAGGGCTCAATAACCGACGATTGTCTCGCTAGCCATGGGGCGACCAGGGCACTGTTAGCCCTAGCTCGCGCCTGTGCCGCGTTGATGCGGTCCTGCAGATCCTGCGGAAGCGGTTTGTCGGCACGCTTGGAAGGCATAGTGAGAGAGGGCGAGAGCTCAGGGGGAGAATGACGACTCGAGGGAAGTGTTATGGCCGTCTATCGGCACTCATATTTATAGGCACCGGACGGCCCACCGAAAGATTCCCTGATGTTGACACGTGCTCAGCGAATATTTTGGGTTTGACATGTCTTTTCGAGCGCGGTGCTAGCTCAAAAAGAGCGGGGATTGTGTACAACCCCATATTCGCTGAGCCAGAAGGAGCAATGGTCACAGTTGGGTTAGCCGAAGTGTTCCCGCCCTAAGGAAGATCTTGCCCAAAGAAGGCGGAAACGGTTGCGCCTGATCGATGAACGAGGAACCGTAAGCCAAGACCGTCAAACGCGACCTGCGCGGAAGCGCTCTCGCCCAAACCAAGCTTCTATCCCGAAGAGTTCTCGCCTACGCTGGGCGAGAACGTTCGCGCCATGCCCTGGGCCGAAGGGTCTCGGCACAGCTCTCGCCGAGTGGGGCCCAGGGTCTTTGGAAGAATGTCCTAATTGCCCTCAGGAGAAATTACTTCAGTACCCTCTGAAAAACAGCGGGATTTGGCTATTGGCAGACCAACCAGGGCCTTTTCAGTAAATTCAGGACAGCAAAATGCTATAAATAGACCCATAAGGGTTCCTTAGAAAGCAAGCGATCATTGTCTCCCAAATTCTAGTGCTTTCTGAGGAGCTCCTAGCCCAGCTTTGGCTTTGGAGGGGAAGCTCTCAGAGATCTTCCGGGTGTGAGGTGGGACCTCCCTGCTGAGGCTTTTGGGTCAGTCTTAGGTCCTTAGAATCCAGTCAAGGGGTGAGACTTGAGAGAAGTAGGTTTTGGCTGCACCCCTTTTTCTTCGAACTTCAGTTGGGGTCATATTTGGCTTCAACATATTCTAAGAATGCAGAGGAGCATGATCGACATTTGCGGCTGGTCTTGGCGACTCTGAGAGACCGTAAGCTATACGCCAAGCTGAGCAAATGTGAGTTTTGGTTGCCTCAAGTTTCCTTTCTAGGCCACGTGATTAATAAGGAGGGAATATCGGTGGACCCAGAAAAGATCGCTGCTGTTACCCCCAAAGAGATCAGAAGCTTCTTGGGCTTGGCCGGTTATTATAGAAGATTTGTAGAAGGTTTCTCTACCTTGTCCGCGTCGTTGACCAAGTTGACGCAGAAGAATGTAGCCTTTGTATGGGATGACAAGTGTGAGAAGGCTTTTGAGGAACTAAAAAGAAGGCTATGTTCGGCTCCAATTTTGTCCTTGCCTGCGGAGGGCAGTGAGTATGATATATATGTGGATGCGTCGCATGTCGGTCTGGGCTGCGTCTTGATGCAGGGCGGGAAGGTGATTGCGTACGGGTCGAGGCAGCTAAAGACTCACGAGAGGAACTACCCTACGCACGACCTGGAGTTTGCAGCTGTGATCTATGCGTTGAAATTGTGAAGGCATTTTCTATATGGCGCGCAGTGCAAGATTTTCACGGATCATAAGAGTCTGAAGTATGTCTTCACTCAGAAAGAATTGAATCTGCGCCAGCGGCGGTGGTTGGAGTACGTGGCCGACTATGATGTTGAAATTCAGTATCATCCAGGCAAGACAAATGTGGTGGCTGATGCCCTGAGTCGGAAGTCGGGTAAGATTTTTAATCTTTCCGCCGAGCATCTAGTGGAAGAGTTTCTGTTGATGGACATTTCTGTGGGAAGCTGTGATTCGCAGAGTAGCATAGCAGTAGCGGAACCTTCGTGGATTACGCTTACGAGACTGCATCAGAAGGACGATCCCGATCTTCTACATTTGTATCTTCGAGCTGAAAATGGTGAATTACCAGACTTCTCTATAGATGATGCGGGTACCTTGAAGTACCATGGCAGGTTTTGCGTCCCCGCAGTTGGGGGTATCCGGGATATGGTGTGCAGAGACGCCCACGGATCTAGTGTTGCCTACCATCCAAGGTCTACCAAGATGTATCATGATTTAAAGCAGATTGCCTGGTAGTACGGTATGAAGAAGGACATAGCCAGATTTATTTCAGAGTGTTTCACTTGCAGGCGTGTGAAAGCCGACCATGGGAGGCCTGGTGGCAAGCTGACTCCCTTGGAGATCCCGATGTGGAAGTGGGAGAGTATCTCGATGGATTTCATTACCGGCTTACCGAGATCGCCTAAGGGGCATGATTCAGTTTGGGTAATTGTAGACAGATTCACGAAAAGCGCTCATTTCATACCGTTTAAGATCGATTATCCGATGAGGAAGATAGCCGAGCTGTATCTGGAAGAGGTTGTCAGATTGCATGGTGTACCCTTAAGTATCATATCAAATCGAGACTCCAGGTTCACGTCTCGTTTTTGGAAGAGCCTTCAAGAAGGGTTGGGTACAGATTTGAGATATTCCACGGCTTATCATCCGCAGACCAATGGTCAGACAGAGCGAGTAAATCAGATTGTGGAAGATATGATCCGATGCTATATTCTGGACCACGGAGGATCGTGGGACGAGCGCCTGCGGCTTATGGAATTCGCATATAACAACAGTTATCAAGAAAGCTTGCAAATGGCTCCTTTTGAAGCTTTGTATGGGAGGCGCTGCAGGACTCCCTTGTTTTGGGCTGAGCTTGGCGAGGGACCTTTGTTGGGTCCAGAAGCGCTTGAGGAGATGGAAACCGCTGTGAAGCTTATTCAGGAAAAGCTTCGGATAGCCCAGGAAAGATATGAGAAGAACGCCAATCGGCGTAGATCGGACTTGAAATTTGCTGTGGGGGACTCGGTATTCTTGAAAGTCTCCCCGTTGATTGGAGTCAAGCGGTTTGGCAAGAATAGGAAGTTGGACCCGAGGTACGTGGGGCCGTTTCCGATTGTTGAGCGGATTGGGGTATCAGCCTACAGGCTGGCTTTGCCCGCAAATTTCCCTGGCGTACATGATGTCTTTCACGTCAGTCAGCTGCGAAAATGTGTGATAAATGGCAGGCAGGTATTGGATTATGTGCCTCAATTGGAGCCGAATCTTTCTTATGTGGAGGTGCCTGTTCGAATTTTGGATTCTCAAGTTCGGGCGTTGCGGAAGAAGACTATTCCTATGGTTAAAGTTTTATGGAGGAATCAGGATGTGGAGAGCGCGACTTGGGAGTTGGAGTCGGCTATGAGGGAGGCTCACCCTCGTCTGTTTCCCTGATCTTGTGCCTGGTATGCTCTGTTTTGTTCTTATTTATTTGTGACTTTTTCCTGGCTCTTTCTCTCTCCTACTTTATAGGAGTGTTGTGAGTAAAGTTTCGAGACGAAACTTTCTTTTAGGGGGAGTGGCTGTAACACCCCCGGTTTTTCTGTGCTTTGTTTGACCTTTGGCTGGCGTTACAATGTCGTATTTCCGGCTTTTTGCCGTTGTAGAGCGTGGTCTTAGCTCTTAGGGTTCCCTGTGTAGCTTGTTTGTAGCCTGTTAGCAAGATTCCCCAGCTAGCCGGAGTCCGTTTGAGGACTCGGTTGGGCCTCTTAGGGAATGCTTGTGTTTTGGCTTCGGGAGGTGTTATCCCGGGTTTTGTTCGTCGAATGCTAATTTCGACTTCGTAGTTGCTTTCGTAGCGTGGGTTTTTAGCTGCGGCGTAAATTTCGTCTTTTTCCGAGAAGTTTTGGGTTTCGGGTTGTTTTGCTATTAAGTGTAAAAATTATTGATATGTGGTTTGTTTATTATTATTACTGCTGTATATTTAGTCTTGACTCAGTTTTAGGGCCCTTCTTGTTCTTTTCCTGTTTCCTTGCTCGGTAGAAGCCGTCGCCCGTCGCCTGTTCGAGAGGAAGTGCATCGTCGGCCTACCCTAGCCGTCAGACGCCGTTTTCCTGGAGTTTTGCGGTCGGATTTTGGTTTCGAGAGTGGATCTGGACTGCCCTCGCCTAGATCTGCACTCTTTCTGCTCCTCAGCTGGTGCTCTGCGGCTAGATCCGAGAGTGGGGGATGCCGCCGGCCAAGCTTTTCTGGTATTGAGGCAAGTGATGTCCCCTCATCCTTGCCAAAGCTGATCTTTGTCTTTCTTTTGAGCTAATCTTTATCTCTTTCTTGTTTAGATCTTAGGTGTAAGCTAGGGTTTGTGCCTGATCATACTGTGATTAGTGTAGAAGGTTCCAGTTAAATCTCAGTTTTCCTGAGGGATTGTGTCTATTAGGGGCAGTTTTGGTTCGGTCTAGGTCGAGTAGTTACCATTGCCGATGGAGGTTGTACTCGAGAGAGAAGAGAGAATCCCCATTCTCGTTTTGGTCGTTTGCTGGATCTGGCTCCGGTGGCCATTTGGGGTGTCGACACTGTGGTGTCGACACCGGCCAGCCTGGGTGTCGACACTTGGTGTCGACACCAGCCATCCTTGGTGTCGACACTTGGTGTCGACACCGGCCAGCCTTGGTGTCGACACTTGGTGTCGACACCGGCCAGCCTTGGTGTCGACACTTGGTGTCGACACCAGCCAGCCTTGGTGTCGACACTTGGTGTCGACACCGGCCAGCCTTGGTGTCGACACTTGGTGTCGACACCGGCCAGCCTTAGTGTCGACACTTGCTGTCGACACCGGCCAGTCGCGGTGTCGACACTTGGTGCCGACACCAGCAGTGGCAGTGTCGACACCTTGTGTCGACACCGGCTGCAGTGGTGTCGACACTTGGTGTCGACACCAGCCGCGGTAGAGTCGACACCTTGTGTCGACACCGACCGCTGTAGTGTCGACACTTGGTGTCGACACCGGCCGTGGTTGTGTCGACACCTTGTGTCGACACCGACTTGTCGAGGTGTAGACCCATCGTGTCGACACTGGTGTTGCGCTTGGGTTGGGATCAGGTAGACTCGGGGTTGGTTCCGGTTAGGCGTGCAAGGCCGCGTCGGTTGGACCCGCCGTTTTGTCTTGGGTTCGTGTGTTTCTTAGGATTGTTAGAATGACTTTTTCCCTGGGGGGGGGGGGGGTGCTTTGGGTGTTCGGCTAATTTCTGCATGCCGACTCTTGGGTTGTGGCAGGTGGTGGAGTTTTGGTGGCCTCTAGAGGGGTGGTTTTATGTGGAGAGCTGTGGCCACCGCCTTTTGCCCCGGTTTGGGTTGGTGTGTGTGGGACCCTAAAGCTGCCACTGTTTGACCCCTTAGCCCTTTTTTTGGGTCTGATTCTGGTTATGCATTCAGACCCATGTTTTGACCACTACCGCTTACCCACGTGTTAGGACTGTTGGTCCCTTTCCTGTTTATGCTTCCTTTCTTTTGGCATATGTATATGTCTTGGTGCTGTTGCAGGCTCTCTCTTGGCAAGGCACTTTGGTTTTATTGCTCGCACTTGGTGTGCTCTGCGGTGTTTTTACTGTACTCTTTTCCTTCTGTCATTCACCTTTTCTTTTACTTATAGCAGTTTGTTGCCGGGTTGGTACCCCTTCATTTTATTGCTCATTAGCCTATAGCTCTATTTACTCTTGATTGTTTCCTTGCTGAGGTGTTATTTTCTTGAATGCCTCAGGTCCAGGTGGTAGCCAGTTCAGCGGCTAGTTCTTTTGGAGGGGCTTGTTGGTGGCCTCTAGGGTAGCTGAGATTGTTGATTCCCGTTTTGTGGAGAGGTAGTTCCTTACTTTTCTGTATAGACTTACATACTCGCCAATGGGTTCGTGTCAGGTTGTTGACGCCCACTGGTGGCTCCTTGTGATGCTGGATATGAAATTAAACTGCTGATTTTGCCTCTTGTGGATGGTTACTTGCTTCTGGGAAAGATTTATGCTAGGTTGCATGTTAGATATTTTAAAACCTAAAAGTATTATTATATGTACCCCCATGCATAACATGTTTCTAAATCAAAGACACTACTTTCCTCAACGTAAAACACTACCTATTTCATGTACCTATTATATTCACCTTAGAGTCATGCACGTATAAGTTGTCCCCCGGAGACACTTATGCTCATTTAGGGTGTCAAGTTAACTGAACCAAAGTAATTTCTGCTGCGTATATATATAGTTTTAACTGTGGACTAGCTGATCCACTGTGCCGAGGGATACGACCAATCAACTTAACTGATTTTCTTTCTTATTTAATCAACGTTTTTCCTCAAATCTTACGTCTGGAGTTCTGCCTGAGCGTGTGCAGTTATCCCCTGCACGACGTGGCATCACGACACGTGTTTTCTCTTACTCTGATACGATTTTACCGTCGAGAAAACGCGGGTTGTGACAGAGAGACCCGAAGACGGGGAATGGACGTTGGCATAGTCTGGAGCCTTAGACGGTGGTCAAAAAGGCTAAATGCTCACATGTTGTTGCCATCCTGGGGGTGGTGGTGAAGTCGCTGATTGGTCAGGATTCACCGTTAATGTGCCCTGAGTGCACTGGGCGTTTGGTCGTGCGAGCCTACACCTGCGGCGTAGTCTAGTTGCACTTTATTATATTTTTTTGGGCTAATGGTATGCAGGGAAAGAACACTGTCGTCCCGAGTTAGGGGCGAGGTCGTTATAATTTGGTCGGCTTTTGGCTGACCGTTGCTTTGTTTGCCACCATGCGATGGAATGTGCTTGCAGGTGCTGCGGAGTCGAGTACCAAATAGCGGGCTGGAGCCCATGTTGTTGTGCTGGCCCTAGAAGGCCAAAGCGAATAGTTGTTTTTATTTTTATCATGTGTCGTCGGCATGCGAGCCGATGTATGTAAGACATGTTTTTATTAAGTGAACATTTATAAGGCCATAAGGCCATGTACCCTTTTTAGTGTATTTGGGGTTTCATTCCTGTTGTGTGGATATGGACATTCTTGGATATGGATTTAAGATTTGGGTTCTGTCAACTTTAAAAGCTTCTGCTAGAATGCTCTGTGTAGGACGTGTTGTCTTAATTGGATAGTTTGAATATTTTTATGTAACCCTTCCGACTGTCTGTGGTATATGGCGTCGGGTTCCAGTTGGACCTTCTGTTATATGTCATGCGACGGATGAGGGTGTTACAGAGTGAGGGTCACAAACACTTCGTCGCAAAGCATGCAACTAGTAATTACTAATGAGACAAACCAAACATTACAGGATGGAAAATTGCGGCGCAACCTCCAACACATACAAGGACAACAATTATTTCAGCAACATAAATTTAACATTAAAGGCCAAAGTTCTTGTATGAACAACATCAATAAATGAAAAAGAAACTATCTAAACATATCCATCAAACAAGTGAAATAAGCAAAAGGAATCGACCAAATCTGAAGCCTTGTTGAGGGTTCATGGTAGGAATCGCCGGGTTGTCAATCCGCGCCCTAACTCGGTCTGCAACAGCGTCTGGGGTAAGGAGAGCTGTCACTTTCTCCCAATGACCCTTCTTCTTAGTCTTATGTCCTGATCTCTTCCGGTGCAAATCTTCCTTGCTTAATGAAGAGTGTAGGTCTAGAATCCCCTTCCTTGAAGCTCTTGGATGATGGAGGCGGCCTAGGACAAAAGCCCTAACACATGGGGGGTGGAAGAGAGGGGAGCTCTCCCTGCGACGAAAATGGCGAAGTGGACGTGATGTCCCGTATTAGGGCAAACCTGCGACTATTTATAGAAAATTCATTAGAATTTAGCCACACATGGTGTAACATCCCTCAAACAACAAGATCTCTAGGAATGGTTTTGTCATGACTAGGTCATAACAAAACCCTAGGAAGCCCAAAAAGACCAAATGAACCTAGGAATTAAGGTGAGATTACCATTGTCTGCAAATAACACCTTCCAATCACCTAACCTAGGGTTTGACTTTAGGGCCTTTCCTTGACTCTTTGACCCCACCACCACATCCCTATCCCTTTAGAAGGTTCATTGGGTCACCAAGGACCCATTGGGGTCAACTAAAAAGGTCAAGTTGACTAAAGTCAACCCTAACCCTAAAGTGGTCAAAGTGCCCTAAATAAGGGTCAAGTGGCCTACAAGGTGCCCAACCAACCCTACCCAAATCTTTCTAGACCTTAGGGGAGGCCAATGGGTCACCAAGAAACCATTGGGATCAACCCAAAATGTCAATGACCAAGGTCAACTCAATCATTGAAATAGGTCAAACTAGCTCAAATGGGCTAACTCAAGCTCAAGCCCAATTCCCCTTAGGCTAATCATATTTCCATTAATAATATGGGGGTTAGTGGGGTGCCTTTAGGCTGAAATAATCATCAAAATTCGGCTATGGTGACCAGGAGAGAGAAAGCTCCATTTTCCCTTTAATGGAGGAGACAGAAAGTGAGAAAGGAGGCCATTCATGGCCAAGGGAGACCAAGGGCCTCTCCAATTGATTTCAAAGGCTGGATACATTCTCCCTCATCAGTTTTGAGGAGTTGAATAGCCATATCCAGCCACCAAAGTGGATGAAATTAATTTCTCCAATAAGGAAGAGAGAGAAAGAGGAGAGAGAAGGCCATTAATGGCTATGAGAGATCAAGAGTTCCTCTCCTTACCTCCAAAGGCTTGATACATTCCACCTCATCAATTTAGAGGAGTTTAACAGCCATGGCCGACCCCTTCGGTGGCTGGATGCAGGGAATTTCAGTTGGCCGAAATTTTATTTTTGAGGCCATTAATGGCATTGATGCCATGGCCACTCCCCACCCCATTTGGCTTTTTAAAAAGCTTCACCAGGCTGAGGGGAGAAGTTTCCACCCTTCCCCTGAAGAAACTGATCCCTTTGGCTGTGTAGTTGTAGAGCACCGAAAACTCCACCGTTGGAAATGGTGGCCCGACGATCGGCCCGACGACAACCCTCCACTAATGTCCTCCGCTACTCCTTTCTTCGTGGTCTAGAGTCTTAGATCATTTAGGAGAGAAATCGGGCTCAATTGAGCCTGATTGGGAGAGAAAAATTTCATATTTTCCATGGGTTTCTACCTCTCTGGATCGCCAGAAATCACCCCTCTGACGACCACGCTGCCACCCAGCGATAGCCCCCACCTCAACGGAGGTGGTGGTGGTGGCCGGCCAGGGAGGTGGCCGGGTGGCTGGCAAATGGACTTGGAAGTGCTCCAGGTTTGGATGATCGCAACCTTTGGATGGAGGAAGAAGATGACTTCCTGGCCGTTGGATTAGCCCTGTACAAACAGAAATTTATAATGATTATTAAGGTTTTTTTAACCCTTGTTGTGCACCCCTTTTTAAACAAAAAAATGAGGCCCTTAGGGGCTAAAACATAAAAAGTGGTCAACATGAAAGTTGTAGCCCTTGAAGTGTACTTTAATTTAAAATTGACTTCAACCCATTTGCGTAAGTGGTTTGACCACAACACTCAATGGTACAGCCTATACATAGTCTTGGCCAGAGATGAAATTGAGTGCCCCCATCAATCCAGCCATCCAAATGACTTGAAATTTTGGATGGGGGTCACTCTTACCTTTACCTATAACATATCCAAAAATGGGAAATTTTGGAAAAAATTTCCTAAAGTTTTTGTACAAATTTAATAAACTATGTATGAATTATTTAAGGGGTCTAATGACCACTAAACCCACCAAAAGTTTGGTGTCTGTCTCTTAGGGTCATGACATGACTATGATAAAAATCTCAGCCTAATTGGGTTTGATTTGAATAGGTTTTTGGTGGGACTAAAGTGTGGCCCTTTAAGGGTTAATTAGGGCAAGAGTGAGCTTGGGGCATGGAGGGGCCAATTCTCACCCAAAGGGGTTGGGATTTTAGCCAGAGCCCCAAAGTTAGCTTAAACACTCTCACATGGAGTTTAGGGTGGATTATGGTGGATTTGCCCTTGGACCCTAGTTCAAACCCTAAGATTGAACTTTGGGGGTTTGTGAAGGACATGGTGTGACATGCCCATGTATGGACTTGGGGTTTAGTTCATGTAATGTTAGGATGGTAAATATCCCTAGGAAGGAATTTTGTGACATTTAGACATAGGCACGCAACTTAAACCAATTAGAGATTTTTTAGGCCTATATCTTTTATGAAAATATTGAAGTGCCATATGACCTTGGATCCTTATGAAATTTTGGTAGAAGAGTTTTTATAACAATATGAGTCTCTGGAAAGTATTGTAGGATGTTTGGAAGATATTAGCTCATACTTGTAGTTATAACCTTTATGTTGCCCCTAAGGATGATTTCGATAAAATCATGGTTAAACTAACTTAGAATGTTATGAAACTTCGTCGGTGATGATTTATGATCATATTAAAGGCTTGGTAATATTTTGTGTAATTTTTGGATAATATTTTGAGGTTCTTCACTTTTTAATTCTATTTATTCTATTTATCTTGAATTAATTATTTAGAGACTGATACGTTTATGAAAATCTGTGAAATTTGGTATTCGCTGATATTTTGCTATCCTATAGTATTCATAATTTTTGGGTAGCAATAACTTAAGTAAATCTAGTACTTCATGTTCAAAATTACCAATGACCTAACATTTGGGAAAATTTAATAAATGCCAATTAATTAGGAAAACTATAAGTTTCTGGATTTAGGCTAAATGTGTCATGATAGCCCCACAATAATTATCTCAGGACTGTTGGATGAAAATTTGGAGTACCTCCTGACATGTATATCATATAGCTTAGATTGGTCTGCATATAGTAAAACTACGAAATTGTGATAACATGAGGAATGGACATAGGGAGTTAGGGTTAATAGTTTATTGATTTTTGGTGAAGCGAAAAAGAGTTCATCATTAGGAGTCATGATGTGGAAGTATTGGGTTGACTGGTGTAAAATGGTGCTCGTAATCGACGAAACATCGTCCTTCCCATGGAGAGAGAAAAGAGTCAGATGCACTTGGGTTAGATTATGTACAACCTTAAATGTGGTTTATGGGTAGATACCAATAATAATAAGTACCTTGTGAAAGGGAGCTTTGGGCTTCAGCCCATCGTAGTTCCTAGTGCCCTCGAAAACCCTTCATAGGGAATGTCTTGGGCAGTCCAAGGTTAACGTAAGTCATAAGACTAAATGAATTACAAGTGTAATTAGAAATACTCTGGGTTTGCACTTACACTCACACTCCCCGATGTTGTGGGAGTTAAGTTGGGTCTCACGAGCGATAGGTTCGGTGGTTTTGGTGGTGGGCAGGTTAGCCCGGCGAGCCGATGGCTGGGTAGATATTTATGTCGAACGAGTTAGTCCAGGGAGATTTGGCTCAGTAGATATTTGTGACGAACGGGATAGTCCGAGGAGCTTTGGCTCGGTGGAAAATTCATTGATGTTGCATGTGCATAAGATATAAGGTGGCGGGTCTTCGGTATTGGAGAGTCGTCGCACCGAAACCAATACGTTGTCTTGGCAAATGTGGTTTAGCACTTAGCCAAATAAAGTCCGATGTGCTAGCTAGCAAGAGCACGCAGGAGCTCCGCTTAGTGCACCAGCATTGAGGCGTACGATAGGTATGACTAGTAGTGTTGATATCGGTTTAGAGATGGGCGAGGCCCAACCCACTACTTCTATTTGCCACTACGGAGGTATCCTGAGAGGTTAGGCTCCAAAAAGGGGGAACTAAAGGTCTGTGTGCACAGAGTCGGGTGTGTGAGTTGCACTTGCATGTTCATACCATAACATACTTGCATGACATAGCATAATCATTGCATATAACCCTTGACACCTATTGTATAAATTGGTATGAGATTCTTTATACAATAGGCCTTGCAAAACGACCCCTTGGTCTATAGGTTTGTATGAGAAATCCTATAGGTCATGGTTACTTACCTAGTTTACCTTCTTATTCTTTACTTGCTCACGTTGATCATGTATATACTCATGTTGCTTACCTACTATTTGCTTACTTATACTTGATGTGATTTTATGCTCATGTTAGACTAGTTCCGCAGTCACCTGCTTACTATTGTTACTCTCCACCTTAAATACCTTCCCTTTCCTTCTCCCCGCTCGATGCCTAGGAGCCATTGGGGAGGGGTGGGGGATGATGGGACTTAGTCTTTTAGACTAACGGTAGTTGACCAAATCATTTTAGGGGATTGTGGAGCCAAACCAGGAGATGCAGCCCCAGAGGTCAGTGCGCTTGGAGATGGGATAGTCTTGCATGGGAGTTCACGCAGCAGGTACAGTGAGTCCCAATCATTATTAGTTACTATAGATTTGCTTTCGCGATGAGTGACTTGTAGTGATGATCATGATGTATCGGGCATGAGCCCTTTTTATTAGTACTTGATTTATCGTTACTGTGGACTCTCCCTTCGTGGAGATTTATTTATATTCATGTGATTTCTGTGGAGCAGCATTTGAGTTTATTTTACTCATGCACTTACTCTCCTCTTCTATGATCGGTATGGCTGGCAGGATCGACATTTTGTAGTGATGACCTTCTCGGGCATGTTAGTGTCACCACAAAGCGGCGGTTCTGGGCATAAGAACCCGATGGTTTAAAAGGAAAAAAGGGTCTTACACATGGTAAATCACACGGTCGTGCGATCAAACTATGCGATATTTATGAAACCAAATACACTATAGGCCAAGGATCCACCCGTGTGATTTCCCTTTATGCACAGTTGCATCAACCGTGCATGAGCAAAAATGCATGGGTAGAAACAAAAATGAAAATTCTGGACTATCCATGAGACTGTGCGTTCTTCTTCTCACACGGCTGAATCCAACTGTGCATGATGAAAACACACAATACATAATTGTAAAATTTTTAGAAAAACTAGGGCACTCGTGCAATTTTGTTCTCACACAGTTGAAATCAACTGTGCGCGATCAAAACGCACTGGTAACGACATAAGCCAGATTTTCAACATAATGGTCACGCACAGGCAAAATGCTCATGCATCCTCGAGGGTAATGATCTCCTTCTTGGACATTGAAGTCCTTTCTTTATGCATGTGCTTGGAATCCTCCACCAAGAGGTTGATTTCGGAAGTGATTTCTTTGTTGAGTATGCATCTAGAGGCGGAATTGTGGAGTACGACATAGGAATGCTGTGTGAAGCCCATCTGGACCTTTAGTCTGGATTGGTGATGATCATGGGTAAACTGGAGAAGACACCGTGAGTTTGCAAAGATGAGATATATGCTTTGTATTTTGGATGAAGGAATGTTATGCGTGGATGGTATGCTCATGCGTGAGCTAGCCATGGTTATGATTTTGGATGTGAGCGCTTCATGTGCTCGTTTCCTTTGCGAGAGAGGAAAGCTGCGGCTACCCAGGAAGGGATGGCCGACCCGTGTCACGGTGCGCCAGTGACAATGTGAGCACGGGCAAGGCTAACCTGTACCTAGGCATGTTTGAGAGATCGATAGGTGGCAGTGTTCGGGAGCGTGCGATAGCCCGACTTGCTACACCGAAATAAAAGCGGGTCGATCTGATGGATTAATGCTCATGTTTGCCATGCGGTACCGACCTCTGCTTGGTTTGGGTGGAATGTAACCAGCATGCGTGTTGGGGTGACTAGGACCGGCCAACCAACAAGTTAATTACCGTTCATTGGTGGTGTTACCATGGGTTTCCGGTACACCGTAAGGTGCCCTGAGTCCACGAAGCGTCTAGCTGCGGTCGACGTTTGTGATGTGAATGTGCTTGATAGGTTGATAAAGAGAATGATATATATATGATTCTTGATGATAGATGACGGCAATGCATACAGGGAAGGAACCACTGCCCCGGGTAAGGGGTAGGGTTGTTATAATGGGTCAGCAAATGCTGACCGTTACTTTGTTTTCTATTTTGGCTTGGATGGCAAATTGCAGGTAGAATGAACAAGTGGAATGGATGGATTGCTGCTAAAGGCCCTTGAAGGCCATGCGAAGAAGTGTGTTTGGATTTCATGTGTGGCCGGCATGCGTGACGATGTATGAAATTGTAATGGTGTGAAAAGAGAAATTTGTAAGGCCTTAAGGCCAGTGTGTGCATTGTATACATTCTTGGTGTTGCTATATAAATGTGGAGTTTATATAGAAGTGGACATTCTCTGAGCTGAGTTCTTTAACTTAAAAATGTTGCGCTAGAATGGATTGAGTTAAGGATGCGAATAGAATTTGATTTCCACAAGTAATTCCACTACTTGTCTGTGACATATGGCGTGGGGCCCCAGCCGGACCCACCGTTATATGCCATGTGACGAAAAGGGGCATTATAAAGTGGTATCAGAGCCAGGTTGAGATTGTTTGGGAGGAAGAGAACATTATTGAACTCACGAATGTCCACTAGGAATGTATTTCATGTATGTGCGGTACATGTGTGTGTAGTCAATGTATAATTCCCGTTATGGCATGGATGATTAATCGTGTTTTGTACATTGACTTATAGGTGGCGAGGAGTGGAGCTGGGCCTTCTGAGCCCCAGCGGTCTGATGCGAGTGTAGCACTGGCTGAAGCGCCTACGCCTCCCTTGGAGGAGACCATTCGGGTGGTGACGGAAACCGTGCTCGCAGTATTGCTGACACAACTTGCAAGGCCTGTCGTGGTACGTGTGCAGCTTGGTCTTCGGCAAGAGCCTGTTGATGAGCAGTTAAAAATATTTATGGAGTTTCATCCACCTACGTTTGGCGGAGCGGTTTCTCCAATGCAGGCGGAAGATTGGCTTGCGAGAGTAAAACGAATCATGACTGCAATCAGGACGACGGAGGAGCAGAAAGTGACTTTTGCCACTTTTTGTTAGAAGGAGATGCGAGATTATGGTGGGATGAGATGGAGGTGCATTACTTGGCCGGTCGAGGGTTAGTGGAGGTGTCCATGGAAGAATTTTCCCGTTTGTTTTTAGCCAAGTACTTGCCAATGTCCCAACGGATTGCAACGCGAGTCGACTTCCGCCCCACTCACCACATTGCCCAGAAAAGCCACTGACGATAACCAAAACTCGCACTTCGAGAACTTGGTATAGAGCTATTTTTTCCTCAATGTATTCAACACCAACCGCAAGTGAGTCTCATGTTCATCTTTCAACTTCGAGTATACAAGGATGTCATCAATGAACACGATCACAAACAGATCCAGGTACTCTCAAAACGTGCGGTGCATCAAATCCATAAACACCGAGGGCGCATTGCACAGTCCAAATGGCATGACTGTGAACTCAAAGTGTCCGTAGCGCGTTCCAAATGCGGTTTTGAGAATGTCACCTTCCCGAATTCTCAACTGGTAATAACCATACTTCAGGTCCAACTTCGAATAGACAGTCGAGCCCACCAGCTGATCGAATAACTCATCAATCCGGGGTATCGGATATTTATTCTTCTCGGTTAGCTTATTCAATTCGCGGTAATCTATACATAACCGCAAGCCACCATCTTTCTTCTTCACAAAAAGCACAGGCGCGCTCCAAGGTGACATACTTGGGCGTATATAACCTTGCTCCAGCAATTCTTGTAGTTGGACATTCAACTCCGCCATCTCCTTTGGCGCGACGTGATATGGCGAGCGGGCCACAGGTTTCGCACCTGACACCAACTCGATCGTGAAGTCAATCTCCCGTTGGGGTGGTAGCCCAGGGAGATCCTTGTGAAACACATCTGTAAATTCCGACACAATCGGAACCTCGCACACACTGGCCTTAGGCCCAATAGCCTGAATCAGTGCGAAGTAACACTCCGCACCCTTCCGAACAGCCTTGACTACTTGGAGTGCAGATAGCAACGTCCCGCCCACACCTCGCATACGCGCGAACTTTGTCACCTGTTCGGTATTCTGGCCCAACGTGATTTCTTTGGACTGGCAATCAATCATGGCATGCTGCTCCGCAAGCCAATCCATACCAAATATCACGTCGAATTCCGATATCGGCAATACAGATGCAGTCAACCTGAAATCCCGACTTCCTTTTAGACCGCCACATTGCAAGCTTGATCCGCAAGCATCCAACAACCATTCGGCAACACCACTCTAACACTATCTGTCTTTGTACGACTAGGTATCCCAAGCCGCGCTATGAACTCGCTAGACAGAAAAGAATGCAACGCACCCATATCAAATAGTGCTCGCGCCAGCGTGTCCCGAATCATCGCAAAGCCTGTGACAATCATGTCATAGACACAAACCGCAAACACATATGCACTAAGCAAAGCATACAAGCAATATAATATGCCAAACTAAACTCATACCTGTGACGACGTCACTCTGATTGATGGCCTCCTGCAGGCCATGATTGTAGACTCGGGGCTGCGCCTACGAGGCAGAGGAGTCCACTACTGCCTTGCCCTTCTCTGCATACGATGCTCCCGCCTTCTTTTCACGTCGAATTCCGATATCGGCAATACATATACAGTCAACCTGAAATCCAGACTTCCTATTTGGACCGCCACATCGCAAGCTTGATCCACAAGCATCCAACAGCCATTCGGCAACACCACTCTGACTCTATCTGTCTTTACACGACTAGGTATCCCAAGCCGCGCTATGAACTCGCTTGACAGAATAGAATAGGACGCACCCGTATCAAACAGTCCTCATGCCAGCGTGTCCCGAATCATCACAAAGCCTGTGACAATCATGCCATACACACAAACCACAAACACATATGCACTAAGCAAAGCATACAAGCAATATAATATGCCAAACTAAACTCATACTTGTGACAACGTCACTCTACTTGATTGCCTCCTGCAGGCCAAGATTGTAAACCCGGGGCTGCGCCTGTGAGGCAGAGGAGTACACTACTGCCTTGCATTTCTACCATGGACAGTCAGGAGTTCAATCGTATAAACGTGGGTTGCACAGCCACGTGCTCGCCACCCAACAAAAGAAGTCGGCCATGACTTCGAGAGGGAAAGACCAAGACAACTGATACCAAAAATATGGTGGGCCCATAACCCATAGGTCGGAGGATCGAAACCTCCCCCTAATACCAAAAATGTAACAACCCCATCCATTCATATGGTATATACTAGAAGGTCTGGCCGGGGCCCCACAATATATATCACAAAACAGGCGGAAAAGTTACGGGATGATACCAGAGTAGCGCAGCGCACCTAAACACCTTACATTCTAGCGGAACCCTATACTAAAACTTGAACTCCTCACTTGAATGTCCAACATATAAAACAACTCCACATTGTATATATAATAGGAATGTCTTACAACACACGAAAGTTAGCCTTATGGCCTTATATGGCTTTCAAAAAGTGGCCTAAACATTGGCACGCAGGCCAGCCATAATAAAAGAAAACACAATAGTCATTCCAAATAGCCTTGGACGGCTAGCAGCAGCAGTAGCAGGGACATCAACCTTTATACGTCGCGCTTGGCTCTCCAGCACCTGTACAGGGACAATCCACCCAACGGTGGCAAACAGAAGCAACGGTCAGCGTTCAGCTGACCAAATTATAATGGCCCTACCCCTTTTCTCGTGGCAGCGGTATTCTTCCCTGCAGGCATAGCATTCACAAGCATGTATAGAATTCATCCAAATGTCCTCTCACACACAAACATGCTATCACAATCGTCAGCCACCCGGACCGACAATCCGTGCACTCAGGCCACATTCTTGGTGTACCGGCAAACCAGTTTCCCAACACCGTATCAGGGACACTACCTAACGGCAACTCTCTTGAGCATTTACTCTATGGCGTGCAGCTGGAGTTCTAGTATTAAAACACCGGGATGGCCCATAGCCCCCTATTGTGTCATGGCATGCATGCCTAAGAATCTCACTATGCGCTCCAACAGACCGCACCTTATGGTTCACGTCGGACGGACATAACGCAAGTCGGATCCTCCACCCCCCGTTGCTCAAATCGCCTTGCCTTCACTGAATACAGTGTACTCGCGTCTTAATCAAAGGCGCGGGTCGGTCTCACCAATCCTGTTCTTGGCATTCAAGCCTGGGTATTTATATTACACCCATTCATCTCACAACATCAGCGTATCTTTCCTGGGCACAGCAGTACTTCCTGTTACTCATTCACAGGTACGACACCGCAATATCACAAATGACAGGGGTCTTTCCTGGGCACACCAGTACTTCCTGCAAATCTCTTCACTGGTACCACCTACGACATCAAGCATCACAAAGGGCCTTTCCTGGTCACCCCAGTACTTCCTGTTACTCATTCACAGGTACGACCCAATAGCACAGGCATAACACAGATATTTCCTGGACTACCACTCCACTACTTCCTGCTACTACCCTTCACAGGCATAACCCGTTGACTCCTTAAACTACACATTTATCACGGAGTCTTCTCCAATTCATATGCAACATCACCAATCCAGACCAACCTTTCCAGATGGGCTTCACACTGCATGCCTATTCCGTACTCCAATTCCGGATCTATATGCCAACAAAAGGGGATTCCATGAATCACCCAAAAGACTCCCAAAATCAGCCACCTTTTGGTGTGGGAATCACATGCATATGACAAAAAGGAAGCCTTCACATGGCTAGGAATAAAAGTCGTTACCCTTGAAGACTGCTTTGGTGCCATGAAGTTCCTTGCTAGCTAGGAAGAGCTTTTCCTCCGCAAAAATGGCCTCGGATCACCGCTTGACACTCACAAGCTCCACCACCGAACATCCCCTCTTCTTCTTCTTCGTCTTCCTTTCCTTTTCTCTCTCTAATCTTTTAGAAAGATGAAGGCAATAATAAAATGAGAATACGTTCTCAATTTTCGGCCTTAAGGAAGCAGGAAAGAAGCTCAGCCCTTGGATCCAAGCTGAGAAAAATGGTTGGCTATGAAAAATCGGGAAAACCGATGTTCGCGTACGACACGCTCTGTGACACGCCCGTGTCACAGGCCGTCTACGCAAAGCGGTGCTCAACCCGCCTTATCCCCACAACAGTTCACCACCACGGGACACGTCCCGTGTCAGCCAAGTCACGCCCGTGACACAAATCTGCGCTCGACGATCTGCGTTCGACGATTAGGCAGCAATCGTCGAGCTCGCCAGCATAGGTCTGGACTTAAGCCTAAACCTTAAGTCTGACCGAAACCAGTAGTATGATACCAAATTGTATAACCCCTTATCCGTCGCATAGAATATAGCAGTAGGTCCGGCCGGGGCCCGACGCCATATACTACAGACAGACCAGGTGGTTACTCAATGGAAACCATCCAACCATTCACAACGTCCTACACAAAGCATTCTAGCGGAAGCAGTTTAAATAGTTGCAAATAAAAGAACCCAACAACAAGCATGAATGTCCACTAATAAGCCAAGAAGGAATGAAGTACATACACAAGTACTGGCCTTAAGGCCTTATAAATGGTTTACTCATATTACATGTTTTCCATACCACGGCACGCAGGCCGGTCATACATGATCAAAAGCAAGTAAACACTCCAATTAGGCCTTCGAGGGCCGGCTTCGCAATTTGGGCTTTAGCCCGCTATTGACCGCTTGGTCCAGCAGCACCTGCAAGCAACAAACCACCGCACGGTGGCAAACAAAGGCAACAGTCAGCAATGCTGACCAAATTATAACGATCCCGCCCTTAATTCGGGGTGACGATGCTCCTTCAATGCATTATATTAGCACGACCAAGCAGTATACATTGCATCACAGGCATTGGCACACACGACCAGATGCCCCGTGCTCTCAGGGCACATTCTCGGTGATCACGGTCTAAGCCCACCGACTCACCACCATCCCCAGGACGGCAATCTCTCGTGAGAAAAATGAGTCTTCTAGGCAGAAGTTATGACACTTAAAATCATCAACAACCTATAAGCATAAGTCAAGACACTTAAAATCATCGACAGCCAAAGACCCAACCTCTATTCCCTCGACATAGAGCAGGAACGGTTCCACTCAACCCGCTGCTCACTTGCCATGACATTTAAAATCATCGGCACGAGTTAAGTTTCCCCGAAGCTCGTGAATCGAACGCACAATATTACATTACCCAGTTATGTACAAGTTGGCTCCCAGGCCACCAAAACGCCAGAATCACGCATCCGTCAAGTTTTTCGGGTGCACCTTGGAGTTAATCCCCAAAGCTCCCTGTTGCAATCTACCTCGTAGAAAATCCAAAAAACAAACATTCGCACAGAGTCTTCTCCGGTATTTATGCAATGCAACATCACCGATCCAGACCAACATGTCCGGATAGGCTTCACACATCATGCCTATGTCCGTTCTCGTTTACGGACTCTACACAACGGGGACTATTCATGTCTACCCGAAGGAACGCCTCAAACTCACCGCAAACTCGCGAGAGCGGGCTTCCATATGCAAAAGTAGTAGAGCTTCACATGCTCAAGTAGAGAATCATTACCCTAGCGTTCTTCCTTAGCACCATGGAAATGTAAGCGGATGAAAAGCACCGTAATCTCCTTGCCTTCGTAGATCCGAAGTCGGCTCACGATTTGGAGCTCTGAAACTCCTCCAATGACTGGGTCTAGACTTTTTCTTCCTCCTTTGCTCTCCCCTCTCTCTAAGATCTAGACAGAGAACACAGCAAGAAAAATAAGGGTTCTGAAACCCTTCTCTCGGGTATAACCCCATCGGGATAACCACAGCCGTCGGATCCCACAAAAAGGGGTGCACGGACACGATCCAGGTCTGACCTGGACAAATGGGGCTAAACACCGCTTGGCACACCAACAGGAGTAGGACACGTCCGCGACAAAACAGTGTGGGAACATTTTAGTCAACTCCCGCCAAAACCCCAGCATCAACACTCCACAGACTCCCCGCGCTCGATGATCGTCGAACCAAGATCGTCGACCGCTGCCAGATCATCGAACAGAGATCTCTGGCCAAATCGTCGAACACAGCCAATTCATCGAACGAAAATCTCTGGCCTGATCGTCGAACCCACGGCCCGATCGTCGAACCCATGGCCCGATCGTCGACCGTAGAACAACACAGATTGTCCACCGCAGAATTGTGACCAGATCGTCGAGCGCTTCTCGACGATCGTTGAACCCAGAATATCGACAGATCGTCGACCGCAACATTGTGACCAGATCGTCGAACGCTGCTCGACAATCATCGAGCCCAGATTTCTGCCTGATCGATTTGCCAGAACTTTGAACTACCCCGACACGCCCTGGGACACGCCTGTGTCCTAGGCCGTGTACCCCTGCCAAATTCCAAATTTGGTACAGAAACGTCACTCGTCGCTCTTTTGAATTTCGGGGCGTTACAGCATAGGCCAGAAAAATTTTAATGGCCTCTAACCTTGCAACTGGGGCAAAGGTTTGATCATAATTTATGCCTTCTTCTTGCCTGTACCCTTGAGCAACAAGTATAGCCTTGTTCCTCACAATTGCACCTTAGGCATCTAGTTTATTTATATATACCCATTTGGTTCCAATGATTGGGTAACCTTTGGGCCTTGGAACCAAATCCCAAACTCTACATCTCTCAAATTGATTGAGTTCCTCTTGCATAGCAATGATCAAGTGGGGATCCTGCTCAGCATCATGTATGGATAAGGGCTCAATTTGAGAGAGAAAATAGGCATGCATCAAGTCTTGGTTGAGTTGATTCCTTGTCTGTACACCTGCTGCCATGTCTCCAATCACTTGGGATCTAGGGTGATCCCTTATTGCGACAAGATCAGTGGGTGGAGTTGGTTTAGCAACAATATTTTGAATTAATTCTTCTTGTGGAATTATATTTGCTGTTGGAGGAGGTTGAATTTCTTCCAACTATTCTTCTTCACTGTCTTCATCAACCTGTGGAGAAGGATGTGTTGGAACCTCTTCGGTGAGGTTAAGTCCATCCAAATTCTCACACAAGTGAGGTACCTGCAAATTGTTACTGGTAGAAATCTCATTCTCCTTATAAGACATGTTAGTTTCATCAAAGGTAACATGTATAGACTCTTCAATTTTAAAAGATGATTTGTTAAATACCCTATAAGCTTTGCTTACTTGGGAATATCCTAGAAGAGTTTCCTCTTCAGTATTAGCTTCAAACTTTCTAATGTATTTCTTATTATTATTATGAATATAGCAAATACAACCAAATACTTTAAAGTAGGTGATTTTAGTTTTCTTCCCTTTAAGTAATTCATCGAGACATAATCATGAGAGTATATTTAGAAATTGCCTAAGAAAATGTCATGATATCAAAAATTGTTGGATAAATAGACCTATCACTTATCATCAAAAGGGATATTTTAATAAACCTTCATATACCTTTATTAATCCATTTAATGATAAAATAAATATTAAATCTAAGACAATCTGGGTTCCAATTAACTCTTGAACAAAGAAAATTGTTGAAAATCTTCTTATATGAATGATATAAACATATTTATTGAAATTAATGTTGGGAAAAACCACCAAAGACTTAAAATGTAAATCTATACTCGATGTAACATTGAATAGAAGTCGACAGAATGTCAACTTCTATTTAGCGCAATGTCTATGAATTGGTGACTATGAAGAGTTCTGAATTTTATTGACACAATGTCGATATATATATCAATGCTTACGTCGATTATAACTAAAGTCTTAATACCTCGAATATAACTTGATGCAACATGAACTACAGAAAGTTGCACTAAACTTTTGATGCCCTAATTTGTCGACATTTCATCTATGTTTATATAATACGTATTCTTTTCAAAACTCTTCTTCTTTCTGGCTCTCTATTTTTGCTTTCAAATTTTCTCTGATTTTGCAAGAACATTTGCATGAAACATAATGATGCGTAAGACGAATTCAGGATTCAGTGTAGATCTGGAGTCATACAGTGCAGCATCTGAAAACTTTTGAAGAATCCTCAAACTATTCACTAATTCTGGTCTCAATAAGCTTATTTTAGCAAGATGTAGACTTTTTGAGACAGAACTTGCAGAGTTTGTTACAAGTGTTCTTTGCGAAGAGGATGTTTCATTGACTGGAATGATTGCTACACAGAAGGTTCTTATAACAACAGAAATTATACAAAAGTCATTTGATCTCTTATCAGGAAATGATTCTTAAGAACTATCAAAAAAGAAATCAAGGATGTATTACGAATTATGAACTAAACAAAGGATAAAGTTATTGTTCTTAAGAAAATGGATGTATCAGAGGAATATCAGTTCATGACAGATATAGTTGGGAAAGTATTGGTTTGTAAAACTTCAGCACATGATGCAATTCCTAAAATTCAATTACATTTAATGGGAGTTCTGGTGCTTGGAAAAAGGATAAACTTGGGAAAAAAAGATAATAAAACTTTTTGGATATAAATATAAATAAGGGAAGAATGCCTACTTGACTATAATGAGTCATGTTTTGCTGAAGAATTTTCAACATCTATATATATCTAAGGGAATACCAATACCTGCAGGATGATGTGACAATTCCACCCATTCCAATAGAATCTTTATTGTCACTAGAGCAAATTATTCAAGAAGCTCAGACAGATTTAACTTTATACTCAACTCTTGATGATGTTAATAAAATAATTCTACACTCAGTCATTTCTTCAACTACTATCACACGAGCAGTAGAATTGAAGTCTATCCTTTATGCTTAAAGAGCATGTTTCTCAAATAAAAATCACAGTGGATGTTATACATTCTCAGCTAGATTTGATTACTACTTCAGTACAGTTTATGCAAGCAAAGATCTCTTCTTCCAAAATTACAAGATCATTCTTAACCTCTCTTGTGTATGATGTCAAGAAGGAGGAGAGTCAGTGATGGGTCCATGGATCACAATGCCTTAGATTTGAAGAAAGCCCACATGTCAATGGTATACATATGTTTGTATCTAATATTTGTTCAAAGTTCATTATATGCAGGGTGTATACTATTACATTGATTAGACAAGTTGTCTAGGTTACAATAATAGTGGGACTCAAGACATGATGCTGGATAGGCAAAAAACAGGCTAAGGGCAGAAGAGTTGAGTGAACTCACTTCACTTAATGCCATGAGTCTAAAAGCGTTGACAGGAGACCTAGCAATCAAAGCCTCAGAATTGCTGACTTGAAATCTGTCTAAGAATAAAAGCATTGAGTGAAGGCAGTTCACTCAAAGCCTACTCAAAAATAATTCTAATTAAGTACAGAAAAGTTGAGTGATGAAGGATCACTCAATGTCACATCAAGACATTCAACAAAGTCAGAAAGCGTTGGGTGTAGAAGCTTCACTCAATGCATACATACATGAAAATTCTACCAATTCCAAAAGCATTGAGTGATGAAGGCTCACTTAACGCCTTATCAGTTAGGCTGTAAAAGTTAAATGCGTTGAGTGTTGAAGCTTCACTCAATGCCTCAAGGTAATAGAATTTTTTCCAAGTGTTTTTGTGTTGAGTGACATGACCTCACTCAACGCCTATGCAGATTGATTAAAAATTGCTAAGTCCTAAGGCACTGGGTTATGCTGACGTCATCCAAAATTCAAATATTGCGGGACTTGCGTGCAAGATGACAAAAGGTGTCGTATGCCTTTAGTAGAGTAATTAATGCAAAAGATTTGTTGTAGTTAATTATTTAGGCTGACCCATATAGCTCATAGAGCCGTTGGACGACGAGTCATAAAAGGATCTTTTCGAGAGATCAAACGAAGCTTTTTTGGTCTTTTTCTTTGTCTCCATCAAGCAAGAAAATTCTTCAACAATAAGAACTGAGAACTTGATTTCTATATAAGAAGGAGAAGTTGACCAAACTCAAGGGGCTGTATATATTCAAGGCCTCTGCACTCAACTCTACTACATATATGGCTTGAAGAAACAATACTCTCAAATTATCTTCTCATCACAAGAAGAAACATCCTAAAGATCAACCATCTTGGTGTTGTGAAGTAGTTAGGGTTGAGTTTACCCAGTTCAGAGAGAAGGCTCAGAGAAACTTTTCTCTGGAGTCAATCATCATCAAACTTTAACTCTTTTTGTAGGATCTTAAGGTAGGGCTTGGAGGAAGCCTGAGATCCTGAGGTATCTGTGTTGTAAGCTCTTTGAGTAGAGTTTAGAGAAGATGGACTTGTCTAACATACTGTTAGAAATGTGGAAGGGAAGTGGATGTACCCATACCTTGGGGAACCACTATAAAATCTGGTGTGTTGTTCATGATCTTGAAAGCTAACATAATAATTAAACACACAACTTACCAAAGTCGAAGAAAATTCAAAAGGACTAGAAGACCAGTTCACCCCCCTTGCATGTGTATAACTACTCTTGAAACAAATACTTTCAAGTGGTATAAGAGGGAGGTTGTTCAAAAAAGACTTAACAGTCTGAAAAGATCTCCAAGTGTAGATGAAGATTATCCCTTTGAGTTCAGGTGAGAACTGTAAGGAGTTGAGCTCCATAAAGCTCCCTATTTGCAGGAAAGAAAACTTTGGGATTTGGAAAGAAAGGGTTAGGCTATTCATGAATGCCTCATACCCAAGGATATTGATTACAGTTCAAGAGGGACCCTTCATTCCCATGAAGGTCTCAGTCATTGATGCTAATATACAAACTCTAAAGAAGTACATTGAGATGACCAAGGATGAAGTCATTCTGACAACCATGGATAAAAGAGCTCAAAATATCATTGTCAGCGGCATAGATGACTCTACCTTCCAGAACCTGGTCTACTGCAAAACTGCTAAAGAGATGTGGGATTTTCTTATAGTGTACATGGAAGGGATAGAGGAAGTGAGGGATGATAAGAAATCCCTCCCAAATCAGCAATATGAGGCCTTCAAACAAGGCAAGAAAGATTTCATAGCTAAATGCTATGAAAAGTTCTTCATAATAGTGAATAGTCTGATCACCTATGATAGACAGTTCACAAACTATAAGCTAAATGGCAAGTTCTTGAGATCCCTAAACAAGGAATGAGACATCAAGATCTGTGTCATCAGAGAAGTTGAGAACTTTGCCAACATATTGCCTCAAAATTTATTTGGGAAGCTGCTATCCCATAAGATGCAGCTGAACTCTAGGAAGGCAGAAGAAGATGTTGTTAGAACTCTCAACAAAGAAAAGTCTGTGACCTTCAGAGCCGAAGCCATAAGAACAAGCATGGAAAAGACTCCTTCTCCACTAAGGAGAGATGCAGAGTTAGAGAGCTCAGATCCCAGCTCCTCAGGCAATGAGCTATCAGATGGATAACAGATACTGTTCTCAAAGCAGTTCAAGAAGATGTTTTGTTGGGTACATTGGTCAAATGTACCTGATTTGAAGTAGCCTCACCTAACTCAATGATATACATCATAATGTATTTGATGTTTGTTTGAGTTACTTGTGCAGGATAGGTATTCACTGGACTGAAGCTAAAAGTTTCTAAGTCCATGTGTCGACACCCAGAGGGAAAGTGTCGACACTTGCAGAAAAGCTGTGTCGACACCCAGACAAGCAGTGTCGACACTTGGAGTCATTGTGTCGACACCTGGGATGAAGAGTCGACACCAGACAGAAAGTGTCGACACTTGGAGCTGTGTCGACACTCAGTGAAGAAGTATGCAGAAAAGCTGTGTCGACACTTAGCAGAAGTGTCGACACCTAGAAGAGCTGAGTCTACATCAGAAAGTGTCGACACTTGGAGTTGTGTCGACACTCAGCAAAATTCTGCAGAGACTAAGGACAAGTGTCGACACTCAACACAATGTGTCGACACTCAATTAGCAGAGTCAACATATGAAGAATGTGTCGACACTCAGCACAATGTGTCGACACACAAACAGGAGAGTCAGCACTTGAAGTAAGTGTCGACACCCAGCACAATGTGTCGACACTTAGCTAAAGACTCTACACTTGAAGAAAGTGTCGACACAAGGAGCTGTGTCGACACTTAGCAAAGAACAGAAAAGTTTACAAAATATTCTAAGTACAAGTGTCGACACTAAGGGAATGTGTCGACACTCAGCTGAATAAACAAAATTGAAGACTTGTGTCGACACCAAGAAGCAGTGTCGACACTTGACAGTTTCAACACATGAAGATGTGTCGACACAAAGGAGATGTGTCGACACTTAGAAGAATACAGTTAAAGAATGAAGAACAAGTACTTGTATCGACACTCAATTTCAGTGTCGACACATGCAGAAGAATCTGTGTCGAGACATACAAGGAATTGTGTCGACACCTTGTAGACTTGTGTCGACACTTACACAGCATGTGTCGACACTTAGTCTATAAGTGTCGACACTTAAGAACAGAAAGTCTCGACACTATCTGACAGTTAGAGAATTTCAAGAAGTGACTGGTTGACATGACAGCTGCCGATCCAGCCGGTCTACAGCAACTGTCAGAGAAGTCAGAAGTCTGTTATGAACCGGACCAGCCGGTTACCATGAAGGAAGCCTATAAATAGGCACTCACAGTTTATAGAAGTTGTTGTTGACATAAGAATTACAAGTTGTTCTTTCAAGTAGTGAGAATAATTAAAGTGGTTGATCAGATTATTCAAGTAATCAGAAAAGTGAAACACAAAGGATCAATACAAGAAGATCTGGCAGTCCAACTGCAGATCTAAGAAGTTGGAGAGAAAGAGCTCCAATCAAGAATTCAGTCTTTGGAACTAAGGCTGAGAAGAAGGATTCAGAATCATCTGGATCTCAAGAAGCAGAGGTCAAGGATCAACTGCAGAGGATTCAGACTAATTCAGTTCTACTCAAGAAGCTTTGAAGGAATCTAAGTCAGTTTGGATCTAGCTGAGTTCTTCCAAGAACTCTTCAAGAAACTCTCAACTCCTCTCTTATTTTCTGAGTTGTAGAGTTTGTTATTGTAATTCAATTTTAATTTGTAGGATCCATTGGATCTGAGTGAATTGTAAGCCTATAATATAAAGGCTGAGGGTAGGGCTTGGTTGCCTGAGTGTAGGAGTTGAAGAACTCTGAGTGTAGACCTTAATTGGCTGAGGGTAGGCCTGGGTGGCTGAGTGTAGGCCTTGGTGGCTGAGTGTAAGGCTTTGGGCCTGAGGTGTAGGAACCTAGTTGGGTTCTGAGATAGTGGAGAAGTTTGGCCGAATCTAGTACACTGCTAGATAGGCGAAGGGGGAAAGTGGATGTACCCAAAGATTGGGGAACCACTATAAATTTATGTGTCTGATGTGCTGTGCTGTGCTGTGGATTAGCAGTTTATATTTTGTTATTGCTGTTAACTGTAGAAATCTGTGAGATAACTGTTTTGCTGTCAACAAAGTTTCAAAAAGGTTTAGGTCACCTATTCACCCCCCCCCCCCTCTAGGTGTTTAGGTACCATAACTTTCAAGTGGTATCAAAGCGAGGTTCCTCAAAAAGGACTAACTGTCTGAGGAGATCCAGTTTGGCAGATTCAGTGTAAGTCAGAACACAGTTTCAAGAAAATCAAGAAACATGGGTTCTTCAGAGAATCACAAGGAATTGGGTTCAATGAAACTGCCCATATGTACAAAAGAGATTTTTGGAATCTGGAAAGAGAGGGTAAGGCTGTTCATGGAAGCCTCTGACCCTAGAATCTACATCACAGTCAAAGAGGGGCCATATGTGCCCATGAAGATCTCAGTATTGGATGCAAATCAGAGGACTCCAAAGGATTTCTCTGAGATGACCAAGGATGAAATTGTCCTAGCCACTATGGACAAAAGGGCACAAAACATAATAGTAAGTGCCATTGATGATGCAACTTTTCAGAACCTAATTCACTGTAAAACAGCAAAAGAAATGTGGGATACCCTCATTGTCTATATGGAAGGTTCTGAAGAAGTTAGGCAAGATAGAAAGTCCTTGCTTAATCAAGAGTATGAGAGCTTTAGGCAAGGAAGAGGAGATAGCATCACTGAATGCTACAAGAAGTTCTATAGAATTGTTAATGAACTCATGTCCTATGGAAGAGAGTTCACTAACTATGAATTGAATGATAAGTTCTTAAGGTCCCTAACCAAAGATTGGGACACCAAGATCTGTGCCATCAGAGAAATGGCAAAGTTGGGAGAAATTCCTCCTCCCACACTGTTTGGCAAGTTGCTGTCTTATGAGATGCAGCTGTCAGTGAGAAAAGAGGAGGAAAAATCAACAAGGACTGAGCACAGGGAAAGGACTGTTGCCTTCAAGTCAGAAGTACCTAGAAAGGGCAGGACTAAGTCATCAACTCCTCCTCCAGAGGTAGTTGAATCAGAATCTGATGAGTCTATTAGCACAAAGTCTACAAGCAGTGAAAGTGATGAAGACTTTGCTGCATTCACCAGACATTTTCAGAAATTCCTGAAGAAGAAACAGTGGAGGTCCAGACCTTCATTTTCCAAAGGGAAAGAAGTTCAGTATCAGGAGAAGAATCCTTCAAAGAAGGACAAGAAAAAGACAAAGACTAGCAAGGCAACTGGGTCTAAGATAGTGTGTTACTGCTGCAATAGACAGGGTCATGTTATTGCAGATTGTCCTGAGAGAAGAAAAGAATCCAGTGACAAAAAGAAGACTCACTTCAAAGGAAAGAAGGAGAAGTCCTTTGTTGCAAAGAATGAGAAGACTCTTTCAGACATTTCTTCTTCAGACACTGAGACAGATGCTGAAGCCTACATAGGGCTATTGCTGAAGAAGAAGAAGAATTTATGCAGATCATGGAATCAATCTATGAACAAGAAGAGTGTCAGTGCCAAGGACTGATGGCATTGACTGAAAGTACCAAAATCCTGGAGCAGCCAGGACCTAGTCAGGTACAAAGTCCAACTCAAAGTTCAGATTCCAGTTCTAGTTCAGAGTCAGATTCATCTTCATCAAGTGATGGAAGTGTTTCTGAATCTGAAGGAGATATTCATCAGCTCTTAGATGAATATAAAGTACTGTTGCAAGCCTATAAGAAAAGCAAGTCCCTTGCCAAAAGTCAGGCAAAGGAAATTGCTGATCTAAAGGCAGCTGCAACAGACTTTGAGAAGGAATTTGATCAAAAGCTCAATGAGGTAGCCAGGCTAAAACACATTACTGTGATTCAGATGGGAACTATCACTTATAAAAATGATCAAATTAAGTTACTGGAGATCATTCTCCAGAAGGAAAGAGAGCTAGTTGCTAGGTTTTCAAAACCTAAATCAGTGCTACCCTTGATTGATGAATTTGTTCATCATAAAGGAAAGGCTGGATTGGGTTTTATTAAACCAGCTAGGACTGTTCAGGATCAGTCCAAGTCCAAGGGCAAAGCCCTAACATTCATTAAGCCTGCTGTAGTCAAGACAGCCAAGTCTGTACCTAAGCAAAGGTACAACAAGTTTGAATGCTGGTGCTGTGGCAAAGTTGGCCACTTTGCCTTGGACTGTTGGCACAATGCAAGTGCCAATAGGAGTAGCAAGCTACCTAGTGGAAAGCCAGTAGGTAGCTTTGTCAAGTTGCAAACTAACAATCACCAAGGACCCAAGTATACTTTGGGTTCTAAGGTTCATTAATTTGTTTTGCAGGTGAATCCAAGTGGCCATACCCCAACATGGTACTTGGATAGTGGATGTTCCAGACATATGACTGGAACAAGGGGACTACTGAAGGACTACATTCCAATCAAAAATGGTCCTAAAGTGACCTTTGGTGGTTCTGAAAAAGGAATCATCAAAGGGTTTGGTAACATCTCTTCAAACCTTGTTACCATTACTCAAGTGGCTTATGTTAAAGGGTTGAAACACAACCTCATTAGTATAAGTCAGTTAAGTGATGTAGGGTATGACATCTCATTTGTTAAAAATGGTTGTCATATCAAGAGGTCAAGTGATCAAGAGATCATTTTGACAGGATATAGAAAGAGGAATGTCTACTGTTTAGACATTATGATTGAGAACAATGGTTCTCTTGTCTGTCTTGTAGCTGATGAGACAATCTCTCATTGTGTCAAGTGGCACAAGAGGCTAGCTCATCTTAACTACAAGACTATTAGCAAACTCTTTAGCAAAGAGTTAGTGAGGAATGGTCCTCAAGTTAAGTGTGTCAAAGATGGCATTTGCTCAGCTTGTCAAAAGGGCAAGCAGACTAAATCCACCTTTAGAAGCTTAGACAACAAAGATGCTGTGAGGTGTTTATACCTCTTGCATATGGATCTATTTGGTCCAATGCCAGTTCACAGCTTAGGTAGGAAGGTCTATACCTTTGTAGTTGTTGATGACTACTCAAGGTTTTCCTGGGTGTTCTTCTTAAGGCAGAAATCTGAAACACCTAGTGTCTTCTATAGCTTTGTTAAGCAAATTCAGAATGAATTGAACTGTACAGTGGTCAAAATTAGAAGTGACCATGGTACTGAGTTTCAATCTGAAAGCATGACAAAACTGTGTGAAGATTTTGGGATATTTCAAGAATTCTCTTCACCTAGAACACCTCAGCAAAATGGCATTGCTGAAAGGAAGAATAGGACCTTGATAGAGGCTGGTAGAACCCTATTAAGTGATTCATCACTGCCAGAGTATTTCTGGGCTGAAGCAGTTAACACTGCATGCCATGTGATAAATAGGGCTACCATCACTAAAAGGTTAAACAAGACCCCCTATGAAGTTGTGAAAGGCAGGAAACCAAACCTATCCTATTTCAGGATTTTTGGTTGCAAATGCTTCATACTTAACAATGGAAAGTCTTACTTAACTAAGTTTGCTGCCAAGTCCCAAGAGGGAGTGTTTGTTGGGTACAGCAATAATAGTAAGGCTTATAGAGTCTACAACTTGACTACACAAGTTGTAGAGGAGTCTGTGCATGTAGTTTTTGATGAGACAAAACTAATTAACAATGAGTTGTCTAGCAATGTATGCAGCCCCACAGGTCTTACTAAGAAGATGGACAAGCTAACCATAGAAGATGTACCTGCTGCAAGACAGCAAGTAGAAGAAGATGGCTTATGTCCAGGGGGAGAACTACATGTACCAAGAGCTGAAGAAGTACAAGGAACTCAGCTTGATGAAGATGCTGAAGAAGTTCAACCAGAAGTAAGGATGCCTCCAGCCAACAGGCATCTAAGAGATCATCCAGTAGAGCTGATTATTGGAGATCCAAGACAAGGTGTTCAGACAAGGAGCAGAAATCAGAATGCTGTAGTATATTCAAGTTTTCTGTCTCAAATAGAACCAAAGAAATTTGAAGAAGCTATACAAGATCCACAGTGGACTGAAGCTATGCAGGAAGAACTTAATCAGTTCAAAAGGTGCAAGGTTTGGGACTTGGTTCCTAAACCTAAAGATCACAATATGATAGGAACAAAGTGGATCTATAGGAATAAGTTAGATGAACAAGGAGTCATCATTAAGAATAAAGCAAGACTGGTTGCAAAAGGATATAGGCAAGAAGAAGGTATTGATTTTGATCAAACCTTTGCTCCAGTAGCCAGACTGGAAGCCATAAGGATGTTCTTGGCCTATGCAACCTATCAAGGATTCAAGGTATACCAAATGGATGTGAAGTCAGCATTCCTAAATGGTAATTTGAAAGAAGAAGTCTATGTGGAGCAGCCTGCAGGTTTTGTTGATCCAACTCTACCTCATTATGTATATAGACTTAGGAAAGCATTATATGGGTTAAAACAAGCACCTAGAGCTTGGTATGAAACCCTATCTAGTTTCCTCATTGAGAACAAGTTCTCAAGGGGGAAAATAGATAAGACTCTATTCCTTAGGGAATCTAGAGGCAAAGTCATACTTGTCCAAATATATGTAGATGACATTATATTTGGGTCTACTGAAAGTAGCCTTTGCAAAAAGTTTGCAAAGCTTATGCAAAGTCAATTTGAGATGAGTAGTATGGGAGAACTAAAGTTTTTCTTGGGTCTCCAAGTTAAACAGACTGAAAGTGGTCTATCCATATGTCAGTCCAAGTTCACCCTAGAACTCATAAGGAAGTATGGTATGGATTCATCCAGTACCATGAAGACTCCTATGGGGTCAAGTATGTCTCTGAGCAAGGATGATGCAGGGAAACCTGTAGATGAAACCTTGTATAGAGGGATAGTTGGCTCCCTACTATACTTGACTGCAAGTAGGCCTGACATTATGTATGCTACATGTGTTTGTGTCAGTTATCAAGCCTGCCCTAAAGAGTCTCACTTGACTGCAGTCAAGAGAATCTTGAGATATCTAAAGGGCACTCCCTATCTAGGCCTCTGGTACCCTAGGAATGGAGATTTTGATCTAACAGGCTATTCAGATGCAGACTTTGCAGGATGCAAAGAAGATAGAAAGAGCACTACTGGATCCTGTCAATTCCTAGGTGGAAGACTCATTTCATGGAGTAGTAAGAAGCAAACCAGTGTGGCTATCTCCACAGCTGAGTCAGAATATGTAGCTGCAGGAAGTTGCTGTGCTCAACTTCTGTTGATTCAACATCAGCTAGAAGACTATGGATTTCAGGTAAGTAGAACTCCACTTTTCTATGATTCTACAAGTGCTATTTCAATAGCTAATAATCCTGTATCACATAGTAGAACTAAACATATTGAGATTAAATATCACTTTCTTAGGGAGCATGTAGAAAGAAATGATATTGCACTTGAATATGTTAAAACTGATAATCAGATAGCTGATATGTTTACTAAGCCCTTAGAAGAAGCTAAGTTCAATAGGTTCAAAATTGAACTAGGTATGATAAACTTAGACTAAGTTTACAGAACTAAAAAATGGCTAAGTAAAAAGGTGTCGACACATAGACAAGTCTATGCCGACACAGAATAGTAAGTGTCGACACTTCAGGAAAATGGTGTCGACACATCTAGGAAGTTGGTATCGACACTTCAGAATGTTAGTGTCGACACATGTCGAGTTGGTGTCGACACATTTAATGAGGTGTCGACACTTAAGTTTTACTCAGAATTTTCTAAGTAAAGTCTCGACTACATGTCGAGTAGTGTGGTGTCGACACTTAACCAAGTGTCGACACATAAAATCTGATGACTTAAACTTGTGTCGACACATGTGTGTCGAGACATTATAAGTCAGTGTCGACACTTATTGCCAGTGTCGACACATCTTTAGTAATCCATCCCGCCTATTCGTCTTCAAACCAGAAAGGTATAAATAGGGTTCTGTCTTTGTTTGTCGACACGCTTTCAGAGTTTCGAGACCAAACTACTGTGTCGACATTTCTCTCTTCTAAAGACTAATTCTACAAACCCTAATGGCACCCAAGCTCGAGGAGAATGCCAATGAAGGCTATGAGCTGGTTCGTGGCGCATTCGACGATGGCGATCAAGAAATCAAATCGGTGATAACCCTAGTCACCGATTCCGGATTGGAGTACCTGGTTTCAGAATCAACTAAAATATGGAAGAAGGAAGTTCTCGAATTCCTTACTGGAGCTTCTGTGGACGACTCAGGTTACAGAATCAAATCAAGAGTGCATGGCACCAAGGTCAAGATTTCACCTAAATCGCTGAGAAAGGTACTTTAGCTACCTAAAATTCAAGAAGAAGAGGAAGTGACTACATCTAAGACCAAAGAAGCACTTACCTGGTGTGGTCTAGATCCTAAGCTGAAGATAGGATCTGTATTCAACAGGAGAGGAATGAATACCCAAGGAAAATTCCTATCAGAAATTGTGGGTAAAGTTATACTCAGCAAGACTGGAGGGCATGACAGGGTGTCAGCCTCCATGTTCAGTGTTATGACCAGAATTATCTTCAACCTCAAAACAGACTGGTCAATGGTTATCTTTGAGAAGATAAAGGAAAGTCTGAAGAAGCCCAATCTGGGCAGGATACTTAGTCTCTACCTGGCTGGTACAATACCAGAGGTAATGAGCACTGTTGCAGGTAGCAAAATCAACCACATGAGAAAGATGGACATGAGGATCTTCTCAAGGTGGGAAAGGGTGCTGTCAAAGGAACTGTCCACCCCTGAGAAACAAGTTTCTAAGAAAGATTCACCTCCAAAGAAGAAGAGGAAGATAGCTCATGTGACACAGGAGTCCTCCAGCAGTTCAGGTAGTGAAGAACAAGTTGTTTTCACTCCTGATAGTCAAGAAGAAGTGGCTGCAGAGAAGTCTCCTGCTCCTCTAGAGACAGCTGAAATCCAGGTGGAGCTGCCTACAACTAGCCCCATGCATAAGGATCCAAGCCAGGGGGAGCCTCCAGCTGTAGAACAACCCTCTACACTGGAGAGTGAGCAAGCTACACTCATTATCCAAGAGGTACTTTCTGACCTCAATACTTTAGATTTTTCTGTAATAGATTCTGATTTGTCTGATGTCCATCAGCAAACTCAGCAAGCAAATCAAGAACCAGATGTTGTTCTCCAAGACACATCTGCTGTTGTGCAAAAAGCTCCTGATAAAGTAGTTGATGAACCCAGCACTTCTCCTGCACAGTCACCTCCTGAATACACAATGGAAGACCTCTTTCTGAATTTAGATCAAGAGGATTTTGACATGGACAAGAATGCTGCTGCTGAAGAGAAAGGTGCTGCTGTTGAGGGGGAGAACTTGGAAGTTCAGGATGAGCCTTTAAGGCTAGACACTGAGAAGGCACTGGATGTGCAAGCTGAAAAACCATCAAGCCCTAAGGACAGGGTGAATATAGCTAGTACTTCAGAGTCTGAGGAAGATGAGACTGAACAAGCTAAAAAGAAGAAATTCTTTGTATTCAAAAGAAGGAGTCAGAGCTACAAGAAGGCTCTCCAAGCTGTTGCTCAACACTCCTTAGTCCAACAACCTCCATCAACTGATTACAGTGGCTTAATGGTAGCAATGCAAGTTAAGCTGGATGAGCACAGGAGGGCTATAGATAAGTATATTGATGAAGGCCACAAGTCTTTATAATCTGATTTAGCTCAAGATATAAAATCAATCAGGTTTGAGATGAACCTGAACAAGAAAGAGATGAATGAATGCTTCCACAAGGGTGGAAATGCAGTGGTATTTCTGGCAACTCATCAGGAAAAGATCAAGACTCAAGTAGATGATATAGCACTAAAGCAAGGCTATGTACTGGAGAATCAATTAAGAATGAATGATAATTTAACTGCCTCCCATAATGCTATAGTGACTGAACTCAGGAATAAGACTGCTGAACCTTCAACATCTTCTGCTGCTGCAAAGGCTGAATTTGATAAAGCTTTTCAAGATGAAATTGCTACTGTCAAGACTGCCATCAAAGATTCACAGAAGGTCATTTCTGAACAACTTACCAAGCTTAAACCTTACTTTAAGGATGGCATCAGGTACTTGGACAGTCAGATCAGATTCCAAAAGGATGATGTGAGAGACCATGTTGCACAAGAAGTCATAATGGGGGAGAGGGTGTTAGTCAAAGCTAGCTCTGACCATGCCAAATGGATTTCTAACTCCATCAGAGCTATACTGGGCTATCCTCCCCTGTGTGATGATGATAATGTAGCTGAATCAGGTATTCAAAGTGCATATCTTGGAGGAGAGCAACAGGAAGTAGCTCAGGTGATCTATCCACCTCCAGATTTTGACATGGTTCATGCAGAAGTCAGCACAATGTATAGTCCAACTTCTGGCAAGTCTAATGTTGTTCTGGAAAAGGTTGTTCAACCTGTTACAGTAGCTATGCAAGAGGCATTGGCCAAAGAAGAAGAGACAAGGCTGTCAAAGAAGAAGTTTAGGGAACTGGCTGAGCAGAAACCAGATTTTGAACAGTGGAGCCCTACTTCTAGGAACATCATTCTCACAGCCTGGAAAGCAGCCAAGGACAATGATCATGAAAGAAACAAATGGTTCTCAGAAGCAGAATGAGGAAGCATGAGATTAGGCATGAAGCCATTGTCCAGCATAGAAGGAAGGCTAAGTTAGGAAAGCTACCTCCTACAACTGTAGAGCCTAGCAAGTACTTTCCTAAGCCCTATCATTATTTTGAGAGGCAGAAAATCAAGGCTGAAGAACTAAAGAAGAAGGACTCCAAAGGAAAGAAGATTGCTGATACTGAGCCTGCTGCTGCTGCTGCTGTAAAAGCCAAAGTACAAGCTGGGAAAGGAATTGTTATAAAAGAACCTGATCAGAATTAGACTAAGATTAGACTGAAGAATGTTGTAATCTGTTACATCTAAACATTTTTGTAAATCATTGAAAATGTATTAAAAACAATGTTTGAACAGTTTTTGATAAATATATTTCATGATTGTTCAGAAGAATATGTCTAATTCTTGTTTGTTATGTAATGCTGAATGAGTATACATGTGTGCTTTATTACATGTTTAAGTTTACCCTGTTGACATATACCTGCTTTACATCATTCTCTAATTTTTAATTATGAGTGGTGTATATCATTGACTAAAGGTTATGACTTCTCCAAATAGGGGGAGATTGTTGGGTACATTGGTCAAATGTACCTGATTTGAAGTAGCCTCACCTAACTCAATGATATACATCATAATGTATTTGATGTTTGTTTGAGTTACTTGTGCAGGATAGGTATTCACTGGACTGAAGCTAAAAGTTTCTAAGTCCATGTGTCGACACCCAGAGGGAAAGTGTCGACACTTGCAGAAAAGCTGTGTCGACACCCAGACAAGCAGTGTCGACACTTGGAGTCATTGTGTTGACACCTGGGATGAAGAGTCGACACCAGACAGAAAGTGTCGACACTTGGAGCTGTGTCGACACTCAGTGAAGAAGTATGCAGAAAAGCTGTGTCGACACTTAGCAGAAGTGTCGACACCTAGAAGAGCTGAGTCTACATCAGAAAGTGTCGACACTTGGAGTTGTGTCGACACTCAGCAAAATTCTGCAGAGACTAAGGACAAGTGTCGACACTCAACACAATGTGTCGACACTCAATCAGCAGAGTCAACATATGAAGAATGTGTCGACACTCAGCACAATGTGTCGACACACAAACAGGAGAGTCAGCACTTGAAGTAAGTGTCGACACCCAGCACAATGTGTCGACACTTAGCTAAAGACTCTACACTTGAAGAAAGTGTCGACACAAGGAGCTGTGTCGACACTTAGCAAAGAACAGAAAAGTTTACAAAATATTCTAAGTACAAGTGTCGACACTAAGGGAATGTGTCGACACTCAGCTGAATAAACAAAATTGAAGACTTGTGTCGACACCAAGAAGCAGTGTCAACACTTGACAGTTTCAACACATGAAGATGTGTCGACACAAAGGAGATGTGTCGACACTTAGAAGAATACAGTTAAAGAATGAAGAACAAGTACTTGTGTCGACACTCAATTTCAGTGTCGACACATGCAGAAGAATCTGTGTCGAGACATACAAGGAATTGTGTCGACACCTTGTAGACTTGTGTCGACACTTACACAGCATGTGTCGACACTTAGTCTATAAGTGTCGACACTTAAGAACAGAAAGTCTCGACACTATCTGACAGTTAGAGAATTTCAAGAAGTGACTGGTTGACATGACAGCTGCCGATCCAGCCGGTCTACAGTAACTGTCAGAGAAGTTAGAAGTCTGTTATGAACCGGACCAGCCGGTTACCATGAAGGAAGCCTATAAATAGGCACTCACAGTTTACAGAAGTTGTTGTTGACATAAGAATTACAAGTTGTTCTTTCAAGTAGTGAGAATAATTAAAGTGGTTGATCAGATTATTCAAGTAATCAGAAAAGTGAAACACAAAGGATCAATACAAGAAGATCTGGCAGTCCAACTGCAGATCTAAGAAGTTGGAGAGAAAGAGCTCCAATCAAGAATTCAGTCTTTGGAACTAAGGCTGAGAAGAAGGATTCAGAATCATCTGGATCTCAAGAAGCAGAGGTCAAGGATCAACTGCAGAGGATTCAAACTAATTCAGTTCTACTCAAGAAGCTTTGAAGGAAGCTAAGTCAGTTTGGATCTAGCTGAGTTCTTCCAAGAACTCTTCAAGAAACTCTCAACTCCTCTCTTATTTTCTGAGTTGTAGAGTTTGTTATTGTAATTCAATTTTAATTTGTAGGATTCATTGGATCTGAGTGAATTGTAAACCTATAATATAAAGGCTGAGGGTAGGGCTTGGTTGCCTGAGTGTAGGAGTTGAAGAACTCTGAGTGTAGGCCTTAATTAGCTGAGGGTAGGCCTGGGTGGTTGAGTGTAGGCCTTGGTGGCTGAGTGTAAGGCTTTGGGCCTGAGGTGTAGGAACTTAGTTGGGTTCTGAGATAGTGGAGAAGTTTGGCCGAATCTAGTACACTGCTAGATAGGCGAAGGGGGAAAGTGGATGTACCCAAAGATTGGGGAACCACTATAAATTTGTGTGTCTGCTGTGCTGTGCTGTGCTGTGGATTAGCAGTTTATATTTTGTTATTGCTGTTAACTGTAGAAATCTGTGAGATAACTGTTTTGCTGTCAACAAAGTTTCAAAAAGGTTTAGGTCACCTATTCACCCCCCCCCCTCTAGGTGTTTAGGTACCATAACTTTCATGTTTAATAAGAGAAGACAGTAGAAGAACAAGGGCTCTTCAAGCTCCACATCAAGGAAGCCCTACTCCAGTAAGGAAAAATCCAGAAAAGACCCCTCCGAGGAAAGGTATGACTTTAAACAGAACAAATATATTAAAACTAATGTTGTCTGTTATTGTTGTAATAAGAGTGGACATGTCATTGCTGACTGTCCAATCAAGAGGAATGAGTACATGAAGTCTAAAGACAAAAAGCATCACAAGGATAAGAAGGCTGAAAAGAGCTTCTTGGACAAGAAGAAAATCAGCCTATCAGACAATGATTCTGAGTCTTCAGTATCAGATGAAGATGAGGCCTACATTGGTCTCATATCCACTAAAGTAGAAGTTGATCATCCAACTACCCCATCTAGCATAAGGGCCCCACTATCCTCTATTGATAGTGACTTTAAAGAGGATGATGAGTTCAGTCTCATGGTCCTAACTGAAGATAATCATGACATTTCTATTCCTGATGAGGTACACTCTATCCTTAGCTCTCCCTCTCTCTATGAGTTAGACTCAGACTCTGAAGTATCCGCTTCCTCCAGTAGGGATGATGGATCATAATCTGAAGGTGATACAAATCAATTATTTGACAAGTATAGTGTAATTCTGGATGCTCTGAAGAAGAGCAAAAGGCTTATCAAGAGACTAGCTGAGGAGGTTGCCTCTGTTCAGCAAGCTGCTTCCCTGTAGCCAGATTTAACACCTTTGCTAGCTCAGTTGAGGAGAGAAGTCAGCCAACTGAAGACAATCTCAATTATCCAAATTGGCACCATTAGCCAGAAGAACAAGATCACCATGGATCTTGAAGAAAAGCTCCTCAAGGAGAGGAACCTTGTGGCTAAATTCTCTAAGCCAAAAAACGTTTTACCACTGATTGACTCCTTCACCTCTCAAAAGGATAAGAGAGGTTTGGTGTTCAAAACTCTAGAGCTGCCTATTCCAAAGGGAAAGGCAAGGCTCTTGTTGTGCCTCAAACTACCTTTTAAAAAGTTATACTCCCTTTTAATAGGTATGACCAGGACAACAAGTATGGTCATTGGAAGAATGAGAACTATTCCTATAAGAATACACGAGTATCTAATAATAGAAGGAGAAAGGGCATGGGTTTGAGTGCACTGAAGGCTCCCCATGTGGAAATCCAAATGGCCCATTATGTACCATTTGTGTTTGGTGTTGTAGCCCCCATTCTCAAGGATAAGGCAATTGCCTATTCTCAAGTTCCTCCAGCAAAGTCAGTCAGTGAGCCTCACTTGGCTGTCTTTGATACAATCAACACATATCAACTATAAAGAAGACTTCTATTGGTGAAACTCATAGTAAGCCAAGTATATCTACTGGCAGACTCACATTTATTCAAATTCTTGCTGAAAGAAATAGAAAGAAGGCTGCTGCTCTCCCCTCTGAACAGATAATATTTGATAGCTTGCACACTCCAAAGGCTATTCAGAAGAGGATGTACAACATTCATGAGTGTTGGTGTTGTGGCAAGGTGGGTCACATTGCCATAGACTGTTGGCATAACCCAAGTGTGCCAAGTGCAAGGATAAGTCTTCCTGTCAAGGCTGTTAGAGGTAGATATGTTCATTTTCAGGCTAACATGAACCAAGGACCCAATCCCTTTTGGGTAACTAAGGTAAACTAATCTGTGTTTGCAAGATAGTCCAAGTACCCATACAATGCTAATATGATACTTGGACAGTGGATGTTCCAGACATATGATTGGAACAAAGAGCCATCTTAAAAATTATACTTCAGTGAGGAATAAACCTAAAGTGATCTTTGGAGGTTCAGACAGAGGAGTTAACAAGGGCTATGGTATGATCACCAATGACATAGTCTCCATCACAAAGGTAGCTTATGTGGAAGGATTGCAACACAATCTGATTAGCATAAGTCAACTGTGTTATATTAGCTATGTCATTGTCTTCCATAAGGATGAGTGTCTGATCAAAAGGTCAAGTGACCAAGGGGTCATTTTGACAGACAGTAGGAGTGGAAACATTTATTGTTTAAACTTCTAATGTTTAAGTACAGACTCACCAGTATGTCTCGTAGCAAATGAGAAAGTCTCTTATTATGTGTAATGACACAAGATGCTTGCTCACTTGAACTACAAGACAATTAGCAAGCTTTTCAGTGAAGGGCTATTCAGAAATGGACCCAATTTGAGATGCACCAAAGAGGGCATTTGCTCTATATGCCAAAAGGGCAAGTAGACAAAAGCATCCTTTAAAAGCATTGGGGCCAAAGATTCTGAGAGGTGTTTGCATCTCTTATATATGAACTTGTTTGGTCCTATGCCAGTTCATAGTCAAGGTAGAAAAGTCTTCACACTTGTGATAGTTGATGACTATTTCATATTTGCTTGGGTTTTCTTTCTTAAGAAAAAGTCTGAAACCCTTGACATCCTCATGACCTTTGTTAGGCATGTTCAGAATGAAAATGAAAGCTTTGTGGTCAAAATTAGAAGTGACCATGGTACTAAATTTCAGTCTGAAGGCATGACAAAGTTCAGTAGAGAACAAGGGATTTGTTAGTAGTTTTCTTCTCCAAGAACACCCCAACAAAATGGGGTTGTTGAGAGAAATAAAATGACTCTCATATAAGCTGACTGGATATTACTCAGTGACACTTCTCTCCTAGAGTACTTTTGGGCTGAGGCAGTGATCACTGCTTGTCATGTCCTGAATAGAGCTTCCAACAACAAGTATCACAGGAAGACTCCCTATGATATTATGAAAGACAAAAAACCAAATCCTACCTATCAGGATCTTTGGAAGCAAGTGCTTTGTGCTGAACAATGGGAAGTCCTACTTGACTAAGTTTGCTGCCAAATCCTATAAGGGAATTTTTGTTGGGTATAATAACCATAACAAAGCCTTTAGAGTCTACAACTTGAAGAACCAAGTTATAGAAGAGTTTTTCAATGTAGTGTTTGATGAATCATCTATGATTAATAGTGAGTTGTCAAGCTCCTTTAGATCTGCATTTGTAGAGGTGAAGATGGATAATCTGACCATCAAGGATACTCCTTCTACTTCCCAAGAGGAAGATAATGCTGTGCTCATTCTTTAAGAAGATCCTAATACATAGGACATAGGTGAAGACAAGGAGGATCCAACCATTGAAGTTCATGATGTTGAAGATAGAGTGTCAGCAACTATTAGGCATTTGAGGGATCATCCCAAAGATCAAATCATAGGTGATACAAGCCAAGATGTTAGAACATGGAGCAGAAGCCTCAACATTTCCATGTATTCAAGTTTCCTGTCTCAGGTTGAACCAAAGAGGTTTGAAGATGCCAACATAGACTCATTTTGGATTATGGCTATGAAAAAAGAACTGAAATAGTTCAAGAGATGTACGGTCTGAAAGCTGGTTCCCAGACCACATGGACATAATATCATTGGAATCAGGTGGATTTATAGAAATAAACTTGATGCGAATGGTGTTATCATCATCAAAAATAAAGCTATACTGGTTGCCAAGGAATACAAACAAGAGAATGGTATTGACTTTGATCAAACCTTTGCACCAGTTACTAGATTGCAAGCAATAAGACTATTACTTGCATATGCTGCACATAAAGGTTTTAAGGTCTACCAAATAGATGTCAAGTCAGCTATCCTAAATGATAACCTAAAAGAGGAGGTCTATGTTGAGCAACCCTCAAGTTTTGTTAATTCTAACTTTTCTGATTATGTACTTAAGCTTAGAAAAGCTTTGTATGGGTTGAAGGAAGCCCCTAGGGTATAGTGTGAAACCCTATCTAGCTTTCTCATTGTGAACAAATTCTCAAGGGAAAAGATAGATAAGATATTATTCCTTAAGGAAGTCAAGGGTAAGATTATTCTAGTCCAAATTTATGTAGATGGTATAATTTTTGGGTCTACTGATGATGACCTTTGCAAGAAGTTTGCTAAACTTATGCAAGGACAGTTTGAGATGAGCACTATGGGTGAATTCAAGTACTTCCTAGGCCTCTAAGTTAGACAGTCAGAGGATGGTCTATTCATCTCTCAGTCTAAGTTTACCAAGGAGATAATCAAGGAGTTTGGAATGGAGAGTGCCTTCATAATGAAAACTCCTATGGGGATGAGAGTGGGAAACATGTTGATGAAACCTTGTATATAGACATAACTGGCTCCCTCCTCTACTTGACTACAAGTAGGCCAGACATCATGTATGTTACATGTATTTGTGCTAGATACCAGGAAATCCCTAAGGAGTCTCATTATTCTATAGCAAAAATTTTTTTGAGATATCTCAATGACACACCTGATCTTGGCCTATGGTACCCTAAGAATAATGATTATGAAATAATTGTATATTCGGATGCAGATTTTACAGGTTGTAGAGAAGATAAAAAAACAACATCAGGAACCTGTCAATTTCTAGGAAGAAGACTTGTATCTTGGAGCAGCAAGAAGCGAACAAGTATTACCATCTCAACAGCTGAATCAGTGTTCATCTCAGCTAGAAGTTGCTGTGCACAACTACTTTGGATCCAACATCACCACCAAGACTACAATCTCAAGCTAAGTAGAACTCCTTGTTCGAACAAGTATTCTGCATCTCTTGGTTTGAGAATAACAAATCTCAGTGTGTATTTGATCATGTTTGTTGTGTGTTTAAAGTGCGCAGGTTTATAGGTGTGACGAAAGAAAGAATCAAGTTCTGGAACCTATCGCTGAGCGGTAGCCGTAATTGCCCGTGGTAGCTGTGGAATTAAATGGACAGCACTCAGGAAGCTACTGAAAAGCGCTAGACTTACCGCGATGCGCTAGCCCACTAAATGCCGTGTTGAGTGAGTTGAGATAGGTCTACCTCCGTGCTCTATCTACCTACCATGTCGTGGTAATCCACTCAATGCTCCAAGGAGTTGAGTGTTTTGAGACGAATGAAGTCTTTGATTTCAAGGATAGCTAAATCACCTAGAGGGGGGGGGGGGTGAATAGGTTTCTTAGTCCTTAGTGACATATCTTTAATTTTCCTTCCTTTAGGTGCTTTATTAGTTGGTTGGATTTTGCTTTCAAGATATGTAACCTGCAACACAGTAAACACACAAAACACACACAAGATTTGTAGTGGTTCCCCTAACAAGGGTACATCTACTTTCCCTCCTAACTATCCAACTATCTTGTTGGACTAGGCACTTCTCCAAAACTCTGCTCCAAAGAGCTTACACCTCAGACCACTCAGGATCTCCCAGTCACCTCCAAGACTTACAACTCAGCCACAAGGGCCTACAACTCAGTGATCAGGAGAGCACCTACCTCAGGCCAAAGTCCCTACACTCAGGATGAGAGGACAGTCGTACCTCAGATCCACTAGGGATCCTACCTCAGAGAGAATGACTCTCCTTTAATCTCAAGCACAAAGGCCCTACCTAAGATCCACTAGGGATTCTACCTCAGAGAGAATGACTCTCCTACAATCTGAGGCACAAAGACCCTACCTCAGATCTACAGCCAGATCCTACCTCAAGCACAAGTGCCCTACAGCTCAATGAGAATGACACACCTACCTCAGACTTGAAACTATGTCCTACAACTCAAATTCTCAATAGAATCCTACCTCAGAGCAAATTTGCTCCTTCCACTCAGATCCAAAAGGATCCTACAAGATGGAAGTGGGTTGTGTGCTTGATCTTGACACAAGAGATGTTTCTCTGTGCCAAGGTTCTGGATAGAGATAAACTCAGCCCCACTATGACTCCAGGAAAGTATTTCCTGAGTCTACATTTACCTGAACTGAGATATACTCAGTCCTAACTTCTTCTTCTCAGCACCAGGGATTTTTCCTGCTGGAACTAAGAAGAAACTGTAGCTGATCTTGCTGCACCATGAGCTGAGAGAATCTTAGCCCTACTTTCTTAACAACAACAAGGATGTAGATCTTCAGGATGCTTTGACTTGTGCTAGAAGTAACTAGTAGTAAACTGTTCTGCTTCTTCTTCCTTCTTAGGACAGAATCGACAACTTTGTTCTTTCTTTTTCTCAACTTCAGACGTAGATGTTCAGATTTTAAGCTGGCTAAACTGAGAAGCAACTTGATATGCAAAAACTTCTTCTCAGTTTCTGCTTCTTCCTCATAAGGAATACCTTCTGAACTTGTTGGTGCAGGTCATGATGGCACCAACTAACTTACTGTCTTTTCTTCAGAGGTTTGCTCTGATCTTGTTGATGTCGATGATGAAGACAATCATCTAACTTGCTAAGCCTTCAGGCTTGCTATCTTGAGCTTCTTATTCTTTAGTCACAACAATAATGACAATGAAGAAGAACAACACCAATAGCTTCTTTTTCTGTAAAAAGGCTTCTCCTTTTATTGATTGTATCCCAACATCTCTTTTAGCAGTGGGTCACACACCATTAATGGCGAGCTGCATTCTTGATTTAACGCTAACTATCGTACAATAGCTATACGACGCCTTATGTCATGTTTTGTAGCCTTCCCGCTATTAGTTTGCATAATGTTGACTTGTTGACTTGCTAACGTCAGTGATTGTGGACTTAGTCAAAATCAAGCATCAGTAGAATAGGCGTTGAGTGAATGAGCTTCACTCAACGCCAAGGTACTTAGATAGAATTCTGTCTATTTAGGCGTTGACAACATTGAGTGAGCAAGCCTCACTCAACGCCTTTTGCATTAGCTTATTATTCAGTCTTTTCTGCATGCTTGGCGTTGAGAGCGTTGAGTGAGCATGCCTCACTCAACGCCTTGTGCCTTAGCTATGCTTTCTATACTTTAGGAATTGAGAGAATTGAGTGAGCACTCCTCATGCAATGCTTTCTGCCTCAACCAATTTCTTGCTTCTTCAGCATCTTAAGCATTGAGAGCGTTGGGTGAGCACGCCTCACTCAACACTTTTTTGCTTTAGCCAGATTTTCTGAATCATGGTGTTGAGAGCGTTGAGTGATCGTGTCTCACTCAACACTTTCTACCTTAGCTAGATTTTTTTGCTCTTTGGCGTTGAGTGAGTAAGCTCCACTCAATGCCAAACAACTTAACAGATTTTATCTTGTTTATCTGGCAATGAGTGAGTAAGCTACACTCAATGAATTTGGACTAGCCAAATATCAACATAGATTTTCTTTGGCTTTGACTTATAAGGCAATTGTAACACCCCCAATTGTAACACCCTCATCCGTCGTATGGCATATAACAGAAGGTCCAGCTGGAACCCGATGCCATATACCACGGACAGTTGGAAAGGTTACATGAGAATATCAAAACAATCCAACTAAGGCTACTACTCGCCGTAATACAGAGCATTCTAGCGGAAGCTTTTAAACAGTTGCCAAGAACCCAGAATTGAAAATCAACTAGCATGAATGTCCACATACCACTATAGGAATGAAATAACACATACACTGAAAGTACTTGGCCTTATGCCCTTACAAGAGTTTACTTAACAAATTAATGTTTTACATACTTCGGCTCGCAGGCCGGCCACACATGACAAAACAATAAAAACAACAGTTCGCTTTGGCCTTCGAGGGTCAGCTCAGCAACGTGGGCTTCAGCCCGCTCTTTGGTACTTGGCTCCGCAGCACCTGCAAGCAACATTCCACCGCACGGTAGCAAACAAAGTAACGATCAGCCAAAGACGACCAAATTATAATGACCCCGCCCCTTACTCGGGATGGCGGTGCTCCTTCCCTGCATTTCATTAGCCCAGCTAAACAATAAAGTACAAATATGCTTCGCCACAAGTGTAGGCTCGCACGGCCAAACACCATGTACACTCAAGGCACATTATCGGTGAATCCGGTCAATTCCGTGGCTTCACCACCATCCTCGAGATGGCAACATCGTGAGCATTTTAGCCTTTCTGACCACCGTCTAAGGCTCCTGACTATGCCAATGGCCAGTCCCTCTTTGGCTCTCTCGCACTGAACCACATAGCCCGGGTCCGATTCCACTTTCCCGTTGCTCACACACGTAGTCACCTTAAGACGGACGCACGAGCCAAGCTTCTCTCGGATCCCGCAACAACTCCAAACATCACATAACCCAGTTATGTACAAGGCCGAATCCCCAGCCGCCAAGTTAGCAGAACTACGTTTCCGCTCAGGTTTCTGGGTGTAACTTGGAGTTAATCCCCAAGGATCCCTGCTACAATCTACCGCGTAGAAACCCGAAAACACAAAGCACAGAGTCTTCTCCGGCAAACCATAAAAAATGCAACATCACCGATCCATACCAACACGTCCGGGTAGGCTTCACACACAATGCCTATGTCCGTACTTCGGTTCCGAACTCTATATACAACACAATGAGGACTATTCATGTCTACCACAAGGAACACTGCACACTCACCGCACACTCGCGGGAGCGGGTTTCCCTATGAAGAAGAAAGAGATCCGCACATGCTCAAGTAGAGAATCGTTACCCTTGTAGTTCGCTTTTGCGCCATGGGAAAACTATCCGGATGGAAAGCTTCACAAGGGAATTTCCTCCGCGGATCCGGTCTCGGTTCTCGAATCGGTGCTCCGATGTTCCGCCGGCGGTCGGAATCATCCTCTCCCTTCCTCCTTGCTCTCTCCTCTCTCTAACTCCTTAGAAGAAGAAGGCTAAAGAGAAAATGAGGAATTTATCCTCCATTCCTGGCCTTAACAAAGCAGGAACACACCTGGGCTGTCGGATCTTAATTAAAGAAAACGAACGGCTCAGATCCGCCCAAAACCTCTCAAACTTGGGCCAAACACAGCCTTGCACACAGCCGTGTCCCAGGACGTGTGCCTCGATCCAAACACGATCGTCGAGCACAGAAAAGGACACGGGTCGAGACACACCGACACACCCGTGTCTCAACCTGACACGCCCGTGTCGGGTCCCGACACGCCCGTGTCCTAGGGGCGTGTCACAGATAACCGCCACGCCAACCGACACGTCTCTTGGGAATACGGGTGGTGACACGGGTATGCACACGCTCGTGTCATTTGACACGTCCGTGTCATGCTGTCGTGTTTCCTGTCGTGTCCTTCTCTGGACACAGCCGGCCAACACAAAGAACCACACGGCCTTGGACACGCCCGTGTCATAGGCTGTATGCCCCTATACAGGCACCAAAAATTCCTTAGGATGCGACCAGCTCGATTACGATTTTCGGGGCGTTACAGATCTCCCCCACTTAAAGAATTTCGTCCCGAAATTATGTATAGGTACACAAAAATTTAAATGTTACCTGAGGGGAATAACTCGGGGTATTCTTCCATCATAACCTGCTCTCGCTCCCAAGAAAGCTCCTCACATCCGCAGTTATCCCAACGGACTTTAACCATTTGGATTTCCTTATTGCGGAGTCGTTTGACCTCAAAGTCTTCAAAGTGTACTGGCTTGACCTTTGCCATCAACCCATATTCAACCGGCACTTGATCATCCGCAATGACCTGCGAAGGCTCTTGCACTGCCTTCTGCAACACCGATACGTGGAACACATCATGTATCCCACTCAACTCCACTGACAACTTCAATCGATACGCTGCTTCACCAACATGCTCCAGGATTTCAAACGGTCCAAGGTATCTCGGACTCAGCATATTCAAGAGAACCCGCGAGACACCCATGAACGGCTTGATTTTCAAATATACCTAGTCGCTAACACTAAACTCCACGTTCCTATGCTTGGTGTTATAGTATTTTGCCTGCCTGTCCTGAGCGATATTCAACCATTCCTGAATTGTACATATCATTGAAGTGGCGTCTTTCACCGCTTGACGTTTGTACAACTTCGACTCGCCTGTCTCCAACCAAGACAACGGCGTGTGACATTTTCTCCCATACAAGGCTTCGAAGGCGTCATTCCAATACTCGCCTGATAGCTGTTGTTATATGCAAATTCCAACATGTACAGGCGATCTTCCCACTGCTTTTCGAAATCCAAGACACACATGCGAAGCATGTCCTCCATCGTCCTATAGACCCTCTCGGTTTGACCATGTCTATGGATGAAAGGTTGTGCTATAACTCAGCTTAGTTCCCAACAGACTATGCACCAGCCTCCAGTCATTCGACGTGAAGCGTCCATCTCGGTCACTAACAATACTGCGGGGCACACCATGCAATCGTACAATGTTATCCACATAGAGTTTGGCTAACTTTTCCACCGGATCTTCTTTCCTGTTCGGGATGAAGTGCGACACTTTTGTCAATCTATGTATGACCACCCAGATGGCGTTGTTTCCCTTCTGCGACTTTGGCAAACTATGCACAAAATCCTTAGAAATGTCGTCGAACTTCCACTCCTGGATAGGTAAGGATTTCAAGAAACCTCCAGGCTTTTGACACTCCGCCTTCACAAAGGCACAAGTGTGGCACTTGGCCACATAAAGTGCTACATGCTTCTTTAGTCCGGGCCACCAGAACAACTTCTTCATGTCCTTATACATCTTCGTGCTCCCCGGGTGGATTGAGTACTTGGTATGATGAGCCTCGTACATCAACTCCTCCCGAAGATTATCCGCACTAGGAATGCATAGGCGACCGTCCCTCCATAGCAGTCCATCCTCCACAGCAAATTGGGAATTTGACCCAACCACAGTTTCATCTAAGATCTGCTTCATGCTGCTATCCTGAACCAAGGCCCGACAAACTCTATCAGCTAGGTCATAATGCACCTCTGTCTAATACAATTTCGTATCGGCACTAGCCTGCTTGTCGACACAAGATATCTCTAGCGCCTCCAAATCACGGACCAATCTCTCATCATGCACCGACAACCAGCTGGCCTGCGCAGGAGCCCTGCAACTCAGCGCATCCGCCACTGCATTTCCTTTCCCAGGCACATAATGTATCTCGAAGGTGTAATATCCCCAGAACTCCATTCACCTCCGCTGCCTCATGTTCAGGTCCTTCTAATCTAACAAGTACTTCAGGCTCTTATGATCGGTGTAGATATCGACCTTCACACCGTACAGATAGTGCCTCCACAGCTTTAGAGCAAATATCATGGCCGCTAACTCTAAGTCATGGACCGGATAATTCCGCTCATGAACCTTCAATTGTCGCAAACCATAGGCTATCACGCTCCCATGCTATAGCAGAACATAACCCAAGCCACTGCCCGAAGCATCGCTATAGATTTCAAACCCTTCGGTCCCACTCGGCGAACATAAAATAGGCATCGTGGTCAACTGCCTCTTCAATTCTTCAAAAGCCTGTTTGCACTCTAGCGACCACACAAACTTTTGATCATTCCTTGTCAACATCGTGAGTGGTAGCGTTATCCGCGAGAAGTTCTCTACGAAGCGCCTGTAGTAGCCGGCAAGCCCCAGAAAGCTCCGGACTTCCGCCACTGTAGTCAATACAGTCCACTCCCGTATCACCACTATCTTTGCTGGATCCACCGCTATTCCTTCTCCACTAACAACATGACCAAGGAACGCTACCAAGGATAACCAGAACTCACATTTGGAGAACTTAGCATACAACTGATTCCTTCTTAACGTCTCCAACACCATATGCAGATGCTTGTAGTGATCATCCTCATACTGCGAGTACACCAAGATATCGTCGATAAATACTATCATGAAACAGTCAATGTACTCTTTGAACGTCCTGTTCATCAGATCCATAAACACGGATGGCGCATTAGTCAACCCAAACGGCATGACCGTGAACTCGTAATGCCCAAACCGCGTGCTGAACGCTGTCTTTGGAATATCGCTTTCCCTTATCCTTAATATGTAGTAACCAGATTTTAGATCTAGCTTCGAATATACTGTAGACCCAACCAACTGATCAAATAGATTGTCAATCATTGGGATCAGGCACTTATTCTTCTCCGTAAGCTTGTTCAACTACCGATAGTCAATACAGAGTCACAAGCTCCCATATTTCTTCTTAACGAAGAGGACCGGTGTGCTCCAAGGCAATAAACTTGGACGCATACCCTTGATCCAACAACTCTTGCAGTTGCACCTTCAACTCCGCCATCTCTCTTGGCGCTATCCGATACGGAGAGCGTGACACCGGTTTGGCACCCGACACCAGCTCAATAGTAAAATCAATCTCCCGCTGAGGAGGGGCTCCTGGGAGATTATCCAGAAACACATCAGGATACTCGGACACCACTGGAATACTACCCAGACTTGGCTTAGATGTTGAATTCTGCACTAATGTGACAAATAACTCTGCCCCAGACCGAACTATCTTGATCACCTGAAGGGCCGAAATCAACATCTTACTCGACCCATTCATGCCCGCAAATGTAGTCTCACGATCAGTACTCAGTCCCAACTTAACCTCCTTTCTGTTGCAATCAATGCATGCTCGCTGCTGCGAGAGCCAGTCCATACCAAAGATTACGTCGAACTCCGCTAACGGCAGTACTGACGCTTGCAAGACAAACTCCTGGTCCCCAATTCATATCTTTACCACGCAGACTCTATCCGCGCGCATTGAGCACCCATTGGGCAACAACACATCCAACTTGTCTTTTGCCATCGAGGAAGGGACTCTGATGCACGATACGAATCTCTCGGACAAGAAGGAATGCGAAGCTTCCGTATCAAATAGGGCTCTCGCCGGATAATAAAAAATCAACACAAAGCCTAGCACCAACATTTATAAGCTAACATATAAAAAGGTAACAACAACATAAAGTTAAACTGCTATAATTTAACTCATACCTGCCACAATGTCAGCTTGTTTTATGGCCTCTTGCAGACCAAGGTAATATACTCTAGGTTGGGCTGGAGCATGGTGGGACGCGGTTGACTCCACCGCCTTCCCTTTTTCTTCATAAGTTGCTTTAGGCTTCCTCTCGGACTTTGCACGTCTGCTCCAACATTCACGAGCAAAATGCCCAATCTTTCCACAGTTATAGCAAGCTCCTGGGACTCGACTTGTGGTTGCCCCCGCCGCACCAGACGAAGGGGCTGAGGTCAAAGTCTTCAGCTTCTTGTTCCATCTGTGGAAACCCGACTTTGCATTTGGCACTTTGAACTACGACTTCTTTTCTCCTGGGTCCTTCTTATCTTGCACTTTCTTCACGACCTTTTCCAATGACCGGGCCGAATTGACCAAGTCTAGGAAGCCCTGTGCCTTAGGCCCAGCAGGGAGTAATTGTAGGTCACCACGTAGACCCTCAAAAAATCGGTTGGTCTTCCGCTCCTCTTCAGTAACATAGCACCAGCATAACGACCCAACCACGTAAACTCGTGGAGATACTCATCCACACTTCTGTCTCCTTGAGTCAAACCAAGGTACTGATTCTCCATCTCAAGCTTCTGAGCAGAGGGTAGATATCTGGCTAAGAACAACCGTGAGAATTCCTCCATAGGCACATCCGCAAGTTGCCTTCCCACTAAGAGGTGAACCTCCAACTCGTCCCACCACAGCCTCGCCTCACCAGCCAAAAGGAAGGTCGCTATGGTGGTGTTCTGCCACTCAACAGTTTCTGTGGCCGTCAAGACTCTCTTTATCGTAGAGAGCCAATCCTCGGCTTGAGTTGGCGATCCAATCCCGTCGAATCTCTGAGGATTAAAGCTCATTACATGCTTGAGCTGCTTCTCCGTAGCTCTCCTTGGTTCTACTTGATCAACTGCCGCACGTTCTACCACTCTCGGCTCTGCCACCCTAATCAGTTATTGCTCATTAACATGTGGTGTGTGGCACATTTTCCCTGCAGGTTGGCCATTTATCATAGCAAAGACTGCTTCAGCCACCAATCTGATGGTGTCTGCTGAAGGAGGTGTTGTAGGCACGTCCCTTGGTGCACTACTTTCTGCCGACAGTGGGTGTTCCGATTTCCCAGCACCACTCCTAACTGCCTATAATAGCAAATATCCTTGATTAGACGACAAACAGATTGTGAAAAGCAATCATTGAAACACTCAGACTCCTCAAAACAAGTGTATTTTTCATTCCTAAGTGGTCATTCATGGGTTCTTTTATATGTTATAACGATGACGCACACATGTGCTCACCACCCCTTAAAATAATTCGTCCACGAATTCATTTAAGTTTACCGAAACAAGAAGTCTGATACCAATTTGTAACACCCCCAATTGTAACACCCCCATCTGTCGTATGATATATAACAGAAGGTCCAGCTGGAACCCGTTGCCATATACCACAGACAGTTGGAAAGGTTACATGAGAATATCAAAACAATCCAACTAAGGCTAGTACTCGCCCTAACACATAGCATTCTAGCGGAAGCTTTTAAACAGTTGCCAAGAACCCATAATTGAAAATCAACTAGCATGAATGTCCACATACCACTATAGGAATGAAATAATACATACACTGAAAGTACTTGGCCTTATGGCCTTATAAGAGTTTACTTAACAAATTAATATTTTACATACTTCGGCTCGCAGGCCGGCCACACATGACAAAATAATAAAAACAACATTTCGCTTTGGCCTTCGAGGGACAGCTCAGCAATGTGGGCTTCAGCCCGCTATTTGGTACTTGGCTCTGCAGCACCTGCAAGCAACATTCCACCGCACGGTGGCAAACAAAGTAACGGTCAGTCAAAGCCGACCAAATTATAACGACCCTGCCCCTTACTCGGGACGGCGGTGCTCCTTCCCTGCATTTCATTAGCCCAGCTAAACAATAAAGTACAAACATGCTTCGCCACAGGTGTTGGCTCGCACAGCCAAACACCCCGTGCACTCAGGGCACATTATCGGTGAATCTGGTCAATTCCGTGGCTTCACCACCATCCCTGGGATGGCAACATCGTGAGCATTTTAGCCTTTCTGACCACCGTCTAAGGCTCCCGACTATGCCAACGGTCAGTCCCTCTTTGGGTCTCTCGCACCGAACCACATAGACCGGGTCTGATTCCACTTGCCAGTTGCTCACACACGTAGTCACCTTAAGACGTACGCACGAGCCAAGCTTCTCTAGGATCCCGCAATCATTCCAAACATCACATAACCCAGTTATGTACAAGGACGGCTCCCCAGCCGCCAAGTTAGCAGAACTACGTTTCCGCTCAGTTTTCTGGGTGCGCCTTGGAGTTAATCCCCAAGGATCCCTGCTGCAATCTACCGTGTAGAAACCCAAAAACACAAAGCACAGAGTCTTCTCCAGCAAACCATACAAAATGCAACATCACCGATCCAGACCAACACGTCCGGGTAGGCTTCACACATAATGCCTATGTCCGTACTTCAGTTCTGGACTCTATATGCAACACAAGGGGGACTATTCACGTCTACCCCAAGGAACACCGCACACTCACCGCACACTCGCAGGAGCGGGTTTCCCTATACAGAAGAAAAAGAGCTTCACATGCTCAAGTAGAGAATCGTTACCATTGTAGTTCGCTTTTGCGCCATGGGAAAACTATCCAGATGGAAAGCTTCGCAAGGGAATTTCCTCCGCGGATCCGTTCTCGGCTCTCGAATCGGTGTTCCGATGTTCCGTCGGTGGTCGAAATCCTCCTCTCCCTTCCTCCTTGCTCTCTCCTCTCTCTAACTCCTTAGAAGAAGAAGGCTAAAGAGAAAATGAGGAATTTATCCTCCATTCCCGGCCTTAACAAAACATGAACACACCTGTGCCGTCAGATCTTAATTAAAGAAAACGAATGACTCAGATCCGCCCAAAAACTCTCAAACTTGGGCCAAACACGGCCTTGCACAAGGCCGTGTCCCAGGCCGTGTGCCTCGATCCAGACACGATCGTCGAGCATAGAAAAGGACACGGGTCGAGACACGCCCGTGTCTCAACCTGACACGCCCGTGTCCTAGGGGCATGTCACAGATAACCGCCACGCCAACCGACACGACTCTTGGGAACACGGGTGGTGACACGGGTATGCACACACACGTGTCACGCTGCTGTGTTTCCTGCCCTGTCCTTCTCTGGCCACAGCCGGCCAACACAGAGAACCACACGACCTTGGACACGCCCGTATCCTAGGCTGTGTGGCCCTATACAGACACCAAAAATTACTCAAGATGCGACCAACTCGATTACGATTTTCGGGGCATTACAGCAATACTCAATGAATATAGAGTATGACATTGAGTGAGTGATACTCACTCAACGCCTGTGGACTTGGCCACTTTTCGGCCCATTTCTTCTTAGGTCTTTGTTGCATTAGCCTATCTCAAAGCCTTTTGCTGTATGGCGTTGAGTGAGTTGACTTCACTCAACGCCTGTAGACTTAGCCACTTTCTCAACATGCCACAACTTTGGCTTTGACTGTATAGGCTCCACTCTACGCTATAAGTCATATGGCGTTGAGTGAATGACCTTCACTCAACGCCTGTGTACATAGACAGTTTTCTATTTATCTACACCTTAGAAAAGTGTTTACCTGACCTAGCCACTTAGGCTACCTGTCCCATCATTGCAGCCAGGACATCCTGCAATCATAAAACTTGAGCACAAGTTAGATCACCACATGTGTATACATTATTTGCTAGACATTCTTCAAATCCAGGACATTGGGATCAATGGACCTAACAATCTCCCCCTATTTGAAGAAGTCAAAACCTATGACAATGTATACACTAACACAACTATGCAATATATAATAAATAATAAATTGCATAGCTTGGAAGTAATAATCATAAAAATGATTTTCATTTCAACTTTTAATAAATGACAGTTCTTGTGCATTTAACAGAGTATCACATATTCCTTAAGCCCTATAAGCAGAACCTGAAACTTTTCAAGTTTCATGTCCCCTTATCACAATCCCAATGCCCTTTGACTTCTTTGCAATTTATCTTCTGCTCCAGCTAGCTTCCCTCCCTTTTTTGTCTGCCTTGTCTACTTTATCACCTGCTTCAGGTTCGGTTTCAACTTCTGCTTTATCTTTCTACCTCTGAAAGTAGCTGAAGGGCTTGGGGAAGTACTTGGAGGGTTCAACTGCACCAGGAGACAATGTGTTAGCATTTTTGTTCTTCCAATAAATTCTCCATTCAGTTTCCCTCTTTACATCTTCTCCCATTCCATTTTGTTGTACCACTTTCCTCTGTCTGACTTCTTGTTTTTGACCTGATCCCAAGCAAGCAGAATGATGGATCTCGACTCAGGGCTCCACTGTTTGAAATCAGGCCTCTTCTCCATTTCTTCTTTGTATTTCCTTTTCCTTAGCCTGATTTCTTGCTCAGTTTCAGCAGCAGTCACCTCATTTGACTTTAGTAGCTGGTCTACGGTGGGGCTGGAGGAAGGAATCTCAGCAGCAGTAGACTCCTGTCCCCATAGATAACCAGTACTATCACCTTCTTCTATATACTATCCATAGTCCTGATTATCTTGCTGAGCAAACATTCTGTTCAAGGTATCTTGGACATGGGCAGACATTATTGAGATGTTATCATACTAAATTTTCTCCATTCCTAATGATCCTCTCACCACATTGGTTGCCTAGACTATGTTTTTAGTATTAGTTCTTATTGCCTGACTCTTCCCCTTTTTGACTTCTTCAACTATTTGACAAGTCTGGGAGGTGCAGGCCTTGCTTCTTTTGTTTTCTAGATAGTTAACTCTAGTAGTAACATGATTCTTGACTTCCAGCATATGGTCATCAAGCAGCTTAGTACAAACGTCCATCTTGGTAAAGATTTTAGTATTCTGTTGATCCCTCAGAACTTTATCATTATTATGAATGATCAGCATGTTCTGAGCCTGAATCTTTTTATTCTCTATGACAGTGACAATATTCTGGCTTGACGCATCCAACTTCTCCATGGTGTAGTCTACAGCTGGAGCAGTTCTTTTTAAAGAACTTGACAGTTTCCCCTTCAGCAAGTTTACTTCAAATCTGGTCGATTTGATTTCTATGGCTAGATCATTTCTGATATTTTTAAGGGCATCATCCACAAAATTTTTAATGCCCTCCTTTGGTCATCCAACATACCTTTCAGTTGGGCAAGGAAGATAGGTGGAATTTGATCTGTTTGAGCAGAGGAGCCTTCAACATGAGGTTCTAGAGTTTGTTTGACCTCTTCCTTCTAACCAGAGTCAGTCTCATTTTCATCTATCTCTTTTTCTGGATCATCTGCCTCTTCTTCTGACATTGAGGAATCAATGTTGTGAATTTCTATCTGAGCAGGGAATTCAGATTGAATCTCCCCCTCAACCTCTGCCATGCCTTCATTGGCAATCAGTATAGTAACAGTAGCTGTATCACTTGCAACAGTCTGAACTACTTTTGGAGGGACCTGTAGCTGCTCCCCCACAATTAATGCTTCTTGCATTATCTCTTCTGTCAGTGCTCCCCCTCAACTGGTGCATTCGTTTCCTCAGCAAATGTAGCATCCATAACTTAAGTTAGTAGTTGCTCACCTTTAGACATTGCAATCTCCATTTCAGAAGTCAAATTGATCTCCCCCTCACTCTGATGATTATGTTCATCCAGAGACTCTTGGGGTGGTGAGAAGGTAACAACAACATCAGTTGGGATCTTTGAATACTCCCCCTCAATCTCTGTAGAGATCTCATTGACAATCTTCACTATTGTAACCTCAGCCACTTCAGTTTGAGGATTAAGTGACGGTTGTTCAGATGAGGTTGATGTCTGAGTGCCCATCTCCTTCCTGGGCTCATCAACTGATCCTATCAATTCAGGATCATGAGGCTCCTCCTTATCTTGTGCTGAAGAGTTGCTAGTATAGCTAGGCTCTGGAACAGCAACCTTCTTCCCTTTCTTCTCTACAGCTGGAGGCCCATGTGGCTGTAAGACCCTGGCCCACCTGCCAAGCATTTTGATGTCCATTCTTCACATGTGATGGACTCTTGATCCAAGCTACAGATTCAGGATTTCTATGACACTCTATCGCAGGAATAGGGATAGAAATCTTCCTAGATTGGGCTCAGATATGCATACCACTATCCTTTCAAACAACACACTTCCCCAGTTCATTTTCTTGGACAAGATGACCCTGGCCACTAATTCAAACATCTTTTTGGAGATTTTGTCATGGGAGCTAGTTTTGCATAACAGGGCCTTCCCAATGACATCGGCTAATAACTTACCCTTCAGGTTCAGTTCTTTCATTAGGATCGATCCGTAGGAGTGATTGGACAACCCACACCATTTCATCACTGACTTTACGTCTTCCTGCATCAGGTCATCTTTGTCGTCCGTCACAGAGAATTTTGCCAGCTTGGGGGCTTTGCTTAGTCTTCTTTCGATAATCTTGACTTTCATTCCACTTACTGTCGTCTTGATTTTACCGGCAGATGCATCTGCCCTGGCATTTGAAAACAACTTTAGAAATTCTCGTTTCCATATCAAGCAGGGTTCCGACAGGATGAAATCTAGGTCAGCTATTCGGAGAAGATGTAAAACATACTGTACATCTTCAGGAGCATCAATGAACCAATTGCGAACTAGTTCTGATCCTTCAAAGATAAAATCTTGTCCTTTTGGCGCCATTTTCCTTGAGAATTTCTGATAATGAGTGAACAAGCTTTTCGTCGATTTGGCTGTATCGGGAGGGCGGAAGAGGGTAAGGAACAGTGACTTTGCTTTATGCACAAGCGCTTCTATTTATAGTTATTTTCAAAGAGGAGGCGGAAAGGCACTTACCTATTTTGTTGATCAAGAATTGATCAACGGCTGGAGTGAACTCTTTTTACTTAGCCGCACACAGAAATTTCACCCTTGGCCCTTAGTCTTAATAGGCCATCCAATCTTGCAGGAGTAAAATTATCCTGCAGTACACAAGTAATATGTGTCCTAGAGGGGTGTTGCTTGAGCAAAATTCAACATGCCCAAGTCAAATTTGAAGACGTTGAATCTAGTTGCATCAAGTTGCTTAGTGAACATGTGAGCCACTAATCCAGTTATTGAGACAAGTTTTTATTCACTTGTCTTATTAATTAAGATACTTTATTTAATTAACATATCTCAAAACTGCAAAGTTCTTGCAATTTAGAGAACATTTAGTAGATTCATAAACAAGATGAATTCTACTTATCTTTGCCCAGTAGACTAGAAGTAGATGTTGGATTCACAGTCTCTGGGTACACCAGCATCCTTGCTCCTGAACATTAGCCATTGATGGGCATCTGGCCTTCTTTTGCTAGCCCCCCTGAACAATAGCACTTAAAGGGTAAGACACTTGCCTCTCTGATTGCACATGTCATTGACATCTTGAGCTTGATGGTCAGTACATCCACTGCCATCTTCAGGTGAATTATTCAGAAGATAGCTTTCTTGTACCAGTTCTAAGTTTGGTACATCTCTGTCCAAGGACCATAAATAGGCATGACCACTTGGACTATCCTGCAAAACAAAGTTTACCTTACCTTAGGAACCCAATATGACTTGGGTCCTAGGTTCCTGTTAGCTTGAAGATGCATATATCTACCTACAGGAGTCCTGTCAGGAAGACTCATCCTTGAACTTGGCATACTGGGGTTGTGCCAACAGTCTATGGCAAAGTGGCCCACTTTGACACAAAACCAACATTCATAGATGTTGTATCTCCTTTTCTGAACACACCTTGAAGTATGCAAGCCATTTCTGGCTGCCTATTCAGTGGGGAGAACTATGGACTTCCTCTTGTTTCCTTCAGTAAGAGCTTGACCAAAAGAGAGTCTGCTAGTAGAGGAACTTGGATTTCTCTAAGCTTCATTAGCAACAACCTTCTTAGCAGTTGGCATGTTCTTAATGGCATCAGAGGTAGCCAAGTCAGCCATACTAACTGACTTACCATTGGTATAAGTTCTTGCTGGAAGAACTTTAGAATAGGACATTGCCACATTCTTGAATGATGATGCTGGGGCACCAAATACAAAAGGTCTAGATTGGGCCTTTTGGACTTCTACATGGGAAGCCTTCTGTGCACTCAATCCCATGACCTATATTCTTCCATTGTAAGGTACTTTTGCAATCTTACAAGAAAGGTTCTCACACCTTCAGTGACCACACTTACAGTCTTGGTCATACCTGTTGGATGGGAGAATTACATTGTGAGAGGTTGACTGAGCTCTGAAGGAGCTTGGTCTCTCCTCTGATATTGGATAACTTTAGAAATCCACTCAAATTCAGATTTTCTCTTGATACAATCTATCTTAGAGTAATTAGCCACAATCCCCTTCTCCCTTTCAAGTTTCTCTTTAAGATCCTTGACAATAGAGTCCTTATATTTGAAGGACTCAACATGGATATCTACCATGGTCTTCCGATGACCTACTTCCCTCACTTTTAAATACAGCAAAGATGAAGTCTCATCTTGCTGGGAAGCAGCCAACTATACAGAGACAATTTTCTCTACTTGTTTCTTAACAAGCATCTTGTTTTTCTTGAAAGCCTTCAGGAGCACACCATGATTTTCAATCAATTAATTGATATCATCTTCTAAAAGAGGGCTCTCATCATCACTTGATGAGGATGCATCAGAATCTGAATAAGATTCATATCCTGACTCTGAGGATGAGCTAGATGGGAAATATGCCTGATTTTATCTAGGCTGATCCTGACAGGATTCATCTTCAGATGTATCTATAAGCCCATAGCATCTGCATTCATCTTCCTCAGCTTAATAGACCTCTGAGTCACTATCTGAATGTGATAGAGGGGCCCTGATCTTTGCTTTTGTATATGGATAGACTTTGCCTTTTGCAAGAGCTGTCAATAGCCCAATACTGTTCTTATTCTCTTTGCAGACTTGGAGCTCCTTTGAGCTCCACACCTTATGGTTTATTGTTGAACTCATAAGTGCGAACCTTTTAGCTATCCTTGTAGGTCAACTCGGACTGTTAGGTCTTTTTGAGCAACCTCCCTCTGATACCACTTGAAAGTCTTTGATTTCAAGGATAGCTAAATCACCTAGAGGGGGAGAGGGGTGAATAGGTTTCTTAGCCCTTAGTGACTTATCTTTAATTTTACTTCCTTTAGGTGCTTTATTAGTTGGTTGGATTTTGCTTTCAAGATATGTAACCTGCAACACAGTAAACACACAAAGCACACATAATATTTATAGTAGTTTCCCTAACAAGGGTACATCCACATTCCCTCCCACCTATCCAACTATCTTGTTGGACTAGGCACTTCTCTAAAACTCTGCTCCAAAGAGCTTACACATCAGACCCCTCAGGATCTCTCAGTCTCCTCCAAGACTTACAACTCAGCCACAAGAGCCTACAACTCAGTGATCAACAGACCACCTACCTCAGGCCAAAGGCCCTACACTCAGGCTGGGAGGACCCTACCTCAGATCCACTAGGGATCCTACCTCAGAGAGAATGACTCTCATACAATCTCAGGCACAAAGGACCTACCTCAAATATGCAGCCAGATTCTATCTCAGGCACAAGTGCCCAACAGCTCAGTGAGAATGACTCACCTACCTCAGACTTGAAACCAAGTCCTACAGCTTAGATTCTCAACAGAATCATACCTCAGCAAATTTTCTCCTTCTACTCAGATCAAAACGAATCCTACAAGATGGAAGTGGGTTGTGTGCTTGATATTGACACAAGAGATGTTTCTCTGTACCAAGGTTCTGTACAGAGATAAACTTTACCCCACTATGACTACAAAAAAATATTTCCCGAGTCTACTATTACCTGAACTGAGATATACTCAGTCCTAACATCTTCTTCTCAGCACCAGGGATTTTTCCTGTTGGAACTGAGAAGAAACTGCAGCTGATCTTGCTACACCCTGATCTGAGAGAATCTCAGCCCTACTTTCTTCACAACAACAAGGATGTAGATCTTTAGGATGCTTTGGCTTTTACTGGAAGTAACTAGTAGAAAACTGTTCTGCTTCTTCTTCCTTCCGAGGACAAAATCAACAACTTTGTTCTTTCTTCTTCTCAGCTTCAGAAGTAGATGTTCAGATTTTGAGCTGCTTGAACTGAGAAGCAACTTGATCTGCAGAAACTTCTTCTCTGTTTCTGCTTCTTCCTTAGAAGGAAGTCCTTCTGAACTTGCTGGTGCAGGTGAAGATGACACCAACTAACTTGCTGTCTTTTCTTCAGAGGTTTGCTTTGATCTTACTAATGTTGATGAAGAAGATATTCAGCTAACTTGCTAAACCTTCAGGCTTGCTATCTTGAGCTTCCTGTTCATCAGTCATAGCAATAATGACGATGAAGAAGAACAACACCAATATCTTTCTTTTTGTAAAAAAGGCTTCTCATTTTATTGATTGTATCCCGACGACTCTTTTAGTTGTGGGTCCCACACCATTAATGGCCAGCTACAATCTTACTTTAATTCTAACTGTCATACCGTAGCTATACAGTGCCTTTTTTCATGTACTGTATAGCCATCCCGCTATCAGTTTGAATAATGTTGACTTGATGACTTGCTGACGTCAGCACCTGTGGTCTTGGTCAAAATCAAGCATCAATAGAATAGGCGTTGAGTGAATGAGCTTCACTCAATGCCAAGGTACTTAGACGAAATTTTATTTATCTAGGCGTTGACAGTGTTGAGTGAGCAAGCCTCATTCAACGCCTTTTGCCTTAGCTTATTATTCAGCCTTTTCTACATGTTTGGCGTTGAGAGCATTGAGTGAGTATGCCTCACTCAACGCTTTGTTCCTTAGCTATGCTTTCTGTACTTTAGGCATTGAGAGCGTTGAGTGAGCACTCCTCACGCAATGCTTTCTAACTTAACCAATTTCCTGCTTCTTCAGCATCTTAAGCGTTGAGAGCGTTGAGTGAGCACGCCTCACTCAATGGTTTTTGCTATAGCCAGATTTTTTGAATCATGACATTGAGGGAGTTGAGTGAGCGTGTCTCACTAAACGCTTTCTGCCTTAGCCAGATTTTTCTGTTCCTTGGCGATGAGTGAGTAAGCTCCACTCAACGCCAAACTACTTAACCGTTTTTATTCTGTTTATCTAGCGTTGAGTGAGTAAGCTACACTCAACGCATTAGGACTTAGCCAAATATCAGCACAAATTGTATGTGGCTTTTACTTCTAGGGCAATACTCAACAAATATAGAGTTTGCCGTTGAGTGAGTGATACTCACTCAATGCCTGTAACATCCCTCAGACTTCTAGACCACTAGGATGGTTTTGTCATGACTGGGTTATGAAAAAACCGTAGGAAGCACTAAAGGGTCTAATGACACCCAATGTAACACCCCAAAAAGTACAGCCTAAGAGTTAACCTGAGATGGACAGAAATCGTCGAGCAGAGCTAAACAGAAATCGTCGAGCAAAGCTCGATGAAATCGTAGAGCAGATCTCGGTGAAAATCGTGGAGCAGAGCTCGACGAAAGCCTCGAGCAAAGCTGAGTGGAGATCAATGAATAGAGCAGATTCGTCGGGCGGATTTCGACGAATGGGATAAATTTCGTCGAGCTCTATGATGTCTGAAATGGTATTTTGGAGGAGAGAGAAAAGCTTCATTTCTCTTTAATGAAGGAGAAAGCCATCCATGGCATTGGGAAGCCAAGGGCCGCCCCCCACCCCCCACCCCTTACTGCTGGATTCAACTCTCCTGGGAAAGAGGAGGAGTTTCCAGCTGTTTCCCGACCTGGTTGAGTACGGTTCAACCCCCCCAAGCCATGGCCAAAATAGGCCTTTTAATCACCATTAATGGCCATCAGTACTAGTCCCTTACCCTTCCCCATATGATCAACTTATAAGCATCCCGAGACCACAAGCAGTCGTTTTCACGCTTCACCTGAAGAAACCGGGCAGTTTGGTAGTATTGTTGCAGAGCACTGAAAGCTCCATCGCCTGAAATGGTGTAACGACGATCGGCCCGACTCCAACCCTCCACTAAGGTCCTCCTCTACTCCTCTCTTCGTGGGCTAGAATCTTAGGTCTTTTAGGAGAGAAATCGGGCTCAATTGAGCCCGATTGGGTGAGAGGAATTTTTGAAATTTTCATGTTTTTCTACCTTGCAGGTTTGCCAGAAACCGCCCCTCCGGCGGCCGTGCCGCCGCCCGGCGATAGCCCCCACCTCAACGGAGGTGGTGGCGGCGGTGGCCGGCCAGGGATGTGGTCGGGTGGCCCGGAAAGTGGCCTGGAACTTACTCCAGGTCGGATGGATCGTGATCGTTGGCTAGAGGAGGAAGAAGGCCAGCAGCTGCCCGATCTGCTTCAAGATATGTGCAGATCCATTTTTATTAATTATATTATATGAATATTCTATCACAAAATATTAGATACTTTAGGATTTAAATTGAAAATACATAGATGCCATTTCTGAAAAAGTTGTCAACATGAAACTTGTCGATCTATGAGTCTATTTTTATTTAAAATTGATTTGAACCAATTTGGAGTTTAGGCCAGACCATAACACTCATTTTGGTGAGGTATATACCTAGGCTAGATCATAGATTGCTCTGAGTGCCCCCATCAATCCAGCCATCCAAATGTCTTGAACACTTGGCTGGGCCTCACTCTTACCTATAACTATAATATATCCAAAAATGAGAATTTCTGAAAAATATTTTCCTAAAGTTTTAGTAGAAATTTAATAAACCTTGCATGAATTATTTAAGAGCTCTTATTACCTCTAAACCCACCAAACTTTTGGTGTCTGCCTCTTAGGGTCATGACATGACTATGGTTAAAATCTTAATCCAATTGGGTTTGATTTGATTTGGCTTTGGTGAGACCAAAGTGTGGCCCTTAAAGGGGTAAATTAGGGGAAGGTGTGCTTGCGGCTTGGAGGGGCCAATTCTCACCCAAATGGGTTGGGACCTTGGCCAGAGCCCCAAAATTAGTTTAAACACCCTCCCATGGAGTTTGGGGTGGATTAGGGTGAATTTGCCCTAGAACCCTAGTTTAAACCCTAAGGATGAACTTTTGGGGGTTTGTGAAGGGCATGAGGAGTTATGTCCTTGTATGGACTTGGTGTTTAGTCCATATGATCTTAGGGTTATGAAATGCCCTATGAAGGGGTTTGGTAGTATTTGTACACATGCACCCCACTTAATCACTAGTAAATTAATTAGGTCTATACACCTTATGGAATAAATAATGGGTCATATGGTCTTGGATATTCATGAGAGTTTGATAGGAGTAATTTTATGGTGATATTGATCTCTGAAATTTATTATATGATGTTTACTGAATAGTAGCTCATACTTGCAGGTATAATCTCCACCTTGCCTTTTTTGATGATCTTTGAAGTAATCATGGTTAGATTAACTTAGAATGATATGAAACTCTTGCAAGGTTAATTAGATATTATTTAGAGGCACTAATAAATTATTTGGATCATTTGGCATTTACTTTTAGTACTTCATGTGTTAAGTGAACTAGTGCACCATATTTTGATTAATAGATAATAAATATTATATCTTGCTGGAAAATTATGTTACTTGGCCAGAGAACTTTTTAGGGCATAATAAAGTTTAGAAAATTATTACATGTTATTTGGATGAATTTATGAGAATGTTTCTTCACAAAGTGAACTTTAAGGGATTTACTTGAAATGTTTTTATACATGACTTACTGACCTTGGAATTCCATGAGACTTAGTCAGTAGTGTTTTATGAACATTATAAGGCTCTAGTAATTATTATATAATTTTTGGATTATGATTTATGGTACTCCCTTATTTAACTCCAATTATTTGAATTGCTTCCATTTAGTTATTTAGAGGTTAATACATTTATAAAAATCTGTACAAATTTGGTATTCACTGATATTGTCATGTCATATAGTATTCATAATTTTTGGGTGGTCATAACTTAAGGAAATCTAGTATCTCATGTTCAAAATTACTCATGATCAAATCTCTTTGAAAATTTAATAAATGCCAAATTAATTTAAAAAAATTACAAGTTTCTGGATTTAGGCTAAATGTGTCATGATAGACTCCTAAATAATTATCTTAGGGCTTTTGAATGATAATTTGGAGTACCTCCTATCATGTACACCATATAGCTTACATTGGTCTGCATTTAGTAAAATTGCAGAATATGTGATAATATGTGGAATGGTCATGGGGAGATGAGGTTATTGGTTTACTGATCTTGTTAAAATGAAAATAAAAAATAAAATTTCATTAGGAGTCATGATGAGGAGAGGGTTGGGTTGACTAGTGTTAAGAGACGCTCGGGATCGACGAAAGATCGTCTTTCTTGTGGAGAGAGAAAGTCAAATACACTAGGGTTAGATCCAGAATAATGTTGAAAGGGATAGGAATTGGGAAATAACCAATAATAGTAAGTGCCTTGCGAACAAGAGCTTTGTGCTTCAACCTATCGTAGTTTCTAATGCCCTCGAGAGCCCTTCATAGGGAATGCCTTGGGCAGTCCAAGGTTCATGTAAGCCGTAGGAATAATTGGAATGGAAGAGTAATTAAAAATACTCTAGGGTTACACTTACACTCACACTCCCCGGTGTTGTGGGAGTTAAGTTAGGTCTCACGATCGGTAGGCTAGGTGGTTTCGGTGATGGGCTGGTTGGTGGTTAAAACTCACGGTGCCCCGCGGGTGTTATTTAGTAGAGCGGTATATATATTTTATTTTGGAAAGACGGGGCGCACGTATTTATTAAGTATAAAAAAAGTTAAAATCGAGTTTTAACGAGAGGAGGCAAGTGCACCTATTGCATGTAGTACAGGATATTTCGGTGTGGAATATCGAGGTCGTATTGTTCTCAGGTTCGAGTTAATTATTTCTACTCTTCCCTAGAGGGGACTATTATTTTACCGATATTTTATCTTGTCAGGATATTTTTTATATATAAAACGGCAGAAAATAAAAGCTTTTAAAAAAGATGGAGCTGATGAATTACTTAGCGCAGTGGTATCAAAAAAGGTTTGAACTAAAATAGATTTTTAATAAAAAGAGATCCGAAATTTCAAATTAATTAATGCGGAGACTTGGCCGTGGAGGTTCCACTAAAATGAGCTCACCTATCTCTAGGACTATCGCTCACCTGACTATTAAGACTATTCGACCGGGCTCTCATCCGAAGAAGGATTCCTCTTAATGCCCGTATTACGCTAAGAACCCCGCTATTAGGTGGGGAACCCAATCCGGTAGAGTTTGCTCGCCTCCTCTCTCGAGGGTTAGTGTGGAACTCCATTTACCAAGGGGTGATCGGTCCATACGCACGGCCTCTCGGCTAGCTAGCGTATGGGATACCGAAATAGAGCCCACACATCGATTATGTGGTTCTACGCTTCGTAAACCCGAGGCAAACCTTAAGCAATTTAATTAATTAGAAAAATAGGACCTTTAATTATTTAAAGTGATTTTATCTGTCATAATGCTCTTCGATACTGAGGGCTAAGAGCAGTTAGCCACTCATCAGAATGGGTACGGCTATCGAAAGAAAGCGATAAAATGAAAGCTGAAAATAAAGCAGAAAAGAAAGCATTAAAATTGCAAGTCCTACTCGAACGAGTAGGCGAGAAATGAAAGCGAGTCATACTCAAACGAGTAGGAGGAAATAAATGCACACACGTACGCACTCTACAAAAATTAAAACTCACACACACACTCTGCTTAAAAGAAAACTCACACACTCTATAGAAAAGAAAACTCACACACTCTACAAAATGTAAAGCACACCCACTCACACACTCTACTTAAAATAAAAACACACACAACAAAAATTAAAATACACTCACTCTACAAAAATGAAAGACACTCTGCTGAAATAAAATACACGCACTCTACAGAAAGGAAAGAAAGCGATGGAAATTATCTCATACACGCACGCACACGTACGGAAAAATGTGAAAAACAAAGTGTTTTAAAAATTAAAATCATTGTATTTTTATCGATGGAATGTGTTAAAAATGCATAAAAAGCAGAAAAAAAATTAAACGAGCAAAAATTTAAACGAAAATCAAAGTGTTCAAAAAATTGAAACAAATACATTTCTACCACTAGAATGTGGTAGAAATGCATAAAAGGAGGAAATAAAAATTAAACGGGCAAAACGGTTGTGAATTAAAAGAAAAATGAAAATGCTTGAAAAATTAAAACAAATATATATTCATTCCTATAACTCCGTAAAATTGGTTAAAAAGTGAGAATAAAGTAAAAAGAATGAGAAGTTTTACGACCTAAACAAGAAAATCTAAGTTAGTGAAAAATGAAAATCACTTTGAAAATGCTTTTACGAATTTATAGGAATGAAAAAGAAAGCTATAAAATCCTAAGTCTAACAAAACTAAGTAAAAAATAACAAGAATGAAAGCATGAAATCTAATCTCATACACACACACCCCCCCCCCCCCATTTTAAAAGACAAAAAACAAAGTAAAAACAAAGTAAAAATAAGATTGCTAAAGGGAGAGTTGCTTAGATCCATTCCAAAATCATATAAAGAGAAGAAAAACACAATTTTTAAGTAAAACAACGAGTTACAAAGACACTAAAATAAAAGCTAAGGAGAAGGGGGAGAAATATCCCTTACATAGACTTAGAATACATCTAGGCAGCATAACACCTTAGCAAAATTGTTCCAAAAGGAGAACAACAGCTTAAATAGAGAACTTCAATTTATAGGAAAAAATTTCAAGGTACACACCCTCTGACACGGGCGTGTCGGGAGGCGTGTCAGCACTATTCATGAGGTGATCCGGCGATTTGATGGCACGTTTGACTTTGGGGCGGTCCATGTGGATGTCACGCCCGAGGTCACGCGCGTGTCGGTGGGCGTGTCGGGGAGGTGGAACCGGGGACAGGTCGCGTCGAAAAGTCGCTGGCGCGTCTTGTCGGCCAGGTGGAGAAGTACACGCCTGTGTCGCATCTTGACACGGGCGTGTCTAGTCGGTCGAAGATCTTCGAGCACGATTTCGTCGAGCTGGAATGACACGGGTCTCGGTCACAGCTGTGTCACATTTGACACGGGCGTGGCGGGGGGCGTGTTCAGCAATTCTTGAAACATGGTTGATTTCAGGGGATTTGAAGGTATCACGCCCAGGTCACGGGCGTGACCCAAAGTACACGGGCGTGTACTTGCCTTTTTTGATAATTTTCGTGAAAATTTTAGGAAACAAATATAAAGTTAAGTTAGTATAATATTTACAAAATAGGAGCAATTTATTAAAGAAAAATAACTAAAAAAGGAAAAAAAAAACTAAAATGACTTATTTATTGTACGTAATAATACGTATATTTACAATTTATCACTGGTTAGCCCGGCGAGCCGGTAGGTTCGGAAGGTTGTTGAGACGGACGGGATAGTCCGGGGAGCTTTGGCTTGGTGGGAAAATATAGTAATGTTGCATGTGCATAAGTATAAGGTGGTGGGTCTTCGGTATTTAACGATTATTCGCACCGACGTCGATACGTTGACTCGGCGGGTGTGGTGGACACATAGCCAAGGGAAAGACTGACGGTGGGTCAGCATAGTACGCGGAGACCCCGGTGTGTCCTTCAGGGGTGTACATAAGGGATAGGCCTGGAAGTGCGGATACCCGCCCAGGAGTGGGGTGGCCCGACCCACTCTCGTTGTTTGCCATGACGGAGGCTCCTGAGAGTGATACTAGCTTCCAAATAGGTGGAACTAAAGGTCTTTGTGCATAGAGCCGTGTGCATGAGTTGCACTTGTGTGAACATAACATTTCATGGCATAACAAAGGACTACACTCATAAATGCATATAAACGTGACACCCCATCATATAAAATGGTATGAGACTTTTTATACGATGAGAGCGTTGTAAAAGACCCCTTAACTTATAAGTTTGTATGAGCATTCATATAAGTTAAGGTTATTCTTCATTATACTTTGCTCTCTTACTGTTCTTACTTTACTGCCTTACTTTAATATTGTCATATTATTATTGTACATCTTTATAGCTCTATGATATCACTGTTAGTTTAGGTCTGTCGTCACTTGCTTACTTTGTATACTCTCCACCTTCTTTACTCTCCCTTTCCTTCTCCCCGCTGGGTGCCTAGGATGTAACACCTCCCCTGTAATGACCGTATAATATGGGTCCGGTCGGGGCCCCATAACATATAGATATCACAGCTTTAGTATTATAAGATGATATATCTACCCAATCTCAAAACTCATAAGCAAAACACAGCGGAAACATCAACCAAGACTAGAAGTTATCCACATCCACAAGAGTCTCGAAACGGCCTTACGACCTTACAACAAAAGAGAGTCCAAAACTCCAATAATATATAACACATCAAAGTGCATAGGCACTCCTAAGCTACCTCGACATGCAAGCCGGAAGACAATAACATCAAACATACAAAATCACAAAAGTAAAGCTAATACGAAGCTGGTAACACTTCATGAGGCTTAGGCCTTTCTGGCCGGCGAGCTAGCTCCTGCTTGCGATCCTTGCCCTGTAAAAGTCTGGTTGTAACGTGGGTCAGCAAAAGCTGACCTCAAACTGTGTGACAAACACATCTCCTCCCGGCCGCCCCTAACGGACCCCGGGGTACCCCTCTAACCTGCAAGTCAGCACTTCGTATATAATATACATAAACAAGTAAAGCACTAACGAACATGCTTTGATGTCTCAAACAGCATACACGTTCTCTACTATTGAACATATAAAGAAAAGGGGCCTACTATGCAACATATATGCAAAACTCGGGATTCACCCAAGGCACCCTATTGAGTATACATCTAGCACATCATCACATCATCCAGGTACTCATCATTTCCCCATTGGCATTAAGCCGCAAACAAAAGGTGACACTGCAATTCCCCCAATGACATGCAATCCGCCACACGGAACCCTCGCCAAGGCCCCACCCGCTCATGGTCTTAGACCCGGGCTTGCCTGCAAGCTCTGACTTCTCATGTCAGGATTCCGTCTAACACACTGACCGATTCTAAGAAGCCTTGCTGGACCTCACTCGCTCATGGCCTCATTGCCCGGGTTTGCCCCATGCTTGGCATTCTTGTCAGTCTCACAGAAGGGGACTAGTCTCGTAGGGACACTCTCCACACATGACTTGCACGACACGGGATAGCCAGCCGACCATGGAGATAAAGCCACGCCTTAGCACATCACAATCCAAATATCATTCTCACCCTAATCCCTCATTCGTACTGCAACGTCCCCGCGCACCAAGGAAACCATCTACTGCCAATGCAGAAATAACCTTGTCCACCAAGGAAACCGTCTACCGCCATTGAGGAGCTAACCTTGTCCGGTTCCGACTACACGTACTCACTCGAGAAAAGGGGGAAAACACCATAAATACCACAAACAACATCTTGCCGCAACGGATCTCTACAAATCCTTAAAGCTTGTATGCAACATCACCGAGTCGGACTAACGGTCGCGACTACGGCTTCACCCACCATGCCTAATCCACTAACGGAGCGGATATTTAAAGCAAAATCATGCCGGGGACGGACTCAATCGACCCAGAGGTTCCTCTTAAACCATGGCGACACAAACCCCTCTCATTTGAGAGATTTGGTGCCCAAAAGCTTGAAAGGAAAGATGCTAAACATGCATCCTAACACTAAGAGGAGAAGTGTCATTACCTTCCGACCCCTCTTCCTAGCCATGGAAACTAAGAGGATGAAAACCTTCGCAACGGTCTTGCCTGCCCGAATCTGGCCTCGGCTCGCGATTTGGAGGACCGAAGCTTCTCCGGCAGCCGGATTTCTCCTTCACCTCCTTCCTTGCTCTCTCTTCTCTCTAGATCTTAGAAAGAGAGTACTTGATGAAGAATGAGGGTTCCCAAACCCTATTCCCAGACTTAACCCAGCAAGGACAACCATGGACCATCAGATCCCAAAAGAAGGAAACAAACGACCACGATCCAAACTGAAAATAAAAACACCTGGGCCAAACACAGCTTGTGACACGCCCATGTCCAATGCCGTATGCCCCAATCGATGCCGAAACGTCGAACCTAAAGCAGGACACGGGCTCAGAACACGCCCGTGTTAAAGTTGACACGCCCGTGTCATGCAGTACACGCCCGTGTGCCTGGGCGTGTTCCTCCATCGATAAAGGACCAAACACAACCCGAGGAGGACACAGGTACTCGACACGCCTGTGTCACGTTTGACACGCCCGTGTCCAACACGAACACGCCTGGGCTCCAGGCTGTGTTCAATCCCCTTACACGACCCGACTCACAACTTGAGAAGGACACGGCCTGGGACACTCCCGTGTCTCAGGCCGTGTTCGAAGTCTCGATGATCATCGACTGCCTCTTCATCGACTTCGCGGAAAATCCGACGAACACGCGCACGACACGGCCTTGGACACGCCTGTATCCCAAGCCTTATTCACTATCTCGACAATTCGTCGAGCGCAGTTCCTCGACCACACAACACGGCCATGGAAATGCCCGTGTCCTAGGCCGTGTTCCCTGTCTCGACACTTCGTCGAGCGAAAATTGTCGACTTCCCAGGCTCTCAACGAACGAGAGCACGAAACGGCCATATACACGCCCGTGTCCTAGGCCGTGTGACCCTTACCAAGACCCAAACTTCGCTCTCGACACATCTTGTCCCTCTTTCGAATTTTAGGGCGTTACAACTCTCTCCACCTTAAAAGAATTTCGTCCCGAAATTACAAAAATCAAAAAGGGGGGTACACAAAACTTAAATGATACCTGAATGGAAAGACTCTGGATACTCCTCCAGCATGGTTTGTTCTCGCTCCCAAGAGAGCTCCTCTCGGCCGCAGTTGTCCCATCGGACCTTTATGAGTTTAACCTCTTTGTTCCGCAACTGCCGAATTTCTGAATCCTCGATAGCAATTGGACGAACTCGCGTCCTCAAGTCTTCCTCTATCGGCACCGACGCCGATTCGATCACCACACTATCCTCTACCAAGGCTTTCCTTAAGACAGAGACATGGAAGACGTCGTGTAATCCACTCAGCTCTGCAGACAACGCCAATCGGTACGCTGCTTCTCCCACTCGTTCAATAACTTCGAAAGGTCCCAAAAACCTTGGACTCAATTTCTTGAGTCGGCGAATCCGCGAAATGCCTTTGAACGGCTTGATCTTTAAAGAGACCTAATCGCCTACTGCAAACTCAAACTTCCTGTGGCGAGCATTAAAATATTTTGCTTGCCGATCTTGAGCCACCTTCATGCGCTCTTGAATGGTCCGTACCAACTCACAAGCATCAGCTACCACTTATTTTCCCAATAGTTTGGTGTCTCCCGCCTCTGTCCACGACATCGGTGTTCGACACTGCCTCCCATACAAAGCTTCGTATGGTGCCATCTTTATACTTGCTTGGTAACTATTGTTATACGCGAACTCCACCATGAAGAGGTGATCCTCCCATTTCTTGCCGAAGTCAAGAATACACATCCTCAGCATATCCTCCATAGTATGGTTCGTTCTTTCGGTTTGCCCGTCAGTTTTAGGATGGAAAGCCGTACTGAACTTTAGCTTCGTGCCCAGACTCTTCTGAACCAACCTCCAGTCCTTGGACATGAAACGTCCATCACGATCGCTGACTATACTTTTAGAAATCCCATGTAGTCGCACAATGTTGCGAACATAGAACTCCACCAGCTTCTCCACGATATCCTCCTTCCGGTTTGGGATGATGTGAGCCTCTTTGGTTAAGCGATCCACAATCACCCAAATCGCGTCATTACCCTGCTGCGATCTAGGTAACCCATGCACAAAATCCATGAAGGTCTCATCAAATTTCCACTCGGGGATTGGGAGAGGCTTCAGGAACCCGCCCGACTTCTGACACTCGGCCTTCACCAAGGCACAAGTTTGACATCGATTCACGTACAAAGCTACGTCCTGCTTTAGTCCAGGCTACCAAAAGGATTTCTTCATATCCAAGTACATCTTTGTACTGCCCGAATGAATGGAGTACTTTGTGAAGTGAGCCTCAAACATCAACTCCTCACGGAGCTTGCCGAACTACAGTATACAAATCCTTCCGTCCTTCCTCAGAATCCCGTCAATCACCTCCTAGTGCTGCTCTCGCCTTTTTGAGCTTCCACCACGAATGGTTGAAACTCCACATCCAAACGAGTTGATTCCTGAATACGATCGGACAAGTCGTTCTATATTTCAATCCAGTTCAACCGAGCCACGCTAGACTCGCCCCTTGCTAAGAACTCCAAGCCGAGGGACTCCCAGTCCCGTACCAACCGCTCATCATGAGCGCCAATCCAATTCCCTTGCCCGAGTATTTCCTACTCAATGCATCTGCCACCACATTGGCATTGCCTGGCGTATACTGAATCGCCACCTCATAGTCTCCAAAGAACTCGACCCACCTGCGCTGCCGCCTATTCAAGTCCTTCTGATCTAGGAGATATTTCAGGCTTTTGTGATCCGTGAAGATCTCCACCTTCTCACCATAAACATAGTGCTGCCACAATTTCAATGCGAAAATTACCGCCGCCAACTCCAAGTCATGGACGGGGTAATTTCTTTCGCGAGGCTTCAGCTGCCTAGACTCAAAGGCTATTACACTTCCATGTTGTACAAAAATGCAACCCAAACCGCATCCCGATGTGTCACTGAAAATTTGAAATCCTTCGGTCCCCTTCGGTAGACTGAGGATTGGGGCCGTCATCAATCTTTCCTTCAGTTTCTCGAATGCCTGACTACACTCCCGAGTCCACACAAACTTCTGATCCTTACGAGTTAGTGATGTGAGGGGTAGAGCTATCCGCGAAAAGTTTTCCATGAATCTTCTATAGTACCCGGCGAGTCCAATAAAACTCCGGACTTCCGCCACGGTTCTCAAAACTGGCCAATCTCTGATGGCCTCCACTTTTGTTGGATCTACCGCCACCCCATCCCCACTAATCACATGGCCTAAAAATGCCACCTTCTCAAGCCAGAACTCGCACTTTGAGAACTTTGCATAAAGCTAGTTCTCCCTCAACACTTGCAAGACTACTCTAAAGTGAGTCTCATGGTCCACCTCCGACTTGGAGTATACCAAGATATCGTCAATAAAGACAACTACAAAAGAGTCCAAGTATTTCCGAAATACTCGATTCATCAAATCCATGAATACGGATGATGCGTTTGTCAGCCCGAACGACATCACCGAGAACTCAAAATGACCATACCTCGTACCAAAGGCTGTCTTGGGTATGTCCTCGTCTCGAATTTGCAACTGATAGTATCTTGACTTTAAGTCCAACTTTGAATACACCACCGACCCCACAAGCTGGTCAAACAGGTCGTCAATCCGAGGAATCAGATACTTATTCTTGACAGTCAGGTTATTCAACTCTCGGTAGTCTATGCACAGCCGCATACTACCGTCTTTCTTCTTTATGAACAACACCGACGCGCTCTACGGTGAAGAACTAGGTCTGATATACCCCTGCTCCAATAGTTCCTGAAACTATACCTTGAGCTCAGCCAACTCTTTCGGTGCCATTCTAAATGGAGGACGTGACACCGGTCGTGCCTCTAACACTAACTCAATTGAGAAATCAATCTCCCGCCGAGGAGGTGCCCTAGGAAGATCTTCAGGAAACACATCCTCGAAGTCTGCCACCACTGGCACTTCCCAAAGTGATAACTTGGAAAAACGAACCTCTAATAATGCTACAAGTGCTAATCCACCCTGGTTAACTGCCCGCGCCAACAGTTGTTATACAACAGTTATGTTGTACCCTGGTTTTCGAGCAGCTAGATCTGATATACTCTACAGGGGGGTGAATAGAGTATATGGTGCTTTTAAACTTTTTACAACAGTTGTTGTAGTATGTGTAAGCAGGGAAGCAATAATAAAACTAATCACAGTACTAAGCTAAACAAAAGCCAATCACAGAGAAATCAAGGCCAGAAACAAACATAAAAGCAAGCAAAACCAGAAGACACAAGGAAATATAGTGGTTCCCCAAACTTGGGTACATCCACTCTTCTACCACCCTAGGTAGGAATCCACTGCAGGATGAGTTGATCAGGTGTCCTGGGCACCAATGAGCTTTTGATAAGGTGCTCAAAAACCAAAGCAGATTTTTTGATCAGGTGTCTTGCCACCAATGAGCTTTTGACAAGGTGCTCAAAAACCAAGCTCAAACTTTTGAAGGGAGTTTGAGAAACCCTTTACAGAGTGGGGGTGAGAGAATGATGGAAGTCTTCTCTTTCTCAAACAACTGAGAAGACTATGTGGATTCAAAGATGTTGTCAAAGCTCCCCCTGAATCCTTGAGATCTTCAGGAAGAAAAAGCTTTGTAGAGGGTGATAGGCCTTCAAAGATTGAACTCCAGCAAAAGATGATTTCAGTAATAGCTGAAATGTTGAGTATCTGAAGTCTGGAAATATGTTGGCCTTGAACACTTTGAAGACTAAGGAGATCTAAAGATTTGAGAAGGCTTGATCTCCTTGGATGAGTGTTCTTCAGAATTCTTTTGTGACAGAAGATTTTTGAATTGTGTCTCTGTAATCTGTATCCTCTCTCTATATTGTGTGTGTTCTATTGAGAGGTTTAAATATCCTGTCTTTTATTCTCTAGTACAAAATAGAATATCATTCTCTGTCAAGAATAGCCGTTGGCCTGCATTAATTGCATCCTTAATTGCATAATCTCTTCTGGAGGAAAGTCCACAGATATATTCCTTGAAAAATCCCTTGAAACTTGGTCCAGAATTGAATGAAAACGGCTAGCAAATCTCTGAATTAATTGCAGAATAACTCCTAACTGATTTGAATTTGAATGTAGAAACATCCGGGAAGTTATCTGAAATCGTCGAACTGAGCTCTGTTATCGTCGAGCTGAGCTCAGCGATCCGGAAACATACAGCAGCGAAATATCGTCGATCTGAGCTCAAAGATCGTCGAACTGAGCTCAGAGATAAAGATCCAAAGCAGAGTCAAAAATCGTCGACCTGAGCTCACCGATCGTCGAATGGAGTTCGACAATCTGTCGAAGTTGAGCTAGACGATCGTCGATCGGAGTTCGAAGAATCGTCGTGCTGAGCTCGACGATCAGACTTGGTCTCCAGACAGAAAATCTTGATCTTCAGGACAGCTTCCAAACCTAGACTTCTAACCCTTAGACTCAATTCTAATTGACCTATTAAGCTATACAGGAGGTCAAGCAAAGGTTCCTAGAGACATAGTGATCCTGACCCAAATTAGTAATAGGGTGTTCCAACAATCTCGCCCTATTTGGGTTAGGATTACTATTGACAGGCTTTGGAAAAATTTAAATAACAACATACACGTATTAAAGCAGAAAAACAACAGCTGGACATTGCAGAATCATCACAGAGATATATATATATAGCATCCAGATAATCAGAAGTTCCAGAGATTGTCACCTTACAATATCATTTCTTCTCTTTGCCTTTGACAAGTTTAATTTCTCTGTTTGGATTGAGGGCTTCTTTGTTGGACCTGGTGTCATCTGTTGCACCCAAATATGTTTGCTTTGAAGGCCTGGGAACCACAGCTGCAGGATGTAATTCCATGTATCTCTCAGCATCAAAGAATTTACTGGAAGCATATTTCTCTAATTCTTTCTGTCTTTGCTCAGACATTGTAGAAATGTTGGAAGAATCTAATCCTTGTTCTCTGGCCTTTTTAATTTGGTCCAGTGGAGCTAATTCCTTCATTCTGGAAGTCCAAGCAACTGGATTATTTTCAGGATCTTCAAAAGGTACAGGTGGCTCATACCTGTTGGAAGGATTGTCTTGAGAAGGCCTGGCAGACACAGTTTCTTTTAGCTTGTAAGGGAAAAGACCAGATGATGTATCAGAAGAACCATGTCCTCCCCTAGAATATGGGTGCTGCCTGGAGTATCCTTTAGAATATACTTGAATATCTCTCTGATTGCCCCTATATCCTCCTCTCCTAGAATGAGAGCCCCTGGATTGGCTTTCCCTGTGGTAAGATCTGGCATGAGGTTGATAGGGAGCCTGACTTCTGGCTGGGGGTTGCCTTGTAGAGCTTCCACCTGCACCTGCATCAGGAGGAGGTGGTGGAGGAGGATGAGAATGCTGGAATTGGGATGAACCCTTCTCATATTTTCTCTTTTTCTTCATGGCTTTCAGCTGGTTCTTGGAATACTGCATCCAGTGTTCAGTGATTGGGCAATCATGTAGAATATAATAAGGGATATCATTGTTATCTTTGACTTTAGCAGGAGGTACCCTTTTCATAGCCTTGCTCCTTGCCTTTCTTTTCCTGGCAATGGTAGCAGAAGAATCATCAGAGTCTGTTTTAAATTCATCAGATTCAGAACTCTGATCATCATATAGAACATCTATTTTCTTCATAAGATCTTTCTTCAGTTGTACAGCAGCAGATGAGGCAGAAGTTGAAACAGCAACAGCAGGTGTTGAGATGGTAACAGCAGGGACAGAAGCAGATGGAGAAGGTGAAGCAGAAGCAACAACAGCAGCAGCAGGCTCTGGACAGGTGACAACAGCAACAACAGCTTCACTAACAACAGTAGAAACAGCAGATTCACTATAAGCAACAGAAACTGGAGAGTTGATAGCAGCAATAACTTCACTGACAATAGCAGAAACTTCACTAACAGCAATAGAGGCAGAAGGAAAAAACATCAAGGACTGCAGAAGGCTCAAATACAGTGGCCTCTGACATCAGAATGTCCTTGGAGGATGGATCATCAGAAACAGCAGAAACTTCAGCAGCAGCAGTATCAAAAATCTCATAAGCAACATCAATCCTTTCTGCAGAAGAAGCAGCAGCAGCAACAACTGAATTTACAAAAGAAGAGAGGATGCTAGGGTCACAGCCAGAAAAGGGCACAAGTGCCTTGGATAAGTCTTCTGGAGGCTGGACAGCATGGACCTCTGGCAGACAGCTAAAGAAGGCAGGATCAAAAGTAGATAGCAAAGACCTGAGGTCTATTACAAGAACTGCAGTAGAAATCTGACTTTGTGGAGGCACAGCAATAGCAACAGGAGGAGCAGCAGAAGAGGCAGAACTAACAGCAGCAGCAGATGGAGAGCTCACAGAAACAGCAGCAGCAGCAGCATGAAGATTCTCTTCATATGGCATCTCCCCCTGCCTAGATACAGACATATCTGTATCAAGGCACACTGCTGCAGGTGCTGGCTGAGGGAAGAGGGAGGAGAGCCTACCAGAAAGGGCTGCCACAGATAGGTGTAGAGGAGCCAAGGAGGTCTCCAACAGTAGAGAGAGCCTGGGGGCAAGCAGCTAATACAGCCTGTCAGCAAGGGCTGAGAGGTCTACTTGCTCAAGAGCTGGAGCAGAGGTAGAAGGTATGGCAGTAGCTGGGGATTCTGGAAGGGAAGGGCTGGAGAATTGTGGAATGGATGGCTGAGGTGTTGGTAGGGTGGATATAGAGGACAGGGGAATTGATATGGATGGAGTGAATGTTGGTTGGTCTATGATGTGGTGGAGGAGGTCTTGAAATGAAGTGGAGGACGAAGGTAAATCAGGAGGAGATGATGGGGAATCATCTATAAAGGAATCATCCAGTAGGGTGAAGGATGGAATGGATGGTGATGAGGTGATATCTGGTGGAGGGTAGGAGAACAGTGGTTGGAATTGGTCTGTTGGTGGAGGTAGAATGGGTTCTGGAGATGGAGTTGATGTTGGAGATGGGCTAGATATGGTGATGGTGGATGGAGCTGGAATGGTGGATGAAAATGGAGGAGGAGGAGGAGAAGCAGCAGCAGCAGCAGCCAGGTCATCTGCAGGGGCAGAGACCTATGGAGGAGTGACTCTTTGAGTCCTTGTGCCTGAAGGAGCACTGGAGGAGGGCCTGCTAGGCTTGCTGATTTGCCTGTCCCACTTTCCAAAGAGGGCACAGGTTAGTCTCTTGGAGGCATTGATATGAACTCCAGAGGAGACCGGCAAGGCAGGACACCTGTGCTGCAGAAATACTCCAAGAATTCTCCCAAAATTAACAAAACTTTTGTTTATTTTCTTTTTGATGAGGTCAAAGAAAATCTCTCCCCAATTCAGATTCTTCTTGTCCACAAGAGCTCCCATGAGCTAGAGCTGGTATCTTGATATAGTATCATGGGCAGAGTGCTTTGCCAGCAGCACTTTCCCTACCACATCTGCCAGGAACCTATATTCAACAGACAGATTCCTCTTGAAGAGCTTGCTAGGGTTTCCCTCTGGATGACCCATTCTGGCAAGCAGTTCAGAAAACTCATCTCCAGATAATTCAGCAGAGTCATCTCCATTTCTCAATCCAAAAACTTCTGTTAAAATTGTGGGGGTCAAGGGTACCTGATTTCCAGCTATTGACCCAACTATAGTGCTGTTATCTTGATTATGAGTAGTATAAACCCACTCCTTGATTTCATCAAAAGCTAGCTTGATCCTGGTGGTCATTATAGCAGTCAGATTCTGATCTTTGAACAAACCCAGTATATCTTGAAAAATCTGATCAGTCGTGCGGAAAGATTCTATATCAATGTCAAAACCGGCATCGAACTTCATTGCAGCAAGAACAGCAACTGACACAGCCATTGTACCTGCAAAAACTCAACAAACAAAAAGACCAAGAGTAGAACTATTTGGAGGGAAAGAAGATTCTTGCAGAGAAATCGAAAGCGCAAAATATAACGACGGCGAAAAATGAGTTTTATATTAGGGTTCGACGCAGAATTGGAAAGATCGTTGAACTCAGTTCGACGATCGAGGCTTCTAAGGAATCTGAAGAGACTTCAACATCGTCGATCTCCGTTCGACGATAGTGGAAGGCGTCGAGCTCCGTTCGACGATCGTTCAGAGAATAAAATCGTCGAGCGCCGTTCGACGATCGTTGACCGGAAGAGATAGTTCATACTATCTGAGAGGCGCTGAACTTAGTTCGACGATCTTGGGACAAATCGTCGAGCGCAGTTCAGAGATCAGAAGAATTCTAGACACTAAGAAAAATCAGAAAGTTTGCCTAGTCTTGGTCAATTTTTAAGCTTTCAAAATCTTGGATATTATTTAAGACTTCCTCCATCTAACATTCCTAACTGATTTAGGAAGAAGGTGTGTTTCTTTTCATCCAAGGGCTTGGTGAAAATATCTCCCCTTTGTAAATCAGTTGGGATATAATGTAATTCAATTTTATTCTTTTCAACATTATCCCTTAAGAAGTGATGCCTAATCTCTATGTGTTTTGTCCTACTATGGAGGACTGGATTTTGAGCTATGAAAATAACACTTGTGTTGTCACAAAAGATTTTAGACTTCTCTAAGTTGTAGCCATAGTCTAGGAGTTGGTTTTGGATCCACAAGATTTGTGAACAATAACTGCCTGCAGCCATATATTCAGCTTCAGCAGTTGAAGTTGACACAGATATTTGTTTCTTGCAAAACCAAGAGACAAGTCTGTCACCAAGGAACTGACAAGTTCCACTGGTGCTTTTCCTGTCAATTCTGCATCCAGCATAATCAGCATCTGAGAATCCAGTTAAATCAAATGCTGAATCCTTTGGATACCAGAGACCTAGATTTGGACAACTTTTAACATACCTGAGAATCCTCTTTACTAAAGTTAGGTGTGACTCTCTAGGGCTTACTTGGAACCTAGCACATATACATGTAGCAAACATTATATCTGGTCTACTAGTTGTAAGATACAGTAAAGAGCAAATCATTGCTCTATATGTTATCTGATCAACAGATTTCCCATGTTCATCAGCATCCAATACAACATTAGTAGGCATGGGTGTTTTCATACAAGATGCCTCAGACATACCAAATTTCTTAACTAATTCATTTGCATACTTGGTTTGAGAAATGAAGATGCCTTCAGCATGTTGCTTGACTTGCAATCATAGGAAGAAGGATAACTCACCCATGCTACTCATCTCAAATTTAGAATGCATTAGGTTGGAAAACCTTCTGCACAATTTGGAGTCAGTAGAACCAAAAATAATAACATCTACATAAATTTGTACTAGTAGGGTATGGGACTTATGAGTTCTAATGAAAAGAGTTTGGTCTACTCTACCCCTTATAAAATCATTTTCCAAGAGAAAGTATGCTAGGGTCTCATACCATATCTGGGAGCTTGCTTGAGACCATATAATGCTTTATTCAGTCTAAATACATAATCAGGATAAGTTGGAGAGATAAAACCTGGAGGTTGTCTGACATAAACTTCCTCTTTGATGTCTCCATTCAAGAAAGCACTTTTGACATCCATCTGATATACTTTGAAGCCTTTGTGAGCTGCATAAGCTAGAAATATTCTGATGGCTTCTAATCTTGCAACAAGTGCAAAAGTCTGGTCGTAGTCAATTCCTTCTTCTTGAGAATATCCCTGAGCAACTAGCCTTTGCCTTGTTCCTTATAATTACTCTTTGATCATCCAATTTGTTTCTGAATACCCATTTTGTTCCAACAATGGAATGATCCTTAGGCTTTGGCACTAGTTCCCATACTTTGTTCCTCTCCAATTGATGTAACTCTTCTTGCATTGCAATGATCCAGTGTGGATCTTGCTCTGCATCTTGAATGGACTGAGGTTCAATTTGAGATAGGAAGCAGGTGTGCAACAGGTTTTGGTTGACCTGATTTCTGGTTTGCACACCAGCTGAGATTTCTCCAATTATTTGGGAAATTGGATGGTCTCTTGATGTTACTAAATCAATAGGGGGTGTTGATTGTTCACCAACCTGTGTTGTTGTTTCCTCTTGTGGTACAACAACTGGCTCTTCAAGTTATTCTTCAATATGTTGAGCATTTTCTTCATCTTCACTGCTTTCATCCCTTTGAGTAACATGTAACCTGTTCAAGTCTTCAACTAGAGAATGTTCCTGCAAAGGTTCTATGGTAGAAGAATTCTTCTCCTTGAAAGACATGTTAGTTTCATCAAATGAAATGTGAACAGATTCCTCAATTTTCAAAGATGATTTATTATAGACCCTATAGGCCTTGCTGATCATGGAGTATCCCAGAAACACTCCTTCATCAGCTTTGGCTTGAAATTTTGCTAAATATCTCTTGTCATTATTGTGAATGTAGCAAATACAACCAAAAACTCTAAAATAGTCAACTTTAGATTTCTTCCCTTTGAGTAATTCATAGGGAGTCTTTCCCTTTAGTTTATGTATCAGACTTCTATTCAACACATAGTTGGAGGTGTTCACTGCCTCTGCCCAGAAGGATAGAGGTAGATGAGCATCTGACAACAATGTAGTGGCAGATTCAATAAGGGTTCTATTTTTCCTTTCAGCTACCACATTTTGTTGAGGAGTTCTAGGAGCTGAGAAAGTGTGCATGATCCCTTCACTCTGACAGAACTCTTGCATAAGAAGAGAATCAAACTCTATCCCATGATCACTTCTGATCAGGGCAATGTGAGTATTGAACTCAATCTATATACATTTGAGAAACTCTGTCAGACACTTAAAGTTATCAGACTTCTTCCTTAGAAAGAACACCCAAGTGAATCTAGAGAAGTCATCTACAATTACTAAAGTGTAGGATTTCCCTCCTAGGCTTTGTACTGTGATGGGTCCAAAAAGATCCATGTGTAACAGATACAATATCCTAGGTGAATCACTCTTATTAAGTGACTTAAAGCTGTTTTTAGTTTCCTTGCCTAATTGACAAGCCCTGCAGAGTCCTTCCTTCTTGTAGGGGCCAGAAGGTAGTCCTCTAACAAGGTTGTCCTTGGATAGCCTAGCAATAGTTCTAAGGTTTAGGTGTCCTAATCTCTTATGCCATAAAATATTTGGTCTACAGACAGAGTTGAACAAGCAGATATCTACATCAGTTGAAAGAAAATCTACTAGGTAGATGTTACCTTTCCTTTTACCTGTCAACACAGTTGTGTTGTCCTCTGACTTGATTTTGCATAAGGCTTTGCTGAAGATCACTTGGTAGCCTTCATCACACAGCTGACTGATGCTGATTAGGTTGTGCTTCAGTCCTTCCACATAAACTACCTTCTTGAAAGTTACTGGACCAATCTGGACTGCACCATATCCTTTAGTTTGTCTAAAGTTTGAGTCACCAAAGATAACTTTGGGTCCAAGCTTGGCTCTAAGGATGTGAGGTTGTCCTTGTTCCCTGTCATGTGCTTAGAGCACCCACTATCCAAATACCATTGCAGATTAGATGTTGGATAGGTCTTCACCTGCACATAAGACAATTCATTTGTTTTTGACCCAGTTTACCTTGGGCCTAGGTTGATAACCTTTAAAATCTGAAATGAAAGACATCCCAGGTTGACTCTTATAACCTTCAGGATGATATCTCCTTGGAGGTATAATCCATTCAGTATAAGGGTTAAAGATTTGGGATGTAGGACCCTTAGGATTCAATTTTGACTTGCCTTTGAAAAATTTTCCAGAGCTCTGACCTCTGTTCGACGATCTTGGAGCTGCATTCGACGATCTTGGGTTAGATCGTCGAGCTCCATTCGACGCTCGACTATGGGTGAGGTCAGGTATATGAGATCGTCGACCTGCGTTCGACGACTTTGGCTGAGATCGTCGATCAGCGTTCGACGATTTTTCCTGAGATCGTCGAGCTGCGTTCGGCGATCGTCGATCTTCATTCGGCGATCGTCGATCTCTGTTCGACGATTTCTGCTGGGACTTGGTTTTCTGAGGCAGATCAGAATTTTTCCTAGCAACCTCTACAACTCCCTTTCCTTTGTCAGAAATGAATTTGATTGGGGTTGTTAGAACAATAGGTTGGCTGGATGAGGCACCCAAGGCTAGTGTACTATTAAATCTAGAGTTCACTGTGCTTGTGATGTCCATCAGCTTGATGCTTCTCCCATTAAGGGATTCTTCAAGCTTCTTGGCCTCAGAGAGCTCACTTTTCAGTGAAGCTATCTGTTCCCTACAGCACTCCAACTCCTGAGAGAGTTTGAGGTTTTCCGACTTTAAAGTGTTGTGTTCAGATAATTGATTTCTGAGAGAGATAATCTCTTTCTCAGACTTTAGCAGGTCTAAACACAGTGCTTTAAATTCAGATTTAAAATCTTCTGAACTAAAATCAAAAGAACCAATTACCTGATCTTCTTCAGGTTGAGTCTCTGAGTCTGACTCTGACTCCTCTTCTTCTGAGTTATGCTGTGAGGCATTGATTGCCATCATGCAGAACTCCTTTTCTTCTACATCATCCTCATCATCACTGGAGCTGGATGAGGCTTCTGACTCCTCTTCTGTCTCACTCCAAGATTCAGCAACAAACCCTTTTCTTATATGCTTGTTTTTGCTTGAAGAAGGTTTGTCATTGCCATTCCTTCTGGAGTCTTTCTCCTTTCTTCTTTCTTTTCTGTCCCTTCTGTCCTTGTTCTTATTCTCTGGACAGTCAGGAACTATGTGCCCTAGTTTCCTGCAACCAAAACAAATAATGTCTTTATTATTGCTAATGGACTTGTCATACCTTGGCTTGTCCTGCTCCTTGTATGATCTTCTTCTGAAGTCCTTTCTGGCCATCTTGTAGAATCTTTTGTCCAGCAGACTGAGTAGTTCATCATTGCCTGTGGCTTTATCTTCAGGCAGATCTTCAGTTGCTTTAAATGCTATGGTCTTCTCTTTTCTTGTGGCTGGTGAGGCAGCCTTCTGTTCTTTCTCTCTATTTTTGATGAGTTGCTCATAAGATTTGAGCTTACCCAATAGAGCTTCAGTGGTGATCTCATTTAGACTTCTGGCATCCTTAATTGGCCAGATTCTTGAATCCCAAGTGCTGGGGAAGCACATTATGATCTTGTCATTAAGTTCAGTTAGAGAGATCTCTTTGTCTAATGTCCTGAGTTCACTGACAATTAGACTTAGTCTGTTGTACATGTCTCCCACTGACTCAGTTTCTCCCTTCTTGAAGTTCTCATATTGAGAGATGAGATGGGATCTTCTATCCTTTCTCTCATCAGCTGAGCCTGAGACTATTTCTGAGAGTTTGTCCCAAATTTCCTTGGCTGAATTACATTCAGCTACCTTTTGAAATATGTCATCTGACATTGTTTGGGCTAGGATGTTCATAGCCTTAGCATCAGCTACCTTCCATCTCTTGATGTCAGTATCTGTTCCTAATGGAGGTGGCACAGCATTTGTGCTTGTGTTCTCTGGGGGTCTTGGACATACTGTCAACACAGAATTAAAGATATCTTCGTCAATAGAATTCATGTAAAGTCTAATCCTTGCTTTCCAAAGTGTAAACTTGGATAGATTGCACACTGGAGGTCTGGTGCTAGCATAATCTTTGTTTTGGGCAATGATTTGTGAAAACAAAATCTAACAATAAAATACTAAAGAAAAACAGATCTAACTTGTGATCTTTGGGTTCAGGTGTTAGCCTGTACAACCAATCAGGTATGGTATGTTTAACCAACCTGCCTCTGATACCAATTGAAAGAGCAGCTAGATCTGATATACTCTAGAGGGGGGGGGGGGTGAATAGAGTATATGGTGCTTTTAAACTTTTTACAACAGTTGTTGTAGTATGTGTAAGCAGGGAAGCAGTAATAAAAATAATCACAGTACTAAGCTAAACAAAAGCCAATCACAGAGAAATCAAGGCCAGAAACAAACATAAAAGCAAGCAAAACCAGAAGACACAAGGAAATATAGTGGTTCCCCAAACTTGGGTACATCCACTCTTCTACCACCCTAGGTAGGAATCCACTGCAGGATGAGTTGATCAGGTGTCCTGGGCACCAATGAGCTTTTGATAAGGTGCTCAAAAACCAAAGCAGATTTTTTGATCAGGTGTCTTGCCACCAATGAGCTTTTGACAAGGTGCTCAAAAACCAAGCTCAAACTTTTGAAGGGAGTTTGAGAAACACTTTACAGAGTGGGGGTGAGAGAATGATGGAAGTCTTCTCTTTCTCAAACAACTGAGAAGACTATGTGGATTCAAAGATGTTGTCAAAGCTCCCCCTGAATCCTTGAGATCTTCAGGAAGAAAAAGCTTTGTAGAGGGTAATAGGCCTTCAAAGATTGAACTCCAGCAAAAGATGATTTCAGTAATAGCTGAAATGTTGAGTGTCTGAAGTCTGGAAATATGTTGGCCTTGAACACTTTGAAGACTAAGGAGATCTAAAGATTTGAGAAGGCTTGATCTCCTTGGATGAGTGTTCTTCAGAATTCTTTTATGACAGAAGATTTTTGAATTGTGTCTCTGTAATCTGTATCCTCTCTCTATATTGTGTGTGTTCTATTGAGAGGTTTACAAATCCTGTCTTTTATTCTCTGGTACAAAATAGAATATCATTCTCTGTCAAGAATAGTCGTTGGCCTGCATTAATTGCATCCTTAATTGCATAATCTCTTCTGGAGGAAAGTCCACAGATATATTCCTTGAAAAATCCCTTGAAACTTGGTCCAGAATTGAATGAAAACGGCTAGCAAATCTCTGAATTAATTGCAGAATAACTCCTAACTGATTTGAATTTGAATGTAGAAACATCCGGGAAGTTATCTGAAATCGTCGAACTGAGCTCTGCTATCGTCGAGCTGAGCTCAGCGATCCGGAAACATACAGCAGCGAAATATCGTCGATTTGAGCTCAAAGATCGTCGAACTGAGCTCAGAGATAAAGATCCAAAGCAGAGTCAAAAATCGTCGACCTGAGCTCACCGATCGTCGAATGGAGTTCGACGATCTGTCGAAGTTGAGCTAGACGATCGTCGATCGGAGTTCTACGAATCGTCGTGCTGAGCTCGACGATCAGACTTGGTCTCCAGACAGAAAATCTTGGTCTTCAGGGCAGCTTCCAAACCTAGACTTCTAACCCTTACACTCAATTATAATTGACCTATTAAGCTATACAGGAGGTCAAGCAAAGGTTTCTAGAGACATAGTGATCCTGACCCAAATTAGTAATAGGGTGTTCCAACAACTTCCCAAAGTGATAACTTGGAAAGACGAACCTCCAATAACGCTACAAGCGCTAATCCACCCTGGTTAACTGCCCGCGCCAACTACAAGGCCGAAATCAGAGAGCAGGCCACTCCATTAAGGGCTCAAACTTGACTTTCGCCTGCCATTCGCTTCTTAGGGTCACCACCTTGGATAGGCAATCAATGCCAGCACGCTGCTCCGCTAGCTATTCCATTCCCAAAATCACATCAAACTTGACTAACGGTAGGACAACTGCTATCAACACGAAGTCAACTCCGCCTAGCTCCCAACAAATATGACATTTCTTCCCGGTGGTCATGAATGACCCATTGGGCATGTGCACCTTCAGCTCCGCGTCCACCGAAAATGATTCAACTCCAATCCTCCGGACGAAGCATTCCACAAGAAAGGAGTGTGACGCTCCCGTATCAAACAATACCCTAGCGGGGTATCCGGAAACTAACACAAAGCATAAAATATAGACATCAATCATAATGGTCTAAAAGTATGAAGCACAAGGTTAAACTTAAACTTTATCATACCTGTCACCACATCGGGTTGGCAGATCGCTTCCTGCTGTCAAAGGTTGTAGGCCCTTGGTTGCACCGGTTGGAACCGAGAAGCGCTAGACTCCGCCATCTTCCCTTTCTCTGCGGCACTGGGGCCGGAGCGCACAGTTTGCTCCTGCCTTGCCTCCTGCTCCGTGATGAGTCCACTTTATATACCTATTTTCGGACTCATCTGGACTAGTTTTCACGCGTTTGCACTTCACTTTTAGTTCTATATCGTTCATATCTCATCTTATCTTTATTTCCATAGGAAGTGCACATTTATGCCCGTGGTTGTGTATTTTGTTATTTTTATAGTTTGTACTCCTTTTTGTGATTTCCTGGAATGTCTGCACATATCAGTGATTGGTTTTTCCTTTCGGTACAGGGGTCGTGTGTGTGTTCCGGGATGGTTGTGAAATAGGAATACTGCGCACGATCATGGGATCTAATGCGCACGACCACTGGTCGTGCGCCCCTGATCGTGCGCACTACTCTACGTTTTCCAGAATCAGCCTGGGGTAAGCGCACGACCACTAGACATACTGCGCACGACCACCGGTTGTGCGCCACTGATCGTGTGCATTGATTCCTCTTTTCTGGAGTCCTGTCTGGGTAATCGCACGATCATTGGACTTAGTGCGCACGACCACTGGTCGTGCGCCACTACTCGTGCGCATTATCCCAGTTCTTCTTCCTGATATTCCATGCCTGTACGCACGAGCACAGGACATAGTGCGCACGACCACTGGTCGTGCGCCTGTGGTCGTGCGCATTGTTCATTTCTGCTTTTGTATAAATAGTGCAGGTCTCGCCCTAATTAAGGAGAGGATCCGGAGCTCGACATTTCTCCGTCGTTTTCCTCCTTCTCTGTCGTTCCCCTTCATCTTCCACCCTAGGGAGGTGCTCCGGGCAAGCTTTCACCGCCAAATCCAAGCCGGAGCTTCCTCTCGGCCTTCTCCTTCATTCGTGAGCTTCAAGTAGGGTTTGACGCCATAGCCATCAAGCAAAGGAAAGCTAGCAAACTTCGTCCGCTATCGTGAGACGAAGAAGACGGGCCATTGGAAGGTGGTGACAGCCCTTCTCTACCCCGGACGCAGTTGAGGACCGAGCTTGGACGCGGAATGACAACCCGACGATTCCAACCGTGAATCCTCAGCAAGACTTCGGATTCGGTCAATCTCTTGACTTGTTCTTGCTTTCTTGTTGAATATTGGTGTTTAACTTTAGTTATATTGATGAAGTATGCTTAGTTTGTAAAACGATTTTATACAATCATGTCTATGTGATTTTGTATGTTTTCGTTATTTACTTGAGTTGCGCCATATTCCATCCACCACCATCCACCCTTGCCGCACTAGCAATTGCTAGTGGCGTGCATAGCGAAGAGGTGCTTACGACCCTCATTCAGCCATTCTCACCACCTCATCCTCTATCCTTCTCGTCCATCCACTTAGTGATTCGGTGCATAGCGGCCCGACTAGTCTTCCATCCCGCCTGGCGAAGCATCGCATAGCAGCGTTGCATAGGAGTAGTTGTTAGTATTTTATTTTCTGTTTCCGCAATATCAAAGCCCCCATCGTTACCGCCTACCTAAGGACTTCAATCTCAAGTCCTCCTCGAAATTAACTCCAGCTTACTGTGTTCCTTGTGAGATCGATACTTGGGAAAACCCCCATTTTATATTACTTGTGGGACCGGTTCACTGCCGTGATCTTATAGCATCACTCTGCACCCCCTTGGTTATAAAAATGAGCAATGTGCCCCACCTTACCACAGTTTAAGCACGTCGGTGGCCCCTTAGAGTGGGACCCTCCGGACGTCCACTTGCTTTTCTAACCAGACTTGTATGGGTGAGGCTTCTTCCTCCATCTATTCCCTTCAGAATTTCCTTGGGATTGAGCAGTCTTCCCTTCTCCGTGCTTGGGCACAAAACCCTTACGACGTTGGCTTCGCTCTAGATCACTCTCCAACGTCCTGGCAGCCTCAACTAGCTCATTGAAACCAGCTCTCTTCATGGCAATGAGGGGTTGTCTTAGATTCTCCCTCAGGCCCTGGTAGAAGAGGTTATCCCTCTCCTCATCATCCGCCATTGTCATCCCCGCATAATGACCCAAACGAGTGAACTCCTGAACATACTCGTCCACCGTCTTATCCCGCTGCATCAAGTGCAAAAATTACCTCTGAAGGGCCAACCTTATCGAAACAGGTATGTACTTCTTTAGGAAAGCATCCCCAAATTCTTCCATAGATGGGGTGTAACATCCCCCAGACAACTAGACCCCCAGGTGAATTTGTCATGACGAGGTCATGACAAGGCCTTGGTAGCTTAGGAACCTCCTTGACACAAACCAAAAGTAGGGATTGCAGCACCTTGGTCTGCAAATAGTAATTTCCAAATATTCAGCCTACGGTTTGACTTAAGGACTTTAACTTGGCTCAGTAACCCCACCACAACACCCCTAGGCCATCTAGGAGCCCAGGGGACATTCAGGACCCATTGGGGCCAGTCAAACAGGCCAAGTCGACCAAAGTCAACCCTAACCCTAATTAGGGTAAAATGGTCAATCCCGCATCAATTGACCTAACTGACCATCACCAAATGAAATTGACTTCACTTCTATGTCTAAAACATCATAAGAGACCTAGTAGACCATAAATCCCCATCCTAGGGTCACCACAGGGAAAAATGACCAAAATACCCCTATTAGGTCAAATGGTGATTTTCCATTAAACACCCCTATTGACCACCACAACTTCAGATTAATCACACCCCTAGACTCATAACCTCATAGGGTATCCAATGACACAAAAATTTCATGGTTTGGTCAAACCTAGGGCCCAGTTTGACCAAAAGTGAAACTAGGCCAAATTAGGTCATATTACTTGGACCTAGCCCAATCCCTTTGGGCTAGGCCCAATTTGAGTGGTCAACCAGCCTAGTAGGCTGATATTAAACATGGGAGGGAGTGGAAATTCGGCCATGGTGATTAGGAGAGAGAAATGGGGGTTTCCCCCAATTTTGAGGAGAGAGAAAGTGGTCATTCATGGCCATTAAGGTGACACGCCCCTTGGCATCCCTCCCTTACACTCTCATTCATCTTCTCTGATGAATTTGAGAAGATTCCAGCCATTTCTAGGGGCAATTAGGGTAGGGAGGATGTATAGGGTAGGCCATGGGAGGGGAGGTGAAGAGGCCACTAATGGCATATGGGGTTAAAACCACTACCACCCCCAATTAACCCCCCCCCCCCCCCATCACCTTCACAAGCCTCGGAGCATTGAAACCCCCCATTTCCCAAGCCTTTGGAGGTCTCCTTGCAAGAAATCGGATGGCACCCAAAGCTTGGAGGAGGGGAAATGGCGGCCGGCGATTAGAGCAAGAGAATGACCCAAATGAGGTCCAATCCTTCTCCTCTCTATGCGTGCTAGATCTAGACTTGTTTAGGTTGAGAAGTCGGGCTCAAACGAGCCGGATCGGAGAGAAAGAAATTCCTGAAATTCCATGGAAAATGGAGGTGGTGAGTTCGCCGGAAACCGCCCCTCCGACGGCCGTGCCGCCGCCCAGCGACAGCCACCACCTCAATGAAGGTGGTGGTGGCGGTGGCCGGCCAGGGAGGTGGCCGCATGCCTAGGATTTCGGCCTGAAAAATGTTCCAGGCGCGGCTAATCTGAGCCCTTGGCTCAAGGTAGAAGACGATCCTTAAACCATAGATCCTTCTTTAAGATCTGTGTTAAACCTTTATTTAGGTTATTATTAGGTATATTGTGAGAAGGAATTAGCAGTATTTTGTTTAAAATTTTAAAAATACTTAGGAGCTCCTGCTGGAAATATGAGCAACATCAAAGATGTATCTGTAGGTCTCTAGGTTATTTTAAAATTCATTTCAAGTCATTTGGAGCCCTGGTTACACCTCAACACTCATTTTGGTGGAGTCTATCCATAGGGCTATCCAGAGCTTAAGTTAAGTGCCCACTCCAAAACAGACATCCAAATAATCTGAAATTTGGGGTAGGGACTATTATTAACTATATCTAGGATATATCCAAAAATCAGAATTTTTGAAAAAGAGTTTCCTATAGTTTTTAGAAAAATTTAATAAAAAAAGTATAAATTAATTAGGTGTCATAAACACCTCAAAATCCCCCCAAATTTGGGTGGGTGGTCTTAGAGAGCATGTTAGGGCTCTGGTAAAAATTTCATCTCCTTTGGAGATGTTTTGATTAGGTTTTATCCAACCCTAGTTTGACCCTTATAGGGTTAATTAGGTCAAAACACCCCCTTTGGGTTTTGAGTGGTCAAATCACCTTAATAGAGGCTGATATTTTGGCACCTGACTCTCTAGGGTATGACAAACCCTATAATGGAATTTGGGGTGGTTAAGAGTAGGGTAGCCCTAGAACCCTAGGGTAGGTCCCTTAATGGGGATTCTTAGGGTAGGTCCTCTTGTTAAAATTTTAGGGAATTTGGAAACCTTAAACCCCCTCAAAACTCTAACCCTAGTTTAGGGCACCAAACATAATTTGGAGTATTAGGCTATCAAATCACTTTAAAATTAATTGAAATTTGGGCAGGGTAGTTATCTGGTAGAAATATTCCTAAATTATGTTTGGTGGAATTTTTGGGCTAATAAAATCAGTACTTCCTTTTCAACCCTAGATGTGCCCTTAAAGATTACTATGTTGATTGTGAAGTTTTTGTTTATTGCAAAATTGTGAAACCTTGGAATAGGATATTTTATATCATGATAGAACCCTCTGTATTTTTGTTTAAATTTTTAGATGAATGTTTCAAGTACTTGTTTCATAAAAGTATGATTTGTGGTTTCTGATCAAAAATAGGAACAGAGCCCCAATATTGTCAAGAAAATTATGAAATTAGGTTAGAGAGTTTTTCTGACCATTATTATTGTCATGTAATGTTTCCAATAGTTTTAGATGGATAAAACCAGTACTTACTTAACAAGTCTGTAAATTTGAAAGTTTACATTTAATTAGATTTTGAGCCCTTCATGTGTGAGAAAAATTGTAAAACTTGGTTAATGTTGATTCTAGATCATTATCAGACTTCTGGAATTTTCTTATAATTATTAGATGAGTTTTTACAGTACTTGCTTCATTAACCAATGGTTATGGAATTAATGGTTATAAATTAAATCACGGGCTACTATTCACTGTAAAAATTATGTGACTACTTATAGGGTGTTTTTAGGCCATGATAGTCCTACTGGAGTTTTATTATAATTTTTAGAACAATATAGCTGGCCTTTTCATCATTAGATGTTATCACTAACCTTAAGTTCTAAATCATGAAAGGTAGGTCTAATCACCTCTGAAAATTCTCAAACCTTGGATTTACTGTTTAAATTTCACTTAGTATTTATCATAATTTTGTGGTGATTTGTTTCTGACCTTAGAGAGCACTTTGTTGGAACACCTTATTACTAATTTGGGTCAGGATCACTATGTCCTTAGGAAACCTGTTTTTGACCTCATTGTATAGATCTTAAGGTCAATTAGAATTGAGTCTAAGGGTTAGTAGTTAGGTTTGGAAGCTGCCCTCAAGACCAAGGTTTTTCAGTTTGGAGACTAAGACATTTCGTCGAGCTCAGTACGACGAATCGTCGAACTCCTATCGACGATCGTTGAGCTCACTTCGACGGATCGTCGAACTCCATTCGACGATCGCTGAGCTCAACTTCAACAAATCGTCGAACTCCATTCGGCGATCTTCGAGCTCAATTCGACGATCTTGACTCCAGTATTGATTCTCTATCTCTAAGCTCAGTTCGACGCTAGTTGAGCTCAGATCGACGATCTCTGTTGCTTTCTAAGTCCAAATCGCTGAGCTCAGTTCGACGATAGTGGAGCTCAGTTCGACGTTTTTCTGAAGAGTTAAATGATTTTTAAGATTCAAAATTCAGACAGTTAATGAGTTATTGTCAGCAATTAATTCAGAAGATCTTGTAGCCGTTTACATTTATTCTGGAGCAAGTTTCAAGGGATTATCAAGGAATGTTTCATTGGACTTTCCCCCAGAAGACAATTGCAATTAAGGATGTAATTAATGACAGGCTAACGGCTATTCTGGACAGAGGATCATTTCTATTCAGAATAAAGGAATAAAAGAGAAGATTTTTTTTAACTCCTGACAAGAAGAGAGTGCACAAGAAGAAGAAAAACAAAAATATTCTCTGCAACAACTCTTCTCTGAAACAACATCTTTCTCAACAACAATCACTCAAGAGAAAAATAAAGAGAGCTGTAGACATTCTCTGTCTTAAGATTCATACAAGAACACCATCACTAAAAGAGATCAACCATCTGAAATCTTTAGATCTCTTTTGATTCAAGTGTTCAAGGCCATCAACATTCAAGACTCCAGACACCTCATATTTCAGCTGTTGCTGAAATCATCAATTGCTGGAGATCAATTTTCTAAAGGCCTATCACCCTACTGCAAAGCTTCATTTCCTGAACATCTACAGATCTCAGGGGGAGCTTTGGCAACATCAATATCCACATAGTCTTCTCAGCTGCTTTGAGAAAGAGAAGGCTTCCATCACTCTCTCATCCCCACCTCTGTAAAGGGTTTTTCAAACTCCCTTCAAAAGTTTGTGTTTGGTTTTTGAGCACCTTATCAAAAGCTCATTGGTGGCAAGACACCTGATCAAAAAATCTGGTTTGGTTTTTGAGCACCTTATCAAAAGCTTATTGGTGCCCAAGACACCTGATCAACTCATCCTGTAGTGGATTCCTACCTATGGTGGTAAAAGAGTGGATGTACTCAAGTTTAGGGGAACCACTATAGATCCTTGTGTCTTCTGGTTCCTTGTCTTTATTTTTGTTTCTGGTTGTGATTGTTTTGTGACTAGGTTGCTCTGTGATTAGATAGTTTTTGTGATTAAATTTACTGTTTGCTTCCCTGTTCACATTTGGAATACAACAACTGTTATAAAAGTTTTTAAGCACCATTCTCTATTCACCCCCCCCCCCCCCCTCTAGAGTATATCAGATCTAGCTCGCACTTTCAATTGGTATCAAAGCGAGGTTGGTTAAATATACCACATCTCAGTGGTTGTACAGGCTAACACCTGAACCCAAAGATCCCTAGTTAGATCTGCTTGTTTTGATTTTGTTATTAGAATTATTTCCTCACAAATCATGACCCAAAACAAAGATTATGATAGCACCAGACCTCCAGTGTGCAATCTATCCAAGTTTGCACTTTGAAAAGCAAGGATTAGACTATATATGAATTCTATTGATGAGGACATTTTTAATTCTGTTTTGACAGTTTGTCCAAGACCTCCAGAGAACACAAGCACAAATGCTGTTCCACCTCCATCAGGAACAAATGCTGATATCAAGAAGTGGAAAGTAGCAGATGCAAAGGCTATGAATATCTTAGCCCAGACCATGTCTGATGACATATTCCAAAAGGTGGCTGAATGCAACTCAGCAAAGGAAATCTGGGATAAGCTCTCTGAAATAGTCTCAAGATCTGCTGATGAAAGAAAAGACAGGAGATCCCACCTCATATCCCAATATGAGAATTTCAAGAAATGATAAGCTGAGTCAGTAACTGAAATGTACAACAGACTCAGTCTATAGTCAATGAACTGAAGACACTGGATAAGGAGATCTCACTAACTGAGCTTAATGACAAAATCCTAATATGCTTCCCAAGCACTTGGGACTCAAGGATCTGGCCAATCAAGGATGCCAGAAGTCTGAATGAGATTACAACAGAAGCTCTCTTGGGCAAGCTCAAGTCTTATGAGCTGCTCATTAAGAACAAAGAAGAAGAGCAGAAGGCTGCCTCACCAGCCACAAGAAAGGAAAAGACAATAGCTTTCAAAGCCACTGAAGATCAGCCTGAAGACAAGGTCACAGGCAATGATGAGCTGCTTAGTCTACTGGCCAAAAGATTCTACAAGATGGCCAGAAAGGACTTCAGAAAGAGATCATACAAAGAGCATGATAAGACAATGTATGATAAGTCAAATAATAAAGAAATTGTTTGCTTTGGTTGCAGGAAACCAGGCCATATTGTGCCTGACTATCCAGAAAATAAAAACAAGGACAGAAGGGACAAGAAAGAAAGAAGAAAGGACAAAGACTTCAAGTAGAATGGCAATGATAAACCCTCCTCAAGCAAGAACAAACATACAAGGAAGGGATTTATTGCTGAATCCTGGAGTGAAACAGAAGAAGAATCAGAAGCTTCATCCAGCTCCAGTGATGATGAAGATGATGCTGAAGAGAAGGAGTTCTGCATGATGGCAATCAATGCCTGTCAACACAATTCAGATGCAGAAGAGTCAGAGTCAGACTCGGAGACTCAACATAAAGAGGACCAGGTAATTAGTTCATTTGATTTCAATTCTGAGGACTTTAAGTCTGAGTTTAAAGCATTATGTTTAGACTTACTGAAATCTGAGAAGGAAATTATTTCTCTCAGAAATCAATTATCTGAACATAGTATCTTAAAATCAGAAAACCTCAAACTCTCCGAGGAGTTAGAGTGTTGTAGGGAGCAGATAGCTTCACTGAAAGGTGAGCTATCAGAGGCCAAGAAGCTTGAAGAATCCCTTAATGGGAGAAGTATCAAGCTAATGGACATCACAAGCACAGTGAACTCCAGATTCAATAGTACACATGGCTTGGGTGCTTCATCCAGTCAACCTATAGTTCTAACAACCCCAATTAAGTTTATTTTTGATAAAGGGAAGGGAGTTGTAGAGGTTGCTAGGAAAAATTCTGATCTACCTAAGAAAACCAAGTTCCAGCAGAAATCGTCGAACAGAGCTCGACGATCGCCGAATGCAGATCGACGATCTAGGGCAAAATTGTCGAACTCAGGTCGACGATCTCTAATTCCTGAACTCTGCCACAGTCGACCGTCGAACAGAGCTCGACGATCTGACCCAAGATCGTCGAACGCAGCTCAACGATCGTCGAACAGAGATCAGAGCTTTGGAAATTTTTTCAAGGGTAAATCAAAATCTAATCCTAGGGGTCCTTCATCCCAAAGCTTTAACCCTTATACTGAATGGATAATACCTCCAAGGAGATATCATCCTGAAGGTTATAAGAGTCAACCTGGGATGTCTTTGTTTTTCTGAATTTAAAGGTTATTAACCTAGACACAAGGTAAACTGGGTCAAAAACAAGTGAATTATTTTATGTACAGGTGAAGACCTATCCAACATCAAACCAACAATGGTATTTGGATAGTGGGTGTTCAAAGCACATGACAGGAAATATGGACAACCTCACATCCTTTCAATCCAAGCTTGGACCCAAAGTCTTATTTGGTGATTCAAACTTTGGACAAACTAAAGGATATGGTGCAGTCCAGATTGGGACAGTGACATTCAAGAAGATAGCCTATATGGAAGGACTGAAGCACAATTTGATAAGTATCAGTCAGCTATGTGATGAAGGCTACCAGGTGACTTTTAGCAAAGCCTTATGCAAGATCAAGTCAGAGGACAACACAACTGTGTTGACAGGTAAAAGGAAAGGTAACATCTACTTAGTAGACTTTCTTTCAACAGAAGTAGATATTTGCCTGTTTAACTCTGTTAGTAGACCTAATGTATTATGGCATAAGAGACTAGGACATTTAAACCTTAGAACCATTGCTAGGCTATCCAAGGACAACCTTGTTAGAGGACTACCTTCTGGCCCCTACAAGAAGGAAGGACTCTTCAAGGCTTGTCAATTAGGCAAGCAAACTAAAAATAGTTTCAAGTCACTTAATAAGAGTGATTCACCTAGGATTTTGTATCTGTTACACATGGATCTTTTTGGACCCACTACAGTATAAAGCTTAGGAGGGAAATCTTACACTTTAGTAGTTGTAGATGACTTCTCTAGATTCACATAGGTGTTCTTTCTGAGGAAGAAGTCTGATAACTTTAAGTGTTTGATAGAGTTTCTCAAATGTATACAGATTGAGTTCAATACTCACATTGCCCTGATCAGAAGTGATCATGGGACAGAGTTTGATTCTCTTCTTATGCAAGAGTTCTGTCAGAGTGAAGGGATCAGGCATACTTTCTCAGCTCCTAGAACTCCTCAACAAAATGGGGCAGCTGAAATGAAAAATAGAACCCTTATTGAATCTGCCACTATATTGTTGTCAGATGCTCACCTTCCTCTGTCTTTTTGGGCAGAGGCAGTGAACACCTCCAACTATGTGCTGAATAGAAGTTTAATACATAAACTAAAGGGCAAGACTCCCTATGAATTACTCAAAGGGAAGAAACCTAAAGTTGATTATTTTAGAATTTTTGGTTGTATTTGTTATATTCATAATAATGACAAGAGATATTTAGCAAAATTTCAAGCTAAAGTTGATGAAGGAGTGTTTCTGGGATACTCCATGATCAGTAAGGCTTATAGGGTATATAATAAATCATCTCTTAAAATTGAGGAATCTGTTCACATATCATTTGATGAATCTAACATGTCTCTCAAGGAGAAGAATACTTCTACCATAGAACCTTTGCAGGTACATTCTCTTGCTGAAGATTTGAACAGGCTATAGATTACTCAAAAAGAGGAAAGCAGTGAAGATGAAGAAAGCATTCAACATATTGAAGAAAAACAACTTGAAGAGCCAGTTGTTGTACCACAAGAGGAAACAACAATATAGGTTGGTGAACAATTAACACCCCCTGTTGATTTAGTAACATCAAGAGACCATCCAATTTCCCAAGTAATTGGAGACATCTGAGCTGGTGTGCAAACCAGAAATCAGGTCAACCAAAGTCTGTTGCACACTTGCTTCCTATCACAAATTGAACCTCAATCCATTCAAGATGTAGAACAAGATCCATACTGGATCATTGTAATGCAAGAACAGCTGCATCAATTTGAAAGGAAAAAAGTTTGGGAATTAGTGCTAAGGCCTAAGAATCACTCCATTGTTGGAACAAAGTGGGTGTTCAGAAACAAATTGGATGATCAAGGAGTAATTGTAAGGAACAAGGCAAGGCTAGTTGCTCAAGGATACTCTCAAGAAGAAGGCATAGATTATGACCAGAATTTTGCACCAATTGCAAGATTGGAAGCCATCAGAATCTTCTTAGCTTATGCAGCACACCAAGGCTTCATTGTATATCAGATGGATGTAAAGAGTGCCTTTCTCAATGGAGACATCAAAGAAGAAGTCTATGTCAGACAACCTCCAGGTTTTATCTCTCCAACTCATCCTGATTATGTTTTTAAATTGAACAAAGCATTATATGGTCTCAAGCAAGCTCCTAGAGCATGATATGGGACCCTAGCATGCTTCCTTCTGGAAAATTAATTTATAAGGGGTAGAGTAGACCAAACTCTTTTCATTAGAACCCATAAGTCCCATACCCTACTAGTACAGATTTATGTAGATGATATTATCTTTGGTTCTACTGATTCAAATTTGTGCAGAAGGTTTTCCAACCTAATGCATTCTAAATTTGAAATGAGTAGCATGGGTGAGCTATCCTTCTTTCTAGGATTGCAAGTCAAACAACATGCTGAAGGCATCTTTATTTCTCAAACCAAGTATGCAAAAGAATTGGTTAAGAAATTTGGTATGTCTGAAGCATCTTGTATGAAAACACCCATGCCTACTAATGTTGTATTGGATGCTGATGAACATGGGAAACCTGTTGATCAGACAACATATATAGTAATGATTGGCTCTTTACTGTACCTTACAGCTAGTAGACCTGCATAATGTTTGCTACATGCATATGTGCTAGATTCCAAGTGAGCCCTAGAGAGTCACACCTAACATTGGTTAAAAGGATTCTCGGGTATGTTAAAAGTTATCCAAATCTAGGTCTCTGGTATCCAAAAGATTCAGCATTTGACTTAACTGGATTTTCTGATGCTGATTATGCTGGATGTAGAATTGACAGGAAAAGCACCAGTGGAACTTGTCAGTTTCTTGGTGACAGGCTTGAAAGTCCACCTAGTGTCAACTATGTGCACCTATGGGGGGGGGATAGGTGACGTGTAGCGCTTTTGCGGAATTTACGAAAGTACCTGCACAATAAAAATAAAAAGCACAGCACACAGAATACACAGGAAATTTATAGTGGTTCCCCGACTTGGGTACATCCACTTTCCCCCTTCGACCTATCTCCCAACAAGGGACGACTCGGTCACTTCTCCAACGGGATTGAAATCCAATCCCTGCACTAACGGAAGGAGCCCTTCCACACGTGAGAGTCAACACTCCCACAAAACGGGTTGCACCCAACCCTTACAACACGGAACAAAAGTTCCTTTACAACAAAATTAAATATAGAATGTACACGTGATACAAACTTCTTTTGGAGACTACGGTGTTCCTCTTCGTTCGACGACGTGTTCTTGAAGTCGATGAAGAGTCTACAACCTTGGTCTCTCTTGGAGAGGATCTCCCGGAACCGGCGGCGGCAATCCGAGCGGCGGCTTGGTTCGGAATCGGCGGCAACGAAGGTGCGCTGCTGCAGTACTTTGAGATCCAAACTTCGTTGCGAAGCAAACTAGGTCTACCAACGGTCACTCTAGGATCGGTCGTCTCGATCGATTTGTACGGGGGAGTTTTTCCCGGTCAAAAAATCGAGAGACAAGGGATCTCTGGATAGACACGTGAGACTCAAGCTTTGCTAAGCTACTGTCGCCGGAGATCGGGAAGAAAGGCGATCAACAGCGGCGACGGGCGAGCGCGAGCGGCGACGGAGGCGGCGGAGAGATTTCGCGATTTTAGGGTTTGCACTCGCACGGCTTCTTTCTGAGTGAGTATTCCGTTCAAAATACCTGTATATAAATACTGTAGATGTTTTCCAAAATGACCGTTTTGGGACCCACAAGCTGAATCCCTAAGTCCCGGTTCAGAATCTTAACAGCGGCAGAATCCGGTTCAGGAAATTCCAGAGAAAACGCTAAGGAAAAATCGGCGAGAATCGCAGGCGATTCTCGACGAATCGGCAAGAATCACCAAGTGATTCTCGACGATTCGTCGAGAATCGTTAGTGATTCACGCCGAATCACTTATTGATTCTCAACGAATTTCACTTTGTATACATGAGCTGCTTGGCCACTGGTTCGGCGAGAATCACTGGTGATTCTCGCCGAATCTTACTTGGCACCGTTTTGAGGTAGCCAGAAGGAGTCGGCGAGAATCACTAATGATTCTCGTCGATTCGGAGAGAATCACTAGTGATTCTCGCCGAATCGGCGAGAATCACTTAGTGATTCCCGTCGAATTTTCCTTAGACGAATTTTCGTCTTCCACCCAGGAGCTGCTCCTTGATCCATCCATGCTCCTTGTCTTCTCATGCATATGAACGGCCCTGTACTTGAAAGTAAGTGCACTCCAATAGAGAGAGTACACGTAGGCCAACACACTGATCTGCTCAACGAGGGATTACGTCGTGCAGACCCGTGTATATTGACCTACTGCACCCTGACATTGGTGTGCACTTAGCGTGGAGGAACTGCAAGCACAACTTGAAAGAGTTTATCAAATACATAGTCTATTGACCTTAGCTTGTCCAGGGGCTTCTTCAAATCAGGTACATTGTGGATACAATACCCAACAAGGCTTGTCTCTTGGTTTTGCAAGAAACAAACATCTGTGTCAACTTCAACTGTTGAAGCTGAATATATGGCTGCAGGCAGTTGTTGCTCACAAATATTGTGGATTCAAAACCAACTCCTAAACTATGGCTACAACTTAGAGAAGTCAAAAATATTTTGTGATAACACCAGTGCTATTTTTATAGCTCAAAATCCAGTCCTCCATAGTAGGCCAAAACACATAGAAATTAGGCATCACTTTTTAATGAATAATGTTGAGAAGAACAAAATTGAACTTCAATATATCCCAACTAATTTGCAAAGGGGAGATATTTTCACCAAATCCTTGGATGAAAAGAAACACACCTTCTTCCTAAATAAGTTAGGAATGTTAGATGGAGGAAGTCTAAAATAATATCCAAGATTTTAAAATTTTAAAAATTGACCAAGACTAGGCAAACATCTTGATTTTTCTAGCGTCTAGAGTGTATTTCTGGTCTCTGAACTGCGCTCGACGATTTTCCCCCAGATAGTCGAACGGAGCTCGACGCTTTCCGAAATCATCGACTTGAGTTCAACGTTTCTCAGATAGTGTTCAACTATCTTTCAGGTCATTGATCGTCGAACGGCGCTCGACGATTTTGTTTTCTGAACTATCATCAAACGGAGCTCGATGCTCCCCAATATCGTCGAATGGAGATCGACGATGTTGATGACCTTTCAGGTTCCTTTAAAAGCCCCGATCGTCGAACTAAGTTCAACGATCTTTCCTTTTCTGCGTCGAACCCTAATATAAAATTCATTTTTCGGCCGTCGTTCTCTCTTTGCGTCTTCGTTTTCTCTGCAAAATTCTCTTTCCCTCCAAACTTCTCTACACTTGGTCGTTTGTTTGTTGATTTTTGCAGGTAACAATGGCCATCTCAGTTGCCATTCTAGCTGCAATGAAGTTTGATGCAGGATTTGATATAGACATGGAGTCTTTCAGCACCAGCGATCAAATCTTCCAAGACATTCTGGAACTGTTCAAGGAGCAAAAGCTTGTTGCTATCATGACTACAAGAATCAAATTGGCTGCTGATGAGATTAAGGAGTGGGTGTATACTGCCCACAACCAGGACCAAAATACATTTGTTGGATGAATTTTTGGAACTCAGGTACCTCTGACCCCAACCATTCTGACAGAGGTTTTTCAATTAAACTCTGGAAGAGATTCTGCTTAGTTATCAGGAGAAGCATTTTCTGATTTACTTGCTAGAATGAGTCACTCTGATGCAAACCCTAGCAAGCTACTGAAAAAGAACTTAGCTGTGGAATACAGGTTTTTAGCTGATGTAGTGGGAAAGGTTCTTTTGGCCAAGCATTCAGCCCATGATACCATCTCCAGGTATCAGCTGTGCTTGATGGGAGCCTTAGTGGATAAGAAATAATTAAACTGGGCAGAGGTCTTCTTTGATCTGATTAAGAAGAAAATAAATAAGAATTTTGTGAATTATGGAAGGATACTCGGGCTATTTCTTCATAACAGATGCCCTGCACTGCTAGTCTCATCTGGGATGCACATCAATGCCTCTAAGAGGCTGTCCTGTGCCCTGTTTGGCAAATGGGACATACAGATAGTGAAGCCCAGCAGGCCCTCTGCAAGCACCACTTCAGGCACAAGAACTCTTGCAGTCTCTTCCCCTCAAGTATCTGCCCCTGCAGAAGACTTGTCTGCTGCTTCTTCTCCTACTCCACCTCCTATCTCATCTCCACCAGTCACATCCACCACTCAAATTTCCCCCACAATCATTATCTCAACCCCATCTCCAACTTCAATTCCATATCCAACTGTTATTCCCTCTCCAACTCTTCCAATAACAGAAGAAATCTTCCACCCATTACATCACTACCCTCAACCAGATATTGACACATCATCCCATATTCCATCTTTCATACTTCTAGATGATTCCTTTATGGATGATTCACCTTCATCCCCTCCTGATCCACCCTCTTCATCCACATCTTACCAACAACTTCTGCAAGATATCATTGATCAACCCTCCTTCACACCCTCTATCTCCATACCACTGTCTTCCATTTCCACAATCCCCACACCTCAACCTTCCTTTCCCCCATACACCAGCTCTCCACCAATATCTCCAGCTGCTCCACCTTCCTTCTCTACCTCTGCTCCAGTCACCACTGAGCTTGTAGACATTCCATCCTTAGCTGACAGACTATATGAGCTGATAGCTCCCAGGCTATCACTTCTGTTGGAGACCTCCTTGGCTCCACTCTTCCAGTCAGTTGTAGACTTATCTACCAGGCTCTCCTCCATCTTTCCTCCTCAGGCAATCCCTTCCTTTGGGTGCCTTGATCCAACTCTCTCTGAATCTAGGCAGGGGGAGATGCCTCATGAAGTGTTAAGATTGCCTGTAGCTGTTGTTACCTCAGCTCAAGCTCCAGCCTCAACACAACAAGTTGCAGTCTTCTCAGTGGACCTCAGGTCCTTATTATCAGTTTTTGATTCAGTTTACTTCAGCTGTGTTCCAGTAAGCACTGCAGTCCAGCCATCAGAGGATCTTTTCAAGGCCATTGTGCCCTTTTCAAGTTGTGACACCAGTGTTATAAATTCTTTTGTACTTTCAGTTTATGCTGCTAGTTCTGTTACTGCTGCTACTCCTGATGATAAAAATGTTGCTGTTTTTGTTTGTTATGATGCTGCTGATATTTCAGTTTCTGAGGATATGCAGACAGAGGCATTTGATTTTGAGCCTACTGTTATTGCTGATGCTGAACCTATTGTATCTGAAAGTAGTGTATCTGAAACTATTTTCTCTGAATCTGTTGCTGCCCAGTTGCTGCTATTACTACTGCTGCTATATCTTCTGAAAGTATTGCTCCTGAAAGTTCTATTTTTGCTTCTACTGCTTCTGCTACAATTGCTGTCACCACTTTCTCATCTGCTTCAACCCAACTTCAGAAAGATTATCTGAAAAGAATTGATTCTTTATATGATGAACAAAGCTCTGAAAGTGATCAGTTCAGAACTGATTCTGATGATTCTTCTGCTACCATAGCCAGGAAAAGGAAAGCAAGAAGCAAAGCTATGAAAAGAGTTCCACTAGCTAAAGTCAAAGACACCAATGATATTCCCTATTATATTCTTCATGACTGCCCTATAACTGAACACTGGATGCAATATTCCAAGAATCAATTAAAGGCTATGAAGAAGAAGAAGAGGAAATATGAGAAAGGTTCCTCTCAGTTCCATCATCCTCCTCCACCTCCTCCTCCTGATGCAGGTGCAGGTGGTAGCTCTGATGTTCATCCTTCTGCTAGAAGTCAAACCCCCTATCAGCCTCATGGAAGATCTCAATATAGGGGAAGCCAATCTAGAGGTTCTCAATCAAGGAAAGGAAATTATAGAGGAAACCAAAGGGAACTCCAAGTTTACTCCAAAGGCTATTCTAGACAGTATCCATACTCAAGGGAAGGACAAGCTTCATCTGATACAACTTTAGGCCCTTTTCCCTACAAGCTGAAAGAATTAGTCTCATCCAGAGCTTCTCCAGATAATCCTTCCAACAGATATGAACCTCTTGTGCCTTTTGAGGATCCAGAGAATAATCCTACTGCATGGACTGCTAGAATGAAGGAATTAGCTACCTTGGATCAAATTAAGAAATCCAAAGAGCAAGGCAAGGACAACTCCAGCATTACTACATTGTTAGAACAAAGAAAGAAGGAACTTGAAAGATATTCCTCTAGCAAGTTCTTTGATTCTGAAAGATACATGGAGCTGCACCCTGAAGTTGTGGTACCAAGGCCTAAACAACAAACTTCTTTAGGTGCTGCTGATGACAGAAGATCAAAGAAGGAAGCTCTTAATCCAAATAGAGAAATTAAACTTATAAAGAGCAAGGAGAAAGAGTAATTCTGTAAGGTGACAATTATTCTGATTTATGATCTGTCTGAGATATATCTGTGATTCTGCAATGTTGTTGTTTGTTATGTTGTTGCTTTGTATGTTGTTTTTTATTTCTCCAATTTCTGTAAATAGTAATCCTAACCCAAATATGGGAGATTGTTGGAACACCCTATTACTAATTTGGGTCAGGATCACTATGTCCTTAGGAAACCTATTTTTGACCTCATTGTATAGATCTTAAGGTCAATTAGAATTGAGTCTAAGGGTTAGTAGTTAGGTTTGGAAGCTGCCCTCAAGACCAAGGTTTTTCAGTTTGGAGACTAAGTCATTTCGTCGAGCTCAGTACGACGAATCGTCGAACTCAGTACGACGAATCGTCGAACTCCTATCGACGATCGTTGAGCTCACTTCGACGGATCGTCGAACTCCATTCGACGATCGCTAAGCTCAACTTCAACAAATCATCAAACTCCATTCGACGATCTTCGAGCTCAGTTCGATGATCTTGACTCCAGTATTGATTCTCTATCTCTGAGCTCAGTTCGACGATAGTTGAGCTCAGATCGACGATCTCTGTTGCTGTCTAAGTCCAAATCGCTGAGCTCAGTTCGACGATAGTGGAGCTTAGTTCGACGTTTTTCTGAAGAGTTAAATAATTTTCAAGATTCAAAATTCAGACAGTTAAGGAGTTATTATCAACAATTAATTCAGAAGATCTTGTAGCCGTTTACATTTATTCTGGAGCAAGTTTCAAGGGATTATCAAGGAATGTTTCATTGGACTTTCCCCCAGAAGACAATTACAATTAAGGATGTAATTAATGATAGGCTAACGGCTATTCTGGACAGAGGATCATTTCTATTCAGAACAAAGGAATAAAAGAGAAGATTTTTTTTAACTCCTGACAAGAAGAGAGTGCACAAGAAGAAGAAAAACAAAAATATTCTCTGCAACAACTCTTCTCTGAAACAACATCTTTCTCAACAACAATCACTCAAGAGAAAAAGAAAGAGAGTTGTAGACATTCTCTGTCTCAAGATTCATGCAAGAACACCATCACTAAAAGAGATCAACCATCTGAAATATTCAGATCTCTTTTGATTCAAGTGTTCAAGGCCATCAACATTCAAGACTCCAAATACCTCACATTTCAGTTGTTGCTGAAATCATCAATTGCTGGAGATCAATTTTCTGAAGGCCTATCACCCTACTGCAAAGCTTCATTTCATGAACATCTACAGTTCTCAGGGGGAGCTTTGGCAACATCAATATCCACATAGTCTTCTCAGCTGCTTTGAGAAAGAGAAGACTTCCATCACTCTCTCATCCCCACCTCTGTAAAGGGTTTTTCAAACTCCCTTCAAAAGTTTGTGTTTGGTTTTTGAGCACCTTATCAAAAACTCATTGGTGGCAAGACACCTGATCAAAAAATCTAGTTTGGTTTTTGAGCACCTTATCAAAATCTCATTGGTGCCCAGGACACCTGATCAACTCATCCTACAGTGAATTCCTACCTAGGGTGGTAGAAGAGTGGATGTACCCAAGTTTAGGGGAACACCTATAGCTCCTTGTGTCTTCTGGTTCCTTGTCTTTATTTTTGTTTCTGACTGTGATTGTTTTGTGACTAGGTTGCTCTGTGATTAGATAGTTTCTGTGATTAGATTTACTGTTTGCTTCCCTGTTCACATTTAGAATACAACAACTGTTGTAAAAGTTTTTAAGCACCATACTCTATTCACCCCCCTCTAGAGTATATCAGATCTAGCTCGCACTTTCAAACTTCATGTTCAAAGTAGGGCATTTGGAGTCTAGGGTTAATTAAACTAAAAGCTCACAAAGTTAGGAAGATTATGAAACTCTGGAGTTAGTATTAATAGGTCATGATAGACTCCAGTAATTGTTATGGATCTATTGGAAGAGTAATTAGGGTACCTCCTAATGGGAACACCATGTAGCTTAGCATGGTTTGCATATAGTGGATAGGTTAGAGATAGGTTGACTCGGAGAGCTCAAACACACTTAGGGTAGTCACACTGAAATAAAAGAGAGGTTTGATCAAGGGTAGGAATCAATAATATTAAGTGCCTTGCAAAAGGGAACTTTGGGCGTAATCCCATCGTAGTTCCTAGTGACTTCGAGAGCCCCTCATGGGGAATACCTTGGGCAGTCCTGGGCTAACGTAAACCTTAGGGATAATATGGACAAGAGTAACCTCAGTAATACCTCCACCTTGCACTCACACTTGTACACGTGGTGAGAATAATTGGTAGTGAAAGGATAGCGTAGGCCTGTGGCCTAAGGGCTTATTGGTGGAGTTAAATGGACTCGGTATTGATTTGGAAGTCCGGGGAGCTGGATGCTCGGGGACATGGAAATGGAGACTTGTTTAGTCCAGGGAGCCGTGGGCTCGGGAACGTGGCGAACTAGTAGGCTCGGTAGTCTAAAGGGCTGGAGGCTCGGTACTATAATTAGATACAAACTATCATGGTTGCATGTGCATAACAGTGGTGGGTCCTCGTTATTGGACGATCGAACACACCATCGTCGTTACGTTGACTCGGGGAGACTAGCTAGTTTGCTAGGAATAGTACGGGAACGTACGAGAGGGGCTAGACAAAGTAGTGTGTTTACCGGTTTAGGAGTGGAGAGGCCCAACCCACTGTCTCTGTTTTGCCACGACAGAGGCTCCTGAGAGTTTAGCTAACTCCAAAAATGGGAACTAAATGTCTATGCGCATAGAGTTGTGTGTGTGAGTTGCACTTGCATGTACATACCATAGCATACTTGCACGTCATAACATAATCATTTCATTTAACCCCTGACACCTATCGTATAAAATGGTATGGGACGTTTTATACGATAGGCCCTGCAAAACGACCCTTTGGTCTATAGGGGTAATTGTTGTGTAATGTATCCATAATTACCTGGATTTGACGAAGCCACCTGTCAAGCTGAGATGAATTCACAATGTATTTGATAAAATCTTTCAATTTGTGCTTGCAGTTATTCCACGCTAAGTGCACTCCAATGTTAGGGTGCAGTAGGTCAATATACACGGGTTTGCACGATGTAATCCCTCGTTGAGCAGATCAGTGTGTTGGCCTACGTGTACTCTCTCTATTGGAGTGTACTTATTTTCAAGTACAGGGCTGTGATCATGCAAGAGCAGACAAGGAGCAAGGATGGGTCAAAGAGCAGCTCATGGGTGGAAAGACGAAAAATCGTCTAAGTATGAATCGACGAGAATCACCAAGTGATTATCGCCGATTCGGCGAGAATCACTAGTGATTCTCGCCGAATCGTCGAGAATCACTGGCTGATTCTCGCCGTCTCTATCCGGCTACATCAAGGCGTGCAAATCTGGCGCTAGGTCATAATTGTCGAGAATCATCAAAGTGATTCGGCGAGAATCACTAGTGATTCTCGCCGAATCGTCGAGAATCACCGGCTGATTCTCACCGACTCGTCGAGAATCACCTTTGATTCTCACCGAATTTGACTTGGGCAAATTTCTGGATCCCACTGGACCGGATCAAATGTTAAGGCTCTATTTTGAACCAATATTAGGGTTTCTTCTGGTGGGACCCACAACGGTCATAAAGAGATACACTACTGTATAAATACTCGCGTATTTTGAACAGTAGAATCGGACAGAAAAACATACGAAGCCGAGCCGCCGACGTGACCTAGATCGCGATACCTGCTCCGCCGCCGTCGCCGCTCGTGCTAGTCGATCGCTGGCTGTTTGATCGTGGTTTCTTCCAGATCTCCCGGCGACATAAGCTTAGCCAAGCTTAGCGTCACACGCGTCTAACCAGAGATCCTTTGTCTCTTGATTTGTTGATCGGGAAAATTTTTCCCGCCCGAATCGATCGAGATGATCGATCCTAGTGTGACCATTGGAAGACCTTGCTTGCTTTGCTATGAAGTTTGAATCTCCTAAGTACAGCAACCGCACTCCGTGTCGCCGCCGATCCCGAGAATCTAGTCGCCGCCCTTCTTGCCGCCACCGGTTCCGGGGAGATTCTCTCCAAGTGAGATCTAGGGTTGTGGACTCTTCGTTGACTTCAAGAGCACGTCATCAAATGAAGAGGGACACCTTAGTCTCCAAAAGATGTTTGTCTTTCTTGTACATTCTAGTTTCAGTTTTGTTGTAAAGGAACGTTGGTTCCTAGTTGTAAGGGTTGGGTGCAACCCGTGTTGTGGGAGTGTTGACTCCTATGTGTGGAAGGGATCCTTCCGATAGTGCAAGGATTGGATTTCAATCCAGTTGGTGAAGAGACCGAGTCATCCCTTGTTGGGAGATAGGTCGAAGGGGGGAAAGTGGATGTACCCAAATCGGGGAACCACTATAAATAGCTTGTGTACTCTGTTTGCTGTGCTGTTTTATTTTCGTGTGCAGGTACAATTTTAATTCCGCAAAAACGCTGCACGTCACCTATCTCCCCCCCATAGGTGAAGGTAGTTGACACTAGGTGGACTTTCAAGTGATATCAGAGGGAGGTTGCTCATCAAAAAGGTTTACACCTTGAGTAGAATCCTGCCACCAGTGTCAAAAGCATGGAGCTGGATCATGAGATCTCTCCACTAAGACTTCTCACATGCACAAAGGAGTATTATCCCATCTGGAAGATGAGAGTGTCGTATCACTTGGAGGCTATCGATCCTCGAGCATCTCTCATCCTGGAAGAGGGTCCTTTTATTCCTATGAAGACCTCCGGCTCTGGAAAGAATATCCAAGTGCACAAGTGTATTGCTGAGATGTCGGAGACGAAACTCTCATTATTTAATCTGGACAAGATGATTCGTCAGATTATCATGGATGTCTAGTCTGGACCTTCTCGCTCTAGATTGGAAAAATGTGGGACGGCCAAATCTTTGTGGGTAATGATCTCAGAGCTGATTGGGGGATCAAAGGAAGCAGGGATCTGCTGTCAGCTAGAGGATGAAGCCTATGTGGGGGTCCTCGCCTCTTAAGATGAAGGCAAGGATCAATCGGACAGCATCAGAGCTCCAGTGTCCTTGTCAGAGACTGAAGAAAAAATTGAGGAAAGCAGTTCTGATGAGGCTGACACAACGGTCACTGGCGCTAGTGACAATAACACTGAAGAGCAGGTAACTTCTTCATCTTGCCCCTTCTCTCTTGAAGTTCCTGAAGACAGAAACTGTTTCCCTTCAGAAAATCCTGATTCCCTGAAGAGAGCTCTTCAGAAAAGCAACCTAATTGTTGAGGAGCAAGCTCAGGAGATTGCTCGGCTGAAGATCTTGTTGGTTCTCCAATTGACATCCAACAAGGTCAAGGACTCTAAAATCTCAGATCTAGAGAGTAGTCTAGAGAATGAGAAAAGGATAGTATCTAACTTTTCCAAGGTTGATGCTATGAAGAGAAAGGAAGAAAATGTGTGGATCTCCCGAATTATCAATTCATGGAGAAATGGGGAAATGGTATTCCGACCCCCACTCCAGGCAGGAAGGGTGATCGTGGTCACTGCAAGGGTGATCTGTCCTCATGTGGAGACACCCATAGTGCAAGCGCCGTCATGGCCACCCATGAGAGAATACCTAAGGCACATTCTGAGCCCTTTGTATTCTAGGCCACTGCCCCTACTCGGCATGAATCTGCTGGTATCAGCTCTCAGAACGCTTCTCTCCACCCAAAGACACAGGAAAGGGAGGTTAGAAGTCATGCTGTAAGTTCTCATGGGGCCTCAGGAAGGGGGCTGACTGAAAGGAAGGCACCACCTCCCAGGCCTCGTGACGCTCGCAACATGCATTCCTTCCACCCTTGCATATGTCACGGGGGAAGAGACAATTTTGGGAGCAGATCCAGATCTATCCCGTTTAGACCTAGGCTCATGACTACCTCAGTCACTGGATCAGGTCAGAAACAGAGATACAACATTCACACGTGTTGGTGCTGTGGCAAGCTGGGACACTTTGCCATAGACTGTTGGCACAACCCCTCTGTGTCAATGACAAGGGCCTATCCACATCTTCTGGGCAGAGGTAGTCTTCCTGACAGGATTTCTGAGGGAAGGCATTTGAGTGCTTATGCTAACAAGAACCTAGGACCCAATATGTATTGGGTTCCTAAGGTAAGGTAACTCTCTTTTGCAGGGTAGTCTAGGTTCCTGCAAATATGATGGGAACTAGACAGTAGATGTTTCAAGACTGAATTGGAATAAGCATCTGGAATAACAGAAGTGATATCTACATTGGCATACTCACATTGAGCACCTGGTATGTTTTAACCAGAGGGGCTAAATGATAACTCTCATAATCTCAGGTATTTTTGATCAGCTACAAGACTTGAGTCATATTGTATCGACATTTACATATATATATATTTATATATATATACATATATATGTGTGTACGCCTAAGGATAGGTTAACACGGTAAACATAAACCTTAGATACATCAATAAAGATTTATTTGTAATTCCACTGGTAGTTTCGAGAACTAACATCTACAGGCGTTAATCAGTTCACTGAAAACTAACGAAGATACGTCATTGGAAATCTCGACAACTTACAATTGACATCAAGAAATGTATGGAAAAGCCCGGTTCAAACCCTAAATAGATTGGCTTTAAGAAATATATATATATATAGAAGATTTTTAAATGGTCTTGACATCAGAAGACTTCGAGAATCCTGCATGCCTCGTAACCCGTAGATTCCTATTAAAGAATCCCTTCGATTTCGACTTAGACAAATTCCCACTGATCCTTAGCATCTCGCTCTTCACACGGAAACCCCGTTAAAACCCTGTTAAACCGGTCGATATCGCACAGGAATCCCGCCGACCCTTCACATTCCGCAGGAAACTCGCCGAAGGAAACTCGCCGACTCTTCCCCTTCCGTCGACCACCGCAGGAATTCCGCTTTTTCTTCCGTTGATATCAAGCAGGCATCTCGCCGATTCTTCCCTCCGTAGATCACTCCTCTTGCGTCCAGGGCGTTCGTCCAAGTCTCGGCGGGTTTGATCAACCAAAGTCGCAATCGTCTTCCGGTTTCCCGTTGTTTCCGTCGATTCTCACCTTCTACTCTCTTGGGTAACCACTTTCTCACCCTTACAGTGACTTACTGTTAGTGTAGCTTCCCTCTTGATTCATGATTAGGCGTAGTCTTGGGATTTCAGTCTTGCAATGGCTCCAAGGACAACCGCCGGCCTGGTCACTGGTTGTGAGTTGGTTCGAATAGGGTTCTCACATGCTTCTGATGAATTCAGAAACATCATCATCATGCTTGAAGAGGCTGGACTCTCATTCATACTGGAGCACCCCTGTAAAATCTTGGACAAGGAAGTGATGGAGTTCTTCGCAACCGCCAAACTCCGGAATGAAGACTCTCTCATCAAGAGTAAGGTTGCAGGGGCAAAGATCAAGATGTCTGCAAGCAAGCTGACCCAATACTTGCAGCTCACTAGCTATGCGCACGAGGATTATCTAGAAGAAGAGGATAAAACCAGGACATTATTATTCTGTGGACTCGCTCGAGGAACTAGATCGATAAAGCGAAAGGATATGAATGAGGAGGGGAAACTTCTGTCAGACATCATTGGGAAAGTACTCATATGCAAACCGGGCTCTCATGACCACATCTCTGCGGACATGTTCAAGATCCTTGTGACAATTGTCTGCAGAAAAAGATTCAACTGGGGGGCATTGCTTTTTGAGAAGATAAAGGACACTCTCAGATCTCCTAGCTTTGGACGAATCATCAGTCTATATCTCAATCAGTTAAACGGAGATAGGTATGACATGAGTAAAGGAGTTCCACTGCATTACTTGAAGAAAATGGACTCGAGCGTATTTGATAGATGAGAGAGACGCATTGGGCAGCCTACCGTGGTAGAACAACAAGAAGTATCTCCAGCCGAGGACGGAACTGTGGCTGATTCCTTAGTAATCCCCAGTGAAATTCCTGATGCACTGACTGCAGGAATTGAGGGGGAGCCTCTACCCGCTTCTGCTAACATCATATCTGGCATATCTCAGATAGCTAGAGATGCAGTTGCAGATCTACAAGAAGAAAGTGAAGCTGTGATGGAAAATGAGGCGGCCCTGAACCTGAATGATCTAGGAGCCGGAGGTGATGTAGAGGAGACTGCTGAGGAAGGTTTGGAAGACGATGCAGCTGAGAATGATTTCATGGATGATGCGGATGAGGAAGAAGGAAATGTGGGACAGGAAGCATTGGATCCTCAGGACATCACTGAAGTTCCATCTGACAAGCACGCTCCTGAGATCGTTCCTGAGAACATTGGTGCAACAGTGGAGGGGGAGTCCTCTCAGCAGAGACTGCTTAGTACTTCCGAGAAATCTACTGAGGCTACAAGTATTCCCCCCTTAGAGACTGTGCTAGTGTCCAGCTCTACAAGTGCATCTGCTGAAGAGCAAGGCCAAGGAATCCCTCAGGATCATCCACTACGAGCTGATCTAGCCAATCACACCGTGAATGTTATTCAAGGTATCGTGGATTAAAAAATGCTAAAAAGAATTAAAAAATCTGAGACTCTCATGCTCAAGAACGTTGTAGAAATCAATCACAAACTGGATTTGCTGGAAAAGAAGTTTGAAGACAAGTATACAGCGACCGACCAAGCTGTAACTCTTCTTATGGACGGATTAAAAAAGAACACTGATACTCTCGCCATAGTAAATTAGAATGCTCATGTCGTAGCAAATAACATTCAAAAGTTTGATGGCAATATGGTGACTCTTAACAGCAATCAACAAGCCTTGGTTACCGAGTTCTCCAGAACTACAAAGCACATTGATGAGTCACTGCATTCTTATGCAAACTCCATTGCAGTCGAAGCCAAAAAGGGGGAGAAAGAATATACAACTAAGATGGCCGAGCTTCAAGAAATCATAATCAAAAATTTTGAGCAGTCAAACACATATGTTTATGACAGCTGCTGGTGGATGCTCAATCAAGCGTGAGGCGCTAACATCCCTGAAAATCCTGAGGGTACTCCTGCTCCTGAAATTAATACTGCGGCTAATGAGGGAGCCAGTGCTGAAGAAGCTTCTTTAAGTGAAGCTGATGCTCATAGGGCTGCTAGGGCCACCTCCAAGGCAAAATTGATGGCAATGTTTGACCAAGGAGCCCTAGCAAAAGCTAGGGACAAGAGAAAATCTCAAGAAGGGACATCCAAGGAAACACAAGCTGAAAAGAGAATCAGATTGAAGGAGGAGGAAGTAAGGAACGAAAGATGGAGTCCGGTATCAAAGAGTATCATATTGGACACATTCTGGCTACAAGAAAAAGGGGAAATCAATCGGAACGACGTATACAGCCAGCATGAGTGGGAGCTGCACAAGACATATGAAGCTAAACGGAACATCTTCTTCAGGACCAACACTGCGGCAGATAAAGCTCCTCCTCCCAGATACTATCCAAAGCCCAAGGAGTACGTTGAGAGGCAAAGAAAGAAGTTTTTGGCTCAAAAACATAAGGATGACCTAGCCAAAGATCAATAGACAGAAATTTATAGCTTGTCATTGTCTCATAGACAATTTTATCTTTTATTATTGTTATATGAACAATCTTGGGAATATATATATATATATATATGTATATGAATTTATGATTGACTCAAGCTTTGATCTGTTTGCCTCTATTTCCTTGTGCCGCATTTTTAAATTTTATATGATGTATATATTATCTGGATGGTGGCATTCATCTTAGCTAATAGGATTTTGGCTTCGTCAAATAGGGGGAGATTGTTGGGTAATGTATCCACAATTACCTGGATTTGACGAAGCCACCTGTCAAGCTGAGATGAATTCACGATGTATTTGATAAAATCTTTCAAGTTGTGCTTGCAGTTATAACACGCTAAGTGCACTCCAATGTCAGGGTGCAGTAGGTCAATATACACGGGTCTACACGACGTAATCCCTCGTTGAGCAAATCAGTGTGTTGGCCTACGTGTACTCTCTCTATTGGAAAGTACGTATTTTCAAGTACAGGGCTGTGATCATGCAAGAGCAGACAAGGAGCAAGGATGGGTCAAAGAGCAGCTCATGGGTGGAAAGACGAAAAATCGTCTAAGTATGAATCGACGAGAATCACCAAGTGATTCTCGCCGATTCGGCGAGAATCACTAATGATTCTCGCCGAATCGTCGAGAATCACTGGCTGATTCTCGCTGTCTCTATCCGGCTACATCAAGGCGTGCAAATCTGGCGCTAAGTCATAATCGTCGAGAATCATCAAAGTGATTCGGCGAGAATCACTAGTGATTCTCGCCGAATCGTCGAGAATCACCGGCTGATTCTCGCCGACTCGTCGAGAATCACCTTTGATTCTCACCGAATTTGACTTGAGCAAATTTCTGGATCCCACTGGACCGGATCAAATGTTAAGGCTCTATTTTGAACCGATATTAGGGTTTCTTCTGGTGGGACCCACAACGGTCATAAAGAGGTACACTACTGTATAAATACTCGCGTATTTTGAACAGTAGAATCAGATAGAAAAACATACGAAGCCGAGTCGCCGACATGACCTAGATCGCGATACCTGCTCCGCCGCCGTCGCCACTCGTGCTAGTCGATCGCTGGCTGTTTGATCGTGGTTTCTTCCAGATCTCCCGGAGACAGAAGTTTAGCCAAGCTTAGCGTCACACGCGTCTAACCAGAGATCCTTTGTCTCTTGATTTGTTGATCGGGAAAATTTTTCCCGTCCGAATCGATCGAGACGATCGATCCTAGTGTGACCGTTGGAAGACCTTGCTTGCTTTGCTACGAAGTTTGAATCTCCTAAGTACAGCAGCCGCACTCCGTGTCGCCGCCGATCCCGAGAATCTAGCCGCCGCCCTTCTTGTCGCCGCCGATTCCGGGGAGATTCTCTCCAAGTGAGATCTAGGGTTGTGGACTCTTCGTTGACTTCAAGAGCACGTCATCGAACGAAAAGGGACACCTTAGTCTCCAAAAGTTATTTGTATTTCTTGTACATTCTAGTTTTAGTTTTGTTGTAAAGGAACGTTGGTTCCTAGTTGTAAGGGTTGGGTGCAACCCGTGTTGTGGGAGTGTTGACTCCTACGTGTGGAAGGGATCCTTCCGATAGTGCAAGGATTGGATTTCAATCCTGTTGGTGAAGAGACTGAGTCATCCCTTGTTGGGAGATAGGTCGAAGGTGGGAAAGTGTATGTACCCAAATCGGGGAACTACTATAAATAGCTTGTGTACTCTGTTTGCTGTGCTGTTTTATTTTCGTGTGCAGGTACAATTTTAATTCCGCAAAAACGCTGCACGTCACCTATCCCCCCCCCCATAGGTGAAGGTAGTTGACACTAGGTGGACTTTCAAGGGTAATTCCTATAAATCAACGGTTAGATTTCTTGTTGCTCTTACTTACTCTTCTTACTATTTTTACTTACTTGCTACTCTCTACTGTTTACTTTTGTTACACACTTGTTTACTCATGTTTAATTATTGTGATACCCCTGTCATACCTTATTATTTTATTCCTTGGGGTACATGTCACCTGCTTGATTACGCCATGCGTTTGGTCCTCCTTTTCACTCCTTTCCGTCCGGTGCCTAGGAGCCACGGGTAGAGGGGTGGGGGATTGTTGACTGAGTCTAGTTTGACTGACAGTCGTTTGACCACCATATTTTAGGTGCTCCGGATGGGAGACAGGGAATAGCCGCAGGAGACGCAACACCAGTAGGGTACGGTGCAGATGGAGATGAGCCAGTATAGCTCGGGTGGACAGGCATCCAGATCCGTGAGTGGAGCCGAGTATTAGTAGTTTTACTTTTATGAGTGGATTGTAGTGAGGTTATCATGTACCGGGCTTAAGCCCGTATTTACTTTCTGGCGTTGGTACTTACACTTTCTTCTGGTGTTGACTTGATTTATCGCATGATTTCCTCCTTTATACTATTGTGGACTTGGATGCTTACACTTTCATTCGTCATACATTCTATCGATGGTGATTGAGATGGCCGACAGGATCGGCGTTTAGTGGTGCTGACCATCCCGGTGGATGGTCACCGCAAAAATGGATGTTTTGGGCCTAAGACCCGGGTGGATGTTGCAAAAAAAACGGGGTCTTACAAGTGGTATCAGAGGAAACCTCGATCCGACAGAATGTAGTCCACAAAACATGGGACACCCCGAGCGGGCTTAGTTTGAGGACAAACTAGCAGCGGAAGAAATGGTGTGCCCATGGGAGGAATCACGTGCAATGCTCACCAATAACAAAGAGTTTTAGGTCAATTTACTAAACTTAAGACCATATTTTATAGAGTGCGACGAATCCTCCCCTGCCGCAGGGGACACCTCCGGCCCCGAATGTGATTCCACCCCCGCCGGCTCCGACCCCGTTGCAGCAGACGGAGCTGGGACAAACTTTGATGGCCATCTTGGAGGTCTTTAGGGCACAACAGGCTCCGGTTCCTCAGCCGAACCCCGGAGCGAACTGGTTGAGTGAATTCCTAGGCCTTGCCCCACCATCGTACTTGGGGACGGAGACGGTAGTGCGCACGGAGGAGTGGCTAGATATTATATACGAGATGTTGGTGGGAATACAGTGCCCGGTGTACCTGGCAGTATCTTTGGTGGTTTCTTGTCTGGAGTCGCATGCAAAGAGGTGGTGGAAGTCGGTGATGGACACCAAATATGCAGGAGTGGAGATCGCAGACATTACTTGGGAGGAGTTTAGGGCGGTACTACTGGAGCATTTTGTGCCACAGTCCGCAAGGGACGAATTGGAGGATAGATTCTTGCAGGTGAAGCAAGGGAACATGACAGTGCTGGAATATCACCGGGATTTTACTCATTTGGCCCAGTTTGCGGATTCTTACAAGCTGGATGATGTGGGTTACGCCAAGAGGTTCTACAAGGGCCTCCGTGATGACCTGAGGCAGGCCCTCTTGTTTGTGTCTGATGGTACCATGGACAGGATCTTGGAGATGGCCAAGAAGCTGGAGGCGGACCAGCTTACAGTCCGAGGCAGGAAGAGACATGGGGATGATGCAGTGCTAGGAGGGAGAAGGGACCCGCAGAGAGGCCGGGTCATGGGAGAGAGAAGGAACGGGGATCAACCCCGTCAGGAGGAAAGACATGAGCCAATGGAGCAGGCAGTGCTGGCTCCACAACCGCTACAGATAAGGGAGGTACCCAGGATAGGGCAGGCACCACCTACACCACAGCTGTGCTATCACTGCCATCAGCATGGGCACATTCGGATTAATTGCCGTACGAGAAATCGGGACACTCCTACTGTATTGGGCGGCCCACTAGCTCACTAGATGGGAGGTCGTGGACGTGGACGCGGACGTGGATTTCAGGGCGGTGACCGTAGGCAGAATGGGGGAGCAGATTTACGCTTTGGACCTAGCACAGCCCCGGAACCCGAACAGGGTTATTGCAGGTATGAGAGTAATTTTAGTTTTGAATTTATTCCCTACTCATATTAAGTATTGGTTGAACTACTACACAACCTAGGTTAGAAAACTTTACACCTAAGTGTGTTTTAACTGATTTAGGAATGGTGATGGTGTGCGGCAAGCCTGCCCATACTCTGTTCGACACGGGGGAATCACACAACTTTGTGTCGGAGGATTTCGTCAAGGATATGGACCAGATTCGATATTATACGGGAGTCTCCAAGAGGGTGCGTCTGCCCAATGGGATGGAGATCCAGTCCACAGAGAAGTTCCTCCTGGAGGTTACCATAGACGGGTTGACACTCGAGGCCCCGACGATGATCCTGAGAATGCCGGACTTCGACCTTGTCTTGGGCATGACATGGCTTGTCTGGAACCATGCCCAGATTGATTGCCCGACGAGGAGGGTCGTGCTGAGACACGACGATACTTATGCGACATTCGAAGGTACTACTCCGGTTTCCCGCCGCCTCCTCTCATCTATTCAGGCCGTCAAGGCCCACCTGCAAGGAGACAAGGTATATCAGGTGTTGTTCGAGATGACTGAGGAGAAGGACCTGATTGCTAGCATTCCGGTGGTTCGTGACTACGCCGATGTTTTTCCGGAGAAGCTGTCAGGACTGCCTCCGCATAGGGAGAAGGACTTTCATATTTAGTTGGTACCAGGGGCTAAGCCGGTATCCAAGGCCCCTTATCAGATGGCCCCGAAGGAGTTGGCGGAGTTTTGGACATAGTTACAGGAGCTGGTGGAAGCGGGATTTGTTAGGCCGAGCTCCTCGCCATGGGGAGCTCCGGTCCTATTCGTGAAGAAGAAGGATGACACTCTTTGCCTGTGCATCGACTATCAAACACTAAACAGGCTGACCGTACGAAATAGTTATCCGCTCCCAAGGATAGATAAGTTGTTCGATCAGATGGAGGGAGCCCATAATTTCTCGAAGCTGGACTTGAGGTCAGGCTACTACCAGCTGCGGATCTAGGAGGAGGATATTCCGAAGACATCCTTCAGTAGCAGATATGGACTGTATGAGTTTATCGTGATGCCCTTCGGGCTCATGAATGCTCCGTCGACGTTTATGAGCCTCATGAACCGGGTCTTCGAGGCTTATTTGGATGTGTTCGTCATATTATTCATAGACGACATCCTTATTTATTCTAGGACGGAGGAGGAGCATACACGACATCTGGCACTAACCTTGGAGAGACTACGAGAGCATCGCCTTTATGCGAAGTTTAGCAAGTATCAGTTCTGGTTGAAGGAGGTGGCTTTCTTAGGCCACATTATCAGCGGAGCTGGGCTGGCGGTGGACCCGGCAAAGATTCAGGTAGTCAGGGATTGGCCGCCACTGAAGACGGCCATGGACGTACGAAGTTTCTTGGGGCTTGCCGGTTATTACTGGAAATTCGTGGAGGGGTTTTCTCGGATCGCCCTTCCACTCACATCCTTGATGAAGAATTATGTGCCCTTTGTGTGGACGCCATAGTGTGAGGCAGCTTTCCAGGAGCTGAAGGACCGACTCATCTCAGCCCCTATTCTGGACCTTCCATCTGGGAAGGAAGGATTCAAGGTGTATACCGACGCATCATATCAGGGGATGGGAGCGGTGCTGATGCAGAACAGACACGTCATAGCATATGCCTCCTACCAGCTGAAGACCCATGAGAAGAACTATCTAGTGCACGACCTGGAGATGGGAGCAGTTGTATTCGCACTGAAGATATGACGACACTACCTCTACGGAGTCCACTGTGATATATACTCAGATCATAAGAACCTTAAGTACGTGGACACGCAGAAGGAACTGAACATCAGGCAGAGGCGGTGGGTGGAGTTTCTATCTGACTATCAGTACGAGATGCACTACCACCCGGGGAAGGCAAACATGGTAATGGATGCACTGAGTAGGAGAGCCACCACAGCGGGAGCAGCGCCTCAACTGATGTCTATGGAGCTACTGCAGAGACTAGAGGACATGCACATTACTCTGGTGTCGTCTGACGACCCTGAGCTCTATGAGGAGTACTTGGCCGCGATGGGCGTCACCGATGACATCAGAGACCGAGTCAAAGAAGGACATGGATAGGATGCCAAGTTAGAGCCCATCTTCCAAGGCCTGGAGGCAGGCACTACAGGAGATTACACACTGAGGGACGGCCTGGTATGCTTCAGAGGATGGGTGTATATACCGGAGGGAGGATAGATCCGGGAGGATATTATGATGGAGGCGCACTGTAGCCGGAACTCTGTGTACCCGAGGATCACAAAGATGATGGCTAATTTGAAGAAGACTATGTTCTGGCCGGGCATGAAGAAGGATGTCACTTACTTCGTGACCTATTGTGAGACATGTCAGCTAGTGAAGGCAGAGTGCAAGAACCCCGCATGATTGTTGCAGCCACTCCCGGTGCCGAAGTGGAAGTTTGATGACGTAGCCATGGACTTCATACAAGGTCTTCCCCGGTCTCGGATAGGGAATGACTCGATTTGGGTGATCGTTGATCGGTTGACGAAGGTGGCTCAATTTATACCGATCAGGAAGGACGATTCAGTGGGAGTACTGGTGCAGAAGTTTGTGGAGCAGTTCATTCGTTATCATGGCGTGCCCAGGACGATAGTGTCAGATCGTGATGGGCGGTTTACATCTAGGGAGTGGCGGTCAGTTCAGGCATACTTGGGCACATGACTGACTTTTAGCACAGCCTTCCACCCTCAGACGGACGGGCAGACAGAGCGCACAAATTAGACATTGGAAGACCTGTTACGTCTGTGCATTCTAGACCGAGGAGAGCCATGGGAGAAGATGCTGCCACTGGTAGAGTTCTCATACAACAATAGTCATCAGGCCAGTATAGGTATGGCCCCCTACGAGGCCCTATATGGACGGAGGTGCAGGACTCCCCTGTTATGGATACAGGATGAGGATCCAAAGGTCCTGGGCTCGGAATTTGTGGAGGACACCGAGCCCTAGGTGAGACTGATACGAGATCAGATGTTAGAGGCGCATGGCAGACAGAACAAATATTATGACGCACGACATCATCAGGTGGAGTTTCAGGTAGGAGATAGAGTGTTTTTGATGATACGGCCGATGCACGGAGTCTCTCGAGTTCGTGGACGGAGGAAGAAGCTCGGACTGAGGTACATGGGGCCCTACAGGATCCTGGAGCGGATCGGTACCTTGGCATACATGTTGGAGCTGCCACCAGAGCTGGAGGGCCTGCATGATGTCTTCCACGTCTCCTCCCTCAGGAGGGCCCTATTATGGCCAGAGCAGTAAATAGACACCACGGATGGGCCGGTAGCATCTGATCGGTCAGTGCACATGGAGCCGGTCCGGATTGACGATACGGTATGCGGGCCTTGCGCCGCAAGAAGCTCCCACTGGTCAAGGTTCTCTGGAGAAATCACGGCCAGGAGGAGCACACCTGGGAGCTGCAAGACTTAATGCATCAAAGATACTCGGAGCTCTTTGCCTCAGGTAAACTCTAATCTAAATTTTGGGTTGTTACAATTTATTACTTTGGTAGAAACCCCGTAGGCCTAACCTGAATTTCGGGGACAAAAATTTTTTTTATTATGTGTTGGGATTTATAACATCCCCCAGACAACTAGACCCCTAGGTGAATTTGTCATGAATAGGTCATGACAAGTCCTTTGTAGCTTAGGAACCTCCTTGACACAGACCAAAAGTAGGGATTGCAGCACCTTGGTCTGCAAATAGTAATTTCCAAATATTCAGCCTAGGGTTTGACTTAGGAAGCCTTAAACCCCCTCAAAACCCTAACCCTAGTTTAGGGCACCAAACCTAATTTAGAGTATTAGGCTATCAAATCACTTTAAAATCAATTGAAATTTGGGCAGGGTAGTTATCTGGTATAAATATTCCTAAATTAAATTTGGTGGAATTTTTGGGCTAATAAAATCAGTACTTCCTTTTCAACCCTAGATGTGCCTTTAAAGATTACTATATTGATTGTGAAGTTTATGTTTATTCAAAAATTGTGAAACCTTGGAATAGGACATTTTATATCATGATAGAGCCCTCTGTATTTTTGTTTAAATTTTTAGATGACTGTTTCAAGTACTTGCTTCATAAAATTATGATTTGTGATTTTTGATCAAAAATAGTAACAGAGCACCAATATTGTTAAGAAAATTATGAAATTAGGTCAGAGAGTGTTTCTAACCATTAGTATTATCTTGTAAATTTTCCATGATTTTTAGATGGATAAAACCAGTACTTACTTCACAAGTCTGTAAATTTGGAAGTTTACATTTAATTAGATTTAGAGCCCTTTATTTGTGAGAAAAATTGTAAAACTTGGTTACTGTTGATTATAGATTATTATCAGACTTCTGAAATTTTCTTATAATTATTAGATGAGTTTTTACAGTACTTTCTTCATTAACCAATGGTTATGGAATTAATGGTTATAAATTAAATTAGGGGCTACTATTCACTATAAAAATTATGTGACTACTTCTAGGGTGTTTTTAGGCCATGATAGTCCTACTGGAGTTTTATTATAATTTTTAGAACAATATAGCTGGCCTTTTCATCATTAGATATTATCACTAACCTTAAGTTCTAAATTATGAAAGGTAGGTCTAATCACATCTAAAAATTCTCAAACCTTGGATTTATTGTTTACATGTCACTTAGTATTTATCATAATTTTGTGGTGATTTATTTCTGACCTTAGAGAGCACTTCATGTTCAAAGTAGGGAATTTGGAGTGTAGGGTTAATTAAATTAAATGCTCACATAGTTAGGAAGATTTTGAAACTCTGGAGTTAGTCTTAATAGGTCATGATAGACTCCCAGTAATTGTTAGGGATCTACGGGAAGAGTAATTAGGGTACCCCCTAATGGGAACATCATGTAGCTTAGCATGGTTTGCATATACTGGATAGGTCAGAGATAGGTTGACTCGGAGAGCTCAAACACACTTACAGTAGTCACACTGAAATAAAAGAGAGGTTTGATCAAGGGTAGGAATCAATAATATTAAGTGCCTTGCGAAAGGGAACTTTGGGCGTAATCCCATCGTAGTTCCTAGTGCCTTCGAGAGCCCCTCATGGGGAATACCTTGGGCAGTCCTGGGCTAATGTAAACCTTACGGATAATATGGACAAGAGTAACCTCAATAATACCTCCACCTTGCACTCACACTTGTACACGTGATCAGACAAATTGGTAGTGAAAGGATAGCGTAGGCCCGTGTCCTAAGGGCTTATTGGTAGAGTTAAATCGACTCAGTATTGATTTGGAAGTCCGGGGAGCTGGATGCTCGGGGACATGGAAATGGAGACTTGTTTAGTCCAGGGAGCCGTGGGCTCGGGAACGTGGCGAACTAGTAGGCTCGGTAGTCTAAAGGGCTGGAGGCTCGGTACTATAATTAGATACAAACTGTAACGTCTGGCCCATTTAGACCAAGCCCACTACAGGGCTGCAGCCCAATACACCCCAATGCCTATCCCGCCTATTTTTCAGCAAGGCGCGTTGTTGGCGCTAGGTATCGAACCCGCAACCCTTGACAACAGTCTCTTTCAACAGAGTTCATCACCAACTAGCGCCAACAACGTGCCTGCAGCTCAGTTGGTGATGAACTCTGTTGAAAGAGAGTGTTGTCAAGGGTTGCGGGTTCGATACCTAGCGCCAACAACGCGCCTTGCTGAAAAACAGGCGGGAGAGGCGTTGGGGTGTATTGGGCTGCAGCCCTGTAGGGGCTTGGTCTAAATGGGCCGGACGTTACATAAAAAGTGCACTTTTTATGTAACGTCCGGCCCATTTAGACCAAGCCCGCTACAGGGCTGCAGCCCAATACACCCCAACGCCTCTCCCGCCTGTTTTTCAGCAAGGCGCATTGTTGGCGCTAGGTATCGAACACGCAACCCTTGACAACACTCTCTTTCAACAGAGTTCATCACCAACTGAGCTGCAGCTCAGTTGGTGATGAACTCTGTTGAAAGAGAGTGTTGTCAAGGGTTGCGGGTTCGATACCACTTTTTATGTAACGTCCGGCCCATTTAGACCAAGCCCACTACAGGGCTGCAGCCCAATACACCCCAATGCCTCTCTGATGAGTCCACATTTTACACTGATTTTTGGACTCATCTGGGCTAGTTTTATCGTCTTAGCACTACACTTGAGAGCCTTTATTGCTTATTTGTGCTTTTGTACCTATTTCACGATTAAGTGCACTGTAGGCCCGCTTCTGTGTGCTTTCTGTGTTTCCATTTTGTTGTTATTCTTTAGCCCTATCTCGGGGATGTGGTGTGCACGTTCTGGTGGCCTTTCTGCCCCTTCTGCTGGTACAGTGGTCATGTGCGTGCTCCGGAACTGCTCGGGAGACTCCGACGATGCAGGAATACTGCGCACGACCACTAGACTTACTGCGCATGACCACTGGTCGTGTGCCACTGTTCGTGCGCATTACACCCCCATTTTCATAACCCTGTCTCGGTAATCGCACGAGCACTGGCCATAGAGCGCACGACCACTGGTCGTGCGCCACTACTTGTGCGCTTTTATGCTGATGCTTCTTGTACAGGTTGCAGGTTTATTTGGAAAAGCCGCACGATCATCGACCTAAAGTGCGCACGACCACTGGTCGTGCGCCACTGCTCGTGCGCACTGCTTCTGCTGCCTTCGTATATAAGGCCCTGCTCTGCATTTTAGGTCAACTCCTGTCATTTACTGCGATCGGAGAGTGTGTGGGAATCGCCTTTTCACTTCTCCAGCTGCTCCATCACTTCCACCTTCGTCGGGAAGCCATTTCCAACTACTCTGAAGCTTTTCAACACTCTGGCGAAGCCCTCGGCCATTGATGACTTCAACTCCAAGCTTTCCTACAGAGTTGGTGAAGTAGATAACCTAGAGAACGGACTTAAAGGCCTTCGAGGTGATAGATCGTTGGTACCAGAAGCCTCCTTGGACTGAACCCGGAAGCGGATTGACAACTCGCTACTCCGGCCACGACCCGCGGTGGATCTTCATTCTCTTTTGGTTTACTCCTCTTCCCCTTCCTCTGTGTTATGAATGTTTTGAGCAGTGTAACGAACATTTTCATCCCTGAACATCAAGTTTATTTTCTAGTTAATGAAATGTTAGTCTCTTCTTATGCTTGTGAGTTCTGTCTGTGAATGCGCCTCGCTCACCCCACATCCACTTCATTCCTGTGCCTTGTTCGATTGCAATCCACACAAGAATGCTGCAATCCATTAGCTTCCCTTCCACTCGCCCAACTGAAGTTCGGCATAGCGGCTGACAAACCCACTTCACCTTGCGAAGCGGTGTCGTCGACCCACATAGCTTTTACTAGTTCAGTAGATCAAACATCCACAATCTCCCTAGTCCTCTATTTCCTTTGTGTTCTATTTTTAACTCTCATAACGATATTCTCGGTACTGTTGCCGTTCTACGCTAATTGCATTCATCAAGAGACCGACACTTGGGGATTTATTCCCAAAACTTTATTACTTGTGCGACCGGTGCACTTGCCGTATTTCACGCATCAAGTTTTTGGCGCCGTTGCCGGGGAATGCAACAATAGAGCGACTCCAGATGACTGCGAATGTCGTTATACGAGTTGTTTTGTTGTTTTTGATCCATTTGCTCTTATGTTGTTATTCCGCCAGATGGAATCGTTAGTTTTATTCGCAGAATCTATGCCAAGTAGTTGTATCCTTGATATTTGAAATCACTGTAATATTGTGAGCCAATTTCAATATCAATTGCCGTCATTGTGGAGACATCTCTCATGTTAGCGACAGATGCCCTCAGAAGTATAGTAGCCAGGAAATTCATGCATCGGCATATCGTCGACATAATCCGGTTAGCTACCGACCTGCGGAGCCATTGCCGCACTACTTTTATTCAGATTCAACACCAGTTGCACCGCCGAAGCCGGCTAAGCAGTGCCTTTTTTGTCGAAGCTGGGATCATGCATTGAAGGATTGTGTCGCGTACCTAGCTGAGCTAGCAGTGGATGACGAGCCGGATTTTCGGATTGTCTCCACTTCAACCTTGGGCAACATCCCTTCTGTATCGGGGTATGTGCCATTGCCATCTCTATGTTATGGAGAAGACATCCCAGGTATGTGCACCAATACATGTGCTTATCCCCATTCCAACACTGCTATTTATACTCCTGAAGTGCATACTTCAACTAGCATAGAATCTTTTAGTTGTGAAGAGCCATCGCTTAATGTCCTACCAAGCTTCGTGTCTTCACCTTCCTCTTTGCATAACATTCTTTCTTCTTCTGACCGTGCTGTTGAGATTGAATCGCAGGTGGAAAGTAGCATTTCCTGCGTTCTGTTAGATCCAGTCGAGGAGGACGACTCCGTGGTAGAGGTTTTGACCTCCATCCCATGTGAGGATGCCCGAGGCATGGACGAGGCAGATGTAGCTTCAGAACATTCCTGCACTAGTTTAGACAGCTGTTTGGAAGCATCCACAATTCCGCCGACGGGGGATGACTCCGGGATCATCCCTAAGATCGAGGTCTGTTTATGTTATTCTTCTAGTTTATTTCTTGACCCTGCTCTCGTGTCTACTCCCATGCAGGACCACATGGTGGAATTGGTCCAATCAGTACAAGGGCCTGTAATGCGGCCTCGGACTTATTGTAACTGGATGCAGATGGAGTTGGTGTCGATGGGCTTCCCAAGTGACTTTCTGCCCATGCCTGAAACTTCCGAGAGGTATACGTATACAGGTATTGGGGCTTATGTTCTCTCTCCGTTCTGGTACCCGCTACCGCAGCGTGACCTTGAACCTCTGCCTGAGCATTTCCAGTTTCATTCGCCCATCAGTTAGGAGATGCTCAGATTTTGTATAAGTCATGTTGGGAGACAATAAACCCAACAGTTATCTAGGATAGTGTTTCTTTTGTTACAATTTTTGTTTGTATTGCATTATTTGGGTGTGGTAGCCCAACTGTGTGTTGAGCTCTCTGCTGCACCACGTGGTCAGCAGTGTGAAATAGACTGAAAACTCAGGCGTGTGAAAAATTGCACGGCGCATGACCACTGGTCGTGCGCACTACTTATAATCGCACGACCACTGGTCGTGCGCATGCCCGGTTTCTTTTTATTTTCCAGCCGCTGTCCACTGTGTGTGCGCCCTAATTTCCCGCTTGGTCCGCTGCGCGTGCATTGTCGGCGCTCTTCTTCTTCTAATTCCTCTCCGGTGGTTCGTCTCTCTCTCCTCCGGTAGGATCCCTCAACTTCATATCTCCCTTCCTTACTTTGCTGTAATGGAAACTAGACGCCGCCCTATAGTCAATGCCAATCAACGATCCGGTCATGCTTCAGCAAGCCCTGCGCAGATTTTAGGAAGAATGGGAACTTTTGCTAAGGCAGAGCATACTCAACGTTATAATTCATTGAAGGACAAGCCATTCCTCTCTCAGCGGCTTGTTGACTAGAACGAGCTGCGTTTCATTGGGGATGACGGTGCATTAGCAGAGGCCGTGCTCATTCTCTACTCTTTTGATTTCTGGAGCAAGTTATTCGAGTGCGACGAGCTTGGCTTCCGGGAATTGACATTGGAATTCCTTTCCACATTCACTTGGGAGACAACGGCGGACAACCACTATCTCCCCACTTGTTCCTTTCGGATGATGGGAAATGTCTTCACGGTCACACTGCCCGAGCTTGCCATCCATGCAGGTGTCTATTCTGAGGCAGAGGCATCCCAGATTAATTTCCCTGCATTGTGCATTGATTTTCCAGAGGGTGTGACTCCACGGTCCGCTTGGCATTCTCTGACCGGAGGGCACGAGGAGTATGTAGCCCGCCGTGCCAAGTCAACAAAAATTGTCTCCCCCGCTCTCAGGTTTATGCAGCATTTGCGTAGTCATTCACTCACCGCTAGGGCCCTGAGCAAGAATGTGGTGGGGTAGCAGGATTTGATCTCCTTATCTAGCATGCAGCAGCAGTACCCCTCCATTTGGGGTGTATGCTGGCCTATTTATTCCACCACGAGGCCAGTTATGGTCTCGCGGGCGCGATCGGGGGTGCTTACTACATTACCCGCATTGCCAAAAGTTTGGGAGTTTGGAGCCAGCTACCTTCGATGGTACAGGTCACTGCCCCCTCCATGATCTCCAGGGCCAACCTGGTGAGTTGCCATTTGCTACGTGTGGTAGGGAGAAAAGGTGGCCGACAGTTTATTGTCTGCATGCCTGGTGATGCGCCTGCGGGTAGAGATGAAGGGGAAGATGAAGGAGAGCCGGGTGAATCTTCCGCTATGGGTAGGCGGAGTGCAGGAGTGCCACCGCAGCAGAGTCAACAACAACTGAGGCCGCCCATAAAGCATGAGAGGCAATCTAGCCGCCAGTCCAGCTCAGTTCAAGAGAGGGGTGTCCCATATTTATCCGAGTGCCTTGCTGATCTGGAAGCTTCCCAGTTTTGGATGCAGGATTTTATTTATCAGCAAGCAGTGTGAGGCGGGATGAACATTCAACCACCGCCCTCTCGTGTCGCCCCATCAGCACTTGGTCCACGTCCGTCGCCCATCGAGATTCATGACAGTAATAGTGAGGGGGAGTGAGTGGAACTCACCACAGAGCTAGTCTACCACGCCTTCTGTTTCTTTTCTTTTGTTTATATTTTCTGAGCAAAACTGCTACTATATTTTTCTGAGAGCCCATCTGGGAGCCGACTGTTGTCTTTTTTTTATGTATCGAACTCTCTATTTGAATTGCTAATACAGGTATTTGGTCCACCTTAAGGACGGTAAACAAAAGGGCTTTCGGGAGACAACCCAAGTTGGACCGTTCGGTCCTATGCTGTGTTTTGAGTTCGGTTTATTTCTTCATATATATATATATGTGTCCAGATTTTGTTTGGCATGCATCCTTTAATCGCAGGTGCAGGAATATTTGAGGCGCGACAACTTGGCCGCACTTGGACATCTCATTGCACGACTGGTATGCTCAATTTTGAGCATAGGTACTTCCTACCCTAGCTATTTATCCTATTTGGAATGCTTATTTTTACTCATTGTCAACTTTAAGTCTAGGGGGAGTATGCCTGTGGTCAATACACCGCACTTTCTATTGCATTCCAGTTTCTTATTTATTATTTCTTGCTTTTTATTGCACACACTAAATCACCCACACGAGTGCGCCCTTACCCACGCGCACAACCCAAGTTAAATTTATTGCTTTTGTGTAAACTTTAAAATAGTGGTACTGGCTTAGGATTTCAGGATTGAGTAGTTCGAAACTCATGCAGTGCTCCTAATCAAATACTCATGGTTTGTGTAGAGTTAGGATAGAACTAATTTTTTCTTTATGCTCCTAGATTTATTCTTTTCTGCTCACGTAAATATTATTTGTACTGCTCAAATTCTGAATCTGGGATAATCGAATGATAGTGTAAGAATGTGTGTAGCCGCCACTAGACTCGTATTGCTCGAGTCGGGGGGAAGGATCATCTTTCTCGGTGGCTAAGAACTTGCCCTAAGCTACTCTCGAAGCATTGGTGCACGGTTAGTTGAGCGTGAGCATGACGTAGGCCTTCTTTTTGGCTAGTTTGAGCCTTGTTTAGCCATTCCTACCTGTTAACCATTGCATGTCAAATTTGTGCCTACCCTTCCTTTGATCCAGCTCCACTCACTTTCACCAAGGCCTGAAGCTAAACCCATCTTCGCAATCAAATGCTTGAGCTGATTTGTATTTACTGTTTTGCCGAGGTTGTGATTAGTGGACATTGTTTTTGGGGGTGCTGATTTTATTCCCATTTGGATTGCTTCGTTTGGGGATTGCTAGCGCAGAAAAGAAAACAACAGTTTACGAAAATAGAAAGCTGATTCGCGCAATAAATATATATATATATATATATATATATATATATATATATATATATATATATATATATATATATATATGAAAGAATTGCTTTGAGATTTCGATCCCCATCCTCTTTATTGAATTTGGTCGGGTTCAGCCGTGTTCACTCCCGGATTTCAAGCTAAGTCTGGGGGTGTGTGCCCCATTCTTTTCTAAGTGGCTGTTTTGGTTTGGGTTGTTTTCGCTCGCTTTGGTTGCATAGAGCCTTCATGTTTATCTTTGACCACCAAGCCGTCGCCTAAGCCCCATTTCCTCCTACAATTCCTACTGATTCACGCTTGAGTCTAACCCGCACCGTGGAGAGTGTGTGAACGTGCAAGCGTATGGTCCCCGACATTGGTGGATTCCTTTGGAGGTGATCCTGAGTCCCGAACTTTGGCAATGCTCACCTTAGTGGCCTGCCTACTTTCTTCCTGCACATGATCGCACGATTCTCCAGAATTCTAAATTTGAGCAATTATAATATTTATTTACGTCTGTCGAATAGTTTAAACTACGTTGTATAATTAAAAAGTTTTTATATTATAACTTCTATACTCATGATATATTTGATTTCTCGTCTTACTTCTTTTTGAAGTTCCTGAGCCAGTTAGCTATCTTCGAGTCCATGGAGTAATGATTTGCTCGGGATGTGCAAATGGTTAAGTCTGGGGGTGTGATGAGTCCACATTTTACACTGATTTTTGGACTCATCTGGGCTAGTTTTATCATCTTAGCACTACACTTGAGAGCCTTTATTGCTTATTTGTGCTTTTGTACCTATTTCACGATTAAGTGCACTGTAGGCCCGCTTCTGTGTGCTTTCTGTGTTTCCATTTTGTTGTTATTCTTTAGCCCTATCTCGGGGATGTGGTGTGCACGTTCTGGTGGCCTTTCTGCCCCTTCTGCTGGTACAGTGGTCATGTGCGTGCTCCGGAACTGCTCGGGAGACTCCGACGATGCAGGAATACTGCGCACGACCACTGGACTTACTGCGCACGACCACTGGTCGTGCGCCACTGTTCGTGCGCATTACACCCCCGTTTTCATAACCCTGTCTCGGTAATTGCACGAGCACTGGCCATAGTACGCACGACCACTGGTCGTGAGCCACTACTCGTGAGCTGCAACTCAGTTGGTGATGAACTCTGTTGAAAGAGAGTGTTGTCAAGGGTTACGGGTTCGATACCTAGCGCCAACAACGCACCTTGCTGAAAAACAGGCGGGAGAGGCATTGGGGTGTATTGGGTTGCAGCCCTGTAGCGGGCTTGGTCTAAATGGGCCGGACGTTACATAACTGTAACGCCCCGGTTTTTCTGTGTTTTGTTCGATCTTTGGCTGACGTTACGATGACGTGTTTCCGGCTCTTTGCCGTTGTAGAGCGTGGTCTTAGCTCTTAGGGTTCCCTGTGTAGCCTGTTTGTAGTCTGTTAGCAAGATTCCCCAGCTAGACGGGGTCCGTTTGATGACTCGGTTGGGCCTCTTAGGGAATGCTTGTGTTTTGGCTTCAGGTGGTGATATCTCGGGTTGTGTTCGTCGAATGCTAATTTCGACTTCGCAGTTGTGTTCATAGCGTGGGTTTTTAGCTGCGATGTGAATTTCATCAATTTCCGAGATGTTTCGGGTCTCGTGTCGTTTTGATATTGAGTGTAAGTAATTAATATGTATTGATTGTTTATTATTAAACTGATGCCTATATATAGCCTTAGGTTCGAAATTAGGGCTCAGTTCTTAGCCTGTTTCATTTTCTCTTTTTTGGAAGAAGCCGCCGCCTGTATGAGAGGAAGAGAACCGCCGGACTACCCTAGCCTTCGGACGCCGATTCCTGGAGATTTAGCGGTCGAAATTCGATTTCGATAGTGGATCTGGACTGCCCTCGCCTGGATCTGCATTCTTTTTGTTCCTCGGCTTGGTGCTCTGCGGCTAGATCTGAGAGTGGGGGAAGTCGCCGTCCAAGCTTTTCTGGTATTGAGGCAAGTGATGTTCCCTCATCCTTGCCAATGTTGATCTTTGTCTTCTTTTTGATTAAATTTTATCTCTTCCCTGCTTAGATCTCAGGTGTACGTTAGGGTTCGTTCCCGATCATACCGTGGTTAGTGTAGAGAAGTTCCAGTTAAATCTCTGTTTTCCTGAGGGATTGTGTCTATTAGGGACAGATTTGGTTCGGTTCAGGTCGAGTAGTTGTATTGCCGATGGATGATGAAATTCTAGAGAGAGGCCTCATCCTCGTTTTGGTTGTTTGCTGGGTTTGGCGCCGGTGGCCAGTCGGGGTGTCGACACTTGGTGTCGACACCAGCTGCAGGGGTGTCGACACTTGGTGTCGACACCAGCAGCAGGGGGTGTCGACACCAGCTGCAGGGGTGTCGACACTTAGTGTCGACACCAGCAGTAGGGGGTGTCGACACTTGGTGTCGACACCAGCTGCAGGGGTGTCGACACTTGGTGTCGACACCAGCAGCAGGGGGTGTCGACACTTGGTGTCGACACCAGCTGCACGGGTGTCGACACTTGGTGTCGACACTAGCAGCAGGGGGTGTCGACACTTGGTGTCGACACCAGCAGCGGTGGTGTCGACACTTGGTGCCGACACCAGCAGTGGTTGTGTCGATACCTTGTGTCGACACCTGCTTGTCGTCGTGTCGACACAACGTGTCGACACTGGGTGCTGAGCTGGTTTTGGGGTCAGGTAGACTCGGGGTTGGTTCGGGTTAGGCGTGCAAGGCCGCGTTGGTTGGACCCGACGTTTTTGCCTTAGGTTCGTGTGTTTCTTAGGATCGTAAGTGTGACCTTTCCCTAGGGGGGGGCATTGGGTGTTCGGCTAGTTTCTGCATGCCGACTCTTGGGTTGTGGCAGGTGGTGGAGTTTTGGTGGCCTCTGGAGGGGTGGTTTTATGTGGAGAGCTGTGGCCACCGCCTTTTGCCCCGGTTTGGGTTGGTGTGTGGGGACCCTAAAGCTGCCACTGTTTGACCCCTTAGCCCTTTTTGGATCTGATTTTTGGTTATGTATTCAGATCCATGTTTTGACCACTGCCACTTACCCACGTGTTAGGACTGTTAGTCCCTTTCCTGTTTATGCTTTCTTTTCTTTTGGCATATATGTATATGTCTCGTTGCTATTGCAGACTCCTTTGGTAGGGCATAATGGTTTTATTGCTCGCATTTGGTGTGCTCTGCTGTGCTCTAGACAGTACTCTATTCTTACTGTCACCCCCTTTTCTTTTGCTTATAGCAGTTCGTTGCCGGGTTGGTAAACCCTTTTTCTTATTTTCTCATTAATCTATTGCTCAATTTGCCTTTTGATTATTTTCTTGCTGAGGTGCTCTTTTCTTGAATGCCTCAGGTCCAGGTTGTAGCCAGTTCAGCAGCTAGTTCTTTTGGAGGGGCTTGTTGTTGACCTCTTGGGTAGCTGGGGTAGCTTGTAACGCCCCGAAACTCAAAGGAGCAAAAGGGGAATAATTTGGGCCAGTTTGAGTTCTGGCTGCAGGCACACGGCCTGGGACACGGGCGTGTCCCAGGGCGTGTCAAGCCTGTGTCGACACTAAGGCGTGAAGTCGACACTTTGGTCTCGACATTGTGTCGAGACTGGGCACACGGCCTGCGACACGGGCGTGTCGCAGGGCGTGTCGACCCGTGTCGACACTTAGCCGTGAAGTCGACACAGTGCTTTGAAGTTGTGCCGAGACACGGCACACGGCCTGCGACACGGGCGTGTCGCAGGGCGTGTCAACCCGTGTCGACACTCGTCCCGCGAAGTCGACACTTTGGTGTCGACAGTGTGTCGAGACATGGCACACGGCCTGCGACACGGGCGTGTCGCAGGGCGTGTCGACCCGTGTCGACACTTAGCCGTGAAGTGCCGAGACCTTGTACACGGCCTGGAGCCCAGGCGTGTCAAGGTGACACGGGCAAGGACACGGGCGTGTCCGAACCCGTGTCAGCGCTCGGGTTGGAAACGGGAGAAATTGATGGGGTACACGGCCAGATACACGGCCGTGTCAGTTGGAACACGGGCGTGTCAGATCGAACACGGGCGTGTTCGATACCCGTGTGAGGTTCCAGGTGATTCGATTTTGACGGCGAATGAGGCACACGGCCCTGGACACGGGCGTGTGCCAGGCCGTGTTCGGCCCAGATTGGGCATTTCAGCCCCGAATCAAAGCCGCTCGTTTTCTTAGGTTGAGATCCGACGGCTGGGGATGGTTCCTGAGAGTATATACTCGGGTTTGACTTAGAAAAATCCACACTTTTCACCCTTTATCATCTCTCCAAACCCTTGGAGAAAGAGGAAAGCCATTGGAGGAAGAGGAGCTAGATCGGCCATTGTAGGAGCTTCGGAGCTCCGAATCGCAAGCCGACTCCGGATCCACGGAGGCAACGCAAGTGCGGTGATTTCTATCCAATTACTTTTCGATGGCGCCAAAGAGGAACGCAAGGGTAACGATCCTCACTTTTGAGCATGATAGCTCTCTTTCTTTGCATAGGAAGCCCCCTCTCGCGAGTTTGCGAAGAGTTGGAGGCGTTCCTTCGGGTAGATATGTAAAGTCCCCGTTGTTTAGCGTCCGTATGCGAGAACGGACATAGGCATTTTGGTTGAAGCCTACCCGGACATGTAGTTCGGATCGGTGATGTTGCATTGCATAAGGCCGGAGAAGACTCCGTGCTATTTGGTGTTTTCGGGTTTTCTACGCGGTAGATTGCAGCAGGGAGCCTTGGGGACTAACCCAAAGGTGCACCCGGAAAACTGGGCGGACACGAGGTCTTGCCAACTTGGTGGCTTGGAAGCCAACTTGAACATAACGAGGTTATGTGACTTGCGGTAGAATGGGACTCGGTGAAAGTTTGACCCGCGCATATGGCTTAAATTGTCGTTGCGATGTGAGCACGGGTTAGATGGAGCCGTACCCGCTTTATGTCGTCCGGTTAGAGCGACCTAAGGTTACATGGGACTCGCCGTTGGCATAAATGGGGGTCTTCGGTGGTCCATGGCTTAATTTGACGTGACCAATACCATGAAGACAAATTGCTCATAGGAATGGCCGTCCAAGAGGCGGTGGTGAGTCCGGAATGTTCATGGCTTTATTTGACGTAACATCGACCGGTTCACCGAGAATGTGCCCTGAGTGCACGGGACGTGTGGCCGTACGAGCCAACGTCTGTGATGAAATGGCTATGATTATATGCATTGCTCGCTTGTGCTAATGAAATGCAGGGAAGGAGCATCGCCGCCCCGAGTTGGGGGCGGGATCGTTATAATTTGGTCAGCATTGCTGACCGTTGCTTTGTTTGCCACCGTGCGGTGGTTTGTTTGCTTGCAGGTGCAGCTGGACCAAGCGGTCAATAGCGGGCTAAAGCCCATTTTGCGAAGCTGGCCCTCGAAGGCCCGAATGGAAATGTTTTATGTTTTGTTCATGTATGGCCGGCCTGCGTGCCGAGGTTTGGAAATCATGTAAAAGACAAGTGAAACATTTTGTAAGGCCTTAAGGCCGACTTTTGAGTATTTTGTAATAACATTCCTATTATCTTGCTAGTGGACATTCATGCTTGTGCTGGGTTCTTGTTTTGCAACTTTAATAAATTGCTTCCGCTAGAATGCTCTGTGTAGGACGTTGAGATTGGTTGGATGGTTTCCATACGTAACCACCCGGTCTGTCTGTGGTATATGGCGTCGGGCCCCGGCCGGACCTACTGCTATATGCTATGCGACGGATAGGGGGTGTTACAATTTGGTATCAGACTACTGGTTTTGGTCGGGCTTAAAGTGAATTCGTGGGCGAATTCTTTTTAAGGGGTGGTGAGCACATTGTGTGCGTCATCGTTATAACAGTAAAAAGAACCCATGAATGTCCACTTAGGAATGAAAATACTCGTGTTTGAGGAACCTGCGTGTTCCTATAATTGCTGTTTGCAATTTATTTGGTCGCTTAACGGTGTTTTGTACCACTATAGGTGACCCGAAGTGGTGTTGGGCCGTCAGAACGCCGAGGTTCTGAGGCTAGTAGTGCACCAGAAGTTGCTCCCGCAACACCTTTGTCGGCAGAAAATATACGGTTGGTGGCTGAAGCGGTGTTAGCCGTGATCAATGCGCAGCCTGGAAGGCAGGCGCAGCAGCCCGCTCCTGTGTTGGAGCAAGTACCTCTTCAAGAGGCGGAGCCGAGGAGGATGGAGCAAGTGGTTGTAGAACCAATAGTGCCAAGGAGGGCGACTGAGAGGCAGTTGAAGCATGTAATGAGCTTTAACCCTCCGTTATTCTCGGGGTTGGGAACCCCATCTCAGGCTGAAGACTGGCTCTCTAGGGTGAAGAGAGTCATGACAGCGACGGAGACGGAGGAGTGGCAGATGACCACCATTGCTACGTTCCTGCTGGACGGTGAAGCGAGGATGTGGTGGGAAGGTTTGGAGCTGCATCATCTGCGAGGTAGACAACTGATAGACGTTCCGATGGAAGAGTTCTCGGAATTGTTCTTAGCAAGATACCTCCCTTCTACTCAGAGGATTTCAATGGAGAATGAGTTCCTGAGGTTGGTACAGGGTGAGAGGAACGTGGATGAATATCTCCACGAGTTTACGCGGTTGAGTCGTTATGCTAGCTCCACCATCATGGATGAGGAGCGCAAGACTAATCGTTTTTATGAAGGCTTAAGGGATGAGCTGAGGTTGTTACTGTCGGGGCCAATGACGCAGGGTTTCTTAACCTTGGTCAATACGGCCCGGTCCTTGGAAAAGGACATGAAGAATGTACAAGCGAAGAAAGGCTTGGGTGAAAAGAAATCTGAGTTCAGAGTGCCGACTAATTCAAAGTCCGGCTATCGAAGGGCTTTCAAGAAGCATAGGACTTCGGGTCCAGCTCCTTCTGGTGCTTCTGGGGCGACTACGAGTCGGACCCCGGGCGCGTGCTTTACTTGTGGCAAGACAGGGCATTTCGCCCGTGATTGTTGGAGCGGACGTCCTAAGTCCGAGAGGAGGCCAGGAGCTACCTACGAAGAGAAGGGAAAGGCGGTGGAGTCGACCGCATCCCACTATGCTCCGGCCCAACCAAGGGTTTATAATCTTGGCCAACAGGAGGCCATTAAACAAGCTGACGTGGTGACAGGTACGGTTTAATTTATAGCAAGTCAATTCCTTTATATGCTTGTTATGTATGTGTTACCTTACCACTGCTTGTTTAGGATTCGTATTGATTTGTGAAAACCCGGCACGAGCACTCTTTGATACGGGAGCTTCACACTCCTTCTTGTCCGAAGGATTTATATCACGCATCGGAGTCCCTTCTTCGATGGCGAAGGACAAGTTGGATGTGTTGTTGCCCAATGGGTGTTCGATGCGAGCGGTTAGGATCTGCGAAGTTAAAGTTCGTATTGGAGAGCAGGAGTTTGACCTGCGGGCGTCCTTACTTCCGTTGGTGGAGTTCGACGTCATATTTGGAATGGACTGGCTCTCGGAGCAGCAGGCCCATATAGATTGCGGTAGCAAGGAAGTAAAGCTGGGAGCAAGTCGTGAGACGACGTTTACGGGCTTAAAGGGGTCGAGCAAGACGTTGATGTCTGCTCTTCAGGTGGTGAAGGCGGTTCGTGCTGGAGCAGAACTGTTCTTTACACTAGTGGAGGTTGCAAAGCCGAAGCCCGCGATGGATTGTATTTCAGTGGTATCGGAATACCCTGATGTGTTCCCCGCAGATCTTCCTGGAGCCCCGCCACAACGGGAGATAGATTTTACTATCGAGCTAGTGCCAGGTGCAAAGCCTGTGTCACGATCTCCGTATCGGCTAGCGCCTAAGGAAATGGCGGAGCTGAAAGTACAGTTGCAAGAGTTGTTGGAGCAAGGGTATGTGCGCCCGAGTTCTTCGCCTTGGAGCGCACCGGTCCTCTTTGTTAAGAAGAAGGACGGAAGCTTGAGGTTGTGTATTGATTATCGGGAGCTAAATAAGCTGACTGAGAAGAACAAGTATCCGATCCCCCGGATTGATGATCTCTTTGATCAGTTAGTCGGGTCGACGGTGTACTCGAAGTTAGATCTCAAGTCTGGGTACTATCAGCTGCGGATAAGGGAGAGTGATATCCCGAAGACAGCGTTTAGTACGAGATACGGGCATTATGAGTTTACGGTCATGCCGTTTGGGCTGACTAATGCGCCGTCAGTATTTATGGATTTGATGAACAGGACGTTCAGGGAGTACCTAGACCATTTCGTGATCGTCTTCATCGACGATATTTTGGTGTACTCGCAAAGTGAGGAGGATCACTTCAAGCATCTCCATTTGGTGTTGGAGACACTCAGGAGAAACCAGTTGTATGCCAAGTTCTCGAAGTGCGAGTTTTGGCTATCCTCAGTGGCGTTCCTCGGGCATATAGTGAGTGGAGAGGGTATTGCTGTGGATCCGGCGAAGATTGTTGCGATACGGGAGTGGCCTGAGCTTGCTACGGTAGCAGAAGTCCGGAGCTTTTTGGGGCTTGCCGGTTATTATAGGCGCTTCGTAGAGAACTTCTCGCGGATAGCGCTACCTCTCACTACTTTGACGAGGAAGGAGCATAAGTTCGTTTGGACGCCGGAGTGCGCGCGAGCTTTTGAGGAATTGAAGTGTCGGTTGACCACGGCGCCTGTGCTGAGTTCGCCGGTTGGAACCGAAGGCTATGAGATATATAGCGATGCTTCGGGCAGCGGTTTGGGTTGCGTGCTACTGCAGCACGGCAGCGTGATAGCTTATGGCTCGAGACAGCTAAAAGTGCACGAGAGGAATTATCCGGTCCACGACTTGGAGTTGGCGGCCGTGATTTTTGCCTTGAAGCTGTGGAGACACTATTTGTACGGTGTGAAGATTGATATCTACACCGATCACAAGAGCCTAAAGTATTTGATTGATCAGAAAGATCTGAATATGCGGCAGCGTAGGTGGATGGAGTTCCTGGGGGACTATACTTTCAAGATCCACTACGTGCCTGGCAAAGGGAATGCGGTTGCGGACGCGTTGAGTCGCCGAGCCCCAGCTCAAGCGAATTGGCTATCAGTGCATGATGGGCGGTTGGTGCAGGAGCTGGAGGCGTTGGAGATTGTTTGTGTGGATAGGCAATCTAGTGCTGAAGCAGTGCTGAATTGGACTGAAGTCCAATATGACCTGGCTGATCGGATTCGGCAGGCTTTGGATATGGATGCTCATATGAAGCAGTTCATGATAGAGGCTCTGGATGGGTCAAATTCCCAATTCGTTGTGGAGGACGGATTGCTGTGGAAGGACGGTCGTTTGTGCGTCCCAAGTGTGGGCAATTTACGGGTGGAGTTGTTGTACGAGGCGCATCATACCAAGTACTCGATTCACCCGGGGAGCACGAAGATGTACCGCGACGTCAAGAAACTGTTTTGGTGGCCGGGTTTGAAAAAGGATGTGGCGCTATATGTAGCGAAGTGCCAAACCTGCGCCTTGGTAAAGGCGGAGTGCCAAAAGCCGGGAGGATTTCTTAAGTCCTTGCCTATTCCGGAGTGGAAATTCGACGACATCTCTATGGACTTTGTGCATGGTTTGCCAAGGTCGCAAAAGGGGAACGACGCCATTTGGGTGGTGGTCGATCGATTAACAAAGGTGTCGCATTTTATTCCGCATAGGAAGGATGATCCGGTGGAGAAGCTGGCGAAGCTTTATGTGGATAACATAGTGCGGCTTCATGGTGTGCCCCGCAGCATCGTGAGTGACCGAGATGGGCGGTTCACGTCCAATGATTGGAGGCTGGTGCAGCAAATGTTGGGAACAAAGCTGAAGTTTAGCACAGCCTTCCATCCGCAAACGGATGGGCAGACCGAGAGGGTCAATAGAACGATGGAAGACATGCTTCGCATGTGTGTCTTGGACTTTGGAAAGCAATGGGAGGACCACCTTTATTTGGTGGAGTTCGCATACAACAACAGCTACCAAGCAAGTATTCAGATGGCGCCTTTCGAGGCCCTATATGGTAGAAGATGTCGCACGCCGTTGTCTTGGTTAGAAACGGGCGAGTCGAAGTTGTATAAGCGATCGGAAGTGGATGATGCTACTTCTTTGGTGAGAACCATTCGGGAGAGGTTGCTTATCGCTCAGGACCGGCAAGCAAAGTACTATAATGCCAAGCACAGGAACGTGGAGTTCGCTGTGGGCGATTATGTATACTTGAAGATCAAGCCGTTCAAGGGTGTCTCGCGGGTGCGGCGATTGAAAAAGCTAAGCCCGAGGTACCTTGGACCGTTCGAGGTTCTGGAGCGAGTAGGAGAAGCGGCCTATCGGCTGAAGCTTTCAATGGAGCTAAGTGGTTTACATGATGTATTCCATATTTCGGTGCTTCGGAAGGCGGTGCAAGAGCCTACGCAAGTGATCGCGGCCAATCAAGTGCCGGTGGATAGTGGGCTAACGACAAAAGTCAAGCCCGTGCGGATTGAGGACTCGGAGGTCAAGCGGCTACGCAATAAAGAGATCAGGATGGTCAAAGTCCGGTGGGACAATTGCGGTCGTGAGGAGCTCTCTTGGGAGCGAGAGCAGACGATGCTTGACGAATATCCGGAGTTGTTCCGCTCAGGTACAAATTTTAGTTTTGGTACATGTTTTTCCCTTTATGTAATTTCGTGGGCGAAATTCTTTTAAGAGGGGTAGAGTTGTAACGCCCCGAAACTCAAAGGAGCAAAAGGGGAATAATTTGGGCCAGTTTGAGTTCTGGCTGCAGGCACACGGCCTGGGACACGGGCGTGTCCCAGGGCGTGTCAAGCCTGTGTCGACACTAAGGCGTGAAGTCGACACTTTGGTCTCGACATTGTGTCGAGACTGGGCACACGGCCTGCGACACGGGCGTGTCGCAGGGCGTGTCGACCCGTGTCGACACTTAGCCGTGAAGTCGACACAGTGCTTTGAAGTTGTGCCGAGACACGGCACACGGCCTGCGACACGGGCGTGTCGCAGGGCGTGTCAACCCGTGTCGACACTCGTCCCGCGAAGTCGACACTTTGGTGTCGACAGTGTGTCGAGACATGGCACACGGCCTGCGACACGGGCGTGTCGCAGGGCGTGTCGACCCGTGTCGACACTTAGCCGTGAAGTGCCGAGACCTTGTACACGGCCTGGAGCCCAGGCGTGTCAAGGTGACACGGGCAAGGACACGGGCGTGTCCGAACCCGTGTCAGCGCTCGGGTTGGAAACGGGAGAAATTGATGGGGTACACGGCCAGATACACGGCCGTGTCAGTTGGAACACGGGCGTGTCAGATCGAACACGGGCGTGTTCGATACCCGTGTGAGGTTCCAGGTGATTCGATTTTGACGGCGAATGAGGCACACGGCCCTGGACACGGGCGTGTGCCAGGCCGTGTTCGGCCCAGATTGGGCATTTCAGCCCCGAATCAAAGCCGCTCGTTTTCTTAGGTTGAGATCCGACGGCTGGGGATGGTTCCTGAGAGTATATACTCGGGTTTGACTTAGAAAAATCCACACTTTTCACCCTTTATCATCTCTCCAAACCCTTGGAGAAAGAGGAAAGCCATTGGAGGAAGAGGAGCTAGATCGGCCATTGGTAGGAGCTTCGGAGCTCCGAATCGCAAGCCGACTCCGGATCCACGGAGGCAACGCAAGTGCGGTGATTTCTATCCGATTACTTTTCGATGGCGCCAAAGAGGAACGCAAGGGTAACGATCCTCACTTTTGAGCATGATAGCTCTCTTTCTTTGCATAGGAAGCCCCCTCTCGCGAGTTTGCGAAGAGTTGGAGGCGTTCCTTCGGGTAGATATGTAAAGTCCCCGTTGTTTAGCGTCCGTATGCGAGAACGGACATAGGCATTTTGGTTGAAGCCTACCCGGACATGTAGTTCGGATCGGTGATGTTGCATTGCATAAGGCCGGAGAAGACTCCGTGCTATTTGGTGTTTTCGGGTTTTCTACGCGGTAGATTGCAGCAGGGAGCCTTGGGGACTAACCCAAAGGTGCACCCGGAAAACTGGGCGGACACGAGGTCTTGCCAACTTGGTGGCTTGGAAGCCAACTTGAACATAACGAGGTTATGTGACTTGCGGTAGAATGGGACTCGGTGAAAGTTTGACCCGCGCATATGGCTTAAATTGTCGTTGCGATGTGAGCACGGGTTAGATGGAGCCGTACCCGCTTTATGTCGTCCGGTTAGAGCGACCTAAGGTTACATGGGACTCGCCGTTGGCATAAATGGGGGTCTTCGGTGGTCCATGGCTTAATTTGACGTGACCAATACCATGAAGACAAATTGCTCATAGGAATGGCCGTCCAAGAGGCGGTGGTGAGTCCGGAATGTTCATGGCTTTATTTGACGTAACATCGACCGGTTCACCGAGAATGTGCCCTGAGTGCACGGGACGTGTGGCCGTACGAGCCAACGTCTGTGATGAAATGGCTATGATTATATGCATTGCTCGCTTGTGCTAATGAAATGCAGGGAAGGAGCATCGCCGCCCCGAGTTGGGGGCGGGATCGTTATAATTTGGTCAGCATTGCTGACCGTTGCTTTGTTTGCCACCGTGCGGTGGTTTGTTTGCTTGCAGGTGCAGCTGGACCAAGCGGTCAATAGCGGGCTAAAGCCCATTTTGCGAAGCTGGCCCTCGAAGGCCCGAATGGAAATGTTTTATGTTTTGTTCATGTATGGCCGGCCTGCGTGCCGAGGTTTGGAAATCATGTAAAAGACAAGTGAAACATTTTGTAAGGCCTTAAGGCCGACTTTTGAGTATTTTGTAATAACATTCCTATTATCTTGCTAGTGGACATTCATGCTTGTGCTGGGTTCTTGTTTTGCAACTTTAATAAATTGCTTCCGCTAGAATGCTCTGTGTAGGACGTTGAGATTGGTTGGATGGTTTCCATACGTAACCACCCGGTCTGTCTGTGGTATATGGCGTCGGGCCCCGGCCGGACCTACTGCTATATGCTATGCGACGGATAGGGGGTGTTACATAGCTGATCCCCATTTTTGTGAGGTAGTTCTTTACTTTTCTGTATAGACATACATACTCGCCAGTGAGTTCGTGTCAGGTTGTTGACGCCCACTGGTGGCTTCTTGCGATGCTGGGTATGAATTTAAACTGCTTTTTTTGCCTATTTGTGGTTGGTTACTTGCCTCTGGGAAGGATTTATTCTAGGTTGCATGTTAGATATTTTAAAACCTAAAGGCACTATTATATGTACCCCATGCATAACATGTTTCTAAAATAATGACACTATTTTTCCTCAGCGTAAAACACTATCTTTCATATATACTATATTCACCTTAGAGTCGTGCAGACCATGAGTCGTCCCCCGGGGACACTTGCGCTCATTTAGGGCGTCAACTTAATTGAACCAAAGTATTTTCTGCTGTGTATAAATATAATTTTAATTGTGGACTAGCTGAACCACCGTGCCGAGGGATACGGCCATTCAACATAACTGGTTTTCTTTCATATTAATCTACGATTTTCCTTAAAATCTAAAGTCTGGAGTTTTGCCTGAACGTGTGCAGTTATCCATGCACGACGTGACATCACGGCACGTGCTTTCTCTTGCTCTGGTACGATTTTTATCGTTGAGAAAATGCGGGTTGCGACAGTTGGTATCAGAGGGAGGTTGCTTGACAAATGGTTGGGCAACCTTTCCCTTATCTGCATTAGTGGTTAGTGTCATGCCATTCACACACCGATATATCATCAGCACGTCTTGGCCGAAGCACGAACACTACACTCATGAGCATAAAGAAGTATACAGGGCATATTATGTAGTATGGGATGCATAATATGTGTTTGTATATGGATCCACCATAAGAGGCAACATGTGAGGGTTATGTAGTATGAGATGCATAACCTCACCACATGAATGCGGCTAGCACGTTTTCTTTTTGTTGCATGGGAATGTTATGTAGTATGGGATGCATAACATTTTCATGTGTACGCCGCCCATGGTATGCACTAAGGCTTTTGTTTTTTTAGAATGCATAGCACATCATGCATAGCATAACATTTCATAAGCACAACGTGCCAAGCTAAAGATTTGCAAGATGACATATGTACACACATGGTTTTGAGTCAAAAAGAATACAAATACATGCATTCATGGTTTAGGCACATGAGTTAGTTTGATGGTGGTGAACCATCTTAGGTTAAGCATAACATCATCATGGTGAAAACAACTCCCAGAGCAAGTTTAGCAGTTGAAGTTCATATTTAAGTGTGTTTGTCTGTACCGGGTAGTTTTGTTCTAGCTGTTGGGCTAGGTTTTGTCTAAAGCTTGTGCGATCATAGGATGGCGAGACGTCCTGCGACGAGATCGACCCCCAATCCGAGGGTGAGACGTTAGGAGCGCAGAGCGAGGCATTGGTAGAAAACCTGCGGCAGAGTAACGAGGCCTTATCGAGGCAGGTAGTGGCTATGCAGGCTCAGATTTAGTCTCTTGTGGTGGCAGGACAGACTCCGAGAGTTCAGGACCCCGCTGAGGGGGTAGCTGTTCCTGCCCCTCCCGCTCCTCCCGTGCCTTTGGTTGTGGTGCCCCCGGAGATGACATTCATATCCCAGTTTCAGCGGCTTAGGCCACCTACTTATGATGGGCAAGCAGATTTCATGATTTTGGATGACTGGCTGATTACCATTGAGGAGATGTTCTCTTACTCAGGGATTACGGAAAATCAGAGAGTGATGCTCGCTGCCTACCAGCTCAAGGGCTTAGCAAAGAATTGGTGGCTGAGGGAGAAAGAGAGCTTAGTGGCAGGATGCACTTGGGAGTCATTTAAGGTGATGTTGTTAAGTAAGTTTCTGCCTTCAGTCGAGCGGGACCGGCTAATGAATGACTTTCTTCATTTAAAGCAGAGGAAACTCACGGTTAGTGGGTATAAGATTGAGTTTAGTAAGTTGAGTCGGCTTGCTCCAGGTCTGGTGAGTGTTGAGGCGGACCGAGTTAAGCGATTTCTGGGTGGACTAAGAAGCGACATTCAGCAGTTAGCGAATGCCTATGGAGCAGTCAGTTATGCCAGCATGGTTGAAGCTGCCTTGAGGGTTGAGGCCATTGAGAATGCCAGGAATAGAGGCCAGCAGTTAAGGAAGGATAAGCGGAAGCCCGGTGGAGGGAAGAGCCCTCAGGAACCTGATGCTTACTCGTGAAAGAGGATCAAAGAGATTTGTAGCTTTTGTGGCCGGCCAGGCCACCCCTTTGAGAAGTGTTTCAAAAGGTTGGGAGCACAGAAGAAGGAACAGGTGCACGCAATTCAGGGTGTTTCCAGGGGAGACTTGGTGTGTGCCTTGTGTGGAAGGAAGGGGCATGAGGCTGCCCGTTGTTGGTTAAAAGATAAGGTCTGTTTTCAGTGCGGCCAGAAGGGTCATCTCAAGACAAGGTGCCCTCAGACCCAGCCTATTCTGCAGCCAGTTCCCCTCCAGGCTTTGTCACCGCCTCAGCAAATGGATAAAGGAAAGGGGAAGCTGAATGTGCTTTTGGCAGACGAAACGAAGACCTCGACCCAGGTTATCTCAGGTTCGACTCCTCCCGAGTCGTTTCGTTACATTCCTTTTTTTGGTTGTAGTTTTCGTTTTAGCGCTTGTTGCCTTAGATGCGTGTGCAATTCGTAGGACGATTTAAGGTAAAGAACCGCTGGGCGCGCGTTCTCTTTGATTCCGGCGCTACCCACTCATTTGTGGCTAGAGCCTTCGTGGAGCGGTTCAGTTTGGGCCTAGATCGTGTTGGTGGTGCCTTCTGCGTTAAGTTCCCCTCTGGTGACTCTGTGGTTACGGACCTGGGTGTCCTCAATTGTCCAATTTTGTTGGGAGATTTTCTAGCCAAGGCAGATCTGAAGGTGATTGACCTGGAGGACTTCGATGTTATTTTGGGCATGGACTGGTTTTCAAGGTACGATGTTGTGATCCAGTGCAAGGGTAAGCGCTTGGACTTAGTCAAAGACAACGGTCAGCCAGGGAGCGTTTATGGGTATTCCCTCCAGGAGTCTCCAGTCATTTCTACGGTGCGTGTTCGGAAGTTGCTTGATTCTGGTTGTTTTGCCTGTGTGGTCTCTCTGGTAGGGACGATTGTTAGTGTGCCCTGCTTGGAAGAGATTCCTATAGTGTGTGACTTTTCTGATGTGTTTCCTGACGATCTTCCCGGTCTTCCACCCGATCGAGATGTCGAGTTTGCCATAGATTTGGAGCCAGGCACACGTCCCATTATTAAGGCGCCGCACCGGATGGCCCCGCGAGAGCCGGAAGAGTTGCGAATTCAGCTGGATGAGTTGTTGGCAAAAGGCTTTATAAGGCCGAGTTCTTCACCTTGGGGTGCACCAGTGCTGTTCGTTAAAAAGAAGGATGGGTCGATGAGGTTATGCATCGACTATAGATAGCTGAACAAGGTTACTATTAAGAACAGGTACCCTTTGCCGTGAATCGACGATTTGTTTGACCAACTGCGTGGTAGTGCCGTGTTTTCCAAGATAGATCTCCGTTCGGGCTATCACCAGTTGAGGATTCGGCAGTCAGATGTTCCGCGGACGGCATTCCGCTCTCGTCATGGGCATTTTGAGTTTTTGGTTATGTCATTTGGTTTGACTAATGCGCCCTCAGCTTTTATGAATTTGATGAACAGAGTTTTAAAGGATTTTCTAGATAAGTTTGTAATTGTCTTTATAGACGATGTTTTGGTGAATTCTAAAGATGTAGAGGAGCATGACCGACATTTGCGGCTGGTCTTGGCGACTCTGAGAGACCATAAGCTATATGCCAAGCTGAGCAAATATGAATTTTGGTTGCCTCAAGTTTCTTTTCTAGGCCGTGTGATTAATAATGAGGGAATATCGGTGGACCCAGAAAAGATCGCTGCTGTTATGGAATGGGCGAGACCTGTTACCCCCAAAGAAATCAGAAGATTCTTGGGTTTTACTGGTTATTATAGAAGATTTGTAGAAGGCTTCTCTACCTTGTCCGCGCCGTTGACCAAGTTGACGCAGAAGAATGTAGCCTTTATATGGGATGGCATGTGTGAGAAGGCTTTTGAGGAATTAAAAAGAAGGTTATGTTCAGCTCCAATTTTGTCTTTGCCTACTGAAGATAGTGAGTATGATATATATGTGGATGCGTCGCATGTCGGACTGGGCTGCGTATTGATGCAGGGCAGGAAGGTGATTGCGTACGGGTTAAGACAGCTAAAGACTCACGAGAGGAATTACCCTACGCATGACCTGGAGTTTGTAGCTGTGATCTATGCGCTGAAATTGTGGAGGCATTTGCTATATGGCGCGCAGTGTAAGATTTTCACGGATCATAAGAGTTTGAAGTATGTCTTCACTCAGAAAGAATTGAATCTGCGCCAGCGGCGGTGGTTGGAGTACGTGGCCGACTATGATGTTGAAATCTAGTATCATCCGGGCATGGAAAATGTGGTGGCCAATGCCCTGAGTCGGAAGTCAGGTAAGATTTTCAATCTCTCCGCCGAGCGTCTAGTGGAAGATTTTCTTTTGATGGGCATTTCTGTGGGAAGCTGCGATTCGCAGAGTAGCTTGGCAGTGGCAGAACCTTCGTGGATTGCGCTTACGAGACTGCATCAGAAGGACGATCCTGATATCCTGCATTTGTATCTTCGAGCTGAAGAAGGTGAATTACCAGATTTCTCTATAGATGATGCGGGTACCTTGAAGTACCATGGCAGGTTTTGCATCCCCGCGGTTGGAGATGTTCGGGATATGGTGTGCAGAGAAGCCCACGGATCTAGTGTCGCCTACCATCCAGGGTCTACCAAGATGTATCATGATTTAAAACAGATTGCCTGGTGGTATGGGATGAAGAAGAACATAGCCAGATTTGTTTCAGAGTGTTTCACTTGCAAGCGTGTGAAAGCCGACCATGGGAGGCCTGGTGGCAAGCTGACTGCCTTGGAGATTCCGATGTGGAAGTGGGAGAGTATCTCGATGGATTACATTACAGGCTTACCGAGATCTCCTAAGGGGCATGATTCAGTCTGGGTAATCATGGACAGATTGACGAAGAGCGCTCATTTCGTACCATTTAAGATCGATTATCCGATGAGGAAGATAGCCGAGCTGTATCTGGACGAGGTTGTCAGATTGCATGGTGTACCCGTAAGTATCATATCAGATCGAGACTCCAGGTTCACGTCTCGTTTTTGGAAGAGCTTTCAAGAAGGGTTGGGTACAAATTTGAGATATTTTACGGCTTATCATCTGCAGACCAATGGTCAGACAGAGCGAGTAAATCAGATTGTGGAAGATATGATCCGATGTTATATTCTGGACCACGGAGGAGCATGGGACGAGCGCTTGCGGCTTATGGAATTCGCATATAACAACAGTTATCAAGAAAGCTTGCAAATGGATCCTTTTGAAGCTTTGTATGGGAGGTGCTACAGGACTCCCTTGTTTTGGGCTGAGCTTGGCGAGGGACCTTTGTTGGTTCCAGAAGCGCTCGAGGAGATGGAAACCGCTGTGAAGCTTATTCGAGAAAAGCTTCGGATAACCCAAGAGAGGTATGAGAAGAACGCCAATCGGCGTAGATCGGACTTGGAATTTACCGTGGGGGACTCGGTGTTCTTAAAAGTCTCCCCGTTGATTGGAGTCAAGCGGTTTGGCAAGAATAGGAAGTTGGACCCGAGGTACGTGGGGTCGTTTCTGATTGTTGAGCGGATTGGGGTATCAGCCTACAGGCTGGCTTTGCTCGTAAATTTCCCTGGCGTGCATGATGTCTTTCACGTCAGTTAGCTGCGGAAATGTGTGGTAAATGGTAGGCAGGTTTTGGATTCTGTGCCTCAGTTGGAGCTGAATCTTTCTTATGTGGAGGTGCCTGTTCGCATTTTGGATTCTCAAGTTCAGGCGTTGCGAAAGAAGACTATTCCTATGGTTAAAGTTTTATGGAGGAATCAGGATGTGGAAAGCGCGATTTGGGAGTTGGAGTCGGCTATGAGGGAGGCTCACCCTCATCTGTTTCCCTGATCTTGTGCCTGGTATGCTCTATTTTATTCTTATATGTATATAGCCCTTTCCTGGCTCTTCCTCTCTCCTTTTTTATAGGAATGTTGTGAGTAAAGTTTCGAGGCGAAACTTTTTTTTTAGGGGGAGTGGCTGTAACGCCCCCGATTTTTCTGTGTTTTGTTCGATCTTTGGCTGGCGTTACGATGACGTGTTTCCGGCTCTTTGCCGTTGTAGAGCGTGGTCTTATCTCTTAGGGTTCCCTGTGTAGCCTGTTTGTAGCCTGTTAGTAAGATTCCCCAGCTAGCCGGGGTCCGTTTGATGACTCGGTTGGGCCTCTTAGGGAATGCTTGTGTTTTGGCTTCGGGTGGTGATATCCCGGATTTTGTTCGTCGAATGCTAATTTCGACTTCGCAGTTGTGTTCGTAGTGTGGGTTTTTAGCTGCGATGTGAATTTCATCAATTTCCGAGATGTTTCGGGTCTCGTGTCGTTTTGATATTGAGTGTAAGTAATTAATATGTATTGATTGTTTACTGTTAAACTGATGCCTATATATAACCTTAGGTTAGAAATTAGGGCTCAGTTCTTTGCCTCTTTCATTTTCTCTTTTTTGGAAGAAGCTGCCTCATGTACGAGAGGAAAAGAACCGTCAGACTACCCTAGCCTTCGGACGCTGATTCCTGGAGATTTAGCGGTCGAAATTCGATTTCGAGAGTGGATCTGGACTGCCCTCGCCTGGATCTGCATTTTTTCTATTCCTCTGCTTGGTGCTCTGCGGCTAGATCCGAGAGTGGGGGAAGTCGCCGTCCAAGCTTTTCTGGTATTGAGGCAAGTGATGTTCCCTCATCCTTGCCAAAGTTGATCTTTGTCTTCTTTTTGATTAAATTTTATCTCTTCCCTGCTTAGATCTTAGGTGTACGCTAGGGTTCGTTCCCGATCATACCGTGGTTAGTGTAGAGAAGTTCCAGTTAAATCTCAGTTTTCCTGAGAGATTGTGTCTATTAGGGACAGATTTGGTTCGGTTCAGGTCGAGTAGTTGCTATTGCTGATGGATGATGAAATTCTAGAGAGAGGCCTCGTCCTCGTTTTGGTTGTTTGCTGGGTTTGGCGCCGGTGGCCAGTCGGGGTGTCGACACTTGGTGTCGACACCAGCTGCAGGGGTGTCGACACTTGGTGTCGACACCAGCAGGGGGTGTCGACACTTGGTGTCGACACCAGCTGCAGGGGTGTCGACACTTGGTGTCGACACCAGCAGCAGGGGGTGTCGACACTTGGTGTCGACACCAGCTGCAGGGGTGTCGACACTTGGTGTCGACACCAGCAGCAGGGGGTGTCGACACTTGGTGTCGACACCAGCTGCAGGGGTGTCGACACTTGGCGTCGACACGAGCAGCAGGGGGTGTCGACACTTGGTGTCGACACCAGCAGCAGGGGGTGTCGACAGTTGGTGTCGACACCAGCAGCAGGGGGTGTTGACACTTGGTGTCGACACCAGCAGCAGGGGTGTCGACACTTGGTGTCGACACCAGCTGCAGGGGGTGTCGACACTTGGTGTCGACACCAGCAGCGGTGGTGTCGACACTTGGTGCCGACACCAGCTGCGGTTGTGTCGATACCTTATGTCGATACCTGCTTGTCGTGGTGTCGACACTGGGTGCTGAGCTGGTTTTGGGGTCAGCTAGACTCGGGGTTGGTTCGGGTTGGGCGTGCAAGGCCGCGTTGGTTGGACCCGACGTTTTTGCCTTGGGTTCGTGTGTTTCTTAGGATCGTTAGTGTGACCTTTCCCTAGGGGGGGCATTGGGTGTTCAGCTAGTTTCTGCATGCCGACTCTTGGGTTGTGGCAGGTGGTGGAGTTTTGGTGGCCTCTGGAGGGGTGGTTTTATGTGGAGAGCTGTGGCCACCACCTTTTGCCCGGGTTTGGGTTGGTGTGTGGGGACCCTAAAGCTGCCACTATTTGACCACTTAGCCCTTTTTGGATCTGATTTTTGGTTATGTATTCAGATCCATGTTTTGACCACTGCCACTTACCCACGTGTTAGGACTGTTAGTCCCTTTCCTGTTTATGCTTTGTTTTCTTTTGGCATATATATATATATGTATCGTTCCTGTTGCAGACTCCTTTGGTAGGGCATAATGGTTTTATTGCTCGCACTTGGTGTGCTCTGCTATGCTATAGACAATACTCTCTTCTTACTGTCACCCCCTTTTCTTTTGCTTATAGCAGTTCGTTGCCGAGTTGGTAAACCCTTCTTCTTATTTTCTCATTAATCTATTGCTCTATTTGCCTTTTGATTATTTTCTTGCTGAGGTGCTCTTTTCTTGAATGCCTCAGGTCCAGGTTGTAGCCAGTTCAGCGGCTAGTTCTTTTGGAGGGGCTTGTTGGTGACCTCTTGGGTAGCTGGGGTAGCTGATCCCCGTTTTTGTGAGGTAGTTCTTTACTTTTTTGTATAGACATACATACTCGCCAGTGGGTTCGTGTCAGGTTGTTGACGGCCACTGGTGGCTTCTTGCGATGCTGGGTATGAATTTAAACTGCTGTTTTTGCCTATTTGTGGTTGGTTACTTGCCTCTGGGAAGGATTTATGCTAAGTTGCATGTTAGATATTTTAAAACCTAAAGGCACTATTATATGTACCACATGCATAACATGTTTCTAAAACAATGACACTATTTTTCCTCAGCGTAAAACACTATCTTTCATATATACTATATTCACCTTAGAGTCGTGCATACCATGAGTCATCCCCCGGGGACACTTGCGCTCATTTAGGGCGTCAACTTAATTGAACCAAAGTATTTTTTGTTGCGTATAAATATAATTTTAATTGTGGACTAGCTGAACCACCGTGCCGAGGCATACGACCATTCAACATAACTGGTTTTCTTTCATATTAATCTACGATTTTCCTTAAAATCTAAAGTCTGGAGTTTTGCCTGAACGTGTGCAGTTATCCCCTGCACGACGTGGCATCACGGCACGTGTTTTCTCTTGCTCTGATACGATTTTTATCGTTGAGAAAATGCGGGTTGTGACACAAACTATCATGGTTGCATGTGCATAATAGTGGTGGGTCCTCGTTATTGGACGATCGAACACACCGTCGTCGGTACGTTGACTCGGGGAGACTAGCTGGATTGCTAGGAATAGTACGGGAACGTACGAGAGGGGATAGACTAAGTAGTGTGTTTACCGGTTTAGGAGTGGAGAGACCCAACCCACTGTCTCCGTTTTGCCACGGCAGAGGCTCCTGAGAGTTTAACTAACTCCAAAAATGGGAACTAAAGGTCTGTGCGCATAGAGTTGTGTGTGTGAGTTGCACTTGCATGTGCATACCATAGCATACTTGCACGTCATAACATAATCATTGCATTTAACCCCTGACACCTATCGTATAAAATGGTATGGGACGTTTTATACGATAGGCCCTGCAAAACGACCCTTTTGTCTATCAGGGTAATTCCTATAAATCAACGGTTAGATTTCTTATTGCTCTTACTTACTCTTCTTACTGTTTTTACTTACTTGCTACTCTCTACTATTTACTTTTGTTACACACTTGTTTACTCATGTTTAATTATTGTGATACCCTTGTCATACCTTATTATTTTATTCCTTGGGGTAGATGTCACCTGCTTGATTACGCCTTGCTTTTGGTCCTCCTTTTCACTCCTTTCCGCCCGGTGCCTAGGAGCCACGGGTAGAGGGGTGTGGGATTGTTGACTGAGTCTAGTTTGACTGACAGTCGTTTGACCACCATATTTTAGGTGCTCCGGATGGGAGACAGGGAATAGCCGCAGGAGACGCAGCACCAGTAGGGTACGGTGCAGATAGAGATGAGCCAGTATAGCTCGGGTGGACAGGCATCTGGATCCGTGAGTGGAGCCAAGTATTAGTAGTTTTACTTTTATGAGTGGATTGTAGTTAGGTTATCATGTACCGGGTTTAAGCCCGTATTTACTTTCTGGCATTGGTACTTAGACTTTCTTCTGGTGTTGACTTGATTTATCGCATGATTTTCTCCTTTATACTATTGTGGACTTGGATGCTTACACTTTCATTTGTTATACATTCTGTCGATGGTGATTGAGATGGCCGGCAGGATCGGCGTTTAGTGGTGCCGACCATCTCGTTGGATGGTATCATCGCAAAAATGGCGGTTCTGGGCCTAAGACCCAGGTGGATGTTGGAAAAACAAAACGGGGTCTTACACGGGGTGCGTCTTGGAATTTGGCGGTCGCTATGGCTCACCCACCACAACTTTGCGTCTCCCTCCAACATGAAGGCCGCAAACTCAGATTGCTTCTCTTCCGGCGTCTCTGCCGCCCTCAGGAGCTCTTGAATCCGTGCCCATCAATCCTCCGCATCAGTCGGAGTACCGACTCCTTTGAAAGTCGGGGGATGGAAGCTCAGAAAATACTTCATCTGCCGGTCTCCATACCTGACAACCACCCTTTTCTCCAAAGGCTATGCTCGCCTGGCTTCTCCGCCCGGCACGGCCGTCACCGTATCCTGTGTAGCAGGGTTGCTACCTGAGCTGTCGCTGCAGCTTGGGCTGCCACCATTGCTTCTACAAGCATGTGACAGAAGTCAGTCGAGTTTACACCCATGCCTAAAGGACCTAGAGCCGCTGCTCGGAGAAAGCTCTTCTCTGGGTCTCGACGTACCCGCCTCGTTGCTTGCACTCTTAAGAAAAGTAAGAAAACAAGGAGTCAGTCTCTAATCACAAGACTCAAACATAAGGACACTCACAGTCCCGCATTACTCTTATGTGGATAACTTCTATACGCACTGACCTTGAATCTAACCTGGCTCTGATACCAAATTTTAACACCTCCCCTGTAATGACCGTATAATATGGGTCCGGTCGGGGCCCCATAACATACAGACGCCATAGTTTTAGTATTATAAGATGATATGTCTACCCAATCTCAAAACTCATAAGCAAACCATAGCGAAAACATCAAACAAGACTAGAAGTTATCCACATCCACAAGAGTCTCGAAACGGCCTTACGACCTTACAACAAAAGAGAGTCCAAAACTCCAATAATACATAACACATCAAAGTGCATAGGCACTCCTAAGCTACCTCGGCATGCAAACTGAAAGACAATAACATCAAACATACAAAATCACAAAAGTAAAGCTAAAGTGAAGCTGGTAACACTTCATGAGGCTTAGGCCTTTCTCGCTGGCGAGCTAGCTCCTGCTTGCGATTCTTTCCCTGTAAAAGTTTGGTTGTAACGTGGGTCAGCAAAGGCTGACCTCAAACTGTGTAACAAACACATCACCTCACGGCCGCCCTTAATGGACCCCGGGGTACCCCTCCAACCTGCAAGACGGCACTTCATATACAATATACATAAACAAGTAAAGCACTAACGAACAGGCTTGGATGTCTCAAACAACATGAACGTTTTCTAATGTTGAGCATATAAAGAAAATGGGCCTACTATGTAACATGTATGCAAAACCCGAGATTCACCCAAGGCACCCTATCGCGTATGCATCTATCACATCATCACATCATCTGGGTACTCATCATTTCCCCATTGGCATTAAGCCGCAAACAAAAGGGGACACTGCAATTCCCACAATGGCATGCAAGCTGCCACATGGAACCCTCGCCAAGGCCCCACCTGCTCATGGTCTTAGACCCGGGCTTGCCTGCAAGCTCTGACTTCTCATGTCAGGATTCCGTCTAACACACTGACCGGTTCTAAGAAGCCTTGTTGGACCCCACCCGCTCATGGCCTCATTGCCCGGGCTTGACCCATGCTTGGCATTCTCGTCAGTCTCACAGAAGGGGACTAGTCTCGCCGGGACACTCTCCACACATGACTTGCACGTCATGGGATAGCCAGCCGACCACTGAGACAAAGCCACGCCTTAGCACATCACAATCCAAAAAATCATTCCCACCCTAATCCGTCATTCGTACTGCAACGTCCCCGCGCACCAAGGAAACCATCTACCTCCAATGCGGAGATAACCTTGTCCACCAAGGAAACCATCTACCGCCATTGAGGAGCTAACCTTGTCCGGTTCCGACAATACATACTCACTCGAGAAAAGGGGGAAAACACTACAAACACCCCAAACGACATCTTGCCTCAACGGATCTCTACAAATACATAAAGCTCGTATGCAACATCACCGAGTCGGAATAACGGTCGCGACTACGGCTTCACCCACCATGCCTAATCCACTAACGGAGCGGATTTCTAATGCAAAATCATGCCGGGGACAGACTCAATCGACCCGGAGGTTCCTCTTGAACCATGTGGACACAAACCCCTCTCATTTGAGAGATTTGGTGCCCAAAAGCTTGAAAGGAAAGATGCTAAACATGCATCCTAAAACCAAGAGGAGAAGTGTCGTTACCTTCCGACCCCTCTTCCTAGCCATGGAAACTAAGCCAGATGAAAACCTTTACAACGGTCTTGCCTCCCCAGATCTGGCCTTGGCTCGCGATTTGGAGCACCAAAGTTTCTCCGGCAGCCGGATTTCTCCTTCACCTCCTTCCTTGCTCTCCCTTCTCTCTAGATCTTAGAAAGAGAGTACTTGATGAAGAATGAGGGTTCCCAAACTCTATTCCCGGACTTAACCCAGCAATGACAACCCTTGTCACAACCCGCATTTTCTCATTTATATAATGAATCAGAGCACGAGAAAACTACGAGCTGTGATGCCACGTCAAGCAGGGGATAACTGCTGACGCTCAGGCAACACTTTAATCCTTCAAATCATAAGTTAAAATGAATAGAAAACAGGTTTTTAAATTAATTGCCTGTATCCCTCGGCTCAGTGGATCAGATAGTCCACGGTTTGAAAACTATTTTTATACGTAGCGGAAAAATACTTCATTTATGCTAAACATCCTAAACGAGCGCATAAGCGTCCTAAAAGGACAACTTACACTATGCAAGACCCTAGATTTTCAATTTATAATATTTATAAGGAAAAAAACCATCTTTTTACGCATTGGAAAATAGAGTTTGAGCTTTTATAAAACATGCTGATCATGCAATACATATAGTAGTTCTATTATAGGGTTTAAAGTAACTAGCAACCTAGCATAAAACATTCCCAGAGAGCAAGTGAAACTACCACAAAACAGGTAAACTAGCAGCTAAGCAAATACTTAATATCACAAAGGAAAATCACCAACGAGCGTCAACAACCTGACACGAACTCGTTGGCGAGCATGTATGTCTGTACTACTACAAGGCTAAAGAACTACCTCGGCAAGCGAGGGAAACACTGCCAAAGCGCAGTCCACAGAGAAACTCCTGAAACTAGCCGCACAGCCGGCTACAGACCTGAACCTGAGTCATTCAAAAGAAGAACACCTCAGCAAGAAATAATGAAACAAGTGGCAAAGAAGCATCAGATAATAATTGAAAAGAACAGTAAGGTAAAGGGTTACCAACCCTGCAAGAGACTATGCTGAAAGTCTCAGCTAAAGAATCCAAAAGAGGACAAAAAAAATGCAAGAGTAATAATCAGTAAAGTGAGAGAAATGCAACAAGTACAGAAACGTACCAAACTCCGCTCAAGCCTGCAGAGACAGAAGGAAACCAATATGCATCAAATGAACAGTAAGAAGGAACTAACAGTCCTAAACTTGTAAATCATTAGCACTGGCACAAATCCCAAACCTGTGTCGGAGACTAAGAACAGTCACAACCGAACAACCAGGTCCAGGTGTCTCAAGAGTACTAAAGGGGCCGCCACAAGGTCCACACACATAGAGTTCCAACCTCTTACAGGAACCCAAAATGTCCAAAGGAGGGAATGGTGGTGGCCACGGCTCAAACTCCCCTGGTACCATACTCCTTCAGAAACCCAGCCACCACATGCTAAGGATCCACGATTCGGCACCAAAACTAGCCGACAACACCACTTAAAACTACCAAGTTCTACAACCAAAACCCGCCGAATTATTTCCCCCTACCCGCCGAATACAACTAAAAAAATAAATAAATAAACCCGATAACTTCCTAGTTTAGGCCAACCACAAGCCCTAAACTAGGAACATTCCAATTTCACCTATTCTACGACAAGGAGAAAAGAATAATACAACAGAAATGCACTCATGGAGGCACGCAAGAGGGGAGAAATCCACTTGCCTCAAATCGACCTTGAAAACGTCACCCAAAATACTCCACCACGTAGATCCGTCCAAAAGGGGACACGCGGAGACGAGATCTACGAAAAAACGGACAACCGGGGTTAGGGCCGAAAAAATCTATGGCGAAACGGTCACCGAAAGAGGAAAAGCTTACCGCGATCACGAAGCTCTCGCCGAGAGCTTTCCAACGCCGCGATCGGATCGAAATTCCGTCCACCGGATCGGCGGTGGCGGCCGCCGGAAGTTTCGCGAACGGAAGGTTCGTCGCACAGGGGGGGGGGCTGCTGTTCGGGGAAGAAGAAAGGAGGCTTTTCTTCTTCTTTAACTATATATATATATATATATATATATATATATAATTAATAATAATAAAAATAATAATATATTTATTATAGTAAAATAAATTAAAAACAAAAGGGGGGGGGGAAGCCCGCCTGGATGCGGCCGAAGGCCGCCCGAGAGCTTCGACCACGGGCGTAGCCCGTGCGAAGATTTGCCCGCTTCTATGTGGCCGAAGGCCGCCCGGAGCATCATGCACGGGCGAAGCCCTTGCGCAAGCAGGCAAAGCCCGTTTAATGTGGCCGAAGGCCGCCCGAGAGCAACGAGCACGGGCGTAGCCCGTGCGAAGATGCTCATATATATAAGCATAGAATAAATATATATATAATTTCAATTAATTAATGAGCAATTATTCATGAGCAATTATAAATTATAATATGAACAATTTAAATTTCTCTATATATAATTATATATATTAATATTGTACAGCAAATATCCTCCCCCGCACCTTATCATATATTTTATTTATTTATTATTTTAATAAGGGATTGCTTATTAAATTGTCTAAGTCAAAGTTTTTAATTCTTGCTCCGCAGAGCACCAATCATTCTTCTCTGCCACCGTCCTGCAGATTCATTCTCACTGATTCTCTACGAATACATACATCATTTTTTTTTTGTTTTTTTTTCGTTTATATAGATTCTTTATATAAATATATATATATATATATAATAATATATATAATAATTATTATTTATATAACATGATAGCCTTATATGGTTACGGAGGGCCAAACGCGCGCTGAAACGAACGAACTTCGCACCGTAGGCGAATGACGACGCTACGAATCCAACGGCGAAGTCGAAATCGAATTCCGACGCACCGTTATCGAGATAATAATTTCTAAAGTTAACGGCGTACGCGAAAACATACAAACTTCAATCGCGCGCCGAGGCTCCAAAAATGCTCGGAACGCGACGAAACTTGACGAGCAAGTCTAAAATTAGCCGATCTACTTTCCTAATATAACATTTTCCACTCGCGACGCAAATCCCAAAATTTGGCCGGTCAAACCTAACGAACGCAAACGCGCTACGACAAAGTCGGTAACAAAATCCGACGAACAAAACTCGGGCAAATAACTCCCAAAGCTAAAACACAAGCATTCCCCAAGAGGCTCCACCGAGTCACCAAACAGACTCCGGCTCGCTAGGGAATCTTGCTACCAGGCATCACCAAGCCACGCAGGGAACCTAAAGAGCTAAAAACATACAAACTTCAATCGCGCGCCGAGGCTCCAAAAATGCTCGGAACGCGACGAAACTTGACGAGCAAGTCTAAAATTAGCCGATCTACTTTCCTAATATAACATTTTCCACTCGCGACGCAAATCCCAAAATTTGGCCGGTCAAACCTAACGAACGCAAACGCGCTACGACAAAGTCGGTAACAAAATCCGACGAACAAAACTCGGGCAAATAACTCCCAAAGCTAAAACACAAGCATTCCCCAAGAGGCTCCACCGAGTCACCAAACAGACTCCGGCTCGCTAGGGAATCTTGCTACCAGGCATCACCAAGCCACGCAGGGAACCTAAAGAGCTAAAAGCACGCTCTAACAACGTCACACGACCAACACGCGCTAACAAAACGCTCTGACGTCATAATACGTCAAATAAGAAATTAAATAAATCACTGGAAAATCGGGGGCGTTACAGTCACTCCCCCTAAAAGAAAGTTTCGTCCCGAAACTTTACGCATAAAACAATTCTACCAAAGAGGAAAAGTAAATAACCAAGGGTTATCGAATGCTTACCGAGCACAACTAGGAGAACAAATGAGGATGTGCCTCCCTCATAGCTGACTCCAACTCCCAAGTCGCGCTCTCCACGTCTTGGTTTTTCCACAGAATCTTTACCATCGGTATTGTCTTTTTCCGCAACACTCGATCTTGCACATCCAAAACACGGATAGGAACTTCCACGTAGGAAAGGTTAGGCTCCAACTGGGGCACTGGATCCAGCACTTGTCTGTCACTTAGCACGCACCTCCGCAGTTGGCTCACGTGAAAAACATTGTGCACGCCAGGAAAATTTTCGGGCAATTTCAACTTGTAGGCTGACGCACCAATCCGCTCCACAATTTCAAATGGTCCCACATACCTCGGGTCCAACTTATGGTTCTTACCGAACCTCTTCACTCCAACCATCGGGGAAACCTTAAGGAATACCATGTCCCCCACAGAAAATTCCAAAACGGACCTACGCCGATTGGCGTTCTTCTCGTATTGCTCTTGAGCTATCCGAAGCTTCTCTCGAATAAGCTTTACAGAAACTTCCATTTCTTCTAAGGCATCTGGACCTAACATCGGCCTCTCACCAACCTCAGCCCAAAATAGAGGAGTTCTACATCGTCTTCCATATAGCGCTTCGAAAGGAGCCATTTGTAGACTCTCTTGATAACTGTTATTGTATGCAAACTCCATCAACCTCAAGCGTTCATCCCACGCTCCTCCGTGGTCTAATATATAACAACGGATCATATCTTCCACAATCTGATTAACACGCTCCGTTTGACCATTGGTCTGTGGATGATATGCGGTAGAATATCTCAAGTCAGTTCCCAATCCTTCTTGAAGGCTCTTCTAGAAACGAGACGTAAACCTGGAGTCTCGATCTGATACTATACTTACGGGTACTCCATGTAACCTGATAACTTCATTCAAATAAAGTTCCGCTATCTTTTTCATCGAGTAACCAATCTGAAAGGGTACGAAGTGCGCACACTTTGTTAATCTATCAACAATCACCCAAACAGAGTCATGCCCTCGGGGAGATCTCGGCAAACCAGTAATGAAATCCATTGAGATACTCTCCCACTTCCAAGTTGGAATCTCTAAAGGCGCTAACTTTCCACCAGGCCTTCCATGATCAGCCTTAACTCTTTTGCACGTAAAACATTCTGACACAAACCTTGCAATGTCACCCTTCATCCCAATCCACCAGGCAATATGTTTCAAGTCCTTATACATTTTTGTAGACCCTGGATGGTAGGTCACACTTGAACATTGTGCCTCACTGCACAACTTATCTCGAATATCTCGAAAATTGGGGACGCAAAATCTACCGCGGTACTTTAGAGTACCCGCGTCATCGATCGAAAAGTCAGACAGCTCCCCCTTCTCAGTTCTATTATGAAGGTGCAGTAGATCAGGATCGTCCTTTTGATGAAGCCTCGTAAGAGAAATCCATGAAGGCTCAGACACTTCCAAACTGCTTGGCGAGTCACATCTACCAACTGAAATATCCATTAAAAGGAACTCTTCTACCAACAACTCAGTGGAGAGATTGAAAATTTTCCCTGTCTTCCTGCTTAAGGCGTCGGCTACCACGTTAGCCTTACCCGGATGGTATAAGATCTCCACTTCATAATCAGCCATATACTCTAACCATCTGCGCTGGCGCAAGTTCAACTCCTTTTGAGTGAAAACGTACTTCAAACTCTTATGATCTGTATAAATCTTGCACTGCGCGCCATACAACAAGTGTCTCCATAATTTCAATGCATAAATAACTGCTGCGAATTCCAAGTCATGCGTAGGGTAGTTCCTTTTATGAATCTTAAGCTGTCTTGACCCATACGCAATCACTTTTCCTTCTTGCATCAGCACACAACCAAGACCCACGTGGGATGCGTCCACGTAAACGGCATAGTCTAAACCTTCCGTAGGCAATGTCAATATCGGAGCAGTGCACAGTCTATTCTTTAGCTCTTGGAACGCTTCTTCGCACTTATCGGTCCACACAAATACTGCATTCTTCTGCGTCAATTTGGTCAATGGCGCAGATAACGTAGAGAAACCCTCTACAAATCTTCTATAGTAGCCAGCCAATCCTAGGAAGCTTCTTATTTCTTTGGGTGTGGCAGGCCTCGTCCATTCCATAACTGCGGCTATCTTTTCTGGGTCGACAGAGATTCCGTCCTTGTTAACCACATGACCCAGGAAAGAAACCTGAGGCAACCAGAACTCGCATTTACTTAGCTTGGCGAACAACCTATGGTCCCTCAAGGCAGATAAAACTAGACGCAAATGTTGGTCATGCTCCTCAACATTGCGTGAATACACCAACACATCGTCTATAAATACGACTACAAACTTGTCCAGAAAGTCCTTGAAGACCCTGTTCATCATGTCCATGAAAGCAGAAGGTGCGTTGGTCAAACCGAACGACATCACCAAAAATTCAAAATGTCCATGTCGGGAACGGAAGGCAGTCCGCGGTATATCTGATTCACGGATCCTTAACTGGTGGTAGCCCGAACGAAGGTCAATCTTAGAGAACACGGCGCTGCCTCGCAGTTGATCAAACAAATCATCTATCCTTGGCAACGGATACCTATTCTTGATCGTTACCTTATTTAGTTCTCTATAATCGATGCACAACCTCATCGATCCATCCTTTTTCTTGACGAACAAAACGGGAGCACCCCAAGGCGAAGAACTCGGCCTTATAAATCCGTTCTCAAGCAACTCGTCTAACTGGATACGCAACTCCTCCAGTTCGCGTGGGGCCATCTGGTAAGGCGCCTTGGCAATAGGACGCGTACCCGGCTCCAAATCTATAACAAACTCCACGTCTCGATCAGGCGGGAGACCAGGAAGATTAGCTGGAAAGACATCAGGATAATCACGAACCACCGGGATCTCCTCCAAACACGGCAAACTAACCTTGGTTTCTAAAACCGAAACCAAACAAGCAAAACATCCGGAATCTACAAGCTTCCGAGCACATACCGCCGATATAGTCGGAGAATCCTGGCGCGGATAACCGTAAACACTCCCGGGCTGACAGTTGTCCATCCTGAAGTCCAAGCATTTACCCTTGCATTGGATCACAGCATCATATCTGGACAACCAGTCCATGCCTAGGATCACATCAAAGTCTTCCAGATCCAACAACTTCAAATCAGCAAACGCGAGGAAATCGCCTAACAAAATTGGACAACTCTGAATACCCTGGTCCGAAACTACAGATTCGCCTGAAGGAAACTTGACACAGAACGCATCACCAACACGATCGAGATCCAACCGGTAACGCTCTACGAAGGCCCTAGCCACAAATGAGTGGGTAGCGCCGGAATCGAACAGAACACGCGCCCAGCGGTTCTTTACCTTAAATCGTCCTATAAAATTGCACACGCGACTAAGGAAGCGAACGCTCAAAACTATAACTATGAGCTAAACATTAGAACTAGGGAAGAATCTAACCTAATATCACTTGCGTGGACGTCTGAGCTTCCTCCATAGAGACCACGTTCAACTTCCCTTTTCCCTTGTCCACACGCTGCGGCGGCGGCAAGGCCTGAAGAGGAACTGGCTGCAGAGTAAGTTGAGTCTGCGGGCACTGATACATGAGATGACCCACTTGACCGCACAAGAAACAACTTCTTGTCTTCTTCCAGCAATGGGCATCATCGTGCCCCAGCTTCTTGCATACCGAACAAAGCAAGTCCTTCTTTTGGACACCTTGGATCGCATGAATCTGCTCTTTCTTCTGAGCTCCTAATCTTTGATAGCACCTTTCAAATGGATGGCCCGGTCGGCCACAGAAACTGCATACCTCTTTGTTTCTCTTCCTCGGAGCAACGTCAGGGACCTGAGTACTCTTACCCTCATCAGACTTTCTTTTATCTTTTCTCAGTTGTTGACCTCGATTCTTGGCGTTATCAATTGCCTCTACCTTTAAGGCAGGTTCCACCATACCAGCATAACTTGAGGTCGCATAGTCACTTGCTAATTGCTGGACGTCACTCCTTAGCCCAGCCAGAAATCGCTTGCTTCTATTTTCATCGGAACTCACCAAGTCTGGGGCAAATCGGCTTAGCTTACTAAACTCGATTTCGTACTCACTAACCGTGAGCTGCCTCTGCTTTAAGTGCAGGAAATCATTCATCAGACGGTCCCTCTCGACCGATGGCAGAAACTTGCTCAGAAGTAGCTCCTTAAAGGACTCCCAGGAACACCCGTCCTTCAGACCTTCTTTCTCCCTCAGCCACCAGCCCTTTACCAACCCTTTGAGCTGATACGCGGCTAACATCACTTTCTGATCATCAGTGATCCCGGAGTATGAGAACATCTCCTCGATTGATATCATCCAATCGTCTAAGACCATGAAATCTGCCTTGCATCATACGTCGGAGGCCTAAGTCGCTGAAACTGAGAAAAAAAGGTCATCTCTGGTGGCACCACGACCGGAGGCACCAGAGGAGCGGGGGGAACAGGGACAGCTTGACCCACCACAGGGTCCTGAACTCTCGGAATCTGCCCTGCCACGACTGCTAACAAGGACTGGACCTGAGACTGCAAATCCCCTACTTGCTTTGACAAGGCTTCATTGCTTTGTCTCAGACATTCTATCACTGCGCTGCTCTGCGCACCTGATGATTCTCCCTCCGACTGGGGAGTCAACCTTGTCGAAGGACGCCTCGACATTCTAATGGAACAACAAAACACTAATTAGACACCTAGCCCACCCACTAGAACCAAACAACATAGTACAAACAATACATACTTAAGTACTTGCTCATGCTGCTAACTTGCTCTGGGATTTTTTGTAATGATGATATGCTTATCCTACGATGATTCACTATCATCACACTAACTCTTGTGCCTAGATCAGGAATGCATGAATTTATATTCTTTTTGACTCAAAATTATGTGTGTACACATGTCATCCTGCAAATCTTTAGCTTGGCACGTTGTGCTTATGCAATGTTATGTTATGCATGATTGTGCTATGCATTCTAAAAAGGCCCTAATGCATGTTATGAGCGGCGTACACATGAAAATGTTATGCATCCCATACTACATAACATTTCCATGCAATGAAAAGGAAAACGTGCTAGCCGCATTCATGTGGTGAGGTTATGCATCCCATACTACATAACCCTCACATGTTGCCTCCTATGGTGAATCCATATACAAACACATATTATGCATCTCATACTACATAATATGCCCCGTATACTTCTTTATGCTCATGAGTGTAGTGTTCGTGCTTTAGCCAAGACGTGCTGATGACATATCGGTGTGTGTATGGTATGATTCTAAACACCTAACACTTACAGGGACAGGTTGCCCGACAATTTGTCAAGCAACCTCCCTCTGATACCAACTGTCACAACCCGCATTTTCTCATTTATATAATGAATCAGAGCACGAGAAAACTACAAGCTGTGATGCCACGTCAAGCAGGGGATAACTGCTGACGCTCAGGCAACACTTTAATCCTTCAAATCATAAGTTAAAATGAATAGAAAACGGGTTTTTAAATTAATTGGCCGTATCCCTCGGCTCAGTGGATCAGATAGTCCACGGTTTGAAAACTATTTTTATACGTAGCGGAAAAATACTTCATTTATGCTAAACATCCTAAACGAGCGCATAAGCGTCCTAAGAGGACAACTTACACTATGCAAGACCCTAGATTTTCAATTTATAATATTTATAAGGAAAAAAACCATCTTTTTACGCATTGGAAAATAGAGTTTGAGCTTTTATAAAACATGCTGATCATGCAATACATATAGTAGTTCTATTAAAGGGTTTAAAGTAACTAGCAACCTAGCATAAAACATTCCCAGAGAGCAAGTGAAACTACCACAAAATAGGTAAACTAGCAGCTAAGCAAATACTTAATATCACAAAGGAAAATCACCAACGAGCGTCAACAACCTGACACGAACTCGTTGGCGAGCATGTATGTCTGTACTACTACAAGGCTAAAGAACTACCTCGGCAAGCGAGGGAAACACTGCCAAAGCGCAGTCCACAGAGAAACTCCTGAAACTAGCCGCACAGCCGGCTACAGACCTGAACCTGAGGCATTCAAAAGAAGAACACCTCAGCAAAGAAATAATGAAACAAGTGGCAAAGAAGCATCAGATAATAATTGAAAAGAACAGTAAGGTAAAGGGTTACCAACCCTGCAAGAGACTATGCTGAAAGTCTCAGCTAAAGAATCCAAAAGAGGACAAAAAAATGCAAGAGTAATAATCAGTAAAGTGAGAGAAATGCAACAAGTACAGAAACGTACCAAACTCCGCTCAAGCCTGCAGAGACAGAAGGAAACCAATATGCATCAAATGAACAGTAAGAAGGAACTAACAGTCCTAAACTTGTAAATCATTAGCACTGGCACAAATCCCAAACCTGTGTCGGAGACTAAGAACAGTCACAACCGAACAACCAGGTCCAGGTGTCTCAAGAGTACTAAAGGGGCCGCCACAGGGTCCACACACATAGAGTTCCAACCTCTTACAGGAACCCAAAATGTCCAAAGGAGGGAATGGTGGTGGTCACGGCTCAAACTCCCCTGGTACCATACTCCTTCAGAAACCCAGCTACCACATGCTAAGGATCCACGATTCGGCACCAAAACTAGCCGACAACACCACTTAAAACTACCAAGTTCTACAACCAAAACCCGCCGAATTATTTCCCCCTACCCGCCGAATTATTTCCCCTACCCGCCGAATACAACTAAAAAAAAAATAAATAAACCCGATAACTTCCTAGTTTAGGCCAACCACAAGCCCTAAACTAGGAACATTCCAATTTCACCTATTCTACGACAAGGAGAAAAGAATAATACAACAAAAATGCACTCATGGAGGCACGCAAGAGGGGAGAAATCCACTTGCCTCAAATCGACCTTGAAAACGTCACCCAAAATACTCCACCACGTAGATCCGTCCAAAAGGGGACACGCGGAGACGAGATCTACGAAAAAACGGACAACCGGGGTTAGGGCCGAAAAAATCTATGGCGAAACGGTCACCGAAACGGGAAAAGCTTACCGCGATCACGAAGCTCTCGCCGAGAGCTTTCCAACGCCGCGATCGGATCGAAATTCCGTCCACCGGATCGGCGGTGGCGGCCGCCGGAAGTTTCGCGAACGGAAGGTTCGTTGCACAGGGGGGGCTGCTGTTCGGGGAAGAAGAAAGGAGGCTTTTCTTCTTCTTTAACTTATATATATATATATAATTATTAATAATAAAAATAATAATATATTTATTATAGTAAAATAAATTAAAAACAAAAAGGGGGGGGGGGGTCCGATCGGTGAGAATGAATCTCACCGATTCGGTGAGAATCGGTGAGATTCATTCTCACCGATTCTCTACGAATACATTCATCATTTTTTTTTTGTTTTTTTTTTCGTTTATATAGATTCTTTATATAAATATATATATATATATATATATATATATATATATATAATAATATATATAATAATTATTATTTATATAACATGATAGCCTTATATGGTTACGGAGGGCCAAACGCGCGCCGAAACGAACGAAATTCGCACCGTAGGCGAATGACGACGCTACGAATCCAACGGCGAAGTCGAAATCGAATTCCGACGCACCGTTATCGAGATAATAATTTCTAAAGTTAACGGCGTACGCGAAAACATACAAACTTCAATCGCGCGCCGAGGCTCCAAAAATGCTCGGAACGCGACGAAACTTGACGAGCAAGTCTAAAATTAGCCGATCTACTTTCCTAATATAAAATTTTCCACTCCCGACGCAAATCCCAAAATTTGGCCGGTCAAACCTAACGAACGCAAACGCGCTACGACAAAGTCGGTAACAAAATCCGACGAACAAAACTCGGGCAAATAACTCCCAAAGCCAAAACACAAGCATTCCCCAAGAGGCTCCACCGAGTCACCAAACACACTCCGGCTCGCTATGGAATCTTGCTACCAGGCATCACCAAGCCACGCAGGGAACCTAAAGAGCTAAAAGCACGCTCTAACAACGTCACACGACCAACACGCGCTAACAAAACGCTCTGACGTCATAATACGTCAAATAAGAAATTAAATAAATCACTGGAAAATCGGGGGCGTTACAACCCTGGACCATCAGATCCTAAAAGAAGGAAACGAATGACCACGATCTGACCTGAAAATCAAAACACCTGGGCCGAACACAGCTTGTGACACGCCCGTGTCCAAGGCCGTGTGCCCCAATCAACGCCGAAACCGTAGAACCCAAAGCAGGACACGGCTCGGAACACGCCCATGTCAAAGTTGACATGCCCGTGTCATGCAGTACACGCCCGTATGCCTGGGCATGTTCCTCCATCGACAAAGGACCAAACACAACCCGAGGAGAACACGGGTACTCGACACACCCGTGTCACATTTGACACGCCCGTGTCCAACACGAACACGCCTGGGCTCCAGGCCGTGTTCAATCCCCTTATATGGCTCGGATCATAACCCGAGAAGGACACGGCCGAGGACACGCCCGTGTCTCAGGCCGTGTTCGAAGTCTCGACGATCGTCGACTGCCACTTCGTCGACTTCGCAGAAAATTCGTTGAACACGCGCACGTCACGGCGTTGGACATTCCTATGTCCCAAGCCGTGTTCACTGTCTCGACAATTCGTCGAGCGCAGTTCGTCGACCACACGACACGACCATGTACACGCCCGTGTCCTAGGCCGTGTTCCCTGTCTTGACACTTCGTCGAGCGAAAATCGTCGACTTCCCAGGCTCTCGACGAACGAGAGCACGATACAGCCATGGACACGCCTGTGTCCTAGGCCGTGTGACCCTTTCCAAGACCCAAACTTAGCTCTCGACACTTCTTGTCCCTCTTTCGAATTTTGGGGCGTTACATAGGAGCCATGGGGGAGGGGTGGGGATGATAGGACTTAGTCTTTTAGACTAACGGTTGTTGACCAAATCATTTTAGGGGATCGTGGTGCCGAACCAGGAGACGCAGCCCCAGAGGTCGGAGTGCTTGGAGACGGGACAGACTAGCCCGGGAGTTCATCCTGCAGGGACAGTGAGTCCTGATCATTAGTAGATATTATAGATTTGCTTTTGCGTTGAGTGACTTCTAGTGAGGATTATGATGTATCGGGCAGGAGCCCCTTTTATTAGTAGTGCTTGGATTTATTGTTACTGTGGACTCTCCCTTCATGGAGATTTATTATATTCATGTTATTTCTGTGGACAAGTATTTGAGTTTATTTTAATCTCTTATATTTTCTCTTCTCTTCTGCGATCGGTATGGCCGACAAGATCGGCCTTTTGTAGTGACGACCTTTCCGGTTTTTTAGTGTCACCGCAAAGCGGTGGTTCTGGGCATAAGACCCGGTTGGTTTGCAAAAAAAAGTCAGGTCTTACAAATTTGTATCAGATGGAAACCTCGATCTGAAGAGATGAAGTCCACACACACTGGGTCACCCCGCACGAGCTTTAGTTTGGGGACAAACTAAGCAGCGGAAGCTGTGGTGTGCCCATTTGTAAAAATCACAATATATAGTCCATAAATCAATGAGTTAGGCCAACCCAACTAGGAAACTCGACTTACCAAGATGATTCTTAGCGTTTCCTGGTCAAAAGTGACATTAGTGTTGGATCCCTAATTTGATTTGGGCTAGGTTCACTAACTAGGATAATTGACCCACCATGTATAGCCAAGGTCATGTCTATGTCCTAGAGTTTAGGCTATGTCCTTAGAGTTAACATTGCATGGACTAGCCAACAAAAGACTGCAAAAGACTCCAGATTTAGAGAAAAATCAAGATTCAGAAAAGTGAGTTCGACGTTCGTCGAACTCAGCCCGACGAACTCATAGACAATTCTATGAGTTGTGATCGATGATATTCGAACTCAGGTCGACGACAACATTCTAAGTCCAGAATCCTTTCTCTGTACTCCAGTCGACGAAGTTATGTTGTCAACTCGACAAACTTAGAGCACAAAATTGGCTAGTTTTATTAGAAAGCAGTTAGCTATTCTCAGGTCGACGAACTTGATGCTCAGGTCGATGAACAGGAATTATCTGGTCGACGAACATGATTTCCCAAGTCGACCAACTCTGGACTCAGGTCGACGAAATCTGTTCTTTGCTTGACGAATTCTGTGCAGATCCAGTCTTGGATTTTTTTCCTTCTTCTTGTCCTTATTACATTGCAGTAATTCCTGAATAATCAATGCTTATATTCTCTGTAAATGGACGTTAGTGGCAGCATTGATTATGATATTCATCAGGATTATTACTTGCCTTTTTTTTAATAGGACAGTTGGGAAATCCATTGATGCAATATTCTCTCCAGCCGGATTTTCATTCTCCAGACAGTCTGCTTTCAATGCAGACAATTCAAATTCAAAGAAGAAATTTAGACAGAGAGATAAAAAACGATATTCTTCTCTTACAGTCGAACACACACAACTGACAATAAGGATAGCACATACAAAGAAAGACAGGCACCAGAAATTATTCAAAAAGGCTCTGTCTGTCTTCATCAAGTGTTCTTCCTCCAGCAAGCTAAAAAGAGACAATCAACTTCTATCTGTCTACAGCTTTCTGGAGATCTTTTTCAAGAAGACCTACTCACCCTGTAAAGCTTCCATTCTTCCTGAACAAATCTTCATCTCAGGGGGAGCTTTGACAACATCAAGATCCACTAGTCTTCTCAGTTGTTTTGAGAAAAAGAAGAAACTATAAATCTCTCACCCCCTCTCTGTACAAAGGGTTCTTTAACTCCCTTCAAATGTTATTTCTTGGTTGCAAGTCTCCTGATCAAACGACTTGAGTTGGTTTTTGAGCATCTGATCAAAAACTCATTGGTGGCAGTCACCTGATCAAATCCTGTAGTGGATTCCTACCAGGGTGCTAGAAGAGTGGATGTACCCAAGTTAGGGAACCACTATAAACTTATTGTGTTGTCTGGTTGCCCTTTTATTTTTGCTCTTGTTGTGCCTGTGATAGATAAGGTTATAAGTACTGTGTTAGAATATCTTAACTTAGGATAACTTTTAGCTTACTGTTAATCTGATATCTCTCAAGCCATTACTTTGATATTATTTCTTAAACAGTAAAAAGATATCTATTTACTCTATTCACCACCCCCTCTAGAGTAAATCAGGTTTAACCCTCTCTCAATTAGGTATATTTTAGTTAAGGTACAAGGATACCTGAAATGACTTGAGGAGGTGTCTAACACGAGAGAAAGTGCTTAAGGCTTAAACTCTGATGTCCCTACCTTACTTATTAAAGTGGTACTATCACTTGTTGCATAACTGATAGGACCGACATAAGGAGAATTGATGCCTAAAACCATTAGCGGAATAGTAGGGGACTCATAGACTCGACCCTCGTATCGATGGCATGATTAGGATGAGACAACCATCATACAAAATACCAGGGTCAAATAAGAATTCAGGTTTAGAAGATACCCATTTGGGACAGAGTCACATGTTGACCTTAAGAAAGTGGTCGTAAATATTAACCTGGAGAGTTTAAAGGTGTGGAGTATATCAATAGTTTCAGGATGGAACCCCAAGTCTAAGGTTGCATGCCCTAAGGATTGTGTGCCTATCTAGCCCGAGCATAGCATAATGAGATTGAGTTGATCTTTGTCGACGTTATTCGGGCGATGATAAGATTTTGTAAACGCGTGTTTGAAATGATGATCTGTAGTATTACTAGGACAATGACATGGAAATAAGGAGGAGTAATTACGAAATTTAACTATTACAAGATATCACGTGAAATTAGATGACATCCTTATTTATGCAAGGATGAAGGAGGAGCATGCACAGCATCTGGCCTTGACCTTGAAGAAACACGAGCGGAACTACCCTGTGCATAACTTGGAGATGGGAGCAGTAGTGTTCGCTCTAAAGATTTGGCGACATTATCTTTATGATGTGCACTGCGAATATTTTCGAATCACAGGAATTTGCAATATGTTGTCACACAGGAGTTGTTTGTCCGCTAGAGAAGATGGGTGGAGTTTCTATCTGATTTTGAGCACACGATACACTATCACCCGGGGAAGACGAATGTGGTGGCCGGCGCACTGAGTCGGAGGACTACCACATCAGGAGCAGAGCCCCAGTTGAAGTCTATGGAGATGATACAGGTGATGGAGAATATGCAGATTACCTTGGTGTCCTCGGATGACTTATAGCCTTCTAAGGAGAATCTGGCGACGATGAGCACTTCCGATGATATTCGAGAACGCGTCAGGGTTGAGTAGAGAAAGGATGACAAGTTGGAGCCAGTATTCAGGGCCTTGGAGGCAGGCACGACCGAGGAGTATACAAAGAGAGATGGGTTGTTAGGCTTTAGAGGACATGTGTACATACCGGCTGAGGGCAGGATTCGGGAGGATATTATGACCACGGCTCACTACAGCAGGTACTTGGGGCACCCACTTCCAGTGCTGGCCGGGTATGAAGAGGGATATCACATACTTCGTGACTCATTGTGAGGCTTGTTAGTTAGTGAAGGCTGAGTGTAATAGTCTTGCCGGATTATTGAAGCCACTTCCAGTGCCGGAGTGGAAGTTCAGCGATATTTCCATTGATTTCATACATGGTCTTCCTCTGTCACATGCGGGGAACGACTCGATATGGGTGATCGTCGATCAATTACCGAAGTTGGCCAGTTTTTTACCGATCAGGTAGGACACTTCAGTGGGTGAATTGTTGTAGAGGTTTGTAGAGTAGTACCACCGATTCATGGAGTCTCGTGGGTGCGTGGTCGGAAGAAGCTCAGTCCGAGATACATGGGGCCTTACAGGATCCTGGAGACAATCCGGATAGACGATACTGGGTTGCGGGTCTTGCGGCGCAAAAAGATTCATTGGTCAAGGTCTTGCAGAGGAATCATAGACAAGAGGAGCACACGTGGGAGCTGCTGAACTTGATGCAGCAAAGGTACCCGAAACTTTTCACGTCAGGTATTCCCTGTAACCTCTCGAGATGTTACATTTTATTTCTCAAACATGAAATCCCGTAGGCCAAACTTGAATTTCGAGGACGAAATTTTTTATTTTATGCATTGGGATTTGTAACATCCCTCAGACTTCTAGACCCCTAGGATGGTTTTGTCATGACTGGGTCATGACAAAACCCTGGGAAGCACTAAAGAGTCTAATGACACCCAATGTAACACCCCAAAAAGTACAGCCTAAGAGTTGACCTGAGCTGGACGGAAATCGTCGAGCAGAGCTCGATGAAACGTCGAGCAGAGCTCGACGAAAGCCTCGAGCAAAGCTGAGCGGAGATCGACGAATAGAGCAGATTCACCGGGCAGAGTTCGACGAATGCGATAAATTTCGTCGAGCTCTATGATGTCTGAAATGGTATTTTGGAGGAGAGAGAAAAGCTTCATTTCTCTTTAATGAAGGAGATAGCCATCCGTGGCATCAGGAAGCCAAGGTCCGCCACCCTACTGCTGGATTCAACTCTCTTGGGGAAGAGGAGGAGTTTCCAGTTGTTTCCCGACCTGGTTGAGTCAGGTTCAACCCCCCCACCCCCCCACCCCCACCCCCCCAGCCATGCCCGAAATAGGCCTTTTATTGGCCATTAATGGCCATCAGTGCTAGGCCCTTACCATTGCCCATATGATAAACTTATAAGCATCCCTAGACCACAAGCAGTTGTTTCCACCCTTCACCTAAAGAAACCGGGCAGTTTGGTAGTGTTCCAGAGCATAGAAAGCTCCATCGCCGGAAATGGAGGCACGACGAACGGCCTGACTCCAACCCTCCGCTAAGGTCCTCCTCTACTCCTCTCTTCGTGGGCTAGAATCTTAGATCTTTTAGGAGATAAATGGGGCTCAATTGAGCCCGATTGCGTGAGAGGAATTTCTGAAATTTCCATGGTTTTCTACCTTGCGGGTTTGCCGGAAACTGCCCCTCCAGCGGCCGTGCCCCAGCCTAGTGATAACACCCACCTCAACGGAGGTGGTGGCGGCAGTGGCCGGGCAGGGAGGTGGTCGGGTGGCCAGGAAAGTGTCTTGGAACTTGCTCCAGGTTGGATGGATCGTGACCATTGGCTGGAGGAGGAAGAAGGCCAACAGCCACCCGATCTGCTTTAAGATCTGTGCAGATCCATTTTATTAATTGCATTATATGAATATTCTGTCACATAATATTAGATACTTTAGGATTTAAATTAAAAATACATAAAGGCCATTTCTGAAAAGTTGTCAACATGAAACTTGTAGATCTATGAGTCTAGTTTAATTTAAAATTGATTTGAACCAATTTGGAGTTCAGGCTTGACCACATCACTCATTTTCATGAGATCTATACCTAGGCTACATTAAACATTGCTTTGAGTGCCCCCATCAATCCAGCGGTCCAAATGACTTGAAAATTTGGCTGGGGCTCACTCTTACCTATATCTATAATATATCCAAAAATGGGAATTTTTGGAAAATATTTCCTAAGGTTTTTGTAAAAATTTAGTAAACCTTGCATGAATTATTTAAGAACTCTTATTACCTCTAAACCCATTAAAATTTTGGTGTCTGTCTCTTAGGGTCATGACATGACTGGTTAAAATCTCAGCCCAATTGGGATTATTTATTAGCCTTTGGTGAGACCAAAGTGTGGCCCTTAAAGGGGTAAATTAGGGGAAGGTGTGCTTGAGGCTTGGAGGGGCCAATTCTCATCCAAAGGGATTGGGACCTTGGCCAGAGCCCCAAGATCAGTTTAAACACCCTCCCATGGAGTTTGCGGTGGATTAGGGTGTATTTGCCCTAGAACCCTAGTTTAAACCCTAAGGATGAACTTTGGGGGTTTGTGAAGGACATAGGGAGTTATGTCCTTGTATGGACTTGGTGTTTAGTCCATGTGATCTTAGGGTTGTGAAATTCCCTAAGAAGGGGTTTGGTAGTATTTGGACACATGCACCCCACTTAATCACTAGGAAATTAATTAGGTCTATAGACCTTATGGAATAAATAATGTGTCATATGGTCTTGGATATACATGAGATTTTGATAGGAGTAATTTTATGGTGATATTGATCTCTCAAATTTATTATAGGATGTTTAGTGAATAGCAGCTCATACTTGTAGGTATAATCTCCACCTTACCCTTTTTGATGATCTTTGAAGTAATCAAGGTTAGATTAACTTAGAATGATATGAAACTCTGGCAAGGTTAATTAGATATTATTTAGAGCCACTAGTAAATTATTTGGATCATTTGGGCATTTATTTTTAGTACTTCATGTGTTAAGTGAACTAGCGCACCATATTTTTATTAATAGATAATAAATTTTATATCTTGCTAGAAAATTATGTTACTTGGCCAGAGAACTCTGTATGACATAATAAAGTCTAGAAAATTATTACATGTTATTTGGATTAATTTATGAGAATGTTTCTTCACAAAGTGCACTTTAAGGGATTTACTTGAAATATTTTTATACATGACTTACTGACCTTGGAATTGCATGAGAATTAGTCATTAGTGTTTTATGAACATTATAATGCTCAGGTAATTGTTATATAATTTTTGGATTATGATCTATGATACTCCCTTCTTTAACTCCAATTATTTGAATTACTTCGATTTAGTTATTTAGAGGTTAATACATTTATAAAAATCTATAAAAAAAATGGTATTCACTGATATTTTGATGTCATATAGTATTCAAAATTTTTGGGTGGCCACAACTTAAGGAAATCTAGTACCTTATGTTCAAAATTACCCATGTCCAAATCTCTTGGAAAATTTAATAAATGCCAAATTAATTAGGAAAATTACAAGTTTTTGGATTTATGCTAAATGTGTCATGATAGACCCCTAATAAATATCTTAGGGCTTTTGAATGAAAATTTGGAGTTCCTCCTATCATGTACATCATATAGCTTAGATTGGTCTGCATTTAGTAAAATTGCGGAATATGTGATAATATGTGGATTGGTCATGGGGAGATGGGGTTATTGGTTTAATTATCTTATTAAAATGAAAAGAAAAAAGAGAATTTCATTAGGAATCATGATGAGGAGAGGGTTGGGTTGACTAGTGTTAAGAGGCGCTCGGGATCGACGAAAGATCATCTTTCTTGTGGAGAATGAAAGTCAAAATACACTAGGGATAGATCCAGAATAATGTTGAAAGGGATCGGGAATTGGGTAATAACCAATAATAGTAAGCGCCTTGCGAAAGGGAGCTTTGGGCTTTATCCCATCATAGTCTTAGTGCCCTCGAGAGCCCTTCACATGGAATGCCTTGGGCAGTCCAAGGTTAACGTAAGTCGTAGGAATAGATGAAATGGAAGTGTAATTGGCAAAATGCTAGGGTTACACTTACACCCACACTCCCTGGTATTATGAGAATTAAGTTAGTCTCACGAGCGGTAGGCTCAGTGGTTTTGGTGATGGGCTGGTTAGCCCGGCGAGCCGGTAGGCTCGGAAGGTTGTTGAGACAGACGGGATAGCCCGGGGAGCTTTGGCTCGGTTGGAAAATATAGTAATGTTGCATGTGCATAAGTATAAGGTGGTGGGTCTTCGGTATTTGACGGTCGTTCGCACCGACGTTGATACGTTGACTCGGTCGGTGTGGTGGGCACATAGCCAAGGGAAAGACTAACGGTGGGTCAGCATAGTATGCGGAGACCCTGGTGTGTCCTTCAGGGGCGTACGTAAGGGATATGCCGGGTAGTACGGATACCCGTCTAGGAGTGGGGTGACCCGACCCACTGTCTCCGTTTGCCATAATGGATGCTCCTGGGAGTGATGCTAGCTTCGAAATAGGGGGAACTAAAGGTCTGTGTGCATAGAGTCGTGTGCGTGAGTTGCACTTGTGTGAACATAACATTTCATGGCATAACAAAGCACTACACTCATACATGCATATAAACCTGACACCCCATCATATAAAATGGTATAAGACTTTTTATATGATGGAAGCCTTGCAAAAGACCTCTTAACTTATAAGTTTGTATGATCATTCATATAAGTTAAAGTTATTCTTCATTATACTTTGCTCTCTTACTGTTCTTACTTTACTGTCTTACTTTAATATTGTCATATTATTGTTATACATCTTTATAGCTCTGTGATATCACTGTTAGTTTAGGTCCGCCGTCACCTGCTTACTTTGTATAATCTCCACCTTCTTTACCCTCCCTTTTCTTCTCCCCGCTTGGTGCCTAGGAGCCATGGGTGAGGGGTGGGGGATGATAGGACTTAGTATTTTAGATTAACGGTCGTTGACTAAATCATTTTAGGGGATCGTGGTGCCGAACCAATAGATGCACCCCCAGAGGTCAGAGTGCTTGGAGACGGGACAGACTAGCCTGGGAGTTCAGCCTGCAGGGACAGTGAGTCTCGATCATTAGTAGATATTATAGATTTGCTTCTGCGTTGAGTGACTTGTAGTGAGGATTATGATGTATCGGGCAGGAGCCCTTTTATTAGTAGTGCTTTGATTTATTGTTACTGTGGACTCTCCCTTCATGGAGATTTATTATATTCATGTGATATCTATCGAGAAGTATTTGAGTTTGTTTTACTCTCTTATATTTTCTCTTCTCTTCTGCGATCGGTATGGCCAACAGGATTGATGTTTTGTAGTGATGACCTTCTCGGGTGTGTTGGTGTCACCGCAAAGCGGCGGTTCTGGGCATAAGACCCGGTTGGTTTGCAAAAAAAAGGCAGGTCTTACAATGCCTGTGGACTTAGCCACTTTTCTGCCCATTTCTTCTTAAGCTTTTGCTGCATCAGCCTATCTCATAGCCTTTTGCAGTATGGAGTTGAGTGAGTTGACTTCACTCAATGCATGTCGACTTAGCCACTTTCTCAGCATACCACTACTTTGGCTTTGACTGTATAGGCTCCACTTTGCGCTATAAGTCATATGTCGTTGAGTGAATGACCTTCACTCAAAGCCTGAAGACATAGACATTTTTTCTATCTATTCCACCTTAGGTAAGTGTTTATCGTACCTAGCAACTTAAGCTACTTGTCCCATCATTGTTGCTAGGACATCCTGCAATCACTAAACTTGAGCACAAGTTAGATTACCACATGTGTATACATTATTTGCTAGGCCTTCTTCAAATCCAGGACATTGGAATCAATGGACCCAACAACGAACATACTGTTGGGAGCTACCTTCTACTGTGACGCACTAGCTCGTAATGAAGAAAAATATTTATTTTAAATATCTTTCAAAATTTGCAGGACAACTGTCATATCGAAGTGCTCGAACCTACCGCCGGACACTAGTTTTACCGCCGGCAGTAGCGTATTTTATTAAAGACGAAAGGAGACAGAGTTCTATCATTCTTAGGGTTTTGCTGTCTCTCCGTGGTTCATTCTGCTATCTCCATCAAAGGATAAGAAAACCGCTTCCCTCCTGGTCGTGCACAAAGATCTCCTGCGAGCCAAGGAATACAATGACTATGAGGAGTTGTTCTGTTGCAAGCACTGGAAGAAAAGGAAGGTTTTTGTTCCCTAGAAGTTACCACCATGTTATAACTAGTTACCGCCCCGTGGTAGCTTCCTGCAATACCTTCTCTATTTATAACATCCTGAACTTTAGTTTTGTGCGACGGGTTTTCACGAAATTTTGAAGGGGAGTTCACACTAGCCGTCTAAAGGGAAGGAAGGGGTCATCCCCACTCATTGAGGAGGAGAATTCTTCGGAGGAGATCAAAAGGAATTCATACTCAAGGATTGAAGGCTACCAATATGATGATCAAGAAGCCTTCATCCTAAGTTTCATGCGAAGGATCCTCGCTATAAAAACTCTCATGAAGCGCACACCTTCACGGATCTGAAGAACATCGAAGAGGAAAACTCTCAAGACACAATTATCGAACTTTTGCAAGAAAATTGTTATCAACATCAAGGGTTCTAGTTAGAGGGGAGTTTTCTCTTTTTTATTGTATTTAACTTTAAACTCTTTTTATCTATTTGGCTGTATGAGGGAAATCGACCGGAGGGTCGTCGAAATTCGGGAAGGGTTTCGTGGGAAATCAACTGGAAGGTCGTCAAAATCCGCAAAGGGTTTTGTGAGAAATTGACTTGGAGGGTCGTTAGAATCCGAGGAGGATTCTGTGAGAAATCATCCCAATGAAGGGACGACTAGATCGGGTGATCTAGCGGGGCTCTAAGATCCTTTCTTGTGTGGAGGTGAAGAGTCGGCTCGAAGACCTTTCTTGGAGGGAAAGGGAGAGAACTAACCCGTCCGGGTAGTGGGTCGGTATATAAAACAAAAGTGGTTTCATTTTCACCGCCTCCGATCTCCGGCGTCATGGAGATCATGTTGTTGTAATTATAAAAATAGTTGTTGATCTAGTTTGAATGAAATAACATTTACTGTTTGTTTTTCTGTGCTTATAATGCTATGATTGTTAGCCTGTAATTCTCTTAAGTGTGCGTAGATCTCCAAGGAGGAATTTGCCCAGGAAAACAAGGTTTGTGACCAACTGCCATGAGTTAGCAACCTAACGCCCTGCAGTAGCTTCCAGAACTAGTTTTTTTGGACAAAAATAATTTGAATTTTCAATTAACTCGTAAAACCTTATTCACCCCCTCTAAGGTTAGCCACTAGATCCAACAAGTGGTATTAGAGGCAAGTTATTCCAGAACGGTTTCACCACCGGGAATAATGGCCAACATCGATCTTGAATCTACTAGTGGGGATGAAAAAGTGTACAAAGAAAATTCGTTAGAACCGCCTCTATTTACAGGATTGAACTATAACGAATGAAGAACACTAATGAAGAAATTTCTTATGTTATTAGATATTGAAGTTTGGAACATAAATTGTACCAAGCACCCAAATAACTTAATTAAGCACGAGTGTCATATAAACGCCAAAGGTATGAATAGTTTGTTTTGTGGGCTTGGTTAAGAATTTTTGAAACTCATCTACACGCTTTCTACTGCCTATGATATATGGAAATTTCTTGAACATACTTATAGTTCTTTTTCTACAAACATTGAATCCGAGCAATTTCTCATGGATCCAAGTGAAGAACCAAATGGATACTTGCTCTAAGAGGAAGACAGGACAAACACATCAAGTGGAAGGGAAGATGAAAACATATCATTGGACGAGGAAAACAAAGAGGAAGAAGACACATGAACCTTGTGTTCAAAGCATGCCTTGTCCAAGAGCGCTGTAAGAAAAACAAATTCTCTTCTTGTATGCAATTCTATTTCTACATTGAATATGCTAGATGCGGCTAAACGTAGAATTAAGAATCTGAAAAGTATTAATTCAAAACTACATTTAGAAAATAACCTTTTAAAAGCAAATGTTAATGTAGAATCTAGCGTTGATGTGACTTGTCCTCATAACTGCTCTTTAAATAAAATTTCTACACCTTGTATAGATTATAATGAATCAAAAGAAAAATATAAGGTTCTTGAACAAGAGCTTCGTTTTACAAAAGAATAAAATGATAAATTATGTCTGGAAAACTCATCATTGAAAAGTGACTGTGCTGAATTCAAAAATTATAAAGTTGAAATCGAAGAGATGAATGAGACATTCGATGAATTTAGGAGTAAGTATAAACCTCATATCGACTCTTTTGCCTCCACTCTCAAAAACAGCACAATCACATACAATAAAGCTAGACATAATCTCAAACAGAAAAACAAAGAGCTAACTATAAAATTCAACATGCTTAAGGAAATAATGCTTAAAAACTCGCAAAGCCCAACTCCTAAGTTGCACGTAAAAACCAAAAGCATGTTGAATATGAACCATCATCTACAGGCTGAGTTAATCAAAGGGAGTAGAAAATCTCAAGCTTGTGCAAGTGAAACTTTTAACTCTAGAAATCACTCACTTTGAAAAACAAATTACTCCCAACTCAAAAACAAATGAACGTATATTTCCTGTCAACAACTACTATACTATGAGTCCTAATGTTGAGCGAAATAATTTTGACTTGAAGAACAATTTCAATATAGTTAAACCTCCAACGCAATATTATTCAATTGAAGATCATCACGTAAAGACTCATAGAATTCTAAAAGGAAATTTGCAACATAAAAATAACATTAAACAAAAGTATAAATGGAGGCCCATCATTCAAAAGAGCGCACCCATTCCACTCAAAAGGGCCCATTCACCGTCATCTCCCCAAGGTGTATCACACTATGCTTGGGTACACAAAGAAACCGTCATATCTGGCTCCTTTTGGATACTTAAATCTCGTATCCACTAGTATCCACCAATTGCGTGAAGTAGAAACTAATCCAAATGAAATTACTCACTAGTCTACTTCACGACGTGCCTAATGTTCTTTCTGTTTTTACTGTATTTTTTTTTTGTTTTTTGTTTTTGTTTTTTTAAGTCAACATGCCATGAAAAATATAGATATATTTTTGTTATATGACTTTCTCATCTTAGGATTAAAGATAAATCAATCTAACTGAATAAATTGGAATAAAAGCCATATCATATCTAAGCGGTCATAATTTGTTGAAATTTCTCAAGCTGATCAACTGGTAGTTCTGCTATCAAGCAAACACTTCCAGAGCTATCAAGATGATCACTTGATCAAGCGGAAAGCGAGAACTAGCCGCAGGAACACACCAACCATAAACTGAGCTATGTAATCAGTAACAACAGAGAGCAATCACAGATCTTGTATTCATCAACTATAAATATTTACAAGGCCAGGTATACATGGCGAGACATGATTTTGCCAAGTACAAATGAGAAGTAAACAAGCAAGAGAAATCTTCAAGCCGGGCGGACTGCCTCAGAGACCGCTGAGTCCGCCGAGTCTGCCGAGACCGCCAAGCCGCTGATGCTATCACTGATCTACGGAGTCTGCACAAACCGCGGACAACCCGTTATTCTACTGACGCCTGCTCTACAAGCCACCGCCGAACTGAAGGAACAGACCGCCAAGTCCGCCGAGACCGACGAACTGGTTATTGAACTTGAACAACTGCAGGAAAGAAGACTAGTTGGCCTCCAAGTGTGACCTGCTGCAAACTGCCGATTATAAACCGCAAGCTTCACTACTTCCTGACCACGATCAGAACCCGACTCCTGGGTTCACAGAGCAAGCTGCACAACCTGCAAACAGCAACCAGTTAAACCTTCTCAATCTGCGCGAACTAGAAAACTGAGGCCGCAGTAATTAATACGCGTTCAACTTACTGTTCATTCAGTTACTATTGAAGTGACATGGGGTTCTATTTATAGGCGGGGTGAAGAGTGTGGTCACCGCCCTAGTGAATGGAGTCACAACTCCAGCTCATAGCTAGCACAACCCAGACCTCCTAGTCTGCAAGGAAAAAGCCAGACCAGCTATTCTCCAGGTGCCAAGTCAGAAAGCTAGTCCGCCACCTGGAGGACACCATACCAGTATGCACGCTTTGCAGTACGCAGAGATAGCAACATCTCGCTCACCGCATCAGTCTGCATGTTACATGCTGACACGACACTAGCCCGCACAACTCGCAAACACCGCTTCAGCCTGCCACACAAGTCCACGATCAACAGGCACTGATCGCCTGGTCAACAGCGGACTCTGCAAGCACATCGAATACCCTGGACTTGTCATAGAGAGTGACTAAGTCCAGCAACCCACTAATCAACTAACGTGAGCTCGGCAGACACAAAGCCAGGTCGCAGGCTCCAAGAACAGTCCATCATCATAAATGCAACTATCACCTGCCGCATCGTCAGAGATCAAGGCAAGGACAAATACCGATCTCATGACCTCGAAACTTCGTCTGTCACAGCGAACTCCGCAGACTCCAATTGAGTCCGCCACATTCCCGCAGACTCATTGCCAATCAGCCCGGTTACTTCAAGGTCAAGATAACTATAGAACCCCCGACCGAGCTAACTGAACACCGCCAAATGATCTCCAAAGATAGGCTGCTAAGGCCTCTCCAATAGTCCACCCAAGCCACTATGTCCACCCTAGCCACTGTCCACCCAGGACGCACCGTCAGTCCGCTCAGGACGCAGACTCAGTCCTCCCAGGCCGCGGGGTCTGCCCAAACAACCACTTTCAATTCATGATTTTCAACACTCCCCCTTGAAGTGAGAAGTGGTATCAAGCCCAGCAATCCTCATAACCGTGTAAAAGACACCTTCGACAATGGCTTCGTGAATATGTCCGCGATGTTTTCCTCACTCTGTACATGCTCCACCATTAGAGACCCCTCCAACACCTTCTCTCATATGAAGTGGTGCTCAATCTCTATGTGATTTGTCCGTGCGTGATAAACTGGATTATTCACCGGCTTCAGGGCACTTTCATTGTCACTGAACAACAGAGTAGGACCTCGCACTTCATCATAGACATCCTCTACTAATATCCTGAGCCAGATGGATTCTCGAGCTGCCAAGGCTGAGGCCTTGTATTCTACTTCCGTAGTAGAGACGGACACTGAGTCTTGCTTCTTGCTGCACCAAGAAATACTGTCTGATCCATAAGTGAAGACATAACTGGATGTTGACTTTCGGTCATCTGAATCTCCTCCGTAATTAGCGTCTGAGTATCCTTGAAGAATAAACTTTGTGCCACTCCTATAAAGGAGACCCATGTCAGAAGTGGCCTTCACGTAATTTAAGATATTCCTAGCTGCCATCAGATGAGGCTTCCTGGGTTCCGCCATATACCGACTTACTCGGCCAACCGCATAAGCAATGTCTGGCCTTATAATCGTCAGGTAAATAAGACTCCCAACAAGAGCCTGAAACACCAAAGGATCCGAAAGAATACTCCCCTCATCCCGCCGAAGTTTGATGCCTGAATCAAATGGAATAGAGCTACTCTTCCCCTCCTACATGTCGAATCGCTGAATGATCCGTTCCTCATAGCCCTTCTGGGACACGAGTATGCCGTTCTCATTCCTCTCCACCTCAAGTCCAAGGAAATGGTGGAGTTCACCCAGATCCTTCATCTCGAACCTGATAGAAAGCTCTGCCCTGATCCTAGCTACTTCCTCCTTGGAGTTCCCCGTGATGATCATGTCATCCACGTACAATAGCACCAGGACTAGAAGCTCCCCCTTCTTCTTGATGAATAAGCTCGAGCCTGATTTTGAAGCCAGATAGCTGCAGAACTGGAGGTATTCTGTAATCTTCCCATACCAGGCTCGAGGAGCCTTCTTCAAACCATAAAGCGCTTTCCGGAGCTTGCAGACATAGTCCGGATGTTCTTCAGATATGTACCCGAGTGGCTAATCCATGAAGATGTCCTTGTCGATCTCCCCGTAAAGAAAAACATTTTGTATGTCTAACTATCATAGCTTCCAACCCTGGCAAGCTGACAAAGCTATCACCACTCATACTGAAGTCATCTTCGCCACACGACTAAACGTCTCCTCGTAGTCCTTGCCGTACTATTGCGAAAACCCCCGGCAGCTCAATTAGTGATGATAAGTAGGAAAACTCCATAGTAAAGCATGCTCGGGCTGGAGTAGTCACGAGATGGGTGACCTCCTGGGAAGCCCCCGTGGTGCACGCTTGACTATCAAGTTTGGCTCATCTAAGGGAGGATGTGGCCTCCAACAACCCATCACGTGGCCAGTTTAAGGTAGGCTACCTGGTGTTGGGCTTGGGGCAAACGTGACACGTGGAGATGGGTTGGATCGGTTGGGCTGCAACCCTCTAATGAAGTTTAAGGAAGGTAGCCCGGATACCTTGCGAGGTGGAATTTGACCGCACCCCCTTCTAACATAATTTACCTTTTTATCATAAATCTATCACGTTGTCTTAGTATGTATGCAATCATTCACCCATTTTGTATGTCTCACAATAGCGGGGGCAAAGGTGTATGTGCTTTAGAAACGCTAACCTATAAACCACGTCTTGTCCTTAACCGGGGAGGGTTCTAATAAAGTTCTTGTGTGGTGCTGGGGGGAAAGAGTGTTAGGTTGAGCGGGTTCTTCTATATGCACATGGAATTAACACTTCACCCTACGACACTTGTGCAACTCCTCATGCTCATCCGTCACTTAGTACAAGACTAGGGTGTAGACAAATAGCTTAGGTATTGGATTATTGGGCATACTTAGGATTCACATATCCATTGCATGGACATTATTTCACTTATCATGTTCATTATATTCATGCACAATATTCTATCATGATATCTCGTGTTTGCATCATATATCTCTGTGAGCCTTCATGTTTTAAGAGAAACACAAGTATTTTTTTAATATATATATATAATTATAAAAAATTTTAAAAAACAAAAAATTTATATATCTCTGTGTGGTTATTGTTTTGTATTTTTATTAAAAAATAAATAAAAAATTATTATCAAAACTACTTATTATTCATTGTCATTATCAAGGATGAATACACTCTATCAATTAAAGATTAAATACAATGTTTAATTTAACTGTCAAGTTTCTTAAAACATTATTTTGGTTATATCATGCCTTAAATATTATCTTATTACGTGCAATGAAATTTAATATAGAAAACATGTGTAGGATTTCTTAGTATGCCTCTAAGTATGAGTAATGTTTTATGTTTGTCAATGATTCTATCCACTTACCTATCCTGATAACCTACACGTGATTTTAATCTTATACCTACATGGTTGTGTAGTGTAACAATATAATAATTAAAATGCATAAATAGATTACCTACACTGCACTGAATTGATTATTTCAATTCTTTGTTTTGTCATGCACTTATTCATTGGCGAAATGTGTCTTTAGAAAAATTATAAAGTGTCTTAATAAGCATTGTGAGGTTGAGCACCTTGGAGAAGGAATTGTAAAGTGTCGTGTAGTAAAGAAAAATTTCACCATTTCTTTTAGTACACCGGATCACAAAAATAAAAATAACACTAAAAATGACATAAATGTGATCCCCCCAAGCACTACTCTACTCCCTGATAAGTCTTAATAAACATTGTGTGTATAGAGCACCTTGGTAATTGTACTTATTACTCATGTTCATTGAAAAATAGTGGAAGTACTATTATTTTTATACTTTAATGTTGTGATTGTTCATTATATATGTCATGTGTTTTTATTAATTCACTTCTATACTTTGTCAAAACACTATATATACACATCATTATTTCTCATAAAACTTCTATTCATGAGAATTGGATCCTAATGCATACATATATTATTCTCTAAAATCATAAGTAAAAGCACTAGATAGCAAAGCATGACTGCTACAATGTTTATTTTTACTTGAGATGCAAATCAACATACATTATGGTTCATATTTCTCTTTGATATTTTGAAATCATGCTTGCAAAAATTCCAGTGAAATAGCATCTCTTCGAATTGTATTGAATTGAAAACATATTCGGATTAGGCTTAAAATTTCATATACTTAATATGATAATGTTTTTTCAAAAAAAACGGGATGTTCATCTTAAGAGTGCTTAACATATTCTTATGCATACTACTTGTGCTTAATCATGAATATTTACTCTTTAACCAAGTGGTAAACTATGAGTACTAAGTGGTATTATGTGCTTAACAAGTGCTATGTTTAGATTTTACTCAATGTATCCCATTTTTCTTCTCTAACATAGACCATTTTAATTATCATTGCATACACTCACCTCTACCCTCCTTCTATTCCACCAAAAAGGGCGAGAACATTGAGCATCAATTTCTTTATGTAAGGGGAGTACATTAAATTTTGTATAGAAAGCATCTATGCAGGGGGAGTAATCAAAGGACGTTGATACTTTATTTATGCCCGATCATAATAATTATCTTAACAAGCGATAACATGTTTTTTCAAGTGGCAACTTATAGCAATCAACCAGTGGTCTCATAGAAATGCTCTACTTGCTAATATGCTCTATCCCACCCTCTTTTGATAATACCAAAAGGGGGAGAATGTTTTTAAAGAAATGTCTCAACTAAGAAGAGTTTATGTAGGAGTAGTATCCATCTAGGAGGAGTACACATTGAACGCTTATCATTTACTATAAGCACAGACACTATTATGGAGTATTTCTACATAGTAGATTTGTTATTATCAAAATGGGGAGTTTGTTGGAAAATGCGTTCCGCATCTCTTAGTTTGAGAATAACAAATCTCAGTGTGTATTTGATCATGTTTGTTGTGTGTTTATTTTGTATAGGTTTACAGGTGTGAGGAAAAAAAGAATCAAGTTCTGGAACCTACCGCCGCGCGGTAGCCATAACCGTTGCATGGTAGCTGTGGAATTAAATGGATAGAGCACTCAGGAAGCTATCAGAAAGCGCTAGAGTTATCGCGGAGTGCTAGCCCACTCAACGCCGCGTTGAGTGCGTTGAGATAGGTCTACCACCGCGTGATATCTACCTACCGCGCAATGGAAACCCACTCAATGCTCCAAGGCGTTGAGTGTGTTGAGACGAACCTACCGCCGGGCGCTACCTTCTACCATGCCGTGCTAGCTCGTAAAGATGAAAAATACTTATTTTAAATATCTTTCCAAATTTGTAGGACAACTGTCATCTCAAAGCGCGCGAACCTACCACCGGATGCTAGTTGTATCGCCGACGTAACATATTTTCATCAAGATGAAAGGAGTCAGAGTTCTATCATTCCTAGGATTTGGCCACCTCTCCATGGTCCGTTCTGCCGTCTCCGTCGAATGTTAAGAAAACTGCATCCATCCCGGTCATGGACGAAGATCTCTGGCGAGCCAAGGATATCAACGACTACGTAGAGTTGTTCTGTTGCAAGCACACGAAGAAAAGGAAGGTTTTTGTTCTCTGGAAGTTACCATCGTGCTATAACTAGTTACCGCCCCGCAGTAGCTTCCCGCAATGCCTTCTTTATTTAAAATAGCCCGAACAAGAGTTTTGCGCGACGGTTTTTCACGAAATTTGGAAGGGGAGTTCACCCTAGCCGTCTAAAGGGAAGGAAGGGGTCATCCTAACTCATTGAGGAGGAGAATTCTTCAGAGGAGATCAAAAGGAATTCATGTGCAAGGATTGAAGTCTACCAACATGATGATCAAGAAGAATTCTTCCTAAGTTTCATGTGAAGGATCCCCGCTACAAAAGCTCTCATCAAGCGCACACCTTCACGGATATGAAGAACATTGAAGAGGAGGACTATCAAGCCACAAAGATCAAACCTTTGCAAGAAAATCGTCATCAACATCAAGGGTTCTTGTTAGAGGGGAGTTTTCTCCTTGTTTTTATATTTTACTTTTAACTCTTTTTATCTATTTGGTTGTGTGAGGGAAATCGGTCGGAGGGTCCTCGAAATCCGGGAAGGGTTTCCTGGGAAATCGGCTGGAGGGTCATCGAAATCCGGGAAGGGTTTTGTGAGAAATCGACTTGGAGGGTCGTCGAAATCCGAGGAGGATTCGGTGAGAAATTGTCCTGGGGAAGGGACTTCTAGATCGGGTGATCTAGCGGGACTCTAAGATCCTTTCTTGCGTGGAGGTGAAGAGCCGGCTCGAATACTTTTCTTGGAGGGAAATGGAAGGATCCAACTGGTCCGGGTAGTGGGTCGGTATAGAAAACAAAAAAGATTTTCATTTTCACCACCTCCGATCTCCAGCGTCATGGAGATCATGTAATTGTAATTGTAAAAATAGTTGTTGATCTAATTTGAATGAAATAACATTTTCTGTTTGTTTTTCTGTGTTTATAATGTTGTGATTGTTAACCTGTAATTCTCTCAAGTGCGCATAGATCTTCAAGGAGGAATTTGTGCAGGAAAATAGGGTCTATGACGTACCGCCGCGCGTTAGCAACCTAACGCCCCGCGGTAGCTTCCAGAACTAGTTTTTCTAGACAAAAATAATTCGAATTTTCAATTAACTCGTAAAACCTTATTCACCCCCTCTAAGGTTGGCCACTAGATCCAACACTCCAATGTTTTGTGGTTATTCAAGTGCAATCTCTATTGCTAGGAATCTTGTGTATCGTAGCAGGATTAAGCACATAAAGATTAAATATTATTTTATTAGAGAGCATGTGGAAAGGGAGGACATCTGTCTTGAGTTTTTCCCATAGATAGATAAGTGAAACTTAGTATCGCTTAGTATAGCTATACTAATTTGATCTCAAATTTGAGTTGAGAATGTTGAACTTAGTATAGCTTCATTGTCTCTTCATGCATATGTGTTGCAGGCAGTATTGATCCTTGCAGGATATCAAAGACGATATGGACCAAGTGTCCAAGAGTCGAGTACACTGAGTCTAAGTGTCCAGGCGACGAGTGCGCTGAGACAACTTCAGGCATCGAGTGCATCGAGATCACTCAACGATCTTACTCAGGTAGTTCTAATTATGACTGTCTTTCAGGATTAGTCTCAGCCGTTGATCAACTCGTGTCAAACATGATAGATACACGCATCTCCACATTCTCAAATATGAATAAGTATAAATAAAAGTGTGTGTGCTTAAAATAAAACATACTACTCCTAGCCCTTTTCGACCCTCTGCCTCCCTGTGATGAAATCTCGAGCAAGCTCCAGAAATTCAAAGGTTCATGGCGCCAAAAGGAATGGTCTTCCTATTTGAGGGTTCTGAGTTAGTGAGAAATGGATTCAAGGATGCTCTAGAGGAAGTGCAACTCGTTCTCCTCTTACTGCAAGTCGCTAACCTTGAATTTGTCCTGTCGGAGCCAAGCTCGATATGGAAGAGAGTTCTCGAACTTTATTCGAATGCCACTGTTGACTCATCCTCTAACAAAATCAAGTCATCTATAAGTGGACACAAGATCAAGTTCACTCCCAGAAGACTGAGAAAAGCCTTAAATCTGCCCAAGTTCAAGCCATCTGATGAAGAAGAAGAAGAACTACATCAGGATGATGTGAAATCCGCCCTCAAGTGGTGTGGGATTTCAAAGCATACCACTGGGTCTGTTCTAATAAAGGAGATGATTTTAAAAGGTAAATTTCTAGCAGATATTATTGGGAAAGCTCTAATGTGCAAGACAGGGTCCCATGACAAGATCTCCAGAAACATTTTTGAGCTAATGACAAGGATAATTCTATCCAAGAAAACTGACTAGGGGACGATACTATTTGACAAAACAGTGGAATGTGTCCCAGAGCCAAACTTGGGAAGAATCTTGTCTCTGTACTTGCACACTTTTGTTCCAGGGATCCTCAATGTGAGGCTAGGAAGAAAGATCTATCATATTAGAAGGATGAAATCAAAAATGTTTAATAGATGGGACATGGTACTACTTCCATATACAAACAATTGGGAAGAAGAAAAAGGAAGTTGTAATCATTACTAAGGAAAGCTGAAAGTATCTAGTGTCAACATAAATCACCTAAAGGGGGTGAATAAGTGAGTTCTGCGTCTTTTTGCGGAATAAAACTTACTGACAAATAAACACACAGAAACATATAGATTTATAGTGGTTCCCCAAGTTGGGTACATCCACTGTCCCGCCTCGCCTATCTACCATGAAGGGATAGTTTCAGCTACTTCACCTTTATCTCAGATTACAAACAATCTTACACCTCAGAGCCTCAACTCCTATAACTCGGAGACAACGTTCCTACCACTCGGAGAATGAACTCTCCTATAAATCGGAGAACAACCTCTCCTACAACTCGGAGAACAACCTCTCCTACAACTCGATTCTAAAATAAGGATCTACAACTCGGAGGGAAAAGCTCGTACATTAGAAAAAACATTACACAAGAAAAGATTAAAAAAAATCTTCTATAGATCTGAAATCTTCGATCTCTCGTTCCTCTGAAAGGTTGATCTTGAACGTATTGAAGAACAAGAGAAACTGAAGGCTTTGAAGACTTGATCTGAACGCACGGATCAACTTGATCTGAGTAGAATTGGAATCTTCAGAGATCAACGATCTAGGCGACTTGCTTAAGGAAGAACAAATCATAAAATAAGAAGTCATCGGCCATGCAAGTTGTGAAGAACGTATCGTGCGCCTATGGGGATTCTTCGTTCTTGATATTTCTCATTTTTTAAACAATAAGCACAATTATGGTTGAGTGAAATCCACCCTATATATATATATATACATATATATGAAACCTTCTTCTGTAATGGCTAGAAACATCCTTCCTTATCAAGAAATTCAGAAATTACTGTACATGGCGATCTGGACAAATCGTGTCGGAAGTTTGGAAATAGAATAAATATCCCTTAGTATAATTTGTCGAGTATCGTCGAGTATATTAGAGTATACTCGTTGAACCACTTAGAAACTCGAAGAAATTTACTTAGACAATTTCAGCCAGATCGATCATGTAACACAATGCTTGGAAGAAGAGATACTCGATGACTTTGTTGAGTATCAGCTAGTATACTCGATGAATTCAATTATTATCATCTAGCTGACTTGACGCATATTTAAGTGATATTCGATGGATATCACTTAGAGAAATCCAAAGAAGTAAAGTCGAGATGACTCAACGAATTTGTTGTATACTGACATTTATATTCGACGAATTCGACGAGTATCAATAAATACACTCGATGAATTCGACGTGTATACAAGATGATACTCGACGACTTTTACTTAACTGATTTCCAAGAATTCAGAGATTATTCCCTAAGTAAGTACGACAAATTCAACGAGTGCCAGTAAGCATACATGATGAATTCGACGAGTATTCATGAGTATACTCGACGAATTCGACGAGTATCCGTTAATATACTCGACGAATTTTACTTGAGAAAATCTACCCTTCTGAAAGTCGCAATTTGGTTTTCTTGGATTCTTCTAATGTACTTGAAGTAGAAGTACACTTTAATAGAGAGATTACACATGAGTCAACACCTTGACCTACACAATGAAGGATTATATTGTATAGTCATGTGTTTCAAGACCCACTATAACCTGACATTGGGTTGTACTTAGCAATATCATCCTGCAAGCACATAACTAGAAAACAACATCAAATACAAACTCAATTCATCTTAGTTCAAGGGACACTTTTTCAAATTAGAGTTATTGTGGATACAATACACAACAATTTCTCGCTATTTGAAGAATTCATAACCCTACAAAGTAAGGTGAATTGTACACACAATATTCTTAAAACATGAAAAAGGGAAAAGAACATATAATATTAAGAAATAATATCATTCCCAATCAAACATTAATATATATATATATATATATATATATATAAGTTCTATATGGGGCAAACAATATCCACAATCATCAACTGAAAAACAAATGAAGCATGTTTGGCCTGGCTTTTCTGATAGTACTTGTCAAAATATGCTTTTGAATTTGGATAGTACTTTTGCGGAGCTGGAGGAGCATCTGGATCATCGTATCTGTATTTTTTGAAGTGTAACCTTCTTTTAGCATCTTCAACCTCATGCTTCTGCTACTCCTCCCTGCAATAGTAATCCCATCTTTTCTCATTGGCCAAGTCGACTAGTTTGAAGGTGTCTAGGATAATGCTCTTGGAAGTAGAACTCCAAACTTCAGTCATTTCTCTATTTGGCTCAGTCCTAATGGTAGATGGGCCTTCACTATATCTTCTTCTTTAAAGAGTTGGTGGATATAAGCCTTCAAATATTCAAATTTCTAGTTCAATAGCAGCAGCAGATTGATCTTGAGATTCTGACCAATATTGAGTGTACTCTTGAGCAGGCTAAACAAAATCATGTAAAGGATCTGGTATCACTTGTTCTGGCATTTTGAATTCAGCCAACCCTGGAAATAGCTCTCTATGCAGTCAGTTAAAGTTATCATAGCAGTAGATGTTTGCAGCCTTGAACTAATCTTCATGGACACTTCCAGCGCATTAACCTTAGTTTTCAATTTTTCCTCCCCCTTTCTGACTACTTTAAATACTTTAGTTGCAATAACATTACAATAATAGACCATTTGGTCATCACAGTAGTCCATCCCTTAATTTTGGGCTTGGATAAAGGTCTTTGCATTCTCATCAACTTTTTGGAGAACAGTTAGGTTGCTTTTCAGCCTAGCCATCGTATGAACAATGGCCTGACCTCCTTGCACAAACCATAAATCTAACCTTGTATCCGGCTTTTCAAAATGTACCTTGATCTCTACAAGTCCGTTGTTCATCTCTTTTAGATTCTTTCACTTTCTTCAGTACTTTCTTTAGAGAGAGATCAAAACTTGCTTGCTGTCTTGCCATCATGGCTTCTATGGACTTCAGGAGAAAAATATTTGAACTAGTACTTGGAAGATTTACAGTAGGAACTCTGGTACTTGGAATTTCTATACTGGGCTCAGAGTCACTGGAAGTCTTTGTTATAGGAGAGATGTGAACTTTAGATAGCAGTCCAGTATCTGGAGCCTGTAGGTTAGGAGGATGCACCTCTACATCTCCTTCCTCAGCAGAAAGATCAACAATCTCTACTTTCTCCACTGTAGGTCCACCAGGAATTGCAGCAATTCTTTTATATAGTTTTCGAACAAACCTATCAAGTTGTGTCTGAACTGAGACCAAAGAATGAGTTGGCTCCACCTCAGACACAACAGATTGAAGATCTGGGAGACTTACGTTCAGGTTCTCTGTCGCAACAAGCGTAGTAGAATCATTTACATTATCAGCAACAAGCTCATCCTCATCATCAACATCTAACTCAACATCAACAACTGTCTCATTCACAATCTCAATAGATTCAACTTCAGCAGCAGCCCTACCAATTTCAGCAATTTCTGTATGAAGATCATTATTTTCTGCAACTATATCATGTATCAATGGTTCGAGAACATCTGGCACTGTAGAAGAAGCATCCACCAAGGGAACTTTCTCATTAGTAACCACTTAGGTTTCAGCTGACTCCCCCTCGATTCCTGCACATGAGCTTTCTGGAATTTCATGGGGGGGGGGGGGTAGGAGTAGGAATTTTTTCCTCAGAAACTTCCTCCTCCTCCTCCTCCTCAACATCAGGCTATATTCTGACTCAACCTGGTCTTTGGATCCTCCTATGCCACCTGGAGAAGATAATGGCGTCAATTTTCTTCAGGCGGTGAATAGGAACTCCATTGGACATATCAAATGTGTCTCTATCCAGCTTATTCAAGTATAAATTGAGGATTCTCCCAAAGTTTGGTGCTCGAAAGCTATCCTTTATCCTTCCAAAAAGCACTGCAACCCAGTTTATTCTCTTTCGGCATATGATGGCTACGAGAATCTTGAACATGTCAGAGGAGTGGTAATCATGAGATCTTGTTTTGCACAACAAAACTTTGCCAATGATATATGACAGAAGTTTTCCTTTGTTGTTCATCTTTTTCTCTTGACATGTTTAGTTGCTCTTGGTAGTACACATAATAGCAAGGCACTTGAGAAATCACCGTATTCTAACTGATCTTCTTCGTCACACACTGGGAGTCATAGGTACCTTGAGAGTAGATAGGATTTTACTTTGACTTTGATTTGCTTGACTTTGCTCTTGATCACTGTATCTTCCCTACATAGTTTGGCGTGCTGAAAGTGTAAGACCCCCCCCCCCCTTTTTCATTTTAACCCACGGGGTCTTAGCCCCAGAACCGTCGCTTTGCGGTGACACTTCCACACCCGGAAATGTCATCACTACAAAACGACGATCCTGCCAGCCATATCGATCACAGAAAAAGGTAGCAAGAGAGTAAATGAAACACATATCCACAGAAATCACATATATAGTAAATAATCTCCACGAAGGGAGAGTCCATAGAAATAATACTAAAGGTACTGAAAATAGGGCTCATGCCTGATACATCAATATTCTCACTACATATCACTCAGCGCGGAAGCAAAAACTAAATATCTACTAACGATCGGGACTCGCAATCCCAGCTGTCTGAACTCCAGTGCTAGACTGTCCCATCTCCAAGCATGCCGACCTCCGGGGCTCCTCCTCCATGCTGGGCTCCACGATCCCCTAAAATGATTTGGTCCGAAAACTGTTAGTCTAAAAGACTAAGTCCTATTATCTCCTATCCCTCCCCCATGGCCCCTAGGCACCGTACGGAGAGGAGGAAAGGGAAGCTCTGAAGGTGGAGAATAAACAAAGCATGTGACGGTGGAACTATTCTAGCATGAGTATATTAACAGAACAAGTATATATAAGCAGCAGTAAATGAAAGGTAAACTAAAAAGCAAGTAACCTTAACTTATATGAATGCTCATACAAACTTATAAGTTAAGGGAACTTTTGCAAGGCTCGCATCATATAAAAAATCTCATACCGATTTATAAGTTGGGGTGTCGATTTTCACGCAAGAAATATATATCCAAAGAATAGCAACCTTAACTTATAAGCATGCTTACACAAGCTTATAAACTAAGGGGTCGTTTTGCAGAGCCAATTGTATAAAACGTCACATACCACTTTATACAATAGGTGTCAGGGTTATATGCAATGATGATGTTATGACATGAAAGTATGTCATGATGTGAACATGCAAGTACAACACACCCACTCGACTCTGTGCACACAGACCTTTAGTTCCCCCTTTCTGGAGCCTAACCTCCCAGGATACCTCCGTAGTGGCAGACGAAAGTGGTGGGTTGGGCCTCACCCACCTCTAAATCGGTAATTACACTACAAGTCATACATATCGAATGCCTCGACGCTAGTGCACTAAGCGGAGCTCCTGCATACTCTTTGCTGGCAAGTCCACCGGACTTATCTTGGCGAAGTGCAAAACCACACTTGCCGAGTCAACATATTGGCGTTGGTGCATCGACCCTCAAATACGGAAGACCCACCACCTTATACTTTATGCACATGCAACCTTATGTATCAGTAACCGAGCCAAAGCTCCCCAGACCATCCCATCCATCACAATCAACAACCGATCCTAAGCTCCATGGACTATCCCGTCTGTCACAATCAACAACCGAGCCAAAGCTCGCCAGGCCAATCTGCACATCATCAAAACCACTGAGCCTACTGCCCATGTAACACAACCTAACATCCTGAAACATCGAGGTGAGTGAAAGTGAATTCCCTTGTTATGCTAGTTACTCTTGCAATTGCTTTGCCTACAATTTAGGTTAGCCCAGGACTGCGCAGGCATACCCCGTGTAGGGTTCTCAAGGGCACTAGGAACTACGATGGGCTGAAGCCCAAAGCTCCCTTTCGCAAGGCACTTACTATTATTATTTAATACCCGACTCCCGATCTCTTTAATATTACTCTGCATCTAACCCTAGTGTGTTTTGACCTTCTCTCTCCCTCCACAGGAAAGACGATCTTTCGTCGATCCCGAGCACCACCTAATCTTGGACAACCCAACAATCTACTCATCCCAACTTCCATTGATATACACCATTTCACTTCACCCAGACCAGCAAGCCACTAACCCAAATCCATATGCTCAAATCAATTACTATCAGATCTTCTGCATATTTACTACATGCAGACCACCTTATGCTATATGATGTACATGATAGGAGGTGCTCTAAATTCTCATCCAAACACCCTAAGATAATTAATGGAGGTCCATCATGTCATTTATAGCCTAAATCCAGACCTTGGGAATTTTCCTAATTTATCTGATATTTATTTATTTTTCCTTAAAAATCCAAATGCCCTGGTTTTGAATATGAAGTGCCCTTTACAGTCATGCAAAATGCTCCATAAAATTATGATAAATACTATGCAGCTAATTAACAGTAAATTCAAGGCGCCCAAATTTTTTTGTAAGGTTTATGCCTCTGATCCATAATTTTAAATATAATCACATAGTTAACAGCTAAAGAAGCAAGTGTTGTAAATAAACTTCCAAAAATTATAACAAAATTCAAGCATAACTAAAATGCCTTAAAAACACTCCTGACCAAGTTTCCAAATTTTTCAATGAATAATGAACTCTAACTTTAATTTAGAATGATAATCCTCTTCCATAATTCAATGAAACATCTACTGAAAATATTTATCTAAAAATTATGATAAAATTTCCTTAAGAGCATGCAACCCTAATATCACTACTAAGCAAGCTTAATAATTTTCTAATAAACATTGTGCTCTGAATCTAATATTGGACATATTTGCATATTTAAAAGCTTGTGAAGTAAGTACTGAAAATATGCATCTAAAAATTATAATAAAAATCAAGTATGAGTATATTGACCTAAAACTTCCTCTGCCCGATTTTCACAATTTCCCAATGAACAGTGAGATCATAATAAACAAAAGACTATCAAGGGCAAATCCATGTAATACAAAGGAGGTACCAAATATATTATTCCAATATTCCCAGTAAAATTACCAGAGGCTCATATTAACCCCATGACCATACTACCCAAGTTTCATATCTTTTCATTAAGTTTTGATGGCATATCTTACATGTATAAGGGTTGTGCCCTAAACTAGGGTTAGGGTTTTGGAGAGCCTAACAGCCTCTAAATCTCATAATATTTTTACCAGAGGAATTTGACAACCCTAAAGTTCTCTCCACCAAGTTGCAAGTCATTTCAAGGTCATTTGACCCCTTAACCATCAAACTTAGGTTTGCACACATAGGACCTACCCTTGTGTCCTAGGGCTCCACCCTTCAACTTCCACCCAATATCAGTGGGGGGGGGGGGGGGTATTTTGAGTGTTAATACAGCTGAGTGCCACGATCCATCACCTTTGGGTGAGGTTGGCCAACTCAAGAGCACCTAGGGCACTAGGCCCTAATTTGACCTAAAAGGCATCAACCCTTGGCTACACAGTTACCCTATCAAATCAAACCCAAAAGGGGTGAAATTTTTACCAGAGCCCTATAATATTCCCCAAGATCACCCACCAAATATTGGTGGTTTTTGAGGTGTTTAAGACACCTAATTAATTTGTACATGATTTATTATATTTTTCCAACAACTATAGAAAACGTATCTCCAAAATTTCCCATTTTTGGATAGGACCTAGGTATAGGTAGAATGACTCCCTGTCCAAATTTCAGGTCATTTGGACAAGAGATGAAGTGGGGGCACTCATTTTAGTCTATGTCTAACCCTAAGTATAGACCCTACGAAAATGAGTGCCCTGGCCAAACCATACATCCAAATTGGTCCAAATCAATTTTAAATTAAGGTATACCCCAAAGGCTACAACTTTGATATTGACTACGTTCTCTGATTAAGCCTCTAAGTATTTTTAAATTAATTCTTAAGGTAACTGACTTTGTGTGACAGAATATACAAAATATATGATATATATATATAATCTGATATTGCATAGATCTTGACACAATCCGACGATCACTGGTCATCTTATTCCTCCACCCGACGGGTGAGATTTACCCGGCCTGGAGCGTCTTCCAACTCGAGTTCCCGGCCACCCGGCCACCTCCCTGGTCGACCACCACTGCCACCACCTTCGTTGAGGTTTGGGTTATCGCTGAGCCGTAGCAATGCCGCCGGAGGGGTGGTTTCCGGCGAACCTGACCCATTTTTTTCATGGAAAACCAGGAAAAAGCTTCACCCGATCTGGCTCATTTGAGCCTGATTCTCATCCTAAAAGATTCCTAAGATCTATCCATAGGAGAAGGAGTAGAGGAGGACCTTCAACCGTGCTTGCCGACGGGTTTGGTGGTGGTGCGCCATGGCCGGATTTTGGAGCTTCAGGTATGTTGCAATCGTGTAGTGGGAGGGCTCGATTTCTTCAGGTGAGATGTGGAAACCATTCCCCTGAGTCCAGGGATGCTTTTAAGAGAGTGAAATGGGGGAGAGGAGGGGTGGTCATGGCATAAATGCCATTAATGGCCATGAATAGCCTTTCTCGGCCATGGTGGTTCACTTCATTCAGTCATTGGAAAAGCCTGGTAAGGCTCTTAATCTTCTCAGGGTTGTTAGGGGAGATGAATCAAGCAATGAAGGGTGGTCCTTGGCTTCTCTATGCCATGAATGACTTTAACCCATTTTCTCTCTCCTCTATTAAAGAGAAGTTGAAACTTCCTCTCTCCTGACCCTCATGGCCGAAATTGTTCATCACACTAGCCTAATTGCAGCCCACTTGAAAGTCCACCTAGTGTCGACTACCTTCACCTATGGGGGGGGGGGGGAATGGGTGACGTGCAGCGTTTTTGAGGAATTAAAATTGTACCTGCACACGAAAATAAAACAGCACAGTAAACAGAGTACACAAGCTATTTATAGTGGTTCCCCGATTTGGGTACATCCACTTTCCCCCTTCGACCTATCTCCCAACAAGGGACGACTCGGTCTCTTCACCAACAGGATTGAAATCCAATCCTTGCACTATCGGAAGGAACCCTTCCACACGTAGGAGTCAACACTCCCACAACACGGGTTGCACTCAACCCTTACAACTAGGAACCAACGTTCCTTTACAACAAAAATAAACTAGAATGTACAAGAAATACAAACTACTTTTGGAGACTAAGATGTCCCTCTTTGTTGACGACGTGTTCTTGAAGTCCACGAAGAGTCCACAACCCTAGATCTCTCTTGGAGAGAATCTCCCCAGAACCGGCGGCGGCAAGATGGGCGGCGGCTTGGTTCACGGGATCGGCGGCGACAACGGTGTGCGGCTGCTGTACTTTGGAGATTCAAACTTCGTAGCGAAGCTAGCTAGGTCTTCCAACGGTCACACTAGGATCGATCGTCTCGATCGATTCGGACGGGGAAGGTTTTCCCGATCAACAAATTAAGAGACAAAGGATCTCTGGTTAGACGCGTGAGACTCTAAGCTTGGCTAAGCTTCTGTCGCCGGAAGATCTGGAAGAAAGCATGATCAAGGTCGGCGAACAACTTGCACGAGCGGCGATGGCGGCGGAGCAGATATCGCGATCTAGGTCACGGTCGGCGGCTCGCGTATTTCTTTCTGTGTGATTTCTGTTCAAAATACTCGTATATTTATACGGTTGAAATACTCCAATATAACCGTTATGGGTCCCACCAGAAGAAACCCTAATTCCGGTTCAAAACAGTGCCAGCGGCAGAATCCGGTCCAGCTATTTCCAGAAAATTGCCCAAGTCAAAATCGGCGAGAATCGAAGGTGATTCTCGTCGAATCGGCGAGAATCAAAGGTGATTCTCGTCGATTCGGCGAGAATCAAATATGATTCTCGTCGATGTTGACTTGATTGCACGCTCTGATTTAGCCGGGTCGAGACGGCGAGAATCAGCCAGTGATTCTCGACTATTCGGCGAGAATCACTAGTGATTCTCGCCGAATCGGCGAGAATCACTTGGTGATTCTCGTCGATTATTACTTAGCATCAGAGTTGCTCGCTTTGAAGTAGCTGGATCGAGTCGGCGAGAATCAGCCAATGATTTTCGACGATTTGGCGAGAATCACTTGGTGATTCTCATCGATTTACACTTAGACGATTTTTCGTCTTTCCACCCATAATGTGCTCCTTGACCCATCCTTGCTCCTTGTCTGCTCTTGCCTTAACATAGCCCTATACTTGAAAATAAGTACACTCCAATAGAGAGAGTACACGTAGGCCAACACACTGATCTGCTCAACGAGGGATTACGTCGCGCAGACCCGTGTATATTGACCTACTGCACCCTGACATTGGTGTGTACTTAGTGTGGAATAACTGCAAGCACAACTTGAAATATTTTGTCAAATACATTGTCTATTTACCTTAGCTTGATCAGGGGCTTCTTCAAATCAGGTACGTTGTGGATACAATACCCAACAATCTCCCCCTATTTGAAGAAGCCTAAACCCTACAAGCTAAGGTGAATAAAGCGTATGGGAATGAAAATCATAACCTTGAAAGTGAGTTGAGAGAGAGATTCATTACCAATACCAATTTCGTGAGAGCAACCTTGGAGCCACCTTAGCCTTAGCCGAGAGGGTAATCTCCCCCTTTTCGGCTTCTGCAAATCTGGGTCTGTTGTATTTGACCCCTTGCTCCCCCTCAGTACTTGCACCTGTACTCACACTTGAGTTCCTGGCAGAGGCTCCCCTAGATGCACGAGCCTGGAGCTTCTGTAGTCTTCATTTCTCATACTTTAGCATCCCCAATTCAGTTTTGAACAGACTGAACATGGCTTCGTCTAAGGGCTTTGTGAAAATATCTGCAATCTGCTTGTCCGTGGGAACATAACAGAGAGAGATGTCCTTGTTCTCCACGTGCTCCCGAATGAAGTGGTAGCGCACTTCAATATGCTTCGTTCTGCTGTGCGATACCGGATTGTTGGCAATCGCAATTGCACTGGAGGAGTCGCAGTACATTTGTACTTCCTTAAACTGAAGGTCGTAGTCGGCTAACTGGTTTCTGATCCATAGGAGTTGTGCGCAACAACTGTCAGCCGAGATGTACTCAGACTCTGCTGTGGAGGTAGCTACACAATTCTGCTTCTTGTTGTTCCATGAGATAAGCCTTCTTCCGAGGAATTGACACGTCCCGGAAGTGCTTTTCCTGTCATCCCTACTCCCTGCAAAATCAGCATCTGAAAAACCTATTAGCTTGACATCATTGTTTCTCGGGTACCACAAGCCAAGATTGGGAGTACCTTTAAGGTATCTTAGAATTCGCTTTGCAGCGACATAGTGAGATTCCTTAGTGTTCACCTGATATCGGGCACAGGCACATGTGGAGAACATAATATCCGGTCTACTGGCAGTAAGGTAGAGCAGGGATCCAATGATGCTTCTGTATTCGGTTTCATCGAAAGGTTTACCTTTCTCATCCTTATCCAGAGACATAATGGATCCCATTAGAGTCCTCATAAAGGTTGCACTCTCCATGCCGAATTTCTTGAGGAGTTCATTTGTGAACTTCGTCTGAGAGATGAAGATTCCATCCTCGGACTGTTTCACTTGAAGTCCCAAGAAATACTTTAGCTCTCCCATACTGCTCATTTCAAACTTTCCTTGCATAAGTTTGGAAAACTTTTTGCAAAGATTGTTGTCCGTTGAGCCGAATATTATGTCATCGACATAGATTTGCACCAGCAAAATCTTGCCTTTGACTTCCCTGAGAAACAATGTCTTATCTATTTTACCTCTAGAGAACTTGTTCTCAAGAAGAAAACTAGATAAAGTCTCATACCAAGCTCGTTGAGCTTGTTTTAAACCATATAAAGCTTTATTAAGAAAATATACATGATTGGGATAAGTAGGATTGATAAAACCTAGGGGTTGAGCAACGTATACTTCCTCTTTCAGGTCTCCGTTCAAGAATGCTGATTTCACATCCATTTGATAGACTGTGAATCCTTTGTGCGAAGCATACGCCAGGAACAATCTGATTGCCTCGAGCCTTGCTACTGGTACGAAGGTCTGGTCGAAGTCAATCCCCTCCTCCTGTCTGTAACCTTGATCCACCAGCCTTGCCTTGTTCTTTATGATGACACCATTTTCATCCAGTTTGTTTCTGAAGATCCACTTGGTGCCAATCACATTCTGCTTGTGTGGTCTGGGAACCAGCATCCAAATGTTGCAACATTCGAATTGATGTAGTTCATCTTGCATGGCCAGAATCCATGCCCCATCTTTGTTCACTTCGTCGAACTTCTTTGGCTCAACCTGTGACAGGAAGCTAAGATGCAAAATTTCGTTAATAGTACCTCTTCGAGTTCTGACACCGACACGAGGATCTCCGATTATCTGATCTCTAGGGTGATCCCTCACATGCCGGAGCTCTAGAAGTCTGGCGTCTGGAGCTTCGACTACTTCTTGGGCTTCTCCTTCTTCTAAGAGATTTGTTCTATTTTGATCTTCAACATTCCCAGATGACGTGGAGGTGGAAACTTTGACGTACTTAGGAGTTTCATCTTTAGCTGTCTCAACGAGATCCAGCTGTTCAAGTCGTGCACCTGCATCTTCAAGAATACCACTAGAAGAATTTCTGTTAAGCAAACTTCCTTCATCAAATACAACATTAATTGATTCTTCTACCACTAGAGTTTTCTTATTGAAGACCCTATATGCCCGACTGTGGGAACTATAGCCCATGAATATGCCTTCGAAGCATTTTTCACCAAATTTAGTACGCGGGTACTTCCCATTATTCAGTACATAGCATTTGCAACCAAAGATCCTCAAGTAGGACATGGTTGGTTTCCTGCCTCTCAGTAGCTCATAAGGCGTCTTATGATGATGCTTGTTGATCAATGCTCGGTTTTGTACATGACAAGCTGTATTGACAGCCTCTGCCCAGAAGTATTCTGGGAGAGAAGCATCTTTCAACATCATCGTGCAGGCTTCGATGAGAGTTCTATTTCTCCTCTCCGCAACTTCATTTTGCTGAGGAGTGCGCGAGGAGGAAAACTCATGAAAGATACCTTGTTCTTCACAAAACTCTGTCATAGCACCAGATTCGAATTCTGTTCCATGGTCACTTCTTATTTTGACCACTGGGCAGTTAAATTCGTTCTGAACCTGCTTGACAAAACTAGTGAAGATGTCAAACGTATCCGACTTTCGTTTTAAGAAGAATACCCATGTAAACCGAGAATGATCATCAACTATCACTAGCGTATAGGACTTGCCTCCCAAGCTATGAACTTGCATTGGATCAAACAAGTCCATATGCAGAAGGTAAAGACATCGGGAAGAGTCTTTGTCTGCAATGTTCTTAAAGGTAGCCCGAGTCTGTTTGCCCATCTGGCATGCAGGACAGGGGCTATCTTTGATGCACTTGATAACGGGAGCATCCCTTACTAAGTTTTTAGAAAACAGCATACTAATTGTTTTGAAATTAATATGTGTCAATCTCTTGTGCCATTGTTCACAAAGAGATGCACTGCCTGTTGCCACAAGGCATACGGGGGTAGATGAATCTAAACTGAGAAAATTTAAGCAGAAGATATTTCTGCTCCTAATGCCTGTTAATACCGTCTCAGAAGAGGCACATGAAATTATCAGACATTTATCCTTGTAGAACTTAACGTCATAACCTTTGTCACATAACTGACTTACATTGATCAGGTTATGGTTTAACCTTTCAACATAAGCCACGTCGGTGATAGAGATTATACCGTTGGAAATCATACCGTAACCTCTGGTGACTCCTCGATCTGACCCTCCAAAGATGACTTTGGGTCCATTCTCGACTGGAGTGTAATCACGCAGCAGGCTTCTTGTCCCAATCATGTGTCGGGGGCATCCACTGTCCAAGTACCATATTGGCGTTTTTGTGGCCTTTGGACATTCTTGCAAAACAAAATTAATTTCCCTTAGGAACCCAATCGAACTTGGGTCCTAGATTCCTGGTTAGCATACTCCCCCTCGGTTGGTTAACCTTACGAGTGGTCGGCCTCGCAGTGCTAACATAGGGAGTCTCGTTATACCTCGGGTTAAACCAACAATCCATGGCAAAGTGACCGACTTTGCTACAACACCAACAGTCAAATCTGTTGTACCTCTTCCTAGGCTCCTGCCTTACCCTGGGAATGGTGGGTACAGCCGGGGCCTTGGATCTGGAGGTGGAGGCCTCATGGTGATTGCAGTCACATGACTTCTTCACCTTCTATTTTGTCAGTATAACAGGCTTGACTCTTGGTGCCTGCGTTCCATTATGGCCGCTAGAGAATTGAACATAATTTCTCATGTGGATTTCCTCATAAGGTGCCTTGAAGGCACTCTCACCGAAGTTCCGGGGAAAGGTCCAACCATCATATCGGCTCTTTGGATTTGCAACCGAGGGCCGGAAATGATGACCAAAGGTTGATTCAAAGTCATGTTGGTTGCAAGGAAAGCTAGGTTTTCTGAACGCAACAAGACTGAGCGGAGCCTTTCCCTTTTCAGCAGCAGAGGCCTTCTTGGCGGCCTTATTCTTCCTCTGGTTCCTGTTTCTCCTGGATGAGGAACCAGATACCCCTACATGCCCCAAGCCAGCTCCTTTGGCCTGAGCAGAGAAGGTATCAACTACTGGAAGAACTGTTTTTGGCATAGAGAAGCTCTTGACGATCTTCCTTTCTGCCGCAAGTTGTTCTTCCAACTTGTCGACTTCCTCCTGCTTAAGATCAAGGAGCTTAAGAGATTCTGAATGCTTTGAAGTCAGGTCAAGGTGCTCCTGTCGGAGAGAAATCAAACTGGTGATTTCTTCCCTTAGGGAGACACTCTCACCCTTAAGGAATTTCACTTCCTTTTTCTCAGCCTTCAATCTCTTACGACACTCCTCGAAAGTGTTGAGAAGAAGCTCATACTTCTCGAGGAGCTCCACTTCACGGGCCGAAAGGCTATCCTCAGGGTCATCATCCTGAGACTCAGGATCAGATTCAGAGTCGGAGAGAGGGGTGTGAGCTTTTACCTTCCCAGTAAATGGGGTACATTCTCCTTCTGAGTCAGAGCGACCCACCAGCCTGAAGTAGGCTTCCTCATCATCACTGGAGTCTGAAGAATCAGACTCACTCAGTGTCTTTGGCCTTTTGGCGATGTAGCTCTGCTCTTTCTTCTTATCTCTAGAGGATTTGTGCTCCTCTCCTTTCTCTTTTTATCTCTTGCCGAGGTAGCAGTCAGCCACGACGTGTCCTGGCTTATTGCATCCAAAACAAATAATGTCAGAGGAGCGATGTTTGTTCGGTTTAGAGGTATACCTATCAGAAGAATAATTTTTCTTCTAAAGCTTAGAGGAGGAGCCGTCTCTCTTTCTTTGATTCCTCATCTTGAGGAACTTCTTGAATTCTCGGGTGATGAGGGAGAAATCCTCCTCAGACAGCTCTGAGCTGGAGGAGCATGGCTCGGAGTCCTCCTCCTCATCCTTTTTCCTGGCACGGTATGACGTCGCACCCTTGCCTTTTCTGGAGTGAATGGCTTTTAGATCCATAGTCTTTTCTTTGGCTGCAGCCTTCTCTGCTTCTTCTTTTGCTTTCCTGGTGTTCAGTTGAAGCTCATAGGACATCAGCTTCCCAAACAGAATTTGCGGGTCTGTTTCAGCTAGTCTGCCAAACTCTCGGATGGCGCAGATCTTTGTGTCCCATTCCTTCGTAAGGGACCTAAGGAATTTATCATTAAGTTCACCATCAGTGAACACTCTTCTATATCCTTTGAGGGCATTGACAATCTTGAGGAAGTTCTCGAAGGTGACTCCGATCTCTTCCTTAGGCCCTTGTCTGAAGGCCTCATATTTCTGGTTCAGAAGGGATCTCCGATCATTCCTCACTTCATCAGTGCCCTCCATTAGGATAATCAGGCAGTGCCAGATCTCCTTTGCTGTCCTGCAATTGCAGAAGTTCTGCATCATTGAATCATCGACCGCGCTGACCAGAATGTTCTGTGCCTTCTTGTCAAGCCCAACAGCACCATCTCATCCTTGTCCATTTCAGAAATTTTCTTTGGCACTTTCTTGGTAGGATCTATGGTGGAGACCTTAGTGGGGACATACGGTCCCTCCTCCACAATCATGTAGAGTCGAGGATCAACTGCTTTCATGTAGAACCTGATCCTTTCCTTCTAGATAGGAAAGTTGAGCCTGGTGCACACTGGGATCTTGCATGTGAACTTGAGCCCGTCCATAGTAGATGTTTGCCTTCTTCTTGACACTAGCGGCAGGATTCAACTCAAGGTGTTAACCTTTTTGATGAGTAACCTGGCTCTGATACCACTTGAAAGTCCACCTAGTGTTGACTACCTTCACCTATGGGGGGGGGGGGGAATAGGTGACGTGCAGCGTTTTTGCGGAATTAAAATTGTACCTGCACACGAAAATAAAACAGCACAGCAAACAGTGTACACAAGCTATTTATAGTGGTTCCCCGATTTGGGTACATCCACTTTCCCCCTTCGACCTATCTCCCAACAAGGGACGACTCGGTCTCTTCACCAACAGGATTGAAATCCAATCCTTGCACTATCGGAAGGAACCCTTCCACACGTAGGAGTCAACACTCCCACAAAACGGGTTGCACTCAACCCTTACAACTAGGAACCAACGTTCCTTTACAACAAAAATAAACTAGAATGTACAAGAAATACAAACTACTTTTGGAGACTAAGTTGTCCCTCTTTGTTGATGACGTGTTCTTGAAGTCCACGAAGAGTCCACAACCCTAGATCTCTCTTGGAGAGAATCTCCCCGGAACCGGCGGCGGCAAGATGGGAGGCGGCTTGGTTCACGGGATCGGCGGCGACAACGGTGTGCGGCTGCTATACTTTGGAGATTCAAACTTCATAGCGAAGCTAGCTAGGTCTTCCAACGGTCACACTAGGATCGATCGTCTCGATCGATTCGGACGAGGAAGGTTTTCCCGATCAACAAATCAAGAGACAAAGGATCTCTGGTTAGACGCGTGAGACTCTAAGCTTGGCTAAGCTTCTGTCATCGGAAGATCTGGAAGAAAGCACGATCAAGGTCGGCGAACAACTTGCACGAGCGGCGACAGCGACGGAGCAGATATCGCGATGTAGGTCACGGTCGGCGGCTCACGTATTTCTTTCTGTGTGATTTCTGTTCAAAATACTCGTATATTTATATGGTGGAAATACTCCAATATAACCGTTATGGGTCCCACCAGAAGAAACCCTAATTCCGGTTCAAAACAGTGCCAGCGGCAGAATCCGGTCCAGCTGTTTCCAGAAAATTACCCAAGTCAAAATCGGCGAGAATCGAAGGTGATTCTCGTCGAATCGGCGAGAATCAAAGGTGATTCTCGTCGATTCAGCGAGAATCAAATATGATTCTCGTCGATGTTGACTTGATTGCATGCTCTGATTTAGCCGGGTCGAGACAGCGAGAATCAGCCAGTGATTCTCGACGATTCGGCGAGAATCACTAGTGATTCTCGCCGAATCGGCGAGAATCACTTGGTGATTCTCGTCGATTATTACTTAGCATCAGAGTTGCTCGCTTTGAAGTAGCTGGATCGAGTCGGCGAGAATCAGCCAACGATTTTCGACGATTTGGCGAGAATCACTTGGTGATTCTCGTCGATTTACACTTAGACGATTTTTCGTCTTTCCACCCATGATGTGCTCCTTGACCCATCCTTGCTCCTTGTCTGCTCTTGCCTTAACACAGCCCTATACTTGAAAATAAGTACACTCCAATAGAGAGAGTACACGTAGGCCAACACACTGATCTGCTCAACGAGGGATTACGTCGCCCAGACCCGTGTATATTGACCTACTGCACCCTGACATTGGTGTGTACTTAGTGTGGAATAACTGCAAGCATAACTTGAAATATTTTGTCAAATACATTGTCTATTTACCTTAGCTTGATCAGGGGCTTCTTCAAATCAGGTACGTTGTGGATACAATACCCAACACCACTAATTCCTAATATTAAATGATTAAGAGGTGGCTAGCCCAAGTGAATAGGGCTTGAGCTTGGGTTACCCCATTTGGGCTAAGTTGACCTAAACCTAGACTAGGGTTGACCTTGGTCAATTTGACCTTTTGAGTCATCATCAATGTGTCCTTGGTGACCCATTGGCCCCACGTTACGTCTAGAAAGTCCTTGGTAGGGTTGGTTGGGCTTATTATGGGCACATTGCCCTTAGTTAGGGCACCCTGCCCAATTTAGGCCTAGGATGGTCCTAGGTCAACTTAGTCACCCTGGGTTGACTCCAATGAACCATTAGGGCCTTTCAATAGATTGGTAAGGTTATGGTGGGGTCTTGGAGTCATGGTGAAGCCCATTAATCAACCCAACCTAGTATTTAAAAATCTACTATTTTCAGACCATAGTGATCCCACCTACATTCATAGGTCCACTTGGTCTTTTGGGCTTCCTAGGGTTTTGTCATGACCTAGTAATGACAAAACCGCTCTTAGGGGGTCTAGTTGCATGAGGGATGTTACAGAAAGAACTCTAGAACCACCTTGTCCAACACATTGCAAGGGTGTTCTAGAACGAATGAGCGACCGACCAATTCCAACATTAGGATGACGTTCCTGAATTCATCCACAGCCGTGGTGAAACCTATTCGAACTAGCTCTCCCCCTGCGAGCAATCTGCTAGAACTTCAAGGAGCCATAGATGGAGAGAGGAGATTTTAGAAACGAAACAATCGGCTTGGGAAGAACATCAGATACAAGGATTGAAATCAAGAAGCGAAGAACTTGGAGGAATCGTTGGCTGTTGGAGACTGAGAGGAACTACTATCAGAGACGAATCGTCGGGGAAGTCGATGACAAGTAGTTGTCATAGAATATGAATCGTCTAGAGGAAGATGATCGACAAAATCAGAAGGCTCTTTCGACGAAGTGAATACCTTTTACCCCGAGGAATTTATATATATATATTTAAAGTTTGGAGAAGGGAAAACGACGCGTACCTGAAATCGGCGACTCTTTGGATCCAATAGAAAAATTTTCCTAAGTACGATTTATCAAAATGCCATGAAAGCTGAGCAGAATTCGTCAAAAATCAGCAAGAAATGTCGTGAAAATTTGTATTATCTCAATGAATCGACGAGTTTCTACGAGTTCATCTCGATGAATTTGCCTTGTAAATTTTGTCTGCTGAGAGATGTACTTCCTCAGAGAATTTCTGTCTTCTTAGTCATCTTCACGAGTCCTTGTTTAACATACTTAGTTCCATTTTGAAAAATGAGAACTTGGCCTCGTCCAGTGGGTTCGTTAAAATGTCTACGACCTGCTTATCCGTCGGGACATAACTGAGAGTTATGTCCCTGTTCTCCAAATACTCCCAGATGAAATGATATCTGATTTCGATGTGCTTTGTTCGGCTGTGAGAGACTGGATTATTTGCAATCGCTATCGAATTGGAGGAGTCGCAAAACATCAGAATCTCCTTGAATTTCAAGTAGTAATCTTCTAGCAAATTCCTAATCCATAGAAGCTGTGCGCAACAACTACCAGCAGAGATATACTTCAACTAAGTAGTGGAAGTTGCAGCATAATTTTGCCTCTTGCTGGTCCATAAAATAAGCCTTCTTCCAAGGAATTGGCACGTCCCGGAAGTGCTATTCCTATCATTCCTGCTACCTGCAAAATTTGCATCTGAAAATCCAATTATCTCGACATCAATACTTCTTGGGTACCATAAACCAAGATTTGGTGTGCCCTTAAGGTATCTCAAAATTCTCTTTGCAACAACGTGATGAGATTCCTTAGAGTTCACCTGAAATCTAGCACACACGCATATGAAAAATATTATGTCAAGTCTACTGGCAGTAAGATAGAGCAAGGACCCAATTATGCTTATGCACTTGGTTTCATCAAAAGTTTTCCCTTTCTCGTCCTTGTTTAGAGACATAATTGAACCCACTGGAGTCATCATAGATGTTGCATTCTCCATTTTGAATCTCTTAAGTAATTTTATGGTGAACTTTGTTTGAGAGATTAAAATTCCATCGTCAGATTGTTTCACCTGAAGTCCTAAGAAATACTTCAGCTCTCCTATACAGCTCATCTTTAACTTCCCTTGCATTAACTTAGAAAACCTTTTGCAAACGTTGTCTTATGTAGAGCCAAAAATAATGTCATATACATAAATTTGCACTTGCAAAATCTTGTCTTTTACTTCCCTAAAAAAGACTTGTCTATCTTTCTCTTGTGAACTTGTAATCAAGAAAAAAGCTAGACAACATCTCATACCATGCCCGGGGAGCTTGTTTTAAGCTGTATAGAGTTTTATTAAGAAAATATACATAATCATGGAAAGTTGAGTTGACAAAACATGGGGGTTGTGCTACGTATACTTCATCTTTTAGATCTTCGTTGAGGAATGATAATGAAAGCATCTAGTTGTCTATCTAAATCACCTAGAGGGGGGTGATGAGGTGAGATCAGCGTCTTTTGAGGAATAAAAACTTGAGAGATATCAACACAGAAAATAACCAAGCATAAACCAGACAACACAAGGAATTTATATTGGTTCCCCAATCTTGGGTACGTCCACTCTCCACCTCGCCAATCTAGCACCACAGCTAGCCTCGATTACTTCACTATATCTCAGATTGCAGCAATCCTACAACTCTGAGCAACGCTCCTACAACTCAGAGATAACACACTCCTACAAACTCAATCCCACAAAACGAGATCTACACTCGGAAGAACAAACTTCCTACAATCTCGGAGACAAAGCTCATATAAGAGTTAAAGTAAATGTTACAATAATAATAGAAATGTTATACTTCCAGATTTGAAATCTTCAAGGTTCTTCCTTTTTGAAAATTGAAAATCTCGGTGAAGATGTTGAGGAATAAATCCACAGAAAATGTCGATCTGAAATGATTAGGATCTGATACGATCAAGTAGATGTTTGAAGATCTTGGATCTATGATCTGTCGAATCTTTACTTCTTGGAATCGCTGGATCGAGAGATGAGCGATAATGAAGAACGATGTTGAAGACGGCGCGGCTTCACCCAATTTAGAAAGTGCGATTGCGATTCAAAATATTATTCTTCTTGTTAAGGTTAGCGATTTCTCTGAAAGGACTATTTATAATATCTCGTCTAACGGTCTGAAATCATTAAGGAAAGATCCACGTGGATCAATCATGTGAGACTTAGGTTATATCGGAATCCCACCAGACGTTTAAAAAGAGATTTTTCTGCAACACTATTTCTCGAGAAGACTTATAATTTTTCGAGAAGGATTTGCTTTCTCGAGAAATGACATGGCTTTCTCGAGAAATTTACTTAACCCAAATTATTTGAACTGAAGTAATTATTTCTCGAGAAGGATATGATTTCTCTAGAAATGAATTGCTTTTGCGAGAAATGGCGTAGTCTTCTCGAGAAAAATACTTAAAGCAAATTTTGAACAGAAGAACTGATTTCTCGAGAACGATTTGATTTCTTGGGAAATAATTTGCTTTCTCGAGCAATGACTTAGTCTTCTCGAGAAAAATACTTAACGCAAATTCTAAGAACTCAAGGATTGATTTCTCGAGAAAGATTTGATTTCTCGAGAAAAATACTTAGCTTCTCGAGAAATGACATAGTCTTCTCGAGAACTTTACTGGGATTTCTTGAGAAAAGGACTTAAGGCTGTTTCTGAGAATTTTCCGAGAAGTTTTAAGATTTCTCGAGAACAACATTACTTTCTCAAGAAAAATGCTTAGAATTCTCGTGAAACAGAGTTCAACTTCTCGAGAAATACACTTAGAAAATTTTCTGAAAAATTAATTCTGCTTTGTTGAAAACCAGTAACCTTTCCTTTTTTCCATTGCTTTAGTACTTGAAAATGAAGTGCATCCCAATAGATAAGTTACACATGAGTCCACACCATGGATCACACAATGAGGAATTACATTGCATGGTCCTGTGTTTAGTGACTCATTGTAAACTGGCATTGGTCTACACTTAGCAATAATGACCTGCAAGCACTCAACTAAAGAATAACATCAAATACATAACTAATTCAACTTAGTTTAAGGGTGACTTAACACAAATCTAAGTTATTGTGGATACAATACCCAATAATCTCCCCCTATTTGTAGAAGTTAGAACCCTCTACACAAAGGTGAATTATATCAAGATAATCAAAGAATTAACTAACAAGTAAAACAATATATGCAATGAAGATTAAGAGATTATTTGATCATCAAAATTCAAAATTTTATATATGTATAGAATTTGCCCATAGAAATATCTAGGTCCACAAAATTCCATCACATTGATAATCATAAATCACTTGTACTGTTACTGGTGTTGTCTTTCCTTCTTCTCTTGTTGTCTTTTCTGGTAGCTGAAGGGTTTGAGATAGTATTTTGGTGGACGAGGAGGAGCCATAGGATTATTGCGGCCATATATACGATCATAAATCCTTCTTTTTGTCATAGATTTTTCATATAGCTTCTACTCCTTATAATTGTAATGATCATCCTTATTATCATGAAGGTCCACAACTAATTTCAGAGTGTCAAGAATTAAGGACTTGGAGGTTGAACTCCAAACTTCAGCAAATTCTTTTTCTATCCTTTGGGCAGCTACTTGACTTGCGATGGATTGACTGGTTGAGGCACCATCACCATACTTTCTTTTCTTAGGAACATGCACTTTAGGAGGTAGGTCATGAGGTATCTCTGGCTGATTAGAAGTCCATACATGAGAATAATGCTCTGGATGAATTCCATGTTGTTCAGGTCTGGGAGAAAATGTAGGCTTGCAGACATTAGGATCAAGATGTGAAGGAGGAGCCTCATTTGGGTCAACTTGAAACTCTGGAAAGATTTGATTGTGCATCCACATAGCAGTCTCATAAGTATAAATGTTTACACCTTTAATCCATGTCTCTACACTTATACTGATCTCGTTTAGTTGATTATCTCACTGAGTCTTCATTTCTTGAACTTTCCTTTATAGATTTTCTTTTACCTTATCCTCCCCCTTTCTGACTTCTACTGTTAGAGTCTCTATGACATCTTCCTTGAATTTCCCAACCTCTTCACAAGTTTTTAAGTTCCGTTGTTCAGTTTTCTTCAGCAATAGTATTTGATTGTTAGCCACAATAACAGTTTGATCCATGACTTCACCAACACTAGTGATAGTGTGGTCCAAAGTCTTGCCACCAATATTTTGTAGTCTTTTGAATCCATCTGTATTATTCTGAATTTCAACAAAACCTCTCCTCATTTCTTTCTCAAGAGTAGTTACTCTATCAGTTACCTCTTTGAGAGACTTGTCAAAGAACTCTCTCTGCTTGGTCAACATAGACTCAATCTTACCCAAAAGTGTATCATAAGGAATGACTTCAGCTAGAGGAGGTGGAGAAGATAGTATTGGAGCTGTCCAGATTGGTATTTCTTCAATAACCACTGAACTTTTGCCACTTTGGGCAGATATCATCACATCCCCTTCCTCACCAAGAATAATAGGGAGAGAGAAATCTAAATTCCTGAGAGGAGGTTCTATAGGTTCCGGGGTAACTTCTTCCTCATCAAAGAGTATATCCACATTCTCCCCCTCAATATGTTCTATGGACTGAGAATCTTCTGGATTCTCTTCAGGAAACTCTTCAGGAATCTCGTCTAGAATCTCTTCATTATCAAACTTGGAGTGTTTTCCTCTTCCACTGTCACATCATCATCAAGAATTTTCTGTCACATGATCTGTAGGTACATCTGACTAAAACTCTATTTCTGGGACCTGAGCTTGCTGATTTTCTTCATGAACTAAAGGAGCATGCTCCCCCTCAACACCTGCAACAAATATGCCAACTATATCAATATGAAGAGGAGATGGGGTCTTGTCCTCATCAACTGCTACCCTTGGAACTGCTGGAGCTTGGCCTAGCTTCTGAATTGTGATTTCCCATCTGTTGATGGATGAGAGAGAGATTTTCTTCAGGTGATGAATGGACACACCTTTGGATAAGTCAAAAATTTCTAGGTGCGCTTAATTTAGATAAAGAGAAATGATCCTTGCAAAATTGGATGTTGTTATGCTTTCCTTAATCTTATCAAATAACAAATGTCCCCATTGGAATTTCTTGCTACACACCACAAAAGTCATCATGTAGAAGAAGTCAGAGGATATATAACCAATTGAACCTGTTTTGCACAGGAAAACTTTTCCTAGTATATCTGCCAACAACTTGCTTTCATCATTCATATGCTGTCTTCGAATGGAGGTAGTGGATTGGGAGAGGCCACAAAATGACAGAGCCCGGGAGTAATCAGGTTCTTCCAAGAAATCTTCCTCATCAATGGAGGGCAATCTCATAAATTCTGTTAAAGAGTACGGTTTGATTTTGATATTTACATCACTGACAGAAAATTTCAATAGTTTCCCACTCCTCTTAAGCTTAGCATTTCTGAAGAACTCTTCAACTTCTGGAATCAGAACTTTGCAACGATGCTCGAGAATGAAGGTGAGGCCGACGATTTCAAGAAGTAGAATAACATTGAGGAAATCGTCGGAAATTTCTTCAATACCTGAGCGAACGAACTCACTGCCGACGCCAATCTTTGCAGTAGGAGCCATCGATTGAAGAAGTTGAGAGATCTCTGATTTTTCAAAGAAGAAACGATGGAGTTTACGTGAAGAGTGGCGGAGGCCTTTGGCAGAACTCAAGGGATTTTATCGGGAAAGCTTTTTCGAAAATGTGGATATGGATATTCTATGGACTTCTCTATTTATATAAAATTGAAAATTTTGAAGAATTACAAAAAGCATACCTGAGGAGTGACGGTTGAAATTCTTCTCAAAAGATTAAGTCAGCAGATTTCTCGAGAAGAATAATTTTCTCGAGAAATATTTTAATTTTCTCGAGAAGTATAAGCTATTTTCCGAGAAATCAAGAAATTTTCTGAGAAGTTCATAATCTAGTAAGTTTATGAGAAATATAAACTGATTTTCCGAGAAATATAAGTTGATCTTCCAAGATATTCAATAAGTTTCCGAGAAATCCATATCTGAGCTTGAATTTATCTGAAGTTTTGCTGAGTAGAATTCTCTTGGAATTTTCTGAGTGGTTGAATGTATGATCTTCTCTTGACTTCAAATGTGAACTTTTTAGGACTCCATGTTAAGCATACCAAGTTCTATCTTGAAGAAGGAGAACTTGGCCTCGTCTAGCGGCTTCGTGAAGATATCTGCCACTTGCCTATCAGTTGGAACATACTGGAGGTTGATTCCCCCATTCTCCACATGCTGTCGAATGAAATGATATCTCAATTCGATGTGCTTCGTCCGGCTGTGGGAAACTGGATTTTGTGCAATTGCTATAGCAATGGAGGAGTCACAAAACATGGGAATGTCCCTGAATTTCAAGTTGTAATCTTCAAATTGACTCTTTATCTAGAGAAGTTGTGCACAACAACTGTCTGCAGAAATATATTATGACTCGACGATTGCGATTGCAACACAATTCTGTTTCTTGCTACTCCAAGATATGAGCCTTCTTCCTAAGAATTGGCAAGTCCCGGAAGTGCTGTTTATGTCATCTTTGCTACCTACAAAGTCTGCATCTGAAAATCCAATTAGTTCGCTATCATTACTTCTTGGGTACCATAAGCCAGATTTGGTGTTCCCTTAAGGTATCTCAAAATCTGCTTTGCAGTAGTGTTGTGAGATTCCTTAGAGTTCACTTGTTATCTAGCACACACACTTTTTGAAAACATTATGTCAGGCCTGCTAACAGTAAGATAGAGCAATGATCCAATAATGTCTCTGTACTTGGTTTCATCAAAAGGTTTCCCTTTCTCATCCTTGTCAAGAGACATAGCTAAACCCATTGGAGTTCTCATAAAGGTTGCATTCTCCATTTCAAATTTCTTTAGCAACTCCTTGGAGAACTTCGTTTGAGAGATGAAAATTCCATCTTCATATTGCTTCACCTGAAGTCCTAAGAAATACTTCTGCTCACCCATACTGCTCATTTCAAACTTCCTTTGCATAAGTTTGGAAAACTTCCTGCAAAGGTTGTCATCAGTAGAGCCAAAGATAATGTCATCGACATAGATTTGCACTAGCAAAATCTTGCTTTTTTACTTACCTAAGAAATAATATCTTATCTATCTTTCCCCTTCTGAACTTGTTCTCAATAAGAAAGTTACACAGTGTTTCATACTAAGATCGTGGAGCTTAATTTAAACCATATAGTGTTTTGAATAATAAATAAACATAATCAGGATGGCTAGGATCAATAAAACCCGGGGATTGTTACACATACACTTCTTCCTTTATTTTACCATTGAGGAAGGCTGACTTCACGTCCATTTGATAGATAATGAAGCCCATGAGAGCAACAAATGCGAGGAACAACCTGATGGCTTCGATTCTTGCCACTGGAGCATAGGTTTGATTAAAATTGATTCCTTCTTTGTGTCTATATCCCTTAGCAACAAGTCTAGCATTGTTTTTGATGATGGTTCCATCTTCATCAAACTTGTTTATGTAGACCCACTTTGTTCCAATTACATTTTTGCCTTTGGGCCTTGGTATAATTTTCTAGACTTGGCAGTGCTTGAACTGATGGAGTTCTTCTTCCATTGCAACTATCCAAGATGTGTCTTTATTTGCTTCTTCAAATTTCTTTGATTCAACCTGCGAGAGAAAACTCAAATGCATATTTTCATTTGTAGTACCTCTTCGATTCTTACACCATCACGAGAATCTCCTATGATTTGGTCAACCGAGTGATCCTTCAAGTGTCTGAGCTCTAGAGTCCTTGCATTGGGAGCTTCTTCTATTTCTGGAGTGTCTTCCTCAACTTGGATAACTTCTTCATCTTGGTGATCTCCCTCTCCAATTAAGGTTGGAGGAGTGATCTTGATAAACTTTTCAGCATTTTCTTCAACTGCCTCATCCAAGCTTAACTCCTTCAACCTTGAACGTGCATCTTAAACGAAAACACTGGAAGAGCTGCTATGTAGCAAGCTCGTCTCATCAAATACAACATTAATCGATTCTTCTACAACTAAAGTTTTCTTATTAAAAATTCTATAAGCCTTACTATGGCTACTATAACCTACGAAAATACCTTCAAAGCATTTTTCTCCAAACTTTGTACGATGATATTTCCCATTATTAAGTACATAACACTTGTTGCCAAAGAACCTAAAGTAAGACACGGTCGGTCTCCTGCCTTTTAGTAGCTCATAGAGAGTCTTACGATGACTCTTATTGATCAACGCTCTGTTTTGCACGTGACAAGCTGTATTGACGACCTCAGTGTAGAAGTACTCTGGTAGAGAGGAGTCTGCCAGCATTGTAGTACACGCTTCAATGAGTGTTCTATTCCTTCTCTTTGCAACTCTATTTTGTTGTGGAGTACGCGGGAAGGAAAACTCAAGAAAGATACCTAGACTTCCCCAGAATTCTGTCATGACATCAGATTCAAATTCTGTTCCATGGTCACTTCTAATTCTGACCACTAAACAGTTTAATTTGTTCTGAATTTGCCTTACATAATTCATGAACAAATCAAAGGTATCTGACTTTCATTTCAGAAAGAACACCCAAGTAAAACGTGAGTGATCATCAACAATTACCAGCGTATATGACTTACCTCCTAAGCTACAAACTTGTGTTGGATCGAATAAGTCCATGCATAGTAAATACAAGCACCCCGAGGAATCTTTATCAGCAATAACCTTAAAGGTAGCTCTTATCTACTTGCCCATTTGGCATGCGTGACATGGACTTTCTTTAATGCACTTAATGGTAGGTGCGTCACTGTTGAGATTATATTATCCAGCAGGACACGTGTGTGTGGGACAGCATGTTTGGGCTTTCCCCATCGCGTTCCAGGTCTGGGTGTTGACCCCGGTGGGCCCCCTTGTGTGGCGAAATATCCCCGCGGTCCTGTGGTTGGGGTTAGTCCCACATCGCCTGCAGTAGGCGATCCTTTGTGTTCATGTACCCTCGTCCCCCCTTACCATTACCTCGAGGTTTTGGGAAGATGTGTGGTGACGGGTGGTTTCCACATGGTATCAGAGCCAGGTTGTCTTACTACGGGGGTGTGTTGAGATTATGTTAGCCAGCAGGACACGTGTGTGTGGTACCGCATGTTTGGGCTTTCCCCATCGCGTTCCAGGTCTGGGTGTTGACCCCGGTGGGCCCCCTTGTGTGGCGGAATATCCCCGCGGTCCTATGGTTGGGGTTAGTCCCACATCGCCTGCAGTAGGCGATCCTTTGTGTTCATGTACCCCCGTCCCCCCTTACCATCACCTCGTGGTTTTGGTAAGATGTGTGGTGACGGATGGTTTCCACAGTCATGTACTAGGTCTTGAGAAAATAACATATTAATAGTTTTGAAATTTATATGTTCAAGCCTCTTGTGTCATTGGGTACAAAGAGATGCACTATCTTTTGCAACAAAACACACTGGGGTAGAAGTGTCTGAGCATAGAAAATTAAGACAAAACAATATTTCGAGAGTACTTGGACTTATTTGTAATTGTCTTTATTGACGACATTTTAGTGTACTCTCAGTCTGAAGAAGATCATACGAACCATTTGCGGATGGTGTTGCACACCCTGAGAAGAAACACGCTCTATGACAAGTTCTCAAAGTGCGAGTTTTGGCTGTCGTCAGAGGCTTTTCTAGGCCATGTGGTAAGTGGTGAAGTCATTCGGGTGGACCCGGCGAAGATATTTGCGATATGGGAGTGGCCGGTTTTGTCTTCTATGGTTGAAGTCCGAAGTTTCTTTGGACTTGCCTACTACAGGAGCTTCGTAGAGAACATTTTATGGATAGCCTTGCCTCTCACCACCCTGACGAGGAAAGATCATAAGTTCGAGTGGATGCCTGAGTGCGCGCGAGCTTTTGAGTAACTAAAGAGTCATTTGACCACGATGCCTCTCTTGAGTTTGCCAAGTGGTACAGATGTGTATGAGATATATAGTGATGCTTCATGGAGCGGCTTAGGCTGCATTCTTCTTCAGTTCTGAAACGTGATAGCATATGGCTCACGCTAGTTGAAAGTGCATGAGCGAAACTATCCCGTCCATGACTTGGAATTGGCGGCAGTGATATTTGTACTTAAGCTGTGTCTTCATTACTTATATGGCGTGAAAGTTGACATCTTCACGGACCATAAGATCCTTAAGTATCTCTTGGATCAGAAAGATCTAAATATGCGGCAACGGAGGTGGATGGAGTTCCTCGGGGACTACAACTTCGATATTCACTATACTCCCGGGAAAGGGAACGTGGTCGCAGATGCCTTGAGTCGTAGGACTCCGGTAAGGGCAAATTGGTTGCAGATGCATAATGAGCGTCTGTGCAGGAGTTGGAGAACTTAGGCATTTCTTGCGTTGACCAGAATGCCACTGCAAATGCGTGCCTGAACTGGATGAAGGTACAGTATGACCTTACAGATAGGGTTCGGCGAGCAACGGAACTCGATGAGAGTATAAAATGCTATGCAGCAGATGGGTCAAATTTCCAATTCTCCATGAAAGGCGGCCTTTTGAGAAAAGATGGTCGTTTGTGCGTCCAAAATGTGGGTAAACTATATGAGTAATTTATGTATGAGGCACACTTCACGAAGTACTCAATTCACCCGGGGAGCACAAAAATGTACAAGGACATGAAAAAGATGTTCTGGTGGCCGGGTTTGAAGAAAGACATAGCTCTTTACGTGGCAAAATGTCAAACTTGTGCCTTAGTAAAAGCTGAATGTCAAAAGCCTGAAGGTTTCCGGAAGTCGTTGCCAATTCCGGTGTGGAACTTCGATGATATCTCTATGGATTTAGTGCATGGATTACCGAGATCACAGAGCGGAAACCATGCCGTGTAGGTGATCGTTGACAAAGGTATCACACTTCATACCAAATAATAAGGACGGTTTAGTGGAAAAATTGGCTAAATTGAGAAAAAGATAACATAGTACGATTGCACTGTATACCCCATAGCATCGTCAGCGACCGAGATGGATGCTTTACTTCAAATGATTGGAGTCTAATCTACCAGTTGTTGGGTACTCAACAGAAGTTCAGTACAGTCTTTCATACTCAAACGGATGGTCAGACCGAGAGGACCAACAAAACAATGGAGGATATGCTCCGAATGTGCACCTTGGATTTTAGGAAAGAGGTGGGAAGACCATCTCTATATGATCGAGTTAGCCTATAATAATAGCTATCAAGCTTGCATTCAGATGACACCATTTGATGCTTTATACGGTAGGAAGTGTCGTACACCATTAGCTTGGGCGGAAATAGCCGAATCAATGTTGTATAAATGGAAGGAAGTCGAAGATGCAAATTCGACTATACGCTTGATACGTGAGCGGCTATTGGCAGCCAAAGATAGACAAGCAAAGTACTACAACGCCAAGCACCGAAACATGGAGTTTGCAGTTGGCGAGTGGGTGTACTTAAAGATCAAGCCATTCAAAGACATGTCCAGGATTCAGCGCTTGAAAAAGTTGAGTCTGAGGTATCTTGGTCCGTTCGAAGTGGTTGAACGAGTTGGAGAAGCTGCCTATCGATTTGCTCTTTCGATAAAGCTAAGTGGTTTGCACGATGTGTTTCACATATCAGTGCTGCAGAAAGCTTTAAAAGAGCTGATACAATTAGTTGCTGATGGTCAAGTACCAGTCGATGGTGGGCTAATGACGAAGGTCAGACCCATTCAGATCGAGGATACGGAGGTCAAGCAGCTACGGAATAAGATAATCAGGATGGTCAAAGTCCATTGAGACAATTATGGTCATGAAGAAGTGACATGGGAGAGTGAGCAAACCATGCGAGAGGAATTTCGCGAGTTGTTTTTGTAAAATCGTGTAGTAAACTTGTGTACTTTTTTCCTGTACAGACATATCAAATTTCAGGACGAAATTTCTGTAAGGAGGGGAGGTTTGTAATGCCCCCAAAAAAATCCTAAAAAGGAAGAATTGGAAGTTAACGCATGTCATTAGTGTAAATGTGGGCGTTAGCTTTTGAATTAAATCGACTGACCTCTCGAGAATCTACTGCGTGCCGGTAGTAAAGTTAGCATGTGGTGATAGCACTCAACAATTTTGACGAAGCGTTGAGAGGACTACTACGGGGCGGTAGTGGGCTAATGTGTGGCGGTACCACTCAATGCACTCAATGCTTCGAAGCATTGAGAGGACTACCGCGGGGCAGTAGTGGGCTAGCGCATGCCTCTATCACGCAATGCTTTCAAATCAGCATTGGGTGACTACCGCACAACGGTAGGAGTAATGCGCGACAATAGCTTGGGTTAAGGTACCGCTTGGCGGTAGTAACTGACATGCGGCGATAGCTGCCACGTGGCAGTAAGGTGGAGGCTGTTTTGGAGTGATAGCGCGATGTCGATTGGCACAAGCAGCAACCATCTATGTTACCGCACGGCGGTAGTAGATGCCGTGCGGCGGTAGCCTTTAAATATATGCTTGGCATCAGATTGAATTCTCACTTTTCTCTCTTAGGACTGCAAGTTCTTGAGGGAAAGAGACCGAGGCTTAGTGTTGCAAGCTTGGTGAAGGAGATCATATGGTCAGGTTCAAGAGCCGAAGGAAGATCCGTGAAGATGAAAGTGAGGTACTCCTTTCCATCCGGATAAAAGCTCATTCATGGCTCCAAAACGGATTACTAGGGTAATGATTTTCTCCTTGGACAAGTGAATTCCTAAATTTGCATACGTGCATGAAACCCCTCACCAAAAGGTGAAGAAAAGGGTGGTTTTCAATGGGTAGATCGTTGTGATCCCCGATAAAACTTGCATATAAATCTGAAATCAAAGTACGGAATAAGCATGCTGTGTGAAACCCATCTGGACAAGTTGGTATGGATTGGTGATGAATTGATGTGCATGCCAGAGAAGACTCCGAGGATCAAATATGTAGTTAAACGTATATAATCTGGGGTCTGGGGGTGTACAGGGTGCTATAATGATAGTACTGGAGGTGATATCCAGGAAAATACCCAAAAATGGGGAATTCTGTTCCTATCGCACGACAGTAGTATTACCGCCGACGATAGCTCCCAGTGGGCTATGTTTGTGAGGCCTGTCTCAGGGAGACCTGGAGGCCATTGCATGAGAAGCTGAGAGCATGTTGTGCCCAGCTATGGTGGCCATGAGTGCCAGCCTAAATTGGTGTGAAGCCTATCTTGCGAAGACCGTGAGGCTAGTATGTGAGTTGACCATGGAGGCCAACTATTATGGCCGTGAGAGATGTAATGAAGCTGTGAGTTGTAGTGTCCAACTCTAAAGGCCGTTGAGCCGAACGGGAAAGGGGAGTTCCACCCGCGTCTTGTCGATTATCCTTGATTGCTTCGGCTGTCGGAAGTAGCACGACATCTGAGCAACGGGAAGTGACTAAACTGTGCCTATGTTATGTCGATCTTGATTAGATTGCCTAAAGTAACTGGCTATCGTCGATGGCATAATGAGAGTCTTAGGCCTAGGGCCAGAAAGACTGAAAGGCTCAAGAATGAACCGTTAAGTATTGGACCTCTGAACGGGAGGCGGTATTTGGGAAGTCCGATACACTGAGAATGTACCCTGAGTGCACGGGGCGTGTGACCGTTGAGCCCGCATCTGTGGTGATGAGTGCTTAAATGCACATTATTGTTGCCATATATATATATATATATATATATATATATATATATATATATATGTTGTTGTTGTTGTAGGGAAGGAGAATCGCCGCCCCAAGTAAGGGGTGGAGTCGTTATAAATAGGTCGAAAATTGTTGACCGTTACTTTGTTTGCCATATTTTGGTGGGATGTGGTTTGCAGGTGCTGGAGAGCCAAGTGGAAAGTAGCGGGCTGAAACTCTTGTGCTGCGATTAGCTGGCCCTCGAAGGCCCAAAGGCGAACTTTTGTTGTTTTCATGTGTGACCGACCTGCATGCCGATGTGTGTAAACCACACTTGTGAAGTATAACTGTAAGGCCTTAAGGCTATAACATTTTGTGTATTTTGAATGTACATTCCTGATAGATATATAAATGTTGTTTATATATAGTGGACATTTGCATGTTTTGAGTTCGAGCAACCTAAAAGCTTCTGCTAGAATGTTCTGAGTTAGGATTCGTGTAACCTTTGATATTAACATGTAACTCCACCGACTGTCTATGACATATGGCGTGTGGCCCAGCCGGACCCTCTGTTGTATTTCATGTGACGGAAAAAGGTGTTACAAATCAACGTTCAACATAATTGTACATGCTTCAATGAGGGTTCTATTCCTTCTCTTAGCAACTCTATTTTGCTGTGAAGTACGCGGGGAGGAAAACTCATGAAAGATACCTTAGCTTACACAGAATTTTGTTATGACACCAGACTCAAACTTTATTCCGTGGTCACTTATGATTTTGACCACTGAGCGGTTCAATTTGTTTTGAATTTGCTGGACAAAATTAGTGAAAGAATCAAAGACGTTTGACTTGTGTTTCAGAAAGAATACCCAAGTAAAATGAGAGTAGTCATCAACAATTACCAATGTATATACTTTACCTCTTAAACTGTGAATAAACATGAGACCGAATAATTCCATATGAAGTAAATACAAACTTCTTGAAGAATCTATTTCAGCAATACCCTTGAAGTTAGCCCTTGTTTGCTTAACCATTTGGCATGAGCGACATGGACTCTCTTTAAGTAACTTAATGATGTGGGCATCACGCACTAAGTTGTGAGAAAATAACATATTTATGGTTTTGAAATTAATATGTGCTAATCTCTTGTGTCATTGTTCACAAAGTGACGCACTACTTTTAACCAAAAAGCAAACTAGTGTAGAATTGTCTAAACATAGAAAATTTAAACAAAATATAGTTCTACTCCGAGTTCCTGTTAAGATCATCTCCAAATTAGCAGGTGAATTTATCAGACACTTATCCTTGTAAAACTCAACAATATAGCCTTAGTCACATAGTTGACTTATGTTTATCAGATTATGCTGTAATCCTTCAACATAAGCTACGTCTGTGAAACAAACTATGCCGTTGGAAATCATACCGTAGCCTTTAGTAGTTCCCCTGTCTGACCCTCCAACGATGACTTTTGGTCCGTCTTTGACCGGAGTATAATCAAGCAATAGGCTTCTTATCCCGGTCATATGTCGAGAGCATCCACTGTCCAAAAACCATATCAGAGTTTTGTTGGCTTTTGGATATACCTACAACCATAAATCATTTTACCTTAGAAACCCAAACATATTTGGGTCCTTGGTTCCTTGTCAGCATACCACCACTAAGAACATTAACCTGACGAGTGGTCGGTCTCGCACGGTTAACTCGTGGAGTTTCAAAATTTGCAGGGTTAAACAAACAATATGCGCCAAAATGACCTATTTTTCCGCAGCACCAACAGTAAAACCTATTGTACCTTCTCTTGTACTTCTAGTTTACCCTTTGAATATGAGGTATAGTAGAGGCAACATACTTGTAGGTGGAAGCCTCCTCATTGCAACAGACACAGGGTTTCTCCATCTCCTTTACCGTAAGTACAAAATTGTTGGCTTTTGGTGCCTTCTTATAGTGATGTCCATGAACATATGGACCATAATTCTGAAGTTGAATCTCTTCATAAGGTGCTTTGAAAACACTAGCACCATAGTCTCGGGGACGGGTCCATCCCTGGTATTGCTTCTTGGGCTCTACATAAATAGGCCTAGCAACATGAATGTAGGACGACTCAAGGTCAAACTTATTCGTCGGGAAGATTACCTTCTTAAACAATGGTTGACCTAGAGGTGTCTTCCTCTTTTCTTTGGCACTGGCTATCTTGGCAGCCTTACTTTTACCAATTATGTGGCCAAGAACATTACCCTTCTTTGGAGCTGAAAATTCATCGATGAGGGGAAGAATAGTACTCGGGTTATAGTAACTTTGCACAGGTTTTCTCTCCACCAAGAGATTTTCCTCTAGCTCATCAAGGTATTTCTTTTTCAGACTAAATGTTTCAGCAGAGCATTTGAGTTCCTCTTTCAAGGAGTGGACTTCCTCTCTGAGAGGAAGTAATTTTTCAATTTCCTCCTTCAAACTGGTTTCCACTATCTTGAGGGAGGCAATCTCTTTCAACTGCATTTTGACTTCCTTGTAGCATTTGTCAAATGCTTTTAAAAGTTTCTCATGCTGAACCATTAATTCAGAATCCTCTTCATCAGAAGAATAGCCTTCATGACCATTAGTTGACATTTCTAATTCTGAGAGTATTGTGTGCGAGTTTACCTTCCCGTGATACTCTGAGGTTCCAACTTGCTCATCTGATCGAGCCATAAGCCCGAAGTAAGCTTCTTCATACTCTGAACTGGATTCACTGCAGTCATTTTCACTAAGAGTCTTGAACTTCTTGGCAACGAAGCTTTTCTCTTCCTTCTTTTTACCTTTGAAGGATCACTTCTCCACTCTCTTGGATCCTTCCTTCTTCTTGTAGGGACACTCCACAATCATGTGTCCTGGCTTATTACAACAGTACAAAATAACGTCAGAGGAAAACTGTTTACTTGCTTTAGATTTATACATGTCCTCCTTATTGTAGCTTTTCTTGGAGCGATCACCATCATGACGTGATCTTCTGAAGTCAGTGGAGGATGACTGATTCTTCATCTATCTCCTCTTGCTGAGCAGTTTCTTGAACTGCTTAGAGATGAGGGAGAACTCCCCATCAGATAGCTTAGACTCTGATGTGCTTAGCTCAGAGTCTTCTAGGGTGTCTGGAGCACACGTGTCCTTACTGATGATATAGGTTTAGAATTCCTCAAACCTTCAGACTTCAGAGAAACTGACTTCTCTCTACTTGAAGTCCTGCTGGCTTGCTCCTCCTTTCTGGTGTTCATCTGAAGCTCGTAGGAGAGCAACTTTCCAAACAGGTTCTGAGGGTCAATCTCAGGCAGCTTCCCAAACTCCATAATGCCTACCACTTTAGTATCTCAGTCCTTTGTCAAGGATCTAAGTAATTTGTTGTTCAATTCACCATTAGTGAAGGTGTAGCCATAGTTTTTTAGGCCATTGACAATCTTAAAGAATTTCTCGAAGCTGTCTGTAATGCTGTCATTTGGTCGCTGCTTGAACACTTTGTACTCTTGATTCAGCAACGATCTGCGATCATCTCTAACTTCTTCTGTTCCTTTCATCAGAACTACAAGGCAGTCCCACATCTCCTTGTCATATTTGTAGTGGAATAAATTTTGAAACATCAAATCATCCACTGCACTGGCTATAATGTTATTTGCCTTTTTGTCTAAGGAGACTAGGACAATTTCATCTTTAGTGAGATCCATCATCTTCTTGGGGATCATGATAGCTGGGTTTAGAGCTTAGGTATGTGTAGGTATATGCGGTCCTTCTTCCACAATCTAAAAATTCTCGAATTTGTTGCTTCCATGAAGTACCTGACTCGTTCTTTTCACATGGGAAAGTTCTCTTTGGTGCACACTGGTAACTTCATCGAGGAAATATCCTTGCTTCTTTCCATGGATACTAAGAGGAATATCTTAACTATAAATATGGGATCTTGTTCAAGGTGTTAACCTTATATCAAACAAAACATTCCACTGATACCAATTGAAAGTATTTAGCGTCTACCTAAATCACCTAGAGGGGATGAATAGGTGATGTTTGTGTCTTTTCACGGAATAAAACTACTTAAAAAATTAAGCCCACAAACACCGAGATTTATAGTGGTTCCCAAGTTGGGTACATCCACTTTCTTGCCTCGCCTATCTACCACGAAGGGCTAGATTCGGCTACTTCACCAAACTCAGATTTCTACAAATCTTACACCTCGGAGGCGCAACTCCTACAACTCGTATACGACGCTCCTACCACTCAGAGAACAACCTCTCCTACAACTCGATCCACAATCGAATCTATGACTCGATCCACAAACGGATCTACAACTCAATCCACAACCAGATCTACAACTCAGAGAAAAATCTCCTACAAATGAAAAGGAATATTGTTGGGTATTGTATCCACAATAACCTAGATTTGAAGAAGGGTCCAGTTAGGATAAGATGAATTGTGATTGTATTTGATGCTGTTATTTTAGTTATGTACTTGCAGGTTTACATTGCTAAGTATACACCAATGTCAGGTTACAGTGGGTCAGTAAACATAGGACTACACAATGTAATCCTTCATTGTGTAGGCTATGATGTTGACTCATGTGTAATCTCTCTATTGGGACGTACTTCTATCCCAAGTACAGGAGAAGGATCAAGGAAGGACAAAGGCTTGGAATCAAAAGGACATGAATTTGCCTAAGAGAAATTCTTCGAGTATGGTTAGGAATACACGCCCAATTCGTCGAGTATACTCGTTGATACTTATCGAATTCATCGTATATACCTTCCAACACTCATCGAATTCATCATTTGTACCTAGGGTAAATTCTCCGAGAATTGGAAAATCCGCCAAGTAAAATTCCCCGAGTATCATCATGTATACTCGTCGAATTCATCGAATGTATCTAACGATACTCGTCGAATTCGTCAAATATACTAGACGATATACGCCGAATTAGTCGAGTCCATTCGACGCTACGTCTCTGGATTTTTCTAAGTCTCATTCGTCGAATATTACTTGTCACGAAGTCAAGAGCGTTGAGTCATTCAACCTATACTCGACGAATTCGTCGAGTATACTCGCTGATACTCGACGAATTCATCGAATATGATTCTCCTCTTTGGCATTGAGTGAATGGCTGGCCTGTTCTTTTGCAATTTCTTTCGCTCGGACGTCGATGTACAGTGCACAATTCATCTTCTTCTACATACGCGACTGGATTGCTCTCTTTCTCTCTCTCTCTACAAATCTATATTTCTCCAGATCGAGTTGATCGAAGATTCAAGTCAAGATTCAAGATCTTCAACGTTTTCATCTTCTTTGTTCTCCAAGCAATTTCAAGATCTACTATTCTCGAAGAATGACAGATTGAAGATTTTAGATCTAGTCTAAGTTTGATTGTAAAAATATTTTGTAATTTTCCTTTACATTAGTAGGAGATGTTTCTCCGAGTTGTAGATCAGGTTTGTGGATCGAATTGTCGATCCGGTTTGTGGATCAAGTTGTAGATCCGGTTTATGGATCGAGTTATAGATCCGGTTGTGGATCGAGTTATATTAGAGGTTGTTCTCCGAGTGGTAGGAGCATCGTCTCTGAGTTGTAGGAGTTGTGGCTCCGAGGTGTAAGATTTGTTTAAATATGAGAAAGGTTAAGTAGCCGAATCTAGCCCTTCGTGGTAGATATGCGAGGTGAGAAAGTGGACGTACCCAACTCAGGGAACCACTATAAATCATGGTGTTTGTGTACTTATTTTTAAGTAATATTTATTCCGGGAAAAGACATAGACATCACCTATTCACACCTATGTGATTTAGGTATACGCTAGATACTTTTAATTGATATCAGAGGGAGGTTTTGTTCGATATAGTGTTAACACCTTGAACAAGATCCTTGTTCTAGCGTCAAGAGATTTCATCTAGTAACCACGGATTGAAGTAAAGACATGTCTTCTATGAAGTTACCAGTATGCACACAAAAAAACTTTCCCATGTGGAAAGAATGAGTAAGTTTTTTCATGGAAGTTGTTGATCCCAAAATATTCCAGATTGTGGAAGAAGGATCTCATATACCAACTCAACCATCAGCTCTGAATCTTGCAGTCATGATCCCCAAGAAGATGATGGACTTGACTAAGGATGAAATTTCCTTAGTCTTTCTTGATAAGAAGGCAAAGAACATCATCCTAAGTGCAGTGGACGACTCAATGCTTCAGAATCTATTCCACTGTAAATATGCCAAATAAATATGGGACTGCCTCGTTGTGCTGATGGAAGGGACAGAGGAAGTTAGAGACGACCGCAGATCGTTGTTGAACTAGGAATATGAAGAATTCAAGCAAGGATCAAGTGATAGTATTATTGACAGCTTGGAGAAGTTATTTAAGATTGTAAACGACCTCAGGAACCATGGTCGTAATTTCACTAATGCCAAACTAAATGACAAGTTTCTCAGATCCATGACAAAGGAATTGGACACTAAAGTGGTTGCCATCAGGGAGTTTGGGAAGTTGTCTGAGACTGACCCTTAGAACCTCTTTGGGAAATTTCTCTCCTACGAACTACAGATGAACACCAAAAAGATGGAGGAGCAAAGCAGCCAGACTTCCAACAAAGAGAAGTCGGTGGCTCTAAAGGCGGAAGGGTCGAGAAAGTCCAAAGCTATTTCACCTGCGAGGACTCGTGCTCCTGACACCCCAGAAGACTCTGAGCATAGCACATCTGGATACGAGCTATCAGATGGAGAGTTCACTCTAATATCTAAGCAGTTCAAGAAACTGTTTAGCAAGAGGAGATAGATGAAGAATCAGTCATCCTCATCTATCTTCAGGAAATCCTATCGTGATGGTTATCGTTCCAGAAAAAGCTACAACCGAGAGGACAGGTATAAGTCTAAACAGAACAAACATTCTTCCGCTGACGTTGTGTGCTACTGTTGCAACAAGACATGTCACATGATGGCTAAATGCTCATACAAGTAAAAGGAGGGATCCAAGAAAGAGGAGAAAATATCCTTCAAGGGCAAGAGAAAAAGAAGAAATGAGCTTCGTCGTCAAAAATTCCAAGACTCTTAGTGACAGCGACTCAAGTGAGTCCAGCTCAGAGAATGAAGAAGCATACTTCGGGCTTATGACTCAATCAGTCGATGAAGTTGGTGACTCAAAGTATCGCGGGAAGGTAAACTCACACACGATACTCTCTCAGTCGAAAACATCATCCAATGGTCATGAAGGCTATTCTTCTGAGGAAGGCGATTCTAAATTGATGGTTCAGCATGAGAACCTATTGAAAGCTTTTGACAAATGCCGCAAGATAGTAAAAAAGCAGGCAAAAGAGATTGCCTCTCTCAAGGCAGTGGAATCAAGCTCGAGGGAGAAAATTGCAGAATTGACTCCTCTCAGAAGTGAAGTTCACTCCTTGCAAGAGGAATTGAAAAGCTCGGCTGAAATATTAAGTCTAAAAGAGAAATATTTTGATGAGCTAGAAGCAAAGACATTGGTGGAGAGAAAACTTATTGAGAGTTTCTCCAAGCCGAAGACTATTCTCCCTCTCATTGATGAGTTCTCAGCTCTGAAGAAGGATAGTGGTCTTGGCCACGTAGTTGGAAAAGGTAAGACTGCCAATAAAGCCAGTGTCAAAGAAAAGGGGAAGGCTCCTCTAAGTCAACCCTTATTTAGGAAGATAATCTTCCTGACGAACAAGTTTGCCCTTAAGTCGTCCTACGGTCATCTTGTTTGGCCTAGTTATGTAGAGCCCAAGAAGATATACCATGGATGGACCCGTCCCCGAGACTATGGTGCCAATGTTTTCAAATCACCTTAGGAAGAGATTGAACTCAAGAGTTATGGTCCTTATGATCATGAACATAACCATAAGAGGGCACCAAAAGCCAAAACTTTTGTACCTAAGGCAAAGGAGATGGAGAAGCCCTATATATGCTATAATCAGGAGGATTTTGAAAGAATTGGTTTCAAGATTGTCTAAACACCTAGAGGGGGGGGGTGAATAGGTTCAATTCTTATTCTACTTAGACAGTTAATAATTTGATCATATCACAGATAAAATCTATAGTTAACATAGCACACAATCTACCAATCACTGCATACACACAGATTTTATAGTGGTTCCCCAAATGATGGGCACATCCACTTTCCCTCTTCGCCTATCTAGCAGTATACTAGATTCGTCCTAACTTCCTTCCACCTTCTCAGATCCTCAGATCATACAACTCAGAACCCAAACTGGTTCTTTCAGCTCTGTTAGAAGTAGCGAACATGTAGAAACAAACAGATAGAGTTTTGAATAATTGAAACTTTATTATCCAAAAAGATATCTATTACAAAGGTATGTCCTCCCTTATATAGAATGGAGGAGAGAAGAGAGAATACAAATAAGAGATGTAGTACTAAAAATTTACAGGACTAAGCGGACTGTACAGAACAAACCGCACAAGCCGCGCGGTTAGACAGACGGGCTAACCGCACGGCTACCTCCAGAGAGAAAGAGAGACCGCTAGTGAGACCGCTAGACCGCCCGGTCTCCAAGCCGGCTGAGACAAACCGCCAGACCGCACGGTCTTCAACCCGCCAAGACAGACCGCCAGACCGCCCGGTCACCAACTTCAACACTCCCCCTCAAGCTGGAGCATATATATCGATCATGCCCAGCTTGTCACAAACATGAATAAATGAGGCGGAAACTGGCTTGGTGAAGATGTCAGCTAGCTCTTTATCTGAAGTGACAAATGGAGTGCAAATTTGTTCCTTTAAGATCTCTTCACGAATGAAATGACAGTCGACCTCAATGTGCTTTGTTCTTTCATGGAATACCGGATTTTTAGAGATGTATATGGCGGCCTTGTTATCACAGAACATAGGTAGAGGATGGTTGTAGACCTCTCCTAAATCTAGCATGAGAGCCCGCAGCCATTTTAACTCACAAGTGGTCGATGTCATACTGCGATACTCAGCTTCTGCACTGGACCTGGAGACAACAGACTGCTTCTTGCTCTTCCAGCTCACCAGATTTCCCCCAACAAAGGTGCAAAAACCTGAGGTTGACTTGCGATCCCCTTTGTCATCAGCATAACTTGCATCTGAGTATGCTTCAATCCTCAGATGACCATTCCTCTGAAAAAGTAATCCTTTCCCAGGCGCTGCTTTGATATACTCCAAGATCCGTAAGGCAGGCTGTAGATGGCACTCCCTAGGTGCTTGCATGAATTGACTCACCTTGCCCACAGCATAAGAAATATCAGGCCTAGTCATTGTGAGATATATGAGCTTACCAACCAGACGCCTGTACTGCGAACTATCTGAAAGAGGAGGCGAATCATCTGTCCAGGTTTTGTCTTCTCCAGTTGCCATGGGGCATCGGGCAGGTTTGGCTCCAGTCAATCCTGCCTCTTTTAAAAGATCAAGGGCATACTTACGCTGAGAGAGAACTAAAGAGTCGGGCTTCCGAGAGATTTCGATCCCCAGAAAGTACTTTGGAGAGCCCATATCTTTTGTGATCAGATGTTGGCGAAGATGACGCTTTGTCAGGGCTACCCCTTCCTGGTCATCGCCAGTGAGAAGAATATCATCGACGTACACAGCAAAAACAACCAGCCCAGAAGGAGTTTTGCGAATAAAGAGAGAGTGATCGGCAGAGCTTCGCACAAAACCAACGGCCGCCACGATCCCACTGAACTTGTCAAACCAAGCTCGAGGGCTCTGCTTGAGGCCATAGATTGCCTTCTTCAGCCGACATACGCGTGTCTCCCCCTGAGCAACATACCCAGGAGGTTGCTCCATGTAAACGGCCTCATGAAGATCACCATAAAGGAAGGCATTCTTGACATCCAGCTGGGAAATCGGCCAATCCTTATTTACCGCCATAGAGAGAAGGACCCGGATAGTGCTGAGACGAGCCACGGGAGAGAAGGTGTCAAAGTAATCAACCCCATAGGTCTGAGTGAAGCCCTTAGCAACCAGGCGAGCCTTATAACGATCCACAGTGCCGTTAGGGCCAAATTTGACCACAAAGACCCAGCGACAGCCAACAACATCATTGCCAAAGGGAGGGGGAACAAGAGTCCAGGTACCCCGCTCAGTTAGGGTCGCCATTTCCTCATCCATGGCCATCTTCCAATGAGGAATAACAAGGGCCTCCTGGTAGGAGCGGGGTGTGGCAGTGGCAGAGATAGCCAGTGCAAATGCCCTGCGAGAAGGGGTAAGACGATCATAGGAAACAACAACAGCAAGGGGGTGTAGGGTACACGTCCGCACCCCTTTGCGAAGAGCTATAGGAAGATCCAGGTTAGTCGGGCCCGCGGCTTCCGGAGCATCCGTGGTAGAGAAGGCTGGCCCGGGAGTAGATAGCGACGGCAGCGGAGATGAGGGAGAGGGTGGTGGAGAAGGGAGAGAGAGAGGTGGAGGAAGAGGAGGGGATGGAGACGGTGTAGGGGTGGAGAGTGTAGTAGGAGGCGAGGGAACGAAGGGAACGACAGGAGAATCAGAAGCTGGGAGAAGAGGAGAGTTGTCATCCGAGAAGTAGGAGGTATTCTCGAAGAAGGTGACGTCAGAAGAGACGAACTGCTTACGAAGGACGGGATCAAAGCAACAATAGCCTTTCTGAGTGGTGGAGTACCCCAGAAAGACACATTTGGTACAGCGAGGGGAGAGCTTATCACGGGTGGCAGAAGGGGTATGCACAAAGGCAGTGCATCCAAAGATTTGGAGAGGGAGAGGAAACGGCTCCTTGCCCGGATACAAAATGGAGAACGGGGTTTGGCCGTGGAGAACCGTGGAGGGAATGCGATTGATGAGGTAGCAGGCAAGGAGAACAGCATAGCCCCAATAGGAGCGAGGAACATGCATCTGGGTCATCAAGGTGCGAGTGACATCGACGAGGTGACGGTTTTTGCGTTCGGCCACACCATTTTGTTGTGAAGTATAGACACAACTAGTTTGATGAAGAATCCCATTTTGCATGCAGAATGTAGAGAAGTCATGACTGAGATATTCTTTGGCATTATCAGATCGAAAAACTTTGATAGAAATATCAAACTGAGTTTTGATCATGAGATAGAAGGACGTCCAGACAGAGAATAATTCGGAGCGATCTTTTAATAGATACACCCACGTACAACGAGAGAAATCATCAATGAACGTGACAAAATATGAACTACCCCGACCAATGGTAAGAGTAGGAGAAGGACCCCAAATATCGGAGTGGATAAGATCAAACGGACGGGTAGAGCTACGAACGTGCTTTGGAGGGAAGGAGGAGCAGTGATGCTTGCCAAGCTGACAGGCCTCACAGTTGAGCGGAGGACTTTGTGGTGGAAGGTGGGGCAGAAGTTGACGAAGAAGACGGGGAGGAGCATGACCAAGGCGGAGATGCCATTGGAGAATATCTGTGGAGGTGGAGGAGAAGGTGGAAAAAGCAGAAATGTTGTCCAGGAAGTATAGGCCGCCACTCTCAGTCCCAGTAGCAATCGTCCGTTGGGAGTCCGGATCCTGAAAAGAGCAAGAAGTAGAAATAAATGTGACGGAACACTGTAATTGCTTGCAAAGAGAGGTAACAGATAATAAGTTGCACGGGAACTGGGGCACGTATAAAGTATCCGCCAAGTGAAGAGACGGAGTGACATGAACTATCCCCGTTCCATGGACTGATGATGAAGAGCCGTCAGCGAGAATAACCGGGGGCAAGCGATCATGTTTTTCTAGGAGAGAGAAACACGGGAGATGGCCGGTCATATGATTTGTAGCACCAGTGTCGATCAGCCATTTTCCCTGAGTAACAACGTGGGCACGACCAGAAGACGTGATAACCGAGGCGAATGGCTTGGAGGAGGATATGAAAGCCATGAAGAGAGGAAGAAGAAACGGCAGCGGTCTCGGTGACAGCACACCAGCGGCAAGAAGGGCCACGACCAAGGTGCAGAGCACAAGCCGCGCGATAGAACCAGGAGGTCGCGGCGACTAACAAGCAGGAGCGGCTAAAGGAAGAAAGGCAGAGAGGCCGCTCAAACAAGGAAGAATCCGCGCGAACAGAGAGAAAGCCGCGGGGGGAGGAACAGAGAGCAACCCGCATGAAACCGCAGCAGGGAGAAAAGGAAGAAGCCGCGCGAACACAAGCGGCTAGAAAGTAGTCAAAAACACAATGGGGAAGAGGTCGCACGGACTGAAAAGGCCGAGCGAACAGAAGAGGAGGCAATGAGCAGCGACTATAACAAGTCGCAGGCTGGGCGAACAGAAACAGGTCGCGCCGACGAATAGCAGCAGGAGAAGAGAACCAAGGTGAAGCAATTCACGCGATCAGGGCAGCGGACAGAAACAAGCTGCGCGAACAGGGCAGCGGACAGAAACAAGCCGCGCGAACAGGGCAGCGGAGAGAAGAGAAGGCAAGCCACGAGACAGGTCGCGGGAAAGCGGAAAACAAGCCGCGAGAGTCAGAGAGCGCATACAATCAGGAGGAAACGACCGTGTGCTCTGATACCATGTTAGAAGTAGCGAACATGTAGAAACAAACAGATAGAGTTTTGAATAATTGAAACTTTATTATCCAAAAAGATATCTATTACAAAGGTATGCCCTCCCTTATATAGAATGGAGGAGAGAAGAGAGAATACAAATAAGAGATGTGGTACTAAAAATTTACAGGACTAAGCGGACTGTACAGAACAAACCGCACAAGCCGCGCGGTTAGACAGACGGGCTAACCGCACGGCTACCTCCAGAGAGAAAGAGAGACCGCTAGTGAGACTGCTAGACCGCCCGGTCTCCAAGCCGGCTGAGACAAACCGCCAGACCGCGCGGTCTTCAACCCGCCAAGACAGACCGCCAGACCGCCCGGTCACCAACTTCAACAAGCTCACACTTCAACAAGTGCTACAACTCAGGCTCTTCCCAAGAACCCTACCTCAGAGTGAATTCCCACTCCTACCACTCAGGCAATCAAGCCCTACCTCAGCCTTTTTCACCAGGTCTACAGCTCAGAGAACTCAATCTCCTATCTCAGGGAAATAGCCCTACCTCAGCCTTTATAGTTACAGGTTTACAACTCAGAGAACTTAATCTACTACACTCAGATCTAAAATAGATCCTACAGAAATTTGATTAAGAAGATGTTCCTTCACTCAAAGAGAGATGAGGGAATCTTGATCAGATCTTGATGGGTCTGCTTTCAACTGTTCTTTGTAGTAATGAATATATTTCAACCGGACTTAGCTTATTCAAAGCTTCTTGAAAGAGAGAACCTAGGTTGAATCTTTTTGAGAAGTTGGTGTAGATCCAGCTTCTTCCACCTTGCAGAATTAAATCTGCAATCTCTAACAGATCTACCGTGAAGCAATCCCTTCTCTGATTTTGAATCAGAATCTTCTTGCTGTACTAGAATCCGTGAATTCTTCTTTGAGAATTCCACTTTAATTTCTCTCTCTTTTGTTGTTCATTTTCTCTGATAGCTCGGCTCTATTTATAGTTTACATTAGAGGCAACCGGTTGATCTGGTAGTTGACTGACATCTGATAGTTCTGACAAGTCTAATAAGCCGTGATAATTCTGGCAGCTGTTAAGTCTTCAGTCTTGAGATTTGGAACTTAGAGTTATTTAACTCAGTTGAATGTGTCGAGACATAAGAATAATATGTGTCGACACAATTACCCGGGTGTCGACCCACTTCCTTTGGTGTTGTCGACAAACATCAGAAACTGTCGACATAGCTCTTCATTCAGTCTCAATACTGTCTTTGTAGAATGTGTCGACGCACTTCAGAAAACAGTCGACACGGCTTTTCATCAAGTTCTCGACACGCAGCCTTTGTAGAATGTGTCGACATACTTCAGGAACTGTCGACATAACACTTTATCAAGTTCTCGACATAGCTTTTATAAAATGTGTCGACACAAGTCCTGTGTGTCAACACAGCCTCTCCAAATGTCGACCCAAGTCCTGGATGTCGACATAGCTGCTTCTTTATAACTATCAATACACCAATGTCTAAATATGTCGACACAAGTTATGAGTGTCGACACAGTTGATGTAGACTTAAACTCTGGATGTCGACACAAGTCCCGTGTGTCGACACAGACTTGGTTCTTGCCTCGACACAGCTCCTTCACAGGTGTCGACACAAAATAATGTCTCGACTCTTTTATACTTAGAATATTTTCTGCATTCTTCTGCTTACACAAACAAACTGCACAAACAAACTCAATCCATCATCAAATACACCCTGATGTATATCATTGAGTCAGGTGAGGCTTCTCCAAATCAGCTACATAATTTCCAATGTACCCAACAGCTTTCACCTCCAAGTATATTTCCCCTGCTAGACCTCACGTTAAACATGTAAAGCAGGAGTACAAGAGAAGGTACAACATGTTTGACTGTTGGGGCTGCGAAAAAATTGGTCATTTTGGCGTAGATTGCTGGTTTAACCCTGCTAACTTTGTAACTCCACGAGTTAACCATGCGAGACCAACCACTCACAGAGTTAATGTTCCTAGTGGTGTTAAGATGATCAGGAACCAAGGACCCAAATATGTTTGGGTTCCTAAGGTAAAGTGATTTGTCATTGCAGGCATGTACAAAGACCAACAAAAATATCATCTGATATTTGGACAGCGGATGCTCTCGGCATATGACCGGGATAAGAAGCATGTTGCTTGATTTCACCCCAGTCAAAGATGGACCAAAAGTCATCTTTAGAGGGTCATAGACTTAGACAGATTTCTGTCTTTCCACCTCCCTACCTTGTGACCACCTGTCATAATCACTTAAACAACATGTCTAATCATAGTTCAAAGAACATCCTGCACATATAAAACTTATAGCAACTGTTAGATTACACATGTGAATATCATTGTCTATTAGGCCTTCTTCAAATCTTAGGCATTGGGATCAGTGGACCCAACGTTTCATTAGTTGCACATTTTTTATTTATGTGAACATACTGCTGCAAATAGGGAAGGAGCACCGCCACCCAGAGAGAGGGGTGTAGTTGTTATAATTTGGTCATCTAATACTGACTATTGCCTTGTTTGCCACTATTTGGTGGAATGCTTTTGTTCAGGTGCTGCGGATCCAATTGGAAAGTAGCGGGCTGAAGCCCTTTTTACTGAGCTGACCCTCGAAGGCACAAGTGTTATGTTTAGTATTTTCATGTTTTACCGGCCTGCATGCCGATGCATGAAAATCACTTTCGTATAAACATGAACACAGTTTTGTAAGGCCTTAAGGCCAAAGCTATGTGTATGACTTTCATTGATGTTGGCTTTATTAGTGGACATTCCTGTTTGGGTGATTCTTATAAATCTTTAAACATCCACTAGAATGCAACTCTATGTTAGGGTGTGCCTTTAAATTAGAATGAATTATGGTTTCATCTCATAACTCTTTTGTCTGTCCGTTTAATATGGCGTAGGGCCCCAGTAGGACCTTCTGTTATATTACTCTTGATGGATGGAGGTGTTACAATTTAGTTCAGATTCTGGTGTCGTTTTCATCTTCGATTCATGGACAAATTCTTTTAAGGGGGGAGTGAGCACTCATGTGCTTCGCCGTTATAACAAGAAAGAACTAATGAATGTGCACTTAAGAATGAAGAACACCCATGAAACCTGCTAAATAACATTATTTGGGAAATCTTAGCATTCCTTTGATTGTTGTTTGCTACGTTTTGAAGTCACTAAATTACATATTGCATATTTATAGGCGACTAGGAGTGGTGCACAACAATCCCAACGTCAGCACTCTGTCGAAAGTAGTGCACGTAATGACGTGTCTGCAACCCCTCCATCTGCTAAAACGATAAGGCTAGTAGCTGAAATGGTGTTTGCCATGATCAATGCTCAACTAGGAAGGCAAGTGCAGCCTCCTGCCCCAGCAATGGGCCGGGTGTCGGTTGGCGCAGTTGAGCCCGTGGTGGCGGAGCAAGTGGTTGTAGAGCCTTTGGTAATAAGAAGAGCAACAGAGAAACAACTCAAGCATGTGCTGAGCTTCAACCCTCCAGTGTTTGCGGGGAATGAAACTCCAACGCAAGTCGAGGATTGACTCTCTCGGATTATGAGAACCATGACGGCAATAAAGACGGAGGAGTGGCAGAAAGTCGCCGTGGCTACTTTCCTGTTGAACGGAGAGGCGAGACTATGGTAGGACGAGTTGGAGCTGCATCATTTTGCAGGAAGACGACACATTTTTTATTACAAACTAGTCCAAATACAGAACGTTCAGAGAGTAACAACTAGCTCCAACTCATCCCACCATTGCCATCCCACCATAGTAAACTTGGCATGGAGACAAGAGCAGCGGACAGCACATTTAATCCTACAGAACGTTCAGAGAGTAACAACGAGCTCAACAAGCAGAAAATATGAAAAAAGAAAGAATATCTACGGACTTTATTCCTACTAGAAACAGAGAACTGTCATTTTCACAAAACCTAAGATGAAAATTGACATGTTTCATTAATGAAGATAATGTAGATTTACAAAATAGTAGTTACCTTTCATTTTTACTGTCTTGATTTACTTGGTATATGTCTGACTTTTATTATTATTTTAGAAGAAAAATTATGTTTGAATTATTAAGTCAATATTAAACGAAATCAACCAACAATTTTCAAAATTGTAGAAACCTAAAAATCTTTTCTAGATGGAAAAACTACCGACATTTCTTGAAAATTGTTTCTGCTTTGAATCTTGCTCAGCAATCATCAGCCATCCGCTTAACAATTGTTGATCGATCTATTCTCTAATCATGGAAGAGGCTTTCCCCCATCGCCGACCGCCAATCTCTTAACCTTCACATTTTCAGACTCCATTTGCTGATCAATTTGTGTCCCGATCACTCGCATAAACAATTTTGACGCCTCATCTTCTCTTTAGTTTGTGTGATTAGACTTCCTGGCCAATCAGAGGCTTCTTGTGTTTGCTATCTTCATTGTAATCCCTTTGTGCACTAAAACTCATTTGTCGACGATAACACATTTGCGCTCACTGATTTTTCCGCTTCTCTTTCAAACTTTCACTTCTCCCCTTATTGTGCTACTCTATGCAATGGAAGACATCAACAGTGAATTCGAGGTTGATCTAAGCGCAATGGCTTCTGCTGAAGAGAAATTCAAAAATGTAGTAGACCTGGCTCTGTTTGGGACAACTTATGATGATGAATAAGCTGCTAATTTAAAACTGATACTTGAAAAGAGATTTTATAAAAACAATGATGAATAATCAGTAAATTGTTTGGATAGTTTGTCCATAAGTGCTTATCTAATGTTTCATTCATTCGTAAAAGTCCGTTCATTTGGACATGTTTTTTCCGTCCGGACGCGATTTTCACTCAGACACGTTTTTTCATGGGTACGGTTTTTTCACACTGCCGCAATATTTTCTTCCAGCCGCAAATTTTTCGTCTGAGCGCAAATATTTCGCCGGGACGCAGTTTTTTTCCCGGACGCGGTATTTTCACCTGGGTGCAGTTTTTTCGCAGCGATGTGATTTTTTCGCCCGGGAACGAATTTGTTGCCTGGGATCAAATTTGTCGGTCGGGCGTAAATTTTTCGCCCGTGTGCGGTTATTTCGCCCGGAAGCATTTTTTTCTCCAGGGATCGAATTTTTTGCCCGGGCGGGAATTTTTATGTTCGGGCACGAATTTTTCTCCCGGAAGCGAATTTTTCGTCCGTGCGCGAAATTTCTCCCGGGAGCTATTTTTCGTCCGGGCGCGATTTTTCGCCCGGGCCCGAATATTCGCCCGGGCGCGAATTTTCGCCCGGGCACGAATTTTCACCCGGGCGCGAATTTTCCGTCCAGGCAAGAATTTCGCCTGGGCGCGAATTTTTCAGTCGTACGCGATATTTTTGCCTAGACACGATATTTTTGCTAGCACGGGATATTTGGGAGCGAAATTTTCGTCCGGGCGCTAATGTTTCGCCCGGGAGCGAATTTTTCAGTAGAACGCGATATTTTTGCCTAAACGCGATATTTTTGCTCGCACGAGATATTTGTGCATGAATTTTTCTCTCGGGCGCGGATTTTTCGCCTTGGCGCGAATGTTTCAACAGGACGCGAATGTTTCGCTGGGGCGCGAATGTTACGCCCGGGCGCGAATGTTACGCCCGGCCGCGAATGTTTCGCCCGGGCGCGAATGTTCCGCCCAGGAGCGAATTTTTCGCCCGAGCGTGAATTTTTCGCCCGGGCACAAGTTTTTGCGCGGACGCGATATTTTTGCCTAGACGTGATATTTTTTGCTCACACGTGATTTTTTTTGCACGGAAGCGAAAAAAGGCATTCTGCCGAAAAATTGTCCGGCCGAAAAAAAGCTCGCGGGCGAAATATTTGTGCTCGGGTGAAAGAAATCGTTGTCTGGCGAGAAAATCACTGTTGAACAAAAATATCGTGTCCGGGCGAAAAAACAACTCTCGTGCGAAAAAATCGCGCCCGAGCGGAAAAATCGCACCCGGGCTAAAAAATGGAGTCCGTGCGGAAAAATACTTGCCCTGACAAAAAATTCGCGCCCGGGCGTAATATTCTCGTCCGGGTGAACAGTAGCACCCGTGCGAAAATATTCGCGCCCGGGCTAAATATCCCCGTCCGGGCGAAAAAATTGAGCCCGGGCGAAAAAACGAGTCCGGGTGGAAAAAAAATGCGTCGGAGCGGAAAATTCGCGTCGGGTCGGAAAATTCGCGCACGGGGGAAAAATTCGCGCACCGGTGGAAAATTCGCACCCGGGCGAAAAAACGCGAATGGGCGAAAAATACGCCCCTGCGCGAAAAATACGCGCTCTGGCGAAAAAATTGCACACTTGCGAAAAAATCTCGTCCGGGCGAAAAATTCAACTTCGAGTTTTTTAAAGAGATAAGCGCTTATGAGAATCCATGAGCTGGACCCGGATAGCTTATAAAAAATCAACTTATCATTCATTTTAAAATAAGTGTTTTTCTATAAGCTGCATAAACAAACAGCTGAAAAACTGTGTTTGTGTTTTAAGTAGAGATTATTCATCAGCATAAATTGTCCCAAACAGAACCCTTATCATGGAAGCCGGATTGGAGTTGATTCTATAGGAAGAGGACAAAGATCTTTGTCCATCTTCAGTTTTTTTTTCTTCCCTAAATACTATTTGATAAACCATGACTTGTTCAGTCACTGGTGTGGAGATTGTTGGAAGCGATTAACAGTGGGCACAACACAATTCAAAAGACAATCAACTTCTATTAATCAACAAGAAGTTACAACAAATTAAAAAATTCAACTTCACAGATTACAACTCAACCTCACTACAAGTACTTCACTCAAGAGATCACAGACACACCAATACAACAACAAAAAATCGCTCCCGGAGCTGCTGTTCGCAAATTTTGTCCGCAAGAAAAACAGTTCGCAAGGTTGAAGCTATTGTCCGCCAACTTTGCATGCATATATTGTTCCAACAATAGGAGACCGCAACTTCTCGCGGGCAGTTCACCTTAGTCGTGCACATAAAGCTTGATAGACCCATTTCAGGACCGGGTCTGCCCGGACCAGGTCTGCCCGGACCAAGCTTTTTCTGCCCAAGCCCAGACCCAGGCCCCTTATATAAAGGGGCACTAGTTGGGCCTCTTCAGCTGTAACACCCCCATCTGTCGCATGACATATAACAGAAGGTCCAGCTGGAACCCGACGTCATATACCACAGACAGTCGGAAGGGTTACCAAGTGAATAATCAAACCAACCAATTAAGACTACTCGTCCTAACCACAGAGCATTCTAGCGGAAGTTTTTAAAGTTGAAGAACCCAAACTTAAATCCATCAAATATGAATGTCCACATTTACAACTACAAGAACGAACCCCAAATACACTGAAACAGGTACATGGCCTTATGGCCTTACAAATGTTCATAAATATAACATGTCTTACATACATCGGCTCGCAGGCCGGCCACACATGAGAAATGTAAAAACAACTATTCTACGGCCTTCTAGGGCCAGCACAGCAACATGGGCTCCAGCCCGCTATTTGGCGCTCGGCTCCGCAGCACCTGCAAGCACATACCACCGCACGGTGGCAAATAAAGCAACGGTCAGCTAAAAGCCGACCAATTATAACGACCCCGCCCCTTACTCGGGACGGCGGTGCTCTTTCCCTGCAAAACATTAGCCCAACAATATATATATCGCAGTTATAATTCGCCACAGGTGTAGGCTCGCACGGCCAAACACCCCGTGCACTCAGGGCACATTCATGGTGAACCCTGACAAATCAGTGCATTCACCACCATCCCTAGGATGGCAACAACATGTGAGCATTTAGCCTTTCTGACCACCGTCTAAGGCTCCGACTATGCCAACGGCCAGTCCCCGTCTTCGGGTCTCTCGCACCGAACCACATAGCCTAGGTCCAATTCCACTTGCCCGTTGCTCACGCCGCATGTCCAATTTAAGGAACTTTGCGCGGGCCAAGCTTCTCTCGGATCCCAAATTTCCCAAAACAATCTCATAACCCAGTTATGATCAAGGCCGGTTCCCAGACCGCCAAGTTAGCAGAACACGTTTCCGCTCAGTTTTCCGGGTGCGCCTTGAAGCTAACCTCCAAGGATCCCTGCTGCAATCTACCGCGTAGAAACCCGAAAAACCCAAAGCACGGAGTCTTCTCCGGCAAAACCATATCAAATGCAACATCACCGATCCAGACAAAACACGTCCGGGTAGGCTTCACACACAATGCCTATGCCCGTACTTACGATTCCGGGCTCTACATGCAACACAAGGGGGACTATTCCCGTCAACCCCAAGGAACACCACGCACTCACCGCATACTCGCGGGAGCGGGATTCCCTATGCAGAAAGAAAGAGCTTCAAGCGCTCAAGTTGAGAATCGTTACCCTTGTAGTCCGTTTTGGCGCCATGGAAAAACTACGCGGTTAGAACTCTTCGCAATGACCTTCCCTCCACGGATCCGCTCTCCGATTTCGAAACGGTGCTCCGATGCTCCGCCGGCGGCCGGAAACCTCCTTCTTCTTCCTCTCCTCTCTCACTTTGGAAGGGGAGAACTTTGGAGAGAAAAATGAGGGAATAACTCCCTATTCCCGGCCTTAACAGAGCAGGATCTCATCTGGGCCATTGGATCCTAATTAAAGAAAATGAACGGCTCGGATCTGCACAAAATTCCCCAGACCTGGGCCGCACACGGCTTGGCACACGGCCGTGTCCAAGGCCGTGTGCCTCGATCCAGGCACGATCGTCGAACTGAGAAATGCACACGGGCCAAGACACGCCCGTGTCTGACCTGACACGCCCGTGTCGGGTTCCTCGACACGCCCGTGTTCGTGGGCGTGTCACGCATAACCGCCACGGCAACGGACACGACCCATCAGGACACGGGTAGGGACACGGGTTGGCACACGCCCGTGTCGGATGACACGCCCGTGTCATCCGGCCGTGTTCCTGGCCGTGTCCTTCTCGGGTTGGAAACGGCCAAAAATCACCAGCCAGACACGGCCTTGGACACGCCCGTGTCCTAGGCCGTGTACCCCTACAGGCACCAAAAACTCTTTTTCCGCGACCGACTCGCACACGAAATTCGGGGCGTTACAAATCTCCTCCACTTAAGGAATTTCGTCCCGAAATTAAGCAAAGGTACACGAAAGCTAAATGATACCTGAGTGGAATAACTCGGGGTATTCCTCCAACATAGCTTGCTCTCGCTCCCAAGAAAGCTCCTCACGTCCGCAATTATCCTAACGGACTTTAACCATTCTGACCTCCTTGTTGCGGAGTCGTTTGACCGCAACGTCTTCAATTCGTACCGGTCTGACCCTTGTTGTTAACTCATAATCAACCGGTACCTGATTGTCTGCAACGATCTGTGAAGGCTCTTGCACTGCCTTACGCAACACCGATACGTGGACTACGTCATGCAGCCCACTCAACTCCGTCGACAGCTTCAACCTATACGCCGCCTCGCCAACACGCTCCAGGATTTCAAATGGTCCAAGGTATCTCGGACTCAGCTTCTTCAAGCGTCGAACCCGCGATACACCCTTGAACGGCTTGATTTTTAAATATACCATGTCGCCAACGTTGAACTCCACATTTCTATGTTTGGCATTGTAGTACTTTGACTGTCTATCCTGAGCTATCTTCAGCCTTTCCTGGATTGTCCGTATCATTGAAGTGGCATCTTCCACCGCTTGACGTTTATACAACTTTGATTCGCCTGCCTCCAACCAAGACAACGACGTACGACACTTCCTCCCGTACAAAGCTTCGAAAGGCGCCATTCCAATGCTTGCCTGAAAGCTATTGTTGTACGCAAACTCCACCATGTACAGGTGATCCTCCCAATGCTTCCCGAAATCTAGGACGCACATGCGAAGCATGTCCTCCATAGTTCTGTTGACTCTCTCGGTTTGGCCACCTGTCTGTGGGTGAAAGGCTGTGCTGAACTTTAGCTTAGTACCCAACAGACCATGCACCAACCTCCAGTCATTTGACGTGAAGCGTCCATCACGATCACTAACAATACTGCGAGGCACACCATGCAGTCGTACAATATTATCCACGTAGAGTTTGGCTAACCTTTCTACTGGATCTTCCTTTCTCATTGGGATAAAGTGCGACACCTTTGTCAATCTATCTACGACCACCCAAATGGCATCATTTCCTTTCTGCGACTTCGGCAAACCGTGCACAAAATCCATAGATATATTGTCAAACTTCCATTCTGGGATAGGAAGTGATTTCAAGAAACCTCCGGGCTTCTGACATTCCGCCTTCACCAATGCACAAGTACGACACTTGGCCACATAAAGCGCCACATCCTTCTTCAAACCCGGCCACCAGAATAATTTCTTCATGTCTCTATACATCTTCGTGCTTTCCGGGTGGATTGAGTATTTGGTATGATGAGCCTCATACATCAACTCCTCCCGACTATTATCCGCACTAGGAACGCATAGACGACCGTCCTTCCTTAGCAACCCATCTTCAACCACAAACTGGGAATTTGACCCATCCGAAGATCCATCTAGGATTTGCTTCATGCTGCTATCCTGAACCAAAGCCCGCCGAACTCTATCCGCTAGGTCACACTGCACCTCTGTCCAAAACAGTTTCGCCTCGGCACTAGACTGCTTGTCAACACAAGTTATCTCCAATGCCTCCAACTCTTGGACCAATCTCTCATCATGCACTGATAACCAGTTGGCTCGTGCGGGAATCTTACGACTCAACGCATCTGCCACTACATTTCCCTTCCCAGGCACATAGTGTATCTTGAAGGTGTAGTCCCCTAAGAACTCCATCCACCTCCTCTGCCTCATGTTCAGATCCTTTTGATCCAATAGGTACTTCAAACTCTTATGATCGGTGTAAATATCTACCTTCACACCGTACAGATAGTGCCTCCAAAGCTTTAGAGCAAAAATCACGGCCGCTAACTCTAAGTCGTGGACCGGATAATTCCTCTCGTGAACCTTAAGCTATCACTCTCCCATGCTATAGCAGAACACAGCCCAAACCACTGCCTGAAGCATCACTATCAATCTCGAACCCTTCGGTACCACTTGGCGAACATAAAATAGGCGCCGTGGTCAACCGCCTCTTCAATTCTTCAAAAGCCTGTTCGCACTCCGGAGACCACACAAACTTCTGATCCTTTCTTGTCAACGTCGTGAGTGGTAGTGCTATCCGCGAGAAGTTCTCTACGAAGCGCCTGTAGTAGCCAGCAAGTCCCAGAAAACTCCGGACCTCTGCCACCGTAGTCAAAGTAGGCCACTCCCGTATCGCCACTATCTTCGCCGGATCCACAGCTATTCCTTCTCCACTGACAACATGACCAAGGAACGCTATCGAGGATAACCAGAATTCACACTTGGAGAACTTTGCATATAACTGACTTTTCCTCAATGTTTCCAACACCATGTGTAAATGCTTGTAGTGATCCTCCTCGCACCACGAATATACCAGGATATCATCAATAAATACTATCACGAACTGATCCAAGTATTCTCTGAACGTCCTATTCATCAGATCCATAAACACGGATGGAGCATTCGTCAACCCAAACGGCATAACCGTGAACTCGTAATGCCCAAACCGCGTACTGAATGCTGTCTTTGGAATGTCGCTCTCCCTTATCCTCAACTGATAGTAACCAGACTTCAAATCTAACTTCGAATATACAGTTGACCCAACCAACTGATCAGATAGATCGTCAATCCTCGGGATTGGATATTTGTTCTTCTCCGTAAGTTTGTTCAATTCCCGATAATCGATATAAAGCTGCAAGCTCCCATCTTTCTTCTTAACAAAGAGAACTGGTGCGCTCCAAGGCGACGAACTCGGACGCACATACCCTTGCTCTAGCAACTCCTGCAGTTGCACCTTCAACTCTGCCATTTCTCTTGGGGCTATCCGATAGGGGGAGCATGACACCGGTTTGGCACCCGGTACCAGCTCTATAGTAAAGTCTATCTCCCACTGAGGAGGGGCTCCTGGGAGATCATCTGGAAACACATCAGGATATTCGGACACAACTGGGATGTTGCCCAAACTAGGTTTAGGCGTCGAAGTCTACACTAGAGTGACATACAGTTCTGCCCCAGACCGAACTGCCGGGAACACCTGAAGGGCTGACATCAAAATCTTACCCGACCCCTTCATGCCCGCGAAAGTCACCTCATGACTAGCTCTCAACTGACCCACTAGCAACTTCGATCAACGTATGTCTGCTGCTCCGAGAGCCTGACCATGCTAAAGATCACGTTGAACTCTCCTAGCGGTAGAAACAACGCCTGCAAATCAAACTTTTGACTCACAATCCATACCTAAACGCAACAGATTCTATCTGCGCGCATCGAGCACTACTAGTCAACAACACATCCAATAAGACTTTTGCCATCGGAAGATATATTCCGAAACGTAATACAATTCCTTTGGGCAAACGGAGACACAAAGCCCCCTTTAACGAACGGTGCTCGCGCCGGATAAACGAAATTCAGAACAACGCTTAGCACAAGCGGTTCTAGGTTAACATGCACAAAGACTACAAGTGTCTAAAGCTAAATGCTAGAATTTTAAACCTTACCTGTCACCACGTTTGCTTGCTTTCTGTCCTCTTGCTGACCAAGCTTGTACTCTTCAGACTTCCTTTCGGACTTTGCACGTCCACTCCAACACTCACGTGCAAAATGTCCCACTTTTTCGCAGATATACCAAGCTCTTGGGACTCGACTTGTAGTTGCTCCCGACGCACCAGAAGAAGGGGCTGAGTTCGAAGTCTTCAGCTTCTTATTCCAACTGCGGACATCGGACTTTGAACTTGGCCCTTTGAACTGTGGTTTCTTAGTACCAGAGTCCTCACCTGCTCCTGACATAGCTTCCTTAATCTTCTGAGCACCATCCCAACATTCTCGGGCAAAGTGTCCTTTCTTTCCACAAGTATGACAGTTGTAAGCAACCTTGCTAGTCGATGATCTAACCTTCTTCTTCAGCATTTTGCAAGATGCACCCCTCATAGGAATTGCAGAGTTCGATACCCTACTCACTGGTATCTGGTGAATTTTTCCCATTTCCACTTCCAAAGATCTGGCCGACTCTACCAAGGCTCGGAATCCCATTAGTTTTGGTCCTAGAAGTGGAATTCGCAGTTCGTCACGTAGACCACTATAGAATCTATCGACTATAGACCTCTCGTTCTCCAACTCAAAGCATGGGTAGCGGCTTATCAAAAGGAATGCCTGCAAATACTCATCAACTGAGTGCGTACCCTGCACCAAGCACATATTCAACGGCTGACCTGATGGCCTCCTAAATGTCATTTGATTCAACACACCACCCGACATTGAAGTCATCTCGGGGACAAGAGGTTGCACATTGCTTCCTTGCTGTGCACTAGTCATAGCGAGCACCACTTCAACGATCCTTCTTATGGTTTCTAACGAAAGAGGGGTATCAAGCGCTCCACTGGGTGCACTATAATCCTCAGAAACCAGATGTTCTGTCGGCTCTACGCCACTCCCGGTCACCAATAGTCATACAAAACACCAATAAGTGACCAAACAAAATTGCAAAAAGCAATTATAGGAACGCGCAGGTTCCTCAACCACGAGTATTTTTCATTCCTAAGTGGACATTCATGGGTTCTTTTTAATGTTATAACGATGACGCACACATGTGCTCACCACCCCTTAAAAGAATTCGCCCACGAATTCATTTAAGCATGACCGTAACCAGAGCTCTGATACCAAATTGTAACACCCCCATCTGTCGCATGGCATATAACAGAAGGTCCAGCTGGAACCCGACGCCATATACCACAGACAGTCGGAAGGGTTACCAAGTGAATAATCAAACCAACCAATTAAGACTACTCGTCCTAACCACAGAGCATTCTAGCGGAAGTTTTTAAAGTTGAAGAACCCAAACTTAAATCCATCAAATATGAATGTCCACATTTACAACTACAAGAACGAACCCCAAATACACTGAAACAGGTACATGGCCTTATGGCCTTACAAATGTTCATAAATATAACATGTCTTACATACATCGGCTCGCAGGCCGGCCACACATGAGAAATGTAAAAACAACTATTCTACGGCCTTCTAGGGCCAGCACAGCAACATGGGCTCCAGCCCGCTATTTGGCGCTCGGCTCCGCAGCACCTGCAAGCACATACCACCGCACGGTGGCAAATAAAGCAACGGTCAGCTAAAAGCCGACCAAATTATAACGACCCCGCCCCTTACTCGGGACGGCGGTGCTCTTTCCCTGCAAAACATTAGCCCAACAATATATATATCGCAGTTATAATTCGCCACAGGTGTAGGCTCGCACGGCCAAACACCCCGTGCACTCAGGGCACATTCATGGTGAACCCTGACAAATCAGTGCATTCACCACCATCCCTAGGATGGCAACAACATGTGAGCATTTAGCCTTTCTGACCACCGTCTAAGGCTCCGACTATGCCAACGGCCAGTCCCCGTCTTCGGGTCTCTCGCACCGAACCACATAGCCTAGGTCCAATTCCACTTGCCCGTTGCTCACGCCGCATGTCCAATTTAAGGAACTTTGCGCGGGCCAAGCTTCTTTCGGATCCCAAATTTCCCAAAACAATCTCATAACCCAGTTATGATCAAGGCCGGTTCCCAGACCGCCAAGTTAGCAGAACACGTTTCCGCTCAGTTTTCCGGGTGCGCCTTGAAGCTAACCTCCAAGGATCCCTGCTGCAATCTACCGCGTAGAAACCCGAAAAACCCAAAGCACGGAGTCTTCTCCGGCAAAACCATATCAAATGCAACATCACCGATCCAGACAAAACACGTCCGGGTAGGCTTCACACACAATGCCTATGCCCGTACTTACGATTCCGGGCTCTACATGCAACACAAGGGGGACTATTCCCGTCAACCCCAAGGAACACCACGCACTCACCGCATACTCGCGGGAGCGGGATTCCCTATGCAGAAAGAAAGAGCTTCAAGCGCTCAAGTTGAGAATCGTTACCCTTGTAGTCCGTTTTGGCGCCATGGAAAAACTACGCGGTTAGAACTCTTCGCAATGACCTTCCCTCCACGGATCCGCTCTCCGATTTCGAAACGGTGCTCCGATGCTCCGCCGGCGGCCGGAAACCTCCTTCTTCTTCCTCTCCTCTCTCACTTTGGAAGGGGAGAACTTTGGAGAGAAAAATGAGGGAATAACTCCCTATTCCCGGCCTTAACAGAGCAGGATCTCATCTGGGCCATTGGATCCTAATTAAAGAAAATGAACGGCTCGGATCTGCACAAAATTCCCCAGACCTGGGCCGCACACGGCTTGGCACACGGCCGTGTCCAAGGCCGTGTGCCTCGATCCAGGCACGATCGTCGAACTGAGAAATGCACACGGGCCAAGACACGCCCGTGTCTGACCTGACACACCCGTGTCGGGTTCCTCGACACGCCCGTGTTCGTGGGCGTGTCACGCATAACCGCCACGGCAACGGACACGACCCATCAGGACACGGGTAGGGACACGGGTTGGCACACGCCCGTGTCGGATGACACGCCCGTGTCATCCGGCCGTGTTCCTGGCCGTCTCCTTCTCGGGTTGGAAACGGCCAAAAATCACCAGCCAGACACGGCCTTGGACACGCCCGTGTCCTAGGCCGTGTACCCCTACAGGCACCAAAAACTCTTTTTCCGCGACCGACTCGCACACGAAATTCGGGGCGTTACATCAGCCATGTCTAGTCCAGGCCCAGACCGAGCCTAACCAGGCCCAGGCCTGGCCTAGGCTGATTTTTTTCAAAAAAAAAATATTTTTCTATAAAAAATAATTAGCCATCAAGAATAATTTTTAAAAACAAATCTTTGTTCTTATGCAAAATACTAAATAAAAAATATTCTTCGGTGACGGTAGTGAACCGCGGTGTTACAAACCATCATCCGTTTGGCGCGATGTTTTTGCTCCGGTATGTTTAGACAAATGTTACCGTCATGAAGTATGTGTTTGATGTGAACGATTATGAATGCCACTAAAAATAATATTATGACGGAAATTACAAGAGATTTGATGATCCAACGAGTTAATTTTTTTAACAATAATATTCTGACAAAAATTGCAGGACATTTGACCATCAAACTGAATAACAGTCACCGTCAATAGTTTTGGAATAATGAGAATCAGGTCATATAATATCATTTAGTTTTGCGAAGGTATATTTGTGCATGCAAATTTTAATTAAAGCAAAGACACAAATGACATGATCACATGAGAGTAGTATTAATATGCTTCATTCATGAATATGACCTATTCCTTATAAATTTTTGTCTCGCTGCCTTGCTTAGTCCAGTCTTGAGTCCAGGCCTTGCCTGGGACCGGGCTTAGTCTGGGCCTGGCCCGGATAGGGCATCAGGTCAGACAAAAAACGTATGTTGAGGACTTTTTAGCCACCCCCCCAGGACTGGCTTGGGCCTGGTCCAGACCTGCCCATGACCGGGCCTAACCAGGCTTTTGCCTAGTAGTTCACCTTAGTTTGTTCGCAAACTTGTTGCCGCAAAAATGAATTTACGTGCCTAATTTTCTGTTCCAGAATCTGCAGCCTGCTATTCATGCCTATATATAGGTAGACGAATCAAATGGGAAAAGGCCATGTGGCCCTTACATCGCGACTTTTCACGACATCTCTCTAACTGATTTCACGTGGCCCTATTCCACAAGCTTTGCATGACAAAATATAACATATATATTAATTTTGGGTATTTATATTGGCAATCCATTTTTGGATATTACTAGTCCAACAAAATAATAAAAAACACAAAATATGTCTGCTAATAACAACTTAAAAACGTGCTGCTCGTTTTTTGCTCATATATGCGCAAACTGAAAATACTCCTATATACGTACATTTTTAGGAAAAATGTTCAACACTAAAGTTGTAGATCTAGGTTAGATCTACAACTTTCGCGTTGAACACTTTTCCTAAAACCTCAAAGACGGCATATTTTGAGCCCGAATATAACTTGGGCGTAACTATTGCAAATTCACAATAGTTACGCCTAATTTTACGCCTTCTGAAAATACTCCTATATACGTGTTTTTTTAGAAAAAATGTTCAACAGTAAAGTTGTAGGTCTCGACTAGATCTACAACTTTCGTGTTGGATAATTTTCCAAAAAGTGCACGGGCAAGGTTTATTTTGGGCCCGAAAATAACATGTGTGTAACTATTGCGAATTGACAATAGTTACATCCAGTTTCGCGCCTTTTAAAAATACTCCTATATACATGCGGGTTTAGAAAAAATGTTCAACATCAAAGTTGTAGATCTCAACGAGATCTACAACTTTCCTGTTGAACAACTTTCCGAAAAATGAACGTATATAGGAGTATTTTCAGTTTGTGTAAAAAAATGCGTACTATGTATGGTTTTTGGAAAAAAAAACTGGGCTGCCAATAGCAAACGAGCAATCATTATCGATTTCTTGGACTACTATTATAATTGGGCTGTCAATATCCAAAATCAGGTTGTCAATATAAACGCCCTTAATTTTTATTTATTTCTTCATTTGACCGAGTCAATCTCAGCCAAACCAATACTTGAAAATCCTCTCTTCGGCAAATTCTCTGCCATTGGTGTTTGGGTTCGATCCAACACTATATTTCAGCCAACATTCTCCCCCTCAAATATGGGAAGCGGGAGGCGTAAAGTGCAGGCACTGCACTTTACGGTGCAGTGCAACCATCGTGTGGTTGCGAGTGCATCACATCTCGCGCGGAGATGTGTGCACGTCTTTAAGATGTGTGCGCGCGAGATGGGATGCATTCGCAATCACACGATTGCTGCACTGTGTAACACCTCATATCTGTCGCATAGCATATAACAGTAGGTCCGGCGGGGCCCGACGTCATATACCACAGACAGACCGGGTGGTTACTCAATGGAATACCATCCAACTAATAACCAACGTCCTACACAGAGTCATTCTAGCGGAAGCAATTATTAAAAGTTGCAAATTAAAGAACTCAGCCACAAGCATGAATGTCCACTACAAAACCCAATAGGAATGAAGTACAATACACAAGTACCATGACCTTATGTCCTTACAATTGTTTACTCAAATAACACGTTTTCCAAACCTCGGCACGCAGGCCAGTCACACATGAATAAAACAAGTAAACACTCAATTTAGGCCTTCGAGGGCCGGCTCAAAACTTGGGCTTTAGCCCGCTATTTACCGCTCGGCTCCGCAGCACCTGCAAGCAACAGTCCACCGTAACGGTGACAAACAAAAGCAACGGTCAGCTATGCTGATCAAATTATAACGATCTCGCCCCCATAAACTGGGCGGCGATGCTCTTTCCCTGCACTTTGTTAGCATAACCAAGCATCATAGTGAATAAACACTTCATCACAGGTGTGGGCACGCACGGACACACACCCCGTGCACTCATGGCACATTCTCGGTGAACACGGTCAAAGTCCACTGACTCACCACCGCCCCTTGGACGGCAATATCTCGTGAGCATTTGGTCTTTCTATCCATTGCCTAAGACCCTCCATCTATGCCAACGACAAGTATCATGTGTCTTAGGTCTCTCTAACCGAACCACATAGATCGGGTACGGTTCCGCCTAACCCGTTGCTCACACCGCAACGTCAACTTAAGTCGTCTGCGCGGGTCAAGCTTCCCCGAGTCCCGTTCCCATCACACATTTCACATAACCCGGTTATGTTCAAGTTAGCTCACAGGCCACCATGTTGGCAGCATCACGCATCTGCCCAATTTTCCGAGTGCACCTTGGAGTTAGTCCACAAGACTCCTTATTGCAATCTACCACGTAGAAAATCCAAAAAACAAACATTTGCGCGGCTTCTCCGGTCATTCATGCAATGCAACATCACCGATCCAGACCAACTTGTCCGGGTAGGCTTCACACATCATGCCTATATCCATTCTCGATTACGGACTCTACATGTACATAACAGGGACTATTCATGTCTACCCGAAGGAATGCCTCAAACTCACCGCAAACTCGCGAGAGCGGGCTTCTTATGCAAAGGAAAAGAGGACTTCACATGTCCTAGGATGAGAATCGTTACCCTAGCGTTTTTTCTTGGCGCCATGGAAATGTATGCGGATGAAAAGCACTGCAATCTCCTTGCCTCCGTAGATCCGAAGTCGGCTCGCGATTTGGAGCTCCGAAGCTCCGCCGGTGACCGGATCTAGCCTCCTTTCTTCTTCCTTGCTCTCCCCTCTCTAGACTTTAGAAAGAGACTAAGTGCAAGAAATGAGGGATTTGAAACCCTATTCCCGGGTATATCCCAGCAGGAACAGCCCCCAGCCGTCGGATCCTAAAATAAGGAAACGAAAAGTCACGATCCGGAGCTGAAATGCAAAATCATGGCCGAACACGGCCTGTGACAAGCCCGTGTTCAGGGTCATGTTCCACATTCGCCGTCGAAACCGACGCATCCCGAAACACACACGTGCACTCGACACGCCCGTATTTGACCTGGCACGCCCGTGTCATCCAGTACACGCCCGTGTTCCCGGACGTGTTCCTCCATCGACACAGGACCCACACCAACCCGTGACACACACGGCTCTTGGACACGCCAGTGTCCTATTTGACACGCCCGTGTCAAACCCGAACACGCCTGGGCTCCAGGTCGTGTTCACTGTCTCGACACTTCGTCGAGCACAGTTCGTCGACCACCCGACACGGCCATGGACACGCCCGTGTCCTAGGTCGTGTTCCCTGTCTCGACACATCGTCGAGCGAAAATCATTGACTTCCCGGGCTCTCGACCAGATCGTCGACTTGAGCACGACACGCCCTGGGAAACGCCCATGTACCAGGTCGTGTGCCAAACTACAAACTTGGCTCAAAACGCCTCTCGTTGCTCTTTTGAGTTTCGGGGCGTTACAACTCTCTCACTCTTAAAATAATTTCAACCCCGAAATTACATAAAGAAAAGATAAACACAAAACTTAAACGGTACCTGAGTGGAATAACTTCGGGTACTCCTCAAGCATGGTCTGCTCTCGCTCCTAAGAGAGCTCTTCCCGATCGCAATTGTCCCAACGGACCTTGACCATCCTGATCTCTTTGTTGCGTAGCCGCTTGACTTCCGAGTCCTCAATTCGAACGGGCTTGACCTTCGTCGTCAACCCATTATCCACTGGCACTTGATTCACCGCGATCAAATGCGAAGGTTCTTGCACCGCCTTCCGTAGCACCGATATATGGAATACATCGTGTAGACCACTAAGCTCCACTGATAGCTTCAGCCGATACGCTGCTTCGTCAATCTGCTCCAGAACCTCAAACGGTCTAAGGTACCTCGGGCTTAGCTTCTTCAAGCGCCGCACCCGCGAGACACCCTTGAACGACTTGATCTTCAAGTACACCCAGTCGCCCACAGCGAACTCCACGTTCCTGTTCTTGGCATTATAGTACTTAGCCTGGCGGTGCTGAGCGATTAGCAACCTTTCCCGAATGGTTCACACCAACGAAGTACCATCTTCCACCTCTTGTCGCTTGTACAACTTTGACTCGCCTGTTTCCAACCAAGACAACGGCGTGCGACATCTTCTACCATAAAGGACCTCGAAGGGCGCCATTTGTGTGTTCGCCTGGTAGCTATTGTTGTACGCGAACTCCACCAAGTATAGGTGGTCCTCCCACTGCTTCCCAAAGTCCAAGACGCACATGCGAAGCATGTCTTCCATCGTCATATTGACCCTCTCGGTCTGCCCATCTGTTTGCGGATGAAAGGTTGTGCTGAAATTCAGTTTTGTTCCCAACATCTGCTGCATCAACCTCCAATCATTGGACGTGAACCGCCCATCTCGGTCACTCATGATGCTGCGGGGCACACCGTGAAGCCGTACTATGTTATCCACATATAACTTCGCCAGTTTCTCCACGGGATCATCTTTCTTATGCGGAATGAAGTGCGACACCTTCGTTAGACGATCTACGACCACTCAAATGACGTCGTTCCCCTTTTGCGACCTTGACAACCTGTGCACAAAGTCCATAGTAATGTCGTCGAACTTCCACTCCGGAATAGGCAAGGATTTCAAGAATCCTCCCGGCGTTTGGCACTCCGCCTTCACCAAGGAGCAAGTCTGACACTTCGCCACGTACAGTGTCACATCCTTCTTCAGCCCTGGCCACCAGAACAATTTCTTCACATCGTGGTACATCTTTGTGCTCCCCGGGTGAATCGAGTACTTGGTATGATGCGCCTCGTACAACAATTCCACCCGCAAAGTGCCCACATTTGGGATGCACAGACGACCATCTTTCCAAAGCAATCCATCCACAACCTCATATTGGGAATTTGACCCATCCAGAGCCTCAACCATGAGCTGCTTCATGCTGCTATCCACATCCAAAGCCTGCTGAATCCGATCAGCCATGTCATACTAAACTTCCGTCTAGTTCAATAGCGCTTCAGCACTCGACTGCTTGTCTACGCAAAAGATCTCCAACGCCTCCAACTCCCGAACCAACCGCTCGTCATGGATCGACAGCCAATTGGCTTGAGCTGTGGTCCTGCGGCTCAACGCGTTCGTAACCGCATTGCCTTTACCAGGCACGTAATGGATCTTGAAAGTATTGTCCCCCAGGAACTCCATCCATCTACGCTGCCGCATGTTTAGATCTTTCTGGTCCAACAAATATTTCAGGCTCTTGTGGTCGGTATAAATATCGACCCTTACCCCATACAAGTAGTGCCTCTACAGCTTCAAGGCAAAAATCATGACCGCTAACTCCAAGTCATGGACCGGAGAATTCCTCTCGTGCACTTTCAGCTGTCTCGATCCATACACTATCACACTTCCGTGCTACAGTAGCACACAACCCAAGTCACTGCCCGAAGCATCGCTATAGATTTCAAAGCCTTCGGTACCACTCGGCGAACTCAGCACAGGCGCCATGGTCAACCGACACTTCAACTCCTCAAAAGCTTGTGCGCACTCTGGCATCCAAACGAACTTCTGCTCCTTCCTCGTCAAAGTAGTGAGGGGTAACGCTATCCGCGAGAAGTTCTCTGTGAAGCGCCTATAATAGCCGGAAAGCCCTAGAAAGCTCCGGACTTCCGCTACCGTAGAAAGCACAGGCCACTCTCGTATCACAACAATCTTCGCCAGATCTACCGCACTCCACTTACTATATGACCAAGGAACGTCACTGAGGATAACCAAAACTCGCATTTAGAGAACTTGGCGTATAGTTGATTCCTCCTCAGCGTCTCCAGCACCAAATGCAGATGCTTAAAGTGATCCTCCTCACTCTGCGAGTACACCAAAATGTCGTCGATGAAGACGATCACAAAATAGTCCAAGTACTCCCGGAAAGTCTTGTTCATCAAATACATGAACACCGACGACGCATTAGTCAGCCCAAACGGCATGACCGTAAACTCGTAATGCATGTATCTCGTACTGAATGCTGTCTTAGGGATATCGCTCTCCCTTATTCTTAGCTGATAGTAACCGGACTTAAGATCCAACTTTGACTACACCGTTGACCCGACTAACTGATCAAATAGATCATCAATCCTTGAGATCGGGTACTTGTTCTTTTCCGTTAGCTTATTCAACTCCCGATAATCAATACAAAGTATCAAGCTTCCGTCCTTCTTTTTAACAAATAGGACCGGTGCGCTCCAAGGCGAAGAACTTGGACGCACAAAACCTTGCTCCAACAATTCTTGAAGTTGCACCTTCATCTACGCCATTTCCTCAGGCGCTAGCCGATACGGAGATCGTGACACAGGTTTCACACCTGGTACTAGCTCAATCGTGAAATCAATATCATGTTGAGGCGGGGCTCTAGGAAGATCGGCAGGGAACACATCAGGGTACTCAGCTACCACTGAAATACTTTCCAACGTAGGCTTCGGCTTTGCAACCTCCACTAGCGTAAAGAACAGCTCTGCTCCAGCACGAACCGCCTTCACCACCTGAAGAGCAGACATCAAAGTCTTGCTCGACCCTTTCAAGCCCGTAAAGGTCGTCTCACGACCTGTTCCCAACTTAACTTCCTTGCGACCGCAATTAATATAAGCTTGCTGCTCCGAGAGCCAGTCCATGCCGAATATCACATCGAACTCCACCAGTGGCAGTCACGACGCTAGCAAATGGAACTCCTGACTCCCAATACGAATCTTAACGCCACAGATTCTCTCCGCGCGCATCGAACACCCATTCGGCAACAACACATCTAGTTTGTCCTTCGCCATCGAATAAGGTACTCCGATGCGCGATATGAATCCTTCGGACAAAAAGGAGTGCGTGTTAAAATTCAACAAACCCGCAGAGGCCTCCTCGGATACCCTGTTGAAACTCAACAAACCGGAGGAGCACAGCCCACTTATATTGTTGAAAGTTTTCCCGGATCTTGGAGTTAGCAGGGGTTATCTCAACAAAGCAGTAACAACCAGCAACACATGCAGCACAAGCTTCTTTATTGATCAAGAACAAACTTCTTTACAAGGCGAGATAAACATGGCGAGACATACTTCACCAAAACCCAAACCAGGAGAGCAGAGACAGTTACAAAAACAAGCCGCGCGGTCTCAACCACCAAGCCGCTGGTCTACTGCTGTGGAGTCTGCTCAGCCCGCCAGGTCGCCAGACCGCAACCCAAGCCGCGCAGACTACCCCTTATTCCAATGCTTAGCTCTTCGCCGCCGATCTGCAGGCCGCCTGATCGCGAGGTCGCCTAGCCGCCAGACCGCACAAGCTGCGTCACCGAATGGAACAGTCCGCCTGAAGCAGGCGACTTCCTAAACCCCGAACCAAGTTGCCAAAGAGAAGACCGCCGGGTCGCTATCCGCGACCTGTTGTTTACCGCCTGTTGCTTAACCGCAAAGTCTGCACTGTCCCTGACCGCAATCAGAGTCAAGTCCTGACTTTCCAGCGCTATCCGCACAACCTGCACAGCACAACCGGGTCAACTCTCAAACCGCGCGGACACCAAAGTCCAGACCGCAGCAACTTATGCGAGCTCAATTACTGTTCACTTACTTCGGTTCTCTTCTCGAGGTTCTGTATTCCCTGATGTGACATGGGTCCTATTTATAGGCACGATGATGAGTATGGTCACCGCCCAAACCGATAGGATCACCGCCATATCCCGCAGCAAGAACAAGTGTGCCTGCCAGCCCGCGGAAACACACTCCAGTTCGCCGCTCCTGTGCAGATAGCCAGTCCGCCCCAGCTTCTCCAAGGCCGGACTCCAATATCCAGCCCGCCTTGCCGCCAAAGGCCAAGCCAGGACCACCACAGCCGGACTCCACAACAGCTATGTCCGCCAATCCGCGGACACAGCACCAGTCCGCATAACCCGAGCCCGCAGCCTCGCCATCAAGGCACCTGCCGGACTCAGCGGACACTCGGCTTCCGTCGGCAGATCCCGAGTCCATTGCCTCAATCTCCAAGGCACCGCCGGACTCAGCGGACACGCCGATCCAGTCTGCTTACACAGCAAGCTCCAGTCTACATTCCTGAATTCATAACCTCATCACAAGGCTAAACCGAACTCAGCGGACTCCAGCTCTAGTCCGCACGCTCTTGCACAGGCAATCCTCCAGTCCGCATACCCCCAAGCTAGCAATCAAGGCAACAACACTTCTACTAGGCTTGGCGGACTGAGAAAGCAGCTCGCGCTCCACTGCGCGATCTCCCCGGACTGAGCCATCCTGGACTTGGTTCAGATCACACCAAGTCCAGTCCACTGGCCACAAGGGCCAGTCCGCACTTACAGGCGGACACTGGATCTAGCCCGCCATACCGGGCGACCTTCAGCTTCTGTCCGCACTGACCGGCGGTCTCCGCGGCTTCCACTTGCCGCTGCACTAGAGCAAGACCAAGGCAACTGCCAAACCGGTCTGCCGAGCTCCAGTTCATCAGTCCGCTCCATGCCGGACTCCGTGGATAGGATTTCTATCCGCCTGGTTACTTCTTGGGATCCAACTGTCTGCTGAGTATTCGCCGGCCTGACAGACCGCTGCTGCTATCCGCGTAGTCCGCGCGAACAGATCGTCTAGGCCTCCACAGAGCAAACCGCCTGCAACATCCCTGCCGACTTAGCAGTCCGCAAACCCTGTCCGCGTAGTCCGCGCGGATAGGTTGCCCAAGCCTTCCATTCACCCACTTTCACTTCAGAGTTTTCAACACTCCCCCTTGAAGTGATAAGTGCTAAATAACTCCAGCAGCTCCCGTAACCTTGCACCTGGTCCTTCCGATAGTATCTACGAAGAGATGTCCAAGACATAGTCCTCGCCCCGCATATCATGGACCATGAGGGAGCCCTCCAGCATCTCCAAAAAGGAGTCATGCTTCCCTCTGCCTTCTTCAGCTTCAACCTCCACTCATGCATCACAGGAGTATCACCAACTTCCTTGGGCACAAAAGCCCAAGCCTTGTTACCTCTGAGAGAAGTCACCTCTTCAGCCTTGGTGTCAACCACCTCCTTGATTCTAGTGGGGTCATCACAGCCAGAAGAACCTTGCTCGACCTGAGGGCTAACAAGGAAACACGGAACCAAGTCCGCCGTGTTCCCTTCGCTATATCGAGCTGGTGGCTTACTGATCCTCTTCGATCTCCGAAGAACATGATCATGGCTAACCACCTCCGCTGCTTTTGAACCAGCTCCGTTCCCGGGCAAACCCGGAATAATGCTCCCCGTGCTTCCTGAACAAGATGCTTCCTCACTGGAACCAAGAGCACCTGGAGCAACGCTCCCCCTGCTACAAGAACCAGAAGACTCCCCTCTTGAACAAGAACTGCCTGGAACATTGCTCCCCCTGCTTCCTGAACCGGAAGCCTCCGCCTTCGAGCCAGAAGATCCTGGAGCTTCGCTCCCTCTTCTTCCCGACTCTGACGCCTTTGCCCCGGAGCTAGAACAACCTGGAGTACCTGGTGACTCAGGCAACTCCACTTCCTTAGCAGCAGCCTCCTTCAGCCCACCATCTGACCTGCTTATCTCAAGCTCCACATGAGAGCTACCCCAATATGGCGTCAACTCATCGAAGACAATGTCTCTCGACACTATGAGTTTCTTCGTCGCAGGATCCATACACCTCCATCTTCTCCTCTGCTCATCATACCCAACAAAGACTAGCTTTGTCTTAAGAGCACCCAGAGAGTGTATGTAGCAGGTAGATCCAAACACCCGAAGATGTTTCACGCTGGGCTTTACTCCGAACATCAGCTCATAAGGAGTCTTCACTAAGATCGGACTAAGAGGCATCCGGTTGATGACATGAGCAGCACAGGCCATCCCTTCTGCCCAAAGAGCCTTCGGAACGCCTTTACTCTGAAGCCAACAGTTGCAGGTCGCCGTTAACGAACAGATCATCCGAGCTGCAAAACTACCTCGTTGTGAAGTATGTCCACAAGAAAGCTCCTTCCGGATCCCTTGCTTCCTGCAAAAGTGTGAGAACTCGGTTGAGCCAAACTCACCACCGATACTTGTCCTCAACACCTTGATCCTCCGGCCAAGCTGGCCTTCCACAAGCTTCTTGAACTCCACAAACAAGCGTACCATGTTGAACTTCTTCTTCATGAAGTATACTCATGTATACCTTGAATAGTCATCAACCAATATCAGCATGAACCTGCTGCCTCCAAGACTGGCCGTGACGGTCGGTCCCACCAGAGCACAATGGACAACTGCCAATGATGCTTTACATATGGATTGTGCTTTATCAACCATGAAGCAATAGGCTCCACTTTCCTGACATCCCGCACACCCCCGACCATCGCCATAAGATGACAATCTAGGCAAGCCTCTTACGAGTCTTCTTTCCGCCATTGCTTTCAGCTTGTTCATCCCTACATGCCCCAGTCTTTCATGCCAGATAGCTGCACTATCACTGGCATTCATCCGATCAGCTCCAGAACTAGTTGATGTCCCAACTACGTTCTTCTCCTTACCTCCGACATGAGCTACGTTCGCCGAGAGCAAGACAACCTTGCACTCCTTCCGAAGATGACCTTGCTGCTTGCATTTATAGCACCTTGGTCCTTCCTTCCTCTTCCTATCACGCCTAGGAGAAATACTCATTTCTTCCTGATATGAAGTAGAGGGACCATCGTCAGCAGCAACCTTCACCTCCTTCCTAAACAACCCATCAAGGGAAGTCCAAACCTCCGCAGCTGACCGACATCCACTGATGTGGTCCAAGAGCTCCGATGAGATCACCTGCTTGAGAATAGACTCCGCTTTCGCATTTGTCTCCTTCCAAGCTCTCATCGCATCGGTATTGCCAGCAGTAGCCTCTTGTCTTCCTGCTCCGCATACAACCTCCCAGAGGTCCTCGCCAAGAAGAAAGCTCTTCATACAGGACTGCCACCTTTCAAAGTTCGTCTCTGTAAGGAGATCAATGCCAAGATAACTTGCATCCTCCACTGCCATGGTTCTACCACTGGTTTCCTCTACAGAAGAGCAACTACTTCCATTGAGCACTGTTTGACCACTCCAATAACCTGCCTCTGATACCATGTTAAAATTCAACAAACCCGCAGAGGCCTCCTCGGATACCCTGTTGAAACTCAACAAACCGGAGGAGCACACCCCACTTATATTGTTGAAAGTTTTCCCGGATCTTGGAGTTAGCAGGGGTTATCTCAACAAAGCAGTAACAACCAGCAACACATGCAGCACAAGCTTCTTTATTGATCAAGAGCAAACTTCTTTACAAGGCGAGATAAACATGGCGAGACATGCTTCACCAAAACCCAAACCAGGAGAGCAGAGACAGTTACAAAAACAAGAAACAAAAACAAGCCGCGCGGTCTCAACCACCAAGCCGCCGGTCTACTGCTGTGGAGTCCGCTCAGTCCGCCAGGTCGCCAGACCGCAACCCAAGCCGCGCGGACTACCCCTTATTCCAATGCTTAGCTCTTCACCGCCGATCTGCAGGCCGCCTGACCGCGAGGTCGCCTCGCCGCCAGACCGCACAAGCTGCGTCACCGAATGGAACAGTCCGCCTGAAGCAGGCGACTTCCTAAACCCCGAACCAAGTTGCCAAAGAGAAGACCGCCTGGTCGCTATCCGCGACCTGCTGTTTACCGCCTGTTGCTTAAACGCAGAGTCCGCACTGTCCCTGACCGCAATCAGAGCCAAGTCCTGGCTTTCCAGCGCTATCCGCACAACCTGCACAGCACAACCGGGTCAACTCTCAAACCGCGCGGACACCAAAGTTCAGACCGCAGCAACTTACGCGAGCTCAATTACTGTTCACTTACTTCGGTTCTCTTCTCGAGGTTCTGTATTCCCTGATGTGACATGGGTCCTATTTATAGGCACGATGATGAGTATGGTCACCGCCCAAACCGATAGGATCACCGCCACATCCCGTAGCAAGAACAAGTGTGTCTGCCAGCCCGCGGACACACACTCCAGTTCGCCGCTCCTGTGCAGATAGCCAGCCTGCCCCAGCTTCTCCAAGGCCGGACTCCAATATCCAGCCCGCCTTGCCGCCAAAGGCCAAGCCAAGACCACCACAGCCGGACTCCACAACAGATATGTCCGCCAATCCGCGGACACAACACCAGTACGCATAACCCGAGCCCGCAGCCTCGCCATCAAGGCACCTGCCAGACTCAGCGGACAATCGGCTTCCGTCCGCACATCCCGAGTCCATTGCCTCAATCTCCAAGGCACCACCGGACTCAGCGGACACGCCGATCCAGTCTGCTTACACAGCAAACTCCAATCCGCATTCCTGAATTCATAACCTCATCACAAGGCTAAACCGAACTCAGCGGACTCCAGCTCCAGTCCGCACGCTCTTGCACAGGCAATCCTCCAGTCTGCATACCTCCAAGCTAGCAATCAAGGCAACATCACTTCTACTAGGCTTGGCGGATTGAGAAAGCAGCCCGCGCTCCACTGCGCGATCTCCCCGGACTGAGCCATCCTGGACTTGGTTCAGATCACACCAAGTCCAGTCCACTGGCCACAAGGGCCAGTCCGCACTTACAGGCGGACACTGGATCTAGCCCGCCATACCGGGCGACCTCCAGCTTCTGTCCGCACTGACCGGCGGTCTCCGCGGCTTCCACTTGCCGCTGCACTAGAGCAAGACCAAGGCAACTGACAAACCGGTCTGCCGAGCTCCAGTTCATCAGTCCGCTCCATGCCGGACTCCGCGGATAGGATTTTTATCCGCCTGGTTACTTCTTGGGATCCAACTGTCTGCTGAGTATTCGCCGGCCTGACAGACCGCTGCTGTTGTCCGCGTAGTCCGCGCGAACAGACCGCCCAGGCCGCCACAGAGCAAACCACCTGCAACATCCCTACCGACTTAGCAGTCTGCAAACCCTGTCCGCGTAGTCCGCGCGGATAGGTTGCCCAAGCCTTCCATTCACCCACTTTCACTTCACAGTTTTCAACAGTGCGAAGCTCCCGTATCAAAGAGTGCTCTCGCCGGATTATCACAAATCAAAATAAATCCTAAACAAGCAGTGGTAAGGTAACACGTGCATAACAAGTATTTTAAAAATTGACTTGCTATAAATTTAAACCATACCTGTCACCACATCCGCTTGTTTGATGACCTCCTGTTGGCCAAGATTATAAACTCTCGGTTGAGCCGGAGCATAATGGGACGCGGTTGACTCCACCGTCTTGCCCTTCTATTCATATGTTGCTCCCGGCTTCCTTTCGGACTTGGGATGTCCGCTCTAGCAGTCACGGGCAAAGTGCCCTGGTTTTCCACAAGTAAAACATGCACCCGGGGTCCGACCCGTAGTCGCCCCAGAAGCACCAGAAGAGGGGGATGGACCCGAAGTCCTAGCCTTCTTGTTGAACTTGCGATACCCAAACTTCGCATTAGCCGGCACTTTGAACTCTGTCTTCTTGTCACCAAAGCTTTTCTTCGCCTGTACATTCTTCAAGTCCTTCTCCAAAGACCACGTTGTGTTGACTAGGGTCAAGAAGCCCTGCATCATCGGCCCCGAGAGCAGCAACGTCAAGTCATCTCTCAGACCTTTGTAGAAACAGTTCGTCTTGCGCTCCTCATCCGCGAATGTGGAGCTAGCGTACCGACTCAAACGAGTAAACTCGTGGAGATACTCATCCACGATACTCTCTCCTTGCACCAATTTCAGGAACTCATTCTCCAATGCTATCCTCTGAGCCGAAGGGAGGTACCTTGCCAAGAACAGTCTCGAGAACTCCTCCATCGAGACATCCGTAATTTGCCTACCCCTCAAGTGATGTAGCTCCAAGTCTTCCCACCACAACCTAGCATCACCGCCCAGAAGGAACGTAGCTATAGTGGTCATCTTCCACTCCTCCGTTTCAGTAGCTGTCAGGACTTTCTTCACTCGGGAGAGCCAGTCTTCAGCTTGAGATGGGGTTCCCAACCCGGAGAACACAGGAGGATTAAAGCTCATAACATGTTTGAGCTGTCTCTCGGTTGCTCTCCTCGGCACCAAAGGCTCCACCACTACCTGCTCCACTCTTCTTGGTTCATCCCTTTGAAGCGGTACCTGCTCCATCGTAGGAGCGGGCTGCTGCATTTGTCTGGCAGGCTACGCATTGATCATGACAAACACTGCTTCGGCAACCAATCATATGGTTTCAGCCGAGGGAGGTGTTGCAGGAGCATCATTTTGTGCACTACTAGACTCAGAAATTGGACGTTCTGACGACCATCCACAGCTTCTGGTCACCTATAGTTGTACAAAACCTCGTTAAGCGACCAAACAAAATTGCAAAATGCAATTATAGGAACACGCAAGTTCCTCAAACACGTGTTTTTTCATTCCTAAGTGGACATTCATGGGTTCTTTTGATGTTATAACGATGACGCACACACATGTGCTCACAACCCCTTAAAAAGAATTCGTCCACGAATTCATTTTAAGCCTGACCGAAACCAGTAGTCTGATACCAAATTGTAACACCCCCTATCCGTCGCATAGCATATAGCAGTAGGTCCGGCCGGGGCCCGACGCCATATACCAAGACAGACCGGGTGGTTACTCAATGGAATATCATCCAACTAATAACTAACGTCCTACACAGAGTCATTCTAGCGGAAGCAATTATTAAAAGTTGCAAATTAAAGAACTCAGCCACAAGCATGAATGTCCACAACAAAACCCAATAGGAATGAAGCACAATACACAAGTACCATGGCCTTATGGCCTAACAATTGTTTACTCAAATAACATGTTTTCCAAACCTCGGCACGCAGTCCGGTCACACATGAATAAAACAAGTAAACACTCAATTTAGGCCTTCGAGGGCCGGCTCAGCAACTTGGGCTTTAGCCCGCTATTTACCGCTCGGCTCCGCAGCACCTGCAAGCAACAGTCCACTGTAACAGTGGAAAACAAAAGCAACGGTCAGCTATGCTGACAAATTATAACGATCCCGCCCCCATAAACGGGGCGGCGATGCCCTTTCCCTGCACTTTGTTAGCATAACCAAGCAGCATAGTGAATAAACACTTCATCACAGGTCTGGGCACACACGGCCACAAACCCTGTGCACTCAGGGCACATTCTCGGTGAACACGGTCAAAGTTCGCTGACTCACCACCACCCCTTGGACGGCAATATCTCGTAAGCATTTGGTCTTTCTGGCCACTGCCTAAGACCCTCCATCTATGCCAACGGCGAGTACCACGTGCCTTAGGTCTCTCTAACCGAACCACATAAATCGGGTACGGTTCCGCCTAACCCATTGCTCTCACCGCAACGTCAACTTAAGTAGTCTGCGCGGGTCAAGCTTCCTGAGTCCCGTTCCCATCACACATTTCACATAACCCGGTTATGTTCAAGTTGGCTCCCAGGCCACCATGTTGACAGAATCACGCATCTGCCCAGTTTTTCGGGTGCACCCTGGAGTTAGTCCCCAAGGCTCCTGAAAGTTTATAGTTGCCTGCCTAAATCACCTAGAGGGGGGTGAATAGGTGAGATGTGCGTCTTTTTGCGGAATAAAAATTACAAACCAATGCACAGATCTATCTACCCATCAAACACAGCCGAGGCAAGATTTATAGTGATTCCCCAATCTTGGGTACATCCACTTTCCCTCACTGATCTAACAATACACTATACTCGGCGACTCCACTATCTCGGATTAAAAATCAATCCTACCCTCGGAACGATGTTTCTACAATCTCGATCCACAAAACGGATCTACACTCGGAAGGTAAAACTTCCTACAATCTCGGAGATAAAAAACTCCTACACTCGGAGAAATTTCTCCTACAAGAATAAAATAAATTGTATAGAAATACAAACAGTAATTCCTTTTTAAGATCTGCAATAGACGACCAGAAATTTCTTCTTCTAGGCTTTGCGGCTTTATCAGAATGATGAAGAGAAATCTCGGCAAGATTGGATCTGAAACTTCTTGGCTTCACACGATCGATCGAATCAAAAAATAAGGAGCTGAGCAAATCTCGATCTGGAAAGCCTTCTTGATCTGAATCCTCAAAAGGCGAAACCCTAGCCGGTCGGGAATCAGCGACGGCGACGGCGGCGGTTTTCGTTTCTTGGAGAGAGAAAGAGGAAAACAGAAGCGGCTGCAAAACTTTTTTTGAATAATCTTCTTAGAATTAGGGTTTGTCGGTTTAGACAAGACTATTTATAGGATCAGAAAAGATTAGACATAATTGAGTCATTATGAGAGATACGTGGACCAATCACGTCAAAGTTCATTAAGAAAACCGTTATTCTGGACTTAACGAATTTTCGAAAAAGTCAAAGTAAAATACTCGAGATATAAAAGACAACTCGAGTACATGCAACACTACTCGAGTAGGTAGAAGATGACTACTCGAGTATATGGGAAGAACTACTCGAGAGGGAATGAGATAATTATTCGAGTACATGGAGTCAACTACTCGAGTAAGTAAGAAGAAAAGGAGTCAGCTACTCGAGTAATAAAAATAACATACTCGAGTACTTGAGTACTTACACGAGAGGTGGAGTAGATTACTCGAGTATAAGAAATACTACTCGAGTATATAAGAATGAACTACTCGAGTAAGTAAGAAACTACTCGAGACAAATACTTAGAAAATTTCTGGAACTAGAACACAGGACTATTCGAGTATAGAAGTTGAACAACTCGAGACAAATAGAACTACTCAAGTATATGGAGATGACTACTCGAGAAATTCACTTAGAGAAATTTTCTGGAATGGAATTCTGGATTACACGAGTATAAACACTGGAATACTCGAGTAGTAGATGAACTACTCGAGTACATGACTTAGACTACTCGAGTAAGTGAGAACTATACGAGAGTCAGAATTCAACTACTAGAGACAGAATATAAAATTACTCGAGTACTATACAGTACCACTCGAGTATTTAACTTTGAAAACTTTTGAGAAGAAAATTTCTGTAAAACCGAGACGTAAAAGGAAACCACTCGAGTAGTTGTCGTAACTAATCGAGAGCCATAATTGGACTACTCGGGATATATCTTAACTACTCAAGTAAGAGTATTATTACTCGAGTATGAACTCAGTAACTTACTCGAGTACTTTACTTAGGAAAATTTTTTGACAGAATTTTCTCTTCTTTTAAGGTGAGACCAACATCAAGTCTTTTCACTTAGTCTTAGAGCTTGAATATAAAGTGTATCTCAATAGAGAGGCTACACATGAGTCAACACTTTGGAACACACAATGAGGGATTACATTGTATGGTCCTGTGTTTGGTGACTAATTGTAGACTGACATTGGTCTACACTTCCCATAAGATTCCTGCAAACACATAACTCAAACCAAGCATCAAATATAACTTAATTCATCTTAGTTCAAGGGTGACTTCATCAAATCTGGGTTAGTGTGGATACAATACCCAACAATCTCCCCCTATTTGTAGAAGTCAGAACCCTTTACACTAAGGTGAATTATGGACAAAAAGAATGCTAAGTATATAAAGCAGTGTAAGCAAGCAAAGGACTATGAAAAAGATAATAAGATCAAAAACTTAGAATTATATAAGTGTGAATATCCAAAATTGTCATTATCAACAAAAATCATTTCCACAACTCATAAGTTCTTAGTATCTAGATCTGATGATGCTGCCTGTCTTGTTTCTCTTGTTGTCTCCTTTGATAGTTGTAAGGCTTTGGATAATACTTGTGGGGTCTTGGAGGAGCAACATGATTGTTTCTTCCAAATTCTCTGTCATGTAATCTTCTCTTGGTCATTAATTTCTCATATAACTCTCATTCCTGGGAACTGTAATGTGTATTCCTGCTCTCATGGTAGTCCATAACAAGTTTGAGTGTTTCCAAAATAAGAGACTTGGAAGTGGGAGACCATATCTCAGCAAATTCTGGAGCTTTTCTTTTCTCAGGATCAGAGACTGGAATGGACTTGCGGGCAGAAGGACTTTCACCATACTTTGTTTTCTTCTTATAAGTCAGAATCTCAGGAGGAGCTTGGAGGAAAATGTCTGCAGGATCATCTTCCCAACACTGAGTGTAGGTATCAGGAGGGGCAACTGAATCATCAGGCCTAGGAGAGAAGGTAGGTTGCAGAGGAGGAGCAGGAGCATCAGCAGCAGCTAGAGGGTTCAGGTGATGAGGAATGATATTAGGATCAGCAACAAATTAAGGAAGGATATGTTTGTGCATCCATACAGTAGTGTCATAGGTATAGAATTTGACACTCTGAATTTGAGAGAGGACATCATCATGGATCTCTTTTACTTTTGTTTTCCAAAGCTCTTGCATGGCAGCATCTGATTTTTCTAAATACTCTTTCACCAACTTCTCCGAGCCCTTTCTGACTTCTACAGATAGCTGAGAGATAACATCATCTTTAAAAGTGCCAACCTCTTCACAAATTTTCATCTTTGTAGTTTTAGCTCGTTTGTCCAATTCCATCTGATTATTAGCAAGAGTCAGACCTTGCTCCATCACTTGACCAATGCTAGTAATGGTGTGGTCTAATGTTTTGCCACCAATTTGAAACAGATGTTTGAGCTGATTAGTATTATGTTGAATTTCAGCAAATCCTCTGCTCATCTCAGTTTCTAGAGCAGTGACCTTATCTGTGACAGTCTTAATACAAGTATCAAAGTATGTCCTCTGTTCTTGGAGCAGAAGGACAACTTGAGTCATCAAATCAGTAGAGGGGGCAACAGCTACAGGAGCACTGGAAGAGGAAACTGGAGGAGGAGGAGCTTTCCATGGAGCTATTTCAGTTATGGTGACTGAGCTTTGAGCTCTTGTAGTATGAAGTAGGGCATCCCCTTCTTCAGTGACTTGAGGAATAGAGAAATCCAAATTTCTGAGGGGAGCTTCAGCTGGCTCAGGTGAAAGCTCATCTGAAATAAAGATGGATTCTGCCTGCTCTTGGGGTGCAGCAGGAGACTTAGCTAGAGACCTGGCTGGAGATTTTTTTGGAGACTGTGCTGGAGATTGCACTGGAGTGGGGTCTTTGGGTATTTCAGTGGATGGAGCTTTTGGAGAGAGAGGAGGAGGTGGTTCATCTGCAGTTAATTCTTCTATCATCTCATTGATGGCAGCATTAGTAGATAGAAGTGCTTCTTGAAGTTGTTGATCTAAGGGAATGTCTTTTGGGGTAACCGGTGGAGGAGTAGGTGGAGGAGGAGTAGGTGCTGGAGGAGTTGGCATCCTGGCTGAAACAGAAGGAGCAGGCTCCCCCTCATTAGGTGCACCAAAGGAGCTGGGGACCTGAGATGGAGAGGGAGATGGAGTCCTGTCCTCTGCGTCAATAACTTCAGTAACCTTAGCAGCTTGAGAAAGATTCTTCAACTTGAGCTCCCATCTTTGAATGGAGGAGATTGAGACCTTCTTCATATGATGAAGGATACTTCCTTTAGAGAAGGTGAAGGTTTCTGGGTTTAACTCATGAAGGAGTAATGAAATGATCTGTGCATAGTTGGGGGATTTAATGCTCTCCTTTATTTTGTTCAGGATGAGCAAGCCAAACTGAAAGGCTTTTCTACAGACTATGGCTTGCATCACTTCAAAGAAATATAGAGGGATATCTCTTATGGAGTTTGTCTTGCACAGAAGAATTTTGCCTATAATATCAACCATCAGTTTACCTTCTGCATTCATGTCAGCCCTTCTAATGTATTTTGTATCAGCAGAAATTCCACAAAATAAGCAAGTTCTGGCATATTCTTTATCACCCAGAAAATCATCTGCATCTCAAACTGGCAGCCGAGGAAGTTGAGAAACAGAGTTTGGGGTAAGTTTGATCTTTATACCTCTGACTGTAGATTTTAGAACTGTGTCGTGGCGCTTCACTTTGACATTTCTGAAAAACTCTGCAACGTCGGGGAAGAGGATTCGACATTGTTCTTGGAGAACGAAGGTTAATCCGACAGTGTCGAGCAGAATCATGAGATTATGGAAGTCGTCGGAGAGTTCTGCAATCCCGGCGGCGACTAATTCCGAACCCACACTGATTTTAGAGGAGGCGGCCATGATTCAGAAATCTTGGAGATGCAGAAACCCTAGAAAGTTTCGACGGGGTGAAGGAAATCGCGCGGCTCTGCAACTGACTGAGGAAGGCGAAGAGGCAGTCGGGTACTCGAGAAAGCGGAAATGATTTCGTGTACGACATTTCCGGAATTTATTATTTATATAACCCTAATTTTTGGTCTAATTAAATGAAAAAGAATGAAATAAACCAAAGAAGAGGCGGCATAAGCCTTGGCTTGCGCATAAGAAAATTTGAATAAAGACACGGCATGAACTCGAGTAGATGAATCGAGGTACTCGAGTAGATGAATCTGGAATTACTCGAGTAGGTATACAGAAGTACTCGAGTAGATGAGTGAGGTACTCGAGTATGTCAGTCTGCTACTCGAGTAGGTCAAATGGACTACTCGAGTATATCATTTCGCTACTCGAGTAGGCGATATCCTTACTCGAGTAGGCAGTTACTTACTCGAGTCAAAGAGTTAAAATTTGTAAAATTTCAATATTTGACTAACCTTGAGCCTTCTTGAAAATCCAGCTTCTCTAGTCTTCTTTGTTAAGCATCACAAGTTCTGTTTTGAAGAACGAGAACTTGGTCTCGTCCAATGGTTTCGAGAAAATGTCTGCAATTTGACTATCTGTAGAGACATATTGAAGGTCTATGTTCCCATGCTCCACATGCTCCCGGATGAAGTGATACTTAGCTCTATATGCTTTGCCCGGCTGTGCGAGACTGGGTTGTTGGCTATTGCAATTGCGCTGAAAGAGTCGCAAAACAATGGAATCTTTTCAAACTTCATGTTGTAGTCCTCAAACTGATTTTTATCCAAAGTAACTGTGCACAACAGCTGCCTACAGAGATGTACTCCGACTCAGCCGTTCAAATTGCCAGAAAGTTTTGCTTCTTGCTACTCCAGGAGATAAGTCTTCTTCCAAAGAATTGACATGTCCCTGAGGTGCTTTTCCTGTCGTCTTTACTCCCTGCAAAATCTGCATCTGAAAAACTTATTAGCTCGCTATCATTACTTCTTGGGTATCATAAGCCAAGATTTGGTGTACCTTTAAGGTATCTCAAAATCCGCTTTGCAGCAGCGTAGTGAGATTCCTTAGAGTTCACCTGAAATCTAGCACAGACACATGTTGAGAACATTATGTCAGGTCTACTTACAGTAAGGTAGAGCAAGGATCCAATAATGCTTCTGTACTTGGTTTCATCAAAAGGTTTCCCTTTTTCATCCTTGTCCAGAGACATTGTTGAACTCATTGGAGTCCTCATCGAGGTTGCGTTCTTCATTCCGAATTTATTAATCAGCTCTTTGGTGAACTTGGTCTGTGAGATGAAAATTCCATTTCAGACTGTTTCACTTGAAGCCCTAAGAAATACTTCAGCTCACCCATACTGCTCATTTCAAACTTCTCTTGCAAAAGTTTTGAAAACTTATTGTAGTGGTTGTCATCAGTAGAGCCAAAAATAATATCGTTCATATAGATTTGCACTAGCAAAATCTTGTCTTTAATTTCTCTAAGAAATAATGTCTTGTCTATCTTTTCCCTTGTGAATTTATTCTCGAGTAGAAAGTTAGAAAGCGTCTCATACCAAGCCCGAGGGACTTGTTTCAGACCATATAAAGTTTTGTGCAGTAAGTAAACATAATCATGAAAGTTAGAATCAACGAAACCTGGAGGTTGTTCCACATACACCTCTTCATTTATGTCACCATTAAGGAAGGCAGACTTCACGTCCATCTAGTAGACAGTGAACCCTTTGAGTGCAGCATATGCTAGGAATAACCTTATTGCCTCCAGCCTTGCCACTGGAGCGTATGTCTGGTCGAAGTCGATTGCTTCTTCTTGACGATAGCCTTTTGCGACAAGTCTGGCATTGTTCTTTACAATCGTTCCATCCTCGTCCATCTTGTTCCTGTAGACCCATTTTGTCCCAGTGACGTTTTTACCTTTGGGTCTTGGAACAAGTTTTCATACTTTGCAACGCTTGAACTGGTTTAGTTTTTATTCCATCGTCATTATCCACGATGCGTCTGAGTTTGCTTCCTCAAACTTCTTTGGTTCAACCTGCGAGAGAAAACTTAAATATAGATTCTCATTAGTTGTACCTTTGCGAGTTCTGACACCATCCCGGGGATCTCCTATGATCTGATCCATGAGGTGATCCTTCAGATGTCTGAGCTCTAGAGTCCTTGCATCTGGATTATCTTCTATCACTGGAGTGACTTCTTCATCTTGGATGACTTCTTCATCTTGACCATCAGCCTCTCCAATAGGGCTTAGAGTGGTGATCTTGATGAACTTTTCACCTTTTTTTTCGGACGGTCCATCCAAGTTAATTTCTTTTAGCTTTGCACCTGCATCTTCAATGAGCACACTAGAAGAGTTGCTTTGCAGCAAGCTCGTCTCATCAAATACAACATGTATCGATTTTTCACGACCAGGATTTTTCTATTAAAAATCTTGTATGCCTTACTATGGCTACTATAACCTACAAAAATAGCTTCAAAACTTTTTTCGCTAAACTTAGTAGTATGATACTTGTCATTGTTGTGCAAGAAATATTTACAGCCAAAAATTCTAAAATATGAGACTGTCGGTTTCCTGCCCTTTAGAAGTTCGTAAGGTGTCTTATCGTAGTTTTTGTTTATGAGGGCTCGATTTTGCACGTGGCATGCAGTGTTGACGAGTTCAGCCCAAAAGTACTCCGGAAGTGAAGCATCACTCAACATGGTCCTGCAGGCCTCTATGAGCGTTCTATTCCTTCTCTCGGCCACTCCGTTCTGTTGTGGAGTACGAGGAGAGGAAAACTCATGAAAGATACCTAAGTTTTCACAAAATTCTGTCATGGCCCTAGACTTGAATTCTGTTCCATTGTCACTTCTGATTTTGACTATGGAGCAGTTGTACTCATTCTGAACTTGCATGACAAAATTAGCAAAGATGTCGAAGGTATCTGACTTGTGTTTCAGAAAGAACACCCTCGCAAAGCGCGAGTAATCATCAATAATTACCAACGTATAATCCTTACCTCCCAAACTTCTAATTTGCAGTGGACCAAATAAGTCCATATGCAGTAGATGAAGACATCTATTAGAGTCCTTGCCAATAGTAGCTCTTGTTTGCTTGCCTTTTACACATGCATGACAAGGTCTATCTTTGACGTACTTGACATTTAGGGCATCACGTACTAAGTTCATTGAAAATAATTTATTAATAGTTTTGGAATTAATATGTGTTAGTCTCTTGTGTCATTGGTCACCAAGAGATGTACTATCTTTTGCTAAAAAGCACACTGGTGTCGAACAATCTATACAAATGAAATTTAAGCAAAATATGTTTCTGCTTCGAGTGTCGGATAGAATTGTTTCCATATTGTCAACAGATTTTATCAAGCACTTATCAGCGTGAAACTCAACTATGTATCCTTTATCGCAGAGTTGGCTTATATTTATAAGGTTATGTTCCAAACCTTCAACATAAGCCACATCTGATAATGATACATTACCGTTCATAATCATACCGTAGCCTTTAGTGATTCCACGGTCTGAACCTCCAAAGATGACCTTTGGTCCGTTCACAACTGGGGAAAAATTCTGAATTAGGCTTCTTGTCCCGGCTATATGCCGAGAGCATCCACTGTCCAAGTACCAGATTGGCGTTTTGGTGGCCTTTGGACATACCTGCAATCACAATCAGTTTGCCTTGTGAACCCAAATATGTTTGGGTCCTTGGTCTCGGGTTAGAACACTCCCCCTACGAATATTAGCATTAGGAGTGGTCTTCCTCATATTGCCAACATGTGGGGTTGCAGCATTTCTGGGATTAAACCAGCAATCAATGGCAAAGTGACCAGTTCTGCCACAACACCAACAGTCAAATCTATTGTATCTTTGTCTTATGTTCTCCTGCTTGACCTTTTAGAATTGAGGTCTAGCAGGGGCAACATTCTTTGAGGAAGAAGCTTCATGATGATGACAATCACATGTTTTCTTCTCCTTCACTGGCTTTTCTACAACAGGATTTGCCTTTGGTGCCTTCTTGAAGTTATGGTCATGATTGAAAGGTTCATATCTCTGAAGAATCACTTCTTCATAAGGTGCTTTAAAGACACTTTCACCAAAGTTTCTTGGTCGAGTCCATCCTTGATAACGGGACTTTGGCTCTACATATGTAGGCCTAGCAAAGTGTCCGTAGGATGAGTCAAGATCAAACTCGTTGGAAGGAAATATGACCTTTTTGAAAATGTTCTGATCTTGAGGGGCTTTCCCCTTCTCTTTGTCCAAGGCCTTTTTGGCGGCCTTATTCTTTCGTGAGCCTTATTTCTCCTAGAAGACTTACTAGGAGCTTCTTCATGGCCTAGTCCAGCACCCTTGTCCTTAGCTGAGAATTCAGCAACGAATGGAAGAACAGTCTTAGGCTTCGAGAAACTTTCAACAAGTTTCTTTTCAGCGGCGAGTTGTTCTTCCAACTCTTTGATGATTTTCTCTTTAAGGTCAAGATGCTCAAGAGCTTTGTTATATTCGTCAATAGCATTATTGAAGTTCTCTTCGATCGAGTCAGTCTTTCCGACTTTCTCTCTCAAGACGCCCTCTTCAGCTTTGAGAGACTTTATCTCTTTAGCCTGAGTTTTCACAACTCGACGATATTTATCGTAAGTCATGATCAACTCCTTATATTGGGTCATGAGTTCTGACTCATCGTCAGAAGAGCTATCCTCACAATCATGTTCAGAAACTTCAGAATCTGAAAGAGGAGTGTGAGAGTTTACCTTCCCAGTGAACTGGGGCTCTTGTTCGTCATCTATTTGAGCCATGAGTCCAAAATAGGCTTCTTCTTCTTCACTCGACTCAGATGAGTCAGAGTCACTAAGAGTATTGCCCTTTTTGGCTATTAAGCTCTTCTCTGTGCTCTTCTTATTGTACAAGGACTTTTTTTCCACTCTTCTACCACCCTCCTTCTTGTGAGGGCAGTCAGCGATTACGTGTCCTGGCTTATTACAACAATAACAAATAATGTTAGTAGAAACGTGTTTGTTCTGTTTAGAAGCATACATGTCGTGGCTACTTGAGCCTTTTCTTTGCCGATCACCATCACGTCGTGATCTTCTATAGGAGGCATCCTTGCCTTTCCATTGCTTCTTCTTGTTCAAGAATTTCTTGAACTGTCGAGAGAGTAGTGAGAACTCTCCTTCTGATAGTTCAGAGCCTGAGGTGCTTGGCTCTGAGGTTTCTTCTTCACTAACTTCTTGTGCCGGAGTAGGAGGAACAACCTTTGTCTTCTTAAAGATGTCTGCCTTTAAAGCAACAGACTTCTCTTTGAATGCAGACCTGCTCTTCTCTTCTTCAGCCTTCCTGCTGTTGAGTTGAAGCTCATATGACATAAGCTTCCCGAAGAGATTCTGAGGGTCTGTCTCGGCCAGTTTTCCAAACTCCCTTATGACACAGACCTTGTTATCTCATTCCTTAGTTAGGGATCTCAAGAACTTATCATTTAATTCTCCACTAGTGAAGACTCTGTCATAGACCCTTAGCCCATTCACTATCTTGAAGAAATTCTCAAAGGTGTCAGCAATGGTATCTTTGTTTCCTTGTCGGAAAGCTTCATACTTCTGATTAAGAAGGGATCTTCTATCATCCCTCACTTCTTCGGTACCTTCCATTAAGGTAACTAGTGACTGCCCATCTCCCTTGCAGACTGGCAGTGAATCAAGTTTTGCAGCATTGAATCATCGGCCGCACTCGCTATAATATTTTTTTGCCTTTTTGTCTAATGAAACAAGTGCAATCTCATCCTTATCTATATTCATAAGCTTCTTTGCGACTTTCTTAGTTGGATCTATAGTGGAGATAGTCATGGTAATGTAAGGACCTTCTTCAACTATCATGAAGATCCTTGGATCCACAGCTTCCATAAAGAACTTGATTCTCTCTTTTCACACGGGGAAATTATTTTTGGTGCACAAAGGAAGCTTGGCAAAATCTTTAGTCTTATACATTTTTGGTAGATCTCAAAAGACAACTATTGAAGGATCTAATCAAGGTGTTAACCTTTTAACGATCAACCTGACTCTGATACCAATTGAAAGTTTATAGTTGCCTGCCTAAATCACCTAGAGGGGGGTGAATAGGTGATATGTGCGTCTTTTTGCGGAATAAAAATTACAAACCAATGCACAGATCTATCTACCAATCAAACACAGACGAGGCAAGATTTATAGTGGTTCCCCAACCTTGGGTACATCCACTTTACCTCACTGATCTAGCAATACACTAGACTCGGCTACTCCACTATCTCGGATTGAAAATCAATCCTACCCTCGGAACAATGTTCCTACAATCTCGATCCACAAAACGGATCTACACTTAGAAGGTAAAACTTTCTACAATCTCGGAGATAAAAAGCTCCTACACTCGGAGAAATTTCTCCTACAAGAATGAAATAAATTGTATAGAAATACAAACAGTAATTCCTTTTTCAGATCTGCAACAGACGGCCAGAAATTTCTTCTTCTAGGCTTTGCGGCTTTATCAGAATGATGAAGAGAAATCTTGGCAAGATTGGATCTGAAACTTCTTGGCTTCACACGATCGATCAAATCAGAAAATAAGGAGTTGAGCGAATCTCGATCTGGAAAGCCTTCTTGATCTGAATCCTCAAAAGGCAAAACCCTAGCCGGTCGGGAATCAGCAACGACGACAGCGGCGGTTTTCGTTTCTTGGAGAGAGAAAGAGGAAAACAGAAGCAGCTGCAAAACTTTCTTTGAATAATCTTCTTAGAATTAGGGTTTGTCGGTTTAGACAAGACTATTTATAGGATCAGAAAAGATTAGACATAATTGAGTCATTATGAGAGACACGTGTACCAATCACGTCAAAGTTCATTAAGAAAACCATTATTCTGGACTTAACAAATTTTCGGAAAAGTCGAAGTAAAATACTCGAGATATAAAAGACTACTCGAGTACATGCAGCACTACTCGAGTAGGTAGAAGATGACTACTCGAGTATATGGGAAGAACTACTCGAGAGGGAATGAGATAATTATTCGAGTACATGGAGTCAACTACTCGAGTAAGTAAGAAGAAAAGGAGTCAGCTACTCGAATAACAAAAATAATATACTCGAGTACTTGAGTACTTACACGAGAGGTGGAGTAGATTACTCGAGTATAAGAAATACTACTCGAGTATATAAGAATGAAATACTCGAGTAAGTAAGAAACTACTCGAGACAAAGACTTATAAAATTTATGGAACTGGAACACAGGACTACTCGAGTATAGAAGTTGAACAACTCGAGACAAATAGAACTACTCGAGTATATGGATATTACTACTCGAGTAATTCACTTAGAGAAATTTTCTGGAATGGAATTCTGGATTACACGAGTATAAACACTGCACTACTCGAGTAGTAGATGAACTACTTGAGTACATGACTTAGACTACTCGAGTAAGTGAGAACTACACGAGAGTCAGAATTCAACTACTCGAGACAAAAGATAAAACTACTCGAGTACTATACAGTACCACTCGAGTATTTAACTTAGAAAACTTTTGAGAAGAAAATTTTTGTAAACCCGAGAGGTAAAAGGAAACTACTCGAGTAGTTGTTGTAACTACTCGAGAGCCATAATTGGACTACTCGGGATATATCTTAACTACTCGAGTAAGAGTATTATTACTCGAGTATGAACTCAGTAACTTACTCGAGTAAGTATAGAACTACTCGAGTACTTTACTTAGGAAATTTTCTTGACAGAATTTCTCTTCTTCTAAAGTGAGACCAACATCAAGTCTTTTCACTTAGTCCTAGAGCTTGAATATGAAGTGTAACCCAATAGAGAGGCTACACATGAGTCAACACGTTGGAACGCCCAATGAGGGATTACATTGTATGGTCTTATGTTTGGTGACCCATTGTAGACTGACATTGGTCTACACTTCCCATAAGATTCCCGCAAACACATAACTCAAACCAAACATCAAATATAACTTAATTCATCTTAGTTCAAGGGTGACTTCATCAAATCTGGGTTAGTGTGGATACAATACCCAACAGCTCCCTGTTGCAATCTACCACGTAGAAAACCCGAAAAACAAACATTCGCGCGGAGTCTTCTCCGGCCATTCATGCAATGCAACATCACCAATCCAGACCAACTTGTCCGGGTAGGCTTCACACATCATGCCTATATTCGTTCTCGATTACGGACTCTACATGTACACAACGAGGACTATTCATGTCTACCCGAAGAAATGCCTCAAACTCACCGCAAACCCGCGAGAGCGGGCTTCCTATGCAAAGGAAAAGAGGACTTCACATGTCCTAGGATGAGAATCGTTACTCTAGCGTTTTTCCTTGGCGCCAATGAAATGTATGCTGATGAAAAGCACCACAATATCCTTGCCTCCGTAGATCCGAAGTCGGCTCGCGATTTGGAGCTCTGAAGCTTCGCCGGTGACCGGATCTAGCCTCCTTTCTTCTTCCTTGCTCTCCCCTCTCTCTAGACTTTAGAAAGAGACTAAGTGCAAGAAATGAGGGATTTGAACCCTATTCACGGGTATATCCTAGCAGGAACAACCCCCAGCCGTCGGATCCCAAAATAAGGAAACGAATGGCCACGATCCGGAGCTGAAATGCAAAATCTGGGCCGAACACGGCCTGTGACATGCCCATGTTCAGGGTCGTGTTCCCCATTCGCTGTCGAAACCGACGCGTCCCGAAACACACACGGACACCCGACACACCCGTATTTGACCTGACACGCCCGTGTCATCCAGTACACGCCCGTGTTGCCGGGCGTGTTCCTCCATCGACACAGGACCCATACCAACCCGAGACACACACGGGTCTTGGACACGCTCGTGCCCTATTTGACACGCCCGTGTCAAACACGAACACGTCTGGGCTCCAGGACATGTTCACTGTCTCGACACTTCGTCGAGCACAGTTCGTCGACCACCCGACACGGCCATGGACACGCCCGTGTCCTAGGTCGTGTTCCCTGTCTCGACACTTCGTCGAGCGAAAATCGTCGACTTCCCGGGCTATCGACCAAATCGTCGACTTGAGCACGACACACCCTAGAACACGCCCGTGTCCTAGGCCATGTGCCAAACTCCAAACTTGGCTGAAAACGCCTCTCATCGCTCTTTTGAGTTTCGGGGCGTTACACACTGCACCGTGCTGTACTTTACGCCCCCCGTTTCTTCAAACACGACAGCACATGTCGAGTTTTCTCTTATACTTCAGGAACGTCTCTGTTTTCAACGTCTTCGTGAAAATATCTGTCATATGCTCTCCTATAGTACAATAGACTAACTCTACCACCTTCTGTTGCACCTACTCACGAATAAAGTGATACATCATCTTTATATGCTTGCTGCGCCCATGCAACACTGGATTCTTCGCAAAATGAATAACATACATGTTATCAACATACACCATCACAGGAACATTCTGTGGATGGTGCAACTCATGCAAGAGATTCCTTAACCAAATAAACTGACATGTACACGATGTTACTGCAATATCCTCAGCTTCACAAGTAGATAAGGCAATCGTGGTCTACTTCTTTGAACTCCATGAGAACACAGTTGTTCTCACATGAAAAGCATATATGGAAGTGCACTTCCGGTCATTCACACCACCTCTGTAATCACTGTCGGAGTGCCCAACCAACTTAAACTCTTTTGCAGTAGAGTACATCAGACCATGATCTCTCGTGTCATTGACATACCTTAAGATACTCTTCATTGTTGCGAAGTGATTTTGATTCTACTTCTCCAAGTATCTACTGACCAGTCCAACCACATACATGATATCAGGTCTAGTGAAAGTTAGATAGCGTAGACTTCCAACTAGACTCTTGAACAACGTAGAATCAACTGCATCTTTCTTAAAATCCTTCCTCAGCTTCATTTCCGGATCTGCAAGAGTAGAGATTGCCTTGTTATTCTCCATTCGAAACTTCTTCTGAATCTCCCCCGCATATTTCTTCTGAGAAATGAGATCGCAATTCCACTATGTTGTACCTCAATGCCCAAGAAGTAAGTGAGTTCTCCTAAATCAGTCATCTCGAACTCCTTCATCGTTCTCTTGAAATCCTCGAACATGAGAGAGTTATTTCCAGTGAATATCATGTCATCAACATACAAACATACGACCATGAAATTTTCATTCCTCTCTACCTTCGTGTAAAGTGCATACTCATACGGGCTCTTCATGTACCCGTTCTTTTGAAAGTATGTGTCTACTCTTTCATTCCACACAGATGGTGCTTGCTTTAACTCATACAACACCTTTTTCAGCTCGTAAACTTTCTTCTCTTGACCTTTCAATTCATATCCATGTGGTTGTTACACATACACATCTTCTTCCACATAACCATTCAGAAATGCGTACTTGACATCCATTTGACAGATCTTCCACTTATACTAAGTTGCTAGTGCAATGATCAGTCTTATAGTATCAATCCACACAACTGGAGCAAAGACCTTGTTGTAGTCCACTCCTTAGACTTTTTTGTAGCCTTTCGCGATGAGTCTTGTCTTGTGCTTCTCCACTTCTCCATCCTTATTTGTCTTCACTCTATACACTTATTTCACACCAGTGGGCTTGTGACCTGCCGACAGAGTAACCAACTCTCAAGTATCATTTTTCCTGATGGATGTCATCTTTTCATCCATCACCTTCCTCCAAGTCTTCTCCTGAGCAGCTTCATCATACGAGTACGGCTCGCAATTTGCTAAAAGACAATATAAAGAAAAGTTAGCATGAATCTCATTCGTTTCCTTATAGATCTCCTCCAACCTTCTCATCATTGGTTGAGGACTTTCAGAGCTGCTCCTGATAGTGCTTACTCCATTAGAACTGCTCTGGTTTGTGCTTACTCCACTAGAGTGAGAAGTATAAGCTCCCCCTGAATCTCAACTCAGTGGAGATGGTGGTTCAACTCCACCATCCTCAGCTTCAGCTTCATGACCACCTTCTTCATCGTCGTCATAGAACATTCCTTTGACAGTTCTCTCCTCCTCAAACAAGACATCTATTGAGATGGTAGCCTTTTTCGTCGTTGGGTTGTATAACTTGTAAGTCTTACTTATCGGAGCGTAGCGCACAAATATACACTTCTCGCTCTTTTCATCCAGCTTCTTCCTCTTCTGATCGGGGATGCGAGCATAAGCTACACACCCAAACATTCTCAAATGTTGAACATTTGGCTTCCATCCACTCCATGCCTCATACAAAGTCTTGTACTTCACACTCTTCGTCGAACATCTATTCAACAAGTACACAATACATTGTACTGATTCAACCCAGAACATCTTCGACAACTTTTTGCCCTTTACCATACTCCTTGTCATATTCTGAATCGTCAAGTTATTTCTCTCAGCAACTCCGTTCTGTTGAGATGAGTATGTCACAGTCAATTGATGAGCAATTTCATGCTCTTTGCATAATGAATCAAACAACTGAGGTGTACTCCCCATCTTGATCAGTTTTAAGTACCATCAGATACTGTCCACTCTCCTTTGTCATTGCCTTAAACTCATTGAACTTATCAAGGGCTTCAGACTTCTCCTTCAACAAGTAAACCCAACACTTCTGATTGAAGTCATCAGTGAAGGTGATATAGTATTTGCTTCCGCCAACTGATGCAATATTAAACAGACCAGCAATGTTTGAATGAACTAGTTCAAGCTATCTCCTTACTCTATGAGACTTTCCTCTTTCAAAACTCAGTCTCGTCTGCTTGCCTTTCGTACAAGCTTCACTGATCTTCTATGATAGTAAGATCTTAGACAAACCTTCCACCATCTTTGCATGTGACAAAAGCTTCAGACCACTGAAACCTAGTGACCCTTCCTATGATGCCACAACAAAGCTTCTTCTTCCTCTTCAGTTCTTGCTAGGCAAGTCGTCTCCTCGGTATCCATCTTCAACATAAAAATACGATTCGTCGTCATCTTTACCTCCACCACCTCTTTTCCTCGATGGTTCTTCATAGCCAATGAACCATCCTTCAACTGAATGCAGTATCCTTTCTCCACCAACTATCCAAGGCTTAAGATGCTACTCTTCAAGCCTGGGACATAAAACACATCGTTGGGATGCACCTTCTCGCCAATTAGGGTGACCACTATCAACCATTTGTCATCTACAGAGATCTTTAAAGCATCATCAAAGCTAACCTCACCAGCATTTATTTCCAGGTTAGTGAACAACTCCTCACCACACATGTGATTGTTGGCTCCTGTGTCTAAGTACAAGACTTCATTTCTACCTCCTTCAGTTCATCTATAAGTGAAGAACAACATTGGATCACCGCCAGTGTTGCTTGCTTCAACATAGTGTTGGTCTCCTCTTTCCTCCTTGGAAGTTAGTAGTCATAACTCATGTGGTCAAATTGGTTACAGTTGTAACACTGGACTTGGGTCATTCCACGACGGCCTCTTCCTCGGCCTTTTCCTCGGCCTCTTCCTCTTCCTCTTCCTTCTTGCCCTCTTGGTTGAGGTTGCTCCACATCTCTCTGAAAGTTCTGATTTCTTCCTCCTCTTCTTCCTCTACCTCTGCCTTGGTAGCCTCGACCTCGCTGGCCGCCTCCTCTTCCTAAACCCTCTCCAAAATTCAGTTGAGTTTGAAGTGGTTTATTTAAGCTACTTGACTCTTCATCTTGTCATATGTCATATTCATGAGCTTGCAGAGACCCTATGAATTCATCAATAGACATCTGAGTGAGATCATTCGACTCTTTTATTGCCACTACTATATGATAACTTTTTTGACATCGACCGCAAAAGTTTCTCCATGAAACTCACATCATCAATCGTCTCTATATTGCGCTTCATTTCATTTACAAGCGCTTGCAAACAAGTCAAATATTCACAAACTTTCTTAGAGTTCTGCATCTTGATAACTTCATACTCTGCTCAGAGAGATTGCAGCTTCACATTCTTTGTCTTTGTCAACACCTTGCAAGGAGTGTTGTAAGGTCTCTTAAGCTTCTTTTAGAACTCCTAGCATCTAAGATTTTCTCAAAAGTTGCTTCATCAACCACTTGATATAATAAGAACAAGGCCTTCTTGTTTTTCTTCCTTTCCTCTCTCAGTGTTGTTCTCTGTGTGTTAGTCAACGCCACATCTTGCTCAGTAGTCCGCTCTTCATATCCATCTTGTACAACCCCATATTCGCGGAGAGTGGGCCCCAAGCAAGGCGCAAGACTTGGTGCACATTTTTAAGCTTTTCGGGAGTTTTGCACTCCCGAAAGCCAATTTTGGGTGCACCAGCGTAGTATACTAGTAGGGGGAGGAAATATTTGTCTCCCCCAGGCTCCTATGAAAAGTCGCCCAGGCCCCAGCCCGCAGAACGCCCCAGTCCGAAAGTAGGCTGCAGCAGGCCGCGTATCGCTAGGCCGCCGTCTCGCCAGGCCTCAGCTCGCCCAGGCCGTCGTCTCGCCAGGGCTCAGCTCGCCAGACTGCCGCCTTGCCCAGGCCGCCATCTCGCCAGACTGCCGCCTCGTCAGGCCTCAGCTCGCCAGACCGCCGCCTCGCCTAGGCAGCCGTCTCGCCAGGCCTCAGCTCACCAGACCGCAGCCTAGCCAGGCCTCAGCTCGCCAAACCGCCGCCTCGCCCCGGCCTCTGTCTCGCCAGGCCTCAGCTCGCCAGACTGCCACCCCAGCCTAGCAGGCCGCAGCTCGCCAAGTAGGCCGCAGCTCGCCAGGCCGCAGCTCGCCAAGCAGGCCGTCCAGCTCGCAGGTCGCCACTCGCAGGCCGCCTGTCCGCCCAGGCCTCCCCCCGCTTCCCACCTAACCGCCAGTTCGCCCGGCTTGAGGGACTACCCCTGGTGGACTGCAATTAGCCGCTTAGAACAACGGGATTTGTCTGTTGCCAGGCCAATCCGGGGGCATTTCGGTAATTTTCAGAGCAGTGGAGGTTGGTTATTTGCAGGTCATTCCCAAAAAAATATAAATAGGCCCTTAGGGATGCCTTGGAAAGGATCACTTCTTCACTCTCTCTTCATCCTCCAAGGCACCCTAGCTCAGCGTTGGCTAGGGAGGGGGAGATCTCCAAGGTCTTCCGGGTGTGAGGTGGGACCTCCACGCTAGAGTCGAGGGTCTGTTCCTAGTTTCCTGAGCCTTAGGTCCGTGACATCCCCCTGAGTGTAGTAAGTATGAGGTCATCCCTTTCAAGGGACCCCGAACTCCATGAGAGACCAAGTTTTTGGTTTCAACATTTTGGTGCGATGAGCGTGGAGAGTGACCAGCACAGAAAACCTCGGGAGAGTGTCATGACTGGAGGTCAAGGAGGTAGTGATGATCTCGGCGAGCTCCCCAACCCAGGACCCTTTGTGGGGAGGGAAGAGTTCATGACATCCATCCAATGCATCAAGTATCGCTCCTCGGGGTGGCAGCTCCACTGAAACCCCCCAGGAGCTAGCTCCCCCCCTCTCGATGCGTTGACTCCCAGGTGTCTAGGCGAGGTGACCCAAGTAGGGGGAGGAAGTGTGCCGGGAAGACGGCTAGGGAAGGAGAGGACGGGAGATGGGACCGAGCGAGACCTTCCCGGCCGGGAGTTGTTCTCCAGCCCAACGAGTGTCAGCCTTCCAGGCGAGCAGGTCGCGCGAGTAGAGGTGGCGAGACCTCCCCTCAGGGGGTCACCCTTCAGCGAGTTGATCATCTCAGCTCCCGTTCCCGAGGGGTTCAGAGAGCCCGACATGGCTTACTATGTCGGGAAAGATGACCCCGTCCAGCACCTGCAGTGGTTTGAGGATGCCGTCTCCATTAGGCCGATGACGGATGCCTTCAAGTGTCGCCTCTTCGCGATCACGTTGATGGACAAGGCAAGGTACTGGTTCCACCAAATCCCACCAAGATCGATTTATGGGTTCGAGGACTTGAGCCGGAGCTTTCAGCTTCTCTTCTCCACCTCCAAGAAGAGAAAGAAGAGTCCTGAGTCCATCTTCCTGATAAGGCAGGGGGCCGAGGAGTCGCTGGCCCATTAAGTTGACAGGTTCCAAGGAGAGATCCTGGAGGTCCAGGAGATGCAGTGGTATGCCATCCAGATGGCGTTCACGGTGGGGTTGCGCGAGGGGTTCTTCAATATGAGCCTGACCCAAAAGGCCCCCCTTTCCTTCGAGTAGATGATGATAAGGGCGGCAGAGGAGATAGCCACTGAGGTGGCCAACCCGGCATTTGTCAAGAAGTTGGCAAGATTGACAGAGGCATAATCGAAGGAGCAAGGTGGCTCGAGGCATCAGGAGGGGAGAAGGAGAGAGGAGCAGAGAGCTTAGGGGCTCCAGGGACCTCACGAAGGTCCGGAGCCTGGTTGGAGGCAACAGGGAGGACCCGTTCAGGGATCAGGAAGAGGTCACATCCAAGGTAGGGGGATTTTCATGGAGGTCGAGAGAGGTTCAACTTCCAAAGGCAAGCCCCTAGACAGCTCCAACCTCCACCGCAACAAGCGATGGAAATTGGTCGAAGGGAGAGTTGGAACTGCCCGAGAAGGAGAAAAGTCAGAGTAGAGCTACTCTACTGTGAGTTCCACCAGGAGGAAGGCCATGTGACAGCTACTTGCCCCGAATTCCTGGAGTTGAGAAGGACAAGAGTCCGGCACCACAGCCTCATCAGCCTAAACAAGAGCAAGATCCGGTGCGGATTGAAGAAGTCCAGCCCGAGGCGACAGGGGAGAGATGTGAGAACAGGGTTGATGTGGGCACCCGGGGAGGGATCTGATGATTCACGAGGGAAAAGGGAGGTAGGAAAGAAGTGAATCATCTCTTTGTAATGAATTTTGCTTGCATTGTATCAGCTATGATTGAAAATAGGGACCGCCAAAAAATATTTGTGATCCATGAAAGATCTCACCTCGAGATACATTCCGCTGCCAGGCTCTCACTATCTGGCAGGGTGTAACATCACGACTTTTATTGAGCCACCAGAACCCTAATGGGCCCAATAAAAGTGGCCTGAACCCTACCCATGACCCGGTAGGAGATAACCATAGGCGGGAAATAGAGATAGAGAACTCTGAATTGAGTTCTGTCAGTTCCTGTGACGTCGTGTAGTCAATGCGAGTGCATCAGAACTCGTTCTGTTGGACCCCGAAGTCATATAATGAATGTGACCATTCCTCGTAAAACGCAACGAGAGCAGATTTTGGATATCGACCTAGAGAACTCCGAATTGAGTTCTGTCGATTCTTGTGACCTCATATAACCTAAACAGGTACATCGGAACCCGACACATCACAATCTGAGGTCTAACGACAGTTTTACACACTTCGACCATTTTAGCGCGTTGCGACGCGCAAATATTGGACTTTCGCCAAACGGACTTCGATTCAACCCCAGTCAGTCGCGTTGTCCCAGTCAATTTCGATGACAATTGGTCAACCCATGGTCAAATCAAGCGTAGTCGTGCATCGAAAAGCGTGCGCACACCAATTATGACACGACAACCGAACTTTGACCCGACCCTGATGACTTGGACCCACTTCGACTTTGCCCAGCAAGGGGGACCCACCTAGGGTTGACTTGGTCAACCCCCCCCCCCCCCCCCCCCAAAGAAATCCACTTTTTGGATTTTTCTCCAAGAAGGGCCCACCTCCTCTCCAAGGGAGGATGGCTCATTCCCCCCTCACTCTCCTTGGGCCCCCAACCAGCAAGCCTCTATCCTAAAACAAGTGGAGGCCCACCCACTTTTCTCTCTCCCTCTCTCTCTCTTTCCCACCCAAAAGCCCAAGCCCAAAGGGGGCTTACCCTTTTTCCCCATGTGGGGAAAACCTCCCAGCACTCCAGCTATCCTTGGACAGCTGGAGGGTGGGATTAATCACTCCCTAAGGAGGGATTAGTCTCACACCATCTAGAGGAAGGGAGACCCCCTCCCCTCTAGCTATAAAAGGCCCCCACCTCCCTCTTTCCCCCTCAAACTTTCTGAGCCACCTCCTTCCCCCTGCCCAACCCCCTGTTAGAGCTCAGGTGGCCGGGAAAAGCCAAGTCAAGGCCTCCCTCCCCCTCCACCACCACCACGAAGCCATGGCCGACCAGGCCGGCCCCTCTCGAGCCCACCAGACCCAGGTGGAACCTTCTCTCCCTCCCCCTCCCCATTCTGAACATGGTGCATGGCACTCCCGGTGGCCGGAGCGCCGCCAGCGCCACCCGAGCCTTGTTCCAGGCCGGGTGGCGCCCAAGGAGGAAGAATCCTCCCCCTGCGCCGTTGGTGGCGCTGGGGAGTGTTATCCCACTGGGGGCGGCGTCCCCAGCGGCGGAGAGCGGCGGTGCCGCCGGAAAACGCAGTTCCGGCGGCACCAGCAAAAACAAACGATTTCTCTGTTTAAAACGGGCGGCGGCTGCCCGCGGCGCATGGCCGTCGGACCACCGCCGGCGTGAAGCCCGACCCCCGACACGTCGACTGGGGGTGGACTGGAAGGCGGCATCCTGCCCGAGGAGCGGGGGTGGCGCGTTGGCGCCGGGAGCAGGGCCACCGCCACCCCAAGCTCTCGGGATGGATAATTCCGGCGGCGGTCGGCGGCGCCAGGCCGCCGGACCACCGCCCAGAGATTCGCCGGCCCCCGGCAAGCAGATCAGGGCCGTCGCCGGCGTCTGCGGCGACCTGCCGGCGGTGGTGGAAGCGGCTCATCCCCTGCACCGCCGGCGAGGAGCAGCAGCCTCCCGATCTGGTGATGAAGATCGGGTGGATGGCATTTTCTTAAACACCGCCCCGCCTCCGTTTTTGTGCCCCCCACAGCGGATCCGTAGCCGATCCGCTGTGGGGAAGCACTGGTCATTTTCATTCTGCGGCTCAATCCCAACCGCAGGATTCTCGGTGATCTGCTAAATGCAGACCATCTTTTATACCATAAATTTGTAAAAATTTCTGGGCCAAACTAGGCCCCTAGGGGAAAAGTGATCAACATGAAAAATGTTCCACATGATGAGGGTTACCTCCACAAAAATTTTGAGAATTTTTGAAATTAATTTAGTATTTTTAAAAGCCAAAATAAAATTTATTTGGTTAAATTAAATGCCCAAAACACCTTGGAAAATTATAAAAAAAAGTACTAGGCTCATTTTAGGCCCTCCCAAGGGTTGTATCAAAATTTGGGGTCATGACAATAAGTTTTGATATTTTTCCTAAAATATAGAAGCTTAGGGTCACGCAAAGATCCTTTTTCCGCTCATTTTCCTTAAAAGACGGAAATTGGAGTGCGCGATCACTCCTTATAATCAAACAAGCACTTTAAACTATTTTATCGACGAGAGCGGCCGAGGCAAGTGACAGCTCCGGGATTTCCAAGTTTTCATTAAACCATCGAGCGCCTCAACTCTCGGATGAATAGGGCATGCTCGAAAGATGAGTGTACGAGTGATAACTTGGAGTTGTCCCTGACAACTAATAAGAATGTAACTCCTAGCCAACCCTTAATCCAATTAAGCTGTAATAAATATGGCGCAACAAAATTAATTGGATCCAAATAATTGATGTAACCCATAAAAATCTCCTTTAAATATCGATGGAATTGAAGCCTCCTGAATATGAGTGATTGGACTACTAACCATTTTCTTTGTGTTTTCTCTAGTCTCGTACTAGTCAAGCTTATTTTAGTACTTTCAATTCAGTACTACTTCAGTCTCGTACTGGTCAAGCTTATTTTAGTACTTTCAATTTAGTACTACTCCAGTCTCGTACTGGTCAAGCTTATTTTAGTACTTTCAATTCAGTACTACTCCTGTCTCGTACTGGTCAAGCTTATTTTAGTACTTTCAATTCAGTACTACTCCAGTCTCGTACTGATCAAGCTTATTTCAGTACTTTCTTTTCAGTACTACTCCAGTCTCGTACTGGTCAAGCTTATTTCGTTACTTTTTATTCAGTACTACTCCAGTCTCGTACTGGTCACATTTCATTCCAGCACTTTAAATAAGCAGCATAAGCACCACACTTGTCCTCGTAGAAATTTACTATTATAATTCTGGGTCATGCTCTGACGAGCAGTCGTCGAGCCTTATTTGGGGATAACCGGAGTGGAAGTAGTCCTCCAGGTCTAGCCCCAAATAATGCGCTCACACGCTACTTGTCGAAAGTAGAGGTGAGTGTCGACGGCCGAAATCTAAAGCCTAGTAGGGCAGGCCGACGTAGACCCGATGTTTATATTGTTTGCCTTTTGTTTGATTGATTGTAAATTACTTGCGGTGAAATAGTGGCGGGTCAGTCCCTCCCACAGACCGTTCGTACCGGTGCGGGAAGGTCGACGACTCAAGGCAATAGGGAGATGAGTACCACGGGTGACCGACCATTATATTCCCCGCCGGGTTTCCTCCGCTGGTCGGCCAAAATGATTCACTGGATGTCGCTCACATCCAAGAGTACACAAGGTTGTACGTTAGGGTCTGGGGTTGTGCAGTACGATCACCCCTAGAAGTGGCAGGACTGGCCACTGTCACCGAAGGCCACATCGGTGAGGCCCACAGGGCTCGCTACACTGCTAGAACTGAAGCGGTCCAAACTATGTCGACATAGGGTTTGTGTGCACGGCTATGAATGCCTGCGGTGTGTGCGCGGCTATGATTGCCTGCGGTGTGTGCGCGGCTGTGAATGCCCGCGATAGAGTTTACGATATGAAAACCTGATGTGCTGATGAGCTAGTAGAACCTTGTTATAACCGATTTATACTACTGTTGCTTTTTCCGGTTATACTGCACTCTTTTATAATTTCTCCTAGCTGTTCATATATATGAAATGTTGTGCTAGCCCTCTCTTGCTTTGGCTATTTACTTTTATTGGGTGGGTGCGTGCTCGTCCCCAGGATGTGGATCCGGGGAGGAGATTTGTTTCCACTTAGTTATGTTACTAATGGTTATTTTAATAACCATTCACAGGAGGTGGAGCATCGTAGTGACCCGCTGCCGCAGGAGATTACGTCAGCAGCTAGGTCTACTCGAGCAGATGCACCCCCGCCGTCCCCAGAGTTTAGAGACGTGAGTACCGCCGATCAGCGAAGAGAGAGAGAGAGAGTATGATGATTATATGTAGCACATGTATAGCCCACGGGCTTATTTAAACGCTTAGGCTTCGGCCCTACAACCTCTGTGATATTGATATGTTATATATATATCGACAATGGTTTCATGTTAATGCTTCCGCTATACTTTGATGGGTTGTGAATGTTATGATTCGAGCCGAGCAAGGCGGCCATCTAGTGCTTGGATGGGGTGGATCGTTTCCCCTAAGAGCACTGGGTGGACGTCTTGGGCCAGTAGTATCCCTCCGGCCCGACCTGGGCAAAAGTTTGTGGGGGCACTACAAACGGATCAGAGCCATCACGATTCGCCCTTGTGGAGCAGTCTCAGAATTCCTTTGTCCCTCGCTTCGTTCTCGGTTCGGGAAGAACCTTGTAGTGGAAGCCTGGTGGACCCTAGTGTAGAGGCTTAGAGATTCTAGACTGTACGATAGTACGCTCATACACCGTTGTTTTCCGGTTGGGTTGTCGTTTTTGCAAATTTCCCCTAAATTTGCAAAATATTGACACTCTTTCCTATTACTTCTCCAGATACCGGAGTACAGTAACGGAGGATCCTCGTCCAGAGGATATGTTCCAGCGACCCCACCACCAGACCCGATCGCTACCGCGGCCGTACCGTTTGCCGAGACAGATATGAGGCAGACACTGGCGGCTATTCTAGTGACTTTCCGGGATGCCCTGACACATCCACCGCGAGAGATGACCGCACCCACCGATCTGCTGACGACTTTCCGAGGACTGAGGCCTCCCCCTTTCAGGGGTACAAAGACGACCATCCAGGTAGAGGAGTGGGTGGAGCGAGTGGAGGAGCTGTTAATAGGAATGATGTGCCCAGCTGTGGCTGCAGTCTCTTTGGTGATGACCCTTTTGGAGGGATACACGAGGGATTGGTGGAGAGCGACTAGTCGCTCTACCTTTCGAGGTCGGTCGTTGAGCGTGATCCTTTGGGGGGAGTTCTCCATGGCTATACTAGAGTTCTTCATCACAGATGTAGACCGAGCCACGCTGCAAGAGAGGTTCTTGGTTATCCGACAGGGCAACCGCATAGTGGCAGAGTACGAGAGGGAGTTTATACACCTGGCATGCTTTGCCGGGAATCTGGCTGCCTCTGACAGGGACAGAGCTTCTCGGTTCTACCGAGGACTACGAGACGACCTGAGGCAGGCCCTGATCATGCTCTCTCAGGCCACCTTTCACACCATAGCCACCCATGCGGCGGCTTTAGAGTTGGACCATCAGACAGTGGCTCAGCAGCGCAGAGGTCAGGTAGAGCTTCCTCGAGACCAGAGGCGAGACAGAGGAGTCGCTCCCCACAGACAACATAGAGAGCGCAGGCAGCGATGCCGCAGGCAGCCTTATAGGCGCCCACCAGCACCCCCAGCACACCCAGCTGCGCAGCCAGACATTAGACCAGCTCCAGCACCACAGCCCCCACTAGTGGCCCGACGAGATGTTCCCTTCGCAGGGAACTGCTTCTTGTGTCAGCAGTCAGGACATATGGGGGCCTTTTGCCCACAGGCGACAGGGAGACCAGGATTAGGAGAAGTTCAGGGTGGACAGCCGGCACGAGGATAGGGTTAGAGAGGCCGCAGAGGCAGATCTGGCAGGAGAGACCGGCAGGGCCGAGCAGCGCCCCTGGAGGCCTACGCACTGGACCTACAACACGGACCGGCCCTGACGTAGTCATAGATATATATCATAGGCGATAGGGAGATATCAGATATTCCACTGGTGTTGTATATTACATATATATATGTGCTTACATCTTCTGTATTAGTTAGATGATATATATGTATATGTTTCTCATGTCGTCAGGAATCTTGTTGGTAGAAGGACACCCTGCCAAAACGCTTTTTGACACAGCATCGACACATTCTTTTGTCTCCCACGAATTCATCGCAACAAAAGGAAATGTTATCCGTTCAACTGGACTGTCTATACGAATCCGTTTACCGGACGGGTCAGATATGACATCTACCGAAAAATGCTCGTTCCAGGCTGTGCTGGAAGAAGTAGAATTTGAGATCTACGCAACCATCCTAGCAATAACTGGATTTGACATAATCCTGGGGATGGACTGGCTGGCCGAGCACCAAGCACAGATAAACTATTTCACGCGAGAAGTCCGGCTACAGAACCCAAATGGCCAGAGCGTCACGTTGACAGGTGTGCCCTTTGTCTCGCGTATTATTCTGACTTCTACGCAGATTGTGAAATCAGTCCGACAGAAGGACGAAGTATACCTAATCAACTTCGAGATGGAAGACAAAACCCAGGTGCTCGCCAAGGTCCCGGTAGTCCGCGACTTTCAAGATATTTTCCCTGAGTCCCTCCCGGGAATGCCACCCCAGCGAGAGGTCGACTTTCAGATTGAGCTCGTGTACGGAGCACGACCAGTATCACGAGCCCCCTACCGGATGGCCCCCAGAGAGCTGGCTGAACTGAAAATTCAACTACAGGAAGTAATAGATACTGGATTCGTCCGTCCCAGTTCCTCGCCTTGGGGAGCCCCGATGCTTTTCGTCAAAAAGAAAGACGGAACACTGCGACTGTGCATCGACTACATGGAACTAAATAAGCTTACAATACGCAACACCTACCCCCTCCCTAGGATCGACGAACTGTTCGATCAGTTGCAAGGTGCATCCGTGTTCTCCAAGATGGACCGGAGATCCGGCTATTACCAGCTTCGAATCCGAGAGGAAGATATTCCCAAGACTGCCTTCAGCTCCTGATACGGTCTATATGAGTTTCTAGTGATGCCCTTCGGGCTCACCAACGCTCCCTCCGCCTTCATGACCCTAATGAATAAAGTCTTCGAGCCTGTTGAAGTATTAGACCAGGCGGTCTTGCGGTCTTGTCCGGCGGTTTGTTGACCGAGCGGTCTGGTGGTCTCACTCAGAAGCCTGGAGACCGGGCGGTCTATCAGTCTCCTATTGCGGCTTGTTCTTATCCTGCTGGAGTTGCCGAGCGGTTAACTCATCTGTCTACCCGCGCGGCCTGTGCGGTCTCTTTTATTTCTTGCCTCTCAGCCTTGTACATGTTTAGTCTCACATTGTTTGTTTGTACTCTCCCATATCTCCTCCATTCTATAAAAAGGAGGTCATACCTTTATAAATGATATCTTTTTTGGATAATAAAATTTCCATTATTCAAATTTCTGTCTGTTTGTTAGCCGCGTGTTCGCTACTTTTTACATGGTATCAGAGCGCTCGATCCTTTCCACCCGACTTCGCTCTCTCTGTGCGTGCGGCTTGTTTCCTCTGTCCGCGCCCTGTTCTCGCGGCTTGTTTTCTCTTCTGCCCGTTGTGCTGTTCGCGCGGCTTCTCCCTGTTCGCGCGCCTTTATTCGGTCTGTTCTCGACCTGTACTCTTTGTCCTTTGCTTCCTCTTCTCTGCTGTTCGCTCGGACACCTTCAGTTCGCGCGACCTCTTCCCTGTGCCTTGGTCTGCTTCCTGGCCGCTGGTGTTCTGCCACCGTGCCGCTGCAGCTTCTTCTCTTTAGCCCGCTGCGGTTTCGTCCTTGTTCGCTGTGGTTTCTTTCTCGTGTCCCGGCCTCTTCCTTAGGTCGTGCGGCTTGCCCTCCATTTTTCTCTCCCCGCGGCCTCTCTTCTTCTCGCGCGGTTTCCTGCCTTCTCTATGACCACTTTTGGTCTCTCAACCCCCGTTATCTCTACCTCCACCCCTCCTGCAGCTCCTCCTCCTCCTCCTTCGGGCAACCATGGCACGCTCTCTAAGCTTGTTGGCTCCAACTATCCCGATTGGAGCGTTTCTTTCACTTTTCTACTTCGCTCTCAGCACAAGCGTCATCACCTCACTGATGACCCTCCTCCTCAGAACTCTCCTGAATTTGATGACTGGGATGCGAGTGACGCCCTTGTCCGCACTTGGATGGCCAACAGCCTCTCTGATGAGTGCCTTCCCGTCATTCGTCATGATGAGACGGTCAAGGCCGCCTGACTTCACCTAGCTGCTCTCTATTCGAAGGGGGGACAGACGTCCCGCATTTATACTCTTTATGCGGACCTCTTCGCCCGCCCCTCCATGTCTCCTGCTGCGGCTTACCAGCAGGTTCAGGCTCTTGGCGTCGAGATCCTACAGAATCGCCCCTGCTCAGCGGACTTGGCCGACCAGCACAAACACTTCCAGGAACTCCCGATTGTTTGTTATCTTCTCCGTCTTCCCGATTCCTATGATATGATCCGTCAGCAGATCTTGGGTGAGGCGGAATCTCCTACTTTGGATGCCACCGCGGCTCGCATTGCCGCTGTTACTTCGCTGCTCCAGCGGCCTCTGTTGGCCTCCCCCTTCCCGGGACTCCTATGCTCACCAGGCTCAGCAGGGGGGGGGGGGGGGGGGTACTAGTGCCCGCAGCCACTCCGGCGGGCGTGGTTCGTCCAGGTTCCTCTGCTCTCACTGTGCTCGTACCGGCCATTATATTGACCGTTGCTGGCAGAAACATCCTCATCTTCGCCCTTCCGGTGATGATCCTTCATCGACCTCCGCCTACTCTCGGCCGTCTGCATCTGTGGCCACGACTTCAGGTAGTGCTCAAGTCGTTACCCAAGGTAACTGGCTGATTGACTCGGGTGCTACAAATCATATGACTGGCAACCCTCATTGCTTCTCTCTCCTTGAAAAGCATGACCGCCTACCCCTGGTTCGTGTGGCGGATGGTTCACCGTCCCCGGTGCTCGGGACGGGCATGGTTCAAGTCACCCCGTCGCTTCGCTTGGAGGACACTCTCTATGTCTCAAAGTTTCCGTGCAATTTATTATCTGTTACCACTTTATGCCGTCAACTACAGTGCTCTGTCTTATTCACTCCTACTTCTTGTTCTTTTCAGGACCTGAGGACCCAGCGGACGATTGCTACTGGGACTGAGAGCGGCGGCCTCTATTTCCTCGACAATGTTTCTGCTCTGTCCGTCTACTCCTCCTCTACCGATCTGCTTCAATGGCATCTTCGCCTTGGACATCCTCCTCCACGAATTCTTCGACAGCTTCTGCCCCACTTACCTCCGACCAGTCCTCGCTCAACTGTGATGCGTGTCATCTTGGAAAACATCATCGCTCCTCCTTCCCGCTGAAGCAAGGTCGTGGCTCCTCTCGCTCGTTTGATCTCATTCATTCTGATGTCTGGGGTCCTGCCCCTGCCCTCACCGTTGGTCGGGGTAGTTCCTACTTTGTAACTTTTATAGATGATTTTTCTAGATGTACCTGGGTGTATCTATTAAAAGATCGCTCTGAACTTTTTTCTATCTGGCAATCCTTTTATTGTATGATTAAGACTCAATTTGACGTTTCTATTAAAGTTTTACGCTCTGATAATGCAAAAGAATATCTTAGTCATGAGTTCTCCTCTTTCTTTCGGCAACATGATCTTTTTCATCAAACCACCTGTGTTTACACCTCCCGGCAGAATGGGGTGCGGAGCGTAAAAACCGTCACCTCCTTGATGTCGCTCGCACTCTCATGACGTAGATGCAAGTACCCCGCTCCTACTGGGGCTACGCTGTGCTCCTCGCCTGCTATCTCATCAATCGTCTTCCCTCCACGGTTCTCCACGTCCAGACCCCCTTCTCCATTCTCTACCCCCGCAAGGAACCTTTTCCTCTCCCTCTCTGTGTCTTCGGGTGCACGGCTTTTTGTTCACGCTCCATCCGCTACCCGCGACAAGCTTTCCACCCGTTCCACCAAGTGTGTCTTTTTGGGGTATTCTACCACTCAAAAAGGCTATTGCTGTTTTGACCCCGTTCTGCGCAAACAATTTGTCTCCGCAGACGTGACATTCTTCGAGAATGCTTCCTACTTCTCTCTTGACTCATCTCTTCCTCTTGATGTCTCTGCTTCTCCACCACCTCTCTCCGTTCCTTCCACGCCTCTCGACGTCTCCACTTTTCCCTCATCTCCTCCTCCGTCTCCTTCCCTGTCCGTCTCCCCCTACCCCTGCTTCTTCCTCTCCGCCTCCGTCTCACTCTAGTCCCGGGCCAGCCTTCTCCGCCACGGATGCTCCGGTCGCTGACGCACCCGTCGACCTGGATCTTCTCATTGCTCTTCGCAAAGGGGTGCGGGCATGTACTCAACACCCACTTGCGGCAGTTGTTTCCTATGATCGGCTTTCTCCTTCTCGCAGGTGTTTTGCCTTGGCTATCTCCACTGCCTCTACTCCCCGCACCTACCAGGAGGCTCTTGCTATCCCTCATTGGAAATCTACCATGGATGAAGAGATGGCTACTCTTATTGAAAGGGGTACCTGGACCCTTGTTCCTCCACCAGTGGGTACTGATGTGGTTGGCTGTCGCTGGGTCTTTGTTGTGAAATTTTGCCCCGATGGAACTATGGATCGCTACAAGGCCCGTCTGGTGGCCAAAGGCTTCACTCAGACTTACGGCGTTAATTACTTTGACACTTTCTCCCCGGTTGCTCTCCTCAACACCATCCGGGTTCTTCTCTCTGTGGCTGTTAACCGGGATTGGGCTATTTCCCAGCTTGATGTCAAGAATGTCTTTCTCTATGGAGATCTTCAGGAGGACGTCTACATGGAGCAACCTCTTGAGTATGTTGCTCAGGGTGAGACACGCGTATGCCGTTTGAAGAAGGCCATTTATGGCCTAAAGCAGAGCCCTCGGGCGTGGTTCGACAAGTTCAGTGGTATTGTGGCTACCATCTGCTTTACAAGGAGTTCAGCCGATCACTCCTTACTCATTCGCAAAACAGCCTCGGGACTGGTGGTTTTTGCAGTGTATGTGGATGATATTCTCCTTACTGGCGATGACCAAGCTGGGGTGGACTTGACGAAGAAACACCTTCGTCAACACCTGTTCACGAAGGATATGGGCTCCTCGAAATACTTTTTGGGCATAGAAATCTCTCGGAAGCTTGACTCGTTGGTTCTCTGCCAACGGAAATATGCCCTTGATCTTCTACAAGAGGCAGGATTGACAGGTGTCAAACCGGCCCGGTTTCCCATAGCTATTGGAGAAGACAAAACATGGACGGATGACTCGCCTCTTCTGTCTGATGTCACAAGGTACAGACGCTTGGTGGGCAAACTCATCTATCTCACGGTGACCAGACCCGACATCTTCTATGTTGTAGGCCAGGTCAGTCAGTTTATGCAAGCTCCCAGGGAGTGCCATCTTCAGTCTGCCTTGAAGATTTTAGAGTATGTCAAAGCAGCACCGGGCAAAGGGCTACTCTTTCAGAGGAATGGTCATCTGAGGGTTGACGCCTACTCAGATTCAAGCTATGCGGATGATAAAGGCGACCGTAAATCCACTTCAGGTTTTTGTACTTTTGTTGGAGCAAATCTTGTGAGTTGGAAGAGCAAGAAACAGTTTGTTGTCTCCAGATCCAGTGCAGAAGACGAATACCGGAGTATGGCATCAATCACGTGTGAGTTAAAGTGGTTGCGGGCTCTCATGCTTGACCTAGGAGAGGTCTATGACTATCCTCTTCCTATGTTCTGTGACAACAAGGCCGCTATATACATATCCAGAAATCCGGTCTTTCATGAGAGAACAAAGCATATAGAGGTTGGCTGCCACTTCATTCGGGAGGAGATTTTGAAGAAACATATTTGTACTACGTTTGTCACCTCTGACAAAGAATTGGCGGATATCGTCACAAAACCGGTCTCTACTTTCTTCTTCCACATTTGTGACAAGCTGCACATGATTGATATTTATGCTCCAGCTTGAGGGGGAGTGTTGAAGTATTAGACCGGGCGGTCTTGCGGTCTTGTCCGGCGGTTTGTTGACCGAGCGGTCTGGCAGTCTCACTCAGAAGCCTGGAGACTGGGCGGTCTATCGGTCTCCTATTGCGACTTGTTCTTATCCTGCTGGAGTTGCCGAACGGTTAACCCATCTGTCTACCCGCGCGGCCTGTGCGGTCTCTTTTATTTCTTGCCGCTCAGCCCTGTACATGTTTAGTCTCACATTGTTTTTGTACTCTCTCATATCTCCTCCATTCTACAAAAGGGAGGTCATACCTTTGTAAATGATATCTTTTTTGGATTATAAAATTTCAATTATTCAAATTTCTGTCCGTTTGTTAGCCGCGTATTCGCTACTTTTTACAGAACCCTTCTTGGATCACTTTGTCATCGTCTTCATAGACGACATCCTAATCTACTCGAAGACCAAGACGGACCATACCCGTCACCTGCAGATGGTGCTATTAAAACTCCTGGAGCACTCTCTCTTCGCCAAATTCAGTAGGTGCGAATTTTGGCTAGAAGAGGTTGGATTCTTGGGCCACACGATAAACAAGGAAGAAGTGGCAGTAGACCAAGCCAAGATCCAAGACATACAAAATTGGCCGCCACTCAGGACGGCTGCAGACATCCAGAGTTTTCTCGGCCTTGTCGGATACTACAGGAAGTTCGTCGAGGGTTTTTCCAAGATTGCCCTACCCCTGACTGCTATCACTAAGAAAGATGTCGCATTCTGATGGACGCCGGAGTGCGAGGCTGCGTTCATTGAACTGAAGAAGCGGCTGACTTCAACGCCAATCTTTACGATCTCCAGAGGGACCGAGGGATTCCAAATCTACACTGATGCCTCCCTGAAGGGATTGGGAGCAGTTCTAATGCAGCATGTCAAGGTCGTGCATTACCTGTACGGAGTAAGATGTGAGATCTTCTCTGACCACAAGAATCTCAAGTATATCTTCACGCAAAAAGAGCTGAATCTCCCGCAGCGCCGATGGCTAGAATTATTATGCGATTACGACTTCGCTCTCCAATATCACCCCGGGAAGGCTAACAGAGTCACTGACGCTTTGAGCCGCCAACCTGCGATAGCCGGGAGTTGGATGGAGCAGATCCCTAAGGAGCTTTTCCAGTCCTTGATAGACTTGGAGATTACCTGATTGTCGAAGAGATCCGGAAGAATACTATTCTCAGTTGTATTGGATGGAGATCCAATGCGACATCCGGGACCGGATACGAGAAGCCTAGAAGATCAACCCAGAGGTAATGGTGATCATCCGATCTCTGCAAGGAGGGGCACATGAGGATTATAACTTGCATGACGGGATTCTACAATTTAAACATCGCATATTTGTTCCCGCCACCGGAGGGATTCGTGAGGAAATTCTGCAAGAGGCCCATCAGTCCAGGTACTCGATTCACCCTGACGTAGTTAAGATGTACGTAGACTTGCACAGGACCATTTATTGGTCTGGAATGAAAAGAGATGTCACCAACTTCGTGGCCCGGTGTCAAACCTGTCAGAAGGTCAAAGCCGAATGCCGCAGTCCAGGAGGCCTATTACAGCCTCTGCCGATACCAGAATGGAAGTTTGAAGACATCTCCATGGACTTCGTCCACGGCCTACCTCGATCCCGCACTGGGAATGACTCAACATGGGTGGTCGTAGATCGACTCACCAAGGTAGCGCGGTTCATTCCAAATCGACAGGGTGACAGAGTAGATATCCTGGCCAGGATGTTCCTAGAGCAAGTGGTACAATTTCACGGAGTACCAAAGTCCATCGTGTCAGATCGTGACAGGCGTTTCACATCTAAGGAGTGGAGGCGGGTACAGGCATACTTGGGAACCAAATTGGCCTTCAGCACCGCCTTCCACCTGCAGACAGATGGACAGACAGAAAGGACGAACCGGACAATGGAGGATCTTCTTCGACTGTGCATAGTGGAGCACAATGAGCCGTGGGAGCAGTTATTGTCGTTAGTCGAATTTTCATACAATAACAGCTACCAGGCTAGCATTAAGATGGCTCCATACAGGGCATTGTATGGAAGACGTTGTCGAACCCCGTTGACTTGGGCTCAGGAAGAGGACACGAAAGACTTGGGAGTGGCTTACATTGATGACACTACGGCAGCAATACGGCTGATCCAGCAGCGAATGCGGGAAGTGCAGAGCCGACAGGCTAAGTACTATGATGTGCGACACCGACCGGTGGAGTTCAGCGTGGGGGAAATGGTGTTTCTGAAAATAAAGCACATGCACTGTGTCTCCCGGTTAAGAAAGCAGAAAAAGTTAGATCCCCGCTTCTTGGGCCCCTATCCGGTGATAGAGCGTGCTCGCCCCATCGCCTATCGTTTAGCCTTGCCCCCAGAGTTGGGGAATCTTCACGATGTGTTTCATGTCTCTTTCTTGAGACGAGTCCTCCGGCAACCAGAGCAGCACCTTCCTACTCCACCGGTGCAACTACGGTCGGATAGATCTGCCCAGCTCGAACCCGTCATAGTGGTAGATTACAAGGTGAAGACACTACAGAACAAAACCATTCTGATGGTTAAGATACTATGGTCAAACTGCGGACGGGAGGAGTTCACATGGGAACCTGAAGCACTTCTCCAAGAGAAGCACCCAGAGCAGTTTCCCCGGGTATGTTACTTTTTTCCCCTACTCCAAGCAAATTTTCGGGGACGAAAACCCTTTTATTTTTATTGGATTGTAACATCCCGACTTTTATTGTGCTACCAGAACCCTAGTGGGCCCAATAAAAGTGGCTCGAACCCTACCCATAACCCGGTAGGAGATAACCCTAGGAGAGAAATATAGCTAGAGAACTCTGAATTTAGTTATGTCAGTTCTTGTGACCTCGTGTAGTCAATGCGAGTGCATCAGAACTCGTTCAGTTGGACCCCGAAGTCATATAGTGAATGTGACCATTCCTCGTAAAACGCAACGAGCAGATTTTGGATATCGACCTAAAAAACTCCGAATTGAGTTTTGTCGATTCCTGTGACCTCATATAACCTAAACAGGTACATCGGAACCCGTCACGTCACAATCCGAGGTCTAACGAAAGTTTTACACACTTCGACCATTTTAGCGCGCTGCGACGCGCAAATTTTGGACTTTCGCCAAACGGACTCCGATTCAACCTCAGTCAGTGGCGTTGGACTCGTGTGGTCAATACGAAGTCAACGGAAGTCGTACCAGTCAATTTCGATGACAATTGGTCAACTCATGGTCAAATCAAGCCTAGTCGTGCACCGAAAAGCGTGCGCACACCAATTATGACACGACACCCGAACTTTGACCCGACCCCGATGACTTGGACCCACTTTGACTTTGACTAGCAAGGGGGACCCAGCTTAGGGTTGACTTGGTCAAACACCCCTAAAAAATCCACTTTTTGGATTTTTCTCCAAGAAGGGGCCCACCTCCTCTCCAAGGGAGGATGGCCCATGCCCCGCTCACTCTCCTTGGGCCCCCAACCAGTAAGCCCCTATCCTAAAACAAGTGGAGGCCCACCCACTTTTCTCTCTCCCTCTCTCTCTCTTTCCCACCCAAAAGCTCAAGCCCAAAGGGGGCTTACCCTTTTTTCCCCATGTGGGGAAAACCTCCCAGCACTCCAGCTGTCCTTGGACAGCTGGAGGGTGGGATTAATCCCTCCCTAAGGAGGGATTAGTTCCACACCATCTAGAGGAAGGGATACCCCCTCCCCTCTAGTTATAAAAGGCCCCCACCTCCCTCTTTCCCCCTCAAACTTTCTGAGCCACCTCCTTCCCCCTGCCCAACCCCCTGTCGGAGCTCAGGTGGCTAGAAAGGCCAAGTCGAGGCCTCCCTCCCCCTCCACCACCACCAACAAGGCATGGCCGACCAGTCCGGCCCCTCCCGAGCCCACCAGACCAAGGTGAAACCTTCTATCCCTCCCCCTCCCCATTCTGAACGTGGTACATGGCCCTCTCGGCGGCCGGAGCACCGCCGGCGCCACCCGAGCCTTGTTACAGGCCGGGTGGCGCCCAAGGAGGAAGAATCCTCCCCCAGTGCCGGTGGTGGCGCTGGAGGAGTGTTATCCCAATGGGGGGGGGGCAGCGGCGAAGAGCGACAGTGCCGCCGGAAAACGCAGTTCCGGCGGCACCTGCAAAAATAGAGGATTTCTCTGTTTAAAACTGGCGGCGGCGACCGGCGGCGCATGGCCGGCGGACCACCGCCGGCGTGAAGCCCGACACCCGGCGCGTCGGCCCGGGGTGGACTGGAAGGCGGCATCCTGCCCGAGGAGCGGGGGTGGCGCGGTAGTGCCGGGAGCAGGGCCACCGCCACCCCAAGCTCTCGGGATGGATAATTTCGGCGGCGGCCGGCAGCACCAAGCCGCCGGACCACCGCCCAGAGATTCACCGGCCCCCGGCGAGACGATCGGGGCCGCCGCCGGCGTCTGCTGCGACCTGTCGGCGGTGGTGGAGGCGGCTCATTCCCTGCACCGCCGGCGAGGAGCAGCAGCCGCACAATCTGGTGATGAAGATCGGGCGGTTGTCGTTTTCTTAATCCCCGCCCCGCCTCCGTTTCTGTGCCCCCCACTGCGGATCCGTGGTCGATCCGCTGTGGGGAAGCGCTGGTTATTTTCATTCTGCGGCTCAATCCCAGCCGCAGGATTCTCGGTGATCTGCTAAATGCAGACCATCTTTTATACCAGAAATTTTTAGAAATTTCTAGGCCAAATCTAGGCCCCTAGGGGAAAAGTGAGCAACATGAAAAATGTTCCCCATGATGAGGTACTCCACAAAATTTTTGAGAATTTTTAGAATTAATTTAGTATTTTTAAAAGCCAAAATAAAATTTATTCGGCTAAATTAAATGCCCAAAACACCTTGAGAAATTATAAAAAAATTATTAGCCTCATTTTAGGCTCTCCCAAGGGTTGTATCAAAATTAGGGGTCATGGCGATAAGTTTTGATATGTTTCCTAAAATATTGAATCATAGGGTCACGCACAGATCCTTTTTCCGCTCGTTTTTCCTAAAAGACAGAAATTGGAGTGCGCGACCACTCCTTATAATCAAACAAGCACTTTAAACTATTTTATCGACGAGAGCGGCCGAGGCAAGTGACAAAGCTCCGGGATTTCCAAGTTTTCGTTAAACCGTCGAATACCTCGACTTTCGAATGTATATGGCACGCTCGGAAGATGAGTGTACGAGTGATAACCTGGAGTTGTCCCTGACAACTAATAAGAATGTAACTCCTAGCCAACCCTTGATCCAATTAAGCCGTAATAAATATGACAACCAAATTAATTGTATCCTAATAATTGATGTAACCCATCAAAATCTCCTTTAAATATCGATGGAATTGAAGCCTCCTGAATATAAGCGATTGGACTACTAACCATTTTCTTTGTGTTTTCTCCAGTCTCGTACTAGTCAAGCTTATTGTAGTACTTTCAATTCAATACTACTACAGTCTCGTACTGGTCAAGCTTATTTTAGTACTTTCAATTCAGTACTACTCCAGTCTCGTACTGGTCAAGCTTATTTTAGTACTTTCAATTCAGTACTACTCCAGTCTCGTACTGATCAAACTTATTTCAGTACTTTTTTTGGTACTACTCCAGTCTCGTACTGGTCAGGCTTATTTCGGTACTTTCTATTCAGTACTACACTAGTCTCGTACTGGTCACATTTCATTCCAACACTTTAAATAAGCAGCATAAGCACCGCACTTGTCCTCGTAGAAATTTACTATTATAATTTCGGGTCCTGCTCTGACGAGCAGTCGTCGAGCCTTAGTTGGGGATAACCGGAGTGGAAGTAGTCCTCCAGGTCTAGCCTCAAATAATGCGCTCCCACACTCCTTGTCAAAAGTAGAGATGAGTGTCGACGCCCGAAGTCTAAAGCCTAGTAGGGCAGGCTGACGTAGACCCGATGTTTATATTGTTTGCCTTTTTTGTTTGATTGATTGTAAATTGCTTGCAGTGAAATAGTGGCGGGTCAGTCCCTCCCGCAGACCGTTCGTACCGGTGCGGGAAGGTTGACGACTCAAGGCGACAGGGAGATGAGTACCACGGGTGACCAACCGTTATATTCCCCGTCGGGTTTACTCCGCTGGCCGGCCAAAACGATTCGCCAGATGTCGCTCACATCCAAGAATACACAAGGCTGTACGTTAGGGCCTGAGGTTGTGTGGTACGATCACCCCCAGAAGTGGCAGGACTGGACACTGTCACCGACGGCCACATCGGTGAGGCCCGCTGGGCTCGCTACCCTGCTGGAACTAAAGTGGTCCAAACTATGTCGTCATAGGGTTTGTGTGCACGGCTATGAATGCCTGCAGTGTGTGCGCGGCTATGAAAGCATGTGGTGTGTGCGCGGCTGTGAATGCCTGCGATAGAGTTCAAGATATGAAAACTTGATGTGCTGATGAGCTAGTAGAGCCTTGTTATAACCGATTTATACTACTGCTACTTTTTCGGTTATATTACACTTTTATAATTGCTCCTAGTTGTTCATATATATAAAATGTTGTGCTAACCCACTCTTGCTTCGGTTATTTACTTTTGTTGGGTGGGTGCGTGCTCGTCCCCAGGATGTGGATCCGGGGAGGAGATTTGTTTCCACTTAGTTCTGTGACTAACGGTTATTTTAATAACCATTCACAGGAGGTGGAGCACCGTAGCGACCCGCTGCCGCAGGAGATTACGTCAGCAGCTAGGTCTACTCGAGAAGATGCACCCTCGCCGTCCCCAGAGTTTAGAGACGTGAGTACCGCCGAGCAACGTAGAGAGAGAGAGTGTGTGTATGGGGATTATATGTAGCACATGTATAGCACACGGGCTTATTTAAATGCTTAGGCTTCGACCCTAGAACCTCTGTGATATTGATATGTTATATATATATATATGCAATGGTTTCCTGTTAATGCTTCCGCTATACTTTGATGGATTGTGAATGTTATGATTCGAGCCGAGCAAGGCGGTCATCTAGTGCTTGGATGAGGTGGATCGTTTCCCCTAAGAGCACTCGGTGGACGTCTTGTGCCAGTAGTACCCCTCCGGCCCGACCCGGGCAAAAGGTTGGGGGGCCACTACACAGGGCAGGTTGATCTCTTGGAGGGTGAGTAGGTTCCACCTCGAGATGATTCCGCTGTCAGACACCCACTAGCTGGCAGGACAGGTTGATCTCTCGGAGGGGGAGTATGTCTCACCTCGAGATGGATTCCGTTGTCAGGCTCTCACTAGCTGGCAGGGCAGGTTGATCTCTCGGAGGGGGAGTAGGTCTCACCTCGGGATGATTCGGCTGCCAGGCTCCCACTAGCTGGTAGGACAGGTTGATCTCTCGGAGGGGGAGTAGGTCTCACCTCGGGATGATTCCGCTGCCAGGCTCCCACTAGCTGGCAGGGTATGTTGATCTCTCGGAGGGAGAGTAGGTCTCACCTTAGGATGATTCCGCTGTCAGGCTCCCACTGGCTGGCAAGGCGGGTTGATCTCTCGGAGGGTGAGTAGGTGCCACCTCGAGATGATTCAGCTGCCAGACTCCCACTAGCTGGCAGAGCAGGTTGATCTCTCGGAGGGGGAGTAGGTCTCACCTCGGGATGATTCCGCTGTCAGGCTCCCACTAGCTGGCAGGGGAGGTTAATCTCTCGGAGGGTGAGTAGGTTCCACCTCGAGATGATTCCGCTACCAGGCTCCCACTAGCTGGCAGGGCAGGTTGATCTCTCGGAGGGGGAGTAGGTCTCACCTCGGGATGATTCCGCTGCAAGGCTCCCACTAGCTGGCAGGGCAGGTTGATCTCTCAGAGGGGGAGTAGGTCTCACCTCGGGATGATTCCGCTGCAAGGCTCCCACTAGCTGGCAGGGCAGGTTGATCTCTCGGAGGGGGAGTTGGTCTCACCTCGGGATGATTCTGCTGTCAGGCTCCCACTAGTTGGCATGGCAGGTTGATCTTTCAGAGGGGGAGTAGGTGTTACCTCGGGATGATTCCGCTGCCAGGCTCCCACTAGCTGGCAGGGCAGGTTGATCACTCGAAGGGGCAGTAGGTCTCATATCGGGATGATTCCGCTGCTAGGTTCCCACTAGCTGGCATGGCAGGTTGATCTCTCGGAGAGTGAGTAGGTTCCACCTCGAGATGATTCCGCTGCCAGGCTCTCACTAGCTGGCAGGGCAGGTTGATCTCTCGGAGGGGGAGTAGGTCTCACCTCGGGATGATTCCGCTGCCAGGCTCCCACTAGCTGGCAGGGCAGGTTGATCTCTCGGAGGGGGAGTAGGTCTCACCTCGGGATGATTCAGCTGTCAGGCTCCCACTAGCTGGTAGGGCAGGTTGATCTCTCGAAGGGGGAGTAGGTCTCACCTCGGGATGATTCCGCTGCCAGGCTTCCACAAGCTGGCATGACAGGTTGATCTCTCGGAGGGGTGAGTAAACCTCACCCCGAGGCCGTCTCGTCATAGAGGCTCCCTTTAGCTGGCTTGACAGGTTGACCCCACGGGGAGGCCAAGTGATTTTCACCACGAGGTCGTCTCGTCATCGAGGCTCTCATTAGCTGGCTTGACAGGTTGACCCCTCGGGGAGGCCAAGGGTTTTTTACCACGAGGTCGTCTCGTCATCCAGGCTCCCATTAGCTGGCTTGACAGGTTGACCCCTCGGGGAGGCCAAGTGTTTTTTACCCCAAGATCGTCTCATCATCCAGGCTCCCATTAGCTAGCTTGACAGGTTGACCCCTCGGGGAGGCCAAGTGTTTTTTACCCCGAGATCGTCTCGTCATCCAGGCTCCCATTAGCTGGCTTGACAGGTTGACTCCTCGGGGAGGCCAAGTGTTTTTACACCGAGGCCGTCTCGTTATCCAGGCTCTCATTAGCTAGCTTGACAGGTTGACCCATCGGGGAGGCCAAGTGTTTTTGACCCCGAGACCGTCTCGTCACCCATGCTCCCATTAGTTGGCTTGACAGGTTGACCCCTCGGGGAGGCCAAGTGTTTTTACCCCGAGGTCGTCTCGTCATCCAGGCTCCCATAAGTTGGCATGACAGGTTGACCCCTCGGGGAGGCCAAGTGTTTTTTATCCCGAGGCCGTCTCGTCACCCAGGCTCCCATTAAATGGATTGACAGGTTGACCCCCCTAGGAGGGGCCAAGTATTTTCGGCTCTAAGAAGGTCACTCAGCGAATACGATAGGTTGGACGTTTCTTTCCAAGCTTGTGCCAACCTCGAAAAGAACGGGGATTGTGTACAACCTCGTATTCGCGGAGAGTGGGCCCCAAGCAAGGCGCAAGACTTAGTGCACGTTTTTAAGCTTTTCGGGAGTTTTGCACTCCTGGAGGCCAATTTTGGGTGGAGCTGCGTAGTATACTAGTAGGGGGAGGAAATATTTGTATCCCCTAGGCCCCTTTGAAAAGTCACCCAGGACCGAGCCTGCAGACCGCCCCAGCCCGAAAGTAGGCCGCAGCAGCCCGCGTCTCGCCAGGCAGCCGTCTCGCCCAGGCTGCCGTCTCGTCAGGCCTCAGCTCGCCCATGCCGCCGTCTCGTCAGGGCTCAGCTCGCCAGACCGCCGCCTCGCCCAGGCCGCCGTCTCGCCAGGCCTCATCTCGCAAGACCGCCGCCTCGCCATGCCTCAGCTCGCCAGACCGCCGCCTCGCCTAGGCCGTTGTCTCGCCAGGCCTCAGCTCGCCAGACCGCCACCTCGCCCCGGCCGCCGTCTCGCTAGGCCTCAGCTCGCCAGACCGCCACCCCACCCCAGCAAGCCGTAGCTCGTCAAGTAGTTCGTAGCTCGCCAGGCCGCATCTCGCCAAGCAGGCCGCCCAGCTCGCAGGTCGCCACTAGCAGGCCTCCTGTCTGCCCAGGCCGCCCCCTGCTTCCCACCTAACTGCTAGTTCGCCGGGCTTGAGGGACTACCCCTGGTGGACTGCAATTAGCCGCTTAGAACAACGGGATTTGACTGTTGGCAGGCCAATCTGGGGGCATTTCGGTAATTTTCAGAGCAGTGGAGGTTGGTTATTTGCAGGTCATTCCCAGAAAACTATAAATGGGCCCTTAGGGGTGCCTTGGAGAGCATCACTTCTTCACTCTCTCTTCATCCTCCAAGGCACCCTAGCTCAGCATTGGCTAGGGAGGGGGAGATCGCCAAGGTCTTCTGGGTGTGAGGTGGGACCTCCACGCTAGAGCCGAGGGTCTGTTCCTAGTTTCCTGAGCCTTTGGTCCGTGACATCCCCTTGAGTGTAGTAAGTGTGAGGTCACCCCTTTCAAGGGACCCCGAACTCCACGAGAGACCAAGTTTTTGGTTTCAACACATCTTCCACCATCTCTCATAGTTCCTCTGAAGCTAAGAGCACTCTCATCTGGATGCTCAGGTGTCCATAGTTAGTCTTCGTCAACTTGGGAAGTTGACCCAGCATAGCATTTACCATCTCCATCACTTGAAATCTTCAACTTTCCTGAGTGATTTCCAAAGTTCACAACATCGCTCTGATACCACTGTTGGAAGCGATTAACAGTGGGCACAACACAATTCAAAAGGCAATCAACTTCTATCAATCAACAAGAAGTTACAACAAATTACAAAACTCGACTTCTCAGATTACAACTCAAACTCACTACAAGTACTTCACTCGAGATCACAAACACACCAATACAAGAAAAAATCGATGTTGGAGTTGCTGTCCGCAAATTTTGTCCGCAAGAAAAACAGTTCGGAAGGTGGAAGCTATTGTCAGCCAACTTTGCATGAATATACTATTCGCACAGTAGGAGACCGCAACTTCTCGCGAGCAGTTCACCTTAGTTTGTTCCCAAACTTGTTGCCGCAAAAATGAATTTACGTGGCTATTTTGTGTTCGCAGAATCTTAGCCGCAACTCCACAATTCTTTGCAAGACTTCCGCTTTCTTAATCTGCTGCCTTCTATTCACGCCTATATAAAGGCAGACGTATAAAATGGGAGAAGGCCACATGGCTCTTACATCACGCCTTTTCACACCATTTCCATAACTGATTTCACGTGGCCCTATTCCTCAAGCTTTGCATGATATAATATAACATATATATTAATTTTTATTCATTTCTTCATTTGACCAAGTCAATCTCAGACAAACCAATACTTGAAAATCCTCTATCTCTTCAGCAAGTTCTCTGCCATTGGCATTTGAGTTCGATCCAACGCTATATTTCAGCCAACAGAGATCACTATCTCTTCACCCTCTCTAAGAAGCCATCAACAGCATGGCTTAGATTCTGATAGCTGTGAGGAAACCACCCCACAGGAAGTGGATGAAACCAGAGTGTTGACAAAATACGCAAGTTATAACCCATCAAATATCAAGGTGTGTATTTCCCCGGTGAGTACAAATTACTTACTAACATACTTAATAAAGGGTTCATGTTCAAGGGTCTACCTATACACAATTAGTCAGGATCTTATGAGGTACATGACTGCAGTTTTGCTAAAAAGAAAGTTGATTGGGTTGGCAAACTGCTCTCCCTCTCTCTCCATTGCTCATCCCTCCCTCATTTCCTCTTCTGGAGTTGCCATGCATTGTTGAAAAATCCTCTCCATTAAGGTTTTGAATCTATAGAAGGTCGTCCCTAAGAACCCCTCTTCCACCACGAAAATTCTATACACTCCCTGTCCCCTCATCATCACCCCCCTCATCATCTACTCCACCAACAACTACTGCAAATTCTCCACTCCAACAACTTCACATATCCTCTCCTCTACAGCTCCCTCCATGCCATCATTCTCCCAGATGAACTTCCTTTCCACTCCACAGATTCCTATTCACACTACTCATTAATCTCCAACCACTCGTGTCATTCCTCCATCCACGACCACAACCAAAACTCCTACCACTTCAACCGAGTTCATCACAAACTCAGTTTTCTTAGAACTCTCCAAAATTTTGACCTCCTATGTCCAAACATTGGACACCCTGTTGATTTCTCTTACCCAATCAAACCTAGATATCGGAGAAGATTTGAAGCATATATTTAAATAAAAAATAAAAGTACTCTGTAATCAATCTCTGAAGTTCATGCATTAATGATTCGATTTTAAATCAGTAAGAAAACAAGATATGGCTTTGACTGTGTATTCAATACATCAGAGTTCAGGGCTTCGCTTTTTCCCAGATTATTGATGTAAACTAAAAGAATGGCAAACTTGAGTGTACGGATTGGTATTGCTATAGCACATACAACTGATGAGTAATCTGCAGGAAACACACATTTGAAGGCTAAGCAGTTGGTATTTCAAACGTGATGTAATACTTCAAAAATGCAACACAAAAGAAGTGGTTGACCTAGCCATGTAGGTGCTCGTTTTTCCCCGACCATGCGTGGTGGGCTTGATAAGCAGCCATGGCTATTTCTATGTCTCTAGAGCAAGCTAGAGATCTTTGGTTGATATGGGTGGAACCCAAAATAACATATCATCTATGATAATCCCTTTTGCATTAACATATATCTGAAGCACCAAAACTTTTGGCTCAAATTCAAAAAATATTTATATACATATAACTGTTGAAACCAGAACTCGAATTCAGTGGAGATCAGACCCTTAAAAAGGGGTGACCGCACACTTACTTCTCCTAGTAAGCTTGCTTGACCGAGGACTTAGGACTGGAGACTGACTCAGGGCTCCAGCACGGAGGTCCCACCAAATACCCGGAACATCTTAGAGTGTTTTCCCTCCTTAGTCAGTGCTGAACTAAGGGTACCTCAGAAAGTGCACGAGGGTCGGAGAATGAGAAAAACTGGAGAGCTTGCCTTTTGAGGTACCCTCTTGGGTCTATTTATAGATTTCTGAAAGTGGTATGTCAACAGTTCAACTCCACTGTTCTAAACGGATATACGCAACCCAAATCGGTCTGCCAACAACGCAACTCTGCTATTTGGAGGGGATACTGGCAGACCAACGGGTGTGGAATGGTAAAAAGCATCACTGGGCAAGTGGTCCCAGAATTACCACTCGCCTGGGGTGGCGAGTGCCCGATGAGACTGACACTCGTCGCCTCCACAGGGCCCAGGGCGAGTGCGGACATGACCGTCCCACTCGCCTGTTATCTACCGAGGGTTAGGGACGCGTGCGAGCCCACTTGCTCCACTCGCCCCACATCTGACCTACCCCCAACCCGGGCGAGCCGGGGAGCTCTCAAGGCACTCGCCTCTCTGCCGACTTTCCCGAGGCCCGAGCTGGCCTGATCCGGCTCCTGCCGCTCCCACTCGCCGGATACGGGGTTGTACACAATCTCCGCTCTTTGCGAGGTTGCTCCAAGCTCGGAAAGAAACATCCAACCCCAGGAGATCGGCGAGTGCGGCAGGAGCAAGAGGAATCTTTTAGTGGGATCCACCAACTACTATATATATATATGTCTGCCTGCCTGGGAGAGCATTACCATCCCCCCAACTTTTCTGATTTTTGCCATCATGCCCCTTTCAAAGGAATTCAAAGAATGACTCAATCGCGTCAGGGCGCTCAACTCCTCCCGCCTTTCCAAGCTGAGCCCATGGCCCTCTAACTAGTCACCGTGCGAGTCACCTAAGCGCAAGCCTGCGAAAATGGCCAAATCTGACCCAAAAGCTGGCAAGGCCATCCTCGGTGATGGGGCCCCTGCGCCGGACCGTGGACTCACCCTCTTCCTCTTCCAAACCGGCCATCTAACCTAAAGGGAAGGAGGTTGATGACACCCCCGCCGATCCTGATACTTGCCATCACGAGGATGCGGGCACCACTTTGGTGCGAGACGATTTTCCATTGAAGGACTCGCGCCCCCAAACCACCACTGATGGCCATGCGAGAGGCCATGCCCCTACCTTTGGGACCACCGGACTCGGCTCGTTGTCGCTGAAAACGTCGGGTCGTAAACCATCTCGTGACCCTACCCCAGATCCTGCACTCGCAGAGGGAGGCGTTAGGGACATCCCGGTTCCCAGTTTCGATCTGATCAATTACCTGAGCTCCTATCTACCAGGTCACGACAAGGTGTTCACCTCTCCTCTCACTCGGCCCCCTCAAGAACATTCGAGCTCATCCCGCCAGCCACACCTCCAGGGGGCGTTTGCCTCGCATGGTTAGTTGAAGTACTCACCATATTTAGGACCCCAAATTTCTCATTTGAATATGTTATCATCGCAGGCCTTCCCGGTCAATCTGAAGTCGAAGAATCCTCCGACTCGGGACTCCACTCGCCATCTCCCTCCCCTAACGCGCTGGAAGACTTCCTGGATGCCTCAATCGAGCCTGCCGAGCTGAGGAGGCGAACTGTTGGGATCCTCAAGAAGTATGGGCTCTCCCTGCGCTAGATTCAAGAGAAGAGGGTTGTTGACGAGCAGTGGGTGCACGCACTGGAGCAGGACTACATGTTGCTGGCTGATGAGGTGAGGCGCGACTCGGCTAGCGGGATGAATTCCCCGGGACCACTCATGGATCGGATACAGGAGAAGTTGTGCTTCATACACAAGGACCTCGAATTGGTCTGCGAGTTCAACAATCCTCGCCGACCACCGGGGATGGGTGCGCGAGGCCGAGGTAGATGGAAATGGCTCCCGAGTTGAGCATACCGGCACTCGCCGCTTAGACCCCTTAGCTCTCGCATCTTGTGAACTTTCCCCTGTAATATTTTTTTTTTGTGAACACTCACACTACTGTGCTTAATAATTTAGACAATATTTAATACTTAAACACTTGTTGATCTCGCGCGTATGATATTTCGCTTTAGATTCGGTTCGCCTAGTGATAGAACAGGTCACGAGAACTGGCAAGTAGGGGGTCGGCGAGCTGGGCTAAGTAGGCGTCTCGGAGGGCATTAATCCGTTTTCTATAAATAGGAATCCCTTACCTACCACCAACTCATCGCCTTTATTGCAGACATACACCCCCACTTAAACACTCCTCGACACTTGCACTCGCATGAAGATTTGTTAAAATGGGAAAGACGCGAGCTGATGTCGAGGGAGGTCGAAGTGTGTTAAGCAGTTTGCCGAGTACCCCTTCTTCGATGGGAATCCCACGGAGCAGGAGTATCTCATCTTCGTGGCAGATCATGTCCCTCCAAGGTTCACTGTGGGCCGGCCTAGGAGGGGCGAGGCGATTAATACCTTCTTCACTGACGAGCTCGCTTTCCCCATATCGCGTTTCGAGGTGGGGTTGTGCCTACCCCTCTGGCCGGAGGTTCTCCAGGTGTTCAAGTACTTCGGGGTTGTCCCCGCGCAGATGAACCCCAACGTGATTGTCATGCCCGTGGCTTTCGCGAGCTTCATTCGGAGGGAACAGATTGAGTTCAATCTCGTCATTTTTCGAAAGTTGTTCATCTACCACGCCACCAATGACGGGGTCGCGTTCTCCACCGGCTCGCAGTTCAAGGTGCGCGAGACGGCCAATAAGAACCACAATTGGTTCACCAAGTTCGTCTTCATCAAGGGCGATCTCGACAACATCCCTTATTTGCCCATCCAGCGAGGCGAGAAGACACACCGGTCGCCAAACTTGACGGGTGACGATTCCAACCTCCACCAATTCTTCCTCCACAAAGACTTCGAGGTAGCCTTCCTGCGAAGAGGCCTCGACTCGCTCCCGCCAGTTCTCCCCGGCGAAGGATCATCCTCCCTCTTCTTTTTCGAGAACTCGCCCAAAGGGGTCATCATTACTGATAAGGTTAAGTTTATTTTTTGTAGGAGAACGGCTGATCCCAGAGCACTTGCCTTTTGCGGATTCGGAGCTACACCCCGACCCACTCGCGCGGGAGAGGATAGCTGCAGCGGCTTGCCAGATGGAGCAGGATTCCGCCAGGTCCATCAGCCAGAAGCGGCCCGACCTCGGCAGCTCCAACTCTCCTCGCCTCCCCTCCCACCGCCGCCAAAGAGACTGAAAAAGGCGATGGTCTCCAAGGTCAAGCAGATCTTGCTCGACTCGCCCAAGAAGGAGGGAGGAGACGGCGACCTTCCTGCGCCCACGGATGTCAAAGTATCTGGGGCCGCGAGTCGGGCATGCCGAGTAACCATCAGAACTATGGTCTCGGCGGGAAGGCGGAGGACCAGCTCGGCGAGCCGATGGTTCAGTGGGATGAGAAGGCCCACAGGGTGTCCATCTCTTCTCTCCTCCCGTCCTGGTCCGAGCGCGGGCCTCCCAGTGGGCATGCCTTTGCCCTTGGCTTCGGTCTCTATGGTCGTGAGGATGCAGGGGACTACGATGACATGACCCTGCAGCAGCTCGCCCATGAATGCACGCGAGCCCAGATGCGGGCCATGGAGCTCGCGCACATGTCTGTTCGTCGTGGCTTCACCCTCAACCACAAGTGGACAGATGCAGAGGAAGCCCGGGCACTCGCCCCAGATGATGTGGCTGACTTGAAGAAGAAGCCGGAGGTCGCCGAAACCCCCCTCGCGAAGAGTGTCGGTGGGGTGGTAAGTGTTGGATAATTTTTCCCTTTTTCTTTCACTCGCATGTTCCTTTGCTTACACCTTTTGCCTCGCAGGATGCTGATACTGCAAACCTCCTGCGCACTCGCACGACTGAACTCAAGAAAGGAACAAGCAGCTGGAGGAAAAAAATAAGCTGCTCCATGGAGAGGTCATTCGCCTGATGGATTCCCTTCTTCCCCCGACTCACGGCGAGCCGAGCACCCAGGACAAGAAGCCAAAGTCTTTCAGCGAGGCGAAGGTCAACGAAATGCTGAGGGTCAACTCCATCAAAGCCGCTGATCACATTCTTCAGGTTATGCGAGACCTAAAGGTGCTGACGGCGGATTGTGAGGAGGTGACTCCAAAAGACTTGGTCCCGGAGTTGTTCCTCCCCGTGCCCACCCCTGGAGAGGAGGAGAACGACTTCGAATTGCTGTTCGACGAGGTCGAGGCCTTTCTAGATGAACCTTCGGGCGGAGGCGACTAGGGGGGCCGGTTGTAAACCCTTTTTCTTTCTTTGTAATGACCCCCCCCCCCCCCCCGTTGTATACTCTCCGCGAGGCGGCTTCCGTTTTTGTAATCGCTATAAATTAATGAAATTTATACTTGGCAATTTTTTTGTTCTTTTCTTTCTGTATCTACTCATCTTGCTGCACTCGCACGTGCATACCCCCCGTTGAGATGCGACTTTTCCAAAGTAGAACTCGCTAATAGAATCCATCCGAGTGAAGTTAAGAATACATACCTATGCAAAGGTCTCGAGTTCTCCCCACCCCCCTTAATAATAGGAGTGGACCACTCGCCGCGCTTGAACCCGTGATCTTCAGATAATCGGACGGGTCATTAGGAGGCCTGATTTTCCCAAGTTGAAAAAGCGATGGGTCGAGTAGCAGTCGCCGAGAGCAGCCTCGTGCCTTCGCACCCGCCTGCTACTTCTCGTGCATCCCCTTGGGGACTAAGTACGAGCAGAATGTCAAGCTCGGCTCGGCTTCCTAGTCTTGAGGTATGCGAGTCCCCCGACCGACGAGATCTACCCCCGATCGGCTGGACTCTCCCTCTTTGGACACTGTTTTGCCGAGTCGTTATGGTCCCCCACTTGTTGGCGAGATCTTGGCTAGCTAAAGCCCGGTCAGATGGACTTTGCTAGATCCAACATTTTTGCGTCCCCGAATGATTTTCTGCCCTGCCAACTAGGGGCAAGGGGATCTGGTAGGGGTCAGCTTAGGAGACATCATCGAGTGACATCCAGCCCTGCCAGCTAATGGGAGCCTGGCAGCGGGATCTTCTCGGGGTCAACTTGGGAGACACCATCGAGTGACATCCAGCCCTGTCAACAAATGAGAGTCTGACAGCGGGATCTGCTCGGGGTCAACTTGGGAGATACCATCGAATGACATCCAGCCCTGCCAGCTAATGGGAGCCTGACAGCGGGATCTTCTCGGTGTCAACTTGGGAGACACCATCAAGTGACATCCAACCCTGTCAGCTAATGGGAGCCTGACAGCAGGATCTGCTCGGGGTCAACTTGGGAGACACCATCGAGTGACATCCAGCCCTGTCAGCTAATGAGAGTCTGACAGCGGAATCTGCTCGGGGTCAACTTGGGAGACACCATCGAGTGACATCCAGCCCTGCCAGCTAATTGGAGCCTGGCAGCGGGATCTGCTTGGGGTCAACTTGGGAGACACCATCGATTGACATCCAGCCCTGCCAGCTAATGGGAGCCTGGGAGCGGTATCTGCTTGGGGTCAACTTGGGAGACACCATCTATTCCTGCAATCCATTGCAAAAGGTCCGAAATGTTAAGGGATCTTATATTAGAAAAAGAAGTTACATACATGTTTTAAGGGTAAAAACGCTTCAAAGCGTCGCCGCTCTAGGTGTGACTTAGAGTCTCACCCTCCACATTCTGGATGCGATACCCTCCTGTATCAATGCCACCTTAACTATATATGGACCCTCTCAATTTAGGTTAAGCATTCCTACTGTCGTTGATCTTCTTGCGACATCCACCTTTTTCAGGACCACGTCTCCTTCTGTGAATTGTTTTATTCTAACATGTTTATCAAAGTATTTGGTCATCCGCCGCTTGATTTCTTCTTGTCAGGCCGCGGCCACATCGCGGAGTTCCTCTATCAGATCTAAAGAGAGTCGTCATTAATTCTCGTTCTTGACCCTTCATCCTTCTCCACCTTCGTCCGCCTCTACTACTCGCGGTGTCCGGACCTCGGACTCTACCGGGAGCACTGCTTCGCAGTCGTGGGAGAGCTTGAAGGGAGAGTCTCCTCCGTGGCCGTGTTGGGAGTGTTTCTCAGGGCCCAAAGGACCGAATGGAGTTGCTCCACCGAACTCCCCTTCAGATTTTCCACCTTCTTCAACAAGTTCACGATGATCTTATTCGCCGCCTCCACCTGCCCGTTACTCCTGGGGTGGTGGACCGACGCGAACCTAAGATCAATCCAGAGCTGGTCACAGAAACTGATGAATTCAGCGCTGGCGAATTGTGGCTCATTGTCCGTGACGATAGCCCGGGACAACCCGTGCCGACAAATGATTACTCCCCATACCAAATTTCGAATTACCTGGGAGGTCACCTTGGCCAGCGCCTTGACCTCCAACTACTTAGAAAAATAGTAGATCATGACCACCATGAACCTTCTTTGCCCGCTGGCCTGGGGGAAGGGTCCTACTAGATCCATTCCCCAAATAGCGAGGCCATGGCGCGGTGATGCTTCTGAGCCTCTGAGCTGTCAGCAGTTGGAGCCGGGCGAACAACTGGCACTTCTGGCATTTCTTGACGAACTCGGTGACATCCCAGCTCAGGGTCGACCAAAAATATCCTTGCATGATTATTCTCCCCTCCAGAGTCATGCTCCCTGAGTAGCTCCCACACTCCCCTGCATGGACTTCTTGTAAGATTCTCAGAACCTCCTCCTCAGCCACACAACGTGCCAGCAGTCCGGAGAGAGTCTTCTTGTATAGCCTCTCATTACGCATTAGATAATACGCCGACTTGTGCTTCAAGCTCTTTTTGTCCCTGCCTTCCAGGAACTCCCCTGTGGACAAGAAAGCAGCGAAGGGATCCATCCAGGAGGGGCGCCAATCCACTTCCTTCAGCTCCCCTTCTTCGATGGAAGGGAGGAATAGGTCAGTCAAGGTTCCCCCCACACGGGGTCCGAACTTGGCCAGTTGATCTACTTGCTCATTTTCTTCCCGCGGTACGTGCCAGATGGAGAACGTTTGGAACGTGCCGATGACCCCCTTCACCTTTGTCAGGTACAGCTAGAAAGTAGGCTCCCTTGCCTCGAACTCGCTGTTGATCTGGAAGGATACCACCATGGAGTTTGTTAGCACCTCCACGTCGTGCCACCCCCCCCCCCCAGTTCCCTTGCCAGGGGCAGGCTCGCTACTACCGCTTCGTACTCCGCTTGGTTATTGGTAATGGGAAAATGGATGACCACCGTCTGCTCTATCCTCGTCCCTTGAGGGCTCTACGGGATCACTCCAACTCCCAAGGAGTGCCTTCCCGAAGCGCTATCCACCTTCACCTTCCAAGGGACCGGACGAGTAAGATAGGTCTCCACCACCTCGACCACATAGTCGGTCAAGAAGTCGGTCATTGCCTGGGCCTTGATTGAGAGGCGAGGGACAAAAGAAATGTTGAACTCGCTAAGTTTTATCGACCACTTTACAATCCTTCCCGAGTGCTCCACCCCCTCAAAGATGATGTGAAGGGGGTGGTCAGTCACCACCCGGATTGAATGCGCTTGGAAGTAAGGTCGGAGCCTCTGAGCCGAGATGACCAAAGCGAAAGCCAATTTGTCCAAAACTGGGTATCGAAGCGCCGCCTTTCTCAGGACCCTGCTTACATAGTAAATCGGTAACTTCTTCTTTCCTTCCTCCCAGACCAGGACGAAGCTCAGGGCCTCGGCCCCGACCCCAAGGTATAGGGATAGATCTTCCCACTCTTTTGGTCCCTGGAGAAGCGGAGCCTGGGTCAGCTGCCTCTTCAAGGCTTAAAAATCCCCCTCACACTCCTTGAACCATTCGAATGTCCCACTCGCCTGTTATCTACCGAGGGCCAGGGACGCGTGCGAGCCCACTTGCTCCACTCACCCCACATTTGACATACCCCCAACCCGGGGGAGTCGGGGAGCTCTCAAGGCACTCGCCTCCCTGCAGACTCGCCCGAGGCTCGGGCTGGCCTGGTCCGGTTCCTACCGCTCCCATTTGTCGGATACGGGGTTGTACAATAACGATTATTTTAATAAAGAGCACATATCAAGGTAAACCATTCTTGTTTATTTAAGGTTTAAAAACTCGAGTCTTCATATTAAGAAATATTCGCTCCAAACCATGGGAAAGTGAATATAATATCACTTTAGTTATACATTAAAGGGGGAGATTTGAAGCATATACAAGGAGTCTGCATTAGCAAGTTTGTTAGTGACTCCTATATGACATTGAAAGATATTTGTAACACAATCTCCGCTTTATTTCCACCCAACTAGTGATGGGCTCAAGACGATCTCGCATAACGTTCCTCTCAATGCTATCTCAGAACTCTCTTGCCTGAACTAGTAGTCTAAGTTTCACGAACCTGACGCAACAATCACCAATAGCTCAAATTAATTTAGATAGTATTCCATGTCCACGAGAAAATAGCTAAAGGACTCAGAACTCAAAAATCCATCAAACGATGGAGCAACTCAACAACCCATATACTCACAGATCTCAAAATGATGATTATAGTAGCCTGTTAGAAACCACGGTAGGGCCCTCGTCGGGCACATGAACCCAGATCAAGTGGCCGACTGCAGTCGAATGGAGAGAATATCCCCAACCAAATCTCCTGGGTGCGTGTGGGACCCTCATCGAGTACATGAACCCAGATCACGCGGAATAAATTCCCAGGTAGGTTGTTGAGGCCCGGGATAGAACACGGGACCTCCTTTATCAAGCTCCTAAGCAGAGGCTTGACACCCAACTGCGCTGTCATATTGTGTTTGCAACTGCATTATCAAGAATTGTTGCGACTCTTCTTCCAGGTGGAAACACATCACATTTACAATTTAAAATTCCAATTCCAGTGGAAGCGGGCTCATTTTGCAAATTTGGCAAACAGTCTGGGATGCATAAACTTTTATAAGATTGCTCCGCTATTTTGTGGGATGAGGCCCCGATGTCGCACAAACATGTATTTGAGGCTATTGATCGATCATTTCAAGATGTTTTAAACCTACCACAACCTTTTAGTGGTAAAGTTGTAATTATGGGAGGGGATTTTAGACAAGTTCAATCAGTTGTAATTAATAGCACAAAGTCCCAAATTATCAATGACAACATAGTTGACTCACCTTTGTGGTCAGCTGTACAGTTAATTTCATTTTCTGAAAATATACGTGCTTTGGATGATCAACATTTCTCAGAGTTTCTACTTCGAATAGGAAATGATGATGAGCCTACATATGATGATGATATGATTCAGATTCCAGATTTAATGATTATTCCCTAGGAAGCACAACATTCAATCAATGTTCTTATCAACAGTGTATTCTCCGATATTACGACTGGCGTTACCAACTCTGATTATTGGGAAGACAGAGCATTGCTGGCTCCATTAAATGAGGATATTGCTTGGCTAAATGAAAAGTCTCATATGACTCCCTGGAGACGAAAGTACATACTACTCTTTTGATTTTGTTGATGGTGACATATAATTTATACCCACGACAGTTTTTGAATAGCATATTAAAGGGCAATCTCCCGCCGCACAAATTAATTCTTGAAAAAAGACGCTCCATCATGCTTTTGCGGAATTTAAATTCTCGAATCGGCCTTTGCAATGGTTCGCAGCTCCTTTGTCGTCATTTTTTAAGAAATGTTATTGAAGCGGAAATACTTACGGGACAACATAAAGGCGAGGCGGTCTTCCTCCACCGCATACCACTTAAAAATGCTGAAGATCTCAAAATACTGTTTGAGTTAACTCGCAAGCAACATCCAATATGTTTAAGCTTTGCACTTACCATAAGTAAATCATAGGGACAAACAATTAAGCAAGTTGACTTTTACCTTCCCTCTCCTGTTTTCACTCATGGTCAACTTTGTTTTGCTTTATCAAGAGTCAGTGCAGCAAAGACAATTTTTAATAAAAAATGATGTGGTGTCTGCATGCCCTGGTACTCATACAAAAAATGTTGTGTTCAAAGAACTGCTCTCCAAAGTCATTGTCCTGGTGCATTTTCTATTTCTCATCTCCAATTTTTTCTCTATATGTTTTTAAGATGCAAACATTGTCATCTATTAATTTCTTATATTTGTTACACAGTCTCATCAAATGTAGTCGCCTGCAATTATTTTAAACAAAATTCCGTCGGCATACATAACATGAAAATAATCTGCTGATCCACAGTTCCATGTGATGTAGATAACAAATACATGCGACCTACCATGGGTATGTAGTTTAACTATAAGTTCTTTACAATTATTCACACTTATCTGCTCATCGCAACCTCCCAAAATAAAAAACAACATCCTCGCGAGCAGCTTCGCCTCCCTCCGTGCTTCACTTCTTCCTGCTTGCCTCCTTCATCACTCCGCCAGTGTCACTACTCCGCCAGCACCTCCTGTTGTGCGCAAACAGCCATCCCCCTTTGTGCTTCTGTTTGTCGCCTCTTCACTCTACCAGCTACTCTGCCAGCACTAGCTAAATCCTCTGTGAAGAACTTCAATGACAGGCTTCTCTGCTTGCCGCATTAAATATCTCCACAGATTGTTGGTGACCTTCCTTCTTTTTCAATTTTTCTTCGATTATATTGTTGCTTGCGGGAACAGGATCCCCAACTCAAGCCAAAGATTGGCTATCTAGGATAAAGAGAACTTTGATGGCAACGGAGACGGAGGAAAGGTAGAAAGTCATCTTAGTTACTTTCTTATTGGATGTAAAGGCGAGGCATTGGCGGGATGAGTTAGAGTTGCATCAGTTTGTAGACAGGCAACTGACTGAGGTCTCGATGGAGGAGTTCTTAAGACTGTTTCTGGCAAGGTATCTCTCTTCTGCGCAACGTATTGCAATGGAGAATCAATTCCAGAGATTGACTCAGAGTGAGTGTTTGGTAGATGATTATCTGCATGAATTTACCAGACTTGTGTGATATGTACGCTCTATGTTTGCTGGCGAGGAAAGGAAAACCAATAGGTTGTATAAAGGTTTGTGAGATGATCTGTGGCTGCTTCTATCAGGCCCGATGACGCAAGGCTTTCTAACTTTGGTGAATATTGTCTGATTCCTTAAGCAAACATTAAGATGTTCCAAAACAAGAAGGACCTAGATGTGCAAAAGCCATAGTTCAAGGTACCAAGCTCTGCAAAGTCTGGGCATAACAGGTGGAAAAAGAAGTTTAGCTTTTCGCCTGATTATGTGTTATACTTGTGGTCAGGCCACATTGCCCAAGACTGTCGTAGTGGACCTCCGAAGACAGAGAAAAATCTGGATATGTCGTATGCGGAGAAAGGGAAAGAAGTGAAGTCAACAACATCGTATTATAATTCTGCTCAACCCCGAGTATATAATCCTGGCCAACAGAAGACCATCAAACAGAGTGATGTAGTGACAAGTATGAGTTAGTATACAACTTTTATTGTTTTATATACTTGATATCCTGTGCATTTCTTGTATAACTTGTATACGTTAAGCGTTGTCCTAATTCTGAACTGTCCGATGAACGCACTGTTTGACACTAGAGTTTCTCACTCCTTTCTATCTGAGGACTTCGTACTGCGTATCGAAATGTCTTCTTTCATATCGATTGACAGATTGGATGTGGTGTTGTCGAATGAGTGATTGATGTGTGTGAATACAGTTTGTTGTTTTAAGGTGCTGATAGGAAGTCACGAGTTTGAATTGGAAGCGTCAATGCTGTCGATAACAGAATTTGATGTGATTTTTAACATGGACTGACTTTCGGAGCAAGGTACATGCATTGATTACAATTCAAAAGAAGTCACATTAGGGTAAAACACCGAAAGTGAGACTATATTTGCTAGTATGCGAGGATCAAGCAAGATATTGATTTCTGCTCTTCATGGATTCAAGGAGGTTCGGAAAGGCGCAGAGTTATTCTTCACACTGTTGGAGGCTGCAGAGTCCAAGCTCATCCTGATTGATGTTCCTATTGTATCGGAGTATGCATATGTGTTCGTAAAAGATCTCCCTAAAGCTCCACCTCAACGAGAGATCGACTTCACTACTGAGCTGGTGTCAGGTGCGAAATCTATGTTAAGCTCGTCGTACCGAATAGCGTCAAAGGAAATGGCGGAATCAAAAGTTCAGTTACGGACTTACAGGAGTTGCTAAAGCAAAGCTATGTACGTCTGAGTTCATTTCCTTGGAGTGCACCGGTCCTATTTATGACAAATAAGGACGGAAGTTTACGTTTATGTATAGACTACCGAGAAATGAATAAGTTGTCAGAGAAGAACAAATATTTGATTCGGCGAATCGATGATTTGTTTGATCAGCTAGTGAGATCAACTGTGTATTTGAAGCCCGGTTATTACCGGTTGGGGATCAGGGAAAGTGATATTCTCAAGACGGTGTTTAGTACTCCTTATGGGCATTATGAGTTCACTGTGATGTCGTTTGGGCTAACGAATGCGCCATTAGTGTTCAAGGATTTGATGAACATACCTTTTGTGAGTATTTGGATAGGTTTGTGATCGTTTTTATTGATGATATACTGGTTTACTCTCAATCAGAAAAATAGCATATGATTCACTAACGCATAACCTTGGATACGCCGAGGAGTCAGCTATATGTCAAGTTCCTTAAGTGTGAGTTTTGGCTAATAATTGTGACATTCTTAGATCATGTGGTTAGAGTGGAGGACATTGTAGTGGATCCGGCAAAGATATTTGCAATACGGGAGTGACCTATTTTGACTACTGTGGCGGAAGTCAGGAGTTTCCTAGAACTTGTCGGGTACTATATGCGCTTTGTAGAGAACTTTTCATGGATAGCACTACCTCTCACAATCTTGACTAGGAAGGATCAGATGTTTGTTTGGTCGTCTGTGTGCGCAGGAGCTTTTGAAGAGTTGAAAATTCGTTTGACCACGACACCAATTTTGTGTTCGACATGTGGTACAGAAGGCTATGAGATTTATGGTGACGTATCCGGGAGCGTTTTGGGCTACGTTTTTCTTCAGTTTAGAAAGCTAATTGCTTATGGCTCTCGTCAGTTGAAGGTGCATGAGAGGAATTAACCGGTCCACGACTTGAAGTTGGTGGTCGTGTAATAACTCTATTTTTAGTGCTATTTTCATTATTTTATATAGCTTTATTTTAATAATTGGTTTTATTTTATTTATAGTTTGCTTAAATAACATCTTATTGACTTCTTTACGCAATTTAGGATGTTTCTGGCTGCAATTATCAAATTGGAGCTCACTGAAGAATTTTGGGCACTTTTTGGAAAAAATTTGGAAAAGTTAAGAGTTACACGCCCTGGTCATGGGCGTGATCAGGGTTCGTGACTAAACGTGCGCATCATGCTCTCTCTCCAGCGCACCAGACAAGATGCCACATCGAATTAAAATTACATGCCTCTATCAAGGGGGTGTCAGGGGGCGTGTCTAGCAGACCAAGGGGTGTAGCCGAACATTCCATCCAGTCGTTCACGCCGGCGTAACGTTTCAGCAAACACGCCCTGGTCACGGGCGTGACCAGGGGACGGGACTCCTTCCCAAACCGACGGATTAACTACAGATCGTGTCGTTTCCCGCCATTTTCCAGTCTTGTTCAAGACACGCCCTAGGACACGGGCGTGACCTAGGGGCGTGACACGCCTGTTAATGCATTTTGACGGTGTTTCTCCCAGTGTTTCCCGGGTTATTATGGCGACAGTTCCATATTAGACATGCCCTTATCACGAGCACGACCTGTGGGCGTGACTCCACAGCTGAAGTATCTATAAATTCCAACAATGTTCTTGAACTGGGGAGGAAGATTTTAGGGTTGAATTGCTATAATTTTGCTATAATTTTGGTTTGTTTTAACAGTACTTTCATTTCGAATTGCTAGTATAGCTTTTGTATTTGCATTTCTAGTGTAACTCTATTTTAATTCAAGCTTTCTTATATTTAGTAATCATGTCTCCCCACATTTATGTGCAATTCTCTCATCATGATGAGTATCTAAATTTTTATTGACACTTGTTCATGATGAACTTTTGAATGAAATAAACTTTGTTTTGTTTATAAATAAATTATCAAGTTCTCTACTTTAATTCGCTTTGATTTATCTTTGATTAATTTTGCTTCGAGTTCTTATGTCGCGAATATTTTTTTCGATCAAAGATTTGTGTTCTAGTTTACCGAGAGTTTGTGAATGCAAGGGGATCATTCAAGGATAAAAGAATCGTGAATATGTTTTCTAACTAAGATCCGTATTCTAGTTTATCGAGAGATTGTGAATACGAGAAGATCACTCAAAAATTAAAGGAGTTGCATGCAATTCTCGAGAAAGGATGACATAAATCTTTCGGATTGTGGTCAAATTCAATAATTGGGTTCACCGCATAAAACATGCTTAGAGGTTTCGACTGGGCGGGGGGTCTTAATCGATTAATCTAAGGTTAGTTGATAGAGTATTCTCGAGAGAGTCGCCTTCATAATTTAGAAACCTCCACGGTCAAAGTTGATTATTTTGAGAGCTTGCGGTTTAATCTTTCATTATAAGTTCTTCCGTGTGAGTATAAGTACTTGATAGACCTGTGGAATACGACACTTGATTTTATACTTCAAAAAATATGTGTAATTGTCTTATCGGGTTACGCTCTAGCAAGTGTAGAAACTATAGTTTTAGCTTATCAAGTTTTTGACGCCGATGTCAGGGAATTCTTTTTGTCGATATTTTGAAAGCGCGGTTCTATTATTTTTATAATTTTATTTTTAACTTTTGTTTAAAAAATTTATTTCTTGTTCGCTTTTATTAAAAATTAAATTTTTCTTGATGTATGACCCGAGAGAATCCGTCAGATCTTTTTTATTTAGATTCGGAAATCAAGTGAACCCTTCGGCAATGCTTGTGAATCCGTGATCTCAATTCTAAAGATTTGGTAGTGGAATCTATCGGAGACACTTTTCTTCCTTCGTCTTCAACTTCGTCATTTTCTTCTCTTCGTTCTACTTTTCTTTTTTCTCCTTCTTCCACTTCTTTTCTTTCTTCTAATATGGGGGAACCAAATCCTTATCCGAATATGGTCGATCAAAGGACTGTCTTATTATGCCCGGCCAAATTTGGACGACGTTCAATCTAGTATTGTTCGACCTGCTATTGCGAATAATAACTTTGAATTGAAGTCAAACATCATTCAAATGGTACTACAATATATGCAATTTGATGGGCTTCAGGATGAGAATCCTAACGCACATATTTCTAACTTTTTAGAAATATGTGACTTTTAAAATTAACGGAGTTTATGATGATACGATAAGACTTAAAGTTTTCCTTTTACTTTGCGCACAAAGGCAAAACAATGGTTGTGTTCTCTGTCAAGGGGCTCTATCATTATTTGGGCCGAGATGACGGAATATTTTCTTACAAAATATTTTTTGTCATCCAAAACGGCTAAGTTGCGATGATATTTCATATTTTTCCCAAATTGATTCGAAAACGTTATATGATACTCGGGAACGATTTAAAGAATTACTTCGCAGATGTCCCCATCATCAAATCCACGAATGACTTCAAATTCAAACCTTCTAAAATGGTCTTAATACTCAAACAAGGCAGAATATTCATTTCGTCGTCGGTGGAACTCTTAACAACAAAATACCGGCGACCGCCAAAGAGCTTATAGAAGGTATGCCCATGAACACTTATCAATGGAGTACACCTCAATCTCGCCCAAATAAACCGTCCGGGATGTACGAAATTCATATTTTTACTAACTTGTCTCTCCAGATCGATTTACTTAGCAAGAAATTAGAGGGGATGACTGCTGCCTCCTCTACATCTATCTTGAAGCCTATTCCAAATGCGGAAGATCAATTAGTGCAAGTGGATTATATGGGTAATCCGAATCGGTCACCTTTTAACTCGAATAATAACTACAGTAATACGTATCATCTTGTATGGAGGAATCACTACAATTTACCATGGAGAAATCAAGGTTAATACACCTAACTCTACTCTTGCTCTTCCAAATACTTTTCCTCTGCAGGCCACTAAATCCTCCTCTTTTGAGGAGCTGGTTCATAAATACAAGACTAAAAATGATGCAGATGTTCGCAACTTACAAGGGTCGTTGTGAAATTTGGAGAATCAAGTAGGACAGTTGTTAAAAATCGTCACCGATCTCAGTAAAAGAGCATCATCGCCGGCAACCTTGGTGGTGACCTTTGTGGGAGACTCGGAGGCATGCCTTGAAGAGGAAATTACGGATTCTGCATCGCCACCACTTTAAGAATTTAAGCCTTAATTACCTTAACTCGCTCGTTTGGTAGAGCGGTTTACAAATATCAATGTTAGTTTTAATATCCCGTGCACTATAGGGAGTCTCATTTTTCAAATGCTTTTGCTGATCTTGGCGTGAGTGTTAATATCCTCCCCTCTAGTTTAGATCGAAAACTCAAATTATGAGAGTTCGTCCCCACTGATATAACATTAAATTTGTCGATCGTTCGACGAAGGCTCATAAGGGGGTAATTCACGATGTCCCAGTCGGATTGGTGAGTCTATTCTTCCGGTAGATTTCGTTATCTTAGACATGGAAGAGAATGTCGAAATGCCTTTTATCTTGGGACGTCCCTTCTTAACCTCTTCGCGGGCGATTTTTGATGTTAGTGAGGGCATGCTTCTCCTCCACATTACATACGAGAATACTAATATTAATGCGTCCACTGTTGGCATCTTACAGTAACCAAAGCCATTATCATCATTTGATGATAAGTTAAAAACAAGGTAATCCGGTGAGCCAATATGGTCGAGTTCACCAACTATAACAAAAGCGCTCTTGTGAGGCACCCCAAGTTTATTTTACTTTTGTTGTCATTAAAAAAAATTGAGTTTTTCATTTATATTCATATTTTCTGTAGTTTAAATTATTACAGCTTTGGTGGTGATTCGACGGATGACGATTAGTAAAATCCGAACGTCAACAACTCGCTTTGCGCTTCAAGTCGGTACATTTTATGTTTTTCAATTAGGCTTAAAATTTTGTCTTTCTGTAAGAAAATTCTTCAGTTTTAATTTTTATACGCCCCGATCATAGGCATGACCGGTCACGGGTGTGATAAGTTGGCGTGTTTGTCTCTAAATCGAAAATTTTGAGTTTTTGTCGTTTTCAGGATTTTTCTCGCGTTAGTCACGGGCGTGACCTTTTTGGTCGCGGGCGTGTCTCAGGCAGATCGATCATTTCTGAATTTTAAATTTATACGCCCTTACGTCACGGGCATGTCTCTAAGGCGTGTCGCGCAACGGTCGACTTTGACCAAATCTTTGACGGTTTCCCGAGATCCGTCGCTTTAATATTACACGCTCCAGAGTCACGGGCGTGACTGTGGGCAAGTCCGGTAAAAATTCTTGTTTTTAAGACTTTCTCCTTTTCTTCTCACCACACCATTCGAGCGAGGTTTTCCTTCTACCCTCAAGACCAAATTCACCTTTCTCCTTTTCACAATGTGTCGCCATTCCTCCCGCTCCGTCGCATCCTCCTCCAGGAATCCTGAGGAAGCCGCCATGGCATAATCTATGTTTACGTTCACCAATCCTTCCTATCGAACGTTAAGCAATCGCTTAAACGGGAAACCGTTAAGCATTTTTCGGATCCTGGATTGGGGAGTGCTCGCTGCATTCGGTGATGTGGATTTTATGAGAGGATTTTTATCCACCCCAGGAGGGAACGCCTTTTTCACCATCTCCAAGCCCGTGTTCCTTGAACTCACTGTGGAATTTCTGGCTTCTCTTGAACTTCGAGGAGGGCATGTCGACACATTCATGATATTCCAGATGGGGGGTGTAATGCATGAGCTCTCGCTCCGCCAGTTCAATGTTCTCATGGGATTCTTCGATGAAAATTTCACAAATTCAACAGCGTATAATGATTTTTGTTCGAATTTTCCAGTGGATTTCAACATCATACACTTTTGGTCAGAGATTAGTTATGACATCGCCCCCTACAACCCGAAAAGAACCAAAGGTCGTCATATTATTTTTCCTGCTCTTTGCATTATCCATCATCTTTTGAGTTAATCTCTCACCCGTCACAGGGACAACAAAGGCGTTGTAACTAGTCATGGCCTACTATACTTATATAGTATGGTTCGTCGAATTCCACTTAATTTGGGCATGGAGCTTGCTCTCTTCTTTCGGCTTCAAGGCGAAAATGGGCGATTGGGAGCAGTGCATGGCGGTAACTACGTCACTCACCTTACAAAGCGGCAGGGAGTTTGGGATGCTTTTCTGCAACTACACTGTGTTCAAGCACCTATTCCACTGACATTTTCTTGCCTCCCGGCACTTAGATTAGCGTGTCGTCGAGAAGAAGAGTATGAGACTCTCCCTCCGGACGGGAGTGGTGGAACCTTTGGCGCTCCTCCGATTCCGTCACCACAACGTCCTCCTCCTGGTCCTTTGCCTTAATGGAATTAGAAGTTGATTTCGCTTCGCAAGCAAATGGAGCCGATGGAGACCCGTCTTGGTGAGCGGATTGACGGGCAATTTACTATATTGGAACAGTTCCACACTTCTTCCATGGAGCACATCTCCCGGAAGTTTGCGGAGCTATGGGCCTATTATCGGCAGAGCGGAGATGGCAGTGATGAGTAGTCTTAGTTTTTATCTTTGTTGCCGGATTTTCAGCATTTTTTTCTTTTTTTCCAGCAAATCTATTTTTAGTTGTATTTTTATTTTCAGTATTATTTGTTTTATTCTAGTTCTAAAAAAATTATTAAAAAAATTTTATTGTGTATTTTTGTGCTTTAATTAACTTCTTTCATGATTACTTGGTGCGACTTGGGAATTCTTCTCTGGGAAGTTCATTTTTCCTATACATTGCATTTCTTTTTATTTTTCACAAAACATTAGGGACAATGTTTCATATCAAGTATGAGAGGTATGAGGCACCAGTATTTATTTTTGAGCAAAACTTATATAAAAATAATAATAATAAAAATTTATATATGTAAAATATATTAAGCAAAAAAAAATAAAGTTTTTTTTCAAAAAAAATTTCATTAGCGAAATCTTTTATTTATATATTTGCTCAATTGCAAAATTCTTTGTTAATTAACATTTTCATAGTGTTTTGAAATTTTTTTGGATTTATTAGATTTTGAATTTTAGAGTCAAACTGTTGGTCATGTTGTGTTTCTAGTCAACACACATGTTAGTAGAATTTTAAGAAGAATTAAATATTTAGCATACTCTTAGCTTTATATTTTTCTAATTGCGTGGAAATGTTTTATTTCATTTTTAACTCGAAATCGGTATAATCTGAAATTAATTTAAGCGAGTATGTAGAAGTTAAATAGAGCAATATTATGCGAGTCAAGAGAACATGTATTACTTTTTCGATGTCTACAACTTGACAAAAACTATTCTCAAGACTTTGCATAAGTTATTCAATAGCATGAAAATGAGTTAGGCATTTCTATTGGCACGTTTAAACTTTTGCACCTGCACCTAACATTTTATCTTTGTTAATCAAAGTTGAGCCGGTATACCTTATCTTTTGTTTTAGCTCCACCAATAATATAACCAAAGGGTAAAAAGCATTTTATCCACACATCTAAGCCCGAACTCCAAAAGTTTTTGTTATACTTAGAGTATGGTTTGGAAGTCATTTTTGTATGGTGGTTATATTCGCGGATTTTCCTCCCGTATGTGAATATATATATATATAATTCTCACAAAGAAAGAAAAAGAAAAAAATGTGAAAAAATGTGGAAAAGAAAACGAAAATGTGGAAAAGAAAACAAATAGTCATAGGTTTTTCAAAACTATTTCGAGATGCTTTGTAGTTAGGTTCTTACTCTGCAATCTTGTCTTGCAATATTTAATCGGGCACTAGTCTTGCAATAATATCATTGAAAGCATCTTGAAATTTTCATACATCATTATTATGTTTTTCCTCGTATTCAAAAAAATTGCTTGAATTTAGAAACAAAACCGCCTTATACAATTTTTGTTCCATTTGATTTATCCATCTATTTTCAACAATCTCAATAATCTTTTTAAATAATCTTTTTTTGTTATCAAAATGTTTTTTGATCTTTTGTTTCGCTTCTTCCATTGCAACATATGCTTCAGGCATAGCCGACCTTTCATCTCCATCTACTATTTGCAAAACGGCGATCAGTGGTTTTCCTCATTTTAGGCAATCTCTTACTTCATTCCTAAAAACGGTTGAAAGTATTGTTTCAACAACTTATTTTCCGGATTCAGTTTTTGTCAATGCTTAAGCAAACTTTGTAGAGAAAGGAATGATGTTCAATTCTAGTCACTGAATGTCTCACTAGATCACCACCTATAGTAGTCCCGACTACATCAAGTAAACGAGTGTGTCTGTAAATGAAATTTATAATCATCCATGTCTTTCTTATCACAATTCTGTTTTATCATAGTTTGTCTATATCCTCTAGAATGAGATCAATGCAGTGCACTGCATAAGTAGTCCAGAATAATGTGGGTTTTTTCTCCATTAAATTTTACCATCAGTCTTGTAATTGGAATCATTGTTAGTCACCACCTCCATACAACATAATATTGTATATATTGAAAGTTGTAGACTATTAAACTTGAAATATGAAAATTATTGAAACCAAAAAATTTACCTGAACAACGCACTCTCTTCCTATCTCTCTAATCTTACTATCAAGCAACTCTAATAACATTGTAGTATCTTGAATATGACCGGATGCATTTACGGAACCCATAAAATAGGATCCTTCTGAACAATTGACTAGGAAATTGATTAAATGTCCCCCTCTCATGTCTGTTCAACCATCTGACATAAGTGTGCAACCATATCTCCTCCAGTATGCTTGATAGTTTGTCTTCATCTCCTTAACTTTATCTTTTATACTCAATAACAATGAGACTCTCAAATCATGATAACTAGGGCCTTTATAACCAAGCTCATACTGTCCAACTACTTCAATCATGACTTCAAAACTTCGGCATTTGCAGCATTGAATGAAATTCCACATTCATAAAACTAATCAGCAACATAACTATCAACTCTCTTTTTCTCTTCAGGTGACCTAAAACATCTCTCGATAGTAGTTTGTGCTGCACCTTTAACACGTCTACCATCTATTACATCTTTAGGAGCACGCCTCACGCGAGCATCCATAGGGCCCCTTTTTGTAGCAAGTGGATTATTTTTCTCTTTTTGACACTTGTCTCAGAACATGAGACAAATGACGATTTAGCTGTAGATAATGTTGGAGATATATTATGTGACCATGTTGGCCCTCTTTCTTGTTCACTCTCATTATCATCATCAGCAATCAGATGCACATTGTCTTTTTTTTATCATTTAAAGATAAATACATCTCAGCTTCTATTTCAGAAGTAGTCTTAAAATATTATCAATCTATCACACAAATTGCATTTAACTATATTATTATCTTTTATGTCGAGTCAATAACCATATTTCCAACCAAGATCATTTGAGTTTGCTTTTCTTTTAGGATATGTTTTTGGATCAAGGTCATTGCTATAAAAGGATGGAACAAGACTGTTGTTGTTTTGATATTTCATCTTTCACAAACAGGACCTATAGAATGCAGAGTTAGGTCTGCACAATGAAATAACCGACTAATCTTAAACTAAAGAAAACATCACAATGAACAATTTTAAAAACTATTAAATGAACTGCAATCTGCAATTATTCTACACAAAAAAAATTAAAGATCATTTAAAGTATAAAGAATTAAAGACCGCTATCATTTACAAGAGTAAACATGACAATTTTCATTGTTCTACTTCAATATAGGTATGAAGCTAGTCAAACACAATTATTGATTATATAATCACAAATCTTATTTATAATATTATCTATTTTCTTTGGCAAAAATCGTGTCACTTCATCATAGATCTGCCATAAAAAAATTTATTAAAATCAATTCAACATAATTATTATCAATTTATCATTTACTAATCTACATGCACTTAACTTACCAATAATGACATTGACACACATCTAAGAGCATCAACTATGTCAATCATGTAGCAAATGATACAGTACTCATATTGAATACTATTTGGTTGTATTGGGCACTAAAAAAATAATTGGAAAGTATTTTAATTACACATTTTTAAATATTAAAAATTTAGAATACATAAACTCATATAGGCTATAAGTCTGTAACTTACTGGCTTCCACTTAAAACCTTTGATTTGCGAAAACTTGTACGTCGAACTTTTGCTAAATCCTTAAATGCACTTTATAAAATATTAAAAAATTTAGTTTATAGCCAAATCTGAATTCTAAATAAAAAAATAAGTAAATAACTAATTAATAAACTTACTTTTTAATGACATTTTTAATATCCTCACAAATGTCATGATTTATGGGATCAAGCCAATAAATTATATTATTATAATCAATAATAACCAACATCCAATATTCTCTGTGAAACAAATGAAAAAAATTAATAACTTAATTAAAATAAAAAATAGTAATAATCACTGATACAGAGATACTTCATACTTACAATCTATGATAGGGCAAAAATAATAAAGATTCAGATTGGAGTTGGTTAAACCTGATTTTCAGATCTTCAACTTGTGTCTTTGAATTAGCCTTGGCATAATTATCATCAAAAAACAAATGTTTGTTGGATTATGAAAATATACATTTCTATTGTATGTAAATTTTTATAATTGATAATCTATGTACCTGCAATAAAACATGTAAATTCAAAATCAATTTATATATTAATAAAAAAATTTAATTTTGTAATATTTGATACTCAGTAGTCAGTACTCACCCAGTGTATGCTAATATGATGTTAACTCCAATTTTTTCCAAATTTAAAAAATCGTACAACTCTGAAATTTCAAAGTATGTACTTATTGATTCAACACCACCAAATACTGTTGAATCTAATACTAGTGATATCATTTTATTTTCATTCACCATCCTAGTTATGAAACTGGGTAACATAATGAAGTCATTTATAGTCTCAATAGTCTGGGAAAATAAAAAAATTAGTATTTTGGACATCAATATTGAATTCCTTGAATACATAAAAGAGAAAAATAATATTATAATACTAGAGAAGGTAAACGTTCATGTGATGTCTCAAGTTCATATGACCTGCTTTCATGCTCTGTTTCATGCTCCGGCTGAGAAACAAAATAACAAAAACATATTTATTACCTGCGCAACAAAAAGAGAGCATAACATTTCATAAAAATATAAATATATAAACATATTAATTAATAATACCTGAGAAGCCTGAGATATGTATTGAGAAGTTTTAGTTTTAACTTCAGCACTAAAAATGCGCATAAGTTCTTACATTTGATTCTTTATACTCCTTATCTCGGCTTGATGCACTTGTTGTTGTTCTTGTTGTTGTTGGCTGCATAATTGTTGTTGCTGACTCAATCTTTCTTGAACTATAGCTTTGACATCTTCAATGCGAGTTACTGATGTCCTCTGGCTCCGCCTATCATTCTTGAAAAAACTTGTAATGGTGGAAAACTTAAAAGCAGCTCTAACTCTGTCTGGATGTTCTCGGCCTAAAACAGATGCAAAGATGTCATCTCTTCCTTGTGACACTGTTTCAGTACTCTGAGACTCTTAACTCGACAACTCATCCTAAACAAAAGTAATAAATATTAATGTCAAATTGCAGATAAAATTATATACTTCACAAGTAATATTACTATTGATAATTTACAAATGAATAAATGAAACATTTAAACTTATAATTTAGATGTCAACTCAGTTGCATCTGTACTAATGTATTCACCGGTCTTTCTTTTATGACCGTCTTTTTATAACTCTGCACGTGAAAATGGTGCAGTTCCACCTTGTTCAGCCTTGCAAATAATATAAAAATAAAGTATCATTTAAATTATTGAGAAAATCAATATGTAAAATAAAAAATACGAGAGAGAAGTAGAGAACTAATATCATTCTTTTTTTAATCCAGAATAACCCATTTTGAAAGTAGTATGAAAGGATTTTTGTGTTTTTGTACTCTCTGTATTAACCTTACTTTTCTGCTACACAAAAAAAATTGTCAATACTTATATTGCTTATAAGTTATAAACATAAAGCATTATATAAAACATTGAATTTAATAAAAAGTTAAGAACACATACCATATAATCTATGGTGGTGCGATGGTCGACAAAAACTTTTCATTCTTCGGCAGTAATAAAGTTATACTTGACAAGAACATTGTATCGATAAAGAGTTTGGATTTCCAAGTTCTCCAACTTTCACTCATGCTTTTCATTAATGCATTGCGAAGACCATCAATGTAATCACCATTCACTAATCATTGATAACAAAGTTACGTACATTTAATTCTGCTCATATTTAATCTTTAATTTGTTTATCAACTTCCTTTCATGCAACATATGTAATTGACACATAAAAACTCACAATATATCCCATAAAACTCATCAATTTATTTGTTTCAGGCCTGGGAATAATGCGGTCATCATCACTCACAAAAATAATAAGTTTTTTCTCCTCTAGCCTACGTTTATTCAATTCATTCATTTTCGTAAAATCTCTTGTTGACTATGATGAAAATCCCTTATCAGTCATTTTCCTGTAATAAGAAAACCCTAAAAAAAATTTAAACCACCCAAAAACCCTAAATAAAATTCATAAAGTAGCGCAATGATATTGAGCTACTAACACACAATCACACATATAAAAAATATGTTACTATGTTAGTGTTAAATACTAATATATAACTATAAAGTCAGCTGGTTTAGAAATGTACAATAAGTGTTAAAATGCAATATTTAGGCTAATATATTGAGTTAGTATGTTTTTAGGCTATCTAAAACAAAATGCACATTGTGTTGTTTACATACATTTAGTATAGTCAATACATGAGATTGGAAGATTTAGTGGGTGTTTGCTAGGCTGCTACACAATGTTTATACTACTACTAATAATAAAGACATTAACATAAAGATCAAAATTAAGAAAGGACTTAAGAAAAAAATATACCTAAGTGAGAATATGAGATTTGTCGAAGAAGAATTTTCAAATCGAAGAAAAGGAGAGCAAGGAGAGCAGAAACTTGAACAAAATCGTCTTTACGATTTTACGCAAGGAGCAGCGTCTGTAAGAACCAAAAAGTCGAGATAAAAACGAGATTTTTACGGCTCACGGTTGAAATAGACAGTTTAGACTGTTGTTTCTATAACAATCGCAGTCTATTATATGGTTCACGGTATAATAGATTGCGGTTTATATATAAACCGCAGTCTATTCTAGAGCTCATAAAATAGACTGTGCTTTATATATAAACTGTAACAACCCGGTTTTTTGTACAATAATAGTAAAAAGGACCTAAATTTTCCTACTTAACCAGAGAACCAGCCCCCCTCCCAATATATTCCTCTCCCGGCATAGGTTTACTTCCTGATCCCGACTTCATCCCGCTCTTCCCGTTCCCGCAAAATGGCAGAGCCGACTCCCGATCCCGCTCCCTTGTCGCTAGTCGTAGACGTCGATTTCGTCGCCTCCTCTTGTCTTGGCCGACGGTATCGCCTCCTCTTCTTGCTTCCCCTGTAGCTGCCGCCTCCTATTCCTCTTGCTTGAGCCGACGACAACTTCTTCTCCCTCAAGCCGACAGACACTTGTGGCCTCTCCCTCTCCAAGGCCGATAACAGCCTTCTTTCCTAGGGCAGCGGCCTCAATCTCGGCTTCTCTTCCTCCGGCAGCCGCTCCCTCTTCTTTTTGGCTGAGATTTGCAGCGAGAAACAACTAGGGTTTGGTTCCCCCTCCTCCTTGAGCCTGGATTTGGCTTCCTTCGGGGTAAGATTCCCCCCCCCCCCCCTTATTCAGATTTTTCTATAACCATAATGTTTTAATTGTGCCCCAAATTGCGTACAACTTGTGTTTCATGATTTTTGCCCCATAATAATCAATTAATTCTCGTTGTGGATGTGTTCTCTGGCATCGTTCGTCGCACCCTTTGACTGTTCGTGAAGGAAGCCCTCTCCGATTTAGGGTTTCCCCTACCCAAGCGCCGTCAAGTCTTCGTCTCCGCGTGGTGTCTTTTCTCCCCTTACTCTTGAGTGAGGTAAATCTCTTAGCCGCTTTTGATTCAATTATGCAGCGAATAATTTCTTGTGCTAGCGTTTGGTTTTCTATCATGTCAAATTACCAAGCATTGTCTGTGATTGTTCTGAACAGGTCCAGTTAGGGTTTCTGATTTCGCTTGTGCCGCTTAGCCGCCGCCAATTTCAGCTTTTTTAAGGCAAGTAGAGATCTATCTCACTCTCTCTTGCAAACATTGAATTTCAATTACTTGGTTCGTTCTTATGATTATACGAATTCACCCTTCATTGTTTGCATTGTTATATGAATTTTAGTATTGAATGTCAAATCAGGCAAGTTAATATTTTAGGGTTAATATTTTTGAAATGTCATGAGATTGTGATTACAGACAATTTTATTTAAATGTTCCCTTAAATGAAAGGATCACTCGTCTGACGTATAATTTGAAGTATGATGGATTTTTGTGAATGGTTAACAAATATCATAATGAGAATTATTAAAAATTGTATGAATTGTATCATTTGAATTCACACTTATATAAATTGTACCTCATTTGATGAATGATTAGAAAACTTATAGTTCTTGTGAACTTGAGCGATAATTATTTTGAAGATTAACGATTAAGATTTCTTGCTATGATTAAATGATTGGTGATTTGTGTCATGCTCGTATATATACACAGTTTTACTTGGAGGAAATTTATGTTTGAAAATTGTTTAATCTAAATGAATATTTGGTGTCTAGGAAAGTAGCGTATTTTAATCGTATCACTCGTAAATACTTGAACCCGCTAAATATATTACTCTCTATCCAGTTTTGTTTGTGTCATCGAATCTTGTGACAACGAATCTTGTGTCATCGAAACTACTGTCATCAAATTTGATTTCTTAGGTTTGTTCTAAGAATTGGGCGATTGTTGCTTCGTAGCTCAATTACTCTCTTGACACGTTTATGAACTCTAATCTTGTACATCTGAATCGCTAAATTTGTATCAGGTCTTGATATGTTAGGAATCCCCTAAATCATGAATTCTTAAAATCATTAATGTTATAAGCAAATCCTTGAACTGAAACGTATAACTAGACATCTGTCTGCCGCCATAGTCACAACAAGCAGCATTATTTTTCCGACAAGACTTGCACGCAGATCTGATCATGAACCATGTGCGCCCGCTATAGAGCCTCCCCCCTTCATCGATCACGGTTTACAACATATTACATGAATAATTTTAGTTTATACTCTGGAGTATTCTAATAACTAATTTGTTCTGTTGAGCTCTTTTATTTGTTTGTCCTTGAATCGTTTTTTTCATGAGAAACAAGTACACTCATACTTTTCTGCTTCTATTATTGTTCTATACTTTACTTTGATCACTCTATTTATTTCAATGTTCTGAGACTTTTTCTTTCAGTTTTGGAATTGCATTAGCGTTCGTGCAGCGCCGCCAGGTACTCGAGCATGACATAAGAACCTGTATCCGAAACTTGTGTTCGGAATTTTATTAAAAATACTTATGCATTCAAATTTTCCACTATCATGTTCTAAAAGCTTCCGGATATAAAAATCAACATGTTTCTATTTAACAGTAACTATTTTAAAATTATTTTAAGTATTTTTTGCATCCGTCTTAGCAGACATGACTTTCTTTCCGCCCATGCCTGTAGCATCACGGCCCGCCCGAAGCGCACTCTGACTTTTGTCGTGACGGGTCGTGACATAAACCGCAGTCTATTCTCATATTTTTTTAAAAAAAGGTGCTCATCGTCTTGTTTACAATTGGGCGTCGGGACGCCTAGGCGACGCCATGACAAGAATGATCATCGTCATAGATGAAATACTTTGGAGAGTACCCCGATCTTGATATTGTGTAATATCAATTTTAGTGAACACGTTACTCTCTCCCTGAAAATAAAAAAAGGATTTATAGGTATTTCATTTTGAAAAGTGGCAATAATAAATCGAGACGTCTTCTTGAAATTTATAAACTAATTTATATGCCGAGTAAATTTTATACTAGAATCTCTACGTGCATAAGGGTAAGACTTCGTATTTTACTCTTTACATTCATTATTCTTCGATAGTTTTGAAATTTTTTATGCTCCATATGAAAAGTTGTTTGCTTGGGACTAGCAAACGGGTAAGTATGGGGTATTTGAAAACTCTATTTTTAATTTTATTTTAATAATTGGTTTTATTTTATTTATATTTTGCTCTAAAATTAGTCATAATAAAGGAAATTATTAATGAGATCAGTGCTTACATGTCACAAGTAGGATTAAGTGAAGATATTAAAATATAATTTTGGGAAAACTTACATGATTTAATAAGAGAAATCTCACAAATAGAGATGATTTTCATAGGATTATACTTAAATGGACATACATGGAAGAAAAATGTAGATTACACTGTCGTTCATGTTGGATATGGATATGCAGAAAAAAAATGAAGAAAAAAGAACCATTTTAGACTTAACCTTAGCACATGAGCTAATTGTATCAAATACGTTTTTCATAAAGAGGGAAGAGCATTTAATTACGTTTAAAGCGGACCAAATAAATCACAAATTGATTATTGCATAACTCGTAAAATAGATAAAATGATTTGTAAGAATTGTAAAGTCATACCAGGAGAAAGTTTGACAACACAACATATGTTAGTGGTGTTAGATGTACAAATTAAATATAATAAATTTAAGACAAAAACAAAAATATTGCAAAAACTCGATGGTGGAACTTGAAGATGGAAAAACGGATTGGTTTCAAGACGGTAATTATGAAACAACTAGTTGATTACCTTTGTGTTGATCCTAATATCTCATATGAAGTTATGTCTTCACATTTAAGGATAAGTGGAAAGAACGTACTTGAAATATCAAAAGGTCGTGCGCCCCAAATAAAGAATTTTTGTGGTGGAAAGAGAAAGTGCAAGAAAAAGTGAGGGTAAAGAGGGTGGTACGAACCTGGGGAGGGGGCGAGAAGTTCGGTCGGCAAGGGAGGAAGAGAAAGGGAGAGAGGGAAAGAGAGAGAGGAAGAGAGGAGGGATTAGAGTTTAGAGGAGAAAGAGAAAACACGATCGACCCAGAATGGTGTCCCATGTGAAGAAAATCAACTTCTGTTGAGCATGATGAAATGGTGCTTCAAATGAAACAGAATGGTGTCCCTGTCACGGAGAGCGGTGGCCAAGCTCTCCACCTGGCACTCCCCTGGAAGGTGGCGGACAATAGACGGAGGAGGGCGACCGTAAAACGGCCTCGAATGATGTATTGTCGGCCTCCTGATGGTGGGCGGTATTGTACGAGTATTTAGCCCACCCGAGCCACATGGCCCAACTGCGAGGTTGCTCCCCCACAAAGCAGCAAAGGTACGTCTCCAGACACTGGTTGAGGACATCTTATTGGTCGTCTGTCCGCAGATGGTATGTCGTGCTCGTACAAAGACAGATTCCCTGTAATCTGAACATCGTGGTCCAAAAAGTACTCAGCAATAACGGATCGCGGTTGCTCACGATCGACCCAGGAAACCCGTAAAGGCATACGACCCCCTGGATGAAGCTATCGGCGACTGTGGCAATCATGTATGGATGACAGAGGGGAATGAAATGAGCATGCTTTGAGAGTCGGTCCACCACGAGAAGGATGCAGTCGTGTCCCTGTGATCGGGGTAGTCGTGTGATGAATCTATGGTGACGTCGTCCGAAATGCGATCGGGGATCAAGAGAGGCTGAAGTAAGGCACCCGAAAAGATGGCCTCGTACTTGGCCGTCTGACAGGTGAGGCAGGAGGCCACGAAGGTCTTGTCCTGTCGGAACATGTGAGGCCAATAGATTAAGGAGGTCAGCCGTCGGTACGTCTGGTAAGCCCTGGTGTGTCCCCCGATGGGTGAAGCATGGAACTCGGCCAACAACAGAGGAATGCTCGGGGAGGAGGGGACAAGTACGAGGCGGTCCTTGAAGAGTAGGCGGTTGTCGACCAAGGAGTACGGTGGGTGAGCTGCGGCGTCTGTGAGGAGTGTTATATATATCCCGTTGAGCGTCGGGTCGGCTTCTACTTCCGGTTGGAGGGTATCTGCATCCTCCTAGACCGGGAGGGAGATGAAAGAAAATTATGAATCGTCCCGTTGTCCATCATGATGACAATGCGGCGGTCGCGTAACTTGCTCAGCAGCTTCATGGTTTGGGGGCCTAAAATGTCGCCCACGGAAAAGCATGGAAGCTCCAAATGTTAAAGGCCTGCATCAGCGGCGGCCTCTGTGGTGTCCTCCGCCGTGATCTCGAGGTATTCAAATCTGCCAAAGTAATCTCTGGCTCGAAGTCGCCGATGATGGTGTGGAATTCCTTGACCGCGCAGACGTGGGTAGGGGAGTAGGGTTGACGGCAGCATGAAGTTGGACTGGCGGAGCCACCGGTCCCAGTGGAGAGCGGAGCCGTCGAGTCCCACAACGGCGGTAGAGACCTTGTCCTGTTCGGGTGTGTGGTGGAGATCAAAGTATTGTTCCGCTTTGGTAATCCACCCAATCAGATCAACTTCGGTGGAGGTGGGGAGGTCCAAGGAAAGGGCAGGGCGGCCAGGTGGACAAGGGTGTGTGGCGTCCCCGACGCGCGGAAGTGGTGACGCCCCTAGGATAGACGTGTCGGTGTCCGAGCACGCGGATCCGCTGGCGAAAGATGCAGCGGAAGGTTGTAAAGCATCAAGTTTTGTGTGGATGGCAAGCAAGGAGGCTTGCAAGGAGGCAACGATGGACTCCTGAATGCTGACACTACGTAGGAGAGCCTCGTTGGCGTCCTCCGATGGGGCCTCAGCCGTGGACCGGGTGGTCGGTGTCATGGCCACGGGGATGAAGGGCAGCAACAACGGCTCGGCGCAGGCTGTACTGGTGTTGAATGGCGGCAACGGCTTGTGCGGCGCGGTAGAGGCACGACACGGCACGACGGTGACAGGGAAGGGCGCGGAAGGGCATTACGGCCTAGCATAGTGCAGCAAAGGGCGGTGCGGAACGCAGACGGGCGGCGCGGGTTGATGTGAATCGCGGCGATGTGGGCGGCATGATGCGGGTCAATGCGGACGGACGGGTTTGGCTCTCTGGCGACTGACGGAGGGTGGAAATGGCAGGTCGAACTAGTTTGGTACGAACTCGGGGAGGGGGCGAGAAGTTCGGCCGACAAGGGAGGAGGAGAACAGGAGAGGAGGGAAAGAGATAAAGAGGAAGAGAGGAGGGATTAGGGTTTGGAGGAGAAAGAGAAAACACACATTCATTCTCAGAATGAAAATAATACAGGGCTTACGCGTCCTCTTATAACGATGAGGAGCGAATACAAAAAAAAAATTGAAATTAGGAAATACCGAAATACTTAAAATGTCTCAAGCAAATAAAGTAACAAATAACATCTTAAGCAAACGAAGCTACCAATAAATTATTAATTATCTTCCGCGGGAATTGTGGGGCCATCTGATATACGCGTCCGATGCGTGTAAACTTTCCAAGTAGGCTTGTCGTCGTGTAGCTCCGTAAAAAAGGATCAGCTATAAATCACTCTACGCTTGTAAAAATGATGGAAACTTAGTCAGGTATAAAGTCGTCAAAAAAGAAACTAAACATACAGTAAGTAAAGTATGAAGTCAAGTTTATGAAAATTTTTATAACCGACTAGATACCAAAGATAAAGAACGTAACATATATAAAGTAACTCGACCTGCAGAAAGAAAAACAAAAGATCTAAGTCAAGTAAAATGCATAAAAAATGAGACATAGTTTTGACGGATAATGTAGATATTAAAGAGCGGTGGAAAAATACTTGTATCAACTCTATAATAAAATAAAAGACAATGAATTGAATTTAGAAGAGTTATGTAAATCAGAGTAGTATAAGAACAAAACGTTTTATCGTAAAATTCAAGTATCAGAGGTAAAAGATGTTCTAAATAAGATGAAAAATAGAAAGACGGTTAGGTCAGACGATATATCCATCGAAGTATGAAAATGTCTAGAAAAGGAAGGAATTTTGTGTCTTACATGTTTTTCAATAAGATACTGAAGTCAAAGATGATGTCAGACCAATGGAGAGAAAGCATCTCGATACCTTAATATAAGAATAAAGGATGTTAGATTTTGAGCTCAGCGGTCTCGCGGTTGGTCGGGTGGATTGGTGCTTAGCGGTCTGGCGGTTTGATCAGGCGACCTGGTGTTTGGTGGTCTCGCGGATAGATCAGATAGCTTGGTGTTTGGCGGTCTGGAAGCTTGAACCATGCAGACTGAAGGGTTGGTCGTCTTACATCTTAAGTCCAAGCGGACTGGCAGATTGATTATTGCGGACTGCCTTTAGCGGTCTGGTCAGAAATCTAACCAGCATGGGGTTGTTCAATCCTATCGCGGGTTTAGCGGATAAGAGATTCTAGTCGCAGCGGATAGAGAACGCGGTCTGAGTAGCTGAAGCTGTGGTTAGAGGCAGAGCTGAAGCTGCGGGTAGAGGCAGAGCTAAAGCTGCGGGTACAGGTTGTTATTGTGGCCTATTGATCAAGGGAGCTGAGTACTAGAAGCTCGGCGAACTTATGCATCTATCTGTTTGTATTGGGCGGACTACTGATCAGGTCGGCAGCGGGCTATGTAGAGACCGTCGAATACTCCCGTGGAGCGGACAGTCTGTCTAACCGCTCCAGTTGTAGCTGTCTGAAAAATTTTTAACCGTCTATCCGCCTGTTATAATTTAGTCTCACATCATCTGTTGTTTTTTTTCTTCTTTTTCTCCCTATAAATAGGAAGTCATACTCTTGTAATTTATCTTTTTATGGAATGCAAATCTTATTATTTAGATTTTTTTCATATAGTATCAGAGCTAGAGCTCACCCGATCCTTGTGATTTCCGGTTTTCTAACCGCCCGCTTTGCTCATCTGTGTTCTTTTCGGATTCCGGTTTTCTAACCGCCCGCCTTCTGCGGTTTCTCCTGTTCCTCTAGTTTCTGCCCTTGCGTGTAGCCCGTCTTCTCTTCTGTCTGCGGATTTGTTCGCGTCGTTTGCCATGTCTCTTACCAGTTTCTTGCCGCACCCTCTACGACTTCTCTTTAACCACAGTTTCCTTCATCGCGGTTGTTTAGCCGCACCCTCCCTCCCTTCCCTTAACCGTGCGGATTTAGCCGCAGTTTCCCTCCCTTCCCTTAATTGCGTGGCTTCTCTTGTTTAATTGCGTGGCTTCTCTTGTTTAATTGCGCAGCTTCTCTTTTTTAACCGTGCGGCTTGCCTCGTCTTTCTATAGAGCCTCTGGCTTTTTCTTCTTCTTCTATATCCACGTTCCTTGCCACCTCTTCGGGACGTGCTCATATGGCTACTGAGCATAAGTGGCTTGTTGATTCTGGAGCTTCCATGCATATGACGGGCAATTTCCTTCTCTTCTCTCATTTGGACAAATATAACTGATTACCTACGATTTTAATTGCAGATGGTTCTCCGTCTTCTATCTGTGGGTCTGGCAGTGTTCAAATCACTCAATCTCTCGAACTTGAGGAAACTCTCCATGTTCTCACTTTTTCGTGTAATTTACTTTTTATTTATGCACTCTGCAAATAGCTAAATTGCATGGTTACCTTTACGACCAAAACTTATGAGTTTCAAATTCCTCACTCCAAGGAGATACTTGCTTCTAGAACTGAAAGTGGTTGCCTTTTCTTCCTTGACAATGTCACTGCTCACTCTGCTTCTACTTCTCTTCTGCAATGGAATTTTCGTCTTGCTCATCCTCCTCGTCTGATCTAACAACTCCTATTGGATTTGCCCAAGGAGGATTCCTCTTTGAACTGTGAGGTCTGCCAACTTGGCAAGCATCATCGTTCTTCCTTTCCCGCAAGACAAGGGCGTAGTTCTTCTCGTCCTTTTGAACTTTGAAAGAAATTGTACCTAATCACCTAGAGGGGGGGTGAATAGGTGACTAAATCTTTTTTAAACTTTTTAGGCAGATTGCAGAATATATCACAGATTTATAACTAATTCTTCACAGCAATTAATCAGCAATCACAGAATACACAAGCACACAGTGAACACACAGATTTATAGTAGTTCCCCAAGTTTTGGGTACATCCACTTTCCCCCTTCGCCTATCTAGTAGTGTACTAGATTCGGCCAAACTCCTCCACTATCTCAGATCCTCAGATCTTACACTCAGAACCCCAAACAGGTTCCTACAGCTCAAGCTCAAGGCCCTACAACTCAGTCTTCTCCAAAGACCTACACTCAGCTTCTTCACAAAGCCTACACTCAGCCACAACAGGTCTACACTCAGAGAAATAGATCTCCTACACTCAGGCACACAGACCATACCACTCAGCCTTTATAATTGCAGGCTTACAACTCAGATCCCTAAGGATCCTACAAGAATAAAGAATACAAAGAATATACCTACAACTCAGAGAAAAGAGAGAAGAGTTGATAGGTTCTTGATAAGTTCTTGGAAGAACTCTGCTGAGATCAACCTCACTTGGCTTTCTTCAAAACTTCTTGAATGTAGAACACAATAGGATTGATTCTCTGCAGCTGATCTTCAATCACTGCAACTTAAGATTCAGAACTAGGTCTGAACCCTTCTTCATAGCCTAGTTCCAACGGCTGTCTTCTTGGAAGGAGCTCTCTCTCTCCAACTTCTTATATCTTCACTTGATTCTTCAATGAATAGCTAGATCTTCTTTTCTTTTTCAATCTCTTAATTCATCTCTTTCTGTTGATAGTATAAGCCTATATACAGGTCTTCTTCATGGTGACCGGCTGATCCGGTTCCTAACAGCTTTCTAACAACTCTGACAGTTGCAGTAGACCGGCTGGAATGACAGCTGTCAAGTCATCCAGTCAGTTTTTGAAATATCTGTAACTGTCTGAAAGTGTCGAGACAGTCTGTCTTTAAGTGTCGACACTTATAGACTAAGTGTCGACACAAGTAGACTAAGTGTCGACACTTGCCTTCAAGGTGTCGACACAACTCCTTGTGTTGTAGATTTTACTTCTCGACACAGCTTCTTCATCATGTGTCGACACTGATATTGTGTGTCGACACAACTCCTTGTTCTTCAGTACTTAGTTGAATTCTTGTAAGTGTCGACACAACTCCTTTGTGTCGACACATCTTCTTGTGTTGATACTTGTTCAGTGTCGACACTTCTTCTTGGTGTCGACACATGCTTTCTGTGTTGATACTTTCTGAGTGTCGACACTTCTCCTTGTGTCGACACATTCTTGTTCTGTTGAGACTTTTGCTGAGTGTCGACATATCTCCTTTGTGTCGACACTTGTACTTAGAATTTTGTTGGACTTTGCTAAGTGTCGACACAGCCTCCTAGTGTCGATACTTGTCTTCTGTATTGAGTCTTCTGCTGAGTGTCGATACATTCTTTCTTGTGTCGACACTTTCTTCAAGTGCTGAGTCTTCTGCTGTGTGTCGACACATTCCTCATTATGTCGACACTTATACTTAGACTCTGCCGAAATTTGCTGAGTGTCGACACAACCTCTAAGTGTCGACACTTTCTGGTGTAGACAAAGTTCCTCTGGGTGTCGACACTACTGTTAAGTGTCGACACTGCTTCTCTGGACTTCTCTTCACTGAGTGTCGACACAAACTGTATGTGTCGACACTTTCTGTCTGGTGTCGACTCTGCATTCCTGGTGTTGACACAATTACTCCAAGTGTCGACACTGCTTGTCTGGGTGTCGACACTGCTTGTCTGGGTGTCGACACAAGTACTCCAAGTGTCGACACTGCTTCTCTGGGTGTCGACATAAGTCTTCTTAAGTGTCGACACTTTCCTTCTAGGTGTCGACACATGGACTTAGAAACTTTTCAGCTTTCCCTGCAAATACTTAACCTGCACAAGGTAACTCAAAATACATCAAATACATTTTGATGTATATCATTGAGTAGGGTGAGGCTTTTTCAAATCAGGTACATTTATTCCAATGTACCCAACAAACTTGTTCATTCAAATGTTTGGGGTCCTGCTCTGGTTACATTTGTTGATGATTTTTCTCGTTGTACCTGACTGTATCTCTTACGAGAACGTTTTGAACTTTATTCTGTGTTTACGACCTTTTATAACGAGATCCAAACTCAATTTGATGTTTCTATTAAAGTTTTTCGAACTAATAATTTTCGAGAATATCTTGATTACTAATTTTCAGATTTTTGCATGCATTGGGACATAGTTCATCAAACTAGTTGTCCCTACACCTCTCAGTAAAATGGTGTTGCTGAGCGCAAAAATCGAAATCTCCTGGATAATACTCGCACAGTTCTCACTCAGATGTATGTTCTCAGATCGTATTGGGGACATGTTGTGCTTCATTCTTGCTATCCCATCAACTGTATTCCCTCGTATATTCTTCATGGTGACACCCTATTCTCTGTTTTATATCCAGGAACTTCACCTTTTTCTTTACCTCTTCGTGTGTTTGGATGTACAACATTTGTGCATTCTCCTTCTCCTGTCATGACAAGTTTTCACCTCGCTTCGCCAAGTGTGCCTTTCTGGGCTACTGTCCGACCCAAAAGGGGTATCGGAGTTTTGATCCCTTGCTCAGAAACAGTTTGTTTCTACTGATGTTATCTTTTTTGAAGATATACCTTATTTTATCGAGCTTCTAATCTCTCACCATCTGATGATTCATCATCTCTTTCTATTGCTTTCTCTCCTTCACCTGTCTTTATTCCACCTTCAACGTCATTATCCCCTATTTTTGTACCAGAGCCTCTATCTTCTGATTCTTCATTGCCTTTGGAGTCGTTGCTGACAGTTCCCGGGTCAGTAATCTCTCTGGAGGATGGATCTACTATAGAAGACAAGTCGGATCTTGGCCTTCATATTGCTCTACTGAAGGGGGTTAGGACTCTGGGAGCCGACGGTTCACATATCCTCAATTTGATAATATCAATTCTCATGTTGTATTTGATCACATCTTGTGTCTGGTAGAGTGTGCAGTTTTACAGGTCCAAGCGAAGCAAGCAAGCAAGCTCTCATCTGGCACCTACCGCCGAGCGGTAGCAGTTACCGCCGGGCAGTAGCCTGAATTTAATAGACATGGCGCTCGGGTTGCTACCGCGCCGCGCTAGTCCTACCGTCCGTGCTAGTCCTACCTCCAGCGCTAGCCTGAGGATTTAATTCAGCCAGACGCTCAGGATGCTACCGCGCAAGCATTAACTTCTTACCGAGCCGCGCTAGCCCAATCAACGATCGTCGAGATGGATTCATCGAGACGGCTGGACTACCGCAAAGTGATACCTTTCTACTGTGCCGCGCTAGCACGAAAAAGAGAAAAATATTTGTTTTGAATATTTTTCCAAATTTACAGGACAGCTGTCAGCATCAAGCGCGTGAACCTACCGTCGGGCGCTAGTCTTACCGCTGGCGGTAGCCTGTTTTTACAAAGACGTATAAAAGGCGCCTCATTTTCTGAATTTCTGGTCAAGACGAATAGAGACTCAGATCTGCCATTCATAGGGTTAGGTAGCCGCCTTTGTGCTCCAACCGCCTCCCTCCCGTTCGCGCATGAAGAACTCCAGAGAGCCAAAGACATCAACGACTACGGAGAGTTGATCGGTTGCATCCACACGAAGATCTCAAGCACTGGTCACGTATCGCTCAACGGGCAAATCGTCTTGAGGGAGATTCAAATTTTAATCTTTCATTCTTGTTGTACCTTTTCTCGTTTCTCTATTCTTGTGGTGAGGAAAATCAGCCGGTAGAGGTCGTCGGAATCCGGGGAGGATTCCGTGAGAAATCATCCCAGGGAAGGGACGTCTAGATAAGGTGATCTCGCGGGGCTCTAGGACACTTTCTTCCGCGAAGGTGAAAAGCCGGCTCGAAGACCTTTCTTGGAGGGAAAGGGAGAGAGTCAACCGGTCCAGGTAATTGGTCGGTATAGAAAACCAAAAAGTGTTTCTTCCTTCACAGCCTCCGATCTTCAGCGTCATGAGGATCAAGTTTTTGTAATTGATAAAAATAGTTGTTGATTCAGTTTTAATAAAATTCATTTCATGTTTCTATTTATTGCTTATAGCATTGTGATTTTAGCCGGTGATTCACTAAAGGGTGCATAGATCTCCAAGGAGGAACTTGCCCAGAAAAACAAGGTCTGTGACCGACCGCCGCGCGTTAGCAACCTAATGTCCCGCGGTAGCTCCAGCACTTGTTTTTCTGGACTAAAATATTTTGAATTTTTATTTAAGCGTAAAACCTTATTCACTCCCCCCCCCCTCTAAGGTTGCCAATTATATCCAACAAGGACGTGTACTAAACATTCCATTCATGATGTGGTTTCCTATGCTCGTCTATCCCAAGATAGAAGGAAGTTTGTCATTGCTCTCTCGACAAATATTGTCCTGGTAAATTATCAGGAGGACCTTTCTATTCCGCATTAGAAAATGGCAATGGATGAAGAAATGAAGATCTTAACAGAAAAGGGTACTTGGACTCTTGTCCCAACTCCTCTGTGTATGGATGTGGTTGGATGTTGGTGGGACTTTGTCATCAGATTTCATCCTAATAACACTATTGACCAATAAGGCTAGGTTTGTTGGCAAAGGCTTTACTCAGACTTATGGTGTGGACTTTTTGATACTTTCTCCCCAATTGCTCACATCACCATTATTCGTATCTTTTTCTCTGTAGCAGTCAATAAAGGTTGGGAGATGTATCAGTTAGATGTGAATAATGTCTTCCTGTATAGTGATCTAAAAGAGGTAGTTTACATGGAACAACCTCCTGTGCATGTTGCTTGGGGGGGGGAGGGGGGCTCAAGTATGCAAGTTACGGAAGACAATTTATGGTCTAAAGCAAAGCCCACAGATCTGGTTCGACAAGTTCAGCAAGGTTGTTTCTCTTGTTGGCTTCACTCGGGCTCCTGCTGATTATTCTTTTTTTGTTCGCAAGACTACTAAGGGGCTCATGATTCTGGCTGTCTATGTGGATGATATTCTTCTTACTGTGATGATAAGAAAGGAGATAATCTAGTAAAGAGGCATTATCGACAACATTTTGTTACTAAGGATATGAGCTCTTCTAAGTATTTTTTGGGAATAAAAATCTTACAGAAACAACACTCTATGTTGCTTTTACAACAAAAGTATGCATTAGATTTTTTGAAAGAAACTGGTCTTCTTGGGGCAAGACTTGTTCACTGTCCTATAGTTATTAGTGATGACAAGAGTTGGACGGATGATTCTCCTCTTATTTCAGATAGTACTATGTACAGACGACACGTGAGAAAACTGATCTATCTGACTGTCACCAGACCTGACATTTGTTATGTTGTAGGGAAGATCAGTCAGTTTATGCAAGCACCCAAAAAATGTCAGCTTCGTTAAACCTTAAAAATTATGGAGTATGTAAAAGGGTCTTCAGGGAATGGGTTATTGTTTCGAAAACATAATCACCTAAAGTTAGAAGCATATTCTGATGCTAGCTATGCTGACAATAAAGAAGATAGAAAGTCTACTTCTGGTTTTTGCACATTTGTGAGAGGAAATGTTTTCAGCTGGAAAAACAAGAAATAGTCTATTGTGTCACGATCAAGCGTCGAGGCTAAATAACGAGTATAATATCGACCGCTTGCGAGTTGTTGCTTGACTTGGGAGACGTATATGACCATCATTTATCCATGTTTTGTGACAACTAGACTGATATACATATATCGAAGAATCCAGTGTTTCGTGAAAGGACAAAAACATTGAGGTTGACTGTCATGTGTACTCTATTCATCATTTCTGGCAAGGAGCTTGCAGACATATTTTTATCAAACCAGTGTTTGCTTCTCTTTTAGATGTCTGTGACAATCTGAGCATGGTTGATATATATGCTCCAGCTTGAAGGGGAGTATTAGATTTTGAGCTCAGCGGTCTGGCGGTTTGGTCGGGTATATTGGTGCTTAGTGGTCTGGCGGTTTGATCAGGCGACCTGGTGTTTGGCAGTCTGCCGGATAGATCGGAAGGCCTGATGTTTGGCGGTCTGGCAGCTTTAACCAGACGGACTGAAGGGTTGGTGGTCTTACAGCTTAAGTCCAAGCAGACTGGCGGATTGATTATTGCAGACTGCCTTTGGCGGTCTGGTCAGAGATCTAGCCAGCCTGGGGCTGTTCAATCTTGTTGAGGGTTTAGCGGACAGGGGATTCTTGTCGCAGCGAATAGAGACCGCAGTTTAAGGAGCAGCTGAAGCTGCGATTAGAGGCAGAGCTGAAGCTGCTGGTAGAGGCTATTGTTGTGGCCTGTTGAACAAGCGAGGTGAGTACCAGAAGCTCGACGGACTTATGCATCTATCCGCTAGTATTGGGAGGACTGCTGATCAGGTCGGCAGCAGGCTATGTGGAGACCGTCGAATACTCTTGTGGAGCGAACAGTCTGTCTAACCGCTCCAGTTGTAGCAGTCTGAAAATCTTTCACCGCATATCCGTCTGTTGTGATTTAGTCACATATCGTCTGTTGTATTTTTTTCTGCTTTTTTCCTCCCTATAAATAGGGAGTCATACTCTTATAATTTATCTTTTTGTGCAATACAAAACTTGTATTTAAATTTTCTCATAAAGGAGATATACAAAATTGTGTTAATTATAGAGAAATTAAATTGATAAGTCATACCATGAAACTATGGGAACGAGTAATAGAAAGAAGAGTAAGACGGGAGACAAACATCTTGTAGAATCAATTTGGAGTCATGCCAGGGAGGTCGACCATGGAAGCTATACATCTTTTGAGGAGACTCATTGCCAACTATCAAGAAAGAAAACAAGATTTGCATATGTTGTTTATTGATCTTGAGAGGCTTATGATAGTTCCAAGAGAGATCTTATGGGGAGTCTTATAAAAGAAATGTGTAAATGTTTCATATATTGACATAATCAAAGATATGTATACAAATTCAGTAACAAGGGTGAATACATCTGGAGGATTAACACAGGAATTCCCTATCACTGATGGCTTACATCAAGGTTCAACTTTAGGGCAAGTCTGATACCTAGCACAAACACATAAAGCCTAGATGAGCTCACAAAACATATCCAACAAGCAATACCTTGGTGTCTTGTTTTCGGATGATATTATTTTGGTTGATGAGACGCGCGAGGGTATAAACACAAAACTTGAATCTTGTCGAGATACTTTAAAAAAGAAAGGTTTTAGGTTGAGTATGGCAAAGACGGAGTATATGGAGCTTAAATTTAGCAGTACAAGAAGGACGGATGACTTCGTTATTAAGTTGTGTGATCAAGATATTTACCGTATTGAGTATTTTAAATATCTTTGATCGATAGTTCAAAAGGACGGAGGTATTGATAAAATGTAACACATAGAATCCAAATTGGTTGGTTGAAGTGGAGAGGCACGCCAGGGATCTTATGTGATCGTAAAGTACCACTAAAACTAAAGGGCAAGTTTTACCGTACTACAATTAGACCCGGTATGCTCTATGGTTCTGAGTGTTGGGCAGTGAATTGTGTACATGAACAAAACAATGGGAGTTACAGAGATGAAAAAGCTTAGGTAGATGTGTGGACACACGAGATTGGATAAATTAGGAATGAATGTATTAGGGATAAGACAGGAGTAGCACCAATTATAGAGAAGATGCGAGAAGCTCGTCTAAGATGGTTTGGACACGTACAAAGGAGAGCATTAGAAGCACCTGTTAGGCATTGTAAGAGTCTAATCACTAGGCATGTTACACGAGGGAGGGGTAGACCAATAAAAACATGGAATGAAAATACTAAAACTATAAGGAAAGACATGATGTACTTGGGCATTAGTGAGATTATGACAAAAGATATGGTGGGATAAAGGATCCATATAGCCGACCCCGCAATAGTGGGATAAAGGCTTGAGTGTTGTATATTTTGCTTAAATAACCTTTAATTGACTTCTTTTCGCAATTTAGGTTGCTTTGGACTGCAATTATCAAATTGGAGCTCACTAAAAAAAATTTGACACTTTTTGGAAGATTTTTGAAAATCTTAAAAGTTACACGCCCTGGTCACGGGCATGACCAAGGAGCGTGACTAAACCTGTGCACCATGCTCTTTCTCTAGCACACCAGACAAGATGTCATGTCAGATTAAAATTACACGCCCCTGTCATGCTCATGCAGGGGGCGTGTCCAGCAGACCAAGGGGAGTGGCCAAGCATTCAATCCATCCGTTCGTGCTGGCGTGATGTTTCAACAAACACGCCCTGGTCACCGGTGTGACCAGGAGCGTGACTCCTTCCCAAACCGACGGATTAACTACAGATCGTGTCGTTTCTCGTCATTTTCCAGACTCGGTTAAGACACGCCCTAGGTCACGAGCGTGACCTAGGGACGTGACCCGCTTGTTAATGCATTTTGGCGGTTTTTCTCCTAACGTTTCCCATATTTTAATGGTGGCAGTTCTGTGTTAGACACGCCCCTGTCACGGGCATGACCTGGGGGCATGACTCTCCAGTTAAAGATTCTATAAATTCAAGCAATGTTCTTGAGCTGAGTAGAGAGATTTTAGGGCTGAATTACTGTAATTCTGGTTTGTTTTAGCTGTACTTTAATTTCTAATTGTTATTGCAGCTCATGTATTTCCATTCCTAGTGTAAATATATTTCAATTCAAGATTTGTTATATTTAGTAATCATGTCTCTCCCCACCTTTATGTGTAATTTCCTCATCATGATGAGTAGCTAAATTTTTATTAGTGCTTGATTATGATGAACTTTGAAATGAAATAAACTTTACTTGTTTTTAAATAAATTAGTAAGTTCTCTACTTTAAGACACTTTGATTAATTTTGCTTCGATTTCTTATGTCGTGACTACCTTTTTACGATCAAAGATATGTGTTCTAGTTTACCGAAAGGTTGTAGATGCGAGAAGATCATTCAAGGATAAAAGGATCGTGAATATGTTTTCAAACTATGATTTGTATTCTAGTTTACCGAGAGGTTGTGAATACGAGTATATCACTCAAAGATAAAAGAAGTTGCATGTAATTCTCGAGAAAGAATGACATAAATCTTCCAGATTAGGGTCAAACCCAATAGTGAGGTTCACCGTCTAAAGCATGCAAAAGGGCTTCGACTGATCGAGTGGTCTTAATCGATCAAACTAAGGTTAGTTGATAGCGTATTCTCGAGAGAGATGTCTTCATAATTTAGGAACCTCCACGATCGAAGTTGATTATTTTGTGAGTTTGCGGTTTAATCGTTCATTAAAGTTTATTTTATTCAAAGAGATTATAAATCAAGTGATAGTCTTAAACACAACGTATTTCTCTTAATATTTTAATCGCACTTCTTCTTAGTTTTACAAATCAACTACTTTTTGTTAGATAAAATAATAGCTCTTCTGTATGAGTACAAGTACTCGACAGAACCGTGGAATACGTCACTTGATTATATATTCCAAATGATAGGTGCACTTACCTTATTGGGTAACGCTCTAGCAAAAGTCGGAACTATAGTTTTAGCCCATCACCGTGATATTTGCTCTTAAACTTTGGCGGTATTATTTATATGACGTAAAGGTTGACATCTTTACGAACCATAAGAGTCTTAAGTATATATTAAATCAAAAGGATTTGAATATGCGACAAAGGAGATGCATGGAGTTTTTGGGGACTATACCTTCGAAATTCATTATACTCCCGGAAAGGGAAACGTAGTCGCTGATGCGTTAAGTCGCAGAGCTCCAGCACAGGCAAATTGGATTCAGATGCATGATGAGCGTCTAATTCGTGACTTGGAGGGCTTAAAGATCTCTTGTGTTGATAAGAGAGCAAGCGCAAATGCATGTTTGAACTGTACAGAGGTGCAATATGACCTTGTGGACAGAATTCAAAAGGCGTTAGAGCTTGATGAAAACATGAAGCGCTATGTGGCAGAGACTGTGGATGGATCTAATGCCGAGTTTTCTTTTGAAGATGGTCTTTTGTGGAAATAGAGTAGGTTGTCCATCCCAAATGTTGGCAAACTACAGGAGGAGTTGATGTACGATATACATTTTACCAAGTACTCGATCTACTCGGGTTACACAAAAATGTTCATGGATATGAAAAAGTTGTTTTGGTGACTGTGTTTGAAGAAATACAGTTCTCTATGTGGTGAAGTGTCATACTTGCACACTACTGAAGGCAGAATATTAGAAGTCTGGTGGATTCCTGAAATCATTGCTCATTCTGAAATGAAAGTTTGACGATATTTCAATGAATCTCGTGCAAGTTTTACCGAGATCGCAACAGAGAAACGATGTAATTTGGGTGATCGTAGACCATTTGACGAAAGTGGCGCACTTCATTTCAAACCGGAGGGACGATCCAGTAGAAAGTTGGCAAAACTCTAGGTAGATAACATAGTACAATTGCACTGTGTGGCCCGTAGCATCGCAAGTGACTGCGATGGGTGTTTCACTTCGAATGATTGGAGGTACATCCACCAACTATTGGGTACCAAGCTAAAGTTTAGCGCAGCTTTTCATCCTCAAACGGATGGTTAGACCGAAAGGACCAATAGGACCATGGAGGATATGTTTTGTATGTGTGTCTTGGATTTTAAAAAGAAGTGGGAGGATCATCTCTATATAATTGAGTTTGGTTACAACAATAGTTACCAAGCGAGTATTAAAATGGCACCCTTTGAAGTCATTTATGGCAAAAATTGTCATACTCCCTAAGCTTGGGCAGAAACTGGTGAAACGAGATTGTATAAGCAAAAAGATGTCGAAAATACAAATTTGACAATTCAAACGATCCAGGAGAGATTGATGATTGCTCAGTATAGGCAAGCGAAATACTACAACAAGTACAGAAATATCGAGTTTGTTGTTAGCAACTGGGTTTATTTAAAGATTTAGTCATTCAAGGGTGTATCAAGGATTCGACGCTTGAAAAAGCCGAGTCCGAGATAGCTTGAACCGTTTGACATCGTGAAACGTGTTGGTGAAGCTGCCTATTGATTTGCTCTTTCGACAGAGTTAAGCGGTTTGCACGATGTATTTCATATATCGGTGTTGAACAAGGCTGTGCAAGAGCCTACTCAAGTTATTATGGCTGGTAAAGTGTCAGTCGATGGTGGGTTAAAGATAATGTTCAGGCCTATTCGCATCAAGGACACTGAAGTCAAGTAATTGCGGAATAAAATGATCCGAATGGTCAAGGTCCGCTAGGATAATTGCGGTCGCGAAGAAATTTCATGCGAGCGCGAGCAAACCATGTTGGAGGAGTTACCCGAGCTATTCCGCTAAGGTACAAATTGCAGTTTGTGCTTTTAAATTGTTTTCCTTGTTTGGAAATTTCGAGACGAAATTTTTTAAAGGGAAGGAGAGTTGCAACACTCCAGATTTCTCCTCATTAAAAAATGATGCAGTCAACAAGCCGATGCAGCCGACAAAAGCATGCAGTCGATAAGTCGATGCAGTCGATAAAATGATGAAGTCAATGCAGTCAATGCAATCAACAAAATAATGCAGCTGGTGCAGTCGATAAAGTCATTCGATGCATTCGCCACAGTGAACTAAGCGCCAGCAATGCGTACCATTGTTGGTTGGTTGTTAAGCGGTCAGGCGGTTTATTAAGCGCTATTATTAAGTGGTCGCCGCCTAGAAATTCATTAACTAAAAATAGTGCATCGGCAAGGCAGATAAGCTTTTGATATAAATTTTATTAAATAAAATCATGATCGTCCGTTGTTATTTGGAATTCAAATCAGGTGGTTGGGATTTATCCCGAACCACTTAAGTTGGAGGAAGGCGGAAGAGAAGAAATTCTCATAATTCCTTTTTATTACTCTCTTTAAGTGACCAAAAGAGGACTTAGGAAGTAGAAGGATTCGTCCAGCCTAAGAGGAGATTTCAAGCCCGGATTTGTAAGCCAAAGGTAGATCCGCGGAGAGAAAAGCGTTGCGAGTATTTTCATCCGAATCAACTGCTCGTTCATGGCACCAAAGCGATCGTCAAGGCTAACAATTCTCCTTCTAAATATTTGGACATGCTAGTCCTTTTGTTATGACATAATTGAGTGGAAGTTTCGACTAATTAGTGGAATATGAGTCTTCTAACGAGTCGATATGGATTATCCTCAATTGAAAATTGCATATAGAGTCTGGATTATCGTACGAACATAGGTTTGTTGTGTGAAGCACAACAACGACAAGTTGATCTGGATTCGTGATATTTAATTTTGTGTGCCGGAGAAGACATCGTAGAAAATTGTATGTTGTTTCGGGTTCTGGGTGATGCAGGGTGCTGCAAGAAGTACTGGAGGCCAACTCCAGGAAATACCCGAGATTGTGACAGAATTGTAGTTCTGTTGATATTGCCTGGCGATAGTGGCTATCGCTGGCAATAGCTCCCAGTGAGCAATAGTTGTGTCTGTAAAGCCTAAGTCCTGGTGACTAAGTGTGTAGCGTCGAAAGCTAAAGGGTTTGTCGTGTCAAGCTTAGGTGGCCTTGTGTGTCGACCGTAAGAGATAACATTGGTTATTGTATTAATGGGTCGAGGTGAAGCCGTATCAGCATCGTGACAGTGTGATTTCGATGATTTGAGCACCGGCAAAGCTGATCCAAACCGGTCACATGCTAGTCAGTAAAGAGGTAACTCACTGGTGCACTGTTTGGTCTTGGGGGAGTATGTAAGGCATTGTGGCCTTGATGGAAAAATCTCAATAATCTTCCAAGTGAATGCTACTTAAGACGGAGGTGGGACTCGGGGAGTACACCGAAATTGTGTCATGAGTGCACGAAATGTATGGTTGTGTGTGTCATAGTTTGTGGTGATTGTGCAATTATATGTCGTTATACTGCTTGCTTGCAGGGAAGTAGTACTACCGAATCGAGAATGGGGTGGGGTCGTTATAATTGTGGTCAGTTAAAGCTGACATGTGTATTGTTTTGTCACGTCTTTGTGGAATGTACTTGTGCAGGTGTTGGCGAGCCGAGCGGGAAATAACAGGCTTAAGTCCTTTTGTTGTGTTGTCACTCGAAGGCCCAAGTGCTGTGTTTACTGTTTTCATGTGTTACCGGTCTGCATGTCAATGTATGAAACGCATGTGATTGTGTAAACACTCCAAATAGTTTGTAAGGCCTTAAGACTAAATATTTGTGCATGTACCTTCATTCCTGCTATTATATATAGTGGACATTGTTGTTTGTGGGTTATTGTTATTCAACTATTTCCGCTAGTTTTTGGCTCTGTATTAGGTTATGTGGATGTTTGGTTTCATTTCGTAACTCCGTAGTATGTTTAATATGATGTTATATTATTTGTGACGGGCAGAGTGTTATATTATTCGTGACGGGCAGAGTGTTATATTATTCGTGACGGGCAGCGTGTTACATAGTGTGAAATTAAATCAAGCATGCAAATAAGTTAGGTTTTCCTCCGATGGGAGGATAATTAATATGTGCGGTGAATATATCTTAAAAATCATAATTAATCTCAAAAACTATAATAGCATAATAAATCTTGTAGAATCATATAGGTGAGCAAGTTTGTCCAACAATAATGAAGAATCATGAAACGAAAAAACAAACACTCACAAATTAGGAGTCATAGGCGTAGGAGAAGAAATCCAATAATCAAAGTTGTCATGGCTAACCGGAGTGATGGAGAACACTATTGAAGACCATCAGAAGGGATAATGGACTATTTGTTGACAGCTTTGGTACAGGGGGGGAAGGGGTTGTATTAAACCTTCGGTGGGGGAGAAGGGATAGAACATGTGTGGGACAGTAAATGGGCGGTCAGGACTTGAATTAGACTTAGACGGGTCGGTTGGGATGGGAGAAGGGGAATTGGTCGGCCGAGGGAATTTGTGGGGGCTGGAGGTGGCAAGGTTGTTGTTTAGTGGGAAACGAGAGACTACTGGGTTGCAATGTGGTGCTAAGAGATTGAAGGGAGGTGCGTACAAGGGTAAAGTGTAGGGAAATAGAGGAAGGTTTTTTTGGGAGGGATTTAGAGCAGATGGTTGCTACTAGAAGGATCTTGTAGTGGGAGGCTAAGTCTTTGGGAGAAGGGGAAGTGGCGGACAGAAAGCAGAAACAGGAGAACAAGATAACATACAAAGAAATCAACACTTTGGGGTTTCATGAAGTCGGCACCGCAAGATATCTCCAGATTCCAGGGAAGAATATCTCCAAAATCTACAAACACCGTCAAACAGTCCCCCTTCTCTTATTTATAATAAAACAGGACTAGGACAACAATCATGGGTGACTATGATTGACCGTTGACGATAGTTGTCTGATCACGCTCAATCAAATAAGAAAATAAATAGAAATATGAAAATGTCACTCCAGACACAACCAGAGGCTTGCATCATCCATCGAAAGACACCAGGCATGTGACAAATCAACCCCGAACAGTCCCAAAACATGTATTCCAAAAGGCCTTATCGATCTCCAACAGGAGGTCCAAATTGATACAAAGTAAAAAGAATTTTAAAAAGATTTGTTTTCTTATAAACCATTCAACATCACTTTAGAAAATAAAAAATCACTCATTTTGATGCTCATTAACTACTAGAATAATCAGTTTACGCAAATATGTTACATAACAGAAATGGAAGATTTATTAACCTGATATATGAAGTGGAATACTTCGTGTGGGCAAAGCAAGACACTAAATACAGTTTAGATGAAGTAGATACACCATCAGTCCACATGGCTGGTCATTTGGATCTCTTCTTCTTCATTGTCTAGCTCTTGCTCTACTCCTTTTACCTGTCAGCAATAGCACATTAAAAGAAATAATTTTTAATGCTAATAAATAAGACCAGCTCTGATCAAACTTAGACTGAAATTAAGGAGCCAAGCCAGCTCTGATTAAGCTTGAAATTATTTCTAGGCTTATTTATGAATCTCTGTTTTTTGTTTTTCCAAAGTAAATGCCTCCCAAGGTGATCAGCTTAAACTACGAAAATCATCTTGAACAAATTACATCCATATTACCTAGTGTCTACCTCCTCCTACTACCTAAACTTTAAACAACAATTGTATCTACTAGTCTAAGTGAAGTATTTCTAACCTCCTCTATATATGCCTAAACTAGATAAACCTAATCTCTATTATCATACATATTATATGTAACAACCCTCAAAATATGTATTAAAAAAAAGGATTTCAAATCCAATTTATAAATAGAATGGCAATTTTGTAAAAACCAACTTAGGTCTTCTCTTATGATACCCGACCAGCCCACCCTCCCCCAGTTTATTTCCTTTTTGTCTCAGCTAGGCCTGCCGATCCCGCTATTATCTTCCCCCAGCCACTCCTGACGCAAGCCGCAAACCCGTATTCCACAAATTCGCTGCAACCGCCGCATCCCGCCTATAGGTTGCTGCTCCCGATCGCCTGCAGCACCTTCCCCCTCGTGCCATGGCCGATGTCAGCGCCTCCTCATGCTCCTCTTTCTCAAGTCGTCGACAACTCCACCAGAGGCCGACGACAGCAACCCTTCCCTCACCTCTGGCCGACAGTCCTCTTCTTCAGGGCCGGCAACTTCAGATCTCGCCTTGTCTCCTCCAGCAGCCTTCCTCTATTTTGTGGGCTTCGATTTCGCCCTCTCTCATTTGTCTTGGCCGGTATTTGTGAGAGGAATGCCTAGGGTTTTGTTCCCTCTGCTCCTTGGGCTCAGATTTTGCCTTCTTGGGTAAAGATATCCTCTCATTCCGCAGATTTCAGATTTTTCTATAACCCTAATGATTTATTTGTGCCCCAATTTGCGTACATTTGTGATTCATGATTTTTGTCTCTATCGTATTCGTCTAACCTTTGGGTATTTGTGATTTCTGGCGTCGTTTGTCGCTTCAATTGACGGTTTGTGAAGGAATCCCTCTCCGATTTAGGGTTTCTCCAAGTCCAAGCGCCGCCAAGTCTCCATCTTTGCGTGGTAATCTCTTCTCTTCTCACTGTTGAGGGAGGTAAATTTCTAAACATCGCTCTTGTTTGAGTCTTGCAACAAATTGTTGTGCTAGCGTTTGATTTTTCGTCAAGTCAAAATTATCAAATATTGTATGTGATTGTTCCTGAACAGGTCCAGTTAGGTTTATAAATCTTGTTTGCGCCGCTCAACCGCCTCCGTCAGATTCAGCCTCATTTAAGGCAAGTAGAGATCTCTCTCTCTCTCTTGCAATCATTGAGTTTAATTTAATGTCTCTGCTCTTATAATTATATGACTTTATTCGTGAATATGTTGTTCTGCCAAATGAATCTGAAATTTGAATGTTTAAATGACAAGTTAATAGTTTGAGGTTATAATATATTTAAAATGTTTGCAATGACTCGCGTTGTGATCGTGAATGACCTTATTTGGAAGTCACTTAGATGACTAATTTTCTCATCCGATATGTAATTCGAGGAATAATAGATTTTTGGGTATGACAAGTGGAAAGTTTTTTGATAAGACTTGTCTTTGGACTAAGTCTGAATCATGCGCACCCATAAGAAAACACCTACACTCTTCATTGATTACAGCTTATGATATTGTATGATCAAATATATATTATTCTCCGGAGTAGTTTCTTGAATCTAGTTATTTTTGTTGACTCATTTACTTGTCTGTTTTGCAAACATGGCTTCATGAAAATTGGTACTTGTATATTTTTGTTTCTATAGTTCTATAATTTACTTTGATCACCGGATTATTTCAATGTTCTGAGACTTTTTCTTTTTTATTTTGAAATTATCATAGTGTTCATGCCGCGCCACTAGGTTCCGGAGCTCGTTTTGTTTCAAGCTTCTATTTTCAGTGATTGATCTTCTGGTCGTGTCAAATTCTATGTTTATGTTTCATTTTTTTTACTGTCAAACATTTCTTTTATGTAATAAATATGATCAGTAAATCATGTACAACTGCTAGGATAAATATTATATGTACTGGAACTTAGCATCATTTTCATGTTCATCCCCTTTTGAATCAAAATTGCATGAAATCTGTAGCAGTTCCCAAGAAAACATGAATTTTACAAAATACATGCGCATATAAAATTCTCACTGTTTTAAACTCTAAAATCTTCCGCATAAAAATCAAACTGTTTTTACTTAAAAGTAATTATTTTAAACCTATCACCAGTACCTTTGCACTCGCCTTAGCAGACATGGTTTTCTTTTCGCTCATGTTTGTGGCATCACGGCCTGCCCAAAACGCACTCTGACTTTTGTTGAGATGGGTTGTGACAGTTGGTATCATTAAAAGATAAAATATTTTATAATTATCACTTATTTTAAAACTTATTTTATAAATATATAAGCATGCATTATTTCTTAACTCAGCTTGTCATTATCTGTTGTTCGCGGCTAAAACATGCACATACTCACTCATAAGCATGAATAGTATGCACACGAATATTAAGGGGTTTTGAGTAAACATAATATTTTTGTGCATATGAATTTTCACTAGGATATACACCGCTTGCGAATATTAAATTGTATGAGCGGTTTAATATTTTCAAGTGTGTTAGCATTAAGTCATAATATGCATGACATGTTAAGTGATATGGGCGTTTAATATGTCATGTGTATTCATTCATTTGTATTCATATCATAAATCATTGCACACGTGTTAAACTAAGAACTACAATAATGATTGTACACGCATGATTTTACTACTTGCTTAACATCGCACATAAGCTCATTGTTGCACTTGCATGATCATTACCTAGAGTGTCCAATGAAAATACTGTAATTATTACATAATTTACGTACCTGACAGTAGGAAACGTGTTAGAATCTCGTCTTAAGTCCTTGATATTCGTATTCAGTACTTTCTGTTTTGTTTGTCTATTAATCCTTATTCGGTTCTCTAGTGTCCCTTCTAGTTAGCTTGTAAGTGTCAGCGAGAAATGAGTGTTCTTGTAAATTGCTCTGCTGAATTTCTTCAGCATTGTTTTGTGCTCTTCTATCCCTAAGGTGATTCACTTTTGTCGATACTCAATCGTCATTCAGCTTCTTTTCTTCTTTGGTGTTTTATCTTCGCTTCGTTCAAAGATCATTTTTGCTCTCAAATTCTCGAGTTTTACCTTTCAAATTAGAGCTAATTGAAGCAATTCTTGTATTCCCTGAAGGCGATCCTTCGTATCCGGTCGATCTGTCAAGATTGTATTGTATCAAGTACGCAAGCTTCGAAGAAATCAAAACCCATTCCTATGGTAGTCGTATTCTGAATGCACAATAAGTCTGAAGAGTTTCCCTGTGAACTTGAATCTGACTTGCGTTGCAAGCATCCGCAACATTTCTCTTGATTTTGATAAGCAATTGTGTTTGTTCTCCTTTCTAGTTAACTTTTATGCCTTGATTTGCGAAACTTGTTGGAATGAATGTTATCTGAATCTTCGTTATCAGAAATCTCATTAAGAGAATTCTCAAAAAGTTTCGAGACGAAATTTCCTAAGTAGGGGAGAATGTAACAACCCTCAAAATATGTATTAAAAAAAGATTTCAAATCCAATTTATAAATAGAATGGCAATTTTGTAAAAACCAACTTAGGTCTTCTTTTATGATACCTGACCAGCCCCACCTCCCCTGATTTATTTTTTTTTTGTCTCGGCTAGGTCTCCCGATCCCGCTGTTATCTTCCCCATCCGCTCCCGACGCAAGCCGCAAATCCGTCTCGCCCCGATTCGCTGCTTTCGCCGCATCCCGCCTCTAGGTTGCTGCTCCCGATCGTCTGTTGCACCTTCCTCCTCCTGTCATGGCCGATGTCAACGCCTCTTCATGCTCCTCCTCCGTCTCAAGTCATCGACAACTCCACCAGAGGTCGATGACAGCAACCCTTCTCTCACCTCTGGCTGACAGTCCTCTTCTTTAGAGTCGGCAACTTCAGATCTCATCTTGTCTCCTCCAGCAACCTTCCTCTATTCTGTGGGCTTCGATTTTGCCCTCTCATTTGTCTTGTCCAGGATTTGTGAGAGGAACGCCTAGGGTTTTGTTCCCCCACCTCCTTGGGCTCAAATTTCGACTTCTTCGGTAAAGATATCCTCTTATTCTCGAGATTTCAGATTTTTCTATAACCCTAATGATTTATTTGTGCACCAATTTGCATACATTTGTGATTCATGATTTTTGCCCCGATCGTAATCGTGTAACCTTTGGATATTTGTGATTTCCGGCGTCGTTCGTCGCTTCAATTGACGGTTCGTGAAGGAAGCTCTCTCTGATTTAGGGTTTCCCCAAGCCCAAGCGCCGTCAAGTCTTAATCTTCACGTGGTAATCTCTTCTCCCCTCACTGTTGAGGGAGGTAAATTTCTAAACCCCGCTCCTGTTTGAGTTTTTCAATAAATTGTTGTGCTAGCGTTTGATTTTTCGTCATGTCAAAATTATAAAATATTGTCTGTGATTGTTCCTGAACAAGTCAAGTTAGGGTTTATAAATCTTGCTTGCGCCGCTCAGCCGCCTGCGTCAGATTCAGCCGTATTTAAGGCAATTAGAGATCCCTCTCTCTTACAATCATTGGGTTTAATTTAATGTCTTTGCTCTTATAATTATATGACTTCATTCGTGAATATATTGTTCTGCCAAATGAAACTGGAACTTGAATGCCTATATGACAAGTTAATAGTTTGAGGTTATAATATATTTAAAATGTTTATTTGTGGAAGCGTTGAGAGCGTTGAGACCACTTGACGCTTCGTCGAGTCAATTGTTGATTCGTCGAGGCGTTGAGAGCGTTGTGTCCACTCGACGATTCGTCGAGTCAAATGTTGATTCGTCGAGTCAAGTGCTGAGGCCACTGCCAAACGTTGAGTTTGTTGTTACCACACGACGATTCGTCGAGTCAAGTGTTGATTCGTCGAATCGATATTCCATGTGTTATGAGTCTGCCGATAGCGACAACTTGCTACTGTTTATTCCTTTGGGTATAAATAGAAGATGTCTTAGGATTTTACAAGACAGAAGAACCGAACCGTGAAACCCGAGAGGAAAAGGCCGACGGAAATCGTTTCCGAAAGTCTCGATCTCGTCACCGTCGCTTAGCCCGTTTCTGGCGCCGCCGCCTCTTCTAGAGCAGACCTAGCAGTCTTTGAAGACGCAGAGTGCTTTCTTCCAACCTATATCTTGTGTGACAAGAGTCTAAGGGTTCTCCCGTTCATGTGGATCACCTATAGAGATGTGAACATTATTCTGCACTCGGAACTCCAGCCGCTTGTGATCGCCGAATTTCTTGGAGTATCTCGACTGAGTAGTGACTCAATCCCGTAAAAGTAATTTTAATTACGACAACTTTTACTTTTTGATCAATATTCATCCCAAGATCTATTTCTCTTGGGGTTTTCATGTTTCCTTTTTCCGCTGCGCACAAATGTTGTCGTATAGAAAAACTCAACAGTGGTATCAGAGAGAGGTTGCGCGATGTTCATTGTTTCAGAAGTTGCTAAATCTATTGCGTGTAGATTTGAAAATTTAGAAGGGTTGTAAATTTCCAAATCTATTCTTCGAACCATGTCAAGAACGCATGTGATTTCGTTGTGGTTTTTTTTCTCCTTAACAGTAACCATCATTCTTGTTATTTTATGAAACCAAGTGTGTTAGATTTTGAATCTCACATAGAGAGACGAGCTTGTCTACTGTGTAAGTGGAGTTTGTGTTGCTCATGTCCAGTGAATGTAAATCTGAAGATTTAGAAGGGTTGTAGATGTTCAGATTTAACCCAGTTCATCAAGTGTTGATGTTTTTTCTAGTGCACATCTGTGATGTATTTGGATTGTGAGTGTTGTAAGTATTCTGTGAATGTGCACATTGGTTAATTGTTAATCATGATTAAGTGTTTGTCAATTTTATAAAAATCTCTTATGCAATATTAAGTATATCTGAATGTCTTTCGATGGATGACACTCTCCATGCCTCGATCGATGAAGTGTGGGCTTGCCAAATCAAGATGCATTAATCTATCTTGATAAGAATGCAAGCGGATAATTGTGAGATCTCACTATCGACATTGCGTCAAACTTAACTAGGTGAACTCAAAAGTTGAGTGCCCAGAGGCATATGATTGACATGCATTATATGATGGATGCGAATAAGGAGTTATTCACCAAGCATACAAAAGTTGCATAATGATGCAATCGACAAACGTTGCCTACCTAAATAACTGCATTGTGAGAGAAAAGTCAAAACTGACTCATGGTGTTGGTGAAATACAGATCTTGTCCACAAAGAGAATAGCTCGCATAAACTCTCTGAATTAATATTGGGGGTTATCAGTTTCATTAAAATAGTTGGAATAATTTTAATTAAAGTCCTAATTGAAATAAAAATGTATTTTGAAATATAGTATTGGGTTTTTCTTTGCATGAATTCTTGTAGAATTTCAATGGCAAGTGAATCTCATTCCACCATGTTCCTCAGAGCTAGCCTTAAGAAGGAGAAACCGAACGGGACAAATTATTTAGACTGGTACAGAAATCTGAGAATTGTTCTCAGGTAAGAGCGTAAGCTTTATGTTTTAGAAGAGAAAACCCCTGAAGAGTTAGTCGGGAATGCGTCCCGATATGAAAAAGATGCTTATAAGAAGTATCAAGACGACTTCTTGAATGTTGAATGTCTCATGCTGACAACCATGAACTCTGAGATTCAGAAACAACATGAGAACATGGGTTGTAAAGAAATTGATGAGCATCTCAAGAAAATGCTTCAAGGGGAAGCTCGGCAAGAGAGGTTTGACGTCACCAAGACATTGTTTCAGTGTAAGATGGGAGCTCGAGACCTAGTAGGGACTCACGTACTCAAGATGATTAGGTATATAGAGAACCATGAGAGACTAAGTTTTCCTGTGGGCCAAGAGTTGGCTACAGATTTGATTCTGCAATCATTGTCGGACAGTTACTTGCAGTTTGTCTTCAATTATAATACGAATGAAATAGACAAGACACTGCTCGAGCTCCTAGGCATGTTGAGTGTTGGAAGTGCCCAAAGCTTGTATGTATTATTCAAGTGTATAAATACAAGGAGAGAATACAAATATATAGGAGAGAAGAGAGAAGAATAAATCCTATACATGATGTGGGACTAAAGAAGGAGGAGGAAAAATGGGCCATCAAATGGGCCTTTTACATGGGCTTTTCTAATACTCCCCCGCAAGCTGGAGCGTACAAGTCGTATGCGCCAAGCTTGGATAGGCACTGATAGAAGAGGGTACTAGGTAGAGCTTTGGTGAGGATGTCAGCAACCTTTTCAGTACCCGGAACATGCTTGAGCTCGATCTTCTTCATGTGGACTTTCTCTCGGATGAAATGACAATCTACCTCAATATGCTTCGTTCTTTCATGGAAGACCGGGTTTTTGGCAATATGTATGGCAGCTTGACTGTCACAAAGGAGGAGAGCTGGTGAAGGTAGTTTAACTCCAAGGTCGGTAAGGAGACTCTCAATCCATGTGAGTTCAGAGACCACAGCAGCCATTGCCCGATATTCTGCTTCTGCTGAGGATCGAGCAACCACTGTTTGTTTCTTGCTTCGCCAAGTAATCAGATGTCCTCCAAAATAGGTGCAAAACCCGCTAGTAGATCGTCGAGGGAGCCAGCATAGTCGGCATCAGAGTATGCCACTAGTGTAGGAATGGAAGATGAGGTTTTGTATACAAGTCCTTGGCCAGGAGCTGTCTTAAGATATCTGAGAATGCGTTCCACAGCCTGGAGATGAGAGCTTCGAGGAGAGTGCATATAGCGACTCACAAGTCTCACAGCGAAAGATATATCAGGTCTTGTAACTGTTAGGTAGATAAGCTTCCCAACTAGACGACGGTAATATTCTGGATTTGATAGAAGCGAATCAGAATCTGAGCCCTGAGCACATATTTTGTGATTTGCATCCATGGGAGTGTTAATAGGTTTGCAACCAGAGTAGCCTGCATCATGAAGAAGATCCAGGCAATATTTGCGCTGAGAGAGAACCAACCCATCTGACCGTCTGGCCACTTCCAGACCGAGGAAGTACCGAAGAGGACCCAGATCTTTAGTTTGGAAGACGGAGCTCAGATGTAGCTTAACGGCCTGTATGCCGTCCAAGTCACTGCCAGTAATAATGATGTCGTCGACATATACCAATAGGAGAACCGTACCAGTGGCCCGGTGGCGAGTAAACAATGAGAAGTCAGCCGTGCTGCGAGTGAAGTCAATGTCCCGGAGAGCTTTGCTGAACTTGTCGAACCATGCCCGAGGGGATTGTTTGAGACCATATAGAGATTTGAGAAGATGACAAACCCGTGACTCCCCCGTGGTCTCAAACCCGGGAGGTTGTTGCATGTAAACCGTTTCCTGAAGGTCGCCATTCAGGAAAGCGTTCTTGACGTCGAGTTGAAACAAGGGCCACTGGCGATGGACAGCCACAGAGAGGAGAATGCGGACCGTGTTGAGCTTAGCGACCGGAGAGAAGGTCTCGTCATAGTCCAGCCCCGGTTGCTGGGTGAAGCCACGAGCAACCAACCGAGCTTTGAGGCGATCAATGGTCCCATCAGGAGCATGTTTAATGACGAAAACACATTTGCACCCAACGGGTTTCTGGCCGGGAGGAAGGTGCACCAGGGTCCAAGTCTGGTTGGCCCAAAGAGCAGCCATCTCTTCTTCCATGGCCGCACGCCACCCAGGATGTTGAAGAGCGTCCTGGACAAAAGTAGGAATAGCGACCGAGGAGAGCGAAGTAGCCAAGGTCTGAAGAGGTGGAGAGAGGCGATGGAGAGAAACATAGTCCGCCATTGGATGAGCGGTAGAGGCCGATACCGGAGCAGCAGAACACGGAGAAGCCGAGGTCGAAGCCGACTGCAGAGGAGCAACGGGAGGAAGAGGGTGACGAGCATAGACCCGAATAACGGGGGGTCGAGGAGGGTCAATGGTGGGAGGAGGCGTAGGGATGGTGGGAGGTGAGTGGACGGGGATCACCGGCCGGGGGAGGGAGGGTGTTGTAGGAGGTGGTGGTAGAAGTGGTGGCAAAGGAGGAGGGAAGAAGGGTTGATCCTCCCGGAAAGTAACATCAGCCGAAACAGAGACCTTCCGGGTGATCGGAGAGTAGCAAACATAGCCCTTTTGGGTACGGGAGTAGCCGACAAAAATGTGTTTGGCCGCACGGGGATCCAGTTTGTCAAGAGTGGGGCCCAGGTGATGGACAAAGCAGGTACATCCAAAAACCCGGGGGGTGAGGGGGAAGGCGGGTGTGGAGGAAAAAAGAAGGCTGAAGGGGGTAGCGTTCTGGAGAACGGGAGATGGGAGACGGTTGATAAGAAAACATGCAGTGGACACCGCAAAGTTCCAGAAGACTTTGGGAACGTGCATGTGAAGCATGAGAGAGCGAGCCACATCGAGCAAGTGGCGGTTCTTGCGTTCGGCGACCCCGTTTTGTTGAGGGGTGTAGGGACAAGAGGTCTGGTGAACAATACCGAAGTTTGCGCAGAGAGTGGCAAACTCGTGGCTAGTATATTCCCGGGGAGCGGAAAGTTTTAATGGTGGTAGAGAATTGCGTACGAGTCTCTAACACAAACGCCTGAAAGACACGAGAAAGCTCAGAGCGATCATGCAGGAGATACAACCAAGTAGTACGAGAGTAATCATCAATAAATGTTATAAAATAACGATAACCAAAAATGCTAGAAACTTTATAGGGTCCCCAAATATCAGAATGTATTAAATCAAACGGAGCAGAGCTCCTAGTACAATGAGAGGGATAAGAAGAGCGAGGCTGTTTGCCAATAATACAAGAATCGCATTTAAAAACAGGAAGAGAAAGGTCGGGAAGCGCCTTCTGCAGGATAGGTAGAGGGGCATGCCCAAGCCGACAATGCCAATCAGACGAGAAAACAGAGGAAAGGAATGTGGGAGAGACATCGAGGAGGTAGAGCCCGTTCTGCAGCCGACCCCTACCAATGGTAATCCGCGTCTGCCGATCCTGTATCAAAAAACCAGAAGAGGTGAATGTGATAAAGCAATTCATATCAGTAGTAAGACGACCAACAGAGAGTAAATTAAAAGGCGAGGCTGGCACATAAAGAACGGAGCGAAGAGAGAGAGAGGGAGGAAGGAGGAGATCCGCGCAGCCGGAGACCGGGACAAGCGCACCATTGGCCACAGTAATAGACGGGGGGTGAGCAGCAGCAGAGAACTGGGGCGGCTGCATGGAAGTGATGTGGTGGGTGGCTCCCGAGTCCAGGATCCAGCGAGAGCTGGAAGAGAGACAGGCAGTACCTGCAGTGGAGGTGGAGACAATACCTGCATGGGAGGTGGAGGCAATGGAAGCAGAAGGGGGGTTGAGGAGCCCCTGGAGTTGTTGCAGTTGAAGGCGAAGAGCCTCAAGATCCGTACCAGTCGGAGGAGAGCTATCGGTAACAGCAGCAGTAGGCGGGCGAGGGGGGTAGCCATGTTTCTTGTGACAGACGGCTTCAGTATGGCCATCCCGGCCGCAGTAGGTGCACTTGGGCCGTCCGCGGCCACCACGGCCCCGCCCACGGGAGCCCGTACGGCCACCCCGAGGAAAAGAGGGTTGTGGAAGTAAAGGAGGAAGGGCCTGCTGAAGAAGGGCCGACGAGGGTGGTGCATGAGCCTCCGGTGGAGGTGGTACACGAAGTAACATCGAGCAGACATCAGAGAAGGAAGGGGTAGTGGGTGAAGCCAGAACCTGGGCCCGAATACTGTGCAGGTGTGGCGGGACGCGAGCCATAATCATAGCAATACAAACAGCCTCCTTCTGGGCGCGTTGGGCAGCGAGATCAGTAGTCGCGGGCTGGTGCTGAATCCAGGCTTCCGTGAGAGTTTTAGCACGGGCCACGAAGGAGGTCATGTCCAGAGCTTTGTCAACATCCAAGGCTTGAAGATCAGTGAGGATGTCAAAAAGGTGCTGAAGGCTGTCCTTCCCGGAGTACAACGAATGAAGTTCATCCCACATGGCTTTAGCGGTTTCATGATACATGATCATCTGGTACGGCTCACCCTCGACCGAGTTCAGGATCCAGGTCTGGACGCGACCGTCATTGCGGAGCCAATCATCAGTAGGAGGAGTCGGTGGGCCCTGGGTAAGGTGACGGGCAAGACCCTTGGCCTGTAAGACCCAGCGGACAGAGTGGACCCAGGGAATGAAGTTGGTCTTGCCAGAGAGAGAAATAGTAGTAATCCGAAGCTCATCGCGGAGTTCGAGAGGAGCCACGTGGTCGGAAGGGGGTTGAGCGGTAGTGGAGTCGCTGGAGGATATGGCGACTGAGGAGCAGCAGACAGCAGGGCTCGGAGAGAACAAACCGCGCGGCAAGCAGTGTGAGAAAGGAGAGCCCGCAGCGGTCTGGAGGTCGCGGCGGTCTGGAGGTCGCGGCGAACTGAGTGAGGCCCCGGCGAACAGGAGCAGTCCGCGAGAGGAGGTCGCGGCGAGTTGGAAGAGGTAGCAGCTCAGTGGAGCAGATCTGGAGCAGTCCGCGACAGAGGCCGCGGCGAACTGGGGGCAGGTCGCAGCAGCGGACAGGAGCAGTCCGCAAGAGACTGCGGAAAACTGGGGGCAGGTCGCGGCAGAGGTCGCGGCGATCTGGGGGCAGGTCGCGGCAGAGGTCGCAGCAAGAGAAGAGCGCACAGTGGACACAAGGAGAGCCCGCAGCGGACAGGAGCAGGCCGCAAGAGATGGCGGAGAGAGAGTCCGCGAGCACAGAGGCTCGAGCGGACAGAAGTAGAGCGAGCTAAAGGGAGCAGTCCGCGAGCAAAGAGGCTCGAGCGGACACAAACAGAGTGCAGCGGACAGGAATGATCGTCCGGAGCGGATAGAGAGAGGTGGGCCCCACGAGTCAGAGCAGAAGATGGCTATAAGAAGCCTGAGGAGGGTGGAACCACGGAGGGAGAGAAGAGGAGCGGAATCAGAAGGGCAGTCCGCACGAGACCGGAGCGGACAGGAATGCAGTCCGCAAGGTAGCCGAGCGGATAGATACAGAGGGGCAGTCCGCAGAGAGGCGGATGCAGGAAGGCAGGCAGTCCGCACGAGACCGCAGCGGACAGGAAGGTAGTCCGCAGGGTAGCCGAGCGGACAGATGCAGAGGGGCAGTCCGTAGAGAGGCGGATGCAGGAAGGCAGTCCGCAGGAGACCGGGCGGACAGAAAAGGGGCAGTTCGCAGCTAGACGCAACCTGGCTCTGATACCATGTTGGAAGTGCCCAAAGCTTGTATGTATTATTCAAGTGTATAAATACAAGGAGAGAATACAAATATATAGGAGAGAAGAGAGAAGAATAAATCCTATACATGATGTGGGACTAAAGAAGGAGGAGGAAAAATGGGCCATCAAATGGGCCTTTTACATGGGCTTTTCTAATATTGAGAAATGTCGAGATCAATATGAGGAAGGTCAAACCTGCTAGACTCATACTGATGGTGCATAAAGGCAAGGGCAACACCAAGAGTTTCAAGAAAACTAAGGTTGGACCTAAGTCATCTCATGAGCCCAAGTCCTCAGCACTGAAAAAGATAAGCTTGATGAAAGAAGGGAAATGTCATCACTGTGATAAGGCTGGTCATTGGAGGAGAAACTGTGCTTCTTATATTGAGGGTCTGCAGAAAATGAAGGGAAGTATGAATTCCGCTTCAGGTATTTATGTTATACAGATAAACTTTTCTGCTCCTTCATCCTGAGTATTGGATATCAGATATGGTTCTCACATTTGTATAAATATACATGAACTGGGAAGGAGAAGAATGCTGAGTAAATGAGAGGTGGACTTGTGTGTTGACAATGTGACAAGAGTTGTTGTTGTCGCCGTAGGAGTTTACCATCATTCTTTGCTCAGTGGGCTTGTAATAGAACTTGATAATTGTTATAATGTTCCTTCTATAATAAGAAACATTATATTCATATCATGGCTTGATATAAAAGGATTTTCGTTTATAATAAAGAACAATTGTTGTTCAATTTTTATGAATGATGTTTGTTATGGTGTAACTCAAATGTTTAATGTTTCATATATTTTGAACTTACACCATCAGATCTATAATATATAAAATACTAAAAAAATAAAAACAAATGACTCAAATCCTACGTAGTTTTGGCATTGTCGTTTGGGTCATATAAATGAGAAACGCACATTCAAGCTCCATAAAGATGGACTACTGCACTCATTTGATTATGAATCATTTGAGAGATGAATTCTGTTTTTTAGGCAAGATGACTAAAGTCCCTTTCACTGGTTTAAATGAGAGGGTTGATGATCTCTTGGGTATAATACATAGTGATGTATGTGAACCCATGAGTTTTATGACTATGAGTGAGTACTTCTACTTTGTTACATTTACTGATGATTTCAGTAGATACGAATATGTGTATCTTATGAAGTGCAAATCTGAAACTTCTGAAAAGTTCAAAGAGTTTAAGAATGAAGTAGAGAACCAGTTAGGTAAGAGGGTTAAAGCACTCCAATCTGATCGAGGTGGCGAATACCTGACTCATGAGTTTAATGATCATCTAAAAGAGTATGGTATTGTATCACAGCTCACTCCACCCAGAACATCATAACATAATGGTGTGTCTGAGTGGAGGAATCGTACTCTGTTAGACATGGTACGGTCGATGATGAGTCATGTAGATCTGTCTATTTCCTTTTGGGATTTTGCACTAAAAACTGCTACTTTTACACTAAATCGTGCTTCAACGAAAACAGTTCTAAAGACATCATATGAGATATGAAATGAGAAGTATCCTAGTATGTCTTTTATTAAGATTTGAGGTTGTGAGGCATACGTAAGACGTTAAATGCCTGACAAGATGGAACCCAAGTCGGATAAATGTTATCTTGTGGGGTATTCTAAGGAAACTAGAGGGTACTATTTCTACTTACCGAATGAGGGAAAAGTGTTTGTCGTGAGAACTGGTATTTTTCTTAAAAAGAGTTTTTAAGAAAAAGACTATCCGGGTAAAACTTCAAGAAGTTCAAAAACCACAAACAGTGAATGAACCAGAATTGAAACATGAGCAAGTACTACAAGTTGTTGTAGCTGGAGAACCTGCTCAGGAAACACAAGTTTCACATAGATCTGGTAGACCAAAATTTGAGCCTGAGAGATATGAATTTCTCATGTCTTGTAACAACCCGATTTCTAATTTATGTTATAAAAATATATAATAATAACAAAAAACTCTATCTCCTCTTAAAACTCGTGAGTCGTGCCCCCCGATACCTCATCTACCGATCTCGTTGTTATTTTCCCCCATCCGCACCCTACGCAAGCCGCAAACCCGTCTCACCGCTCCCTTGTCGCAAGCCGCGGGCGCCGATTGCATCGTCTTCTCCCACTCGAGGCGTCGACGCCTCCTCCTGCTCCCGTTTATGTTGGAATCTGCTTCTCCTCTTGTCATGGCCGATGTTAGCGCCTCCTGTTTCCTTCTTCTTCTCTATTTCTGGAGGCCGCCGACTTCTCCCTTCCCTCTCCTCTTTTAGGGCCGGCAACATCAAATCTCCCTCTGATACCAACTGTCACGAACCGTCTCGATAGAAGTCAGAGTGCGCTTTGAGACGAGTCGTGATGCCACAGACATGGGCAGAAAGAAATTCATGTCTGCTAACCGGATGTAGAGAACGTTGAAAATAGTTTTAAAATAATTATTTTGGAGAAAAACAATTTGATTTTATTGCGGAAGCTTAGAGTTTTAAAACAGTGAGAATTTTAGATACACATGTATTTTATAAAAATTATATTTTACAGTCAACTATTATAGTTTTTATGCAATTATGATTCAACATAGGGTGCACACGTAATAAAATCAAACTGTTTTTCTCCAAAATAATTATTTTAAAACTATTTTCAGTTTTCTCTGCATCCGCCTTAGCAGGCATGGATTTCTTTCCGCCCATGCCTATGGCATCACAATTCGTCTCAAAGCGCACTCTGACTTCTGTCAAGACGGGTAGTGACAGTTGGTATCAGAGTGAGGTTAGCTCCTAAAGATGAAGTATTTTGAAATTATCAAATATTTTGACCTTATTATATAAATATATGTACATGTATCATTTCTTCACTCAGATTGTCATTATCTGTTGTTCGCAATTGAAACACGCACACACTCACTCATAAGCATGAGTAGTATGCACACGAATGTTAAGGGGTAATGGGCAAACTTAACATTTTTGTGCATATGACTTTTCACTAGGCTATACACCGCTTGCGAATATTAAATTGTATTTGCGGTTTAATATTTTCAAGTCTGCTGGCATTAGAGTCATAATATACATGACATGTTAAATGATATGAGCGTTTAACATGACATGTGTATCCATTCATTTGCATTCATATCATAAATCATTACGCAAGTGTTAAGCCAAAAACAACAATAATGATTGTACACACATGGATCTACTATCTGCTTGACATCGCACATGATCTCATTATTGCACTTGCATGATTATTACCTAGAGTTGTACAATGAAAATGTTGTAATTATTACATAATTTATGTATCTGACAGTATGAAATGTGTTAGAATTCCTAATTTCAACTCCCCGATATTTGTAATTAGTCCTTTCTGTTTCGCGTGTCTGTCAACCTTATCTGGTCATCCTGTATCTCCTTCTAGATAGCTTCTAAGTGTCAGTAACAAATGAGAGTTTTCTTGTTAATTGCTCTGTTGAATTGCTTCAACGTTGTCTTGTGATTCTTCAACTCCATTTTGACTCGCTTTCGTCGATACTAAATTGTCATTCAGTTTCTTTACCTCTTTAGTGTCACGCCTTCCCTTCGTGCAAAAATCTTTTCGTTCTCGGATTCTCGTGTCTTGTCACTCAATTTCGAGCTAATTGAAGCAATCCTGTATTTCCTGAAGCCAATCTCTTGTATCTGACTGAATCCGCTAAGTCTGAAGAGTTCCCCTGTAAACGTGTATCTGATTTGCGTAGCAAGTATCCGCAATATATCTCTTGATTTTGATAAGTCACCGCGCTTGCTCTCCTCTCTGTTTTTTGTATTCATCGCTAACTTCAATGTTTTGATCTGCAAATCTTGTTGGAATGAATGTTATCTGAATCTTCGCCACTTTGACCTCATTCAGAGAATTTTCAGGGAAGTTTCGGGATGAAAATTCCTAAGTATGGGAGAATGTAACAACCCGAATTCTAATTTATGTTATAATAATATATAATAATAACAAAAAAAAACCTTAATCTCCTCTTAAAACCCGTGATCCGTGCCCCCCGATACCTCATCTCCCGATCCCGCTGTTATTTTCCCCCAGCCGCTCCCGACGCAAGCCGCAAACCCGTCTCACCGCTCCCTTATCGCAAGCCGCGGGCGCCGATTGCACCGCTTTCTCCCGCTCGAGGCGTCGACGCCTCCTCCCGCCTCCTCCTGCTCTCGTTTCTGTTGGAATCTACTTCTTTTCCTCTTGTCATGGCCGATGTCAACGCCTCTTGTTTCCTTCTTCTTCTTCGTTTCTGTAGGTTGTCGACTTCTCCCTTCCCTCTCCTCTTTTAGGGCCGGCAACATCAAACCTCCCTCTGATACCAACTGTTACGACCCGTCTCGACAGAAGTCAGAGTGATCTTTGAGACGAGTTGTGATGTCACAGGCATCGGCGGAAAGAAATCCGTGTCTGCTAAGGCGGATGCAGAGAAAGCTGAAAATAGTTTTAAAATAGTTATTTTGGAGAAAAACAGTCTGATTTTATTTCAGAAGCTTTAGTTTTAAAACAGTGAGAATTATAGATGCACATGTACTTTGTAAAAATTGTGTTTTACATGCCACTATTATAGTTTTCATGAAATTATGATTCAACAGAGGGTGCACACGCAATAAAATCAAACTGTTTTTTTCTAAAATAATTATTTTAAAACTATTTTCAGCTTTCTCTGCATCTGCCTTAGCAAGCATGGATTTTTTTCCGCCCATGCCTGTGGCATCACGGCACGTCTCAAAGCGCACTCTGACTTCTGTCGAGACGGGTCGTGACATGTCTCAATTAGGTAATGTATTGCTTATTGATCATAATGATGAGCATGCAACCTAGCAAGAGTTTATGAGTGGATCGGACTCCGAGAAATGGCTTGACGTCATGAAATCTGAAATGGTCTCCATGTATGCAAACCATGTTTGAATCTTGGTGGAACCACCTGAAGGGGTACGACCCATAGGGTGCAAGTGGGTCTTCAAGAAGAAGACTGACATAGATGAGAATGTACAGACATTCAAAGAGCGATTGGTGGCTAAAGGTTTCAAGGAAATTCATGGTGTTGACTACGATGAGACTTTTTTCGTTGTTGTTATGGTTAACTTCATCAGAATTCTGATTGCTATTGCCGCGTATTATGACTACGAGATCTGGCAGATGGTTGTCAAAACGGCTTTCCTAAATGAAAACCTTCTTGAGAAAGTGCATATGACACAACTTGATGGCTTTGTATCTGCAGATGAAGCCACTAAAATATGCAAGCTGCAGAGATCCATTTATGTATTAAAACAGGCTTCTCAAAGTTGAAATCTTCTTTTTGATGAAAAAATCAAAGAGTTTGGTTTTATCAAGAACGAGAATGAACCGTGTGTTTACAAGAGAATTAGTGGGAGCATTGTTGTCTTCCTGATATTATATGTAAATGACATACTGCTGATCGGAAATGACAAATCGAGCCTACAAGTTGTTAAGAACAACCTACGGAACTGCTTTTTTATGAAAGACTTGTGCGAAGTGACTTATATACTTGGTATTAAGATCTGTACAGATAGATTGAAGTTGTTGGGTTTGACCCAAAGTACATATATTGAGGTGTTGAAACGGTTCAACATGCTTGAGTCCAAGAAAATATTTTTACACATGTCTCATGGTGTGAGTCTCTCTAAAGACCAGTGTCTTAAATCTTGTGAAGATAAGAAACACATGAAGTTGATTCTATATGCTTTGGCAATTGGATCAATCATGTATGCACAGTGTTTTAAATGTCGGCCGACATGTCGGACATGTCGGCCGACATGTCTGATTTCAAGTAAAACCGATATGCTTTTTCAGTTTAAGCAAAAAATTTTCGTTTTTATTAAATTCGGCCGAAATTTCGGTCAAAACCCGAAATTTCGGCCGAATCCGAGTAATAAAATGTCGACCAACATTTTATTATTTCGTTTTTTTATTTCCTATAAAACTGAGTCGTGCCTCGTGCAATAAAAATCGTCGATCCGACGCTGAGGAGAGAACGAAAATCGCCCCTCGCTCCACCTATGTCGCCGGCGACTTCCTGCTCCTCCCTCCTCCGTCGGCGGTGAGCAGCGATCGAATCCCTGCTCCTTCCTCCTCTATCGGCGGTGAGCAGTGAACGAAGCGACTTCCGGCTCCCCCCCCCCCCTCCTCCTCCTACTCCTCTGTTGGCGGTGAGCAGTGAACGAAGCCACTTCCTACTCCTCCTTCGTCGGCGGTAAGCTTCTTTTTGGTTTCTTATTGAGTTTTTCATTCGCTGATATTTTGCCCGAAATTTTCGCTCGAGTTCTTGTGCAGTGCGGCCATGAGCTGAGAACGAAGTTCGCTCCTCCCTCCTCTGTCGACGGCCACTTCCTGCTGCTCCTCCCTCCTCCATCGGCGGTGAACGAAGCCACTTCCTGCTCCTCCCTCCTCTGTCGAAGTCACTTCCTGCTCCTCCCTCCTTCGTCGGCCGTAAGCACCCAGTTATTGATTCTCTCTTAAGTCTTAAATGTCTTCTTCTTCCCTCCCTCTTTCTCCTGTCATTATCCTATAGTCTTGCTTGTTTGGAGCCTAGATAATCGCTTTGTTCTTGTTTTACTATTTTATGAGCATTATTGTTGACTGGGTGCTTACAATAGTTAGATGAGTATCTTAGTGTTGTAACTGTTACACTTACATGTTCTAAGTTGCACGATTCTTGAATTTAGGTCAGCCATATGATCCATATCAAATTGTTACGACATTAATGATTGTTTAGAAGCTATGTATTTGGTGATATTACCGTGTTGCTTTTCTTATATTTAATCTAGTTTTGCAATCTCTCTTTTTTCTTCAATAATTTTAATGACTTATTGAATTATGTATGAGAATTCAAAATTTAATTTGATTACCGTGCTGATCATCGAAGTTTCTAAGCATGAAATTGCTTGGGTTTTAAAGTATACTAATATCTAAACCTTTATATTAATTTGGATAGGAAGAAAAATTCTTCTGAAACATGAAATAATCTTTCATGATGATTGTTACTTGTATAGTTGCATATATTGGTTTCTTCTGAAACATGAAGTGCTTATAGATGTTCATTCTAGTGTGTTCTACAAGTCTACAAAGATTTTATGAGAATTTAAAATATAAAAAAATTATTATTCCCAAAAAATAAATTATTACATAGTACTACCCTTTCTCCTGTCATTGTCCGCTTAACTCCTAATTATGAAGTCATGAAGTGCAAATATATTATAGCTCTTTTTGAGCTTTCTTATACTTTATTCATGTGTATCAGTGTATGTCTCTCTAATTACAGATCAACCAAGTCCTGCTATTAAAAGTAGAACTCGTGATGTCGTCTGAAGCTTCAACAAAGGAATCAAGTACTAAGCTAGGTAGAGATCCTTTTTGGTCTCACGGTGAGAAGGTTGATGCGAAGGACACAAATAGGGTTCGATGTCGTTATTGCAGTCAAGTACTAAGTGGAGGGGTGAGTCGGTTGAAGGCGCATCTAGCTGGGATACGAGGCAATGTTAAACCATGCCCAAAAGTACCAGCAGAGGTGAAAATTCAAGCTGATGCTGCTTTAAAGTCACAACTAGTACTGAAAGAAGCCAAAATCGCTAGATTGGAGGCAAACCGTGATGAAGTAGTAGTTGGAGGTGCAATGGATTCAGAAGACAACTCTCAATCACATAGGAGTTTGTTTTCTAAAATGAAGACAAAAGGACCTTTGGATATACATTTCCAAATACCTGCGGATAGTGTTGGACAAACAAGTAAAAGTGGGAAGTTGGCATTAGGAGGAGATAGGTAGAAGAAGAAAATAAGGGACGATACAAACACATATATCGCTAGATGGATATACAAGGCCGGTGTTTCCTTTAATTCTTTGACGCTTCCTTCCTTTGATCACATGTTACAAGCTATTGGGCAGTGTGGGCAAGGGTTGAAAGGCCCTACACCATATGAGTTGAGTCAAAAACATCTCAAGAAAGAGGTTGAGCGAACAAAAGAATCATTAAGCACATTCACCACTACTTGTAGGTTGAGTGGTTGTAGCATTATGACTGATGCATGGAGTGACAGAAAGGGAAGGAATATTATGAATATTATGGTTCACTGTGAAGCAGGAGTAGCATTTTGGATGTCAAGGAATGTCTCATCTGACGTTCATGATGGAAAATTCATTTTTGATTTTGTTGATGAGGCTATCGGATCTGAGTCTGGACCGGGAGAAGATAATGTGGTGCAAGTTGTCACGGACAATGCATCTAATAATATGTTAGCGGCACAGATGATATCTATGAAAAGACCTGTCATATTTTGGACGTCCTGTGCAGCCCACACAATTAATTTATTACTTGTAGATATTGCAAAAATAAGGCAAATAAAAAATGTCATCACACTTGGTCGTATTTTGACAGTCTTTATATATGGACATATCATTTCTCTTGATTTGCTGAGGCAATTTACAAAGGATTTAAATTCTCATGAACTTATTCGGACATGAGTGACTAGATTTGCTACTGCATTTCTGTCTTTGCAAAGCATTTTAGATAAGAAGAAAGAGCTAAGGAACATGTTCTCATCGCAAAAATGGGAAAACTCAAAATTAGCTAGCACACCACCTGGAAAAAGGGTAAAATACAAAACTTTGTTTTATAATTAAATTATGATTAACTTGTGTTACTTCTTACTTCTTAGTTCTTAAACGGTAATGATCAATTTTGCTTTATTTAAAATTACAGGCCGGTGCAATTGTATATAATGTGAAATTTGGGAAAGATACGGAGATTGCTGTTAGTATATTTGCTCTTTTAGTGAAGGTGTTGAGAAGAGCTGATGGAGATACGCCTTCTATGGGATGGATATACGGAGATATGATAAAGGCTACAGAAGAAATTGAGATAGCTCTAAATCATAATGAATCTCGGTATCTTCTCATATGGAAGCTAATTGAAAGAAGGATTGATAGTAAGTTGAGCACCCCCCTTCATATTGTTGGTCACTATCTTAATCCATACTTTTATTTTGCAAATTGGGAAAAAATGGAGAAAGACGGTAAATACATGGATGCGGTAATTGATTGTATGTCTAAGATGTATGGGAGGGATGTGGCTCTCCAAGATCGTATTGCTGACCAAATATGTCTCTATCGAAATAAGAGGGGATCTTTTGGAAGAGATATTGCAAAAGGACAAAGTCTCAATAGTTCACTTGATCTTGGTATAAATAATTTTAAATTTCTTAAATTATAAACTTGTTTTACTAAATAGTTTTTTTATAATTTCATGTTGCTAATTTTTTTATTACTATTTTTTGTTTAAATATAATTAGTAAATTGGTGGAAGTTTAATGGGAATGACGCACCTGATTTGAGAGACATGGCAGTACGTATTCTCGGATTAACTACTAGCTCTTCAGGTTGTGAAAGAAATTGGAGTACATTTGAGTTGGTAAGTTATTATTAATTTATAAGTTGTAATTTAATTTTTATATATTGATTATCTCAAATTTTATATTAATTGGATTGATTGACTTTATAAATTATAGATTCATACAAAAAATAGAAATAGACTGGATGATAAAAAATTGAATGATCTTGTCTTCATAAAATTCAATGCAACTCTAAAAACAAGGTCAATGGATGCTAAAAGAGACCTAATAGCTGCAAAAAACTTTGAAGATGGAAAAGTGACAGAGTCGTTGGTAGGCTCCAGTTCTTCAAAGAAATCAATTGATGATGAAGATGATGAAGTCTTTTCTAGAGAGGGGTTGACTTGGCAGCAAGTGGCGGAGTGTATGGATGTTGATACATAACCAAGAAAAAGCTCTCGTGAGTCTCGTCAATCTTCAATAACTCTGAATACTAAATCATCAAAGAAGAAAGGCAAAAGAAAATTAGATTGTGTCGATGAAGAAGAGGAAGTAGAGTTATCTGCATCATCAGAGGAGGACCTCATTGAAGAGGAGATTTCAGAAGGTGATTACGAGACAGATAACGATAAAACAAATCAAACAATGCGTTTGGAAGGGATCGAGGATGACTGAGGTTAGTTAAATAGAAGTTGACTTGCAACTTGTGTACAATGTTGTTTAACATGTTTAATTTGTCTTTAATTCGTGTAATTGATATTTGTAACAGGTTCAGCTTTTGGAGGAGTCAAGTAGAGTATTTTACGAGTTTAACTTTTGGACAGAAGTATGATAACATGTTCAATTATTCTAATTTGTCACTAATCACTATGATGGTTTAAATTTCAGAGTTAAAGTCTGTTTTGGGAGTTTAAGTCTTCAGGCATGTTAGAAATGGTGCATCCGTGCATGATGTTTAATTTTGCTACAGAAATCTCTCTTGATAATCTATGTTATATGTTTGTGTATATCTCTGTTCATTAAACTTGCCTTAGTGGAACAATATTCAAATTTGAATTCTTATATAAAAAAAGACCGCAATATTTTGCATTTCCATCATTAACCACCTTTGGTGCAAGGTCAGAAAAATATGCTACTCCTGGAAGGCTTCTGAATCATCTTCAGCATACTCAGGGGTTCATTTATAAAAATATGGTACAATATTCTTCATTTTTTCATGAGATTCAGAATATTCTTTTATTTATTGTACTTGAACATTTATTGTTTTACTCAATCTGCTTGAAATATTTACTTGATGGTCGAACTAACCTGCAAAAAAAAGGTGTTAAAGACATGTCATTTATCATTGTTTGCCAATATAAATAATAAAAAAGAACTTATAAAACAAATAATAATATATTATGTTAGATATAGATACTAATAATTTTGAAATACGACATTTTCAAATGTCTCCGACATGTCTCCGACATCCGACATTTAAAAACCCAATCTGATATGTACCCGGCATCTGACATTTAAAACATTGTGTATGCAATGATATGTACTCGACCCGATGTCTCTTATGCTTTGAGCATGACTAACAGGTATCAATCTGATCCCGATGATAGTCACTGGATAGCCGTCAAGAATATCTTATAGTACTTGAGAAGTACTAAGAATGCGTTCTTGGTATTTGTGGGAGAGGAATAGCTCGTTGTAAAGGGTTACACGGATGCTAGCTTCCAAACTGATATGAGTGACTCAAAGTTTCAGTCAGGGTTTGTATTTTACCTAAATAGAGGAGCTATTAGCTGGAAGAGTTCCAAGCAGGAGACAGTTGTTGATTCTACAACTGAGGTCGACTATATCGTCGCTGCAAATGCGGCGAAGGACGCTGTATGGATTAGGAAAATCATCGGCGAGTTAGATGTAGTTCCTAGCATTGTTTGTCTCGTAGTTCTCTACTGTGACAACAACGGTGTAATTGCACTTGCTTCGGAACATAGATCTCATCAGCGCTCCAAACACATATTTCGGCGGTTCCATCTTATTCGAGAGATTGTCGATCGAGGAGATGTGAGCATATGCAGTGTGCTGATTGAAGAAAATATTGCGGATCGACTGACAAAGTCTCTCGCGCAGAGAAAGCATGATGGTCATGTTAGATCAATGAGTATTAGATACCTGAATGATTAACTCTAATAGAAATCTTGTGGATTGTATGTTTGTCAGTTGTAATAATCCATTTGATGAATAGAGTACATTTCAATTTTATATTTATAGCAAGTTCTTTTATTGTGTAAATTTATTTCTATTGTGATAGATTAATATAACGTAATAAATGACTTTGGAATATTTTCTTCCATATTAGTCAAGTAGAGACGTGAATGTGAGAGATTATGTTCTTACAAACTTCATTCTTAAATGGTCCCTGGTCGACGTGTCATATTAGAAGCTAAGGACGATGATGATACAATAATACTTGCATGTGCGTTGACTGATGACCGGTTCTCACAGGTCATGATATTGTGATATAAGTCATCACATAGATACTTGTTAGTGAACAAATTGTACTTGACAAACCCACCATGAGAATGCTTTGTGGATTGTTATATGAACGTGTCACAAGAATGACTCAAGTGGCAATGGTGTTTGTGGTCGTTTGACCTGAAATCACAGTATTCATCAAGTCAGGAAGAGCGTGCTTTGATGCTATCAAATGTCCAGTCTTGAGAAAGTTGGATGATAAAGGTGGTTATTGGATACGTTACGAATCATTTGGGTGTTTGCGTGTGGACAGATATGAGATTTGTCCTCCTATAAGATAGGAGTTACATCCATGGGCCCCTTGATGGAATGAGACTTTAAAATGCAAGGTCATGCTTGGTTGAGTCAATATATGATATTGGACTCACTGATTTCTGAAAGTCCATTCTAGATCGGGAAACTTAGAATAAACAATTATGAGGGTAACACGGTTTGTACCTTTAGTTTTATCCGGATGTAAGGGACGAAGGGACATGACAACACTGATACATTGGTCACAATGACTTTTGAGTTATAAACTCTTATTGCTTTAGGAGCAATGATGTATTGCTAGATGCCGATCATTTTTTGTGAAACTTTTGTTTGATACTTTCAAGATCAATTGGAAGACTGTTGGTGTTATCATTATGATGTAAAAGTGATCAAGCATGTAGTCTCACTGTCAACGCAATATGAGCCTATCAGGTTCGCACATCAGAGCGTTTAGAGAATTTGGAAGAATGGATTATGTTTGTCTTACTCATGTGATGAGTGTAGGACCAAGTACTGGCAGGCGTTGAGTGCATCGAGACTACTCGACGCTTCGTTGAGTCAAGTGTTGATTCGTCAAGTTAGGCGTTGAGTGTGTCGAGATCACTCGACGCTTCGTCGAGTTAAGTGTTGATTCGTCGAGTTAGGCGTTGAGAGCGTCGAGACCACTCGACGCTTCGTCGAGACCATTCGACGCTTCGTCGAGTCCAGTGTTGATTCGTTGAGGCGTTGAGAGCGTTGAGACCCCTCGACGCTTCGTCGAATCAAGAGTTGATCCGTCGAGGCGTTGAGAACATTTTGTCCACTCGACGATTCGTCGAGTCAAGTGCTGAGTCCACTGCCACGCGTTGAGTGCGTTGTGGCCACTCGACGATCCATCGAATCAAGTGTTGATTCGTCGAATCAATATTCCATGTGTTATGGGACTGTCGATAGCGATAACTTTTTGATGTTTATTCCTTTGTGTATAAATAGAAGACGTCTTAGGGTTTTACAAGATAGAAGAACCGAACTGTGAAACTCGAGAGGAAAAGGCCGACGAAAATCGTTTCCGAAAGTCCAGTTCCTGTCGCCGTCGCTCAGCCCGTTTCTGGCGCCCGTCGCCGTCGCCTCTTCAAGAGTAGACCTAACAGTCTGTGAAGACGCAGAGTGTTTTCTTCCAACCTAGATCATGCGTGACAAGAGTCTAAGGGTTCTCTAGTTCATGTGGATCACCTGTAGAGTTGTGGACATTATTTTGCGGTCGGAACTCCAACCGCTAGTGATGGCCGAATTTTTTGAAGCATCTAGATTGAGTAGTGACTAAATCCCGCGAAAGTAATTTTAATTACAACAACTTTTACTTTTTGATCAATGTCCATCACAAGATCTATTTCTTTTGGGGTTTTCTTGTTTCTTTTTTCCGCTGCGCAAAAATATTGTGACGTATAGAAAAACCCAACAATAATATTAGAGGGAGGTTGTGCGATGTTCATTGTTTTAGAAGTTGCAAAATCTATTGCATATAGATTTGGAAATTTAGAAGTATTCTAAATGCCCAAATCTATTCTTAGAACGACGCCAAGAACGCATGTAATTTCGTTGTGGTTTTTTATTTCTCCTTAACAGTAACCATCTCTCTTGCTGGTTTGTGAAACCAAGTGTGTTAGATTTTGAATCTCACATAGAGAGATGAGTTTGTCTACTTTATAAGTGGAGTTTGTGTTGCTCATGTCCAGTGGATGTAAATCTGAAGATTTAGAAGGCTTTTAGATGTTCAGATTTAGCTCAGTTTATCAAGTGTCGATGGTTTTTCTAGTGCACATCTTGGATGTATTTAGATTGTGAGTGTTGTAAGTATTCTGCGAATATACACATTGGTTAATTGTTAAGCATAATTAAGTGTTAGTCAATTTTCTAAAAATCTCTTATGCAATAGTAAGTATTTGGATCTCTTAAGCATAATTAAGTGTTAGTCACTTTTTCTGTCTTGATCGATGAAGTGTGGGTTTGCCAAAGCAAGCTGCATTAATCTATCTTGGTAAGAATGCAAGCAGATAATTGTGATATCTCACTGTCGACATTTCGTCAAACTTAACTGGGTAACCTCAAAAGTTGAGTGTCCAGAAGCATAGGGTTGACATGCACCAAATAATAGATGTGAATAAAGAGTTATTCACTAACCATATAAGAGTTGCATAATGATGCAATCGGCAAGCGTTGCCTACCTAAATAACTGCATTATTAGAGAAAAGATAAAGTTGTCTCATGGTGTTGGTGAAATACGGATCTTGTTCACTAAGAGAGTAGCTCGCATAAACTCTCTGAATTGATATTGAGAGTTATCGGTTTGATTAAAATAGTGAGAGTAACTTTAATTAAAGTCCTAATTGAAATAAAAATGTATTTTGAAATATAGTATTGAGTTTTTTTTACATAAATTCTTGTAGAATTTTCAAGGCAAGTGGATGTCATTCCACCTTGTCCCTCAGAGCTATCCTTGAGATGGAGAAACTGAGCGGGACAAATTATTTGGGCTGGTACAGAAATCTAAAAATTGTTATCAGGTAAGGGCGTAAGCTCTATGTTTTGGAAGAGGAATCCCCTGAAAAGTCAGTCGGGAATGTGTCCTGATCTGAAAAGGATGTTTATAAGAAGTATCAAGACGACACCTTGAATGTCGAATGCCCCATGCTGGCAACCATGAACTCTGAGCTTCAGAAGCAACATGAGAACATGTGTTGTAAAAAAATTGACGAGCATCTCAAGAAAATGTTTCAAAGGCAAGCTTGTCAAGAGAGGTTTGACGTCACCAAGGCGTTGCTTCAGTGTAAGATGAGAGCTCGAGACCTAGTAGGGACTCACGGACTCAAGATGATTGAGAATATAGAGAGCCTTGAGAGATAAGGCTTTCCTCTGGGCCAAGAGTTGACTACAGATCTGATCCTGCAATTGTTGTCGGACAGTTACGAGCAGTTTGTCTTGAATTACAATATGAATGAAATAGACAAGACACTGCCCGAGCTTCTAGGCATGTTGAGAACTGCCGAGATCAATATTAGGATGATCAAACATGTTAGCCTCATACTAATGGTACATAAAGGCAAGGGCAAGACCAAGGGTTTTAAGAAGACTAAGGTTGGACCTAAGTCATCTTATGAGTCCAAGTCCTCAGCACTGAAGATGAGCTTGATGAAAGAAGAGAAATGTCACCACTGTGGCAAGGCTGGTCATTGGAGGATGAACTGACCTTCTTATATTGAGGGTCTGTAGAAAATGAAGGGAGATATAATTTCTGTTTCAGGTATTTATGTTATAAAGATAAATATTTTTGCTCCTTCATCCTGTGTATTGGATACTGGATGTGATTTTCACATTTGTATAAATATACAGGAACTGGGAAGAGAAGAATGTTGAGTAAAAGAGATGTGGACCTACGTGTTGGCAATGGGGCAAGAGTTGTTGTTCTCGCTGTAGGAGTTTACCGTCTTTTTTTGTTTAGTGGGGTTGTAATAGAACTTGATAATTATTATTATTTTCCTTTAATAACTATAAACATTATATTCATATCATGTTAAAAGGATTTTTGTTTATAATTAAGAATAATTGTTGTTTAATTTTTATGAATAATGTTTATTATGTTGTAGCCTAAATGTTAAATGTTTTATATGTTTTGAACTTAGAACATCAGATATATAATATATAAAATACTAAAAGACTAAAAAAATGACTCAAATCCTACGTACCTTTGACATTGTCATTTGAGTCATATAATGAGAAATGCATATCCAAGCTCCATAAAGATGGACTACTGGACTCATTTGATTATGAATCATTTGAGAGATGTGAATCATATTTGTTAGGCAAGATGACTAAAGTGATTTTCACTGGTTTAAATGAGATAGATGATGATCTCTTGGATATAATACATAGTGATTTATGCGGACCCATGAGTTATAGTGGGTACTTTACTCTGTTATATTTACTGATGATTTCAGTATATACGGATGTGTATTTTATGAAGTGCAAATCCAAAACTTTTGAAAAGTTTAAAGAGTTTAAGAATGAAATAGAGAACAAGTTGGATAAGAGGGTTAAAGCACTCTCATCTGATCGAGGTGTCGAATACCTGAGTCATGAGTTTCGTGATCATCTGAAAGAGTATGGTATTGTATCACAGCTGACTTCACCCAGAACACCACAACATAATTGTGTGTTTGAGCGGAGGAATCGTACTCTGTTAGACATGGTACGGTCGATGATGAGTCATGCAGATCTGTCTATTTATTTTTGGGATTTTGCTCTAGAGACTGTTGTTTTTACACTAAATCGTGTTCTAACGAAAATGGTTTTGAAGACATCATATGAGATATGAACTGAGAAGCGTCCTAGTATATCTTTCATTAAGATTTGGGACTGTGAGGCATACGTGAGATGTCAAATGCCTGACAAGCTGGAATCCAAGTCGGATAAATGTTATCTTATGGGGTATCATAAGGAAACTAGAGAATAATATTTCTACCTACCGTATGAGGAAAAAGTGTTTGTCACGAGAACTGGTGTCTTTCTTGAGAAGGAGGTCTTAAGTAGAAAGATTATAAGGGTAGAACTTGAAGAAGTTCAAGAACCACAAACAATGAATGAACCGGAATTGGAACTTGTGCAAGGACTACAAGTTATACCTGGAGAGCCTACTCAGGAAACACAAGTTCCACATAGACCTGATAGACCAAGTTTTGAGCCTGAGATATATGAATTTTTTGTATCTCTAATAGTTAATGTGTTGTTTATGGATCATAATGATGAACATGCAATCTACCAAGAGGCTATGAGTGGAGCAGACTCCGAGAAGTGGCTTGACATCATGAAATCTGAAATGGACTCCATGTATGCAAACCAAGTTTGGATCTTTGTGGAACCAGCTGAAGGGGTGCAAGTGGGTCTTCAAAAAGAAGACTGTCATATATGGCAACGTACAGACATTCAAAGGGCGATTGCGGGCTAAAGGTTTCAAGTAAATTCATAGTGTTGACTACGATAAGACTTTTTCTCCTGTTGCTATGGTAAAGTTCATCAGAATTCTGTTTGGTATTGCTGCGTATTATGACAACGAGATCTGACAGAATGATGTCAAAACAACTTTCCTAAATAGAAACCTTCTTGAGAAAATGTATATGACACAACTCGAGCGTTTTATATCTGCAGGTGAAGCTATTAAAATATGCAAGCTGCAGAGATTCATTTATGAATTAAAACAGGTTTCTCGAAGTTGGAATTTTTGTCTTGATGAAAAGATCAAATAGTTTGGTTTTATCAAAAACGAGAATGAACCGTGTGTTTACAAGAGTATTAGTGAGAGCATTGTTGTCTTCCTCATATTGTATGTAGATGACATACTGCTGATCGAAAATGACAAACTGACCCTACAAGTTGTTAGGAACAACCTAGGGAACTGCATTTTTATGAAAGACTTGGGCGAATCGACTTATATACCTATTATTAAGATCTATAAAGATAGATCAAAGAAGTTGTTGAGTTTGACCCAAAGTACATATATTGAGAAGGTGTTGAAACGGTTCAACATGATTGATTCCAAGAAATGATTTTTACTCATGTCTCATGATATGAGTTGACCAGTGTCCTAAATCTTGTGAAGATAAGAAACGCATGAAGTTGATTTTTTATGCTTCGTCAATTGGATCAATCATGTATGCAATGATATGTACTCGACTCGATGTATCTTATGCTTTGAGCATGACTATCAGGTATCAGTCTGATCCAGATGATAGTCACTGGATAGCCGTCAAGAATATCCTACAATACTTGAGAAGGACTAAGGATACGTTCTTGATATTTGGCGGAGAGGAAGAGCTCGTTGTAAAGTGTTACACTGATGCTAACTTCCAAACAGATATAGACAACCCAAAGTCTCAGTCAGGGTTTGTATTTTGCCTAAATGGAGGATCTGTTTGCTAGAAGAGTTCCAAGCAGGAGACAGCTGTCGATTCTATAACTGAGGCCGAGTATATCACCGCTGGAAATGCGTCGAAGGAGACTGTATGGATTAGGAAATTCATCGACGAGTTAGATGTAGTTCCTAGCACTGTTTGTCCCGTAGTTCTCTACTGTGACAACAACGGTGCAATTGCACTTGCTTCAAAACCTAAATCTCATCAGCACTACAAGCACATACTTCAGAAGTTCCATCTTATTCGAGAGATTATCGATCGAGAAGTTGTGGGCATATGCAGGTGCCGACTGAAGAAACTTTTACGGATCCACAGACAAAACCTCTCGCGTAGAGAAAGCATGATGGTCATGTTAGATCAATGGGTATTAAATACCTGAATGATAAACTCTAGTGGAAGCCTTGTGGATTGTATGTTTGTCAGTTGTAATAATTCAATTGATGAATAGAGTACTGTACATTTCAATTTTATATTTATTCCAAGTTATTTTATTGTGTAAATTTATTTCTATTGTGAAGATTAATTTAACGTAATAAATGTCATCGTAATGTTTGCTTCCATAGGAGTCAAGTGGAGACTTGAATGTGAGAGTCTATGTTCTTAGAATCTTCATTCTTAAATGATCCCTGGACGACGTGTCATCTTAGAGGCAAAGGGCGATGATGATACAATAATACTAGCATGTGCATTAACTAATGACTGGTTCTCACAGGTCATAATATTGCGATATCAAGTCATCACATAAGTACTTGTTAGTGAACAAGTTGTACTGGACAGACCCACCATGAGAATAAATTGTGGACTGTTATATGAATGTGTCACAAGTATGGCTCAAGTGGCAATGGTGTTTGTGCTCCTTTGACCCGAAGTCAAAACATTCATCAAGTGAGAAAAAGCGTGTTTTGAAGCTATCAAAAGTCCAGTCTTGAGAAAGTTGGATGATAAAGATGGTTATTGGGTACGTTACAAATCATTTGAGTGTTTGCGTGTGGACAGATATGAGATTTGTCCTCCAATATGAAAGGAGTTACATCCATGGGCTCCTTGATGGAATGAGACTTTGAAATGCATGGTCATGCTTGGTTGAGTCAATATATGATATTGGACTCAACGATTTCTGAAAGTCCATTCGAGATCAGGAAACTTGGAATGAACAATTATGAGGGTAACACGGTATGTACCTTTATGCCTATCCAGATGTAAGGAACGAAGTGAAATGACAACACTGATACATTGGTCACAATGGCTTTTGAGTTATAAACTCTTATTGTTTGGGGAGTAATGATGTATTGCTAGATGACGTTCATCGTTTGTGAAACTTTTGTTTGATTCTTTCAAGATCAGGTGGGAAACTTTTTGTGTAACCATTGTGATCTGAAAGTGATCAAGCACATATTCACACTGTCAATGCAGTATGAGTCTATCAGGGTCGCACATAAGAGCGTTTGGAAAATTTAGAAAAATGGATTATACTGGTCTTACTAATGTGATGAGCGTAGGATCAAGTACTGATAGGCATTGAGTGCGTCGAGACTAGTCGACGCTTCGAGTCAAGTGTTGATTCGTCGAGTTAGGTGTTGGGTGTGTCGAGACCACTCGACGGTGTTGATTCGTCGAGTTAGGCGTTGAGAGTGTCGAGACCACTCGACGCTTCGTCGAGTCCAGTGTTGATTCGGCGAGGCGTTGAGAGCGTTGAGACTACTCGACGCTTCGTCGAGTTAAGTGTTGATTCGTCGAGGCGTTGAGAGCATTGTGTCCACTCGACGATTCGTCGAGTCAAATGTTGATTCGTCAAGTCAAGTGTTGAGGCCACTGCCAGGAGTTGAGTGCGTTGTGACCACTCGACGATTCGTCAAGTCAAATGTTGATTCGTCGAATCGATATTCCATGCGTTATGGGTCTGTCAATTGCGACAACTTTCTGTTGTTTATTTCGTTGGGTATAAATAGAAGATGTCCTAGGGTTTTACAAGGCAGAAGAACCGAACCGTAAAACCCAAGAGGAAAAGGCCCACGGAAATCGTTTCTGAAAGTCCCGATCCCGTCGTCGTCGTTTAGCCAGTTTTCGGCGCCCGTCGTCTTCGCCTCTTCTGGAGCAGACCTAGCAGTCTGTGAAGACGCAAAGTGTTTTCTTCCAACCTAGATCTTTTGTGGCAAGAGTCTAAGGGTTCTCCCGTTCGTGTGAATCACTTGTAGAGGCGTGGACATTATTTTGTGCCCGGAACTCCAACCGCTAGTGATCGCCAGATTTCTTAGAACATCTCGATTGAGTAGTGACTCAATCCCGCGAAGGTAAATTTAATTACAGCAACTTTTACTTTTTGATCAATGTTTATCGCAAGATCTAATTTTTTTGGGGTTTTCTTATTTTCTTTTTCTGCTGCGCACAAATGTTGTGACGTATAGAAAAACCCAACAGAAATTTGGAATAAAGTAATTCTTGTTTGGTCTTTCTAAAATTAGCAAACTTGCTACTAACTTTGCTTCGATTAATCTTTGACTACCTTTGCTTCGATTTATCTTTGACTACCTTTGCTACGATTTCATTTGTCGCGAGTATGATTTTTGATCGAAGATCTGTATGTTAGTTGATCGAGAGAACAATGCAAACAGAGGAGATCATTCGAAGATAAAAGGAGTTTCATGCATTGCTCAAGAGAGGATGACAAATCTTCTAGATTGGAGTCAAATCCAATAGTGGGGTTCACCGCCTAAAGCAAGCTTATGGGTTTCGACTGGCCGAGAGTCTTAATCGATCAACCTAAGATAATTTGTTAGCGATCCTCGAGAGAGATGCTATCATATTTTGGGAACTTCCACGGTTGAAGAAAGTAAATGAGATGTTTGCAGTTTAATCTTTTTTAAAATTTGTTTTAATCCAAAGGTATTTTAAATCAAGTGCCAAGTCTTTTATTCATCAAATTTCTCTTAAGTTAAATCGCTCTCTTTCTTAGCTTTTTGAATCCAAACCCAATTTCTCATCGATAAAATAATAGATCTTTGTGAATAGAAGTACTCGACAAATCCGGTAAATATGACATTTGATCTTATACTATACAACGATAGGTACACTTGTCTTATCGTTTTATTTTTGGAATTGAGCATCCGCGATTTTAGCCATCAAAGTTCTGGCAGAGATCACTTTGCAGTGCAATGTCCGACTAGGAATTTGCTAATTAAGGAGGCTGGCGAGCCCTGCACTAAGGCTGAGGACGTTGTCGTTGAGGAGATTATAGTCATCGTAGAGGACGGATGGACGAGCGATGCCGAGAGATCTCTAGGGTTAGGAATCCTCTGTCACCTTCTCCACACGCCACGTGCAGAGGAGGGTTGGCGTCGCACCACTATCTTCTTAATATATTTCACGAGCGCAGGAGGATTCTACAAGCTCGTCATTGATAGTAGTAACTGCGTACATAATCACTAAGAAATGGTTGGAGAGGATGCAACTCATTGTCGAGCACCATCCGTATTTGTATCGTGTCATATGGGTGGACAAGTCAACCATCCAGGTTACACAGATATTCCCGGTGCCAACTTGTTTAACGACCACTAAGGACCGGGTTTAGTGTGATGTTATCCCCATGGATGTCGCACACGTTCTTCTCGGGAGACCATGATTATATGATCGTGATGTCACGTGTTATGACCGGTCAAACACGTGTGTATTCTTCGACAAGGGTCAAAAGATTACCCTTACCCCGACTCAGCCCAAGGATCCTCCCAAGGGCAAGATCGAATCATCAATTAGTGTGGGATCTTCGAGACATCTTTATGTCTTGAGGAAGGGTGATTTGTTGAGAGAGAGAGAGAGAGTTTAGAAGCAATGATTATATTTATCCTGGCAGCCACGATGGCGACCGAGACCCCTAGTGAGACTGAGATTACTGATCCAGATGTTCGTCAGTTGATGGATGATTTCATAGACATTATGCCCGAGGAGCTTCCTGATGAGCTTCTCCCGTTGAGGGACATCCAACATGTCATTGATCTGATCCCAGGGGCATCGTTGTCCAATCTCCCACATTATCTCCTGAATCTGACAGAGCATACTGAGCTAAAACAGCAACTTGATGATCTTGTGCAGAAGTTTATACAAGAGAGTCTGAGTCTCTGTGGCGTACCGGCCCTTCTTACTCCAAAGAAGAACGGGAATTGGCACATATGCATTGATAGTTGTGCCATAAATAAGATCATGGTGAAGTATCGCTTTCCGATTCCCCGCCTCGATGATCTCCTAGACTCGATAGTTGGTGTCCAGATATTTTTTAAGAGCGACCTTCATAATGGGTACACCATCAGTTTAAAGTTAGAGAGGGGGATGAGTGAAAGACAGCTTTCAAGATGAAGGAAGACTTGTATGAGTGACTAGTTATGTTGTTCGGATTATTAAACGTGCTTAGCATGTTCATGAGAGTGATGACATAGGTTCTGCGACCCTACATAGGAAAATTCTTGGTATTATATTTTGATAATATTTTGATATACAGCTAGGGCCGCATCGAGCACTTGCGACATATTCGTCTGCTGTTCGAGCTCCTCTGAAAGGAGCATCTTTGGATCAACTTGAAAAAGTACTCCTTCCTGTTCATATTCATACACTTCTTAGGTTATATGATTTCGGCGTCTGGTATATCCATTGACCCTGATAAGGTCAGGGAGATTCGTGAGTAGCCCATCCCGACGAACATTTATAAGGCTCGTATCTTTGATGTACTTGCTACCTTTTATAGAAGGTTTGTCCGTGCATTCAACTTGATTATGGCCCCCATTACGAGCTGCTTCTGCAAGGGTGATTTTGTCTGGATGAATGCTGCCACTCGAGCCTTTGAGGAAATTAAGGAGAGACAATCTATTGCTCATGTTCTGTGCTTACCTGATTTCTCTAAAGCATTCGAAGTAGCATGTGATGTGTTAGGAGATTAGCATCGACGCGGTACTTAGCCAAGAGGGTCATCATGTTTCCTACATCAGCGAAAAGCTGAATGATGCCCGACAAAAGTATTTGAACTATGATCGGGAGTTCTATGCCATCGTACAGGCACTACGATACTGTCGTCATTACCTCCTGCACAATGAGTTTTTTTTGTACTCTGACCATCAAGCATTGAGAAACCTCGACTCACAGAAGAAATTGAGTGACCGTCATGCAAAATGGATGGAATATATGCAGGAGTTTCATTAAGTTCTCAAACACCGAGCAGGTGTTTAGAACAAAACATTTTACGCCTTAAGTTGCCAAGTCAACATACTCCACACCATGAGCACTCGAGTGTTGGGCTTTGAGCAACTAGCTTATGAGTATCCAGAGTGCCCAGATTTCGGGACATTTACGCTACACTATCGAGGGACCCACCCGATCATCATGAGGATATTCAATTTCAGACGGGTACTTATACATGGGATCGCTCCTCTGCATTCCCCAGTCGTCCCTCCAAGTTTTCTTATCTGGGAGCTACACGCAAGAGAAGCAGCGGGACACTTCGGTCGAGACAAGACGATTGCGTTAGCTGAGGATCGCTTCTTCTGGTCTGGCCTTATAACGCTCCTGCTTTTCCGACAATTATTTAATCCTCTTGTTGACGTCATAATAACGTAAGGGGCGTTACGTTAACGTGGAGTTGACGGCGCGTCGCCGTCAGTGCGTTTTCGCGTCTGTTAGGTCCAGTCGGCCAAATTCGTGAATCCTTGTCGAAAACGGAAAATTTGACGTTAGGAAATTAAATTAATTAATTTTTGACATGCACGTCAAGTTTCGTCGCGATCCGAGCGATATTCGAGCATCGGCGAATTTCCGAAATTTTGTAAAATTTATGTTCACCGTACACTTGAAATATTAATATCTCGAGAACGGCATGTCGGATTTTGGTTTCGTCTTCGCCGTTGGATTCGCAGCATCAGCATTCACCGACGGTGCGAATTTCGTTTAATTCGGCGCTCGTTTGGGCCTCCGTTTTGATCTCGTGTTTCATTATTCAAAAATATATAAATATGATTATTTTAATATTAAAGCACTATTCAAAAATGTCATTTAATATTCATTTATATAGTTTAATTTTTTGAATATAATTGTAAAAAGTACTGTTCGGGTCTTAGTTCTCGAGTCCTGCTGTTACTCAACTAAACTGAATTAGTACTTGAGTACTCTCATTGTAGTTCTCGGGTAACCTGTATTAGTACTCGAGTACTCTCTTGGTAGTTCTTGAGTAATCTGTATTAGTACTCGAGTTACTTGTTTTCTTCTTCTCGAGTACCTCTAATCTTGTTCTCGAGTACTGTAGATTCATCTCGAGAATTTCGTTCCAGTCTGGGTTCAGAGACAAAACTTTATATATATATATATATATATATATATATATTCTGATACTTAAGATAAATAGAAAGAAACTTCATCTTCTTCCTGAAGTTTTGCCCGAACCAGAGAAGCGAGAGGGAGAGATAGAACGTCAGTTCGTGAAGCTTCGGATCGCCGCCGTCGGAGCTACGGTGCTCGGAATCGCAAACCGAGCATAGATCCGGAAAGCTCTTGCTGAGATCTTCACGTTCGTAGTAAGTATTTTTCGTTTCGTGGAAGTTTTTCATTAGGGTTTTCGGCCCTAACCTCTCTCGGCCTTGATCTTGTAGATTCCGCTTCCCCGCGTCTTATTTTGGCTAGATCTGTGACGTGGAATAATTTGGGAGACCGATTGTAGTAGAAAACGAGGCAAGTGATTTTCTTGTCCTCTCTCTTGCTCCCTTCCTTTTTTTTGTCAGATTTCGTTGAGTTGTCATGTTTATATTTCGTTGAAACTTATCTCTAAATTTCATTGAAACTTGTCGTTTTATTTCATTGAAACTTGTTTGACAAATTCTAAGTATTTTTCTTTGGATTGTGACTTGTCGTTCTGTAGATTGAGTAATCGAATTTGGTTGTCCTGCTACTTTATTTATCGAGTCATGTAGATTGTTGCGATGTCTTGTGCGTCTCATTGTTTTGTTTATACTACACTTTTTTTGACCCTTGAAATGTTTTTATGCAGTCCACTTTGTTGGTTAACCTTGAGTATGTGATAAATAAAAGAAACTTTGCTTATATAATTAAGTAACTAAAGAAACACAGATGGACTACGCGCGTTGGGGTTTCTCCCTCGGCATAGTGTCTTATGGTTGAGTCTGTGCGCGTTGTGGACTTTCATCCCTGACACATTACCTTAGCTTGGTCTGTGCGCGTTGGGGTTTCTCCCTCGGCATGGTGCCTGTTGGCTGAGTTTGTGCGCGTTGTGTACTCTTTTTCCCGGCACAGTACTCTTTATTGTTGAGCTGATCCGTCTCATTTTTATTGATGAATAACATGAATATTAAAGAAAGATGAAAGTTAGAACTTCTGATATTGGTACTATGTACTGTCCAATTGATGTGATCAGTCATTCTTGCTCGGCTAGATTTACTGTTTGCTTACTTTTACTCTACTGCTGACCTTTTGTTGCAGTTGTTTTATAGATTTCTTTCACTTTGAGATTTGTTTGATCTGTCTTTACTCTTTGCACCATTTGTAACTTGCTTTTGAGGTATTCTTCTTTTGAATGCCTCGGGATCAGAGCAGTAGCAGGTTTAATTGACCGTGTTGTGCTTCTTTTGTTGCGAGTTGCTGCGGTCGTTTGCTTCCACCTCAGAGCTTTGAGGTAATTGACTTTGTTTAGACTTGTCAGATTTTACTATGCGTTCGTGTCAGTTGTTGACGTCCATAGTCTTTGACTGTTTCTGGTATAGACTACTTGTTGCTTTTACTGTTGTTACTTTTTACCTGTTTATACTTGCTCTATGAGAAAGATTTATGTTAGGATGCATTTAGTTATTTTAAAATATACAAAACTGCGTTCTGGAGTATTGGCATGACATGACTTTTAACCGCAAAAATCTACTATTTTAAGCGCTATAAAAGTTTTATATATATATATATATATATAAAATGTAGAAGTCACATCATCATTATAATATGCTAGACCTTCATTCTCATATTGGATAACAAATGAATCAGCTAAGTATTTTTCGTCGCGTAAAACTTATCTATTTCCCAACTATGGACTAGTGATCCACCCGACCGAGGGACGCGGTCAGTAACTCTAATAGTTATATATATTGTTTTGAACTTAATTTCATAAATCTTTTACATTAAGTAAATGCGAGAACGAGCCGCCTGAGCATCTGCAGTTGTCCCATGCACGGCGTGACATCACGGCGCGTATTTTCTCTACTCTGACGTATTTTTGAATACGGAGAAAATACGGGTTGTGACAGTTGGTATCAGAGGGAGGTTTTGCAAGAGGGTTGGTTGGTTTGGCAAGACAGTCGGACAACTTTCCCTTAAGCAAAACTCTAATCGTATCATTTCATTGCATACACACACTGATATGTCATCAGTAGATCTTGATGGAAGCACGAACACTACACTCGTAGCATGATAAGAAGTATACGAGGCATATTATGTAGTATGAGATGCATAATTTGTGTTTGTATATGGATACACCATAGGTGGCAACATGTAACGGTTATGTAGTATGTGATGCATAACCATCATCACATGGATGCCCATTAGCACGTTTATTTTTTTCGTTACATATAATATTATGTAGTATGAGATGCATAACATTGTATATGTATGCCGCTCATAACATGCATTAAGGCCTTTTTAGAATGCATAGCATTGCATACATAACATATCATCGCATAAGCACACGTGTCAAGTTAAAGATCTGTATGATGACATATATGCACCCATGATTTGAAACGAAAATTTAAGCATTTATGCATTCATATTATAGGCACAAGTTAGAAGCATAGTATCATTTTATGATTTCCCAAAACAAGGTAACAGCAAGAGCAAGTATGAAAATTAGAGGATAGATCTTAACTTAAGTTGATTAGAGTTATAAAGATCACATCACAAAAAAGTAAAGACAAGAAGAGCAAGCAACCAGAAAAGAGACACAAGGATTTTATAGTGGTTCCCCAAATCTGGGTAGTCCACTCTTCTACCACACTGGTAGGAATCCACTCAGATTTTTGATCAGGTGTCTGACACCAATGGGTTTTGATCAGGTCCCCAAAAACCAAAACCTCAAGTCTTTTGGAAGGTGACTTGCAAGCAGGAATCACTTTTGAAGGGAGATGACAACCCTTTGTACAGGAGGGGGTGATAGAGTGATTTTGTCTTCTCTGTCAACAATCAGAGAGAAGGCTTGAGGATATTGATGTTAGCAAACAGCTCCCCCTGAGATATTGAATGGTTCAGGAGAGATCTGGAGCTTTGCTTCAGGGTGATAGGTCTTCAAGGTGATGATGTCTCCAGCAAGCTTCTTAGACTGATATTGAATGGTTGTCTCTTGAAGCCTTGAGCCAATAAAGAACACTGATGATTGTTTTGATTGATGCCGAGTTCTTCCTTCCTTCTGTCAAGGGAGAAAGCTGTACTGTATGTATGCGACTATCTGTTGCATCTTTGTATCCTTGGAAAACCTTCACGACGACTGTTCTCTGTATATTATCTTTTTTAATTCAAAACCTTTTGAATTCATTTGTCTTGATAACGGATGATGCATTCCCGAGAGTAGAAGATGCATTGGGAGTTGATCCATAATTAATCTTCTGTAGCTGCCCGTTTGAACGGCTATTTTCACTGGAAATGTTGACTGTAATTAATCCTCAATTAATTCTGCCAACTGTTATTGATTGCACAGAAATCGTCGACCTGAACTTTCGTCGAGTTCATCGATCGTCGACCTGAGTTCGACATTCGTCGAGCTGAACTTTTGCTGACTTCGTCAAGCTGGACTTCTGCTGAATACGTCGACCTGAGTTTCTTGCTTGAGACCAGAGTTCGTCGACCATAGTTCAGGAAATGAACTCAGAGTTCGTCGACCTGAGATCGTCGTTCGTCGAACGCCCGTCGAGCTGATTTACTATCTTTGTCTTAACTGCATTACTTGGACTTCTTTTCTGCAATTTTGGAGAGTCCTTCTGAATGACCAATCCTGGAAATAATCTTATGACTCATGACTATACATGTTGGGTCAATCTAAGCAAACCTAATAGTGATCCTTACCCAAATCAGAACTAGGGCTCCAACAAAGTATCTGTTCTTTTCCGATCTGATCCGAGTTTGTTTGTTCCTGATCTGATCTGAGTCAGGGTATTCGAGTTTTCTAGCTTCGGTGTCATAAGCTAGGTCTTTGATAAGTCGTTTGCTCGTATCTGTAAAATATGACCCCGAAATAGTTTTGCTAAGGGAATATTTTCCCAGTTTGCGATGTCTTAGGCATGGTTTGACTAGGTATCCGTTTGTTCTGTAGAAATGCCGCCTAAATGCATTGCGACGAGGTCGACTCCACACTCGGAGGGCGAGTCTTCTGGTGCCCAGAGGAAGGCAGTGATCGAAGGGTTGCGGCAAAGTAATGAGGCCCTGACAAGGCAGATGGTGGACATGGAATCTCAGATACAATCGTTGTTGGCTGTCGTCGTCAGGCAGCAGACTAGAGCGCAGGACCCTGCTGTGGGCCAAAATGTTCCTACTCCTGCTGCTGCTCTAGTTCCCCCAGTCGCACTGCCGTCTGAGATGAATTTCATTTCTCACTTCCAGCGACTAGGATCTCCTTCGTATGATGGTAGAGCAGACTTCATTGTATTGGATGACTGCATCATTTCCATGGAAGAAACGTTTTCTTATTCTGGTGTTTTCACCGATCAGAAGGTGATGATTGCGGCGTATCAGCTCAAGGGACTTGCGAAGAGTTTGTGGATCAGAGAAAAAGAGAATCTTTCTGATGGGTGCTCGTGGGAATCATTCAAGAGTATGTTACTGAAGAAGTTTTTGTCATCGGTCGAGCAAGACCGTCTAATGAACAACTTTTTACTCCTGAAGCAGAGGCAACTCACTGTTAGTGAGTACGAGGTCGAGTTTAGCAAGCTCAGTCGTTTCGTCCCAGATCTGGTAGCATCCGAAGAAGGCAGAGTAAAGCGTTTCTTGGGTGGTCTGAGGTATGACATCCAACAGTTGGCTTGCGCATACAAGTCTGAGACCTTTGCACAAGTAGTCGAAGCTGCCTTGAAGGTTGAGGCGATAGAAAATGCGAAGAATCGGGGTTTGCATGCGAAGAAGGACAAGAGGAAATCTGACGATGGAGGAAGTGCTATGGCATCTGGCCCTGCAGCGAAGAAGGATAGAAGGGAAGTGTGTAGCTTCTGTGGTAAGCCAGGACACCCTTTGGAGAAGTTCTTTAAGAGACTGGATGCGCAGAAACTGTCTCAGGCACACGCGATCCAGGATGCTCCAAAGGGAGTCCCTGTCTGTACTTATTGCCAGAGGAGTGGGCACGATGTGGCCCGTTGTCGCAAGAAGGCTGGAGCTTGTTTTCTCTGCGGCCAAAAAGGGCACATGAAGGCTAATTGTCCGCAGAGCCAGCCTGCGCTGCATGCAGTTCCGTTGCAGACTCTACCGCTGCCCCCGCCTCTCGTGGACAAGGGAAAAGGAAAGTTGAATGTGCTGACCAAGGAGGAAGTCCAATCTTCGACACAAGTGATCTCAGGTTAGTCTCTGACTCCGCTAGTAATCTTTCTTGGTAGATTTATATTTTTCGCATTTTAGTTGCGCGTGTTATGTGTTTAGGTGAATTAAAGGTAAAGAATAAGTGGGCGTGCGTTTTGTTCGATTCGGGTGCTACTCACTCCTTTGTGGCGAGAAGTTTTGTAGACCAACATCGCTGGGCTCTCGACCAGTTAGACACCTCCCTAAACGTCAAATTCCCTTCGGGAGAGTTGGTGATGTCAAGTCAGGGTATCCAAAAATGACACATCTTCCTATGTAGTTTTCTAGCCTTTGCGGATCTGAAGGTGCTAGATTTGGTAGACTTCGACGTGATTTTGGGCATGGACTGAGTGTCCAGCAATGATGTCGTCATTCAGTGCAAGCACAAGCGCTTGGATTTTAAAGGTGACAATGGTCAACCCATGAGTGTAGGGGTGCAAGTTGAGTTGAGCCGGCTCGAAAGCTCGATGAGCCGACTCGAAAAAAGCTCGACTCGAGCTCGAGCTCGTCGAGCTCGAGCCTGATTTCGAGCCGAGCTCGATCCTAAGTAACCCTGTTCACGAGCTCGCGAGCCGGCTCGCGAGCTTTTTTTTAATTAAATAATATATATTATTAGTATTAAATATTATAATATTAATATAATATTATTAAAATAATAGTTTTATATTATTAACATAATATTAAGTTCGAGCCGGGCTCGAGCTCGAGCTCGTTGAGCTCGAGCTCGAGCTCGAGCTCGAACCGTGCTCGTCGAGCTCGAGCTTGAGCTATTGAAAATAGGCTCGTCGAGCTCGAAAAAAGGAGCTCGAGCTCGAAAAAAATATGCTCGATCTCGAGCCAGCTCATTTTGATGAGCTCGACTCGAGCTCGACTCGTTTGCAGGCCTACATAAGTGTGTATGGTTTGCTGCGTCACGAATCTCTGATCATTTCTGCGGTACGTACTCGCAAATTTCTAGAGTCTGGTTGTGATTCTTTTCTTATCTCTGTTTCTGTTCTGCGAGCTGCACCGGTTGAGCCTCGGGTTGAGAACGTTTCTGTGGTGCGTGAGTTTCCGGATGTCTTTCCTGTTAGTCTTCCTGGACTTCCTCCGGAGAGAGAGGTGGAGTTTGTTATAGACCTTGAGCCAGACACTCGCCCTATTGCAAAGGCACCATACCGCATGGCGCCGCGTGAGTTAGAGGAGCTGCGTACTCAACTGGATGCATTATTGCAGTGCGGTTTTATTAGACCCAGTTCTTCCCCCTGGGGTGCACCAGTGCTCTTTGTGAAGAAAAATGATGGAACGATGAAGCTATGCATAAACTATCGAGAGCCAACAAGGTGACCATTAAGAACAAATATCCGTTGTCTAGGATCGATGACTTATTCGATCAGTTGCGAGGTAGTTTCGTGTTCTCGAAAATTGACCTCCATTCAGGTTACCATAAGTTAAGAATCTGGGAATCAGACATTCCGCGAACTGTTTTTCATTCTCGATATGGTCACTTTGAATTTCTGGTAATGTCATTTGGATTAACAAACGCACCATCAGCTTTTATGGACATGATGAATAGAGTGTTCAAATATTTTCTGGATAAGTTCGTGGTTGTATTCATTGATGATGTCCTGGTATATTCCAGAAATGCAGAAGAGCGCGTCTTGCACTTGCGCTTGGTCTTGTCTACTCTGAGGAGTACAAGCTGTATGCGAAACTTAGCAAGTGCGAGTTCTGGTTGTCTCAGGTGTCATTCCTAGGACACATTGTAAGCAAGGACGGTATCTCAGTGGATCCCGCGAAGATAGTTGCAGTCTTGGATAGGAAGAGACCTACATCGCCTAAGGAGATAAGGAGCTTCTTAGGGTTGGCAGGTTACTACATAAAATTTGTGAAAGGATTCGTTGTGCTCTCTGCGTCGTTGACCAGGCTTACGCAAAAGAGCGCAGCTTTTGTTTGGAGTCATGCCTGTGAGGAATCTTTTCACGAGCTCAAGAGTAGATTGTGTTCTACTCCAGTTTTGGCATTGTCGGTGGAAGAAGTAGAGTATGTTGTTTATGTGGACGCCTCGCGTGTTGGACTCGGTGGCGTGTTGATGCAAGACGGCAAAGTGATTGCGTATGTATCGAGACAATTGAATGTGCATGAGAAGAATTATCCTACGCACGACCTGGAATTTGCTGCCGTCATTTATGCCTTGAAGTTGTGGAGTCATCTTGTGCATGCAGTGTCGTGCAAAATTTATTCGGAGCACAAAAGTTTGAAATATGTTTTCACTCAGAAGGAGTTGAATTTACGCCAGCGTAGATGGCTAGAATATGTTGCGCACTACGAAGTCGATATCCTTTATCATCTCGGCAAGGCTAATGTAGTAGCGGATGCGTTAAGCCGGAAGCCCGCACATATCATTAACCTCTCTGCGCAATAACTTGTTGAAGAGTTTTTGCTAATGGACATTACCGTGGGGAATAGTGCTTCACCGAGTAGCTTGAAGGCGGGAGAGCCTTCGTGGATTACTCTCACTAGGCTACATCAGAAAGACGATCCCAATTTGCAGCACCTCCGCTGTAGGACTGAGAAAGGGAAATTACTTGACTTTTCAATTGATGACGTTGGTACCCTAAAGTACCGCGGCAGATATTGTATTCCTACTGTTGGGGACATCCGAACAAGAGTATGCAGTGAAGCGCATGGTTCAAGTGTTGCTTATCATCCTGGTTCCACAAAAATGTACAGAGATTTGAATCAGATTGTTTGGTGGTCGGGTATGAAGAACGACATCGCAAGATTTGTATCTGAATGTTATACCTGCCAGCGTATCAAAGCTGATCATAGAAGGCCGGGTGGTAAGTTAACGCTTTTAGACATACTGATTTGTAAATGGGAGAGTTTATCCATGGATTTCATTACTGGTTTGCCGAGATCTCCCCGAGGGCATGATGCAGTGTGCGTTATCGTGGACAGACTAACCAAGTGTGCCCACTTTGTGTCATTCAAAATTGATTATTCTATGGAAAAGATAGCTGAGCTTTATCTGGGTGAAGGTATAAGACTGCATGGTGTACCTACGAGTATTGTGTCAGACCGAGACTCTCAGTTCATGTCTCGTTTCTGCCAAAGCTTGCAAGAAGCCCTAGGTACTGACCTTAGGTATTCTACTGCCTATCATCCTCAGACAAATGGTCAGACGGAGAGGGTGAATCAGATCTTGGAGGATATGATTAGATGTTATATTCTTGACCATGGATGGGCTTGGGATAAATGCCTCGAACTGATGAAGTTTGCGTACAATAACAGTTATCAGGAGAGTTTGCAGATGACGCCCTTTGAAGCTTTATATGGAAGACGTTGTCGAACTCCCCTATTTTGGGCAGAAGTTGGTGAGAAGCATTTGCTCGATCCGGAAGCGCTGGAGGATATGAGTACTTCAGTAATGCATATTCGTGAAAAGCTGAGGTTGGATCAGGAGCGATATGAAAAGTATGCAAATCAACGCAGAGTTGATCTGGAATTTGCAGTTGGGGACATGGTGTTTCTGAAGGTCTCTCTGATGTCAGGTGTTAAGAGATTTGGAAGTAACCATAAGCTAGATCTCAGGTATGTGGGACCTTTTCAGATTCTGGAGCGCATCGGAGTTTCTGCCTATAGACTGAAATTGTCTGATTCTTTCCCTGGTGTTCACGACGTGTTTCACGTGAGCCAGTTGCGAAAAGTGTTCGTAGTGATCGGCATGTCCTTGACTCACTGCCCCAGTTGCAGCTTAATCTCTCGTATGTCGAAGAGCCTTTCCATATTCTGGAGACGCAAGATCATGTGCTAAGAAAGAAGACAATTCTGATGGTTAAAGTTCTCTGGCGCAATCAGGATGCTAGAAGTGTAATTTGGGAATTCGAATCCGCAATGAGAGAATCTCATCCTCAGCTGTTCTCCTAGTCTTCCACAGTTAGTATTCTTGTTTAATGAATTCTTTTGTCGTATCTCTCCATCTGCCCTTTTGTTTCGTTTCGTGTTCAAAATTTCGGGACGAAACTTTCTTTTTGGAGGGTTGACTGTAACGCCCCTACTTTTCCGACAATTTTTTAATCCTCTTGTTGACGTCATAATGACGTAAGGGGCGTTACATTAATGTGGAGTTGACGGCGCGTCGTCGTTAGTGCGTTTTCGCGTCTGTTCGGTCGAGTCGGCCAAATTCGTGAATCCTTTTCGAAAACGGAAAATTTGACGTTAGGAAATTAAATAAATTAATTTTTGACATGCTCGTCAAGTTTCGTCGTGATACGAGCGATATTCGAGTCTCGGCGAATTTCCGAATTTTTGTAAAATTTATGTTCACCGTAGACTTGAAAAATTAATATCTCGAGAACGGCATGTCGGATTTTGGTTTCGTCTTCGCTGTTGGATTCGTAGCGTCGGCATTCGCCTACGGTGCGAATTTCGTTTAATTCGGCGCGCGTTTGGGCCTCCGTTTTGATCTCGTGTTTGTAAAAAGTACTGTTCGGGTAGTTCTTGAGTGGCCTTGTCTTAGTTGTCGAGTGGTCTGGTATTTGTTCTCGAGTATTCTCCTGTTGTTACTCGAGTAAACTGAATTAGTACTCGAGTACTCTCCTTGTAGTTCTCGAGTAACCTGTATTAGTACTCGAGTACTCTCTTAATAGTTCTCGAGTAACCTGTTTTCTTCTTCTCGAGTACCTCTAATCTTGTTCTCGAGTACTGTAAATTCATCGCGAGAATTTCGTTTCAGTCTGCATTCGGGCGTCGTTTTGAGGGTCAAAACGGTGTCGTATTGAAAAATGGTTAACATGAAATTTGTTCGTCTCGACGAGATCTACAACTTTCATGTTGAGCACTTTTCGATTTTAAGCCATCTTAAACCTTTTTTTTCGTTTTCCGCGCACCCGCTCATAAATAACACGTTTTTTTCCTATTTAGACAAAACTTTTTATAAATACTTTTATAGATATATATATTCTGATACTTAAGATAAATAGAAAGAAGCTTCATCTTCTTCCTGAAGTTTTGGCCGAACCAAAGAAGCGAGAGGGAGAGATAGAACGTCAGTTCGTGAAGCTTCGGATCGCCACCGTCAGAGCTACGGTGCTCGGAATCGCAAACCGAGCATAGATCTGGAAAGCTCTCGCCGAGATCTTCACGTTTGTGGTAAGTATTTCTCGTTTCGTGGAAGTTTTTTGTTAGGGTTTTCGGCCCTAACCTCTCTCTCGGCCTTGATCTTGTAGATTCTGCTTCCCCACGTCTTCTTTTGGCTAGATCCGTGACGTAGAGTAATTTGGGAGACCGATTATAGTAGAAAATGAGGCAAGTGGTGTTCTTGCCCTCTCTCTTGTTTCATTCCTCTTTATTTTACAAGATTTCGTTGAGTTGTCATGTTTATATTTCGTTGAAACTAATCTCTAAATTTCATTGAAACTTGTTTTATTTCATCGAAACTTGTTTGACAAATTCTAAGTATTTTTTCTTTGGATTTTGACATGTCGTTCTGTAGATTGGGTAATCGAATTTGGTTGCTCTACCACTTTATTTATCGAGTCATGTAGATCGTTGCGACGCCTTGTGCGTCTCATTATTTTGTTTATACAACACTTTGTTTGACCCCTAAAATGTTCTTATGCAGTCCACTTTGTAGGTTAACCTTGAGTCTGTGATGAATAAAAGGAACTCTGTTTGTATAATTAAGTAACTAAAGAAACACAGATGGACTGTGCGCGTTGGGGTTTTTCCCTCGGCATAGTGTCTTATGATTGAGTCTGTGCGCGTTGTGGACTTTCATCCCCGGCACATTACCTTATCTTGATCTGTGCGCGTTGGGGTTTCTCCCTCGGCATGGTGCCTGTTGGCTGGGTTTGTGCGCGTTGTGGACCCTTTTCCCGGCACAGTACTCTTTATTGTTGAGCTGATCAGTCTCATTTTTATTGATGAATAACATGAATATTAATGAAAGATGAAAGTTTGAACTTCCGATGTTGGTACTCTGCTCTGTCCAGTTGATGTGATCAGTCATTCTTGCTCGGCTAGATTTACTTTTTGCTTACTTTTACTCTGCTGCTGAACTTTTGTTGCAGTTGTTTTATAGATTTCCTTCACTTTGAGGTTTGTTTGTTCTGCTTTTACTCTTTGCACCATTTGTTACTTATTTTTCAGGTGTTCTTCTTTTGAATGCCTCAGGATCAGAGCAGTAGCAGGTTTAGCTGACCGTGTTGTGCTTCTGGTGCTGTGTGTTGATGTGGTTTTTTGCTTACACCTCAGAGCTTTGAGGTAGTTGACTTTGTTTAGACTTGTCAGATTTTACTATTAGTTCGTGTCAGTTGTTGACGCTCATAGTGTTTGACTGTTTCTGGGATAGACTACTTGTTGTTTTTACTGTTGTTACTTTTTACCTGTTTATACTTGCTCTCTGGGAAGGATTTATGTTAGGATGCATTTAGTTATTTTAAAGTATACAAAACTGCGTTCTGGAGTATTAGCATGACATGACTTTTAACCGCAAAAATCTACTATTTTAAGAGCTATAAAAGTTTTATATATATATTAAATGTAGAAGTCACATCATCATTATAATATGCTAGACCTTCATTCTCATATAAGGTAACAAATAAATCAACTAAGTATTTTTCGCCGCATAAAACTTATCTACTTCTTACCTATGGACTAGTGATTCACCCGACCAAGGAACACGGTCAGTAACTCTAAGACTTATATGTATTGTTTTTAACTTAATTTCATAAATCGTTTACATGAAGTAAATGTGAGAACGAGCCGCCTGAGCGTCTGCAGTTGTCCCATGCACGGCGTGGCATCACGACGCGTATTTTCTCTATTCTGACGTATTTTTGAATACGGAGAAAATGCAGGCTGTGACAGGCCTGAAGAAGAATGTTACTGGGGTTATCAGACATTGTCGAGTCTGCCAGACTGCGAAGGGATCCCGCCAGCCCATTGGGCTATGCACCCCACTACATGTCCCCTTAAGACCCTAGACTAATATTAGTATGGACTTCATCCTCGAGCTCCCTCGTACTTTGAGGAAGCTTGATTCGATCTTCATTGTTGTGTACCATTTTTCTAAAATAGCACATTTTATCCCTTGTTGAAAGACCGTTGACGTCTCTCATGTGGTTGTGTTATTCTTTAGAGAGCTATTTAAGTATCATGGACTTCCCACTTCCATAGTCTCTGACAGCGACATGTGTTTTATGAGTTATTTTTGAAAGACATTATACAAGAAAATTAGTACAACCTTGAGGTACTCCTCCGCCTACCACCAGCAGACGGATGGACAAACCGAGATTATCAATCGTAGTCTTGGGACACTACTATGTTGCCTTGTTGGGGATAGTCCGTCCACCTGGGATTTTGTTCTCCCCATAGCCAAATTTGAATATAAAATATCCTTCAATAGAAACATGGGTTTGAGTCTATTTCATATCATGTAAGGGTATAAGCCTAGGAAACCTATTGAATTGAGGGATATTCCTCTCGAGTCCAGACCCAGTGAGTCTGCAGAGTCTTTTAACCAGCATTTACACGCACTTCATGAGTCGGTCAATAAGAAAATTGTATCTACTAATGATTATTATAAAGATCAAGCAGACCAGCACAGGCGGGAACAAATCTTTGAAGCGGGAGAGCAAGTGTTGATTCGCATTTGACCTGAGAGGGTCCCGCAGGGACCAGCAAAAAAATTAAACTCCCGCATAATGGGTTCCTATATAGTTATGCAGTGGATTGGTACTAACGCAAATGAAATTGACATCTCTTATGGTATGGGCATCAACCGATTATTTAATGTAGAGGATCTGACCCCTTACTACGAGGAGCATGTGTATATGGACCTTTTCTCCATATCCGACTCAGAGCCTTCACCTCCCAATGTCCCTACCAGTCACTCCCTGTTGCCACCTAAGGAGTCGCCCCATGAGGATCGCATTGCGTTGTTAACGGTTTCGTCGATGATATAGGCCTACGTGTCGAGGTGATTGTGATGATTTTAAGTAACGATTCTCTCAAATCCTTTCCAACCGACCACACACGCACAAGCGTAGCCACTCCAATACTCTAATTGCAACACAATCACAATATTTACCAAGAGAAAACCCAACCAAGAGACGATTCGGAAAGAGGCCGGTTTTACTCCCAACAAGAAGCAAGCTCAGGATTAACCCAATCCTTTTTAAATCACAAGAAAACTCGGTTAAAACCACTCAAATGATTCTGATGAAATCCCAAATATCGCAACAAAGTTTCAAAGGCAACGCACGACCTCTTCCACCAAAAATCACGTAGAGAAAGATGAACACACAAGATGGAGTGGAGAAATCGTTACCCAAGCACTCAAGATAATTTTTGTGGAGAGTCACTCTACCACGGGCTCCACCGGAATCACGCAGGACGGAAGAGGAGGCACGAGCTCCACCGGAGTCACACCGAGAAGAAGCGGGGGTGGCGTTGCAGTCGTCTCTGGACAAGCGGGAGGTGGCCGACGGGTCAACGGCGGGCTGCTTCGCACAGGCCGCGACACAGGCGGGAGGAAAGGGCCGAACCCTAAAGAAAACTCATGGGATTTTTGTTGTTCTCTGTTCAAAAGCATTTTTTTCATTTCACTCAAATCAGCATATATATAATGTAAAACATTAAAACAAAACATTAACTTAACAGGAGTAAACTTAAACTAACAATAAACTAAGTATTAGCTTAAACTAAAATTGTTGAGATTAATTAAACTAAAAACAGCAAGCGTAATGGCCATCCCAGAGCTATGCAGCCGCACGTGGTCGTGCACGAAGGTCGTAGTGATGTTTGCACTTGCGGTGGGCATCAACAAGGTCAGGCGGGACGGCTCCATCTCCATCAACCCTCCCCCGCTCAAAAGCACGCATCATAGATGAGTGGTCACGACAATATTGTTGAAGGAGAGAATCATCTAGTCGTTCCAATTCAGTTTCCGAGACCAAAGAATCATTCGATGTGGGGCGATCACGCCAATGAACAAGGTAGCGATGAATGCCACCATCGGTAAAAGTGAGAACTTCATCATCGAAAATCCTGTCAGGCACAAAAGAGCTTTTGGGAAACCTTGAAAAACGTTAACAGCAAGTGGAGTAGCCATCATATCAATATCTGGTGTAAGAACGGAAAGATCTGACGTGGAGAGAGATACGGGAGCTAGCTCACCACCCACCCCAAGAGAAGATGTAGACGGAGAAGACAAAGGAGAGTGAAGTAATTCTGTCGGTGGAGAGACATAAGGCGTTAAATCCGAAACATTAAAATAAGGGAAATATCTCAATCAGTGGGCAAATCTAAAACAAAAGTATTGTCACCCAATTTCTCAATAATTTTAAATGGGTCGGCTCTCCTATGGGCCAACTTCTTTATGGTGTCTGAGGGTAATCGGTCAGGAAGTAAACGGACCAAAACCAGATCGCCAACATTAAAGTTGGACGCTCTCCGATGTATGTCAGCATGAGATTGATAAGAAGGATATTGGGTGGCTAATGTTTCTTGAATGCCTTTGTGGAGATCGTGAACGTGTTCCGCAAAATCTTGTACAAAGTGACTTGGTTTATAAGTAGGAGGTAGTGGAATCAAGTCAAGTGGCACGGGAGCTTTGTAACCATGCACAATATCATTTGGCGATAGACCGGTAGATCAACTTTTAGAATTATTACAGGCGAGTTGGGCGTGGGGAAGGAGTAAATCCCAAGTACCCTTATGGTCACCCACAAGACACCGCAAAAGGTTCCCCAAGATTCTGCTAACGACCACCGTTTGTGGATGATAGGCCGCGGAAAACAATAGTTTAGTGTCAATTTATTTGCATAAAGTTTTTCAAAAATAGCTTGAGAATTTAACATCTTGATTGGTGACTATGGTCTTAGGTACTCCACGATGACTAACACTATCTTTAAAATATAATTTGGCGATGCAAGAGACATCGTTCATCTTACTACACGAGATAAAATAATTCATCTTAGAAAAACGGTCTACAACGACTAGAATAGAATCATATTTGCGAACGGTCGAAGGGAGGCCAAGGATAAAGTCCATGCTCACGACTTCCCACGAGATGGAGGGAATGAGAAGAGGAGTATACAACCCAACATTAGTCTTAGCACCTTTGGCTAGTTGGCAAGTGCGACAACTACGAACGATTTTGGTAACAAGGTATTTTAGTCTTGGCCAATAGAACTTATGCTCCACTAACGTAATAGTTTTATCACGACTAAAATGACCACCAAGGCCACCACTATGGATCTCCCAAATAACAAAGTGGTGAAGTGAGGAGAGTGGAATACACAATTTGGAGTGCCTAAAAAGATAACCAACGCGAATGTAATAAGTGGATATTGTAGAAGGGGAATCATATTGGGCGGATAAGTAGACGTCCTAAAAGTCAGGACATTGTGCATACTCATCTTTAATCCTCTCAAAACAAATGACTTTTACTTACAACGTGGATAACAACAAAGATAGGCGGCTAAGAGCGTCCGCAACTCGATTATGGGTCCCCTTAAGATGTTTAATTATAAAGTGTACTCTTGTAGAAAAGAAACTCATTTGGCGTATTTTGTGTTGGAAATTAATAAACCGTAGAGCCTCATGATCGGATAGGAGAACAAATTCCTTGGGGAGAAGATAATGTCAAATATTGGAGACTACGAATAACCGCATAGAATTCCCTATCATAGTTAGAATAGTTTAGCTTAGGGCCCGTAAACTTTTCACTAAAATACCCAATGGGGTGCCCTTCTTGACTTAATACGCCGCCAATTCCTACGTCGGACGCATCACAAGACAACTCAAAAGACTTTACTAAGATCCGGGAGGTGAAAAACCGGCACTTTCGACATTTTTGTTTAATTATTTGGAATGCATGGGTGGCCGATTTGGTCCATGTAAAGTTACCTTTCTTTAAACATTTCATAATAGGAGCCATGATACTACCAAAATCTCGGATAAAGCGGCGATAAAAAAGTGGCAAGTCCATGAAAGCTACGCACATCACGAAGGGTTTTAGGCTCGGACCAATCTTTAATGACTTGGACCTTTCCCGGGTCCACGTCGATACCCACTGAACTTACAATATAACCTAAGAATTTCACATAAGGTACAAAAAATGTGCATTTCTTTAAATTAACAAATAATTTCTCTTCACGCAATGTGAGAAACACAAACTTCAATTGAGAGTAGTAATCTGTAGGTGAGGTGTTATACACCAAAATGTCATCAAAGTAAATGACAATGAACTTACCCATGAAGGGTTGGAATGTGAGTCATCATACGAGAAAAGATACTTGGAGCGTTGGAAAGTCCAAATGGTCTGACGAACCATTCATACAAACCATCTTTGGACTTGAAGGCGGTTTTCCATTCATCCCCTTCAAGAATCCGAATTTGGTGGTAGCCACTCCTAAGATCCAGCTTGGAGAAAATCATGTCACCGGCTAACATATCTAATAAGTCATCCAACTGGGGAATGGGAAACCGATATTTTATGTTAATCTTATTAATGACGCAACTATCCACACACATACGCCAAGAACCATCTTTCTTGGGTGCAAGTAAAGTGGGGACGTGATGCTATATATCACGGCAGTGAACCGGTCGCACAAGTAATATAAAATGGGGGTTTTCCCAAGTATCGATCTCACAAGGAACACAGTAAGGTGGAGTTAATTTCGAGGAGGACTTGAGATTGAAGTCCTCAGGTCGGAGCTATCTAAGGGGAGGTTTTGATATTGCGGAAACAGAAAATAAGAAGCTATCAACTACTTCTATGCAACGCCGCTATGCGATGCTTCGCCAGGCGGGATGGAAGACTAGTCGGGCCGCTATGCACCGAATCGCTAGGCGGATGGGCGAGAAGGCTAGCGGATGAGGTGGTTAGAACGGCGGAATGAGGGTCGTAAGCACCTCTTTGCTACGCACACCACTAGCAATTGCTAGTGCGGCAAGGGTGGATGGTGGTGGATGGAATAGTGGGCGCAACTCAAGCAACTAAAGCGTAAACAAACACAGAATCACATAGACATGAATCTAATAAAGTTTACATCTAAAGTGCAACAACATCTATATAAATAAAGTTTTAACACACATACACAACAATAAAGCAAGAACAAGTCAAGAGATCGACCGAATCCGAAGCCTTACTGAGGATTCACGGTTGGAATCGTCGGGTTGTCATTCCGCGTCCAAGCTCGGTCCTCAACTGCGTCCGGGGTAGAGAAGGGCTGTCACCACCTTCCAATGGCCCGTCTTCTTCGTCTCACGATAGCGGACGAAGTTTGCTAGCTTTCCTTTGCTTGATGGCTATGGCGTCAAACCCTACTTGAAGCTCACGGATGAAGGAGAAGGCCGAGAGGAAACTCCGGCTCGGATTTGGCGGTGAAAGCTTTCCCGGAGCACCTCCCTAGGGTGGAAGATGAAGGAGGATGGCGGAATCCCTCCTCAGAGATGAAAACGGCGGAGGAAATGGGCGATCTTCGGTTTAGGGCGGAACCTGCACTATTTATACAAAAGCAGAAATGAACAATGCGCACGATCACAGGCGCACGACCAGTGGTCGTGCGCACTATGTCCTGTGCTCGTGCGCACTGGCATGGAATAACAGGAAGAAGAACTGGGATAATGCGCACGAGTAGTGGCGCACGACCAGTGGTCGTGCGCACTAAGTCCAATGATCGTGCGATTACCCAGACAGGACTCCAGAAAAGAGGAATCAATGCACACGATCAGTGGCGCACGACCGGTGGTCGTGCGCAATATGTCCAGTGGTCGTGCGCTTACCCCAGGCTGATTCTGGAAAACGTAGAGTAGTGCGCACGATCAGGGGCGCGCGATCAGGGGCGCACGACCAGTGGTCATGCATATTAGATCTCATGATCGTGCGCAGTATTCCTGTTTCACAACCATCCCGGAACACGCACACGACCCCTGTACCGAAAGGAAAAACCAATCACTGATATGTGCAGACATTCCAGGAAATCACAAAAAAGGAGTACAAACAATAAAAGTAACAAAATACACAACCACGGGCATAAATGTGCACTTCCTATGGAAATAAAGATTAGATGAAATAGGAACGATAAAGAACTAAAAGTGAAGTGCAACCGCGTGAAAACTAGCTCAGATGAGTCCGAAAATAGGTATATAAAGTGGACTCATCACACCCCCAGACTTAACTGTTTGCGCGTCCCGAGCAAACAAAATCTAAGCAGATAGGGAAAAATACTAGTTAACAAAGAAATTGCGAAACAGAGTACCATGCGAAGTCGCATGCTCGCATGCATAAAAATACAATAGAGAAAATTTCTAAGTATACAGAATAGTTTATATTTTTCACAATGTGTATCAACATTTTATTATTACTCAAAAATAGAATCACGGTGAATCATCCGGTCACGCGTAGGGAGAAAGTAGACTAATCGCTAGGCGAGCATTGCCAAAGATCGGGGCTCGGGATAACCTCCAAAGGAATCCACCAATGTCGGTGACCATATGCTTGCCCTTTCACACTCTCTCCACGGCACTGGTTTGGTTCACACATGAATCAGTAGGACTTTAGGTGAAGAGATGGGGCTTGGGTTTCGGTGAGGTAAACAAGGATAAACAAGAAGGCTATGAACCTAACCCAAATGAGCTAGTAAAAAAGGAATCCATCAGCTAACCAAAATATATGCGGGTACACCACACCCCCAGACTTAACTTTTAACATATGGGTGTGGGCACCACCTACTCCAAATGTAATCACATTTCACAAAAAGATTTTCAATTTAAACTTTTTCTTTTCACTTTTTTTTCTTTTTCTTTACAAATATTTTTCTTCTTTCTTTTTTTTTCTTTTTCTTCATTTTATTTTCACAATTCAGCAGAAATAAACTTGGGAGTACTGCCACATTTTCACAATTAAAATCACCACATCACATCCCAAAATGAAAATGTAAAACTCTAAAGCTCAACTCGGGTGTGCAACTAGGATTGGCTATGAGACTTTGGTGAAATCATGGTGGAGCTGAATCAAAAGGAGGGGTAGAAACAGCAGGGCTAGCGAGAATAAGACGTTAGGAATGGTACAAAGCTCAACCGGGCCAAATTGATGGCCTACATCACGCACATGCATGACTAACCTATACCCATGCTTCAAGAATAGCTTGGGGCAAGTTCTTAGCCAACGAGAAAAACTATCCCTCCTCCCGACTCGAGCAATACAAAACTAACGGCCGTCTACACATATCCCTAAGCTACCGTCGGATTCACACCGGATTCACCAACTTTTGAGTAGAACAAAAAGGATTTACGCAATTAGAAAAATATAAAACTAAAAGCATACAGAAAAATTAAATCTACTCGAATTTCTACACGAGACGAGAGCAGTTGACTAGGAGCACAGCAAGGTCAACATTTTACTCCGTCTCACAATCCTAAGCCAGCACCATAATTTTCTCAAATCTAACGAAGAAATTAGTTTAACTCGCGACACACTAACAGCTAAGCACGCGCTCATGTAGGTGCAGTGGTGTGTGATGCAATGAACTAATCAAAATAAAACTATAAAAGCTTCTAGTATGCACATGAGATGTGCACGTGCAATAGGTAACAGATCTCTCCCCCAGACTTAAACTAAGCAACAAATCATGAGATAGAGAAATTAAAATCATAAAGAGCTAAGGGAAGAGTTTACCCCATGCTCAGCTAGTGAGCATACCAGAAGACGCGTGGAAACCTGAAGCAGGCCCGCCATACGAAGAATCAGAATCCTGCCAATGCGATTTGCTATGAATACCTGCAGGGGTGAGCTCCGCAAAAACAAAACAAAATATACAAAAAGAAATGCTAAAACTAAAATAAACATGAAAAATAAAATGCAGAAAAGGAAAGATAAGTACTAGGGTTATTGTCATCCCAGCACGACTTATTAAATTCTAAACAGTTCTAGCTTATAGGCCTATGAAATAAAAAGTGCACAGGTAATTGTTCCAATATCCGTTTCGGTAACGGGTACCAAAACGGTGATAGAACAGTTACCCCTCTACCTAAATAATAATACCTGCCCAACACAGGTAGAGGAAATAGGAAGTAAGAAGAGAAGGAGCGCTGGTCCTCACTCTTCTCACCACAAAACACATCCTTGCCTAGCAAAGTTTCGTCCACCATATGTTCGCTGGGGGCGAAGGTGACGGCAGGGGCTTCCACTGTGAAGGAGGTAGGAACCTCCTCACACAAGAGGATGCACTCGTCGACAGCCTGAGCGCAAGGCTCAACGTCAACCCAACTTACCTGTAGAGATTCAACCTGCATAGGCTCGGATAAAGAAGAGGGATCAAGAAATAAAGGAGACGAAGAACATAAAGAAATAATCGGGGGAGTGATCCCGGTTTCACTCCCCAAAGGCTGAGGTAGAAAAATATCGTCAGTAATCTCGACAATGCTACAAGGCTCGGCTGGATCCATAGAGGCCTCCACCAATACTTGGACTTCCTCCTTTGGTATCGAGGGAGAATCCTCGACACCAGGAAGGTTGTCCTCCTCCATGGGAGTGGAAACAACCCATGTATCACAAGCCTCAACTTGTTTTGCATCATCGAAAATGTCGCCAGAGACGACTGAAGTAGAATGCACAAAAGGGGGAAGAACTTTGCTTGAATAAAAGTCAAGCGCAGGTTCCTCACAAAGAATCGACTCCACGCTTGGAGATGTATGCATAGGAGAGATGGGCTCAACCATGTCGAAGCCTAGATCAACAACACATCTGGCGGTTGTGTCCACATCATTCCCTTCAACAAATGAAGGTGACAGGGATACATAACCAGATGATGAAGGTGTGCCACCAAGGGTAGGAGTCGGGATGATCCGGATGTCCGACTCATCATCCTCTTCCATAACACGGAGGTACTCGGCACAATCCTTCAGGACATGATCTGTTCTACGACAATACAAACACTTTCTCCCATTACGCTGCGGTCCTTGTGGGGCCGGAGAGGAATAGGAGAACGGTGTATGTGGCGAGGACGATTGACCATAAGCTCGGGGCACAGTGTTCGAAAGGCTGTACGAATACAACATCTCATGCATTGTGCGCTGAGGCTTATGCTCAATATCTCTCGTAGGGCATTCATGACTAGCATGGGAAGGCTTCCCACACCAACGACATTGGGCATACGAATATCCCCACATGGTGTCGAAACAGCAGATTCAAAATAAATTGTGCAAATTACTAAATCCAACAATATATTACTACAATTGCCTAAACAAACAAGAAAAAGGCAGGCAAAATAGAAAAGAACAAAACAAAAGCGATTTACAAAGGAAAAGGAAAGCAATCTCACGTCTCCCTCCCCGGCAACGGCGCCAAAAACTTGATGCTATAGATCACGGCAGTGAACCGGTCGCACAAGTAATATAAAATGGGGGTTTTCCCAAGTATCGATCTCACAAGGAACACAGTAAGGTGGAGTTAATTTCGAGGAGGACTTGAGATTGAAGTCCTCAGGTCGGAGCTATCTAAGGGGAGGTTTTGATATTGCGGAAACAGAAAATAAGAAGCTATCAACTACTTCTATGCAACGCCGCTATGCGATGCTTCGCCAGGCGGGATGGAAGACTAGTCGGGCCGCTATGCACCAAATCGCTAGGCGGATGGGCGAGAAGGCTAGCGGATGAGATGGTTAGAACGGCGGAATGAGGGTCGTAAGCACCACTTCGCTACGCACACCACTAGCAATTGCTAGTGCGGCAAGGGTGGATGGTGGTGGATGGAATAGTGGGCGCAACTCAAGCAACTAAAGCGTAAACAAACACAGAATCACATAGACATGAATCTAGTAAAGTTTACATCTAAAGTGCAACAACATCTATATAAATAAAGTTTTAACACACATACACAACAATAAAGCAAGAACAAGTCAATAGATCGACCGAATCTGAAGCCTTGCTGAGGATTCACGGTTGGAATCGTCGGGTTGTCATTCCGCGTCCAAGCTCGGTCCTCAACTGCGTCCGGGGTAGAGAAGGGCTGTCACCACCTTCCAATGGCCCGTCTTCTTCGTCTCACGATAGCGGACGAAGTTTGCTAGCTTTCCTTTGCTTGATGGCTATGGCGTCAAACCCTACTTGAAGCTCACGGATGAAGGAGAAGGCCGAGAGGAAGCTCCGGCTCGGATTTGGCGGTGAAAGCTTTCCCGGAGCACCTCCCTAGGGTGGAAGATGAAGGAGGATGGCGGAATCCCTCCTCAGAGATGAAAACGGCGGAGGAAATGGGCGATCTTCGGTTTAGGGCGGAACCTGCACTATTTATACAAAAGCAGAAATGAACAATGCGCACGATCACAGGCGTACGACCAGTGGTCGTGCGCACTATGTTCTGTGCTCGTGCGCACTGGCATGGAATAACAGGAAGAAGAACTGGGATAATGCGCACGAGTAGTGGCGCACGACCAGTGGTCGTGCGCACTAAGTCCAATGATCGTGCGATTACCCAGACAGGACTCCAGAAAAGAGGAATCAATGCACACGATCAGTGGCGCACGACCGGTGGTCGTGCGCAATATGTCCAGTGGTCGTGCGCTTACCCCAGGCTGATTCTGGAAAACGTAGAGTAGTGCGCACGATCAGGGGCGCACGATCAGGGGCGCACGATCAGTGGTCGTGCGCATTAGATCCCATGATCGTGCGCAGTATTCCTGTTTCACAACCATCCCGGAACACGCACACGACCCCTGTACCGAAAGGAAAAACCAATCACTGATATGTGCAGACATTCCAGGAAATCACAAAAAAAGAGTACAAACAATAAAAGTAACAAAATACACAACCACGGGCATAAATGTGCACTTCCTATGGAAATAAAGATTAGATGAAATAGGAACGATAAAGAACTAAAAGTGAAGTGCAACCGCGTGAAAACAAGCCCAGATGAGTCCAAAAATAGGTATATAAAGTAGACTCATCAGGACGGCACAAGGACTCTTGATATGCCTAATAAAACCCTTTTGAAGAAGATCTGAAATTTGGATTTGTAATTCTTGTTGGGCGGCGGGATTCAACCTATAGTGAATTGGATTGGGTAAGGAAGAACTCGGGATGAGATCGATAGCATGTTGGATCTCGCGTAAGGGTGGCAATGTAGATAGCAACTCATCCGGATAAACATTCTTATACTCGTCTAGTAACGCTCTCAATTTCGGCGGCAAAGCTTTTAAATTATTAGCCTCATCCTTGAATTCTAGACACTAAAGCGTAAATAACTCCGCCAAGAAAAGAATCGCGAGAAAATTTCTTACGGCTCATTAAACTTAAGTGTTCTTCTCAACTGGAAGGGTTGTATCCTTAGAGGGAATATTAGGGTCCTTAGGAGGAGTGGGTTTTAAAGTTATCTTCCTGCCATTAAATTTGAATTCATATATATTTGCACTCCCAAAACATGTCACATCATGATCATAAAGCCAAGGACGGCCAAGCAGAACATGGCAAGCATCCATGGGGATCACATCACACCAAATATTTTTCGAATAAGATTTGATGGTGAGGGGTACAAGACATATTAGTGTAACGAGTAGAGACACCTTGTTGACCTAATCTACTTGGTAGGAGTGGGGGTGGGGCTCTGTGGTGAGCTTCATATACATGACAACATTTTCTGAAATAACATTCATACAACTCCCACTATTGATAATTAACTTGCAAAACTTCTCACCGCTCCTAAAAATCAAGGAAAAGATATTGGTACGATGCAACTCATCTGACGCACGAGGGGTCGTTAAAATACAACGCATCACCATAAGGTTGAGATAGTGCTCTAAATCACTAGGAGCTCCTTCCGGTTCCGACTCATCCGTAGCCTCATAAACAAACTCGGTTGCTTCACTAGTAGGCTCAACCAAGGCAAAAGCCTTAGACTTTGTGGGGCACTCAACGACATAATGGGCGGCTACCCCGCAAGCGTAACAAGTGACATTAGTTTTGTTAATCTTGCCCACGGGAATGCGTTCACCTTGGGGATTCATAGCATTCCTAGCCGTGATAATGATATTAGTGGAATTCGTAGTCTTAAACTTTCATTTGTCCTTAGAGGTAGAAGTGGAGGGACCATAGGTGGTTTTGCCTTTATGTGAATTGTTTTTAGCTTTAGACTTAAAGGCTAGATGCTTTTCGATGTCAAGTGTGGTTTTAAAGGTGGTGTTCAAATCGGTGTGACTATAGCGAATGAGCTTTTGTTTGATGTAGAAACTAAGACCCTTACGGAATCTAGATAGAGTAACTTTCGGCATCTCTTGAACCTAACATCGGACCATTTTATCCTTTAAATCTCCTATGTAATCGGCTACGGATCTATCAGTTTGACGAAGGGTGGCTAGCTCATCAAACATTTGGGTACGATGATAAGCGGGAACGTATTGGTCCCTTAAGAGATTCTTCATAACTTGTCAACCGACGGGATGAACACCATTATCGGCTCCTAATCGTCACTCCTCATTTAGCCAAAAAACATTGGCTCGCCCCGTGAGCTTCATCCTGGCCACTTGAACCTTCTACAGGTCCAGCAGGTGATGCCACTCAAAATAACACTCCATATCAATGACCCAATTCAGAAAAAATTGGGGTTCTCCTCAGCCGTCATAGGTGGGAGCATTGATCTTAATGGTGCGGGTAAGGTGGATGTCTCGTTCGGGGCGACGGTGTTGTGGACGAGCACGTGGGGACATTTCATTGAGGTCGTCGTGCTTGTGGTGATGGTGATAGTTGGGTTGCCTATGACCTCTAGGTGGTGAGGGGGTTCGGTTAGCCAAAAATTGGATCAACATACCCCAGAGTTTCTCCATTTGTTGGTTCATTTCATAGCGAAGAACATCAACCGGAGAGGGATTAGGATTAGGTTGCCGATCGTCGGCCATATTCGAAAAGGAATTGGTGTGATACTCTTGACTGGATCTAGTGGGCATACGATGGGTGAAAAGATAAATTTGTGCAATAAAATAAAATTTGAGCACACGTGAGACCTAGCGTAACGAGAATGCAAACCGGGATCAAGTTAAGAAATTGGTCAACCTCCCTCTAAAACCAAATTGATGTAGGCCTACGTGCCGAGGTGATTGTGATGATTTTAAGCGACGATTCTATCAAACCCTCCCGACAGACCACACGTGCACAAGTAAGCGTAGACACTCCAATATGACTCTAATTGCAACACAAGCACAATATTTACCAAGAGAAAAACCAACCAAAAGGCGATTCGGAAAGAGGTCGATTTTACTCCCAACAAGAAGCAAGCTTAGGATTTACCCAATCCTTTTAAAATCACAAGATAACTCAATTAAAACCATGCAAATGATTTCGATGAAATCCCAAAGATCGCAACAAAGTTTCGAATGCAACACTCGGCCTCTTCCACCAAAAATCATGTAGAGAAATATGAACACACAAAATGGAGTTGAGAAATGGTTACCCGTTTACTCAAGATAATTTTTGTGGAGAGTCTCTCGACCACGGGCACCATCGGAATCACACTGGACAGAAGAGGAGGCATGAGATCCACCGGAGTCACACCGGGAAGAAGCGGAGGTGGCACTGCAGTTGTCTTCGGACAAGCGGGAGGTAGCCGACGGCAGGCTGCTTCACACAGGTCACGACACAGGCGGGAGGAAAGGGCCGAACCCTAAAGAAAACTCATGGGTTTTTTTTTGTTCTCTGTTCAAAATCATTTTTTAAATTCCTCTGAAATCAGCATATATATAATGTTTTACGGTATAAGAAAAACGTTAAAACAAAACATTGACTTAACATGATTAAACTTAAACTAAAGAATTAAACTAAGTATTTGATTAAACTAAAACTGTCAAGATTAATTAAACTAAAAACACACACGTAATGGCCATCCCAGAGCTATGCGGCCGCACGTGGTCGTGCACGAAGGTCGTAGCGAAGTTTGCGGTTGCGGCAGGCATCAACAAGGTCTGGCGGGACAGCTCTATATCCATCAGCCGATCCAGCAATCAAACGGAGATACCTTACCATCAGAGTTATATACTTCCACAGATGACATACGTCAGATCATCGGTCACGACTTCTGCATCGCGGGCGGACGAGATATATTGTGCCATCTTGTCTGTTTGAGCAATCGGCCTCTACACGATGCTACTTGGATTTCTTCAGAGAAGCTTGAGATACTCGTCCTGCGGTAACACAACAAGTACGACCATCTTCACTCACCGAAGATGAGTGCTTTCAAGCCGGGGGGAGTTGATGGCGCACCACGCCCGACACGTGTATTCCTGCAAAAGGCGGTGATTTGTTGCCCAGTCGGATGATCCGAGCTCGTTGCTGCGTCAGGATAGTCAATTTGAGTCAAGTTCATATTTTACTTTTAATATTTTGAGTTGTATTTGACGTCCGATCAGCCCAAACATTGTGATCCGTCCGTTTTGGGTGGTTTTATTTGATTTTACAGTTATAGCGGAGGTTATGGGTTAGGATTTTATATATAGCAGCGGTTTAAGGGGAGGGGGAATCGTGGGTTTTGCATTTGGCAGGAACTGTCAGTCCCTTCTCCAGGAGTGATTCCAGAAGCCTTCCGCTTGGTGTGAAGCCAAGCTGCGTTTCCTTCCCTCTGCCTCCCTATTCTCAGCTTCTCCCCACTCCCATCAGCCTCCGCCAATCCCAAAACCACCGCCAGAAGCCTCCTTCCCCTCTGCCTCCCTCTTTCCTGCTTCTCAATGCTCCCTTCGGCCTCCACCCAACCCGAAACCGCCGCCAGAAGCCTCCTCCCTCCTCCTCTTCCCCATTCAGTCCAGCCTTCTACAACGTCCCCCAACCCATCCACCCCTCTACAGCCGATTCCCTCACTCATTTCACTACCGCTAGCCTACATCCTTACCAGGAAAACCCAAATCAGCCATGCCCTATGATCCCGGTGTTGAAGGGAAGAGTCGAGCGGTCTGAGTTGTTGTAGAGGGGTCGAAGGGAAGCTTGGATATCAGTAAAGGGCGGTGAAGATCTATGAAGGCCGGCGTAGGGCGTCGTCGAGGAAGATATGCAGGGGAACGATCGGCCGGGGTTTTTGAAACCCTAGCTATCGGGGACACGGGAAGGAGGGGTGAAACAGGAGCAGTGCACTCTGATTTTATTGAAAGGAATAAAATTTTACATTTTTAGAAATTTGTGCTGCACATAGCCAAAAACGTGATGCACTTAACAATTCCCTAAATATATCCTATGAAGATTGGACGAAAAATTGCACAAAGGTACTAGATGAAGAAGTTAAAAATCAAAATAATTCCCATATAATTCAAAATATTTAATACGCATATGATCATTAGTTATTACTCCTATTAACATATAATAACGACAATATTATTACCTTGACTAACAATTATAATGGTTCAATCTGTAGATATTATATATCATCTTTAAGGCATGTCAAATTTATTAATTTAATTGTAATAAATGTTCCTATGATGATCGGTTAATGGATCTTGTATATGTATGAGTAAGGGACTAGCAGTATGATTATTATTGAATACATCCTCTTTTCCTCTCCGAAAAAAAACATGTGCCCTAGCCTTCCCCGAACTCGCCGTAGCTCGGATCGCTTTCGCCGTCCCGTCGCGCTTCTTCTGCACACGGCCACAGCTCTCCCGTCGTGCTTCTTCCTCATCATGATGCCGGACGGCACTCTTGCCGGCTGCTGAGAGGAACGCCCGCCGCCGTTCCTCCATGAAGCAGCCCGCCTCTCCCTCTTCTTCATGAAAAACGAGTTTCTCGCAGCCCTCTTAGCGTCGATCTGTGCCATTTGTGTTGCTACCGTGTCGCTGTCTTGCTCCTGTGCCACTGTCCTGCTCCCATGTCGCTGCATGTGCAGCTGCCCTGGGCCGCTGTCCTACTCCTGCGCCGCTCCTGTGCCGCTGCCTTTGCGTCGATCTGTTGATCTGCATGACAGAATAATGTGTGGTTGATCTGTTGTGCCGCTTCTTGTGTTGGTATGGGTGAACCCGATTCATCTGTTTCTTCTCCGGGCGTGATCCAGCCTCCGATGGTTGAGCCTCAGCGGCCCCATGACCACTCTAGCTCCTTGAAGATTATCATGGTTCCTCTGGATGACACGAATTACCTGGAATGGTGTCGTGCTGCTCAACATGTCATCCGTAGTCAACAGATGTTTGACTATATCGATGGGTCGATTACGGAGCCTTCAGTGTCTAATCCCTCCTAGAAGCGTTGGGATTCTGACAACTCTCTGGTTGTGTCTTGGCTTCTGCATTCGATGTCGCCCAAGGTCTATCGGAGCTATATGCTAATGGACTCTGCATTCGAGATCTGCACTCGTGCTCAGGAAACATACTCTCAGATTGGTAGTTCCACTAAAATTTATGAGCTCACTCGCCGCATTTTGGAGTTGCGTCAAGGATCGATGACTGTCTCATCTTTCTTCTCGGAGTTTGAGCGCTTGTATCAAGAACTGGACTACTTTGCACATTTCACTCCAGCGTGTACAACGAATGGCGTCCTGTTAAAGCAACGGGAGGACTGCTTCAGTCTTCATGCCTTCTTAATGGGGTTGAATATGAAATTTGATGTGGTCCGGACAAATGTTCTCCACCGTTCTCCTCTTCCCCCTCTTCGGGAGGCGTTCAGCATGATTCTGGGTGATGAAGACCGCCGCAAGTCTCTCGGTGTTATGACTCCTCCTGATCGGTATGCATTGACGAGTGTTGGTCATGGTCTCATCCTTACTCCTGCATCTTCAGTGCCTATCTGCGATTACTGTGGTAGACGGGGACACTCTCGGGAGGCATGCTTCAAACTTCACCCGCATATGGCACCTCCTGGTCGCGATCGTGGTCGGGGCGGTGGACCTGGCCGTGGGGGCCATAGGCACAGTGGCTACCATCTCATGACGCTGCTTACACTGCTGATGTCTATGATGAGTCGCAATCTTCGGCTTCCTCCTCTCTTACTGGTCATGAGTTGGATGTCTTTTGTCGCTTGCTTCACTCTCAGTCTGATCCGGTCACTGGAAGCTCTACTTCTTTTGCCACTGTTGCTATGCCTAGTGCTAATGCGGCCAGCACCTCACCTTTTAAATGCGTGCTCGACTCCAGTGCTACCCACCACATGACTGGGTCCTTCTCAGGTTTTCTCTCTTATACTCCTTTGTCTGGTAAGGAGAAATTTATTTTTGCTAACGGATCGTTGTCCTCTATTGCGGGCAAGGGAAACATTTCTTGTTCTCCGTCCATATCTCTTATCTCTGTTTTTCACGTTCCCTATTTTCCACGCAATTTACTTACCATCAGTAATCTTACGAAATCTCGTAATTGCTCTGTAACATTCTTTCTTGATTCTTGTGTTTTTCAGGAACTAAGTACGAAGCGGAACATTGGCAGTGGTAGGTGCAGTGACGGCTTGTACTACTTGGACACTCCTCCATGTTCTCGGGCCCTTTCCAGTTCTACTGTTAGTGCAGAGGATGTTCACCGTTGGCATCTGCGTTTGGGACACCCGTCCGCCGTCTACCTGCAAAAATTATTTCCTGTTTTTTTACCATTTTTCAGAAATTTTCTTGTGATATTTGTGATTGGTCTAAACATGTGCGACAGATCTCATCACATCTTTCTTTTCCTAGTAGCACTCTTTTTGATGTTATGCATTCTGATGTTTGGGAGTCGTCCCCCATTGTATCGTTGATTGATTTTCGCTGGTTTGTCACCTTTATTGATTGTTTCTCGCGTACTACATGGGTTTATCTATTAAAAAAGAAAAGTGATGTTTTTCTGTGTTTTCAAGTCTGTCATAACATGGTGAAAAATCAATTTAATGTCACTATCTGTGTTCTTCGAAGTGATAATGGAGGGGACTATGACGATCGTGGTTATTTTGGCGCTTACCTCACCTCTCACGGTATCATCCACCAGAAAACTTGTGCTTACACATCTACTCAGAACGGAGTGGCCGAACGGAAATATCGGCATCTCCTCGCGGATGCTCGTTGTCTCCTCTTGACGATGCATCTTCCTAAACCATATTGGGGTGATGTGGTGCTTACTGCTGCACATCTTATCAACCGTCTTCCTTCTCGTGTTCTCTCCTTTACTTAGGAGTGCAAGTTGAGTTGAGCCGGCTCGAAAGCTCGATGAGCTGGCTCGAAAAAAGCTCGACTTGAGCTCGAGCCTGTGGAGCTCGAGCTCGAGCTCGATGAGCTCGAGCTCGATTACGAGTCGAGCTCGAGCTCGAATATTATTGTTCATGAGCTCGCAAGCCAGCTCGCGAGCTTTTTATTGCAATATTTTAAAATATATATATATATATAAAGAAAAATTAGGCTCATGAGCTAAAAAACTCGCGAGCAGCTCGAGCTTGACTCGAGCTCGCGAGCTCGAGGCTCGAGCTCGGGCTCGATAAGCAGGCATTGAGCTCGAGCTCGAGCCAGCACAAAATGAGCTCGACGAGCTCGAGCTCGAAATGATCAGCTCGAGCTCGAGCTTGGAAATTTTGCCAAGCTCGACTCGAGCTCGACTCGAGCTCGACTCGTTTGCACCCCTACCTTTACTACTCCTCTAGCCCGTCTCCCTACCTCTGGCGTTGTTCATACTTCTCATTTGCCATACGTGTCTTTAGGTGCGTCTGTTACGTGCAAGTGCACTAACCTCAACATGACAAACTTGACCCTCGGGCTCAATGTTGCGTCTTTCTTGGCTATTCCTCCACGACCAAATGGTATTGTTGTTATCATCCCACCTCCCGCCGTATGTTTTGTACCATGGATGTTACCTTCTGTGATGGAGAGTCCTACTTTCCGTCCTCGACTCATGTTCTTCGTCAGGGGGAGAGTACTACTGCAGATGATGTTATTGTTGTCCCTCTACCTCTTCTTCCATCCTCTTCCTCCATTCCTTGATCTCCTTCCACTCCGATACCCGGAGCTCCTCCTATCCCGGTACCAGACTCCTCTACTATGATCTCTCCTTTTCCCATGTATACCACCGTCGTTCAGGTATACAGGTCACCGCCGTTCCACCTCTACCAGTACCGACTTCGGACTCGAACTCTGATGATGTCGACCTGCATATGCCTTTTGCCTTACTGAAAAAGGGTAAAGCTACTTTCACGCAACATCTGATTTCTAATCATGTGCCTTATAGTCATCATACTTTGATTCATCAGACTTTTGTCTCATCTCTTTCTCTAGTTATTATTCCTAAGACATGGCAGGAAGCATCGGCAATACCGACTTGGACACAGGCTATGCGTGATGAGATTTCCGCCTTGAATAATAATCATACATGGGATATCTCCGCTCTCCCTTTAGGAAAGAAAGCTATAGGTTCCTGGTGGGTCTTCTCTGTTAAGCAGAACCAAGATGGCGAGGTGGAACGGTACAAAACACGTCTTGTCGCTCAAGGATACACCCAGACTCAAGAAGTTGATTATCGGGAGACTTTTTCTCCTGTAGCAAAAATGGACTCTATTCGGGCTCTGTTATCATGTGCAGCTTGTCTGGACTGGGAACTTCATCAACTGGACGTGAAAAATGCATTTCTCCACGGTGAGCTTGAGGAGGAGGTGTACATGAAACTCCCTCCTGGTTTTGTGAAGAAAGGAACTGAAGGGCTTGTCTGCCGCGTAAGGAAATCTTTATATGGCCTGAAGCAATCTCCAATGGCCTGGTTTGGAAGATTTCTCACAGCAATGCTCAAGTTTGGGTACAAGTAAGCCCAATCGGATCATACCATGTTCATCCAGAGACATGAACAGCGTGTTGTAGTTCTCATTGTCTGCATGGATGACATCGTGATTACTGGAAATGATACAGAGGAGATTGTCAACCTCAATACCCTCCTATTGGCTGAATTTGAAGTGAAGGACTTGGGAAGATTACGGTACTTCCTGGGCATCGAAGTGATTAGATTGGAGCGGGGTATCTTTATATCCCAACGGAAGTACATATTGGATCTCCTAAAGGAAACTAGTATGCTTGGTTGTGTTCCTGCGAACACCCCTATGGAGGAAAATTACAAGATTGATGAATATGGTGATGGTGATCATGCAGATGTATCACGTTACCAAAGATTGATCGGAAAACTTATATACCTATCTCATACACGTCCCGACATTACGTATGCAGTTGGCATTCTTAGCAGATATATGCAATCTCCTAGAATCAAACATCAAGAAGCGGTGTATCGTCTACTGCGGTATTTAAAGAAAGCTCCTGGTCGCGGCCTTCTATTCTCTAGGAACAACTTGGAGACTGAGGTTTTTACTGACGCTGATTAGGCTGATTGCCAGGATGACAGAAAGTCCACAACAGGATACTGCTCCTTTGTTGGTGGTAACCTCGTAACGTGGCGGAGCAAGAAGCAGAATGTGGTGGTCAGGTCAAGTGCCGAGGCGGAATATCGTGTCATGGCCCAAGGCTTATGTGAGGGATTATGGTTGCGTACATTGTTACAGGATTTAGGTTTCCCTGTGACAGCCCCATTTCCTTATTCTGTGACAATAAGGCTGCAATTAGTATTGATCATAACCCGGTCCAGCATGATAGGACAAAGCATGTCGAAGTGGATCGACACTTTATTAAGGATCACTTGGATAAGAAAACTGTTGTTACACTGTCTGTTCACTCCAGGGATCAGCTGGCCGATGTGTTCACCAAAAGCTTGGGGTGTGATGTGTTTACCAACGATATCCAAAAAATTGGGATGACTGATATCTTCCGTCCGACTTGAGGAGGAGAGTTGTGAAATGTTATGTACAAGTCGTTTTTTATCTTTGCATATGTACACCCCGTGTCGGGATAGTTATGTCTTTTTCTTTATTTTTAGGTTTCCCCTTACTCAAGTATATGTACGAGTAAGCGACTAGCATTATGATTATTATTGAATACTTTCTCTTTTCCTCTCCACTATATGGACCATAACTGACATGAGCTAACAAGGACTGTCGCCAACAGTGCCAAGATTTTTGGCATGCAAGCTTTGCTACAATAATATAAAGTTAAAAACAAAGTCTCCTGACAGAAGTAGATATATTATATAACCATAGATGCACATTGCATTTTTCATCTTAGCTAATATACCTCTGGTACATAATGCATAAGCATATTCTCAATGCCTGATTTCAGAGTCACCGATGAACTGGGGCAGCCACTACAAGCTCCTTGCATCCTTAGCTTTACTATACCAGTTTCTCTAAAAGAAAACACAACCAAATCATCCAACTGACGCTATAAAAGTGACGGTGCATATATGTTTACATGATGCAGGTATGAAAATCCAAAAATCCGTACTTTGTGAGAGAGAAACGGACAGACGATTTGATGTTGTGTTGTGCAAGAAAAGAATAAAGTGAGAGGCAGGATGGGTCGATGCTTTTTTAACCATTGAGGATTAGACTTACACGTCGTATCCTCGATACTCGATATCACCACCATCGTCCTGCACAGCTGGTCGAATTCGAGTCTCTAGAAGTTCTTTGATCATTGCAACAATTTCAGAATCATCCTACAGAGAAAGAGACAAAAAAAGTCAGGATGAGACCTTCACAGCTCACAAAGGCCAAATTTTGAAGTTATTGATGGAGGATGGTTAGAGTAAATTATAGGTAAATCTATGAATGACTAATAGAATTATAAAATTTCATCAGACACTTAAGCTTGCAATAAAAAAATTTTATAAACAGTGTAGTAACAAGCACAAATATTACATGATATCTACACAAACTTGAGAATAGATACATGATTTAACAACAAGGAAATTACAACCATATAGTGAACTCACAATGATTAGAAGGATTTCGGAAAGAAAGGTTTTGATGTAATCTAAATTTAAAATTTGATGTTGATGATGTGGTTCCCACTCCGAATCCTCGGCACTTTCAAATTCAGAGTGGATGAGAGTACATGATGTTATTAATCATTATTTGAGAATGAAAATTCTAGCGCAATGTAGAATTTACCGAGCCATAACTTAGCTTGCAAGGAAGATTGACTCTTGTCGAGGCAGTTGCCACTATAGAAAACGCCTTCGCGCACGATCGGGTGGAAAACTGGATCCGGACGTCTCTAGGAGGAAAGGGTACTCGACAGTGAACTGAAGGCCTTTACGATGGTTTAAGAGAAGCACAGAGTCATCGGAAATAGTTTGTAATTGACGACGACCTCGTGGCAGTGCAGGGCCGTCGCTGGCGTCATACTGGGAGATGAATGAACAGATTCCCATTGACGTCGAGTGCTCCGGCAGAGATGTGATAAGTGTCGAAGGGTTCTCTTCTTCTCGAGAGATTCCTTGCAGATGTCGGAATAGATATTCTATCGGCAGAGGGAGCGAAAATAATTTTGTTCCTCTACTACATGAGGTGATGTAGACCGAGCAGGCTAAGTTGAATTTTGAGCGCGAAAATCAAACTCGTCGTTTTGAACTTTAAGAAATTTGTTAAATTCGTTCGAGTGGAACTCTCATGTGCTCTTACGAGACGAATATACCAAACTGATGTAGGCCAAAATCTCTGAATTAATTATAAAGATAAAATCTGAGATCAAAATTAAATTAAGAGGCGCTAGTGGAAATTTCACGAGCAATATATTGTGATCGCCGGTCTAGCTTTCGCAACCATGCACAAATGTCTAATTATTGGGCGGATTCCGCACATGAATTAAATACCCACATGCTATTCAACGAAATGGAAACAACGAAATTTCCAATTAACGGTAAACAAGAAAAATGATAATTTAGGCAAACTCCAATTTTAGAGATCAAAATATATTTAGGCATAAAATAACACTACTAATAAGAGAGTAATGAGAGGAATAAGGGTTATACCTCCAAAAGTGTAATCACGGCCAGATTACTAAGGGCGAAACAATCACAGATTCAAACGGCTCAATTTACACAGATGGCAGACGACGGAAAAATGAAATTGGTGGCAGGAAAAGACTTGTCAAAAAGGTGGTAAGTTGTTGGTGGTGCTAGGAAGAAGGCTTTTGTCTCCAGGCTTGGTAAAAACAATCTCTCTATTTGAATATTTAAAAAAGGATTTTCAAAAAAAACTAGAATATCTAGAATTCATGGCTCAATTACTATTTTAGGCAATGATTAAATATTTAGTATCAGATAATAATATAAAATACTAAATTTTCTAGAATTTATTAAGCTTGCCCTAATTATCAATTAACTTAATTTGACAGACATATTCATTCATGATCTTATTGGTCGGTTACTTCAATAAGTCGTACAAATAAACATGAGTACAAACGCACGCAAGTAACAAGCGCGAAAAAAAAGCTTAAACACACATACACAGATAACAAGCGTGAAGACATGCACAATACTAATAAAATGCATGAAATAAAAGCAAAACATGATGCGACTCAGGCTGCATCAATTCTCTCGAGGTTGAAAGAGCTTGACCCCGACAAGACTGTGATGTGACCTACTAGTAGAATGTCCAAATGTCGAGCTGAGAAATGTTGTGTTGCCACCCTGCTATAACTGAATAGTCAAAATTTGTAGGTAAATCTCATTTCTGAAATAGACAGAAAACTCCTCTTCTTTGGAAAAATATGACTCCCAGTGAGAGAATCAACCATGTAATTATAGATTTTCAAAATTGTTGATTGTTAGTTATAATTTTATGCAAAATATTTAAATGATCAGAAAAAATCAGAGCATTAAAGAAACAAGTATCACAAAATGGGAGAGAGTGGGGATCAATGAAACAAGATAAGAAGCACGCGGGCTCGACCTGTGGAATCATTAAATCACGTCGCATCATACGCTCTACTGTCAGACACATATGAGCGTCTACTAGACCAAAATCAACTATCTGAGACATATCAACCAATCGAATCTGACTAACATTACAGAATTAAAAATTAATGTAGATTACACAGCCGTTTATGGAGGATATGGATATGGAGAAAAGAATGAAGAAGGACGAATCATTTTAAACTTAGCTTTAGCACATAAGCTAATTATGTCAAATACGCTTTTCATAAGAGTGAATAACATTAAATTACGTTTAAAAACGGGTCAAATAAGTCGCAAATTGATTATTTTATGACTAGCAAAATAGATAAAATGATTTGTTAGTTTTACATAACAGGAGAAAGTTTGACAACACAACATACGTTAGTGATGTTAGATGTACAAATTAAATATAATAAATTTTAAAAAAGAACAAAAATGTTGCAAAAAATTCGGTGGTAAAACTTGAAAAAGGAAAAGCAGGTTGTTTTCAAGACAATAGTTATGGAACAACTAGTTAATGATCCTTATGTTGATCTTAATGTCTCATAGGAATTTATGTCTTCACATTTAAGGATAAGTGAAAAGAACATATTTGAAGTAACAAAAGATCGTGCGCCCCCAAATAAAAAATCTTGGTGGTAGAAAGAGGAAGTGCAAGACAAAGTGAGGTTAAAGAGGGTCTGCTAAAATCACTCTACGCTTGCAGGAATGATGAAAATTTAGTCAGGTATAAAGTCGTCAAAAAAAAGCTAAACAGACAGTATGTAAAGCAAGAAGTCAAGCTTATGAAATTTTTTTAAGTGACTAGATACTAACGATGGAGAGCATGACATATATAAAATTATTCAAGCTAGAGAAAAAAGACAAGAGTTTAAGTCAAGTAAAATTTATAAAGAACGAGACAGATACAGTTTTGACGGATGATGTGGATATTAAATCGCGATGGAAAAAATACTTTTATCGCTTTATAATGAAATAAACGACAATGAATTGAACTTGAAATAATTAAGTTAATCAGAGTAGTATAGAAACATAACGTTTTATCGTAAAATTTAAGTATTATAGGTAAAAGATATTCTAAATAAGATGAAAAATGAAAAGACGGTTGGGTTAGACGATACACCCATCGAAGTATGGAATTGTCTAGAAAATGATGGAATTTTGTGGCTTACATGTTAGTTCAATGAGATACTAAAGTCAAAGATAATGTCAGACCAATAGAGAGAAAGTATTTTGATATCGATGTATAAAAATAAAGGAGATATACAAAATTATGTTAATTACAGAGGAATTAAATTGATTAGACAAACATCTCGGAGAATCAACTTGGATTCATGTCAGGGCGGTCGACCATGGAAGCTATACATCACTAGAGAAGACTCATTGACAACTGTCGAGAAAGAAAACAAGATTTGCATATGCAGTTTATTGATATTGATAAGTCTTATGATAGAATTCCAAGAGAGATCTTATGGAGAGTTTTAGAAAAGAAATGTGTAAATGTATCATATATTGACATATTCAAATATATATATACAAATTTAGTGACAAGGGTGAGGGCATTTGGAGGATTAACACAGGAATTCCTAATCACTATTGGCTTACATCAAGGTTCAGCTTTAAGCACTTGTCTCTTTACCCTTATCTTAGATGAGCTCACCAGACATACCAACAAGCAATACCTTGGTGTTTAATTGTTTGCAGATGATATTGTTTTGGTTGATGAGATGTGAGAGGCTGTAAACGCAAAATTTGAATCTTGGCGAAATATTTTAGAAAAGAAGGGTTTTAGGTTGAGTAGGGCAAAGACGGAGTATATGGAGCTTAAATTTTGCATTACAAGAAGGACGGATAACTTCTTTATTAATTTGGGTGATCAAAATATTTCTCGTAGTGAGTATTTTAAATATCTTGGATCGATAGTTTAAAACGACGGAGGTATTGATAAATATGTGACACAGAATCCAAACGGGTTGGTTGAAGTGGAGAGGCATATCAGGGATCTTATGTGATCGTAAAGTACCACTAAAACTTAAGGGCAAGTTTTACCGTACTCAAATTAGACCCACGATGCTCTATGGTTCTGAGTGTTGGGCAGTGATTTGTATACATAAGCAAAAAATGGGAGTTACGGAGATGAGAATGCTTAGGTGGATGTGTGGACACACGAGAATGGATAAAATTAGGAATGAATGTATCAGGGATAAAGCGGGAGTAGCACCAATTGCAGAGAAGATGCGAGAAGCTCGACTAAGATGGTTTGGACACATACAAAGGAGACCATTAGAGGCACATGTTAGGCGTTGTGAGAGTCTAGTCACAAGGCATGTTAAACAAGAGAGGGGTATACCAATAAAGACTTTGAATGAAACAATAAGGAAAGACATGATGTGTTTGGGCATTAGTGAGATTATGAAAAAAGATAGGGCACAATGGCGACAAAGGATCTATATAGCCGACCCCACTATAGTGGGATAAAGGCTTGAGTGTTGTTATTGTTGTTACTATTTAAAAATTTTCGGAGAAATCCTTTAAATCGTGTATCTTTGTTTGGGGTGAAAATCTTAGGCGTCCACTCTATATTTATATCAAAAATTTTGATAAAAATATCGTCAAGTTGATAATAGAGTTCATCAGTTATGTTTATGTTTAGAGGATAATGTAATGATTTAAAATTGCATTCTCCAAATATAAAATCAATATATTGTGATTACTCTAATATTAAGGGCAAGTGTTCATCATACATAGTATTTGTTGCATCAAGGGTTGGTGGTTGCAATGGGATAGGAGAATCAGGGCATACTGTTGGGTTCATTGCCCTCAATGTCCTAGATTTGAGTGAAGTCAATCTTGTCAATGATATACATAAAAATGTATTTGATGTCCTAGTAACAATGATGGGACAGATAGCCTAAGTGGCTAAGTCAGGTAAACACTTACCTAAAGTGTGGAAAGACAGAAAACTGTCCAAGTCCACAGGCGTTGAGTGAAGGTCATTCACTCAACGCCAGATGACTTATAGCGCCGAGTGAAGGCTATACAATCAAATCCATGAAGAGACAAGCTGAGAAAGTGGCTAAATCCACAGGCGTTGAGTGAAATCAACTCACTCAATGTCATACAGCAAAAGGCTGTGAGACGGACTAATGCAGTCAAAGCCTAAGACGAAATGGACAGAAAAGTGGTTAAGTCCACAGGCATTGAGTGAAGATCATTCACTCAACGTCATAGCTCCATAATCGTTGAGTATAGCTCAGTCAGTCAATGACACAGGAAAACTGTGAATATTTACCAAGTCCACAAGCGTTGAGTGAGGCTAGTTCACTCAACGCCATGTGATAATGCGTTGACTAAATCTAAAAGTTAGTGTTGTTTCTTAGACACAGAAATTTGGCTAAGTCCAAATGCTTTGAGTGTAGTTCATTCACTCAACGCAAGATAACAGAAGAAAATCTGTTAATTTGTTTGACGTTGAGTGGAGCTTACTGACTCAACGCCACGGAGCAGAAAAATCTGGCTAAGGAAGAAAGCGTTGAGTGAGGCGAGGTCACTCAATGCTCTCAACGCCATGATGCAGAAATGATCAAGACCGAAAGCGTTGAGTAAGGCGTGGTCACTCAACGCTCTCAATGCTTAAAGATGTTGAAGAAGCAGAAATCTGGCTAAGGCACAAGGCGTTGAGTGAGGTGTGTTCACTCAACGCTCTCAACGCCAGACATGCAGAAAAGACTGCAGAAATGATTAAGGCAAAAAACGTTGAGTGAGGCTTGCTCACTCAACGCTGTCAACGCCTAGTTAGACAGAATTGTCTAAGTACTTTGGCGTTGAGTGAAGTCTATTCACTCAACGCTTATTCTACTGATGATCGATTTTGGCTAAGTCCACAGGTACTGACGTCAATAAGATCTGCAAAATCGACAAAGTCAACTTATTTCAAATCAAGTACAGAGAAGTTACAGAACACGACAAACTCTGCCGTGATGCAATTGTACGTCTTCTTCCGTTGAAGCGCGGTGCAGCTGGATACTGCAAGCGGGGCTCACTGACTTCTAAGAGTCGTTGATCGACGAACTACAAAAGGAAGGGCGTGGGCAAGACGATAACAACTTTTGTTAGGGCTTATCATTTTTCAAAAAAAAAATGTTGCGGTTGGACTTCATCTTCTCGCCATTGCTGCGTGAAAAAGCTTGAAGTCTGTCTGCAAAAAGCTCAGTTAGTTGGGTGTCTTCTTCATCGACACCAGCAAGATCAGAAGGCTTTCCTTCTGAGGGAGTAGTAGAAACAAGGAAGAAATCTCTGCAGATCAAGTTGCTTCTCAGCTCAGTAAAATCTAAACTGAAGAGAATGTGGTTGACTCTGTCCAGGGAAGGAGGAGAAAGCAAAGCAGTTTACTGCTAGATACTTACAACTCAAGATCTTTGTAGCTGTGAAGAAATATTGAGCTGAGATAACTCAGCTCAAGGGGCTGTCACAGAGAAATTTCTCTGTGATAGATATAAATCTATTTTATTCCTGTAGGATCCTTCTTGGATCTGAGTTGTAGGGCACTCTGAGCCTGAGGTAGGGCAATATTGCTTGAGTTGTAGGAGAGTGAAGTTCTCTGAGTTGTAGGATTCAACTGGATCTGAGTTGTAGGACTTGGTTTCAAGTCTGAGGTAGGTGGTCAATTGATCACTGAGCTGTAGGAGAGGAATACTCTCTGAGTGTAGGATCCTTAATGGATCTGAGGTAGGGCTGTCCTCCCAGCCTGAGTGTAAGGTCATTGGCCTGAGGTAGGTGATCTGCTGATCACTGAGTTGTAGGCCCTTGTGGCTGAGTTGTAGGTCTTGGAGGAGACTGAGAGATCCTGAGAGATCTGAGGTGTAAGCTCTTTGGAGCATTGTTTTGGAGAAGTGTCTTGACTAACAGGAAGTTGACAAGGTGGGAGGAGAGGGAATGCACCAAAAGATTAGAGAACCACTATAAATTTGTGTACTTGTTGTGTTGTTTTTCTTTGTGCAGACTCTTGAAAGCAAACTACTACCAACACACATTGTGCAAAAGATAAAACCAAAAAGAAATTAATAACAGTCATACAACCTATTCATCCCCCATAGGTTGTAAGCTCCCTTGAAATAAAGACTTTCAAGTGGTATCAGAGGAAGGTTGCTCAAAAAGTATCTAACCATCTGAGTGATCTTCCAAGGTAGCTACAGACTGTTCAGATGGGTTTAGGGATGAACTACAGGGAGCTGGGTGCCATGAAGCTTCCCATATGCAGGAAAAAAGGTTTTGGCATATGGAAGGAGAGAACCAAGCTGTTCATGAAAGCAGCTGACCCTAAAATCTTTGTAACTGTCAAAGAAAAACCTTTCATCTCCATGAAAGTGTCCGTCCTAGATGCAAACATCCAGACACCCAAGACCTATGAAGAGATGACTAAGGATGAAGTCATTCTTGCCACCATGGATAAGAGGGCTCAAAATGTCATAGTCAGTGCAATTGATGATTCTACCCTTCAGAATCTGATTCACTGAAAAACTGCAAAGGAGATGTGGGACACTCTGTTGATCTACATGGAAGGCACAGAGGAGGTCATGGATGATAGAAAGTCTATGCTCAACCAGGAGTATGTGGCCTTCAGACAAATCAAGGGGGAGAACATAGCCACCTGTTATGAAAGATTCTTTAGGATAGTGAATGAGCTAAGTACCTATGGAAGGGTCTTTAGTAATTATGAATTAAACGATAAGCTCCTCAGGTCTCTCACCAGAGACTGGGACACAAAGATTTGTGTCATCAGAGAAATGGCTAAGCTGGGTGACACTCCACCTCACACCGTATTTGGAAAGCTGCTCTCTTATGAGATGCAGCTAACTGTCAGGAAAGAATAAGAGACAAACTACAAGTCTCGGGACAAAGAGAAGTCAGTGGCCTTCAAAGCTGAAGGCACAAGAAAGAGTAGGAGAAAGACCCCTTCTCCTCCAAGAAGACCAGTAGATTCAGACTACTCTGAATCAGAAGCATCAGACAGCAACATGTTTGATGAGGACTTTGTTGTCTTCTCCAGGCAGCTCCATAGGTTGTTGAAGAAACACTGGAAGGCCAGACCCTCCTCAGCACATCACTGGAAGAAATCCTCCAAGGAGGACATGTATGGATTTAAACACAATAAACAGAATTATGTTAATGTTATTTGTTAGTGTTGCAGCAAGCCAGGGCATGTCATTGTTGATTGCCCTGTGAAGAGAAGGGAGGATGGTGAGAAGAAATCTCACTAGAAGCACAAGGGCAAAAAAGAAAAGTCCTTTGTGGCTAAGAAAGAAAAGAGCTGGACAGACTCATCATCATCTGAGTCTGAAGAAGAGGAAGCCTATATTGGGCTAGTTGTTATTGCTGCTGCTGCTGAAGATAAAACTGTTAGAGCAGGAGATGTCTTCCCTCTAGGAAGGACAGGAATCAGGGCCCCTCTGACACTATCAGATAGTGACTCAGAGGTGAATGAAGATGACCACAGCTGTAGAGGACTAATGGCAATGATTGATGAAGAGAGCAGTCAGGATCAGCCTGGTCAAAGTAAGGTACATTCTCCATCCAGTTATGTGTCCATGCATGAGACTAGTCCTGATACAGAAGCATTTTCATCTAATGGTGAAGATGATTCTGGGTCAGAGGGTGATGTCAATCAATTGATTGACGGATTTAGTGAACTTCTGAATGCCTTTAAAAAATGCAAGAAGTTGAATAAGAAGCAGGCCAAGGAGATTCTATCTCTTCAACCTGCTGCTTCTCAGCTTGCTAAAACAGCTGCTGTGTTGAATCAGACAATGAGGTAACTCAGTGAACTGAAACCCTGTCAGGCATCCAGAAGGAGACTATTAAGAGCAAGAATAGTCTCATCAAAGATCTTGAAGAAAAGCTCCAGAGGGAGAAATGTATTGTGGCCAGATTCTCTCAGCCCAATACAGTGATACCCTTGATAGATTCCTTCACAAAAGGATAAGAAGGAATTGGGATTCAAGGGTAACACAAGACTTGCCCATCCCAAAAGGAAAGGAAAAGTTCCAGCTGTGCCAATGGCATCTAGGCCACATAACCCATTCAAGAGGGTAATATACCCTTCAAATAGGTATGACCAAGAAAGTATTTATGATCATTATATGAATGGTGCATCCACAAGTGGAATAAAAGATGTTCTCTGTCATTGTGGAAGCTACAGTAGGGAAAGTGCCTTTAAGGCTGCCTATGAAGAAATTCAAATGGCCCATCATGGACCATTTGTCTTTGGTGCTACAGCCCCTCCTCTCAAAAATGTGGCTACAGTCAGTTTTCTGAACCTGCCAGCACAGAATATAACTAAGGGTCAGTCTGTTAGCTCGCCTAATATGGTCATTTATGATGCTATCAAGAGCACACTATCTGAAAAGAAATGTGATGCTGATAGGATTCAGGACAGGCCACACAAGCCACCAAACAGACTAACTTTCAGTCAAATCCATACTAAAAGAAAACAGAAAATGACTGATGCATCTCTTCCTTCTGTCAAGATTGCATTCAAACCAACTGATACGCCTACACAGAAGAGGAGATACAACATACATGATTGTTGGTGCTGTGTCAAGATAGGTCATTATGTCATTGACTGCTGGCACAATCTCAATGTGGCCAGAGTTAAAGTTAGTCCATCAGTCAGAAATCTTGTTAGTGGACATGTTCAGTTTCAGACTAATATGCGCCTAGGACCCAATAGATACCGGGGTCCTAAGATAAAGTAAATTGTATATTGCAGGTTAGTCCAAGTGGTCATACACCTATATGGTACTTGGACATTGGATGTTTCAGGCACATGACTAGGACAAGGAGCAATTTGCAAGAGTACACTTCAGTAAAAGATGGACTCAAAGTAATCTTTGGTGGTTCAGATAGAGGGATAGCAAGAGGATATGGTACGATCACCAATGGCATAGTCATCATCACTAAGGTGGCTTATGTTGAAGGGTTGCAACACAACCTTATAAGCATAAGTCAGTTCTCTGATCATGACTATATTATTGTCTTCCACAAGGATAAGTGTCTAATTATGAGGTCAAGTGACCAAAAGGTCATTTTGACAGGCACTGCGAGTGGAAATGTTTATTGCTTCAACTTTCTATGTTTAAATATAGACTCTCATGTCTGTCTAGTGGCAAATGAGAAAGCTTTTTATTGTGTCCTACGACACAAGAGGCTATCTCATGTAAATTATAAGACTATTAGCAAGCTCTTCAGTCAAGAGCTGGTTAGGAATGTTCCCAATGTGAAGTACTCCAAGGAGGGCATTTATTCTGCTTGTCAAAAGGACAAGCAGACAAAAGCTTCCTTCAAAGGTATTGGGATCAAAAATTCTGTGAGGTGTCTATACCTCCTGCATATGTACTTGTTTGGTCGTATGTCATTTCATAGTCTTGGTAAGAAGGTCTACACCCTTGTGGTGGTTGATGACTTTTCCAGGTTTGCTTGGGTATTTTTCATAAAGAGAAAGAATGAAACCATTGATATCTTCATTAAGTTTGTCATGCATATTCAGAATGAGTTTAACAGCTCTGTGCTCAAAATCAGGAGTGACTATGGAACTGAATTCCAGTCTGATAGCATGACAAGATTCTGTGAAGAGCATGAGATTCATCAAGAATTCTCTTGACCTAAAACACCCCAGCAAAATGGGATTGTTGAGAGAAAAAATAGAACTCTCATAGAAGCTGGTAGGACTTTGTTGAGTGACACAGCTCTCGCAGAATATTTCTGGGCTGAGGCAGTAAATAATGCATGTTACGTCCTCAACAGGACCTCTATCACAAAATGACACAAGAAAACTTCCTATGAGATCTTGAAATGCAGAAAACTAAACCTGAACTATCTCAGAATCTTTTGTAGTAAATGTTATGTGCTTCATAATGGAAAGTCTTATATCACTAAGTTTGTTGTCAAATCTTTTGATGAAATTTTTGTTGGATACAGCAATCATAGCAAAACCTATAGGATATACAATTTGAAAAGCCAAGTTGTAGAACAGTCAGTGTATGCAGTCCTTGACGAGTCTAACATGATTAACAGGGTGTTGTCAAACCCCTCCTCCAGCACTACAGGTACAGAAAAGATGATGGATAATCTAACCATCAAGGAAGCAGAACCAGCTATCCAAAATGATGTGGATATTCCTGAACGTACACCAGACACACTTGGAGCAGATGAGGATCAACAAGAAGCTATTCCTGAAGCTGATACAGAAAGAAAATTACCTCCAACAATGAGGCATTTAAGAGACAATCATGCTCACTAAATCATTAGTGAACCCAGTCATGGAGTAGTAACAAGAAACAGAAATCCGAATACAGCTATGCATGCAAGCTTCCTGTCACAAGTGGAGCCAAAAAACTTGAAGAGGCCACCATAGATCAATTCTAGATAACGGCTATGCAAGAGGAACTGAAACAGTTCAAAAGATGCAAAGTCTGGAAACTGGTTCCCAGATCTCATGGAATAATGTCATTGGAGTCAGGTGGATTTACAGAAACAAATTTGATGAAAATAACATTATAATTAAGAACAAAGCAAGATTAGTAGCTAAGGGGTACAGGCAAGAAGAGAGCATTGATTTTGATCAAACTTTTGCTCCTGTAGCAAGATTGGAGGGCATAAAATTGTTCCTTGCATATGCTGCACACAAGGGATTCAAGGTCTATCAGATGGATGTGTAGTCAGCCTTCCTGAATGCTGATTTAAAAGAGAAAGTCTATGTTGAACAGCCTCCAGGTTGCAAGGAAGACAGGAAGAACATTTCTGGCACTTGTCAATTCCTTAGTGGAAGACTAGTTTTGTAACGCCCCAAAACTCGAATATGTATGGGTAGTGTTTTTAAGGACTTTTAAAGCCCTTGAAGTTTCACGGCCTGTGACACGGGCGTGTCCAGGGCGGACACGGGCGTGTCCAGGGCGGACACGGGCGTGTCCAGGGCGGACACGGGCGTGTCCAGGGCGGACACGGGCGTGTCCAGGGCGGACACGGGCGTGTCCAAAGCCGTGTCTTGCTCTGTGTTTGTCAGGCTGTGTCGAGTGAGCAACATGCCCTGGGACACGGGCGTGTCCAAAGCCGTGTCCTGTTCGGGCGTGACGGTTTTAGCGTCGATTGAGGCACACGACCTTTGACACGGGCGTGTCCAGGGTTAACACGGGCGTGTCAGAGGCCGTGTTATGTTCTGAGATCGAAGAATTCTTTTAGGAATGTGAGACACGTCCTGTGACACGGGCGTGTCGCAAGCCGTGTACGGACCCAGGAAGACGATTTTAAAGGCGAATCAGGGCCTTTCGTTTCATTTAAGAGGGATCTGACCGCCCGGGATCTTCCCTGGTGATATAAGGTCGGGAAATGAGGGTTTAAACCTCATTTCCTTTAGCCCTTTCTCTTTTTAAGAGGTAGAGAGAGGGGAGAGCAAAGGGAGAAGGAGGAGGATTCCCGCCATTGTTGGAGCTTCTGAGCTCCGAATCGTGAGCCGAGCCCAGATCCGCGGAGACGAGTCCGTTGCGGTGGTTTTCATCCGGCTAGTTTTCCATGGCGCCGAAGCGAACCTCTAGGGTAACGATTCTCTACTTGAACATATGAAGTCATCTTCCTTTTTGCATAGGAAACTCTCTCCCGCGAGTGGGCGGTGAGTGTGAGGTATTCCTTCGGGTAGATATGGTTTATCCCCGTAGTTTTGCATATAGAGTCCGGAATCGAAGTACGGACGTAGGCATGGTGTGTGAAGCCTATCCGGACATGTTGGTCTGGATCGGTGATGTTTACATTATGCATGTATTGCCAGAGAAGACTCTGTGTCGTTTGTTTTTTGGGGTTTTCTACGTGGTAGATTGCAGCAGGGAGCCTTGGGGACTAACTCCAAGGTGCACCCGAAAAACTGGGCAGAAGCGTGGTTCTGTCATCTTGGTGGTCTATGAGCCAACTTGCATATAACTGGATTATGTAAATTGTGTGATCGATTTGGGACTCGGGGAAGCTTGACCCGCGCCTATAACTTAAATTGACGTGGCGGTGTGAGCAACGGGTTAGGCGGAACCGTACCTGCTCTATGTGGTTCGGTTAAAGAGATCTAAGGTATATGGCACTTACCGATGGCATAGATGGAAGGTCTTAAGCTTCGGCCGGAAAGACTAAAATTCTCACGATGTTTGCCGTCCTGGGGGCGGTGGTGAAGCCTCGGAATGGATCAGATTCACCGAGAATGTTCCTTAAGAGCACGGGGTGTGTGGCCGTGCGTGCATACGCCTGTGGTGAAGTGTGCTTAAATTGCACTTTCACTATCATGTTTGATTATACTAATGAAATGCAGGGAAGAAGCACCGCCGCCCCAATTAAGGGGTGGGGTCGTTATAATTTGGTCAGCTTTAGCTGACCGTTGCCTTGTTTTGTCATCGTGCGGTGGTTTGTTCTTATGCAGGAACAGGTGAGCCTAGTGGCAAGTAGCGGGCTGAAGCCATTGATGTTGTGCTGGCCCTTGAAGGCCAAAGCGAAATGTTTACTTTATTATGTTTATGCGTGGCCGGCCTGCGAGCCGAAGTATGTAAGACACTTTTATTGATCAAACTATTGTAAGGTCATAAGATCAAAGGTTTGGTGTATGTTACTTCATTCCTAATGTGGCTGTGGTGGACATTCATGTGTTATGTATGGGTTCTTATAACTGTATTAAAGCTTTCGCAAGAATGCTCTGAGTTAGGATGCGTACTCCTATATAATTCCACTAACTGCCTGTGGAATATGGCGTGGGGCCCCGGCCGGACCTTCTGTTATATTTCATGTGACGGATGGGGGTGTTACAATTTGGTATCAGACTAAGGCATCGGTCTTGCTTATTTGAATTCGTGGACGAATTCTTTTAAGGGGTGGTGAGCACATGTACACGTTGAGCACCACGCAAGCGTAAGATGCACACGTTGCACATATTTCACAAATGTGCATTGTACGCCCTGACCACACAACACCTTGCACTGCACACATTGAGCACCACGCACGCAGTACACACTTCAAGCACACTACACCAATTGCGTACATCGCACCTAGCGCGCAATACACCCCTTACACGTTTCACCCTTTAAACCTCTTAGGCGTTTTATCATGCAAACACCATCACAAAACACCACGCGTTTAGCCAAGTCATCAAGCAAAAGTCCTCGCCTCCCATTCTCTTCGGCTCTAGGATGCGGGGACTTGGGGGAAAATGATGGGGTTAAGCCAGTTCAACCAAGCCCATAGGACAGCGTGAAACTGCCAGAATCGTAGGCGAGTCAGCACGTGCCAACTTGGCCCCGTTTCGCCATGCACGTCTGCACGTTCCTAGGGCCGCGCGCGGCCTTAGCCATGCTTGCTTCGGCGCATGGCGTCGGCCGCGTGCCCCTACACGCGACATCGCCGCCCTTAGTCGCCCGGAAATGGGCGGTCGTTTTCCGCCTAGGGAGGGCGGCCACCCGATTGCCCAGCCATATTGGCCGCCCAAAAAGGGGCGTGCGGCCATATGATCACACCGCCCTCTGGCCCCCAAGGTCAGGGCGGCCTCTTGGCCGCCAAGATCTGGGCGGTCATTTCCCGTCAGGGGCGAGCGACCGCATGGCCGCCCCGCCCCTCTGGTCGCCCAGATCTGGGCAGCCATTTCCCGTCGGGGGTGGACGGCAATATGGCGCCCCCGCCCCCTAGGCCGCCCAGATCTGGGCGGCCTCAGATGTGAGCAGTCGTTTTCTGCCTAGGGCAGGCAGCCGCGAGGCCGCCCTGCCCACAGGTTGGGCTCCGCTTCCCGACTGGCCAACGGCCTTGCCCGACCGCCAGCCCCGCCCGCCTCCTCCGGCCGCCAGCCCCCGACTGCCGCCAGCCCCCGACGGCCCCCTAAGGCTACCAGCCTTGCCGAGCCGCCTCACGGGAGGGGCGGTTATTTTTTCGTAGGGGGATAATTTCGTCAAAGGCCAGTCTCATCATTTTCATAAATTTGGTGATCTGTGTGCCCCATTTCAGACGTTTTTATTCACCCGTCTGGTAGTTATGGGGTGAATTACCAGATCGCCCTTCTTGGAATCTATAAATAGACCCCTTTTCTCCTTTATTTTCATTCTCTTCAGGGCCGGAAAATCCTCCTATGAATTTTCTCTCCTACGAATTTTCTCTTTCCTCCTACGCTCATAAGCTCCTTCCTCTCCAGCATCTCTCCTCCAAGTGTGCATGTTCCTTCGTGTGCGTGTTCCTCCTTGTGTGTGCTTCCCATTGCATGCATCTCTCCTTCAACGTGCGCACGTCCCTTCATGTGGGCGTTCTTCTTTGTGTGCGCTCCCCCTAACGCATGCCTCTCCTCCCTGTGCATGACCCTTCGTGTGCATGTTCCTCCTTGTGCACGCTCCCCCTCTGTGCATGTCCCTCTGTGCGCACATTCCTCTTTGCGTGAATTCCTTAGTACGCTTATCGTTCCAAGTGCGTCGCCGGGCGCTCCATTCTCTAGATCGCTCCTGTCAGCGCCCCGTCTAGACAGCCAAATACTGTCTAGCCCGCCAAAGATCGACTTGACCGCCGAAGCCGCATGCCAGATACATCTAGCACTCTGAAGATTACAAGAGGACCAATAATTGCCTTCTGCTGTCACCCGTCCGTGTGGCGATCAAACCAACTGCAGGTCTCCTCGGAGACAGCAGACCAAGCCCACCAGAGCACCTGAAGTTTGTGTCACGCACCACCAGCAGTCGGCAAGACCAGCGTCAAACCCGCCAAGGACCTCTTGGCTATATTTAGACGTGCAGAGCACCTAGTATCTTCAGAGCCCTCAACTCGGCAACAAGCTCATCAAATGATGGCAAGTAAGCCATTCCCGACTCTTCTAAGCGTAACAAAAGACAAACTATAATGGATAAAGGGCGCAGAGCGCGCCACCTGAGCTTCCAAGCCCCAGACATCAGAACGAGTAAAACAAGGCGTTCCTGCATCCAAGCAACAGTCAAAGACTCTAAAGCATCTAGAGTGAGAAGCTTCGCATTGTAGCAAGAAATAGAATTAGCTCCGAGTGGTGGCATGTCACCCTTCAAGCTCTTCTCCATTTCTCTCCCTTAACAACTGTAACAAGAGGCAGTTTGTCGCTCTCGAGTTTTTCAAAAAGCTCTGTACAACAACCAGTAAATAGTGGAGGTTTGGTAGACACGACTTCGGCCACGTAGTTTTCACCCAGTTGACGTGTTTTTCACGTTAAAAAATCATCTTGTATCATTTCCTTTTTTTGTGACTGTTTGCATGCTCGACCTCTCCCGGGCTAAGGCGGTTCAACTTAGTCTGATCTACCAGGAGCCTTAAGCGATTCACAACAAATCTAAAGCATGTAATCGTTGATTTAAAGGTTTAATGATTTTATAACTACATATGACTGTTCAATTTAGTATTTTTTTAATTAAGACTGAACATACATTTTCATGTAAAGTAGGCTATGGGGGTGCACAAAACATAGACCTCTAGGTGAAAATGCAAATGTGACAAGTTGATCCTAATGTTACATGCAATGAATCCGTCGAATACGACGATAAATAAATTAGAGCAATGTAATTTTAACACCACGCAATTAATTAAAGGACAGTAAAACAGGCATTCAATTCAGTGAATGTTTAATGGCTTTCCTCCGCTCGGAGGGTCAAGGCTAAGTGTGCGGCGAATAGATCTCACCTGCAAGTTATAAGAGCGCCGCAACAAAGTTCTACAAGTACGAATCCAAACAAAACACAGTAGTCAGTGCAATAAAAATGTCAAATCAAATGTTCCAATACAATAGGTGTCTCACCAAAATAGCGGGCTGACCGAGGCACTGAAGATTTCGGATCCGGATGCGTAGATCAGCGATCATAAGTGAAATCGGCGGGGTGGAAATAATGGACGTGGTTGTCCTCTGTGGCGGGAGATGAAAACAGGCCGGAAATGGAGAAATCCGACCACGTATGGGTAGATCCGGGCGAGGACTAGATACGATATTTTGGAATTGGATCCAGGCTGAAAATTCGGAATTTGGATTGATCTAGAAGGAAGAAAGGATATGGAAGGTGGATCTACGAAAGGATGGGAGGGGGGTTGGTGGCAGCAGAAATCCAGGGAGGGCTTGGCGATTTACTAGGAAGAGGGAATAGGGGAAGGCGGAGGTTCCAGGAGGAGGAGAGTGAAAGATATTGTACCTAATCACCTAGAGGGGGGTGAATAGGTGACTTAAATCTTTTTAACTTTTTAGGCAGAATTCAGATTAATTCTCAGAGTTATAACTATATTAACCAAGCAAACAAACAGCAATCACAGCAAACCACAATCACACAGTAGACACACAGTTTTATAGTGGTTCCCCAAGCTTTGGGTACATCCACTTTCCCCATTCGCCTATCTAGCAGTGTACTAGATTCGGCCAAACTCCTCCACTATCTCAGATCCTCAGATCTTACACTCAGAACCCCAAAACAGGTTCCTACAACTCAGGCCCAAGGCCCTACAACTCAGCTTTTTCCCAAAGCCTACACTCAGCCACCAAGGCCTACACTCAGCCACCAAGGCCTACACTCAGCCACCAAGGCCTACACTCAGAGATTCAACTCTCCTACACTCAGGCACACAGGCTCTACACTCAGCCTTTATAATTACAGGCTTACAAACTCAGATCCCTAAGGATCCTACAAGATATAATGAATACAAAACTGTATACTCAACAACTCAGAGAATAGAGAGATGAGATGTGAGTTTCTTGATGAGTTCTTGGAAGAACTCAGCTGAAATCAATCTGATTTGGCTTTCTTCAAAGCTTCTTGAATGTAGAACACAATAAGACTGATTCCTCTGCAGTTGATCCTTGATCTCTGCTACTTAAGATTCAGACCAAATCTGAACCCTTCTTCTCAGCCTGGTTCCAGCGGCTGACTTCTTGGATGGAGCTCTCTCTCTCCAACTTCTTAGATCTTCACTTGATAGCTAGATCTTCTTTGTAAATTGATCACTTCAACAACTTATCAATCTTTCTGAACTCTATCAATCAGTTTCTGTAGACAGTATAAGCCTATTTATAGGCCTTCTTCATGGTAACCGGCTGGTCCGGTTCATAACTGATTTCTGATAACTCTGGCGGGTGCAGTAGACCGGCTGGAAAGGCAGCTGTCAAGTCATCCAGTCAGTTCTTGAAAATTCTCTAACTGTCTGAAAGTGTCGAGACTATCTGTCTTTAAGTGTCGACACTTATAGACCATGTGTTGTTGATTTTATATCTTGACACTGCTTCTTCTTCATGTGTCGACACTGATAATGTGTGTCGACACAAGTACTTGTACTTCAGTATATTGCTGAATTCTTGTAAGTGTCGACACATCTCCTTGTGTCGACACATCTCCTTGTGTTGAACTTGTTAAGTGTCGACACTTCTTCTTGGTATCGACACATATCTTCGGTGTTGATACTTGCTGAGTGTCGACACAGCTCCTTGTGTCGACACATTCTTCTTCTGTTGAGACTTCAGCTGAGTGTCGACACATCCCCTTAGTGTCGACACTTGTACTTAGAATATTTTGTTGAACTTTGCTGATCTTTACTAAGTGTCGACACAGCTCCTTATGTCGACACTTTATTCAAGTGTTGAGTCTCCAGCAGAGTGTCGACACATTCTTTCTTGTGTCGACACTTTCTTCAAGTGTTGACTCTTTTGCTGAGTGTCGACACATTGCTCTGGGTGTCGACACTTTCTGATGTAGACACAGCTTCACTGGGTGTCGACACAACTGCTAAGTGTCGACACTGCTTTACTGCACTTTCTTCATTGAGTGTCGACACAGCTCCTTGTGTCAACACTTTCTGTCTGGTGTCGACTCAGCATCCCTGGTGTCGACACAATCACTACAAGTGTCGACACTGCTTGTCTGGGTGTCGACACAAGTCTTCTTAAGTGTCGACACTTTCCCTCTGGGTGTCGACACATGGACTTAGAAACTTTTTCATCTTTTCTGCAAATACTTAACCTGCACAAGGTAACTCAAAAATACATCAAATACATTTTGATGTATATCATTGACTTGGGTGAGGCTTCTTCAAATCAGGTACATTTAAACCAATGTACCCAACAATCTCCCCCTATTTGGAGAAATCATAACCCTTAGTCAATGATATACACCATACAGAATAAAATCATATCATGATGTATAGCAGGAATATATAACAGGGCAAACATAAACATGTATCAATCAAACATATAAACAAAGACATAATCTCAGAACAACTATGAAATAAATTTATCACACAGCAAATTTATCACACAACACATTGTTCCAATACTTTGTCATATTCATATTTCAAAAGTTTACAGAATGTTTGACATCAAAAGATTACATAGTAAACTTAAGAAAATTTCTATGCTATTTCTGTTCAGTCTCTTTGATCACTATCCCTTTTCCAGATTGTACTTTAGCTTGTACAGGGGCTTCAGTGTCTTCAGCAGCAGCAGCCTTTTTCCCTTTAAGATCCTTTTTCTTTAGCTCTTCAGCTTTAATCTTTTGTCTTTCAAAATAATAATAAGGCTTGGGAAAGTACTTGCTAGGCTCCTGGGCAGTAGGAGGTAGCTTTCCCATCTTGGTCTTTCTTCTATATTGGACTATGGCCTCCTGCCTTGACTCATGTTTCCTCCATTCAGACTCAGAAAACCACTTGTTCTTGTCTTGCACATTATCTTTTACAGCTTTCCATGCAGTCAAAATAATATTTCTTGAGGTGCGGCTTCACTGCTCAAAGTCAGGTCTTTGTTCAGCTTACTCCATGAACCTCTTCTTAGACAATCTGACTTCTTGTTCAGCTTGCTCTTTCAAAATAGCTTCCTGTAAGGCTTCAGATACTGGCTGAACCACTTTGTCAAGAATGACCTTCTGATTTCCATCAGGTGGACTATACATGGATTGGATGTCAGCTTGAACCATATCAAAATCTAGTGGAGGATAGATCACTTGAGCTACTTCTGATTGCTCACCTCCAAGATATGCAGGGTTAACTCCAGATTCTGCTACATCATTATCATCACATAGAGGAGGATAACCAAGAGTGGCTCTGATGGAATTAGAAACCCATTTGGCATGGTTAGAGCCGGCTTTGACTAATACCCTCTCCCCCTTTATGACTTCTCTTTTCATGTGATCCCTTAAATCATCTTTTTGAAAGCGGATTTGGGCATTCAGATAATTGACTCCATCCCTGTAGAAAGGTTTTAGCATTTGAAGTTTGTCAGTTATCAACTTTTGAGAGTCTAGAATTGCAGTCTTAACAGCAGTGATTTCCTCTTGGAATGCTTTGTCAAAATCTGTCTTAGCAGTAGCAGTAGAAGTTGTCAGGTCAGCAACAATGTTCTTCATCTCTGTGACAATAGCATTGTGGGATTCAGTTAAATTGTCATTCATCCTGATCTGATTTTCAAGAACATAACCCTGCTTCAATGCAATGTCATCTACTTGTTCCTTGATCTTTTCTTGATAAGTTGCTAAATAGACTACTGCATTCTCTCCTTTGTGGAAGCAGTCAGTCATCTCCTTTTTATTAAGATTCATTTCAAATCGTATAGACTTTATTTCTTGGGCTAAATCAAATTGCAGAGATTTATTCCCCTCATCCACATAAGTCTATATAGCTTTCCTGTGCTCATCCAGCTTGATTTGCATGGCAACCATCAGTGCACTGTAATCCACAGATGGTGCTGGTTGAGAGATAGGTTGTGGAGCAATAGTTTGCAATGTCTTCTTATAAGTTTGGCTCCTTCTTTTGAAGACTTGAAACTTCTTTTTCTTAGCTCTTACAGCTTCCTCATCCTCAGATGCTGATGTACTAGCTATGTCTACCCTCTCCTTAGGTAGCTCCTCAACAGCTTGGGGTTTCTCAGTCTCTTGCCTTGCAGGCTCTTCAATAAGTACTACTTGCTCCCCCTCAACTGGAGCATTCTCCCCCTCAGCAGCAGTTTCTTTGTCAAAATCAGTTTGATCCAGGTTTAGGAAGAGATCTTCCATAGTATATTCTGGTGGAGAATGGGCTGGAGAAATTCTTGACTCATCAACAACTAGATCAGATATTTCTTGAACTACAACAGATGTGTCTTTCATTATAACATCTGGGACTTGACTATCAGTCTGTGGTTGCTGATAAACATCAGACAAATCAGTATCCTATATAGGAAAAACTAAAACATTAAGCTCAGTGATTACCTCTAGTATTGTGGTTGTAGCTTGCTCACTTTCCAGTGGAGTGGACTCTTCCACTACTAGTGGCTCCCCCTGGATTTCAGCAACATCTTGAGGAGCTGGAGACTTTACAGCAGTTCCTTCTTCATTCTCATCAGGTGTGAAGACCACTTGCTCTTCACTACCAGAGCTGCTAGTGGAATCCTGAGCCACTGAAGCAGTTTTTCTCTTCTTCTTTTGAGGTGATACTTTCTCAGGAGTTATCTTCTCAGGGGTTGACATCTCCTTAGACAATACCCTGTCCCATCTGGAGAAGATCCTCATATTCATTTTCCTCATGTGGTTAATTTTTGTTCCAGCAGATTGACTCATTACCTCTGGAATACTACCAGCAAGGTATAAACTTATGATCCTACCCAAGTTGGGCTTCTTCAGGCTTTCTTTTATCTTCTCAAAGATCACTACAGACCAGTCAGTTTTCAGGATGAAGATTATTCTGGTCATAATGCTGAACATATGGGTTGATACCCTATCATGCCCTCCAGACTTACTTAAAAGCACTTTGCCAACAATTTTTGACATGAATTTCTCTTGGCTGTTCATGCCCTTCCTATTAAACACAGATCCAATTTTTAGCTTTGAATCTAGACCACACCATGTCAATGCTTCTCTGGTCTTAGAAGCAGTTACTTCATCCTCTTCCTTAGTTCTTGGTAACTGTAATACTTTCCTCAAACTTTTAGGTGACACCTTCACCTTTTCACCATGAACCCTAAATTTGATCTTGAGTCCAGATTCATCTATTTTAGCTCCAGATAGAAACTCTAGAACTTCCTTCTTCCAGATCTTAGTCGGCTCAGAAACTAGAAATTCTAACCCTGAGTCTGCAACTAGGGTTACCACAGTCATGATCTCTGGGTCTGCTTCATCAAATGCATTCTGCATCAGTTCGCAGCCTTCGTTGACGTTCTACTCGAGCTTTGGCGCCATTAGGGTTTGAAGAATTTGACTGGAGAGAAGAGAGGTGTCGACACACAAGTTTAGTCTCGAAACTTTTGTGAGCGTGTCGACAGACAAAGGCAAAATCATATTTATACCTTTCTAAGTTTGAAGATGAAAAGGCGGGTCAGCTAACTTAAATTGTGTCGACACTGTGGATAAGTGTCGACACTGACTTATAATGTCTCAACACCTATGTGTCGACACAAGTTTAGTCAACATGAATATGTGTCGACACTTGATTATGTGTCGACACCACTCAACTCGACATTTAGTCAAGACTTTACTTAGATAATTCTGAGTAAATACTAAGTGTCGACACCACCTTGGATGTGTCGACACCACCTTGGATGTGTCGACACCTACTTGTTATGTGTCGACACTAATATTCTGAAGTGTTGACACCAACTTCCTAGATGTGTCGACACCTTTTTCCTGAAGTGTCGACACCACTTTTCTGTGTCGACACAGATATCTCTGTATGTCGACACCATTTTACTTACCCATTTCTATAAACTTATTCTAAGTTTATCATACTTAGTTCAATTTTAAACCTATTGAACTTTGATTCTTCTAAAGGCTTAGTATACATATCAGCTAGTTGATTATCTGTTCTAACATATTCCAGTAAAATATCTTCTCTTTCTTCATGCTCCCTAAGAAAATGATATTTTATTTCAATATGTGTAGTTCTACTATGGGAAACAGGATTGTTTGCAATTGATATAGCACTTGTAGAATCACAAAAGAGTGTAGTTCAACTTACCTGAATTCCATAGTCCTCAAGCTGATGTTGTATCCATAGAAGTTGAGCACAGCAACTTCCAGCAGCCACATATTCTGACTCTGCAGTGGAGATAGCCACACTTGTTTGTTTTTTGCTACTCCAAGAAATTAGTCTTCCACCTAAGAATTGACAGGTTTCAGTAGTATTTTTTCTATCTTCTTTGCATCCTGCAAAGTCTGCATCTGAATAACTTGTTAGTTCAAAATCCCCATTCCTAGGATACCAGAGACCTAGATAGGGAGTGCCCTTTAGATATCTCAATATCCTTTTGATTGCTGTCAAATGAGACTCCTTAGGGCATGCTTGATACCTTGCACAGACACATGTAGCATACATGATATCTGGTCTACTTGCAATCAAATATAATAGGGAGCCAACTATCCCTCTATACAAAGACTCATCGACAGGTTTCCCTGCATCATCCTTGCTAAGAGACATACTTGACCCCATAGGAGTCTTCATGGTACTGGATGAATCCATACCATACTTCCTTATGAGTTCTAGAGTGAACTTAGACTGACATATGGATAAACCATTCTCAGTCTGTCTAACTTGGAGACCCAAGAAGAACTTAAGTTCCCTCATACTACTCATCTCAAATTGTCCTTACATTAGTTTTGCAAACTTTTTGCAAAGACTACTTTCAGTAGACCCAAATATTATGTCATCTACATATATTTGGACTAGTATTACTTTACCTCTGGATTCCCTAAGGAATAGAGTCTTGTCTATTTTCCCCCTTGTGAACTTGTTCTCAATGAGGAAACTAGACAGGGTTTCATACCAAGCCCTAGGGGCTTGCTTTAACCCATATAATGTTTTCCTAAGTCTATAGACATGATTAGGTTGAGTTGAATCAACAAAACCTGATGGTTGTTCCACATAGACTTCCTCTTTTAGATTACCATTCAAGAATGCTGACTTTACATCCATTTGGTAAACTTTAAATCCTTGAAAGGTTGCATAGGCCAAGAACATCCTTATGGCTTCCAGTCTGGCTACTGGAGCAAAGGTTTGATCAAAGTCAATACCTTCTTCCTGTCTATATCCTTTGGCAACCAATCTTGTTTTGTTCTTAATGATGACTCCATGTTCATCCATTTTGTTCCTATAGATCCACTTGGTCTCAATTATGTTGTAGTCTTTAGGTTTAGGAACAAGTTCTCAGACATTGCACCTCTTGAACTGATTCAGCTCTTCTTGCATTGCTTCAATCCAATGTGGATCCAGGATAGCTTCTTCAAACTTCTTTGGCTCAACTTGGGATAGAAAACTGGAGAAGAGCACTGCATTCAGATTTCTGCTCCTTGTTTGTACCTCTTGTCTTGGATCACCAATGATTTGCTCTACTGGATGATCTCTAAGATGCCTATTGGCTGGAGGCATCCTGACTTCAGGTTGAACCTCTTCAGTTTCTTCATTTTGCTGTACTACTTGAACTTCTTCTTCATTAGGTACATGTAGTACTCCCCCTGGACAGCAGCAACTATCTTCTACTTGCTGTCTTGCAGTAGGCTCTTCTTCTATAGTGAGCTTGTCCATCTTCTTAGTAATACCCGTGGAGCTGCAAATACTACTAGACAACTCATTGTTAATAAGTCTAGTTTCATCAAATACTACATGTACAGATTCTTCTACAACTTGAGTAGACAAGTTGTAGACTCTATAAGCCTTACTGTTGTTGCTGTACCCAACAAAAATTCCCTCTTGGGACTTGGCAGCAAACTTAGTCAAGTAAGACTTCTCATTGTTAAGTATGAAGCACTTACAATCAAAGATCCTGAAATAGGATATGTTTGGTTTTCTGCCTTTCACAACCTCATAGGGGGTCTTGTTGTGGCTTTTAGTAATGGTAGCCCTATTAATAACATGGCATGCAGTATTAACTGCCTCAGCCCAGAAATATTCTGGTAGTGATGTATCACTTAATAGGGTCCTACCAGCCTCAATCAAGGTTCTATTCTTCCTTTCAGCAATGTCATTTTGCTGAGGTGTTCTTGGTGAAGAAAACTCTTGAAATATCTCAAAGTCTTCACATAGTTTTGTCATACTATCAGACTGAAATTCAGTACCATGGTCACTTCTTATCTTGACCACTGTACTGTTTAGTTCATTCTGAATCTGTTTGACAAAGCTATAGAAGACACTAGGTGTTTCAGATTTCTGTCTAAGAAAGAACACCCAGGAAAACCTTGAGTAGTCATCTACAACTACAAAGGTATAGATCTTCCTACCTAGGTTGTGCACTGGCATAGGACCAAAGAGATCCATATGCAAGAAGTATAAACACCTCACAGCATCTTTGTTGTTAATGCTACTAAAGGTGGATCTTGTCTGCTTGCACTTTTAACAAGCTGAGCATATTCCATCTTTAACACACTTAACTTGAGGATCATTCCTCACTAACTCTTTACTAAAGAGTTTGTCAATTGTCTTGTAGTTTAGATGGGCTAGCCTCTTGTGCCATTTGACACAATGAGAGACTTTTTCATCAGCTACAAGACACACTTGAGAACCATTGGTCTCACACATAATGTCTAGGCAGTAGACATTCCTCTTTCTATAACCTGTCAAAATGATCTCTTGATCATTTGACCTCTTGATATGACAACCATTTTTGACAAATGAGATATCATATCCTACATCACTTAATTGACTTATACTAATTAGGTTGTGTTTCAAACCTTTAACATAAGTCACTTGAGTAATGGTAACTAAGTTACTAGAAATGTTACCAAACCATTTGATGACTCTTTTTTCAGAACCACCAAAGGTGACTTTTGGACCATCTTTGATTGGTGTGTAGTCCCTTAGTAATCCCCTAGTTCCAGTCATATGTCTGGAACATCCACTGTCCAAGTACCATATTGGGGCATGGCCACTTGGACTCACCTGCAAAACAGATTAGTGAACCTTAGAACCCAAAGAATTATTGGGTCCTTGGTACTTGTTAATTTGCATCCTGACAAAGCTACCTGCTGGTTTTCCAACAGGCAGTTTGCTACTCACTTTGGCACTAGCATTGTGCCAACAGTCCATGGCAAAGTGGCCTACTTTGCCACAGCACCAACACTCAAACTTATTGTACCTTTGCTTAGGTACAGTCTTAGCTGTTTTATCTACAGCTGACTTGTTGAGAGTTGCAGCTTTGCCCTTGAACTTGGACTTGACAGTCCTAGCTGGTTTAGAAAATCCCAGTCCAGCTTTACCTTTTTGATGAACAAATTCATCAATTAAGGGTAGAACAGACTTTGGTTTTGAAAACCTAGCAACCAAATCTCTCTCTTTCTGAAGACTAATCTCCAGACTCTTGATTTGATCATTCTTATATGTTATAGTCCTCATCTGAATCACAGTTATGTGCTTCAGTCTGGCTATCTCATTTAGTTTTTGATCAAATAACTTCTCATAATCAGTTGCAGCAATTTTGAGACTTGCAATCTCCTTAGCTTGACTCTTGGTCAAGGATTTGCATTTCTTAAATGCTTGCAACAGAACTTTATATTCATCTATCAATTGATGAATATCCTCTTCAGACTCAGATGCATTCTCATCCCTTAATGATGATGAATCTGATTCTGAACTAGCACAAGAAATTGAACTGGAAGAACAACTTTGTACCTTACTAGATCCTGGCTGCTCCAGGATTTTGTCACTTTCTGTCAATGTCATTAGCCCTTGGCATTGACTGTCTTCTTGATCATATATGGAGTTCATGATCTGGATGAACTCTTCTTCTTCTTCCTCAGCAAACAGTCATATATATGCCTCAGCATCTGACTCAGTTTCTGATGAAGAAATATCTGACAGGGTCTTATCCTTTTGGGCAACAAAAGACTTTTCCTTCTTGCCTTTGAAATTAGTCTTTTTTTTATCATTAGACTCATTCCTTTTCTCAGGACAATCTGCAATCACATGTTCTTGTCTATTACAGCAATAGCAAACTATTTTTGAAAGAGTTGTTTTGCTAGACTTGGTCTTCTTCCTGTCTTTCTTTGAAGACTTTTTATTCTGATAGTAGTCTTCTTTACCCTGTGAAGTATATGGTTTTTTCCTCCACTGTTTCTTCTTTAAGAACTTCTGAAAATGTCTTGTAAAGGCAGCAAAGTGCTCATCACTTTCACTGCTTTCAGATTTTCTGCTTGCTGAATTATCTGACTCAGTTTCAGCATCCTTTGGAGGTGGAGATGGTGACTTACTTCTGTACTTTCTGGGGGCTTCTGTTTTAAATGCTACTGTCCTTTCTTTATGTTCACTTCTTGTAGATTTCTCCTCTTCTTTCCTCACTGTCAACTGCATTTCATAGGACAGCAGTTTGTCAAACAGTGTTGGTGGAGGAACTTCTGCTAACTTTGTCATTTCCCTAATGGCACAGATCTTGGTGTCCCAATCTTTTGTAAGGGACCTTAAGAACTTATCATTGAGCTCATAATTACTGAACTCTCTGTCATAGGACATAAGCTCATTCACAATTTTATAGAACTTCTTATAGCATTCAGTTATGCTATCAGATCTACCTTGTCTAAAACTTTCATATTCTTGGTTGAGCAAAGATTTTCTGTCTTGCCTCACTTCTTCAGAACCCTCCATATACACTATCAAGTTATCCCACATCTCCTTGGATGTCTTGCAGTGTATCAAATTCTGAAAGGTAGCATCATCTATAGCACTTACAATGATGTTCTGGGCCCTCTTAACCATTGTGGCTAGAACTATTTCATCTTTTGTCATCTCAGAGAAATCTTTAGGTGTTCTCTGATTGACATCTAAAACTGAAACCTTCATTGGCACATATGGCCCTTCTTTCACTGTGATATAAATCCTAGGGTCTGATGTTTCCATAAAAAATCCCACTCTTTCCTTCCATATACCAAATATCTCTTTTCTGCATATGGGTAACTTCATGGATCCCAATTCCTTATGATTTTCAGTGGAACTCATGGTTCTTGATTTTCTTGATTCTGTAATGTACTTAGACTGAATCTGCCAACAGGATCTACTCAGACTGTTAAGTCCCTTTTTGAGTAATCTGCCTCTGATACCACTTGAAAGATATTTTACCTAATCACCTAGAGGGGTGGGTGAATAGGTGACTTAAATCTTTTTAACTTTTTAGGCAGAATTCAGATTAATTCTCAGAGTTATAACTATATTAACCAAGCAAACAAACAGCAATCACAGCAAACCACAATCACACAGTAGACACACAGTTTTATAGTGGTTCTCCAAACTTTGGGTACATCCATTTTCCCCCTTCGCCTATCTAGCAGTGTACTAGATTCGGTCAAACTCCTCCACTATCTCAGATCCTCAGATCTTACACTCAGAACCCCAAAACAGGTTCCTACAACTCAGGCTCAAGGCCCTACAACTCAGCTTTTTCCCAAAGTCTACACTCAGCCACCAAGGCCTACACTCAGCCACCAAGGCCTACACTCAGAGATTCAACTCTCCTACACTCAGGCACACAGGCCCTACACTCAGCTTTTATAATTACAGGCTTACAAACTCAGATCCCTAAGGATCCTACAAGATATAATGAATACAAAACTGTATACTCAACAACTCAGAGAATAGAGAGATGAGATGTGAGTTTCTTGATAAGTTCTTGGAAGAACTCAGCTGAAATCAATCTGACTTGGCTTTCTTCAAAACTTCTTGAATGTAGAACACAATAAGACTGATTCCTCTGCAGTTGATCCTTGATCTCTGCTACTTAAGATTCAGATCAAATCTGAACCCTTCTTCTCAGCCTGGTTCCAGCGGCTGACTTCTTGGATGGAGCTCTCTCTCTCTCCAACTTCTTAGATCTTCACTTGATAGCTAGATCTTTTTTTGTAAATTGATCACTTCAACAACTTATCAATCTTTCTGAACTATATCAATCAGTTTCTGTAGACAGTATAAGCCTATTTATAGGCCTTCTTCATGGTAACCGGCTGGTCCGGTTCATAACTGATTTCTGATAACTCTGGCGGGTGCAGTAGACCGGCTGCAAAGGCAGCTGTCAAGTCATCCAGTCAGTTCTTGAAAATTCTCTAACTGTCTGAAAGTGTCGAGACTATCTGTCTTTAAGTGTCGACACTTATAGATCAAGTGTCGACATAAATTGTCTAAGTGTCGACACTAGCCTACAAGGTGTCGACACAACTCCTTGTGTTGTTGATTTTATATCTCGACACTACTTCTTCTTCATGTGTCGACACTGATAATGTGTGTCGACACAAGTACTTGTACTTCAGTATATTGCTGAATTCTTGTAAGTGTCGACACATCTCCTTGTGTCGACACATCTTCATGTGTTGAACTTGTTAAGTGTCGACACTTCTTCTTGGTGTCGACACATGTCTTCGGTGTTGATACTTGCTGAGTGTCGACACAGCTCCTTATGTCGACACATTCTTCTTCTGTTAAGACTTCAGCTGAGTGTCGACACATCCCCTTAGTGTCGACACTTGTACTTAGAATATTTTGTTGAACTTTGCTGATCTTTGCTAAGTGTCGACACAGCTCCTTGTGTCGACACTTTCTTCAAGTGTTGAGTCTCCAGCAGAGTGTCGACACATTCTTTCTTGTGTCGACACTTTCTTCAAGTGTTGACTCTTCTGCTGAGTGTTGACACATTGCTCTGGGTGTCGACACTTTCTGATGTAGACACAGCTTCACTGGGTGTCGACACAACTGCTAAATGTCGACACTGCTTTACTGCACTTTCTTCATTGAGTGTCGACACAGCTCCTTGTGTCGACACTTTCTGTCTGGTGTCGACTCAGCATCCCTGGTGTCGACACAATCACTCCAAGTGTCGACACTGCTTACCTGGATGTCGACACAAGTTTTCTTAAGTGTCGACACTTTCCCTCTGGGTGTCGACACATGGACTTAAAAACTTTTTCATCTTTCCTGCAAATACTTAAACTGCACAAGGTAACTCAAAAATACACCAAATACATTTTGATGTATATCATTGAGTTGGGTGAGACTTCTTCAAAACAGGTACATTTAAACCAATGTACCCAACAGAGAGGGAGTTCAGATTGCTTGTTGGAAGGGGTTATAGGGGAACGGCAGTGAAATAGGGAGGAAAACTATAGAGAGTGAACATTAAATTTCATAAATCAACAGTGACATGATAGAAGGGGGAGGCGGGTGGCTTCAGGTTAAGGTGTGGACTGTTCGACTGTTGTGGGTAGTGCAAGACAGCAGTCGACTGGTTGTTTTAGGGGTTGTAGGGGCTGCGTATGAGGGTTTCGGAGGGGGAAGAGAGAGTCTAGGGTTAGGGATACCTTGGAGAGGGAGATACAAGCCTAGGAGTCATCATCTAGGGTTCCACGGAGTCGGCACCGTGGAGGGATCGCGGGAATCCGAGAATGACTTTCTCCAAATTTTGCAATGCCTAGACCAGCCCCCTATCACATCTATTTATAATAAAGTAAGGACTAGGGTATCCCCCATCAACGGCTATGATTAGCCGGAGGTGAGGCTACTCAAATATATCAAAATAAATACAAACATAGTAAAATAATATATCAAATCAATTCGCAACGCGAATCCGGACACATCTGCGGAGTCAGATAGTCGATCTGGGCACGTCATATAAAGTAAGTCGCCAAATCAGCCCCGAAAGGCTCAAAACTTGTCTTCGTCTCTGCTCCGCATCAATCCCGAACGGGCCCAAAACTCGTTCACGTCTCTGCTCCGCATCAATCTCACCGGCATGAAAGAATTCATCTCCTGATGAATTGGGATCGGAAATCTCTCGATGAATGCCCGGTACAACCCGAAGAGATCCACCGGAAGTCGTCCAAGTGTCATCGACCGAAGAGTGTCCTCGCCAATCAACTCCCCCTGACTAAAAAGTCGTCATCTCCGGTGAATGGAGACGGCCGTGTTGAATTCTAAGTCCAGGGGCGAATCGATCAAAGCTCTGTTGCAAGTATCCATCAACGTCATCTGCATTGGGGCGGCCCCGCAAATGTAGCGACGGCGCGGCCCATCTATAGTAGGAACAAGCTGGCGGGATCTGAACTTTGTGATGCTCTCATCGCTCATCTCTCGGGTGGTGGATATCGGTGCAATCGGCGGTGCCGTCAGTGAAACCAAAGAAGACGAATCCCCAGGTGGATGAGTGTCAGCAATAGGTGGAGTGTGAGGGTGGTAAGGCAACGGGAGTAGGGGTGGTGGCGGCTGGGTGTCTTCACTGCTCGGGCCCACATACTCGTGAGGCTCGTAATACGGCGTTAGATCCTCAACATTAAATACTGGACAGATTCTCATACTTGTTGGGATATCGAACCGGTAGACGTTTGTTCCAATGCGACTTATAATAGTGTAGGGGTCCATTCGCTTGACGCTTAATTTTTTGGCAGAGCCTCTCAGGGCGGATTCGCACCATTACCTTTTCGCCAACTTGAAATACTTGCTCCCGTCTTCGCTTATCTGCATGGGTTTTATAATTATCATTGCTCGTTATTATCCGTCTGCGTACCGACTCATGCAACTCTGCAAATGTCGTGCAAAAGACTCAGCAAACTCATGCACGTAATGCAAATAATGCAAATACAATACGACAGACACGGTACAATCCCTATAGGAAAATCTAATAATGATTGAGATGTCTCTAAAATGTGGTGGTATATCAAGAGGTTCTTTCGGTGGAATATAAAAATATTCATCTAGTGGACGACGAATAACAAGAAGACTTCTTGGGACAGTAATACTGAATTGCAGAACTATGAGATGCCAAATACATTCCAAGGGTTGTGAGCCATCGGGCGGCTCACATGGTGGTAGATAGAAAATTCATCATGAATAATGTCATCACTGAAAGCACTGGTGTGGGTGGGGGCAAAAGAACATAATTTAGGGGTGTGTCGAGTACTGCTCAAATGATAAGGCTCGTCAGGCGAGTCTCCCGGAGGTATATAGGAGAAGTCCTCTCGAATATTCAGCTCGTTAGTGCAAAGGTACAAGTCAAGTATGCGAAGTGGAGTGATTCTTGGGAAGGGAAGCTCGTCAAATAGGTCTCTTGGTGGCTCAACAAAGGGTTTTCCAAGGGAGTCAATAATGACAAGATGATCTGCTAAAGGAAAACTGCCACCAACAATAGTGCCTATGAAAATAAGTGGGGCATCCACAACAAAATGAATGCTAGACCCATGACCCTCCCATGGAAGTAATGGCTTTTCAGGAAGCTCATCGGGTGGTTCAATGACGAAGCCAATAATACTGGGACGATCCTCCGGATGAATGTCCATGATCGAGGTAGTGTCCTCATAAGCGAGTGAGGCAGCCACTGGGAGGTCAACACTATGCTCTAAGCTCTTGGTCGCAATATGGCTCGGGACAATGCTAAGGGAGGATTAAGAAACAATAGCGGACTGTTAGGTATAATGTCGAGGCCCATCTTTTTAGCCGACTGGGAAACTAAGTCTAAGTGGGGTGTAGAAGGGGGATATGCCACTACGGTGATTTTTCTTAGGGCAGATCTTATGTGATCAAACGAGCATCCATGCGGTCAAGTTGATCAAAAACTAACTGTTAAAATTCAGCCTCAGGTATTTTTGTTAGCGGAACATTAGAAGGGTCTTGATATGTGGTGTGATTTTGGCGATGGTGATCTCTATAGGGATCTTGAGAGTCACCTGGACAGTCATCCCTAATATAACTAGATCATGCTCATGGGTGGACATGATCCCTACAGACGGGAGACGATGGGCGAGGATGATCAACATTATAGTATGAGAACCTCTCTGGAGGAACCCCATGGGGTCGAGCATGTACTAAGTTTGATTCCACTAATAGTGGAGAAGTGTAACGATGCAGACCTGAATGGTACTCAGTCCTACCTTCATACGGTCGTGGAGAGGTGTAGTAATGATAATGCGGGGATCTTCCATCATGGTGTTCGTCTCTAGCATAATGGAATCATCTTGGAGGGTCGGCACAATCTCGGGATGTAGTGTGCCGCAGACGATAATAATCATCATAATAACGTGAGAATTTCTCTAAAGTCACTCTATGAGATCGGGTATAGGCAGACTCGAAATCCCCAAATAAAGAAGAGGAACGCTGATTATAATTAGTCATGAATGAACCTAAAGACTCTATATGACCTACCACTACATATATAAATGTGGCTCAAACCTTCCCCTCTGATACCAATTGATGTAGGATAGGATATTGGGGTGCACAAAACCTAGACCTCTAGGTGAAAATGCAAATGTGACGCATTGATCCTAAGGCTACATGCAAAGAAGTCGTCGGATACGGCGACAAATAAATTAGAGCAATGTAATTTTAACACCACGCAATTAATTAAAGGACAATTAAACAGGCATTCAATTCAGCGAATGTTTAATGGCTTTCCTCCACTCGGAGGGCCCAGGCTAAGCGCACGGCGAATAGATCCCACCTGCAAGTTATAAGAGCACTGCAACAAAGTTCTGCAAGTACGAATCCAAATAAAACACATTAGTCAATCCAATAAAAATGTCAAATCAAATATTCCAACACAACAAGTGGTTCACCAAAGTAGCGGGTGTAACGACCTAGGGAGGACCCCTAGCGCCGCCCAGCCCACCAGCAGCCCATGGAGGACCCATGGCACCACGGCGGTACAGCCGGAATCTACAAGGCCTGCAGGCCGTACACCCCAAAGCATCTCCGGCCTTTTTATCAGCACGGTGCATTGTTGTCACGGGATCTCGAACCCGCAACCTTGATAAAAAGCCTTTAATACCACTTGATAAGAAGCCTTTAATACCCTCTCTTGCAAACATTGAATTTAATTACTTTGTCTGATCTTGTATTTGTCTTAAATCGTCCTTGATTTCTTGTTTCGTCAAATAATTTAGATCTCGAATCCCTAAATAGACTTGTTATCCGTTTGAGATTCCCGCGATAGGCATAACGCGAGTCGTAAGTGCAAATGATGATATTTGGATAATTTAGAGATGAGTTAGTGAACGATAGTTAATTGGATATGTAAATTGATGGATTCTGTCTCTTTTGAGAAATAATTTGAAGAATAGAAGAGCGTTAATCGCGAGCAACAGTGTCGTGATAATAACTGTAATGAATTCTGATTAGCAAGTATATGATTGATGTTTTGATGTATCATGCTCGTAATACACTTTTTACGTGGAAAATACTTGAGTCCAAGGATGATTTAACCTATATGATTACTTGGCTTCCTTGATCCAATACATGTCAGCTTACCTCGGCGTTTTACTCGAAAAATCTTCTGGTTATTATGACATTAACCCCCTCGAACCTGCAAAATTCAAAACTAACTGTTTGATTCCTGCTGTGTCGTCGAATCCGGTTTTTGATGTTTGTCTGGTTTCTGATGTTTGTCTGGTTTCTGATGTCTGTTTGATTGTAAGACCCGAGTAAAACTTATTTTCCAATCTGATATTTCTCGTTGACGTGAATCTGTTTCACGATCTGAAGTTTCCTCTCATAATATTGTCATAAAATAATATGATAAATAATCTCGTATGAAACTCGAAAACAAATCCGTGGTTGTAAGCAGATCCTTGAACTGTAGCGTCTAACTGGGCATCTGTCTGTTGTCATGGTCACGACAAGCAGGATTACTTTTCCGATAAGACTTGCACTCAGATCTGATCGTGAGTCATGTGCGTCCGTTATAGCACCTACACACTTCATCGATCTCGACTTACAACATTTTACATGAATGATTTTAGGTTATTCTTCGGAGTAGTCTAATAAACTAACTTGTTTTGTTTACCTCTGTTATTTGCTTGTCTCGAATAGTTTTTGCTTCATGAGATACTGGTACACTCATGCTTTTCTGTTTCTGTTACTGTTTTGTACTTTACTTTGTTCATTCTGTTTATTTCAATGTTCTCAGACTTTTCCTTTCTGTTTTGGAATTGTCTTAGCGTTCGTGCAGCGCCGCCCGGTACTCTAGCCCGATCAGCATTAAGTTCCAGGTTTTATGCTTACATTTCTTGTACTGTCAAATATTTTTTTGATGTAACAATTACAATCAGACATTTTCTCTGAAATCATGGACAACTGGTAGGCTATATAAATATTTATGTACTAGAATCTGAATATAACGCATGTGCATTCTCTGTTGCATCATAATGACATGAAAACTATAGTATTAAGTTGTAAAACATGAATTTTACAAAATACATATGCATTTAAAAATTTGAAAGCTTCCGCTTAAAAAAAAATCAAACTGTTTTTCTCCAAATTAACTACTTTAAAATTATTCTCAGTGTTCTCTGCATCCGCCTTAGCAGGCATGGCTTTCTTTTCGCTCATGTCTGTGGCATCACGACTTGTCCCGAAGCGCACTCTGACTTTTGTCGAGACGGGTCGTGACAGCGGGCTGACTAAGACACTGAAAATTTTGGACCCTGATGCGTAGATCGGCGATCAGAAGTGGAACCGACAACGTGGAAATAATAGAGGTGGTTGTCCACGATGGCGGGAGATAAAAACGGGCTGAAAATGGAGAGATTCAGCCACGTATGGGTAGACCCGGGCGGGGAGGAGTGGATCCGATATTTTGGAATCAGATCCGGGCTAAAAATTTTGAATTTAGACTGATCCGGAAAGGGTAAATGATATAGAAGGTAGATCCGCGAAAGGATGGGAGGGGGGTTGGTGGCAGCAGAAATCCGGGGAGGGAGGGCCTGGCGATTTACTGGGAAGAAGGAATAGGGGAAGGCGGTGGTTTTCTGGATGGGGAAGGAAGGGGCGGCGATTCCAGGCACTGTTGTGGATATCTTCCGACATGACCGACATGTCGGCTGACATAAAGGTTTCATGGACAAAACGACACATTTCCAATATTTTTTTGCAAAATATCTTTTTGTAATATATCCTCTGATATGTCTGTTATTGACTGATATATTCGCAGATATAACGTCCGATATATCCCGACATTTTATCGACTGTTTTTTTTTTCAATTTATTTTAATTAGTGTCTATCGTCTAATAGACTATATGCCAAAGTTGTTTAATTATTTAGGTAGTTTTTCTCTTTTTTTAAATTTCTTCCTTACTCAAGTCCGTCATCGATTTCAATTATGTATGGTCTTTAAATTATGTACTAAAGGTTCCTTATATTCCATTGTCATCGGCAACTTCACGACATTCTGCTTCCTCTTTTTTTATTTCACGCGTTATACTGTTATTACTTGTGTAACACAAAAATGTTTATATTAGTTTGATAAAATGAGTTCAATAAATATCAATTTATTAGCATATTAATATATATAAATTAAAAAGGATTAAATTTATAAACAATTACACATATAAATAAATAAATATTAAAACCTGATATATGAAATATCTCTGATATATCCCCTCCATATTAAAATCGACAGGTAAAACCGAAACCGACGTGTCCCTAATATCCGACATCGACAACCTTGGTTCCAAGAGGAGGAGGGAGAGTTCGGATGGCATGTTGGAAGGGGGGATAGGTGGCAGGTTGTGAAATAGGGAGGAAAACTATAGAGAGTGAACAGTAAATTTCATAAATCAACAGTGAAATGAGAGAAGGGGGAGGCGGGTGGCTTCAGGTTAAGGACGGGACTGTTCTCCTGCTATAGGTAGTGTTGGACAGCAGTCGGCTGGTTGTTTTGGGTGTTATAGGGGCTGCGTATGAGGGTTTCGGAGGGGGAAGAGAGAGTATAGGGTTAGGGGATACCTTGGGAAAGGAGATACAAGCCTAGGAGTCGTCACCTAGAGTTCCACGGAGTCGGCACCGTGAAGGGATCGCGGGAATCTGGGAATAACGTTCTCCAAATTATGCAATGCCTAAACCAGCTCCGTATCACATCTATTTATAATAAAACAAGGATTAGGGCATCCCACATCAACGGCTATGATTGGCCGGAGGTGAGGCTACCCAAATACATCAAAATAAATACAAACATAGTAAAATAATATATCAAATCGATTCGCAACACGAATCCGTACACATCTGCAGAGTCTGATCGTCGATCCAGACACGTCATATAAGGTAAGTCGTCAAATCAGCCCCGAACGGACCCAAAACTCGTCCTCGTCTCTGCTCAGCATCAATCCTGAACGGGCCCAAAATTCGTCCTCGTCTCTGCTCCGCATCACAATTTTAACCAAAATTTTTTGGGGACATGCATAATACTAGCATGTTAATCTGTATTTCAAGTTTCATGATTTAAGAATGTGTATTCATATTTTTTTAAATATTTTTGGAATCACTCTTAAAACAAAATTTTCTGAAATTATATCTTTGCGCCGAATTTGAAGGAACTTTTTATTAGTCATATAGTTTACTTCTCAAATATTATTCATGTTAATTCTTAAAGCATATCAAAGTTTAAATAGTCAAAAAATTCATAATTTTTATATGATTTACCGTTTTTAAGAACCTTGGAAAATGTATAAATAACATTGTTTCTGCAGTGGTAAACACTCATAAGGGTAAACCAGTGCACAGGTGTGGGAACACGACTGCAAAATCTACAGTGATATTGGAATAAAGCTAATCATTAAAATTATTTTGATAAATCAAGGAGGATTCATAACGTCTGGACAATTAAGTGGAGTATAACTACACATGACAATTACTTGGAGTTGGGGCACAATGGCGACAAAGGATCCAAATAGCCAACCCCGCTATAGTGGGATAAAGGCTTGAACGTTGTTGTTGTGTATGAAAATTACTTTAATGAACAGAATGAAGGATGTATTGAATTGATACCTGATGCAAGAATTTATTCGAATAAACTATGGAATACTTGATTCTTTAAAAGTAACAACAGGACAGCTGCATTTCAATTCAGATAATGGTGGAAATGTGACAATAATTGTATGCTGGGGAAAAGGTACCTCATGAATTGCAGTATCCTTTGAAGATGCTGTATTTGAATCGAGAAAAAGTTTGCTTCTAGAAGTATAGAAGTCCATTATTGCAGCAAAAATTTCAGGTTTTAAATAATCCCATGAAGCTTCATCAGACTTTGTGACCGTTACAAAATCTGATCCAAAGAATACTCTTGTAGTTCCTGAATCAACAGTAACCAAAGGTAAGCTCAGCATACATCATATATGTTGGTTCTTCAGATATACTATGCCAAGGTAGGAAGAATACGTGTTCATTTTTATCAAGAGAAAAATAAAGCTATACGCACAGAAAATTAGTAATACAATTGACTCTCAAACAATTATTCAACTTTGTTTTAAATTTCTGCAAATTAAAGGCTTTAAGAAAATATCATTTATTACCAAGTAATAACCTATCTTCCAATAGAGATTTAAATACCAAAACAAAAAAGAAATTCATCATATTATTCCAATATCAATAATGTCATGATTGATAGTCTAAAGACATGCCTGGTCAAAAATGAAAATCTCTACATAGAATTTTCAATTTCCTTGAGGACATGAGCATTTGGATAGAATTTAGGACCTAGAATTAAAATTGGAGGTCGTTTTCATTAGAAGTTGTTATGAGTTATGTGTTATGAGTTATGAGTTATGATGGTGTCGTGCTGCGTATTATTATTTATCATTATGTAAGAGCCTCAAGCCCCGGGTCTAATATTAGGTGTCATCATTAGTGTTTTGTTTTCTTATACGTTATAGCCTATATAAAAGCATGGGTATTGTATGTTTGGATATCTATGAAATGAAATATAGTTCTTGTCCCTTGTTGTGAGATCTTGGTGGCTCTCTCCTCCAACGAGCAACCCCGCCTTGGCAGCCGCGGTTCCGGCTTCACGGTATCCTCCACCACCGTCATCTTCTCTGCTTCCGATGACTATTCCGACGAGTTACCACTGTTACGGTAGCAGGCCCGTAACAACTTGGCATCAGAGGCTTGGTCCTCTTCCGCCACACGCTATCCCTCTTTTCCATCAACCTGGAGCTTTCTTTTTCTTCCTTTCTCAGTCAAGCCCACCACCACGGTCTACTTCGCCTCCCTTGCACCCCCAGCTCTGCAATCCGCAACCCACAAACTCCAGCGAGAACACATATACCCTCCGGCATCCTCCTCCCTAAATCAGAGCAGCCCTTTTCCGCCTGGTTCGCCGGCCGGCCTGCTTTCACTCCTCCGTTGAAGCAGCAGTCAAGTCGTTCTGCTTTTTCATAGCCCGTCCAGCAGCAGCCCTCCCCTGCATCGTCTTCGTGCCCGCCTCGGCTTCATCGAGCCAGAACGGCGATCGCCACATTCAGCAACCAGGATCGCCGCTCCCGCTTCCCTCCCCCAGCGCCGTGCTGCGCCGTCCGCTTCGTCGAAGCTTGCGGCCGAATTTTTTCTGGTCTTCCGCTCCGCCGTATTGTGCCTTGCAGCGTCCTCTTTGAGTCGCACATTTTTTTCTTCGAGCCCCGCCCCAACCATTCCCCCAACAATCGGTTATTTACTTTTTGCGGTCCAGCAGCCTTATCGAGCCCCGATTCAGCAGCGGGATCTTCAATTCCGACTCCTTTTGTTTTCTTTTGCACGCCTAAATTGAAGACTACTTGTAATTTTTGCCAAAAGACAGCCTGCACCTATAAGTTCGGCATCAACAATTACATTTTTTTCACTCATTGGTGTCTCTTATGCTGCCTCACAGGGAACCCAAAAGCCCAGGGCATACGTATTTGTGCCAACATTGGGCGCCACCGCGGCTCTCGTGGCCAATCTCAATCCTCTGACTCGGCGCAATCCCACCGGCCGGTCACCCGTTCTTCTTCTCGCTCCTCCACTCACACTATGGGAGACTCATCTGAGCAACTCAATCAGATTATGACCATGCTCCAGGCCGTCATTGCGCAACAAACTGCGCACACTGCTCTCGGGGACCGTCAACAAGAGGTCATTATTGCGCTCTCCAAGCGCATCGATGATCGGTCTACCGTCCCGACACACAATCATGTCAACAGCAGTCAAGCACAACCACTTCTCTGCACTGCCCTGCCGCCCCTGGCCGTCCACGAGCCGCCGCCGCCAGTCCTCGTGCACTCCGACGCAACAATTATATCATGCTATACCAGATTGAAATTTCCAACCTATGATGGGAAAAGTGATCCTTTGAGTTGGCTCACCAAGTGTGAGCAATTCTTCGGCCACCAGCAAACTCCGACAGCAGATCAGATCCATTTAGCATCTTTCCATATGCTCGACTCCATTGTTTATCGGCTTCTCGACTTCTCATCGACCGGCTGAATCTAATTTGGGACAACTTCAAGCGACTCTGCAACTTGCGTTTCGGACCTCCTATCCGCAGTAACTCCTTCGGCGCACTCACATCTCTACGCCAAACTGGTACCGTGGACGAGTACCTGGAACAATTTCAGCTTCTCTTAGCTCATGTCCATCTTGCCCCGGATATGCAAGTCGACATTTTCACTGCTGGACTTCACGAGCGACTGCGATTGGATGTTGAGTTTGAGGCCCCTCCGAACATAGTGACTGCTATAAGCCTGGCCCGACTCTGCGATCGTCGCCTCCAGCTGGCCCAGGAAGTCTATCCTGTTGGAGCATGCGTTCCGCGCTTCTTAGTTTGAGAATAACAAATCCCGGATGTATTTGATCTGGGTATGTGTTTTAAATGTGCAGGGATAACATATGGTTTATGTACAAAGGAATGGTTGAGCATAGCATTGATGAAAAGGAAAAACGCGCTATCACTGGCGATACCGCTACCGCGGGCGATAGCATAATCAGTTCCTGCTGACGTCAGCCTTAATCTGCACGTTGCCGCGCACGAAGTCACGATCAGCGATATCGCGGGGCGATACCGATGTCGTCGAGCGATATCCCACGATCGTCACGTTCTCCGCTCAGATCTGAAAATCAGCGGGACGTGTGTCACGTGTCAAGCAATGGAGAGTTATCACTATCGCGGGGCGTTAACGCTACCGCCGGCGATAGCATGAAGTGATATATACGGCCAAAAATTTCAGGGAAGAGTGGGATCGTGCAGAGCTTTGTTTTCCCGGAGAATTTTCAGAGCCTTCATCTCCGTTTCCAGACGAACTCCAATGTTCCGTTGAAATCTCAAGAGCGAAGGAGATACGACCGTGCGTTCAAGATTGGAGATCTTCTCGTTGGTCTACCATCATCTTCAGAGCTCGTGATTTTGAGGGAGTTTTTAAGTTTTACTATTGTACTTTCATTTTCACTCTTTATCTTTGTAATTGGGAAGGGAAAATCACCACCTTGTATGTGGTGTCTAAGTCCGTGTGTGGCTTAGGGGCAAATCACCACCTTGTGTGTGGTGTCTAGGTCCGTGTGTGGCTTAGGAGTAAATCGCAGCGTTTTGTGCAGCGTCTAGATCATAGGTTTGATTTAGGGGGAGGCTAGTAGCCATATCTATGGAGATATTGACTATAGCCTACCGGTTCTTGGGAGAATGATCGGTGAAAAAGCTAAAAACTATTATCGTTGTAAGCCTTGATTTCAAGCTTTATTAGAATCATTTTACATATATATTTTGGAGAAATAAAATCTTGTTTTTCATTTCATTGATATGTCTCAAACATATTATCTACTTTCATATTTTATAAAAAGTTCAAAAAACTTTAAAGAGCTCTTATTCACCCCCCCCCCCCCTCTAAGGGCGCCACAAGATCCTACAAGTGGTATCAGAGCTTGTTATTCCTAATACGGTTTCACCACCAGGAATTATGGCGTAGCATGACCATGCTTTCTCTGAGGGGCAAGGAATTAGTAGACCTCCACTATTCACTGGATCTGACTATAATTACTGGAAAACTAGGATGAAGTGTTTTCTTATTTCTCTTGATATTGAAGTTTGGAATATGGTAGAGACTAATTATGCTCATCCCGCTTATACAATAGGCGATGTAGTAATGGAAAAACCAAAAGATAAATGGGATGATCAGGATAAGCTAAGGTGCAAAAATAATGCAAAAGCCATGAATGCATTATTTTGTGCATTAGATAGGACTGAATTTAATAGAACTTGTGCTTGCAATAATGCTTATGAGATTTGGAATTCACTTGAAGTAACTCATGAAGGTACCTCGCAGGTGAAGGACTCGAAGCTGTTTCAACTGGAATCGGAATTTGAAAAGTTTATGATGGAAGTGGATGAGGACGTAGACTCAATGTACACCAGATTCATCAAGATAGTGAATGACTCAAAAGTGCTTGGTAAAAATTTTTCAAATGGTGATTTGGTGAGAAAACTTCTTAGATTTCTCCCCCCTAAGTTTAATCCCAAAGTGACGGCTATTTCTGAATCTCATAATCTTAAATCTCTTAATATTGAAAGCCTGATTGGGAACTTGAAAACTCATGAAGTTGAATTAAAAATTCAACAACAAGAGTACATGGAGCCTAAGAAGAAGGGGTTGGCCCTAAAATCTAAGAAAGAGGAATGTAGTAATTCTGAGGAGGAAGAAGAAGATGAGGAAAGTCTGTTTGTTAGAAAATTTAAAAATTTTATGAGAAATCCGGAGAGAAGAAATACTTTTAAAAAATATTTTAAGAAGCAGACGTTTAGAAAGAAAAAACAAAAGGATGACGACGATGAGGAGGAAGAGAGACCCCCACCGGAGTGCTATCATTGCAGGAAGTTAGGACACATTCGAAGCAAGTGTCCAAAGTACTTGAAAGAACTTAAAGAAAAGAAGCACAAAGGGAAGAAGAAGGTCCTGAAAGCTGAAACATGGGATGATACTACTTCTGAGGGTGCAAGCAGTTCAAGCTCAAGCGAGGAGGAGGAGGTCAATATGTGCCTAATGGGAAAAAGCGACATATCTGATGACGAGTGCAGTGTCCAAAGCGACACTGAGGTAACTCCTCCAACTTATGATGAATTATTTTCTGAATTTTTAAAGACTTGTAAATATCATGAAAAAAGTTTAAAAGATAATGACCTTCTTAAAACTGAAAATAAAGTTTTAATTAAAGAAAATAAAAAATTGTTAAATGAAAATAAGACTATTGGAAAAGAAAAAGTCTTTTGCCAAGAGTGTGATCACTTTATGGAAAGAATAAAAGAGCTTGAAGAATCTCTTTCTAAATCTCATTCAGAAGTAAAAATTCTCACTAAAAAGAATGAGATTTTAGAGAGAGATCTGAAATCTTCTATTTCCAAAGTCCATGAAGGAAAGAAAGCTTTTGAACGTAGATGTGTAAATCTAGTATCCGAGAATAATGAAATAAGAAAGCAGATTCATGACTTAACACTAGCCATGAAAAAGTTTGGATTGGGCCAAAGATCACTGTATATGATCTTAGGTTACCAATGTCACGGATCTGGAAGATTTGGACTCGGATACACGACTGGTAACTATCGCCCGGCGACAGGCACTACCGCCGGCGATAGCGAGAAATCCAGAAAATCGAGTTTTAAAAATTATGATAATAATAAATTAACTGATACTACATTTTCTTACAGTAAAAGTCTAGAAAAGTTATATTCTTCTTGTTATATTACATGTGGCAAATGCAATAGATTTGGTCACACCACGGACTCGTGCTGGAAGAAAGGAAAAAGTAAAATTAAGCAAATCTGGATGCCTAAGGCCTCTACCTATACTATGGGTGGAACCACTTGGGTAGTCAGATCTTTACTCACATCCTCTTTTTAGGTATGTTGGCAGGCTAAGGACAAAGAAGACGTGTGGTACTTGGACTCAGGTTGTTCAAAGCACATGACGGGCAATAAAGAGAAGTTTCTTAGCCTGGAGATGAAGAAATGAGGAGTTGTTACATTTGGAGATAATGGAAAAGGAAAAATCATCGGCATCGGTGTTGTGGGTAACGAAAGTTTTTCAATTTCAAATGTTTTGTTAGTAGAAGGTTTAAAACATAATTTGATTTCTATTAGCCAATTATGTGATAAGGGTTTAAATGTTTTGTTTGAATCTTCTACAAATTTATGCAAAATTATTGATTACAAAACAAATGAAATTGTTTTTACCGCACCTAGATGTCATAACGTATATATGATTAAATTTTATGATTTTTCAAATTCTACTTTAAAATGTTTTTTATCAAAAAATGATGAGTTAGAATTATGGCATAGGCGACTTGGACATACTAGTGCAAAGTTAATTAAAAAACTTTCAAAAGATAAATTAATCAAAGGATTATCATTGCTAAATGGGAATTTATCTTCATTATGAGAGCCTTGTCAAAAAGAAAAATTTTCAAAATCATCTTTCAAAAGTAAAAATATTATTTCCATAACTAGGTCACTCCAATTAATTCATATGGATTTATTTGGGTCAATTACTATTTCTAGCTTAGGAGGTAGAAAGTATACATTTGTATTGATTGATGATTATTCATGTTTTTGTTGGACTTTGTTTTTAACCTCCAAATCCGATGAGTTTTCAGAATTTTCTAAATTATGTTTGCATATTCAAAATGAATTTGAGTTAAAAATTAAACGCATACGTTCGGATCATGGAGGGGAATTTGAAAATGAAAAGTTTATTTCTTTTTATACGGAGTTAGGAATTAAACATGAATTTTCCGCTCCACGCACACCACAGCAAAATGGTGTAGTGGAGAGGAAAAATAGGACTCTTCAAGAGCTAGCCCGTACGATATTATCTGAATTTTCTTTACCAAAATCTTTTTGGGCTGAAGCGGTGAGTACTGCATGTTATGTAATTAATACAGTAATGTTTCGCCCTATTTTAAAAGTAACTACTTATGAATTAATTTTTAATAAAAAACCAAATGTTTCTTATTTCAAAGTTTTTGATTGTAAATGTTTTATTTTAAATTCTAAAGATTTCTTAGGAAAATTTGATGAAAAATGTGATGAAAGAGTTTTTATTGGGTACTCTTCAACTAGTAAATCTTATATAATTTTTAATAAACGAATGAAAATAGTTGAAGAATCTATTCATGTTAGGTTTGATGAGTTTGTTCCATGTGTAGATAAAAAAACTACAGAAAAATAAGATACACCCCTTCCTTTGATGGAAAATGATGATGAAGAACATGAAAGGAATGAAGAAGAAAAAGAAAAAGAAGAAAGAGAAAAACATGTCCCTGCAAGGGAATTGATATTTTCAATGGATCATCCGTAGGAGCTTATTATTGGAGATCCACAAAAAGGAGTACGTACTCGCTCTTCTTTACATGTTTTGTTTTCAAATCTTTGTTTTGTCTCTGAAATAGAACCAAAAGATGTTTTCACCGCTTTAAATGATGAATTTTGGTTTTTAGCAATGAATGAAGAACTTAATCAATTTGAACGTAATAACGTTTGGAATATTGTAGAACGACCCAAAAATCATCATGTAGTTGGAGTAAAATAGATTTTTAAAAATAAATTGGATAGTGATTCTAGAATTGTTAGAAATAAAGTCAGATTAGTTGCAAAAGGTTATGCACAAATTGAATGGGTAGACTATGATGAAACTTTTGCACCCGTTGCTAGATTAGAAGCGGTTGGGATATTTCTTGCATTTGCTTGCTTTAAAAGATTTAAATTATATCAAATGGATGTGAAAACTGCATTTTTAAACGGGTATATAAAAGAAGAGGTTTATGTAGAACAACCCCCTGCCTTTATTAATGAAAAATATCCAAATTATGTTTATAAATTAGATAAAGCACTTTATGGGTTAAAACAAGCGCCTCGTGCTTGGTATGATCGTTTAACTCAATACTTATTAAAGCACGATTATAAAATGGGAAGTGCCGATTCTACACTCTTCATTAAGCAAATTGATCATGATTTAGTTATTTTGCAAATTTATGTTGATGATATAATTTTTGGAGTCACTAATGAAGAGTTATACAATGAACTAGTTCAAATTATGAAAAATGAATTTGAAATGAGCATGGTAGGAGAACTTTCATATTTTCTAGGTTTTCAAATTACGCAAAAACATGATGATATTTTTATTTGTCAATCCAAGTATATTCATGATATGTTAAAAAGATTTGGATTTGACAACCTTAAACATGCAAATACTCCTATGAGTGCTTCATTGAAATTGGGAAAAGATGAAAGTGGTATTTCAATTGACCAAACCCTTTATAGAAGTATGATTGGATCTTTATTATATTTAACTTCTTCTAGACTCGATATTATGTTCGCAGTTTGTTTATGTACTAGGTTTCAAGCTAATCCAAAAGAATCACATTTAAAAGCGGTGAAACGTATTTTTAGATATCTTATAGGAACATCTAAACTAGGCTTATGGTATCCTCATAATGACTCTTTTATGTTACATGGATATTCTGATTCTGATTATGCGGGGTGTTCATTAGATCGAAAGAGCACAAGTGGCACTTGTCACTTTATCGGCCCAATACTTATTTCTTGGTCGAGTAGAAAACAGAATTCTGTTGCCCTCTCCACTACTGAGGCCGAATATATTGCACTTGGTAGTTGTTGTGCTCGAGCACTTTATATGACACAAACACTAGAAGATTTTGGCGTACACCAAAATAATGTTGAATTAAAATGTGATAGCAAAAGTGTTATCGATTTAACGAACAATCTCGTACCGCATTCTAGATCCAAACACATAGATGTTCGTCATCATTTTATTAGGGATCACATAAAGAAAGGACATATTAAAAAAAATTATTGGAACCGATTCTCAAATAGCAGATATTTTCACAAAACCACTTAATGATTCACGTTTTTCAAGGTTAAGATTAGAGCTTGTAATCTTAGAATTATAAATCAAAATTAAGAACTGGCCAACACATAAACATAACATAAAACATACATAAAACTGGGCAGCACATAGGATAGCACTGAAAAAGAGAATACAAACAACAGAACCACAAATTAATAGAGTCTTCACTATCGCCAGGCGACAGCACTGTCGCCGGCGATATCCCAGATTCAGTCAACAACAACATATTACATAAAAAGTCATTCATTCATGTTCTCTTCAGCAGACACATTCACATCTTCACTGGAAGTCGGAGTTGGTTCTCTAGGCCTTCGCGTCCGCCTTATCGATTGTCGTGGAGGATCCTCGACTGGACTCCCCCATTCTCGTTCTTCTTCCGGAGTTGGCTTTAGTTTCAGCCCCTTTACCAGAAATTTCATGAATTTTCGAAAACCGGAATGGCTACGCCTTTGTTCCTCTTTCATCTCCTCCACAGTCTCTCTTAGATCCTCAATAGATTCACGCAAAGAACCTCCTCTTTGGAGTGGTTGTCTTGATGACGAGGCAGCCCTAAGAGATGGACCTCTAGCTGGTTCTACGGTATGTATCGCCGGGATACAATCATCAATGTAGAACTCTGGATCTATCCAATCATATTTTTGATATACGATCCTTTGAATAACACTTCCTAAAGGAAGTGTATTCAGTTTCCTCCTAAGGGGATGCTTCATTTTATACGTATATCGTATAATGGATAACACAAAATCCGTCACATCAAACTTGACTCTCTCTAATACATACTACGTCACTAAGCTCAATTGAGCCGTGATCTTCCTTATGTCACCGGACTTCAACATAACCGTGTTTCTTAATATATCTTGAATCGCAAATGCATCGCGAGAGAGTGATGAGATGTCTTGAATCAAACACTTATTTTCCTTTACATGAAGGACTTGGTTCAATATACTTCAATCACGATCCTTACGGTAATTCTCCACTATATCAATAAAATGTTAAGCACAAGTGGCAAGACTATATTCTCGTCTTAAATCAGCATGAGTAATATCTATTTCAGCTCCTTGGATTCGAGACTTTACTCCTCCATTCAACCCCGTATATTTAGGGTCTTCAAAATTATTATAAAAATCTCGTACAAAGATGGAGCTAAAAGTATTCGGTACAATGAGAGACATTATAACTGACTCCACAAGTAGTTCATAGATATGTGGTGGCAGTGATTCATTCAAAAGTTTAGCAATACCAACTGACGCATTCTCAATTCCCGGGTATGTTTGATATGATGCATGTGGGTTGCGGCTGGTGCTTTTTCTTGCACGGGATGATGATGTCATTTCCTGAAATCATTGTCACAACATCGTGATTAACTCAAAAAATTTATCCAGATTTTTTTTCTGTCGTCGGCGACAGTACTATCGTCGGGCGATAGTGTAAAAACATCCCTTCTTTTGCAATTTTCGTGTAGATCTTCTCTAGTACATCTAGAAAAGTTACTAAAATTAAATCCTCGAGTAAATTCAGAAAGATCTACCACCTATAAGTCAATTTTTGTAAGGCTTTTGCATCAAAATGACATATGTTCTTCAAAAATTATTTCTTAACAAAATCTATGACCAAAATCAAAATTTTTTCCTAGATCTATCTCATTTCATACTCTAGAGTGCAGATCTATATTTTTTTTGAAAAAAAACACCACCATAAAGAGGGATCTAACCTTACCTTTTGGAGTTCTTGAGGGTTTCCGCTGAAGAAGACGATGTCAAACAGCCCAGGGTCGGTCAAAGCAGGAAATGTGTCAGCCCCCTTCGGTTTTTGCCTTTAATATCAAAAACCTCTATCGCCGCGCGGTAGCGCTACCGCGGGCGATAGTGCTTTTTCAGCCACAATTTCCATATATTCTGAAAATGTTTTTTCCACAACATGGTTCTAGTGTTACAGTAAAGTTTTGGATGCTTATCAGGATACGATACCGAGTACCTGTGTGCTTATTAGTTTATCAGTTGTTTGAACATTGTTTTTAACTTGTCGTGCTTTTGATATCTACTTGTATCGTTGATGACTGGAACTTGAATAGACTTGTTTCCGCATGCCTCTAAGTATGAGTAACATTTTATACTTGATAATGTGCTCACACTGACACGAGCTGATATTTATACATCCTTAAGTTTCTTCTTACATGTTATTGGTTTGTTTCAAAAATTCGAATACATTCGCTAACATTTTCATTTATGCCTCATTCAAATTGATTTTCAAAACTGATGGTCATTCTGGAAAAAAAAATTTATGGTTTGCAATACAAGTGAATTCGGAGTCCTAAGTCAAACTTTCTACACAAATAAAAATGAATGAAAAACAAAAACAAAAATATATACATATGACTAGGATACTCCAATCAAGCTCTACTCACCCTCCTGATAAGTCTTAATGAGCATTGTGAGGTTGAGCACCTTGACAAGGATTGTAAAGTGTCTTGTGCAAATAAACTTTGCCATTTTTTAAAAAGAAAAATCTTTCTGACATGAGGTTATCTATGTAAAGATGTTAGCTTCTTATATCCATATATTGCAAACTTTCATGTAACAATTATTTCTTAAGGAATATGTATAATAAATCACTCTTCACATGTACACATCATTATCATTTATAAAATTTCTTCTCATGAGAATTGGACCGGTCATAGTTCTTCTCTTCCATCTCATCGATTTTCCTGTTTTCGATATCTTGACCTGACAATTTTCAATGTTTACATTCAACTCTTAAATTAATTTTTTCATAGCATACATTTTTTTGATAAACTTCCAAATCTTAAGGTAACACTATTCCATGATTTTTACTGTCTATATCCTACTTCTCGTGCTTCTTCATTCTATTTATACTCTCTCAGCTTCTTTCAGCTTCCGCATTTCCACCTCGCTACATTTTTTTCCCACCGTCTTTTGCTAATACCAAAAGGGGGAGATTAAGTACGAAATAAATTGATTAGTACATTTAGGGGGAGTAACTATTTCTTCTTTTACATAGGGGGAAAATATAGGGGGAGCAACTAGTCTTTATTATATGAGAAGTTTATTATAAATATTTATGCACTTTGATTCATAATGATTATTTGAATTATTTCACATTCTCCTGATCTCACGCAATTTCCTTCTTAGTGAATTTGTTATTATCAAAAGGGGGAGATTGTTGAAGCATGCGTTCCGCGCTTCTTAGTTTGAGAATAACAAATCCCGGATGTATTTGATCTGGGTATGTGTTTTAAATGTGCAGGGATAACATATGGTTTATGTACAAAGGAATGGCTGAGCATGGCATTGATGAAAAGGAAAAACGCGATATCACTGGCGATACCGCTACCGCGGGCGATAACATAATCAGTTCCTGCTGACGTCAGCCTTAATCCGCACGTTGCCGCGCACGAAGTCACGATCAGCGATATCGCGGGGCGATACCGATGTCGCCGAGCGATATCCCACGATCGTCATGTTCTCCGCTCATATCTGAAAATCAGTATGACGTGTGCCACGTGTCAAGCAACGGAGAGTTATCACTATCGCGTGGCGTTAACGCTACCGCCGGCGATAGCATGAAGTGATATATACGGCCAAAAATTTCAGGGAAGAGTGGGATCGTGCAGAGCTTTGTTTTCCCGGAGAATTTTCAGAGCCTTCATCTCCATTTCCAGACGAACTCCCTTGGTCCGTTGAAATCTCAAGAGCGAAGAAGATACGACCGTGCGTTCAAGATTGCAGATCTTCTCGTTGGTCCACCATCATCTTCAGAGCTCGTGATTTTGAGGGAATTTTTAAGTTTTACTATTGTACTTTCATTTTCACTCTTTATCTTTGTAATTGGGAAGGGAAAATCACCACCTTGTGTGTGGTGTCTAAGTCCGTGTGTGGCTTAGGGGCAAATCACCACCTTGTGTGTGGTGTCTAGGTCCGTGTGTGACTTAGGAGTAAATCGCAGCGTTTTGTGCAGCGTCTAGATCATAGGTTTGATTTAGGGGGAGGCTAGTAGTCATATCTAGGGAGATATTGACTATAGCCTACCGGTTCTTGGGAGAAGGATCGGTGAAAAAATTAAAAACTATTATCGTTGTAAGCCTTGATTTCAAGCTTTATTGGAATCATTTTACATATATATTTTGGAGAAATAAAATCTTGTTTTTCATTTCATTGATCTGTCTCAAACATAGTATCTAGTTTCATATTTTATAAAAAGTTCAAAAAACTTTAAAGAACCCTTATTCACTCCCCCCTCTAAGGGCGCCACAAGATCCTACATATCCACCGGCCACCAACATTATTCAACAGGGTCGTATCGAGGGTCCCCCAGCCCCACCGGTCCGCTGATTATCGCGAGCTGAGATGTTGCACCGCCGCGCTCAGGGATTATGTTTCAATTACGACGAGCAGTACACTCGCGACCACAAATGCAACCGGGTTTCTACCTGCACGTTGAGGATTCTGACGACGAGGGCATCAGATAAAGCTTGAGGACAAGCTTTTTTTGGCGGAAGGGTGAGATGTTATGCGTTATGATGGTGTCGTGCTGCGTATTATTATTTATCATTATGTGGGAGTCTCGAGCCCGGGTCTAATATTAGGTGTCATCATTATTGTTTTGTCTTCTTATATGTTGTAGCCAATATAAAGACATGGGTATTGTATGTTTGGATATCTATGAAATGAAATCGAGTTCTGGTCCCTTGTTGTGAGATCTTGGTGGCTCTCTCCTCCAACGAGCACCCCGCCTAGGCAGTCGCGGTTCCGGCTCCACGGTATCCTCCACCACCGTCATCTTCTCCGCCTTTGATCACTATTCCGGCGAGTTACCACTGTTACGATAGCAAGCCCGTAACAGAAGTGAACTCCAATTTTAATTCTAAAGCTTTTATTCCAGCCAACCAAACAAGCCCTAAAACAATTTGGTTAAAGCAAGTAATTGTGTTCTTCTTAGACATAATTCTCAAAGATTGTCAGGGATCTTAATAAATATCATAGAAATTAGTTCATGCAAAATATCAACATAGCATTAGATTCTATTTGGCACTGTTGTCATTGACTATCAACCTTCTCAACTAATTAAATTTCCCCGATGACTATTTAGTAAAATCATGGGCAAAATAAGTAAATAACTAAAGTAGTCCCTCAACTTTAGCCTAAGTTTGAAAAAGTTCCTGAACTTTTAATATTTCTCATATTGGTCTCAAATCTTAGGCAAAATTTGAAATAGGTCTGAAGACTAAATTATGTTAAGTATTTAACAATTTTAGATGATGTAGCAATCCTAAAGCCGTGCTGTGACGGTGATGTGACGCTAATATAGATATTGGGAATTATTATTTTATTATAAAATGATAAAAAGAATTTATTAGTGTTTTTGTCATGTATAACATTTTGGTATTAATTAAACACAATAATAACTTTTAATTAGTTTTATAATAAAATTCAATATCCAGGTGAACGCTACATCACCGCTTTAGGACAACCACGTCATCTAAACAACAACACTCAAGCCTTTATCCAACTATAGTGGTGTCGGCTAACCCTATCTTTAGTCATAATCTCACTAATACCTAAGTACATCATGCCTTTCCTTGTAGCTTCATTCCAAGTCTTTATTGGTGATGTAGGGTAGGGTCTGCGGTGAAGTCCTACAGTGGCTACAGTGCGCGTCTAGTAGTGGTGTGGTTCCGAACTACTATTCCTCTTCTAATATGATGCGAACATGCAAATGATGATGACAATAATTAATAAGCAGCAACACACGCATTTGTACTTAAACAAGATAGATTTTCTTGAGGCTAAAAAGCGATGGATTTCCTCTGCGGGGATGGCCAACGTTAAGAGTGTGGTGAATAATTCCTTCCGGCGATTCACAGGTGTATCTAAACAATATTCCACAAAACAAATATCCAAGAAAATAAAGGAACCAAACACAGTGGACAAATATAGAAAAACAAGAGTTCGTACAACAAGAAGACACAAACGCATGGGGACTTCCTGAGATGTGAAGATCTGGCAAAGCACAGCACGGTAGAGAGGTTTTGTAAGGGAAACAAGGGTTGGTTGGACTGGATCTAGTTGTATGGAGCAGGATCGGGCTGTGGGAGGGCAGATCTGAGAGGTTAGTGGACTGTAGAGTTTTCGAGAAGGGCGTCAGTGGGGTTAGTGGCGTCGGGTTGTAGAGGAAGAGGGAGGGAGGAGTTGTGGTGGCTACTAGGGCTTGATGTGGGGCGGCATAAAATAATAAAATTCACTATCCATATGAGCACCACGTCAGCGCTTTAGGACGGCCGCATCATCTAAACAACAATGCTCAAGCCTTTATCCCACTATAGTGGGGTCGGCTAACCCTATCTTTAGTCATAATCTCAGTAATGCCTAAAAACACCATGCCTTTCCTCATAGTTCCATTTCAAGTCTTTATTGGTGATGTAGGATACGGTGTGTGGTGAAGTCCTACAATGCACGTCTAGTAGTGGGTGTGATTCGGAACAACTATTCCTATTGAAATATGATGTGAAATTGTGAACATGCAAATGATGACGACTATAATTAATAGTTAGCGACAAACATCAACCCACGCATTTGTATTTAAGCAAGATAGATTTTCTTGAGGCTAGAAAGCAATGGCTTTCCTCCGTGGCGAGGGCCAAAGCTAAGCGTGCGGCAAATAATTCCTTTCGACGGTTCACAAGTGTATCTAAACAATACTCCACAAACCAAATATTCAAAAAAATAAAGGAACCAAACACAGTCAATTAATAAAGAAAAACAAGAGTTCGTACAACAAGAGCACACTCACAAATGCATGGGGGTTGTCCGAGATGTAAAGATCTGGCAAAGCAAGGCACGGTGGAGATGTTCCGGAAAGGAAACAAGGGTTGGTTGGACTGGATCTGGTTGTAATGAGTGGGAGCGGGCTGTGGGAGTGTAGATATGGGAGGTTAGTGGCCTATAGGGTTTCCGGGAAGGGCGGCAATGGGGTTGGTGGCGTCGGGCTGTAGAGGAAGGGGGAGAGAGGGGTTGTGGTGGTTGTTGGGGATTGAGGTGGGTGGTAGAAGATAGGGAAGGTGGCGGGAATGGGCGGTGGCAGGCAGGGAGGTGGTAGTTTTGCTAGATAGCAATGCGGGGGGTGGCGACTGACTGTTTATAGTGGCATGGGAGTGACTGAGGGGGATTTGAGAGTAGAGGAAGGTGGCTAGGGGTATGGGTTACCTATGGGGAGCGGGAGAAGGCCTAGGAATCGTCATCTAGGGTTCCACGGAATTGGCACCATGGAGAGATCGTCGGATTTCGGGATTCTTCTCTCCAAAAACTACAGTCCAATAGCAACCCCAACACGTCTATTAATAATAAAAACAAGACTAGGGCACCCAAGATCGACGGCCATGATTGCTCGGGAATGTCGAGGATAAAATACATAGAATAAAAATAGAAAATTATAATCCAATATATTAAAAATATCAAAACGGCGAGCCGGACACATCTGTGGATTCGAATTGCTGATCTGATCTTCACAAAAATTAATTAAATCAGTTAACTCTCATGTCATCATTCTCTTCTTCCAACCCAAAAAAAATTTAAACGTCTCCACCTTTCTGAACCCCTTTATCTCTTTTCCGGACACCGTTTTTGACGTATAAGTAGTCAAAATACATTGGCTCGACGAAAGAAATACAAATTCATCAACTATTTTACAAAAATTCTGGGGGGGTCAAGGCCCCCGCCGACCCCCCCTTAGATCCCCCCTGGTTGCATGTAGAGCAAAACTGAATTGTGTGTCAAAGAAGGTCGATCTCAGCATCGATGACAAGTACTACAACATTCATGTTCAGAGCCGCAGTCGTATGAAAGTAATTTTTGTTGTGTGCGGTTGTGGGCCACTCGTCTTCTTAGTCAAGGATGTTTTGCTTGTTTTGTATATGTTTCGCTTTCAGATTTTGCCTCTGCTCAACTCGAATCCATCTTGATTATTTCTGAGTTTCTAACGTTTTTCCTGTCGTATTGCCTGAGATGCCTCCAGATCGAGATGTGGAGTTCCTCATTGACGTAGAGCCTGGAACGTACCCCATATCTAAAGCTCTGTATCGTATGGCCTCGTGAGAAGTAGAATAGCATAAATCTTATTTGGATAACTTACTTGAGTGTGGATACATTCGTCCTAGCTCTTCACCTTGGTGAACCTCGTTTTCTTCGCGAAAAGGTTTCATGAGGTTGTGCATTGATTATCGGAATCTAAATAAAATTACTATCAAGAATAAGTATCATCTACCGTGTGTAGATGATCTCTTTGAACAGCTCAAGGGTAGCATTGTTTTTCCAAGATAGATCTCAAATCGGGTTATCATCAACTAAAGATTAAGAAATCCAACATTCTCAGGACTGTCTTCAGAACTTGGTATGGACATTTTGAATTCATAGTGATGTCCTTTGGTTTGACTAACGAACCTTTTGTCTTTATGGATATGATGAACCGTGTCTTCCGTGAATATATGGATAAATTCACCATCGTATTTATTGATGATATTCTGGTCTATTCCATGAATCGTGAGAATCATGCAGCACATTTTAGGCTCACTCACTCCACTATTCGTCAACATCAACTATATGTCAAGATGGCAAAATGTGAGTTTTGGTTGGAACGTGTTGCTTTCTTGGGGTATGTTATTTCCGGAGATGGACTTTTTGTTGATCCTGCTAAGATTTCTACAATTATAGACTGGAAGCGGACTTCTACCCCTACTAAAATTCGCAGTTTCCTTGGTTTTGTTGGCTAGTATCGAAGTTTTGACAAGGGTTTTCCTCTCTTGCTACTCCCCTGACAAAGCTAACTCAAAAGCATGCTAGATTTGATAGGTCAGATCAGTGTGAGAAGCAAGCCGTCTTGAAAATGATGCAACGTCTGTGTTCGGCGTCAGTTTTATCTCTTCCTTTAGAGGTGGCAGATTTTTCAGTTTACACTGATGCTTCCGGAGTTGGATTGGGATGTGTCTTCATACAGGATGATTGTGTTAAAGCTTATGGGTCGAGCCAATTGAAAATTCATGAACGCAACTACCCCACTCATGAATTACATTTCGCTGCGGTGGTGTTTGCGTTAGAACTTTAGCGATATTATCTCCATGACATGGAGTGTCGCGTCTACACTGACCATCAGAGCCTGAAGTATATTTTTATTCAGAAGCATCTCAATCTTCGTCAGAGACGATGGATCGAATTCGTAGCAGATTATGACTTACAACTCAAATATGTTCCCGGTAAAGTCAATTCGGTGGCAGACCCGTTGAGTTGGCAGGCTTATGTTTCCCCTTGTCCATCCATGTCAGCTACTCTTGCAGCCTTAATTGATGACCTTGAATAGATAGACATATTCATCTCAACAGAGGGTCAAGAAGAGATTTCTGGTCCGTTATGAGTAGAAAAGGTAAAAGATTTACAGTCATCTGATATCGTACTTCAGCGCATTTGTCAAATGGTTGAACTTGAGACTCTTCTAGATTTCTCTATCTCTGATGATATTTTGCACTTCTGAGATCGTCTCTGCATTCCTGATGTTCTTGAACTGCTTGATAGAATATGTCGTGAAACTTGTGAATCTCGCACATCTTATCATCCGGGAAACAATAAGATGTATCGTGACATGAAACAGATTGTGTGGTGGTCTGGTATGAAGAATTATATAGCTCGTTTCATCTTTCGATGTCTGGCGTGTCAGAAGGTGAAAGCTCAGTGTCAGCATCCTAGTAGTCTTTTGCAACCTCTATTTATCCCTGAATGGAAGTGGGAAGATATGTCTATGAACTTCATCAGGATTTTCGCGCACTCCGAGGGGGCATGATGCGATTTGGGTCATAATGGATCGTACGACTAAAGTGGTTTGCTTCATCCCGTGGAAGGAAGGTCATTCCACCGAGAAGATGGCTCAGATCTATGTATCGGAGATTGATAGACTCCATGGGATTCCTTTACAGATTATATCAAATCGCAACACGAGATTTGTATTTCATTTCTGGAAGGGCTTCCAGCAAGCTTAGAGCACGGAACTCAACCTGAGCACTGCTTACCATCTGACGAATGACAGTCAGACTGAAAGGATTAATCAAATACTTAAAGACATACTTCGATGTTACATTCTGGATTACAAAGGAGCTTGGGATGAACATCTACCTTTGGTTGAATTTACCTATAATAATAGTTGTCAAGAGAGCCTCAAAATGGCCCCCTTTGAAGCATTGCACGGGCGATGATGTTGGACCCCTCTCAATTGGTCAGAAGTGGGTGAAACGTTTATTTTGGGACCAGAGTTACTTCAGGAAGTGGAAGAACACACAAGGAATACATGACTTCAGCTCAATCGTATCATCGAGAGACAGAGAAAGTATGCAAACCAGCGTAACCGTCTGTTAGAATCTGTTGTGGGTGATCAAGTATTCCTAAAGATTTCCCTTTCTCTCAGGTTGAAACGGTTTGGTCGCAATCATAAGCTCAGCACGAGGTTCATGGGATCGTATTCTATCTCAGAGCGTGTCGGAGGATCTGCTTATCGTCTTGAGCTACCTTTTACTTTGGCCTGGTGTTCGCAATGTCTTTCATGTTAGATAACTTTAGAAGTACATTCGTGATCATAACCGCGTCATTGAAGAAATTCTTGTGATTCTTAAAGCCAATCTTTCTTATCTGGCCGAGCTCACTAAGATTGTGGAGTATCAAGTATGCAAGATTCGAAAGAGAACCATTCATATGATAAGAGTGCTTCAGATGCATGGCAAGTCTGAGGAGTGCACTTGGGAACTTGAATTTAACATGTGTAGCAAGTATCCGCATTTTTTCTCTTGATCTTGTTAAGGTTCCGTTTGGGGGGACTTATTTTCACCGGTCAAGCGGTCACGACCGCATGAATCGGGCCTTAATTAAGGTCTGGTTCATGCGGTAGTGACCGCTTGACCGGTGAAAATAAGTCCCCCCAAACGGAGCCTAAGTCTTCACATTTGTTCTCATTTCTATTTCATTGTATGCATAGTTAGCTTTCATGCCTTGAATTGTAAATCTTATTGAAATGTATGACATCTGAATTTTTGACATAAGAGTTCTCATTCAGGGACCCTCAGAAATTTCGGGACAAAACTTCCTAAGTATGGGAGAATTTAATAAGTTAGTGGAGAATGCATTATATTATATCTTAGGGAAAAAAGAATTGCAGAGTTTCAAGCAAATCCAAAGAAGAAAACAAGTTATAGATATATAAGAATTCTCTAATACTATGATAACTGAAGCCTGGAATTGAGAAACAAACATACCATCAATTGCAAAGATAGATTTAGCAAGTGGTGATGACATGGCTGTTCGGGCATTAGGAAAATCAGCACTTCCTACTCCCATTACCAGCTTTCCTGGGTAAAACATGAGAGACGATGGATTTGGTGTAGATTGAGTCTGGATAAATATTCTCCTCTGCCCTGCACACAACAAGCATCATTATACAAATAGCAAAAATTACAGGGTAAATTTACAACTAGGCCAAAAAAAATCAAAGGAATTCTCAAAACAAAATGATGCATGAGCATTAGAATTCATACAAAATGGCTTATTACAGATGCAACCGTAAATGTGAGACACGTTTGTCATTGAATAATCACAAAAAATGAACGTAGAATAAGAGCACCAACCAGTAAAACTTCCGCATGGACCAGAATTCGGTAGAAGGAATGACGTGGGCTTCCGTGGATCTAGAGAAGCAATTCGAGTATGCGGGCGCGTCCACGAGATGGCACGAAATGATTGAAGAAAATGGCAGGACTTCTCATGTATTGCAGAGAGTTTAGGGATAAGGGTCCTTTCGCAGAGACATCTTCTCACGAAAATTCTTTCAAATCCCTTCATCTCCCGTCTTCCTTATCCTACGAACGCTTTAGATTAATTTTTTCCCGCACGATGTTTTCCCAAATTCTCGGTTGTCGGAAGAGCCAAACCGGGGAACTGCCTTCTTCCTTTCTAAACACGGCACAGCCGAGACTCTTTGAATGTAATTAGCACTGGCAGCACCCAAATAGGTAGTAGGAAAGGACGGTTGCCTTACCAGTCAGATCCGATCGAGCCTCGTCAGCTAGCAGCCCTGCGAGTTTTGAGCTTCGTCCGCGAGCAGGTCCATGGCCGTGCGACCAGAACACGACTTGCGAATACTGTTAGAAATTTTATACCTAAAATATGAGCGGTGTTATTATGGACACATCTAAATTGGATATGGACAACCAATGGCTATGTACAACCCAAAATGATTATGTACAACTAAATCATACTATGTACAGCCCAAATTGTTATTTGCAATCAATTACTAATAAACAAGTCATTTCAACGGGTAATAAAATTTAAAAATATTAGTAGTAGAAATTAATTCATTAAACTGTCCAATTACAATATGAATAAATTAAAAAAAATTTAGTGGTACGAATTAAATCATTTAATTCATTCATTTCCACATTTTTTCAGCAACCCCGTCTAGAAAAAAAATGTAAATATTAGATTATATGCAATATGAGTAAAAGAAGTAGAAAATTCAATTTTTACCTATACGTAGACGACTTAAGATTAGTTGTTGGTTTTCACAAAAATATAAAACGTGTTCGATAATCTGCACAAGAAACATTACAGAAAAATTAATAATTACTTTATTCGTATATATTGCTTATGTCTACTAATAAAAAAACAAGAGTACCTCATTTTCAAGGATCCGTCAAATTAACTATTTCTTCAGTTTTTTCCATATTATCTCTATCTCTGATTTTTGAAATAAATGTCAAGTCTCATTCTTCAAAAATTGTAGCATGATATCGCCTCCATGTAGTGATTATTGGAGGTAAGAGACAATCCTCCCGCGTCAGCAGTTGAATAAAATGATTGTTGTTCACAAATCCAATAAAAATAGTTTTTTGACTCGCCGGAGGGGAAGAATGTAAAGGTAAAAAAGTGAATGACTGAAATTTTGAGTAATGGACAACTGCAACATTATAGCAAGAAACAATCACTAGCCTCATGTCCGGCATTGTCATCCACTTGTCCAAAGAAGTCGGTTTTGTAGTGCAATCCAAAGATGAAAGTAGTTCTGTCTGTCTCATATTTCCAAATAGGTTGTTGTACAAAAATTCAAAACTTTTCATTTCATTTGCGAGATCTCTCCGGACTTGTAGTCAATTTTCACCCATTTCAAGTGCCTTACTCACCACTCGATAACCGTAATTGTTGAAACCGGAACCCGGCTTCCTGTGGAGCTCGCCCTTGGGGAAAGGGGTGATCTCGCGCCTACTTCGCTCCTGCAAGAAAAACAACAAGACAAGGAGGAACAGACCCAAGGGCTCGGCGGGGAGGTCCCACCACAAACCCGGAAGATCTCAGAGCGCTTCCCCTCCTTAGCCTGAAGCCGAGCTAAGGTACCCACAGAAAGCACTTAGAGAATTTGGGGAGAGGAGCTCAGGGAAAAAACTTGCCTTCTGGGGTACCCCTTGGGTCAAATTTATAGTTTTTGAAACCCGGACTGCCAATAACCAAAATAGCTGACCTGAAATTACCAGGAAACCCTTGGCTGGGCCTGCCAACAGCCAAACTCCGCTGTTTTGAAGGGCTATGGGCAGGCCAGCAGGGGTAAAACAGTAAAAAGTACCTCTGATCCCCAGGCGAGCTGGGACCCCTGGCCACCTCGGTGTGCTTTGCTCGCCAGCTGCTGCCGAGCTCCACTGCGGGGTCGCGAGCCTCAGCCCGCTCGGTGAATGCCGGGCTCGGGGTCGCCGATCGACGAACTCTGGTCGACGGATGCCGAGCTCAGCCTCGCCCCTGCCGCTGCCGAGCTCGCCTGCTGCTCCCAGTCTGTCCTATGTTGAAGCCAAAATTTGAATTCAACGAATGTTCACAAAATAGGGGCGTAGCCGACTCCTACTTGGCCCAAGCTCCGACCTCCGACCGGTCGTGAAGGATTAGAAAACTGGCCCAAAGCCGCAGCAGGGAGGTCCCACCGCTTACCCGGAAGGTCACAGAGAACTTCCCCTCCAAAGCCAAAAGCTGGGCTTGGAGTTCCTCAGAAGACCGTGCCAATCAAACCTCTCTAGAGTCTCCAAAAGTGCCTTCTGAAGAACCCCTATGGGCTTATTTATAGATTTCAGAATCTGAACTGCAAATAACAAAACTGCTCTGGCCTGAAATTACTGGGATACCCTTGGCTGGGTCTGCCAACAGCCAAACTCCGCTGTTCTGAGGAGCTATATGCAGTCCACCAAGGGTAAAAGGGTAAAAATACCGGGGGTAGAAGAGTAAAAAACCCCCCGCTTTGATAGGAAAGGTTAAAAAACCTTCCTGCCCCCTGGCGAGAGGAAAAGCGCTTGCCGGCGAGAAGGACCCACCGTTCGTCTCGCCGGGGCCTCTCGCCCCTGGAGGTCCTCTTGCTTCTGGGGGCCCACTCGCCTCTGGAGGGGCCCTCCCGCCCTTTAGAGAGCCCATCATCTCGCCGCAGGCGAGTGGGCCTTCTTGGTACCCTTTGCCTGTCTCGTCCTTTTTACTTCTTGAGGGCTCTTTGCGAGCCCGAGGTTGTACACAATCCCCGCTCTTTTTGAGATTACTCTAAGCTCAAAAAGAATGTTCAACCGAGGCTCGTTATTCGAGATGCATTAAAAAACGTATTTATGAGGAATCTTCTGAGGCCCCCACCGGGGTCTATAAATATGTGACTCCTGCCCCGTGCTCCTGATGCCCCGCTCTGCATATTCTTCTTCTTCCCTGTCCTTGAGTTCCTGCAGAATGACTCACAGTCAAAGTTTTCGCGAGCGTCTCGCCCTGGTGCGAGAGCAGCATAAGGCCAACGTGGCTGCTTTCACCTCTTCTCTGGTTCGCCCTCTCGCCCCATCGTCTCGCCTGAAAAAGGCGAAGGCTGGGGGCCCATCACCTGCCGCAGGAGATTTGTCTCGCGTCGCCTTGGAAACCATCCCCACCCCCCTCGCGCCTTCCACGGAAAAAGAGGTGGGTGTTCGCTTTTATCACTGTTATTCCTGCGACCGGGTGCTCTTTTGCTGACTAACGCTTTTTCAGAGGGCTCTCGCGGTCCCGCCGTCCCCGAAGAGTCCGCGAGGTGGTTCTTCTGTCCGCTGCGAGGAACTTGATTCGCTACCCTCATCTACTCCTCCAACTACTCCCAGCGAGAGGCGGGACGATCCTTCCCCTCCCGCCGATACCTCTCGGCATCCTGGTAAGGGACCTTCCCTCGCCCTTTTGAATCCCCTTCGATATTCTCACTCCCTCCTGCGAGTGCCTCTTCCACCCTGCCCCTGCACTCCTTGCGCAGATTCTCGGGCCAACTCTCCTACTGACGAGCAGCCAAAGCGACTCTCCGTCTCGCCTCCTCCTTCAGACGGGATCGAAGACTATCTGGGTGATCCTTCAGATCCAGTGGAGATGAAGCGGAAGACGGCCGAGCTCTTCCGGAAGCACGCGCGCCTTATTCACTCCTTGACTTTAGATAAACAGGCTGCGGAGAAGCGCATCGAGTCGCTGGAGTGCGAGTGCGCCCGTCTATCTTCTGGAGCCAATGCCAAGTTGGACGTCGACGGCACCGACCCCGAGGCCATCCTTAATGAGGCCGATATGCAGCTCCGCCTCGCGCGACGCGGTCTTAAAGCCATCCGCTCCTTCTACTTGCCGAGTAGACCTCCTCGCGGGGGAGCTCGCGGCGGTCGCTGGGAATGGCGCCCCTACTGAAGAATGCCCGTCTTGCTGTTTTATCTTTTTCTTTGGCTTCTTCTCGCAAGATTTTGTAATAATGGTGGTCTCGTAGAGAGCTTGGTCTCCTGCGGGGTGATGTCTGGACATATATTTATTATTTTTCTAAGGCTAGATTTTTTTTTTTTTTTTCCTTCTTTAATCTCCTTTTTGTTTATGCTAAAAATTTCTTTATAGTTTTTCATGATTGTGACGGGTCGCGCCGATCGAGGCTTTAGGAGAGAGAAAGTTATCGACTCTTCCTCTCCCCTCCTATTTTCCCGCTTTTTTAATCATTGGCTGATCCTCGGCTTATAAATATGCCTAGCTCGGGATTAGATGTCGCTTTTTCAGCTTCTTCAGTTACCCTAGTTCTTGGCTTTTTGACCCCTTCGTCTCGCCGGACTCTTCTCGCCTATTTCTTCCTTCATCTCGCTGAGGACCAATTCGCCAGAGGAAATGGGTAAGAAGAAGGTGGAGGAGGGTGAGGGGCGCAGCCGCTGCGGGAAGAGGTTTACCGACCATGACTTCCCGCTCGGCCGGCTCTCTCAGGAAGACCATGACAAGTTCGCCCGCGAGTATCTGGGAGAAGGGATCGAGTCGCGTCCCCCTAAGGTCGGCGAGTGCATCAATACGTATTACCCGGGGGAACTCGCCTTCCCTGTCTCGCACTTCGAGGCAGGATTGCGACTGCCCCTCTGGCCTGAGGTGAAGCAGGCCTTCAAGTACTTTGGTGTCGTCCCGGCACAGTTCAACCCCAACGCGATTTCGGTGCTGATCGCGTTCGCTTGCTACATGCGCCGGGAGCGTATAGAGTTCAGCTTGACGGCGTTCCGCAAGCTTTTCATTTACCACGCCAACGCCGATGGCGTCTCGTATTTCACTGGGCAAGGGCTCAAGGTATGCGAGACGCCTAACAAGAACCATCACTGGCTCACCCGATTTGTCTTCATCCGGGGAGACCGGGCTAACTTTGGTGGCATTCCTCTCACGCCGGTCTCTCCGCCAGAGAGCTTCTACGCCACCCCCCAAGTCAGTGGGCCAGAGAAGCTGTTATGCGAGTACTTATCGGGCAAGAATTTCGAGGTCAATTTCTTGCGGCGAGGCCTCGACTCGCTTCTCCCAGTGCTCCCGGGCGAGGGTATTCTTCTGTTCCTCTCGCTTTGCTACTTGTCACCTTGCTTCTTCCTAATCCCCGCTTGCTTTTAGGTGAGCGAGTTGTTCCAGCATCTCCTCCCTACAAGAGCAACATTCACCCTGCCAAGGGTCTTGATCTCGCCAATGCGGCGGCAGAGGCGGCGAGAGAGTCCCTGGCGGTCATCCCGCCCAAGCGTCCCGGAGATGTCACGGTCCCTTCTCGCTCCAGCCCTCCAAAAAAGAAGATGAAGAAAGCTGTCGCCATCTCCAAGGAAAAGGGGAAGGCTCCTCAAGGAAGCCCTATATCTTTGGGGGAAACTCCACCGCCTCCCTCGCCTAATCATCAGGCCGTCTCGCCTATTCGCGAGACGGTGCCTTCTGCTCAACCTGCTGCCGCCTCCAACCTGCCCGCTGCGTCTCCCAACCCGCGAGCTGTTCCTCCTGAGCCGGCGGCTGCCACCTCTTCTCGCGAGGGCGATTCTTCTGGCCGTCCCGCTCCCTCCTCTCACATGAATTACAACCTGGGTCCCGTGGTTCATGATGCCGTCGGCGACCCGGTTCTGCTGTGGGGGCGGGATACCAACCGCGTGTCCATCTCCACTCTCCTTCCATCATGGAAGGAGCAAGAGATCCCTTCCAGCCACGCCTTCGCCATCGGGTACGGCCTTTATGGTGGCCTAGACGCCTCTTCGCCTGAAAGCGAGTCCACCAAGGACCTTGTGCTGAAAACCTGCCACCACCAGATGCGGGCCTTAGAATTCTCGCACCGCTCCTCTCGCCGCCTCATTTACATAAATTCAAAGTGGAAGGCCAGCGAGGAAAGCCTGGAGGCGGAGCGGGAGAAATCTACTGGTCTAGCGAGAAGGTTGTCAGATGCCGAGTCACTTCTCGTGAAGGCCCAAGGCGGCGTGGTAAGCCATAACTCTCTTTTCCCTTGGATTTTTCTTTTCCCATGATTCTCGGCTAATTGCTAGGTCATCTCGCAGGATGCCGAAACGGCGGGACAGCTTCGCTCGCGCGTGGCGGCTTTGGAAGAGGAGGTCCGGGTCCTGACAGCGGAGAACGCGCGCCTTCAGGCTAGTGCTGCGTCGTCCTCTCGCCGCGAGCCCTTCCGGACACCTCCGCCTCACTACTCTTACGAGGAAGTTGAGGAGCGATGCCGAGACGCTGGTGTCCGTGGGGCTGAGCTGGTGCTGCAAATGATGAAAGACCTGGGCGTCGTGAAGGACGACTCCGAGACAGTAACCGCGCGAGACCTGGTCCCCGAGCTTTATAGCGAGGAGAGTGATGATTCTTCATCCGGCGAGGAGGACTGATGCGCCACCTCCAAGATTTAGAATCACTCTCTCCTCCTCCTGATGTAAAGATTTTAAACTATAACTATATTTTTGTGGCATTTGCCAAGTGACGAGCGAGTGCTCGATTTTGTTGCCTTCTATTTTGTTTCTTATTTTGTGGAGTTGATTTTTGGTCTACCTCTCCTTCTTTTTCTTTTTGTCTGCGGGACGGTGCTACTACTTCGTCTCGCCGCGTAACCTTTCTGCACATATATCTTTCTTTTTTATGTTGTACGCGAGACGGGTTCTCGACGCGCTTAACGACCATGAGTTGGCGCAATGGCTTGTCTCGCGAGTGCTCTTTCGCTCGGCGAGACGATCCTCAAAAGCTATCCGCTGCGAGTGCTGTCACCCGCCTTACTCCACACCCTTTTCCATTTGTTTATTTTTGTGGCTTAGGACTAAGTGGGGACTCTAAGGTGTAGTGCCGCTTAAGGGGACTTTTCACCCTATTCTGCCAAAATGAATTTTGCCTTGTCAGTTTGATACTGATGGAGATTGCCTGTCCCGACCCTATCCCCCACAGGCGAGCCTTCGGACCTGCCAGCTAGATGGGAGCCTGCGCAGCGGGTCTACCTGGGGCCGGGCCGAGCTCGGGGTGCCGATGAAGACCTTAACTCAAAACCTATCCCCCACAGGCGAGCCTTCGGACCTGCCAGCTAGATGGGAGCCTGTGCAGCGGGTCTACCTGGGGCCGAGCCTAGCTCGGGGTGCCGATGAAGACCTTAACTCAAAACCTATCCCCCACAGGCGAGCCTTCGGACCTGCCAGCTAGATGGGAGCCTGCGCAGCGGGTCTACCTGGGGCCGAGCCGAGCTCGGGGTGCCGATGTAGAACTTAACTCAAAACCTATCCCCCACAGGCGAGCCTTCGGACCTGCCAGCTAGATGGGAGCCTGCGCAGCGGGTCTACCTGGGGCCGAGCCGAGCTCGGGGTGCCGATGAAGACCTTAACTCAAAACCTATCCCCCACAGGCGAGCCTTCGGACCTGCCAGCTAGATGGGAGCCTGCGCAGCGGGTCTACCTGGGGCCGAGCCGAGCTCGGGGTGCCGATGAAGAACTTAACTCAAAACCTATCCCCCACAGGCGAGCCTTCGGACCTGCCAGCTAGATGGGAGCCTGCGCAGCGGGTCTACCTGGGGCCGAGCCGAGCTCGGGGTGCCGATGTAGAACTTAACTCAAAACCTATCCCCCACAGGCGAGCCTTCGGACCTGCCAGCTAGATGGGAGCCTGCGCAGCGGGTCTACCTGGGGCCGAGCCGAGCTCGGGGTGCCGATGTAGAACTTAACTCAAAACCTATCCCCCACAGGCGAGCCTTCGGACCTGCCAGCTAGATGGGAGCCTGCGCAGCGGGTCTACCTGGGGCCGAGCCGAGCTCGGGGTGCCGATGTAGAACTTAACTCAAAACCTATCCCCCACAGGCGAGCCTTCGGACCTGCCAGCTAGATGGGAGCCTGCGCAGCGGGTCTACCTGGGGCCGAGCCGAGCTCGGGGTGCCGATGAAGAACTTAACTCAAAACCTATCCCCCACAGGCGAGCCTTCGGACCTGCCAGCTAGATGGGAGCCTGCGCAGCGGGTCTACCTGGGGCCGAGCCGAGCTCGGGGTGCCGATGTAGAACTTAACTCAAAACCTATCCCCCACAGGCGAGCCTTCGGACCTGCCAGCTAGATGGGAGCCTGCGCAGCGGGTCTACCTGGGGCCGAGCCGAGCTCGGGGTGCCGATGTAGAACTTAACTCAAAACCTATCCCCCACAGGCGAGCCTTCGGACCTGCCAGCTAGATGGGAGCCTGCGCAGCGGGTCTACCTGGGGCCGAGCCGAGCTCGGGGTGCCGATGAAGAACTTAACTCAAAACCTATCCCCCACAGGCGAGCCTTCGGACCTGCCAGCTAGATGGGAGCCTGCGCAGCGGGTCTACCTGGGGCCGAGCCGAGCTCGGGGTGCCGATGAAGACCTTAAACCTGCCTTTAGGACTTCATGATAAACAAAAACAAGAGATGTTTCAAGAAGCATATTATATTGATCATGCTTTAAATACACATCTACCGCTCTCCCTTTTTATGGGTAGAAGCGCTTTAAATCATCCCCGCTCCAGGAGTGGTTCAAGGCCCTACCCTCCACATCCTGGAGGTAGTATCCCCCCGCTTTCAACACTCCCTCTACAATATAAGGCCCTTCCCAATTTGGATTGAGCTTTCCCACCGGGGCGGACCTTCCTGCTGCATCAACCTTCTTTAGTACTAGATCTCCTTCCGCGAACTGCTTTATCCTGATGTGCTTATCGAAGTGCTTCGCCATTCGTCGCTTGATTTCCTCCTGTCTGATGGCCGCCACGTCTCGCAACTCCTCTGCCAGGTCTAGCGAGAGGCGCAGGCCTTCCTCATTCTCCATTCTCCATGCCTCGTCTCCATCACCCGCGGCCGCAACTCGCGGGGATCGGACCTCGAATTCCACTGGTAGTACCGCCTCACAACCATGGGAAAGTTTGAAAGGGGTCTCTCCAGTGGCCGTGTTTGGGGTTGTTCTTAGAGCCCACAGGACCGAGGGGAGCTGCTCTACCCAGTTCCCTCTCAGATTCTCTACCTTCTTCTTTAGCAAGTTAACGATAACCTTGTTCGCCGCCTCCACCTGACCGTTGCTCCTGGGGTGGTGGACAGAGGCAAACCTGAGGTCAATGCCCTGCTGAGTGCAGAAGCTGATGAACTCTTCACTAGCGAACTGGGGGCCATTATCCGTGACGATGGCCTGAGGCAGCCCGTGCCTGCAGATGATCTCCCCCCAGACGAAGTTCCTGATGACCTGGGAGGTCACCTTTGCTAGTGCCTTAACCTCCAGCCACTTGGAGAAGTAATCTATCATAACCAGGAGGAATCTTCTTTGCCCACTAGCTGGAGGAAAAGGCCCCACTAGATCCATTCCCCAAATGGCGAAAGGCCACGGTGCTGTGATGCTTCGGAGCCTTTGAGCCGGCAAGAGCTGGAGTGGGGCGTAGAGCTGGCACTTCCGGCATTTCCTTGCAAACTCTGTCGCGTCCTTCCTCAGGGTGGGCCAGAAGTACCCCTGCCTGACCACCCTTGCTTCCAATGTCCTCCCTCCGGAATGACTACCACATTCCCCGGAGTGTACCTCCTCCAGAATGTGTCTGGTCTCCTCCTCCGTTATGCATCGAGCTAGGAGACCCGAGAGCATCCTCCGGTGCAGTCCTCCTTCATGCATGAGATAATGAGCCGCCTTATGGCGGAAGCTTCTTGCCTCCTTGACCCCCTCAGGGAGGGTTCCTGTCAGAAAGAAAGTAACGAAAGGGTCTACCCATGAGGGCCGCCGATCCACCTCCATCAGCTCTCCCTCCTCAATCGCTGGATGGAATAAATCAGTCAGGGCACCTCCTTCCCAAGGTCCGAACTTGGCCAATTGATCGGCAGCAGTGTTCTCTCCTCTGGGGACGTGCTGGATGGAGAACGTCCGGAACCCCCCGATGATCGTTCTTACCTTGGATAAATATTTCACAAGGGTGGGCTCCCGCGCCTCGAACTCTCCACGTATCTGCGACGTCACTACCAATGAGTCTGTGAAAACCTCAACGTCCTTGATCTCGAGCTCCTTGGCCAGGCGAAGGCCGGCTATCACCGCCTCGTACTCTGCTTGGTTGTTGGTTGTGGGGAAATGCAAGGCGACTGCTTGTCTTATGGTCACTCCCTGAGGACTTGTCAGTACCACCCCCGCTCCGAGGGAGTGCTTTCCCGAGGCCCCGTCGACCATGATCTTCCATGCCTCGGGTTGCTGCGGTTCCTCGGCCCCGTCCTCCGCGACGTAGTCTGCCAAGAAGTCGGCCACCACCTGTGCCTTAATGGAGAGCCTTGGTACGAACGAAATGTTGAACTCACTCAACTCGATAGACCACTTGGCCAGCCTGCCCGAGTGCTCCACCCCTTCAAAAATTTTCGGAGAGGATGGTCCGTGACCACCCTAATCGAATGAGCCTGGAAATACGGTCGGAGCTTCCTGGCCGAAATGACCAAGGCGTATGCCAGTTTTTCTAGGATGGGGTAGCGAAGCTCCGCCTTCCTTAGGATCCTGCTAACATAATAAATGGGCAGTTGCTTCTTTCCCTCTTCTCTGACTAGGACGGAGCTCACCGCCTCTGCTCCCACCCCTAGGTACAAGGTTAGATCCTCCCCCTCCTTTGGGCTTTGAAGCAGAGGAGCCAGGGAGAGTTGCTCCTTCAGCTTTTGAAAAGCTTCTTCACATTCCGTGGTCCATTCGAACCTCTGGTTCCCTCGTAGCACTTTAAAGAAAGGTGAGCATTTCTCCCCTGATCTGGAGAGGAATCTGCTAAGGCCGGCTAGCTTCCCTGTCAAGCGTTGCACCTCTTTAGTGTTTCGCGGTGATTCTAGTTCTAGGATGGCCTTTACTTTATCAGGATTGGGTTCTACCCCTGCCGGGGTCAGGAGGTGCCCAAGGAATTTCCCACGACTTGCCCCGAAAACACACTTTAAGGGGTTCAACCTCATTTTGAACTTCCTCAAGGTGGCGAACGTTTCTTCCAAATCTTGGAGATGCAGGCTCATTCCTTTGCTCTTTACCATGAGATCATCAACGTAGACTTCTAGGTTCCGACCCCTCTGACCCTGGAAAACTCGATCCATCATCCGTTGGTACGTTGCCCCCGCGTTTTTCAACCCGAAGGGCATCATGTTATAACTAAAGCACCCTTCCCTGGTGATGAAGGAGACGTCCTTGACGTCGGGAGGGTGCATCCGGATTTGATGGTAACCTGAAAAAGCATCCAGAAAACTCATAACAGAAAAACCAACGGCTGAATCAACCAGCGCGTCGATTCGAGGCAGGGGGTAGCAATCCTTGGGGCACGATTTATTTAATAATGAAAAGTCAATACACATTCTCCATTTTCCTCCCCCCTTCTTTACCATTACAACATTGGAGATCCAGCCTGGGTACTGGATCTCTGAGATGAAGCCCGCCTCCAGGAGCTTCTTGACCTCCTCGCGAATGGGTTCCTCCAGCTTGACGGCGATGCTCCTCATCTTCTGGCGTATGGGGCGCATTCGAGGGTCCAGATTTAGGCGGTGGCAGGCCACATCCGCATCAATGCCTGGCATGTCCGCCGCGCTCCATGCGAAGATGTCGACGTTGTTCTGGATGCAGACCCGCATCCGCTCCTGGTCTTCGGGACTCAAGCCCCCGCTGATCCGCACCCTTCCTACCTGCCCCTGGCTGGTGCGGACCTCTACCTCCACCACTTCCTCGGCCACCTCCAGCCGTGACTGTTCCCAGCCGTCCCCTGCTTCTTCTTCCTGCTCCCGTTCTTCCTCCCCTCCTGCTTCCTCAACTTCTATCACCTCGTCCTGCTGTTGCTCAATTTCCATGTTCCTTTGGGCTTCTTCCTCTGCCCCTTCTTCTCCCACTCTCTCCAGCATTCTTTCTCGTGGCTCCGACTCTCCGCTCCTCCTGGCTTCCTGCATGTCCTCTCCCCTTTGCTCCTCCTCAATTTCCATTCCTCCCTCCGGGCTCTCCTGTTGCTGCTCGACCTCAACATCCTCCTGCGCCTCCTGCACACCTCCTTTCTGCTTCTCAGTCTCCTCCTTCCCGACTTCCTCTGGGCTCACCTCCTCTTCCCTCAAGGCTTCTTCTTGCGCCGCTATCTCCTTTTCCAACTCCTCCGCCTCTGCCATCCAAGATATGGTGTTAACCGCCGTGACGTAACACTGTCTTGCCACTTTAGGATCTCCCCTGACCCTGACCTGCACCCCCCCATTGTTAAACTTGAGACATTGATGGAACGAGGAGGGGACGCAGCGAAAGGCGCTGATAAGGGGTCGCCCAAAGATGGCGCTGTAGCTGCTCGGGGCATCTACAATCACGAACCGGCAGTTCCGTGATACGCCCCCCAACCTCACGTGCAGCCCTACTCCCCCTTCCACTTCTTTCCTCTCCCCGGAGAACCCGAACAACGGTCCATCCGAGGCCAAAACCCTCTTGGCTTCCACCTGCATCTCATCGAAGGCCTTCTTAAAAATCACATTTACGGAGCTCCCGTTATCCACTAGGATCTTGGAGACCGTAAAGTTTTCCACCGCCGTCTGGATCACCAAGGCGTCGCAGAATGGGTCCTCGTACTCCGGCATATCCTCTGAAGAGAAGGTGATTTTTTCTAGCGGGGGTGGAGTCTGGGAGGTTGAGGCTACCCCCTTTCGGAACATGGTCTGGAAGCTCCCCTTCCGGGTGGCCTCGATCCCAATCCCCCCATGGATGGCCCCGATACCCCCCCGGGTTCCCACGTCCACCCGGTCCTCGCACCTATCTTCCGTCTCCCCCTGCTGCATTTCCTCGATCCTCACCGGCGGATCCTGCCTCCTCAAACCTCTGGCCTCTCTCATCTCCAAGAATTCTGGGCACGTGGCTGTAGCGTGACCTCTCTCCTGATGGAAGTCACAGAAAGGTAACGCCACCCCACCCCTTCTCCCTTCTCCTCTTCCTCTTCTTCCTCCTCCTCGAGCTCCCCTTCCTCGACCGATCCCCATTGCCTCCTGCTGATGCTGAAAACGGTCCCTCGCTCCTTGTCTCCATGCTGGTTGATCGAACCTTCTTGGCTCCCGGGAAATATCTCTTCCCTGGAAGCCTCCTCCCAACTCTTGGGGGCGACCCTCATGAGGCCTCCAACCTATCCGGTTGTTCGGCTCTCGGGCCCCCCGATGAATCTGTCCCTGGTCCCCCTGGCCTCGGGGTTCCTCCTTCCTTCTCTCTTCTCTCCTCTCTCTCTGCTCTTTCTGCTCCTTTTTCTTCCCCTCTCCTTGCTCCTTTTCATCGTCTTCTGCCAACCTGGCTAACTTTCTTGCGAACGCCGGATTGGCTCTCTCAAAATCTGTTTCCTTCGCCGCCATCTCCATAAGTTCCTCGAAAGAGAGGGGGGGCACCCTTTTTAACTCCATGCTGAAGAAGCCTGGTCTCAGTCCCAAGGTGAACGCAAGCATCAGCGTATACCCGGGGACCTCCTGGACCTGGAGGATCTCTTCCTGAAACCGATCCACGTAGTGTCCCAATGTCTCATCCTGTCTCTGCCTCACCGAGAACAAGCACTCCGCCTCCTTCTTACGCTTCTTCGAAGTCGAAAACCTCAATAAGAAGCCCCTCCGCAGATCCTCAAAACTATAAATCGATCTTGCCGGCAACTGATGGAACCAATCTCGCGCCTTCTCCTTCAAAGTGATGGCAAACAGCCGACATTTGAACGCATCCGTCATTTGCCTTATCGAAACTACATCTTCGAACCACTGTACATGCTGTACCGGATCATCCTTTCCTGAGTAGTAGGACATATCGGGCTCCCGGAACCCTTCTGGCACCGGAGCCGAGATGACTAGTTCACTGAATGGGCTCTCGCCGACAGCCTGCCGAGAGGGCACGTCTCGCGGCCTCGGCTGGCTGGCCCGATCTGCGAGACCGTGACCAGGGAAAAGCTCTCGCACAGCTGCCTCCTTCTCGCCGTCTTCTGCTGGGATCTCCTTCCCGGGGCGCTGGCCAGGGAAGAGCTCTCGCGCCGCTACGTCCCTCTCGCCAGCCTCTGTGGGGACCTCCTTTCCCGGACGCTGTCCTGGGGCGTTCTCGCCCAAGAGCGGGACCACCTCGATTGGGACCTGAGGTGTCGCCCACTCGCTCCTTGCCGAGAAGGCCAAGCTTATGGTTTGCATGACCTCTCGCCTGAAGTCCTCCAGCATTTTCCTCGTCGCCTCTTCTACCTGGGAGGGGGAACCTCCAGAACCAGACCCCTCTCCTTCACCTCCTGTCATAGGACCAAACTCCAACTTTTCTTGAACCGGCTACTTCCACGCTCACCGCACCAGAACTGTTGAAGCCAAAATTTGAATTCAACGAATGTTCACAAAATAGGGGCGTAGCCGACTCCTACTTGGCCCAAGCTCCGACCTCCGACCGGTCGTGAAGGATTAGAAAACTGGCCCAAAGCCGCAGCAGGGAGGTCCCACCGCTTACCCGGAAGGTCACAGAGAACTTCCCCTCCAAAGCCAAAAGCTGGGCTTGGAGTTCCTCAGAAGACCGTGCCAATCAAACCTCTCTAGAGTCTCCAAAAAGTGCCTTCTGAAGAACCCCTATGGGCTTATTTATAGATTTCAGAATCTGAACTGCAAATAACAAAACTGCTCTGGCCTGAAATTACTGGGATACCCTTGGCTGGGTCTGCCAACAGCCAAACTCCGCTGTTCTGAGGAGCTATATGCAGTCCACCAAGGGTAAAAGGGTAAAAATACCGGGGGTAGAAGAGTAAAAAACCCCCCGCTTTGATAGGAAAGGTTAAAAAACCTTCCTGCCCCCTGGCGAGAGGAAAAGCGCTTGCCGGCGAGAAGGACCCACCGTTCGTCTCGCCGGGGCCTCTCGCCCCTGGAGGTCCTCTTGCTTCTGGGGGCCCACTCGCCTCTGGAGGGGCCCTCCCGCCCTTTAGAGAGCCCATCATCTCGCCGCAGGCGAGTGGGCCTTCTTGGTACCCTTTGCCTGTCTCGTCCTTTTTACTTCTTGAGGGCTCTTTGCGAGCCCGAGGTTGTACATCCTACTCGCCCCTTGATGACCTTGCTCGCCGGACATGGGGTTGTACACAATCCCCGCTCTTTTCGAGCTTGTCAAAAAACTCGGAAAGAAACATCCAACCCGAAGTGTGCGGCGAGCTCCGGCTGGCGAGTTGAAGGGAATCTTCTGGTGGGGGCCACCTGCGGCTATATATATGCACCTATTCTGCTGCCTGACTCTTGCCATTCCCCCTGCTGCCTTGCCAAGATGCCCCTTCCCAAGGAGATTCAAGAGCGCATAGACCGGGCTCGCCAGGCTTCCGCGGCTCGCGTTGCCGCGCTGACGGCGGTTGATGGTTAAAACTCCAAAATTATTTACGGTCACGCGGCGCCCCGGCGGTTTTATTTGAGAAAAAGGCGGAAGTGATTTTATTTAAGAAAATGGGGCACGCGTATTTATTTATTTGGATATAAGACGGGTTGGATCGAGTTTTAACGAAAGAGGCAAGTGCACCTATCGTGAGTAGTACAGGATATTCCTGGTGGAATATCGAGGTCGTATTGTTCTCGGGGTCGGTTCGATTATTTCTACTCTTCCCTGGAGGGGACTATTATTTTACCGATAATTATCTTGTCGGGATATTTTATATAAAAATACAGAAAATGGCGGAAAGAAAATGAAAGCATGAAGGTGGTGCCGATGAAGAGCTTAGCTCGATGGCACCGAGAAAACAATTGAACTAAAATAAACTTTAAATAAAAAGAGCTCCTAAATTTCTAATTAATTAAGGCGGAGACTTGGCCGTGGAGGTTCCACTAAAATGAGCTCACCTAGCTATAGGGCTATCGCTCACCTGAACGCTAAGACTATTCGACCGGGCTCTCGTCCGACGAAGGATTCCTCTTAACGCCCGCATTACGCTAAGAACCCTGCTATTGGGTGGGGAACCCAATCCGGTAGAGTTGGCGCGCCTCCTCTCTCGAGGGTTAGTGCGGAACTCTCTTTGCCAAGGGGTGATCGGTCCATATGCACGGCCTCTCGGCTAGCTAGCATATAGACTACGGAAATAGGGCCCACACATCGATATGTGGTCCTACGCGTCGTTAACCCCGGGCAAACCTTAAGTACTTTTAATTAATTAGAAAAATTACGACCTTTAATTATTTTAAGCTATTTTATCTGTCTCAATGCTCTTCGATACCGAGGGCTAAGAATGGTTAGCCACTCATCGGAATGGGGACGATTTGCGAGAAGAGCAGAAAATAAAGCGATAAAGAAGGCAGTAAATGAAAGCAGTAAATGAAAGCAGGAAAATAAAGCAGAAAATTGCAAGTCCTACTCAAACGAGTAGGACTGAAGAAAGCTGTAAATTGCGAGTCCCGGCGCAAATGCGTGGGCGGGAGAAATGAAAGTAGTAAAACGCACACACGCAAGTCCTACTCAAATGAGTAGGAGAAAATAAATACGGGTCCTACTCAACCGAGTGGGACAAAATAAATGCAACGCACGCACACTCTCTCTCGACATAAATGAAAAATACACGCACTCTACAAGAACGTAAACACACTCTGCCGAAATAAAATGCAGCCATTTAACTCAAGTGAGTAGGCGGAAAAAAGGAAAATTACAAACTCACGCCCTCTACAGAAAGTAAAACACACGCACACACTCGACAGAATTAAAATAAAGCAAAGCGCCATTTAACTCTTAACGAGTAGGCGGAAATAGATGCACAAGTACAAAAAATGTAAAAAAAACTAAGTTATTTAAAAATGAAATCAACTGCATTTCTACCGCTAGAATGCTGTAGAAATGCATAAAAAGTAAAAATAAAAATTAATCGGACAGAAAGTTTTGCAAATAAAAATGAAAACGCAAGTGCTCGAAAAATAAAAACGAATACATTTCTACCGCTAAAATGCGGTAGAAATGCATAAAAAGAGAACGAAAAAATTAAAAGAGCAAAAAGATTTTGAAATAAAAACAAAAACGCAAATGCTTGAAAAATTAAAACGATTATGTTTTCATTCTTATAATTTTATAGAAATGCCTAAAAAGTGGAAATAAGACTAAAAGAGAACGAAAAATTTTACAATCCTAAAGAGCCTAAGTTAAAAGAAAATTAAAAATCACCTTTAAAACATTTTTATAAACCTATAGGAATGAAAACAAAGTAAAAATAATAAAGTAAACCTAAACAAGTATTTGCATGAAAATAAAATTGCGATTATAACGGCTAGAAATTAGACAAAAGTTAAGCTAAAAAGATTTAGAAGACATAAAGGAAAAACAAAATAAGAACAAACATTAAAAATCACTTCGAGTAGGGCGCATAAATGGATTCCAAGCTATGCAAAGAGAGAAAATACTAACATATTTTATTAATGAAAAAGTGATTACAAGAAAGCTAAAAACAAATACTAAGAGAGGGGGAAGAAAATCACTTACATAGCATAAGAAAGCATTTCGGCAGCACCTACCCTAAGCAAAGTGGTTCAAAAAGTGGAACAGAAATCCAGAGCAGAACCTCTGAATTTATAGAAAAAATTTACATGGGTCACGCCCTTGGTCACGGGCGTGACAGGGGGCGTGACAGTACTATTTGAGAAGGCGGCCGGCGATTTGACGGGAAAGTGGACTTCGGGCTGGACACGTGTCGGTCTCGCAGTGGTCACGCCCTAGGTCACGGGCGTGACTCTGGGCGTGTCAAGCAGGTGGATCTGGGCGCGGTGCGCGCCGAAAGTCTTCGGGCAGGTCTTGTCGGCCAGGCGCAGTGGTCACGCCCCAGGTCACGGGCGTGACTCTGGGCGTGTCGGCTGGTGTCGACACTCGTTGAGCTGAAAACGTCGAGCGGGAAGAGGTGTCACGCCCTAGGTCACGGGCGTGACTCTAGGCGTGACTGTTGGTGTCGACACTCGACGATCGTCGAGATGAATTCGTCGAGTGGAGTGACACGGGCTTGGGTCACGCCCCGTGTCGGGTGACACGGGCGTGACCCCGGGCGTGTCAGGCTTTGCACTTCAAAATTTGATGATTGACTGGAATTTGACGTGTCACGCCCTGGTCACGGGCGTGACCAATATGTCACGGGCGTGACATGTCAATTTTTGGCAGATTTTGATTTTTTCCTGAAAAATAAAATAAACTAAGTTAGTATAATATTTACAAAAATAGGAGCATTTTATTGAATAAAAATAAGTAAAACTGACAAAAATAAATGAAAACGACTAAATTAATGTACAGAAAAATAGGTATATTTACAATTCATCAAATACCCCCATACTTAAGCTTTTGCTATTCCAGAGCAAAAGTTGGAGATGAACTTATAAGGAATAAAAGAAATCCTAAGTTTAGCTACCGCTTGAATTAATTAAAAAGAAAGATCAAAATAAACATCCGGGGTTAAAGAATTAAATCCTAATTTATGAAATGTTATGAATAGAGGAACATTTCAAAAAGACTTCTAGATAAAATAAAATAGAAAGCAAAATTTATTTTTGTTAGTTTAACAAAGATGGATTGGATTTATATAAAAAACCTTTGCTTAAAAGAAGTTAAAGGAAATAATGCAATTTAAAAGTTATGCTCTCAAAAAAATTTAAATTAAGTCTAGAATCATTGAAATAGGCTAAGTGGTTTGTGGTGTTTATGAAGAAGGCTTGAATATTGAGGTGAGGCAATTTTTTCTCGAACCTCCAATTTTTTCTTTTTTGATAGTTAGGAAAATGAAATCTTATTTTCCAATCAAAGAAATTTTTTCTTTCTTCATAAATAAATAAATAACCCAATGTATATGTGTAGAAGTAATGAATTTTATCCTCTTACTTCATAACATATAATCTTTTTAAATATTGGGTGCCTATGTTTACGGAATGAAATCTTATTCTCATTGACATAAGATCTTTTTAAGGGATAGGGGAAAACATGTCAAGTAAGACATGAAAAAATGGAAGTGGGTTTAGTTTTTCAAAAAGAAAATTAGATTTTAATAAAAAAAGTTTTGAGAGCAACCTTTTTAAAATGAACGTTCATATCTTTCTAAAAGCATGAAGTAGAAATAATTGAAATCCATGAATGTTATTTTCTAACATAAAAAACGAGCTTCTATTTATAAAATTAGACGTGGTGGTGAAAAACAAGTTCCCTATTATAAGGAAAAGACATAAAAAATTCTTTAAATCTTAACCCAGACACTTAAATCTATCGAACTTTAATAATAAACGAATAGTAAGCAAAGAATAACTAAAATTCACATATAAATTAACTCGAAACTAGATTTGTGGAAAGCAAAAAGAGTTAAGATATGGTGTATTCGAATTATTTTGTTACATAATTTAACAAAATATTTTTTTGGAATTTTTAGAGTTTTTATCATTTTTTGTGTTTTAATTATTATCTTTTTAGGATTTGTTTTTTGATTTTTTATCTTTTTAGGGTTTTTTGGGTTTTTCTAATTTTTTTTTTGATTTTTAGAGGTTTTATAATAAAATTTACAAGAACGAGGAGAGAAAGAAAAGTTATTTACAAAGAAGATAGAGGGGGAAAGAGAGATTTTTACAAAAAAAGCAAAAGTAAAAACTCGATTGCGGCCCCGCGAACAGACTCTTATTTGAATGGTTGGTTCGATGAGTCGACCGTCGCGGGCAGGCAAGACGCAAGTTTTTACAAAAAAAGAAGAAGAAGAGGAGGGAAGAGATTTATTTCTAAAACATATTTAAAAGTAAATTTTTTTTTTTAATTATTATTAAAAATAAAAAAAATTTAAAATTTTTTGATTTTTGCATTTTTTTTGTATTTTTGGTTAAGTACCGAATATAAAAAGTGCCGAATAGGAAAACACCCTCATACTTAAACCCAACATTGTCCTCAATGTTGCAATCTAAGTATGCGGAATAGATAAGATACAAAATATAATAAGTACAAAAATAAAAAGGAGGGTAGGAGCTTCCCTTAGACGAGTGCGGGAGGCCCAGGTTGAAACCCTGCATTATTTAGAAGAAAAAAGAAGAGCAACACAATAAACGAAAAACTCGGCTAAAAGGTTGCGGGCGGTAGGGGGGGCAAGTGCGTGGGGGAGTCGAAGGTAGCTAAGGCCTTAGCGACCAGTGCGTGATAAAATGTGATCCTCTAGCGTGCACAATTATGGAAGTGTGCCGAAACAAAACAAAACAAAATAAGATAAAAGAAAATAAATAGACAAAAATAAACACATGTATATTTTTTTTTTTTTTTTTTTGGACGTTTTTTTTTTTTCAAATTTTTTTCATTTTTTCGACTTTTTTTTTAGTTTTCGATTGTTTATAGTTTTTTTTTTTTCATTAAAAGAATGAAAATAAAATTTTTTTTTTTTGTTAAGTTTTTGTTTTGTTTTTCATTTTTTTTGGGTTTTAGTTGTTTTTTTTTATAGTTCTTTTTTAGTTTTATAGTTTTTTCAAATTTTTAATTTTTAAGGTGTTTTTAAAATTTTTAGTTTTGTAAGTTTTTCAAAATATATATTTTGTTGCTTTATAAATTTGTAAATATATATATTTTAGTATTTATTATTATTATTAGTATGATATTTTTTGGTAGTTGGCCAAACTATGTTTTTTTTGTTATCTAAATATATATAGGTAAAATTAACAGAAATCCAAGGTTCAAATAACGAGCCGAAAATTCCCCGGCAACGGCGCCAAAAACTTGATGGTTAAAACTCCAAAATTATTTACGGTCACGAGGCGCCCCGGCGGTTTTATTTGAGAAAAAGGCGGAAGTGATTTTATTTAAGAAAATGGGGCACGCGTATTTATTTATTTGGATATAAGACGGGTTGGATCGAGTTTTAACGAAAGGAGGCAAGTGCACCTATCGTGAGTAGTACAGGATATTCCTGGTGGAATATCGAGGTCGTATTGTTCTCGGGTCGGTTCGATTATTTCTACTCTTCCCTGGAGGGGACTATTATTTTACCGATAATTATCTTGTCGGGATTTTTATATAAAAATACAGAAAATGGCGGAAAGAAAATGAAAGCATGAAGGTGGTGCCGATGAAGAGCTTAGCTCGATGGCACCGAGAAAACAATTGAACTAAAATAAACTTTAAATAAAAAGAGCTCCTAAATTTCTAATTAATTAAGGCGGAGACTTGGCCGTGGAGGTTCCACTAAAATGAGCTCACCTAGCTATAGGGCTATCGCTCACCTGAACGCTAAGACTATTCGACCGGGCTCTCGTCCGGCGAAGGATTGCTCTTAACGCCTGCATTACGCTAAGAACCCTGTTATTGGGTGGGGAACCCAATCCGGTAGAGTTGGCGCGCCTCCTCTCTCGAGGGTTAGTGCAGAACTCTCTTTGCCAAGGGGTGATCGGTCCATATGCACGGCCTCTCGGCTAGCTAGCATATAGACTACGGAAATAGGGCCCACACATCGATATGTGGTCCTACGCGTCGTTAACCCCGGGCAAACCTTAAGTACTTTTAATTAATTAGAAAAATTACGACCTTTAATTATTTTAAGCTATTTTATCTGTCCCAATGCTCTTCGATACCGAGGGCTAAGAATGGTTAACCACTCATCGGAATGGGGACGATTTGCGAGAAGAGCAGAAAATAAAGCGATAAAGAAGGCAGTAAATGAAAGCAGTAAATGAAAGCAGGAAAATAAAGCAGAAAATTGCAAGTCCTACTCAAACGAGTAGGACTGAAGAAAGCTGTAAATTGCGAGTCCCGGCGCAAATGCGTGGGCGGGAGAAATGAAAGCAGTAAAACGCACACACGCAAGTCCTACTCAAATGAGTAGGAGAAAATAAATACGGGTCCTACTCAACCGAGTGGGACAAAATAAATGCAACGCACGCACACTCTCTCTCGACATAAATGAAAAATACACGCACTCTACAAGAACGTAAACACACTCTGCCGAAATAAAATCCAGCCATTTAACTCAAGTGAGTAGGCGGAAAAAAGGAAAATTACAAACTCACGCCCTCTACAGAAAGTAAAACACACGCACACACTCGACAGAATTAAAATAAAGCAAAGCGCCATTTAACTCTTAACGAGTAGGCGGAAATAGATGCACAAGTACAAAAAATGTAAAAAAAACTAAGTTATTTAAAATGAAATCAACTGCATTTCTACCGCTAGAATGCGGTAGAAATGCATAAAAAGTAAAAATAAAAATTAATCGGACAGAAAGTTTTGCAAATAAAAATGAAAACGCAAGTGCTCGAAAAATAAAAACGAATACATTTCTACCGCTAAAATGCGGTAGAAATGCATAAAAAGAGAACGAAAAAATTAAAAGAGCAAAAAGATTTTGAAATAAAAACAAAAACGCAAATGCTTGAAAAATTAAAACGATTATGTTTTCATTCTTATAATTTTATAGAAATGCCTAAAAAGTGGTAATAAGACTAAAGAGAACGAAAAATTTTACAATCCTAAAGAGCCTAAGTTAAAAGAAAATTAAAAATCACCTTTTAAAACATTTTTTATAAACCTATAGGAATGAAAACAAAGTAAAAATAATAAAGTAAACCTAAACAAGTATTTGCATGAAAATAAATTGCGATTATAACGGCTAGAAATTAGACAAAAGTTAAGCTAAAAAGATTTAGAAGACATAAAGGAAAAACAAAATAAGAACAAACATTAAAAATCACTTCGAGTAGGGCGCATAAATGGATTCCAAGCTATGCAAAGAGAGAAAATACTAACACATTTTATTAATGAAAAAGTGATTACAAGAAAGCTAAAAACAAACACTAAGAGGGGGGAAGAAAATCACTTACATAGCATAAGAAAGCATTTCGGCAGCACCTACCCTAAGCAAAGTGGTTCAAAAAGTGGAACAGAAATCCAGAGCAGAACCTCTGAATTTATAGAAAAAATTTACATGGGTCACGCCCTTGGTCACGGGCGTGACAGTACTATTTGAGAAGGCGGCCGGCGATTTGACGGGAAAGTGGACTTCGGGCTGGACACGTGTCGGTCTCGCAGTGGTCACGCCCTAGGTCACGGGCGTGACTCTGGGCGTGTCAAGCAGGTGGATCTGGGCGCGGTGCGCGCCGAAAGTCTTCGGGCAGGTCTTGTCGGCCAGGCGCAGTGGTGACGCCCCAGGTCACGGGCGTGACTCTGGGCGTGTCGGCTGGTGTCGACACTCGTTGAGCTGAAAACGTCGAGCGGGAAGAGGTGTCACGCCCTAGGTCACGGGCGTGACTCTAGGCGTGACTGTTGGTGTCGACACTCGACGATCGTCGAGATGAATTCGTCGAGTGGAGTGACACGGGCTTGGGTCACGCCCCGTGTCGGGTGACACGGGCGTGACCCTGGGCGTGTCAGGCTTTGCACTTCAAAATTTGATGATTGACTGGAATTTGACGTGTCACGCCCTGGTCACGGGCGTGACCAATATGTCACGAGCGTGACATGTCAATTTTTGGCAGATTTTGATTTTTTCCTGAAAAATAAAATAAACTAAGTTAGTATAATATTTACAAAAATAGGAGCATTTTGTTGAATAAAAATAAGTAAAAATGACAAAAATAAATGAAAACGACTAAATTAATGTACAGAAAAATAGGTATATTTACAATTCATCAGCGGTCCCCGCGAAAGTTCCTCAAATTAATCCCGCCGAGCCGAGCTCCAAGAGGACAAAGCCATTCCCCGAGGCGGCCGAGCCCATCTTCCACGACCTGAGGGCCACACTGGCTCGCGAGACCGGATCTTCTACTCGAACTATTCTGGAAAATGACAGGAGGTTGTTGTTGTCGGCGACGACCAGGGCGGCCTACCAGACGACGAGGGCACCGCGCCGTCGGTACCCACGCCGCGAGGCGAGGTCATGCTCGCCACTTCGCGACTCTCGGCACCGGACAGCCATCCCCGGGATCCGCCACTCCTCTTCGGGATCCTGTCTGTGAGCTCGCAGAGGCCAGCCTCACCACAGGGCTCTCCTCGGCAAATTGATGCGCCCGCCGGGGGAGGTCTGGGGTCCATTCCTGTTCCGGGCTTCGAGCCCATCTCGCCTGGGGCTCGCGGCCCAGGTCGCGGGAAGGACCTGAGGTTCATCCCTCCTCGCATCTCCTTTGAGCCGCCGAGCTCTTCAGGTCTGCCTCGCTCAACTCTGTGTTTCACAAACTTTTGCTCTGCTGACATCTGCCTTTACAGCCCTTCCCAGTCAATCGGCTGCCGAGGAGTCCTCGCGGGCAGCCCACCATTCTCCCCTCCCGTCTCCGAGCTCGCTGGACTCTTACCTGGGTCCGGAGGTGGACCAGGGCGAGCTGTCGAGGAGGGAGGTCAAGCTCCTCAAGAAGCTGGTGTGCGGTCTGCGCGAGGTGCAAGGAGCCAACGAGACGCTGTAGCGCGACTATGCGCGCCTTGCTGAGGAGGTGCGCCTCGGCCGACCTGGCGAGTTGATGTCTCCTTCCCGACTCATGGATGAGATAGATGACGGTCTCTTGGTCGCGCAAAGGAACTCTGGAAGGATCCGCGAGCGGCAGCTTGGGGGACGGGGATCGCGAGGCCGGGGTAGGTAAATTTGTGGGCTCCTCTGCCGAGCCGACCGGCGCTCGCATCCTGGTGCCCTCCCTGCTCGCGCGCCCCGTTTTCTATTTCGAACTTTCCCCTGCTGGGATGAATAATTTTTAGAACATTTTTACTTGTTATTTAAATAAAAAGCCGTAATGTTTTGACTTAGCCTCAGTTGGGATGCGCTGGAAGCCGGCGAGCTGGGGTGGCGAGTTGGGGTGGCGAGCTGAGGTGGAGAGATGCGGCGATGTGACAGCCTGCCTCAGATTCCTTTTCCTATAAATAGCCCCCCCTTCACCTACCCCCGTACTGTCTTTATTGCTTTGCTTCCCTTCCCTGCTTTTTCCTTCTTCTGCTCGCGCTGCGCTTTGCTTCTTCCCTGCGATCATGGGCAAGACTAACCCGGACGCTGATGGCCGCTCCAAATGCGCGCAACATTTCGCGGATTACTGCTTCTTCGACGTCCACACCACCGAGGAGGAGCTCGCAGAATTCATAGCCATGTATGTGCCGCCGGGCTTTGAGGCGCGCAGGCCGGACCGGGCGAGGCCATCAACACGTTCTATAAGGACGAGCTCGCATTCCCCATCTCGCACTTCGAGGTGGGGCTGCGACTTCCCTTGTGCCGGAGATCGCAGATCCTGAAATACTACGGGGCCGTCCCCGCGCAGCTTAACTCAAACGCCCATCGCCATGATGGTGGCGTTCGCGAGCTACCTCCGGCGGGAGAGGATCGAGTTCAACCTGACAGTGTTCAGGAAACTCTTCTCCTATAAGGCGACGACGGACGGGGTTGCCTACTTCGGCGGCTCCTTGATCAAAGTTCGCGAGATCGCGAACAAGCACCACACCTGGATGACCAAGATCGCCTTCATCAAGGGTGATCTCGGCAACATCCCCTACTCGCCGCAACAGAAAGGCGAGGAGGTGTACCGCCCGCCGGCCGTGTCCGGCAACGACGCCGAGCTCCACAAATTCTTCCTCCACAAAGACTTCGAGGTCGCCTTCCTGCGGAGGGGCCTCGACGCGCTCCCCCCGATTCTGCCTGGCGAAGGTATGTTCTCCTTATCTTGCCGAGCTCGCCTACTCGCGAGCTCGGCACATCATCATATCTGAGTTTTCTAACCTTTCCAAGTATTTTCCTGCAGGGGAGCGAATAATCCCCGCGAACCCGCTTTGCGGACCCGGGGCTTGATACTGACCCGCTTGCTCGCGAGAGGGCGGCGGCAGCGGCCTGCCGAGACGAGCGGCCCTCTCGCAGCCCTCTTCCGGCAAGCGCTTCTGAGGACGCGGGTCGAACCCGCCATCGGCCCCCGTCAGGTGAAAAAGATGCGGAGAGCCCTGCTAGCTCCGCGGGGGCAACAACAACATCAATCCAGCCCCAAGTACATCAGCTCGTCGGAGACTCCTCCCGACGCGTCCCCGGGGAGGCCCGCTGAAGGAGATGACCAGCAAGGGCCGAAAGGGTGGCAAGGCCCCCTCTTCCTCGGCTGCGATCTCCCCTCCTCCCTCGGCGAAGAGGGCTGCCCGCGAGCGCGTGCCGCCCGAAGCAGCACCCCCTCTTCAACTTCGGCGCGCGCTGGAAGGATTCTGCGGGCGAGCCCATGCTGCAGTGGGACGAGCTCGCTCATCGAGTCTCCGTCTCCACCCTTCACCCGTCCTGGCACGACCGCGAGCCCGCCACCGGTCATGCCTACGCCCTCGGCTTCGGCCTTTATGGCCGGGAGGAATGCCGAGGCCTACAAGAGGGCGACCTCCGCAGCTCGGCCATGAGGGCTGCAGTCCACATGCGGACTCTGGAGCTGCACCATATGCTGGCGCGCCGCAGCTTCGCCCTCAGCCACCAGCTCGAAAAAGGGCCGAGCAAGGCTCGCGACCTCGCCAAGGAGCAGGTCCCGATCAGGCGAGGCGGCTCGGCATCGCGGATAGTCTTCTCGCCCAGACTACTGGCGGGCTGGTAAGTGTCTCGCTCCGCTCTCTTTTACTTAGAAAGCTTTGTGCTGCTGCTGAGTGAGCTTTTTTCCAGGATGCCAAGGCGGCGGGCGAGCTCCAGGCTCGCAACACTGAGCTGGAGGAGGAGAACGGCCGCCTGCGCGCGCAGCTGGCCGCGGATGCCGACGCTACTGGAGAGCTGGAGGGCGCGAACGCTAAGCTGAAGGGGGAGAACCAGCACCTTCTCGGCGAGGTGCGTCGCCAGGTGGAGATCTTCTTCCCATCGCACGACATCGATCCCACACTCCCCTACAAGAGCCCGCGCATCTTCGGCGAGGCGGACCTCGTCGAGAGACTGCGGATCAACTCCATCCAGACCGCCGAGTGCACCCTCGCGATGATGAAGGACTCCGGGGTGTTGGTGGAAGGATGCAGGGAGATCTCCGCTCGGGACCTGATGCCGAGTCTGTTTCCGGCGACGCCGCCCAGCGAGAAGGAAGATAGTCTGGACGCAATGTTCGGGAAGAGCCTCCAGGACCACTCGGGCGACGGCGAGGACCAGTCCGGCGGAGGGGGCGAGGCCAGCTGACAGCCTTGTATTTTTCTTCTTTTTTCTTTTTTGACTACTCGCTGTGGCGAGCTCCCTATACATTTGTGAATAATAAATGAAAGTGTTTTGATCATACCGGTGTTCTTTTCTATGCCCGTTGTGTTATAAATGTATGTGAGTGCTTCCTCCCGCGACCTCGCAGAGACCGGTTCCGCGAGTAGAGTGATCATGAGAGCGCGCACGCGAGCGAAGCGTGTTTGGAGTGTTCGCCGAGCCCCAAATGATTTCGCGGCGAGTTACTCTCCGCCCTTATTACGCCGTTACTATTTGCGCGCGGCCTTCTGCCTTCTAATCACCTACCTTCATTTGCACGCGAGCCACCCAGGTTGTGCCCATCGAAGAAGAAATTTTTCGAAGTGTGATGGGCCTGGGGTGCGAGGCGCCCCGGTCTGGCTTGTCTTTGGCGAGGCCCGGGCTCGCGGCCTGCTTTCCCATGCCGAGCCGGAAATGATGAGCCCGAACTCGCCTATGCCGAGCCCTCCAGTCCGGCCTGCCTTCTCGATTATGCCGAGCTGAGTTTGTCGAGCCCGAGCTCGCCCTGACAGGACCCTTTCCCCTTGCTCCCTGCCACAGACCTTGGCCTGTTCCTAACGACTTCAAGGCCGGCACCATCGAGTGACCTCCGGCTCTGCCAGCTAGGGGAGCCTGACAACGGGATCTGTTCGAGGCCAAGGGTGACACCGAGTGACTTCCAGCCCTGCCAGCTAGGTGAGAGCCTGACAGCGGGATCTGCTCGGGGTCCACTACTACCACCATCGAGTGACTTCAGCCCTGCCAGCTAGGTGAGAGCCTGACAGCGGGATCTGCTCGAGGCCAAGGATGACACCGAGTGACTTCCAACCCTGCCAGCTAGGTGAGAGCCTGACAGCGGGATCTGCTCGGGGTCCACTACTACCACCATCGAGTGACTTCCAGCCCTGCCAGCTAGGTGAGAGCCTGACAGCGGGATCTGCTCGAGGCCAAGGATGACACCGAGTGACTTCCAGCCCTGCCAGCTAGGTGAGAGCCTGACAGCGGGATCTGCTCGGGGTCCACTACTACTACCATCGAGTGACTTCCAGCTCTGCCAGCTAGGTGAGAGCCTGACAGCGGGATCTGCTCGAGGCCAACGATGACACCGAGTGACTTCCAGCCCTGTCAGCTAGGTGAGAGCCTGACAGCGGGATCTGCTCGGGGTCCATTACTACCACCATCGAGTGACTTCCAGCCCTGCCAGCTAGGTGAGAGCCTGACAGCGGGATCTACTCGAGGCCAAGGATGACACCGAGCGACTTCCAGCCCTGTCAGCTAGGTGAGAGCCTGACAGCGGGATCTGCTCGGGGTCCATTACTACCACCATCGAGTGACTTCCAGCCCTACCAGCTAGGTGAGAGCCTGACAGCGGGATCCGCTCGAGGCCAAGGATGACACCGAGGGACTTCCAGCCCTGTCAGCTAGGCGAGAGCCTGACAGCGGGATCTGCTCGGGGTCCATTACTACCACCATCGAGTGACTTCCAGCCCTGCCAGCTAGGTGAGAGCCTGACAGCGGGATCTGCTCGAGGCCAAGGATGACACCGAGTGACTTCCAGCCCTGTCAGCTAGGTGAGAGCCTGACAGCGGGATCTGCTCGGGGTCCAAAATACATCACATTCCATCATGCAAGCCAATTACAACGATATCAGAGAGCTTGAAGGAATTTATTATAATCAAAGTGTTGCTTACATGTTTCAGGGAAAAAAGCGTTTGAGGTCGTCACCACTCCAGGTGAGACTCAGGGTCTCGCCTTCTACATTTTGGAGTCGATAGCCCCCCGACCTCAAGGCTACCTTTATAATGAACGGTCCTTCCCAGTTGGGATTGAGCTTTCCCACTGATGCTGACCTCCCCGCTGCATCTACTTTCTTCAGCACCAAGTCCCCCTCCACGAACTGCTTGAACCTGACATGCTTGTCAAAGTACTTGGCCATTCTCCTTTTTACCTCCTCCTGTCGGATGGCGGAAAGGTCTCTTACTTCTTCTACCATGTCAAGGGAGAGCCTCAGTTCCTCCTCATTCTCCGCTTGCCATTCCTCACGGCCTTCCTTTGCTGCCACGACTCGCGGCGTTTGGACTTCGAACTCACATGGGGATACTGCGATCGCACCCATGGAGAGTTAAAGGGGTCTCTCCTGTAGCTGTGTTGGGGTGGTCCTCAGGGCCCAAAGACCACAGGAAGCTGCTCCACCCAGCTCCCTTTCAGGTTCTCCACCTTTTTCTTGAGGAGGTTGACGATGATCTTGTTTGCGGCCTCCACTTGCCCGTTACTCCTGGGGTGATGGACCGAGGCGAACCTGAGATCGATCCCAAGCTGTTCGCAGAAGCTGGTGAACTCGGCACTGGCGAACTGGGGCCCATTGTCTGTGACGATGGCCTGGGGCAGCCCATGGCGACAGATGATCTCCCCCCACACAAGTTCCTGATCACCTGGGAGGTCACCTTAGCCAACGCTTTCACCTCCATCCACTTTGAGAAGTAGTCAATCATCACTAGGAGGAACCTTCCTCTGGCCGCTGGCTTGGGAAACGACCCAACCAGATCCATTCCCCAGATTGCGAAGGGCCATGGGGCCGTGATACTACGGAGCCGTTGGGCCGGCTGTGCAGCTGGAGAGGGGCAAACAGTTGGCACTTGTGACATCTCCTTGCGAATTCTGCAGCGTCCCGGCCCAGGGTGGGCCAGAAATAACCTTGCCTGACTATCCTTCCTTCCAGGGTCCGACTCCCGGAGTGACTCCCACATTCCCCGGAGTGGACCTCCTCCAAGATCCTTCGCGCTTCACCCTCGGTTACGCAGCGGGCCAGCATCCCTGAGAGGGTCTTTCTGTACAGCTGCCCGTCCTGGAGGAGGTAGTATGCTGACTTGTGCCTCAGCTTCTTCTTGTCTACCCCCTCCGGATACTCCCCCTGTGGAGAGAAAAACCACCACTGGATCCATCCATGAAGCTTGCTGATCGATCTCCATGAGCTCTCCTTCTTCGATGGAGGGGCGAAACAGGTCGGTGATGGTGCCTCCCACCTGGGGACCATGCTTAGCCAACTGATCAGCCTGTTCATTCTCTTCCCTGGACACATGTCGGATGGCGAAAGTTTGGAAAGTTCCAATGATCCCCTTTACTTTGGCCAAGTACGATCGCAGGTGGCTCCCTTGCCTCGAACCTCCCCGTTGATTTGGGAGGCTACTACCATGAATCTGTGAGGACCTCCACATCTGACACTCCAAGCTCCCTAGCCAGGCGAAGCCCTGCTATCACGGCCTCGTACTCGGCCTGGTTGTTGGTAATGGGAAAGTGCACCACCACCGTCTGCTCAATCCGGGTCCCTTGAGGGCTTTCTAGGATCACTCCTACTCCTAAGGAATGCCTTCCCGATGCTCCATCCCTCTCACCTTCCAAGGAGCCGGGCGAGTGAGTTCTTCTTCCGCCACTTCGACCACATAGTCAGCAAGAAAGTCGGCCATCGCCTGGGCTTTGATCGAGAGCCGCGGAACAAAGGAGACGTCGAACTCGCTCATCTCCACCGACCACTTAGCCAATCTACCTGAATGCTCCACCCCCTCAAAGATGTTGCGAAGGGGATGGTCGGTCACCACTCGGATTGAGTGTGCCTGGAAGTAGGGTCGTAGCCTCCGAGCCGAGATGATTAGGGCGAACGCAAGCTTCTCCAAGATCGGATACCGGAGCTCGCCTTCCTCAAGACCCGGCTCACATAATAGACTGGGAGCTGTCTCTTCCCCTCTTCTCGAACCAGGACCGAGCTCAAGGCCTCCGCCCCGACCCCCAGATACAAGAACAGGTCCTCCCCCTCCTTCGGTCCTTGGAGCAGTGGAGCCTGTGTTGTAACACCCCCTATCCGTCGCATAGCATATAGCAGTAGGTCCGGCCGGGGCCCGACGCCATATACCACAGACAGACCGGGTGGTTACTTATGGAAACCATCCAACCAATCTCAACGTCCTACACAGAGCATTCTAGCGGAAGCAGTTTAAGAGTTGTAAAACAAGAACCCAGCAACAAGCATGAATGTCCACTAATACGAAAATAGGAATGTTATTACAAAAATACTCAAAACAAGCCTTAAGGCCTTACAAAATGTTTCACTTGTCTGTTACATGATTTATAAACCTCGGCACGCAGGCCGGTCATACATGAATAAAGCAATAAACATTTCCATTCGGGCCTTCGAGGGCCAGCTTCGCAAAAAGGGCTTTAGCCCGCTATTGACCGCTTGGTCCAGCTGCACCTGCAAGCAACAAACCACCGCACGGTGGCAAAACAAGGCAACGGTCAGCAATGCTGACCAAATTATAACGATCCTGCCCCCAACTCGGGGCGGCGATGCTCCTTCCCTGCATTTCATTAGCATAAGCGAGCAATATAAAACCATAGCCATTTCATCACAGACGTTGGCTCGTACGGCCACACGTCCCGTGCACTCAGGGCACATTCTCGGTGAACCGGTCCATGTCACGTCAACTTAAGCCATCAACCTTCCGGACTCACCACCGCCACTTAGACGGCCATTCCTATGAGCAATTCGTCTTCCTGGCATTGGTCACGTCAATTTAAGCCATAGACCGCCGAAGACTCACATCTATGCCAACGGCGAGTGCCATGTAACTTTAGGTCTCTCTAACCCGAACGACATAGAGCGGGTACGGCTCCATCTAACCCGTGCTCACATCGCAACGACAATTTAAGCCATATGCGCGGGTCAAACTTTCACCGAGTCCCATTCTAACACAAATCACATAACCCCGTTATGTTCCAGTTGGCTCTCAGGCCACCAAGTTGGCAAGACCTCGTGTCCGCCCAGTTTTCCGGGTGCACCTTTGGGTTAGTCCCCAAGGCTCCCTGCTGCAATCTACCGCGTAGAAAACCCGAAAAACACCCAATAGCACGGAGTCTTCTCCGGCCTTATGCAATGCAACATCACCGATCCGGACTAACATGTCCGGGTAGGCTTCACACAAAATGCCTATGTCCGTTCTCGCATACGGACTCTAAACAACGGGGACTTCACATATCTACCCGAAGGAACGCCTCCAACTCTCTACAAACTCATGAGAGCGGGCTTCCTATGCAAAGAAAGAAAGCGAGTCATGCTCAAGTTGAGGATCGTTACCCTTGCGTTCCTCTTTGGTGCCATTGAAAAGTAATCGGATGGAAATCACCGCACTTGCGTTGCCTCCGTGGATCCGGAGTCGGCTTGCGATTCGGAGCTCCGAAGCTCCTCCAATGGCGGATCTAGCTCCTCTTCTTCTTGCCTTAGCTCTCCTTTCTCCAAGGATTTAGAAAGAGGATAAGTGGAAATGAGGGTTTTCTAAGTCAAAACCCGGGTATATCCCTTCAGGAACAACCCCCAGCCATTGGATCTTCAGTCAAAGAAATGAACGGCTTTGATTCGGGGCTGAAATGCCCAATCTGGACCGAACACGGCCTGGCACACGCCCGTGTCCAGGGCCGTGTGCCTCATTCGCCGTCAAAATCGAATCACCTGGAACCTCACACGGGTATCGAACACGCCCGTGTTCGAGCTGACACGCCCGTGTTCCACCTGACACGGCCGTGTAGCCGGCCGTGTACCCCATGATTTTCTCCCATTTTCAACCCGAGCACTGCACGGGTTCTAGGACACGCCCGTGTCCTTGCCCGTGTCACCTTGACACGCCTGGGCTCCAGGCCGTGTACATGGTCTCGACACTTCGCGGCTAAGTGTCGACACGGGTCGACACGCCCTGCGACACGCCCGTGTCGCAGGCCGTGTGCCATGTCTCGACACATTGTCGACACCAAAGTGTCGACTTCGCGGGACGAGTGTCGACACGGGTTGACACGCCCTGCGACACGCCCGTGTCGCAGGCCGTGTGCCATGTCTCGACACAACGTCGAAGCACTGTGTCGACTTCACGGCTAAGTGTCGACACGGGTCGACACGCCCTGCGACACGCCCGTGTCGCAGGCCGTGTGCCCAGTCTCGACACAATGTCGAGACCAAAGTGTCGACTTCGCGCCTTAGTGTCGACACAGGCTTGACACGCCCTGGGACACGCCCGTGTCCCAGGCCGTGTGCCTGCAGCCAGAACTCATATTGGCCCAAAACATCCCCCTTTGCTCCTTTGAGTTTCGGGGCGTTACAACTCTACCCCTCTTAAAAGAATTTCGTCCACGAAATTACATAAAGGGAAAAACATGTACAAAACAAAATTTGTACCTGAGCGGAACAACTCCGGATATTCGTCAAGCATCGTCTGCTCTCGCTCCCAAGAGAGCTCCTCACGACCGCAATTGTCCCACCGGACTTTGACCATCCTGATCTCTTTATTGCGTAGCCGCTTGACCTCCGAGTCCTCAATCCGCACGGGCTTGACTTTTGTCGTTAGCCCACTATCCACCGGCACTTGATCGACCGCGATCACTTGCGTAGGCTCTTGCACCGCCTTCCGAAGCACCGAAATATGGAATACATCATGTAAACCACTTAGCTCCACTGAAAGCTTCAACCTATAGGCCGCTTCTCCAACTCGCTCCAGAACCTCAAACGGTCCAAGGTACCTCGGGCTTAGCTTTTTCAATCGCCGCACCCGCGAGACACCCTTGAACGGCTTGATCTTTAGGTACACATAATCACCCACAGCGAACTCCACGTTCCTGTGCTTGGCATTATAGTATTTTGCTTGCCGGTCCTGAGCGATAAGCAACCTCTCCCGAATTGTTCTCACCAAAGAAGTAGCATCATCCACTTCCGATCGCTTATACAACTTTGACTCACCCGTTTCTAACCAAGACAACGGCGTGCGACATCTTCTACCATATAGGGCCTCGAAAGGCGCCATCTGAATACTTGCTTGGTAGCTGTTGTTGTATGCGAACTCCACCAAATAAAGGTGGTCCTCCCATTGCTTTCCAAAGTCCAAGACACACATGCGAAGCATGTCTTCCATGGTTCTATTGACCCTCTCGGTCTGCCCATCCGTTTGCGGATGGAAGGCTGTGCTAAACTTCAGCTTTGTTCCCAACATTTGCTGCACCAGCCTCCAATCATTGGACGTGAACCGCCCATCTCGGTCACTCACGATGCTGCGGGGCACACCATGAAGCCGTACTATGTTATCCACATATAGCTTTGCCAGCTTCTCCACCAGATCATCCTTCCTATGCGGAATAAAATGCGACACCTTCGTTAATCGACCAACAACCACCCAAATGGCGTCGTTCCCCTTTTGCGACCTTGGCAAACCGTGCACAAAGTCTATAGAGATGTCGTCAAATTTCCACTCCGGAATAGGCAAGGACTTAAGAAATCCTCCCGGCTTTTGGCACTCCGCCTTTACCAAGGCGCAGGTTTGGCACTTTGCTACGTATAGCACCACATCCTTCTTTAAGCCCGGCCACCAAAATAGTTTTTTTACATCACGGTACATCTTCGTGCTCCCCGGGTGAATCGAGTACTTGGTATGGTGCGCCTTGTACAACAACTCCACCCGTAAATTGCCCACACTTGGGACGCACAAACGACCGTCTTTCCACAGCAATCCGTCCTCCACAACGAATTGGGAATTTGACCCATCCAGAGCCTCTATCTTGAACTGCTTCATATGAGCATCCATATCCAAAGCCTACCAAATCCGATCAGCCAGGTCATATTGGACTTCAGTCCAATTCAGCACTGCTTCAGCACTTGCTTGCTTATCCACACAAACAATCTCCAACGCCTCCAACTCCCGCACCAACCGCTCATCATGCACCGATAGCCAATTGGCTTGAGCTGGGGCTCGGCGACTCAACGCGTCCGCAACCGCATTCCCTTTGCCAGGCACGTAGTGGATCTTGAAAGTATAGTCCCCCAGGAACTCCATCCACCTACGCTGCCGCATATTCAGATCCTTCTGATCTATTAGATACTTTAGGCTCTTGTGATCGGTGTAGATATCAATCTTCACACCGTACAAATAGTGTCTCCACAGCTTCAAGGCAAAAATCACGGCCGCTAACTCCAAGTCATGGACCGGATAATTCCTCTCGTGCACTTTTAGCTGTCTCGAGCCATAAGCTATCACGCTGCCGTGCTGCAATAGCACGCAACCCAAACCGCTGCCCGAAGCATCGCTATATATCTCGTAGCCTTCGGTTCCAACGGCGAACTCAGCACAGGCGCCGTGGTCAACCGACACTTCAACTCCTCAAAAGCTCGCGCGCACTCCGGCGTCCAAACGAACTTATGCTCATTCCTCGTCAAAGTAGTGAGAGGTAACGCTATCCGCGAGAAGTTCTCTACGAAGCGCCTATAATAGCCGGCAAGCCCCAAAAAGCTCCGGACTTCTGCTACCGTAGCAAGCTCAGGCCACTCCCGTATCGCAACAATCTTCGCCGGATCCACAGCAATACCCTCTCCACTCACTATATGCCCGAGGAACGCCACTGAGGATAGCCAAAACTCGCACTTCGAGAACTTGGCATACAACTGATTTCTCCTGAGTGTCTCCAACACCAAATGGAGATGCTTGAAGTGATCCTCCTCACTTTGCGAGTACACCAAAATATCGTCGATGAAGACGATCACGAAATGGTCTAAGTACTCCCTGAACGTCCTGTTCATCAAATCCATGAACACTGACGGCGCATTAGTCAGCCCAAACGCATGACCGTAAACTCATAATGCCCGTATCTCGTACTAAACGCTGTCTTCGGGATATCACTCTCCCTTATCCGCAGCTGATATACCCAGACTTGAGATCTAACTTCGAGTACACCGTCGACCCGACTAACTGATCAAAGAGATCATCAATCCGGGGGATCGGGTACTTGTTCTTCTCAGTCAGCTTGTTTAGCTCCCGATAATCAATACACAACCTCAAGCTTCCGTCCTTCTTCTTAACAAAGAGGACCGGTGCGCTCCAAGGCGAAGAACTCGGGCGCACATACCCTTGCTCCAACAACTCTTGTAGTTGAACTTTCAGCTCCGCCATTTCCTTAGGCGCCAGCCGATACGGAGATCGTGACACAGGCTTTGCACCTGGCACTAGCTCGATCGTAAAATCTATCTCCCGTTGAGGCGGGGCTCCAGGAAGATCTGCGGGGAACACATCAGGGTATTCCGATACCACTGAAATACAATCCAAAGCGGGCTTCGGCTTTGCAACCTCCACTAGTGTAAAGAACAGTTCTGCTCCGGCACGAACCGCCTTCACCACCTGAAGAGCAGACATCAACGTCTTGCTCGACCCCTTTAAGCCCGTAAAAGTCATCTCACGACTCGCTCCCAGCTTTACTTCCTTGCTACCGCAATCTATATGGGCCTGCTGCTCCGAGAGCCAGTCCATGCCAAATATGACGTCAAACTCCACCAACGGAAGTAAAGACTCCCGCAGGTCAAACTCCTGCTCTCCAATACGAATCTTAACATCGCAGATCCTATCCGCTCGCATCGAACACCCATTTGGCAACAACACATCCAACTTATCCCTCGCCATCGAAGAAGGGACTCCGATGCGTAATACAAATCCTTCGGACAAGAAGGAGTGTGAAGCTCCCGTATCAAAGAGTGCTCGTGCCGGATTTTCACAAATCAACACAAATCCTAAACAAGTAGTGGTAAGGTAACATGTGCATAACAAGCATATAAATTGACTTGCTATAAATTAAAACATACCTGTCACCACGTCAGCTTGTTTAATGGCCTCCTGTTGGCCAAGATTGTAGACCCTTGGTTGGGCCGGAGCATAATGGGATGCGGTCGACTCCACCGCCTTGCCCTTCTCTTCATAAGTAGCTCCCGGCTTCCTCTCGGACTTAGGACGTCCGCTCCAACAATCACGGGCGAAATGCCCCGTCTTTCCACATGTAAAGCACGCACCCGGGGTCCGACCCGTAGTCGCCCCAGAAGCGCCAGAAGGAGCTGGACCCGAAGTCCTATGCTTCTTGAAAGACTTCCGATAGCCGGACTTTGAAGCAGTCGGCACTCTGAACTCAGATTTCTTTTCACTCAAGCTTTTCTTCGCTTGCACGCTCTTCATGTCCTTCTCCAAGGACCGGGCAGTATTGACCAAGGTTAAGAAACCCTGCGTCATTGGCCCCGACAGTAACAATCTCAGCTCATCCCTCAAGCCTTCATAGAAACGATTAGTCTTGCGCTCCTCATCCATGATGATGGAGCTAGCATAACGACTCAACCGCGTAAACTCGTGGAGATATTCATCCACGCTCCTCTCACCCTGCACCAACTTCAGGAACTCATTCTCCATTGAAATCCTCTGAGTAGAAGGGAGGTATCTAGCCAAGAACAATCTCGAGAACTCCTCTATCGAGACATCACCAAGTTGCCTACCTCTCAAATGATGCAGCTCCAAACCTTCCCACCACATCCTCGCTTCACCGTCCAGCAGGAACGTAGCGATGGTGGTCATCTGCCACTCCTCCGTCTCCGTCGCTGTCATGACTCTCTTCACCCTAGAGAGCCAGTCTTCAGCCTGAGATGGGGTTCCCAACCCCGAGAATAACGGAGGGTTAAAGCTCATTACATGCTTCAACTGTCTCTCAGTTGCCCTCCTTGGCACTATTGGTTCCGCAACCACTTGCTCCACCCTCCTCGGCTCAGCCTCTTGCAGAGGTACTTGCTCCAACACAGGAGCGGGCTGCTGCGCTTGCCTCCCAGGCTGCGCATTTATCACGGCCAACACCGCTTCAGCCACCAATCGAATATTCTCAGCCGACAGAGGTGTTGCGGGAGCAACATCCGGTGCACTGCTAGCCTCAGAAACTCGGCGTTCTGACGGCCCAACACCACTTCGGGTCACCTATAGTGGTACAAAACACCGTTAAGCGACCAAATAAATTGCAAACAGCAATTATAGGAACACGCAGGTTCCTCAAACACGAGTATTTTCATTCCTAAGTGGACATTCATGGGTTCTTTTTACTGTTATAACGATGACGCACACAATGTGCTCACCACCCCTTAAAAGAATTCGCCCACGAATTCACTTTAAGCCCGACCAAAACCAGTAGTCTGATACCAAATTGTAACACCCCCTATCCGTCGCATAGCATATAGCAGTAGGTCCGGCCGGGGCCCGACGCCATATACCACAGACAGACCGGGTGGTTACTTATGGAAACCATCCAACCAATCTCAACGTCCTACACAGAGCATTCTAGCGGAAGCAGTTTAAGAGTTGTAAAACAAGAACCCAGCAACAAGCATGAATGTCCACTAATACGAAAATAGGAATGTTATTACAAAAATACTCAAAACAAGCCTTAAGGCCTTACAAAATGTTTCACTTGTCTGTTACATGATTTACAAACCTCGGCACGCAGGCCGGTCATACATGAATAAAGCAATAAACATTTCCATTCGGGCCTTCGAGGGCCAGCTTCGCAAAAAGGGCTTTAGCCCGCTATTGACCGCTTGGTCCAGCTGCACCTGCAAGCAACAAACCACCGCACGGTGGCAAAACAAGGCAACGGTCAGCAATGCTGACCAAATTATAACGATCCCGCCCCCAACTCGGGGCGGCGATGCTCCTTCCCTGCATTTCATTAGCATAAGCGAGCAATATAAAAACCATAGCCATTTCATCACAGACGTTGGCTCGTACGGCCACACGTCCCGTGCACTCAGGGCACATTCTCGGTGAACCGGTCCATGTCGCGTCAACTTAAGCCACCAACCTTCCGGACTCACCACCGCCACTTAGACGGCCATTCCTATGAGCAATTCGTCTTCCTGGCATTGGTCACGTCAATTTAAGCCATAGACCGCCGAAGACTCACATCTATGCCAACGACGAGTGCCATGTAACTTTAGGTCTCTCTAACCCGAACGACATAGAGCGGGTACGGCTCCATCTAACCCGTGCTCATATCGCAACGACAATTTAAGCCATATGCGCGGGTCAAACTTTCACCGAGTCCCATTCTAACACAAATCACATAACCCCGTTATGTTCCAGTTGGCTCTCAGGCCACCAAGTTGACAAGACCTCGTGTCCGCCCAGTTTTCCGGGTGCACCTTTGGGTTAGTCCACAAGGCTCCCTGCTGCAATCTACCGCGTAGAAAACCCGAAAAACACCCAATAGCACGGAGTCTTCTCCGGCCTTATGCAATGCAACATCACCGATCCGGACTAACATGTCCGGGTAGGCTTCACATAAAATGCCTATGTCCGTTCTCGCATACGGACTCTAAACAACGGGGACTTCACATATCTACCCGAAGGAACGCCTCCAACTCTCCGCAAACTCGCGAGAGCGGGCTTCCTATGCAAAGAAAGAGAGCGACTCATGCTCAAGTTGAGGATCGTTACCCTTGCGTTCCTCTTTGGCGCCATTGAAAAGTAATCGGATGGAAATCACCGCACTTGCGTTGCCTCCGTGGATCCGGAGTCGGCTTGCGATTCGGAGCTCCGAAGCTCCTCCAATGGCGGATCTAGCTCCTCTTCTTCTTGCCTTAGCTCTCCTTTCTCCAAGGATTTAGAAAGAGGATAAGTGGAAAAAGTGAGGGTTTTCTAAGTCAAAACCCGGGTATATCCCTTCAGGAACAACCCCCAGCCGTTGGATCTTCAGTCAAAGAAATGAACGGCTTCGATTCGGGGCTGAAATGCCCAATCTGGACCGAACACGGCCTGGCACACGCCCGTGTCCAGGGCCGTGTGCCTCATTCGCCGTCAAAATCGAATCACCTGGAACCTCACACGGGTATCGAACACGCCCGTGTTCGAGCTGACACGCCCGTGTTCCACCTGACACGGCCGTGTAGCCGGCCGTGTACCCCATGATTTTCTCCCATTTTCAACCCGAGCACTGCACGGGTTCTAGGACACGCCCGTGTCCTTGCCCGTGTCACCTTGACACGCCTGGGCTCCAGGCCGTGTACATGGTCTCGACACTTCGCGGCTAAGTGTCGACACGGGTCGACACGCCCTGCGACACGCCCGTGTCGCAGGCCGTGTGCCATGTCTTGACACATTGTCGACACCAAAGTGTCGACTTCGCGGGACGAGTGTCGACACGGGTTGACACGCCCTGCGACACGCCCGTGTCGCAGGCCGTGTGCCATGTCTCGACACAACGTCGAAGCACTGTGTCGACTTCACGGCTAAGTGTCGACACGGGTCGACACGCCCTGCGACACGCCCGTGTCGCAGGCCGTGTGCCCAGTCTCGACACAATGTCGAGACCAAAGTGTCGACTTCGCGCCTTAGTGTCGACACAGGCTTGACACGCCCTGGGACACGCCCGTGTCCCAGGCCGTGTGCCTGCAGCCAGAACTCATATTGGCCCAAAACATCCCCCTTTGCTCCTTTGAGTTTCGGGGCGTTACATGTGTTAACTGCACCTTGAGGGCCCGGAAGTCCTCTTCACATTCCCTGCTCCATTCAAACCTCTGACCCCCCCTTAGCGTCTTGAAGAAGGGGGAGCACTTCTCCCCTGCCCGAGAGAGGAAGCGACTCAGCCCTGCTAGCTTCCCTGTCAACCGTTGGACCTCCTTTGCATTCCGCGGGGATCCCAGCTCCAAGATGGCCTTGACCTTGTCTGGGTTCGGCTCGACCCCCTCGGGGGTGAGGAGATGCCCCAAGAACTTTCCCCTGCTGGCCCCAAAGACACATTTTAGTGGATTTAATCGCATCTTGTACTTGCGCAGGGTGGCGAAGGTCTCCTCCAGGTCCCGGAGGTGGGAGTCCACATCCCGGCTCTTGATCATGAAGTCATCTACATATACCTCCAAATTCCTCCCCCTCTATTCCCTGAAGACCCTATCCATCATTTTTTGGTAGGTGGCCCCAGCGTTCTTCAGCCCGAACGACATCATCTTATAGCAGTAGCAGCCGTCCCCTGTGATGAATGAGACATCCTTGATGTCCGGGGGGTGCATCCTGATCTGATGGTAACCTGAAAATGCATCTAAAAAACTCATTACAGAAAAACCGACGGCTGAGTCAACCAGCGCGTCGATCCGAGGCAAGGGGTAACAATCCTTAGGACAAGCTTTATTAAGAAGGGAAAAATCGATACACAACCGCCAGCGGCCGTCTCCTTTTTTGACCATCACAACGTTTGAGACCCAGCCGGGGTACTGAATTTCGGACACGAAGCCAGCTTTGAGAAGCTTCGCCACCTCCTCCCTGATGGGTTCCGCCAGCTTGTCCGCCGTGGATCTTTTCTTCTGCTGAACGGGGCGTGTTCCCGGGTCCAAGTTGAGGCGGTGGCAGGCCACATCCGCGTCAACCCCCGGCATCTCCGCGGCATTCCAGGCGAAGATGTCCACGTTCTTCTGGATGCACTCCAGCATCCTGCCCTGGTCTTCCGGGGTCAGCCCCACGCTGACGCGGATCTTTTCCACCCTTCCTCCTCGAGTGAGCACCTCCAGCTCCACCACCTCCTCAGCTGCCTCCAACCTGGATTGCTCCGCCCATCCTTCGGCATCCCTTTCCTCCGGAGCGGGGACCTCTACCTCAATCGCCTCCTCCTCGACCCTCACCTCGGTCACCTCCTCCAAACTTCCTCCGTCCGCTTCCTCTGCGTAGCCCTTCTCTCCCAGCTCTTCCCCCTCTGCTTCCTCTTCGACCTCCTCCATCCTTCGCCCCATCTCCTCGGCTCCCTCATGCCAAGAGATGGTGTTCACCGCAGTGACATAACACTCCCGCGCCACCTTTGGGTATCCCCTAACCCTGACTTGGACCCCCTCGGTGTTGAACTTCAAGCATTGATGAAAAGATGAGGGGACGCAGCGGAAGGCGCTGATCAGGGGCCTTCCAAAGATGGCGCTGTAGCTGCTGGGGGCGTCCACAATGACGAACTTGCAGTTTCGGGACTGCCCCCCCAAGGTGACATGGAGTCTGACTCCTCCTTCTACCTCCTTCCTCTCTCCTGAAAATCCGAACAGGGGCCATCCGAGGCCAGCACCCTTCTCGCCTCCACCTTCATTGCGTCAAACGCCTTTTTGAAGACGACGTTGACGGAACTCCCGTTGTCCACGAGGATCCGAGAGACGGTGAAGTTCTCGATGGCCGTCTTGATGACCAGCGCATCACAGAACGGATCCTCGTGGTCTGGAAGATCACTCCTGGAGAAGGTGATCCTCTCCTTCGGTGGCGGGGTTTGGGATGTAGAGGCGACGCTTCGCCGGTACATGGTGTGGAGACTAGCCTTGCGGGAGGCCTCGATCCCTGCTCCCCCATGGATCATCCCGATCCCTCCTCGGGTCCCCACATCCACCCGGTCTTCACACCGATCCTCCTCTGCTCGAGGCAGGACCACCTCGATCCTCACTTCCTGTCGCGCCCCCTGTTGCTGCTGCTGCTGCTCCCTGTTCCCCCTCATCTCCAAGAATTCCGGGCACGTGGCTGTTGCGTGCCCTTCTTCCTGATGGAAGTCGCAGTAGGGCAGCTCCACCCTAACCTCCCTCCTTCTTCTCCTCCACGCTCCTCTCCTGGCCCCCAAGGCTATGGCCATGGCCTCCTCTTGATCGGGGAGCCAGGGCCTCTGGCCCTGCCTCCAACCTGGGGGGTGGAATTGGTCTTGCCTCCCCTGAAAGTGACCTCTTCCGAAGTTTCCCCTCTGTGGCCCCTGCCCCTGCCACTCTGGCCTCCAGCCTAGCCGACGGTCGGGCTCCTGACGCCCCCACCCCGGCTGCTGCTGCCCTTGGAGCTGCCTCTGCTCCCTCTGCCTGGGCTCCCCTCTTCTCTCCTCCTGACCTCTTCCTCCCTTCGACTCCCTCTCCTCCTCTGTGGCCCACCTGACCAACTTCCTTGCAAACTCCGGGTTTGACGCCTCCCCGTCAACCTCTCTCGCCTCCCTTTCCATCAACTCCTCATAGGAGAAGGGGGGAACTCTCTTCAGCTCCATCCGGAAGAAGCCCTGCTGCAGGCCTAGGGTGAAGGCCATCATCAGACTATGGCCTGGCATCTCCTGAACCTGAGTAACTTCCTCCTGGAAACGGTCCACATAGCTTCCCAACGTCTCGTTTACCCCCTGCTTGATGTGAAACAGGGACTCAGACTCCTTCTTCCTCTTCTTCGAAGTGGTGAATCTCAGCATGAATCCTCGGCGCAAATCCTCGAAGCAATAGATGGAGCTGGCCGGTAGCTGGTGGAACCATTCTCTCGCTTTCTCCCGGAGGGTGATGGCGAAGAGCCGGCACTTGAATCCGTCCGACATCTGACGGATGGAGACCACGTCCTCGAACCATTGGACGTGCTGTACCAGGTCTCCCTTCCCAGTATAATAGGACATCTCGGGCTCCCTGAACCCATCTGGAACTGGAGATGAAGAGACCAGCTCGCTGAAAGGACTCCCTCCTCCCACTGGGCGAGCTGGCGAGTCTCGCGAGCCCAGCTCGCCGAAGCGACCTCGGCCTGCCGAGCCGGGGAAGAGCTCGTGCCCGGGGAGCTCGCACCCTCGGCCTTCCTCGACCACTTCCTTCCCAGCTCGCCTGCCGGGAGCGTCCTCGCCCAATGAGGGGGCGGCCGCAATCTGGTTTGCCGGAGTCGAGCACTCGGCCCGCGTGCCGAGTGCGAACTTGACCAGATTCAGCACCTCGCTTCTGAAGTCTTCGAACATTCCCACCGTTGCGAGAGGCGGGGGGGGGGGGGGGGGGGGCGGCGAGCTCGGCCTGTCGGATCCTTGTCCCGTCATCGAGCTTCGCGGAAAATTTTCTGCGCTGACCACGTTCCACGCTCACCGCACCAAAATGTTGAAACCGGAACCCGGCTTCCTGTGGAGCTCGCCCTTGGGGAAAGGGGTGGTCTCGCGCCTACTTCGCTCCTGCAAGAAAAACAACAAGACAAGGAGGAACAGACCACGGGGCTCGGCGGGGAGGTCCCACCACAAACCCGGAAGATCTCAGAGCGCTTCCCCTCCTTAGCCTGAAGCCGAGCTAAGGTACCCACAGAAAGCACTTAGAGAATTTGGGGAGAGGAGCTCAGGGAAAAAACTTGCCTTATGGGGTACCCCTTGGGTCCTATTTATAGTTTTTGAAACCCGGACTGCCAATAACCAAAATAGCTGACCTGAAATTACCAGGAAACCCTTGGATGGGCCTGCCAACAGCCAAACTCTGCTATTTTGAAGGGCTATGGGCAGGCCAGCAGGGGTAAAACAGTAAAAAGTACCTCTGATACCCAGGCGAGCTGGGACCCCTGGCCACCTCGGCGTGCTTTGCTCGCCAGCTGCTGCCGAGCTCCACTGTGGGGTCGCGAGCCTCAGCCCGCTCGGCGAATGCCGGGCTCGGGGTCGCCGATCGACGAACTCTGGTCGACGGATGCCGAGCTCAGCCTCGCCCCTGCCGCTGCCGAGCTCGCCTGCTGCTCCCAGTCTGTCCTACTCGCCCCTTGATGACCTTGCTCGCCGAACATGGGGTTGTACAGTAATGGTCATTGTCAATCACATTTACGGCGTCGACTATATAATTAGATATATACGACGGCATTTCCTTTCGAATGCATTCAACGAATGTTTTGATCCCGGTCTTTCTTCTTGGAATGAATTTCTTGGCTTTATGTTGGGGACGTTGTTCCGCTAACAAAACATGCTCAAATAAAGATAGTTCTCTTTTTGTACACTTGTAATCATCTTTGAATTTTTTTTAACTTCCACGCGGTCTTCCTTTCAATTTTAGAGGCATTATTGGTTCTTTGGTTTGAGTGGTCGTTGGGTCCATTACTTCCCGCAACTTTCGTTTCATTTTTTGCCTTTGAGAATCAGAAATAATATTGTACTTTTGTAGTAGACCATCTAATTCCATTTGTATGATGTTAACGGGTTCATCCTCCTCCTTTATTTTTGTAGACTCATATGTTTTTAAAGTAAGCTGACGCCAATGTTTATGAACCATCCACATAGGATATGTTAACGACTGTTTCATGTAAGTTACTAATTCGTGGGCACATGGCAATCTCATTGTGTTCCGCATTTTATGCAAACATTTAGTGGCTTCTACACAACCACGTTTAGTCATTTCTTCTTTTTTTTGATTGAAACATGACCAAGCAACTCTGTATATAGTGATCCTCTATAACCGGTATTGACTTGTTGTGAACTTTGCCCAAAAGAATGCTTAATCTCGGTGTGTTGTAAATTAAGCATTTGATCAAAAGTTTTCCATATTGACGTCAAGTTACACACGGATACCTTTAAAAAAAATTTTAGATGACTATGACCGCTCTCCACTCGATTAGTGCTAGTATTCCCAAAATGCAATAACAATAACAGCAGCAGGAAAATCAGCCTTTATGTGTCCCGATTGGCTCTCCAGCACCTGTACAGGAATAATCCACCCATGGTGGTAAATAAAAGCAACGGTCAGCGTTCAGCTGACCAAATTATAACGACCCTACCCCTTTTCTCGGGGCAGCGATAATCTTCCTTGCAAGCATAGCATATTATACATATGACAATATATAACATCTAATGTGCTATTACACACACATGCCATCACAACCGTTCGCCACCCAGCCCAACGGTCCGTGCACTCAGGGCACATTCTTGGTGTTCTGGCAAAGCTCCTGCCCACCACCGTATCAGGGTCATCACCCAACGGTAAATCTCTTGAGCATTTACTCCATGGCGTGCAGCCGGAGTTAGTCTTCCTACACCGGGATGGCCCGTAGCCCCCCATTGTGTCATGGCGCGCAGGCCGAAGACTCTTGCTATGCGCTCCAACAGACCGCACTTTTTGGTCTCATGTCGTACGGACATAGCGCAGGTCGAATCCTCCACCCCCCGTTGCTCAAATCGTCTTGCCTTCTCCGAGTACAGCGTACTCACGGCTATATCAAAGCCGCGGGTCGGTCTCACCAATCCTGTTCTTGGCATTCAAGCCTGGGCATGTCTCGATACCCATTCCTTATCACAACAGCGGGTCTTTCCTAGGCCTCCCAGTACTTCCTGTGACTCTCTTCACAGGTGGACACCGCACAATCACAAATATCAGGGGTCTTTCCTGGCTACCATGCCAGTACTTCATGTTACTCGCTTCACAGGTGGACACCCTATGACATCAAACATCACAAAGGGTCTTTCCTGGTCACACCAGTACTTCCTATGCCGCATTCACAGGTTGAACCCAAAACATAACATGGCTATTTTTCCTGGGCTACCACTCCAGTACTTCCTGCTACTCCTTTTCGCAGGCATAACCCTTTGACTCCTTAAACTACACGTTTATCACGGAGTCTTCTCCGATTCGTATGCAACATCACCAATCCAGACCAACCTGTTCAGATGGGCTTCACACAACATGTCTATTCTGTACTCCATTTTCGGATCTATATGCCAACAAAGGGGATTTCAAGCATCCACCCAAAGACTCCCAAAATCAGCCACCTCTTGGTGGGGGAATCACAAAGCTATGCCAAAAAGAAGCCTTCACATGGCTAGGAAGAAAAGTCGTTACCCTTGACGACCGCTTCGGTGCCATGAACTCAAAGCTAGCTTGCAAGACTCGCAAGAGCGTTTCCTCCGCAATGCCGGCTTCAGATTTCTTGTCGATAACCTACAGCACCACCACCAGCAGCCCTTCCCCTTCTTCCTCCTTCTTCCTCTCTCTTTCTCTCTCTTAACTTGAAGAAAGATCAAGGCCAAGGAAAAATGAGAATAACTTCTCAGTTTCGGCCTTTAGGAACAGAGGAAAGAAGTTTCAGCCCTGGGATCCCAGCTGAAGAAATGGACGACCACAAAACTGCCAGAAAAGCTGAATTTGACCTGACACGGCTTGTGACACGCCCGTGTCCCAGGCCGTGTGCCGCAAGCGGTGGTCAACCGACCTATCCAGACCAGTGACACGCCCATGGAACACGCCCGTGTCATAGGCCGTGTCACCCAACACGCCTTCGGACACGCCCGTGTCTGTGGCCGTGTGCCTGGGCGAAAAAAATCCCAAAACATCCAGCGACTTCACACGGCCTGTGACACGCCCGTGTCCCAGGCCGTGTGCCCAGACACGGCATAAAGACACGCCCTGTCGAAATCCTTCGGCGGGCTGAGTTCGTCGACCTGATTTGACACGCCCTGTGACACGCCCGTGTCACAGGCCGTGTTCAACACTCGACACTCGACGATCGTCGAGCAAAAGTTGTCGAGCACATGACACGGCCTTGGACACGCCCGTGTCCTGGGCCGTGTGCCCCCTCTCGACACATCGTCGAGCGAAAAATCGTCGACACCGAAGCCGATAGTCTACACGGCCTCGACACGCCATGCGACACGCCCGTGTCGCAGGCCGTGTCCACTACTCAGCGACCGTCGACTCCAAATTTCGTCGACTACGCGGCCAAATCGTCGACCCCATCTTGACACGCCCGTGTCTCAGGCCGTGTCACCCAAAAAATTTCCTGTTTGAGAAATGTGGGCTGTTACAATCCTCTCCTCCTACAAGAAATTTCGTCCTCGAAATTCAGATACAGGAAGGCAACAGGAATCAGCAAGAAAAATGTGACAACATATAAAATTTTATGTTACAACATTCTCGCTACAGATTACAAAAACAGCTCAGGGAACTCTTCTCGCATGGTTTGCTCTCGCTCCCATGTCAGTTCTTCACGGCCGCAATTGTCCCATCAGACTTTCACCATGTCGACCATCTTGTTCCGCAACTGTTTCTTGGCTCGATCTTCGATCTGAATGGGTCTAACTTTCGTTGTTAGCCCATAATCCACTAGCACACGATTGTCCGCGATTACTTGAGTTGGAGCTTTCACGGCTTTCCGAAGCACCGAGATGTGAAATACATCATGTAATCCACCCAAGTCTGCCGACAACGCTAGCCGATAAGCCGCTTCGCCAACTCGCTCAACCACTTCAAAAGGACCCAAATATCTTGGACTCAACTTTTTCAATCGTTGAATCCTGGAGACACCTTTGAATGGCTTGATTTTCAAGTAGACCCAATCGCCAACCGCAAATTCTACGTTCCGGTGCTTGGCGTTGTAGCACTTCGCTTGTCGATCTTGAGCAATGAGCAATCTCTCTCGAATCGTTCGTATGGTTGAGTATGCTTCATCAACCTCATTTGGTTTAAAAATCCGAGCTTCGTCCGCTTCTACCCAAGCCAAGGGAGTACGCAACTTTCTTCCGTATAACGCTTCATATGGTGCCATCCCAATGCTCGCCTGGTAGCTGTTATTATAGGCAAACTCGACCATGTAGAGATGATCTTTCCATCTCTTTCTGAAATCAAGGGCGCACATTCGGAGCATGTCCTCCATTGTTCTGTTGGTGCGCTCAGTTTGGCCATACGTTTGGGGATGAAAGGCCGTACTGAAAGTCAATTTCGTGCCCAACAGTCGGTGAACTAGCCACCAATCATTTGACGTGAATCGCCCATCTCGATCACTTACGATGCTCCGAGGAACCGTAAAGCCGCACAATCTGGTCAACATATAACTTTGCCAAACTTTCTACTGAATCATCCTGCCTGTTCGGGAGAAAATGTGCCACTTTCGTTAGCCGGTCAACAATTACCCAAATGGAATCATTTCCTCACTGCGATCTCGGCAATCCGTGCACAAAATCCATGAAAATATCATCAAATTTCCACTCTGGGAGCGGCAGTGACTTCAAATAACCGCCCGGCTTTTGGCATTCCGCCTTCACCATCGCACATGTTTGGCATTGAGAGACATAAAGGGCAATATCTTTCTTGAGCCCTGGCCACCAGAAAAGCTTCTTCATATCGTTGAACATCTTCGTGCTCCCGGGGTGAATGGAAATATTTTGTATAATGTGCTTCATACATCAATTCTTCCCTTAATTTCCCCACATTCGGGACGCACAAACGGCCTTCTTTACGCAAAAGACCGTCAGTCCAGGTGAATTTGCTCTCTGGTCCTTCATTCACATAGCGTAAGAGATCTTCATCCAACTCCGTTGCCCGTTGAACTCGGTCTGCAAGGTCACATTGCACCTCAGTCCAGTTCAAACATGCAGTGGCAGTGGAATTCTTGTCAACACAATAAATCTCCAACGCCTCCAGCTCTTGGATAAGACGTTCATAATGCCTTTGTAACCAATTTGCTCAAGCCGGAACCCTCCGACTCAACGCATCCGCGACAACATTCCCCTTTCCGGGCGTATAGTGAATCTCGAACGTGTAGTCCCCAAGGAACTCCAACCACCTTCGTCGTCGTATATTCAAGTCTTTCTGCTCCAATAGGTACTTTAGGCTCTTGTGGTCTGTATATATCTCCACCTTCACTCCATAAAGGTAGTGTCGCCACAACTTAAGTGCAAAAATCACCACAGCTAGCTCCAAATCATGGACGGGATAATTTCGCTCGTGCACCTTCAGCTGGCGTGAGCCATAAGCAATAACCTTTCCATTCTGCAGAAGCACGCAGCCTAAGCCGCTCCCTGAGGCATCACTATAAATCACAAATCCATCGGTTCCACTGGGCGAAGACAATACCGACTCCGTGGTCAACCGAATCTTCAACTCTTCAAAAGCTCGTGCGCACTCTGGTGTCCACACGAACTTCTGATCTTTTCGCGTCAATGTGGTTAGTGGCAATGCGATCCGCGAGAAGTTTTCCACAAATCTTCTATAGTAGCCCACAAGTCCAAGAAAACTCCTGACCTCGGTCACGGAAGACAAGATTGGCCACTCCTGTATGGCCCTTATCTTCGCTGGATCCACTGCAATGCCTGCTCCACTCACCACATGGCCCAAAACTGCCACCGACGATAACCAAAACTCGCACTTCGAGAACTTGACATAGAGCTGATTTTGCCACAACGTGTTCAAGACTAACTGCAAGTGAATCTCATGTTCAGCTTTCGACTTCGAGTACACCAGGATTTCATCAATGAACACAATCACAAACAGATCCAGGTACTCACGAAAAATACGGTGCATCAAATCCATAAACACTGAGGGCGCATTGCACAGTCCAAATGACATGACGGTGAATTCATAATGCCCGTAACGCGTTCCAAATGCGGTTTTGGGAATGTCACCTTCCCAAATTCTCAACTGGTAATAACCCGACTTCAGGTCCAACTTCGAATAGACGGTTGAGCCTACCAGCTGATCGAATAATTCATCAATCCGGGGTATTGGATACTTATTCTTCTCGGTCAGCTTATTCAGTTCACGGTAATCAATACACAACCGCAACCCACCATCTTTCTTCTTTACAAAAAGCACAGGCGCGCTCCAAGGTGACATACTTGGGCGTATATAACCTTGCTCCAACATTTCTTGTAATTGAACCTTCAATTCCGCCATCTCTTTTGGCGCAACGCGATATGGCGAGCGGGCCACAGGTTTTGCACCTGACACCAACTCGATTGTGAAGTCAATCTCCCGCTGGGGTGGTAGCCCAGGGAGATCCGTGGGAAACACATCTGTAAAGTCCGCCACAATCGGAACCTCGCCCACACTGGCCTTAGGCTCAACAGCCTGAATGAGTGCAAAGTAACACTCCGCACCTTTTCGAACAGCCTTGACTACCTGGAGTGCAGACATCAATGCCCCGCCCACTCCGCGCATACCCGCGAACTTTGTCTCCTGTTCGGTATTTTGGCCCAACGTGATTTCTTTGGACTGGCAATCAATCATGGCATGCTGCTCTGCAAGCCAATCCATCCCAAAAATCACATTGAATTCTGATATCGGCAAAACAAATGCAGTTAAACTGAAATCCCGACTTCCCAACCGAACCGCCACATCGCAAGCTTGATCCACAAGCATCCAACAGCCATTCGGCAACACCACTCTGACGCTATCTGTCTTTGCACGACTAGGTATCCCAAGCCGCGTTATAAACTCGCTAGACAGAAAAGAATGCGAGGCACCCGTATCAAACAGTGCTCGTGCCAGCGTGTCCCGAATCATCACAAAGCCTGTGACAAACATGTCACACACAAACTGCAAACATACATGTACTAGGTAAAGCATACAAACAATAACATATGCAAAACTAAACTTATACCTGTGACCACGTCACTCTGCTTGATGGCCTCTTGCAGGCCGAGATTGTAAACCCGGGGTTGCGCCTGTGAGGTAGAGGAATCCACCACCGCCTTTCCTTTTTCCGCATAAGATGCTCCCGCCTTATTTTCACTCTTTGGCGGCATCCGACAATCTCGCGCAATATGCCCCATCCAGCCACAATTAAAGCAGATACGAGTGTCTGGCTTGGAGGTAGCCCCTGACATTGCTCCCGATGCAACTGATGAAGGAGCTTGTCCACTAGGCTTGGACTTCTTGCCCCATCGCTTTTTATAAAATGGTTTTGCCGAGCGGGGCGCCTTCCACTCCGGTTGGGTCACAGCCAAAGCTCTCTTCCCTTGCACCCTCTTCATATCCTTTTCCAATGCGCTCGCAGTATCAACCAATGCTTGGAAACCTTGGTTCACAGAACTTGACACAAGGAACCTCAGCTCGTCCCTCAGTCCTTCATAGAACCGATTGGTCTTTCTCTGTTCATCAGCAAATATAGAACCCGCATACCGCCCCAAGCGAGTAAATTCATGTAGGTATGCGTCAACACTGCCATCACCTTGTGTTAACCTTTGGAATTCATTTTCCATGGCTATCCGCTGCGCCGCAGGAAGGTACTTTGCTAGAAAGAGCCGAGAGAATTCTTCCATGGATACTTGGGTTAATGGACGACCCGCCAAGTGATGTAACTCCATCTCATCCCACCACAAATGAGCTTCTCCTTCAAGCAAAAAGGTAACTAAAGTAACTTTCTGATGCTCCGCCGTGCCAATCGCTGTCATCACTCGCTTGACGCGCGAGAGCCAATCCTCAGCCTGCGTCGGAGTTCCCGCTCCCGAGAACGTAGGCGGATGGAAACTCATAAATCGTGTTAGTTGCTTCTCAGCTGCTCGAGGAGCCACATCCACTACAGGTTCAGGCCTTGCCGCCACCTGTTCTGGCCTCACATCCGCTTGTTCCTGCCTAAGTGGCTGGCCTTGGATCATGGTAAAGAAAGCTTCCGCAACTAAACGCACATGTTCCGCAGACGGTGGAGGTGTAGGCACCGCGGCTGGTGTCGTACTTTCATCAGAATGCTGAGGCTCAGACGGCCCAGCTCCACTTCGTGTCACCTAAAGGTGGACAAGACACACACATTAGCGGTCGTACCCAAGCAAACAACACAAAATAAGAACACACAGGTTCCTCAACCACATCAATTATGCATTCCTATCATGGACATTCAAGAGTTCATTCGTAGACTTTGGTTTGCACAAACACGTGCTCGCCACCCCACAAAAGAAGTCGGCCACGACTTCGAGAGGGAAAGACCAAGACAACGGATACCAAAAATGTAACAACCCCATCCGTTCATATGATATATTCTAGAAGGTCCGGCTGGGGCCCCACATTATATATCACAAAACAGTCGGTGAAGGTACAGGATGATACCAGAGTCGCGCATCGCACCTATCACAAAGCATTCTAGCGGAAGCCTAGACTATAACTTGAACTCCTCATGAATGTCCAAATATAAAACTCCACATTTTATATAATATAGGAATGTCTTACAACAAGTCAAAATAGTTGGCCTTATGGCCTTACAGGGCTATCAAACAGTGGCATAAACAAATTGGCGCGCAGACCGGCCACATGAAAAGAAAGCACACAAAAGCCACACAAATTGCCTTCGAGGGCTAGCAGCAATAGCAACAACAGCAGCAGGAAAATCAGCCTTTACGTGTCCCGCTTGGCTCTCCAGCACCTGTATAGGAACAATCCACCCATGGTGGTAAACAAAAGCAACGGTCAGCATTCAGCTGACCAAATTATAACGACCCTACCCCTTTTCTCGGGGCAGCGATAATCTTCCATGCAAGCATAGAATATTATACATATGACAATATATAACATCTAATGTGCTATTACACACACATGCCATCACAACCGTTCGCCACCCAGCCCAACGGTCCGTGCACTCAGGGCACATTCTTGGTGTTCTGGCAAATCTCTTGCCCACCACCGTATCAGGGTCATCACCCAACGGTAAATCTCTTGAGCATTTACTCCATGGCGTGCAGCCGGAGTTAGTCTTCCTACACCGGGATGGCCTGTAGCCCCCCATTGTGTCATGGCGCGCAGGCCGAAGACTCTTGCTATGCGCTCCAACAGACCGCACTTTTTGGTCTCATGTCGGACGGAGCGCAGGTCGAATCCTCCACCTCCCGTTGCTCAAATCACCTTGCCTTCTCCGAGTACAGTGTACTCACGGCTATATCAAAGGCGCGGGTCGGTCTCACCAATCCTGTTCTTGGCATTCAAGCCTGGGCATGTCTCGATACCCATTCCTTATCACAACAACGGGTCTTTCCTGGGCCTCCCAGTACTTCCTGTGACTCTCTTCACAGGTGGACACCGCACAATCACAAATGTCAAGGGTCTTTCCTGGCTACCATGCCAGTACTTCCTGTTACTCGCTTCACAGGTGGACACCCTACGACATCAAACATCATAAAGGGCCTTTCCTGGTCACACCAGTACTTCCTATGCCGCATTCACAGGTTGGACCCAAAACATAACATGGCTATTTTTCATGGGCTACCACTCCAGTACTTCATGCTACTCCTTTTCGCGGTATAACACTTTGACTCCTTAAACTACACGTTTATCACAGAGTCTTCTCCGATTCGTATGCAACATCACCAATCCAGACCAACCTGTCCAGATGGGCTTCACACAGCATGCCTATTCCGTACTCCATTTCCGGATCTATATGCCAACAAAGGGGATTTCAAGCATCCACCCAAAGACTCCCAAAATCAGCCACCTCTTGGTGGGGGAATCACAAAGCTATGCCAAAAGGAAGCCTTCACATGGCTAGGAAGAAAAGTCGTTACCCTTGACGACCGCTTCGGTGGCATGAACTCAAAGCTAGCTTGAAAGACTCGCAAGAGCGTTTCCTCCGCAACGCCGACTTCAGATTTCTTGTCGATAACCTACAACACCACCACCAGCAGCCCTTCCCCTTCTTCCTCCTTCTTCCTCTCTCTTTCTCTCTCTTAACTTGAAGAAAGATCAAGGCCAAGGAAAAATGAGAATAACTTCTCTGTTTTGGCCTTTAGGAATAGAGGAAAGAAGTTTCATCCCTTGGATCCCAGCTGAAGAAATGGACGGCCACAAAACTGCCAGAAAAGCTGAATTTGACCTGACACGGCCTGTGACACGCCCGTGTCCCAGGCCGTGTGCCGCAAGCGGTGGTCAACCGACCTATCCAGACCAGTGACACGCCCATGGAACACGCCCGTGTCATAGGCCGTGTCACCCAACACGCCTTCGGACACGCCCGTGTCTGTGGCCGTGTGCCTGGGCGAAAAAAATCCAAAAACATCCCGAGACTTCACACGGCCTGTGACACGCCCGTGTGCCCAGACACGGCACAAAGACACGCCCTGTCGAAATCGTCGAGCAAAAGTTGTCGAGCACACGACACAGCCTTGGACACGCCCGTGTCCTGGGCCGTGTGCCCCCTCTCGACACATCGTCGAGCGAAAAATCGTCGACACCGAAGTCGATAGTCGACACGGCCTCGACACGCCCTGCGACACGCCCGTATCGCAGGTCGTGTCCACTACTCAGCGACCGTCGACTCCAAATTTCGTCGACGACGCGGCCAAATCGTCGACCCCATCTTGACACGCCCTGGGACACGCCCGTGTCCCAGGCCGTGTCACCCAAAAAATTTCCTGTTTGAGAAATGTGGGCTGTTACAATCTGTATAGAAATTGAATTGGACGGTTACCGTCCAATTCCTTCTTGTACAATCTAACTTTCTCATTATAAATAGTTCTCAAGATGGAAGTGTTGGAAAGATTCTTTGTTTTCAAAGTAGATAATATTTTCCTCGGCTTTACACCAGATGCGTACATCTCCTCCATGATTTTTAATCTGCATGCATAACTATGTGCCTCAAGATGAACAAAACCGTGGTTATGTATTCCACATTTAACTTCTAATTTCCATTCATCGACAGATGCATCTTTTTGACCGCATAATGTGAATGGACATCCACAACGTTTGGATCTACTTTTTCTTAAATTTTACTTCGGCCTATTTTTGTGGACACGCAGGAAACCCGATTTATCACAGCCAAGAAATATTCCCGGTCTAGCTCTTCCAACAAGTTTATCAGCTCTTAGAACTACAACCACAAAACCCAACCCTTTAGTAATTTTGCGAGCCCAGTCAATCAATTTTGCCTTACTGGAAAAGGTGCTCTCAGTAATAAAATGGAACCCTACATCAACGTTACTATCTATGCTTGAGTCACTCAATACAAACATATATCCCAGATTCATTTTATCCTATACAAAAATCAAACGAAAACAAAATGCATTACAATATAAAACACAAAAGAAAACAAAAAATTGTCATTTTACCATTAATTTTGTCTGAAACTATTGAATATCCGATGAAATTTGATGAATATCGCTTTGTCTAACCTGAAAAAGATAATAATAGGATATTATAAAGCCAAGTTTCTTAGGTGACCCATTATAAAATCAAATTCAAAACTAACAGATATATGAATTATGAATGATATAGTGTTCATTAAAGTGTCACACTTGAAATGTATGCTATTTTTCGACCTAAAAATTCTTCTAAATGTAAGATCAGAATCCTTATTTCACAGCATGACTTTTGTTCATCACTCCAAAGGAAAAAAATATTATCATTTTACCTTTAATTAGATCTGAATTGGCAGAAGTTTGAATCTACTGCCCAAGATCCTGCTATATTTTGGGGGAAATTACAACATTAATGTGGCTGTGAAGTCAAACCTGAACAGTGAGAACACAAATTTATTAAAAATAGGACAAATTAGAGAACTGTGCAAAGAGATGTGCAAATGTGCAAAGAGCAGGTGCAAAGAATATGTCAGGAGGCGGACCTAAGAATTTCTTGCAATTTGCCGGAGGAGCACAACTCAAGAGACCGGCCTAATAGGCTCTAATGCAAAGAGCTCTGCTGCAAAATGGGAACTATTAGGGGAAATCATAGAGAAGCAGGCTTTGGAAGAAGAATGTGATGTTCGGAGGAGGACGGAGACCTGGCCGGAGGAGCAAACAGAGCCTTGTCGGAGGAGGGCACAGAGCATGGGCAAAGTGCTTGGCAGGAGGAGGGCGGAGACCTGGCCGGAGAAGCAAATTTTACAAAGTGCTGGCTGGAACGCGCAGAGGAGAAAACTGTGCAGAGGTGGCGGTGTGGGGCGCGGAGAGGAAGTCCGGAGGAGCGCAAATTTCTGGGTGGAGGAGAAGCGATGCCTGGCCGGAGGAGAAACAGGATCCTAGTCGGAGGAGCACGCAGATCCTACTGACCGGGGAAGACGTCGGCGAAATTGAAAGGGAGTGTGTTGGATCCCTAGTTTGATTTGGGCTAGGTTCACTAACTTAGGATCTTGTGACCCACAATGTATAGTTAGGGTCATAGTCATGTCCTAGAGTCTAGGCCAAGTCCTTAGAGTCAACATCACATGGACCAGCTATCAACAAGACTGCCAGAGACTCAAGACTTAGAGGATTTCAAGACTCTGTAAAGTGAGTTCGACGTTCGTCGAACTAAGGTTGATGAATTATCGTGCTCAGCTCGACGATCTCAGAGAAAATTCTCTGAGCTGAGCTCGACGAACTTTATTGTTTGGTCGACGAATCTTTGTACTACTACAGCATTCTGTCAAGACTATGATCTCTAGTCTCAGGTCGACGAACTCAGTTCTCTGCCCGACGAATTCTGGATTATTTACTTCAACAACTTAGAACCAGAAGACTTGTGTCGACACTCAGAGTATATGTCGACACCAATTGAGTCGACACTAGAAGAACTTGTGTCGACACCCAGATCATCATTAGACACTTTGGAAAGGTTGTGTCGACACCACACAGAAGACTTGTGTCGACACACAGAATATTTGACAACTCCAGAAACTCAGCTCGACGAATAGAAGTTATCTGATCGACGAACACAGTAACTCAGCTCGACGAACTGTGAACTCAGCTCAACGATTTCTGTCATCTGTTCGACGAGTCTAGACTAAGTCATTTCCAGCCCTGTCCCCATTATTACTGCAATAATTCCTGGGTAATCAATGCTCTAACATTCTCTGAATATAACTGTTAGAGGAGCATTGATTAGGATATTCTCCAGGATTATTGCTTGCCATTTTTCCACGGGACAGTTGGGAAATTATTCAATGCTGCTTATTCTCTAGGCCGTCAGCATTGAATGTAGAAGGAATTCAAAATTTGAAAGACCAATTTCTCCAGAAAATATAAAAAGAGATTTTTCTCTTTTCTTATAGAGACAGATAGAAAGAAAGTCAAAAAAAGATACAGAGAGAAGATTACTGAATCAGACAAGAAAAACACAACATGTCTGCTCTCAATCTTACACAAGATTTCTGATATAGAAGAAAGCCCTTAACCAGAACATCATCTGTCATCTGAAGAAGAAGAACAATCATTCAAATATCAAAAGTCTTCATTCTTCAAACTCTCCAGGACACTTCACAGGACAACAAATCTTCCATCTATCAAAGAAATTCCTGAAGATCTCTCTGTTCAAGGCTGAAAGCTTGAAGGCCTATCACTCTGTGCAAAGCTCCAGTTCTCCTGAACTCTCTACATCTCAGGGGGAGCTTTGACAACATCACTGAATCCACTTAAGTCTTCTCTGTTTATTGAGAAAGAGAAGACCCCATCACTCTCTCATCCCCACCTCTGAAAAGAGTTTTAATTCCCTTCAAAAATTTTCTGGTTCACAAGCCTCCTTCTAAAAGACTTGAGGTTGGTTTTGAGCACCTGATCAAAAGCTCATTGGTGTCAGTCACCTGATCAAGACCTGTAGTGGATTCCTACCAGGATGGTAGAAGAGTGGATGTACGCAGGTTAGAGAACCACTATAAAATTTCTTGTGTCGTCTGGTTGTCCATTTTCCTTTTGTTCTTATTGTGCTTGTGTTTTTAGGACTGCTGTGTGCTTATTTATTTTATTTTAATTCTGCACCTTTTAATTACAGCAGAAGCTGTAATAGTTTTATAAGGACCTACAAATACTCTAGTCACCCCCCTCTAGAGTATATTAGATCTAACACATCACTTTCAATTGGTATCAAAGCAGGTTCCTTTGATTGTACAAGCTAAACCTTGAACCAAAGATCCTTTGTTAGATCTAAACATTATTTCATTTTCATTTAGATTATAAACACATCCATGATACAGAACAAGGATTATACCAGCACCAGACCTCCAGTTTGCAACATTAATATGTTTGCCATCTGGAAGGCAAGAATCAAGTTGTACATGAACTCTATTGATGAAGACATCTACAACTCTATTTTGACAGGTCCCCCACAGACATCTACATCTACAACATCTTCCAGCAACAATGCAGTCCCACCACCTGAGTGGACTGAAGCCCAGAAGAAAGCAAAGATTGTTGATGCCAAAGCCATGAACATATTGGCTCAGACTATGTCAGATGACATATTTCAGAAGGTGGTTGAGTGCACCTCTGTGATGCTAAAGATCACTGCAGTGAACCGGTCGCACAAGTAATATAAAATGGGGGGTTTTTCCAAGTATCAATATCACAAGGAACACAGTAAGGTGGAGTTAATTTCGAGGAGGACTGGAGATTGAAGTCCTTAGGGTCGGCGGTAACGATGACAGCTTTGATGTTGCGATAAAAAGAAAGTAAAAATCTAACAACTACTCCTATGCAACGCCGTTATGCGATGCTTCACCAGGCGGGATGGAAGACTAGTCAGGTCGCTATGCACCGAATCACTAGGCGGATGGACGAGAAGGCTAGCGGATGAGGTTGTTAAAACGACAGAATGAGGGTCGTGAGCACCTCTTCGCTACGCACACCACTAGCAATTGCTAGTGCGGCAAGGGCGGATGGATGGTGGATGGACTAATAGGCGCACCTCAAGTAAATAACGAAAACATACAATCACATAAACATAATTGTATAAAAACATTTTATAAATAAGCATACATCATCTATAAATAAGGTTTACAACAACACATAAACAACAATAAAGGAAGAACAAGTCAAGAGATCGACCGAATCTGAAGTTTTGCTGAGGATTCACGGTTGGAATCGTCGGGTTGTCAATCCACGTCCAAGCTCGGTCCTCAACTGCGTCCGGGGTAGAGAAGGGCTGTCACCACCTTCCAATGGCCCGTCTTCTTCGTCTCATGATAGCGAACGAAAGTTGCAAGCTTCTCTTTGCTTGATGGCTATGGCGTTGAAGCTTGAAATGAACCCAAGAGATGATGGTGGAGGCCAAGAGGAAGCTCCAGCTTGGATTTGGCAGTGAAAGCTTGCCCGGAGCACCTCCCTAGGGTGGAAGATGAAGGGGAACGACGAAGAAGGTGGAAAACGGCGGAGAAATGTGGAGCTCTGGATCCTCTCTTTAATTAGGGCGAGACCTGCACTATTTATACAAAGCAGAATGAACAATGCTCACGATCACAGGCGCACGACCAGTGGTCGTGCGCACTATGTCCGGTGCTCGTGCGCACTGGCATGGAAGATTAGGAAGAAGAACTGGGATAACGCACACTAGTAGTGGTGCACGACCAGTGGTCGTGCACACTAAGTTCAATGGTCGTGCGATTACCCCAAATAGGACTCCAGAAAAGAGGAATCAATGCATACGATTAGTGGCGCACGACCGGTGGTCATGCGCATTATGTCCGGTGGTCGTGCGCTTACCCCAGACTGATTCTGGAAAATGAAGAGTAGTGCGCACGATCAGGGGCGCACGACCAGTGGTCGTGCGCATTATATCCCATGATCGTACGCAGTATTCCTGTTTCACAACCATCCAGGAACACGCACACGACCCCTATATCGAAAGGAAAAAACCAATCACTGATATGTGCAGACATTCCAGGCAATCACAAAAAGGAGTACAAATAATAAAAGTAACAAAATACACAACCACGGGCATAAATGTGCACTTCCTATGAAAATAATGATTAGATGAAATAGGAACAATAAAGAACTAAAAGTGAAGTGCAAACACGTGAAAACTAGCCCAGATGATGAAAGATATAGTACCTAAACACCTAGAGGGGTGGGGGTGGGGGGGGGGATGAATAGGTGACCAAATTCTTTTTAACTTTTTATGGCAGCAAACAGTTTTTATTACAGAATCTAATCTACTATTGCACAGCAATCACACAACATTCATAGCAAATCACAATCACAGCAGACACAGAGTTTTATAGTGGTTCCCCAAGCTTTGGGTACATCCACTTTCCCCCCTTCGCCTATCTAGCAGTGTACTAGATTCGGCCAAAATTCACCACTGTCTCAGAACCCAAACTGGTTCCTACACCTCAGGCCCAAGGCCCTACAACTCAGCTTTTCCACAAAGCCTACACTCAGCCACAAAGGCCTACACTCAGCCAACAAGGCCTATACTCAGCCACAAAAGGCCTACACTCAGAGATTCCAATCTCCTACACTCAGGCTCCCAAGCCCTACACTCAGCCTTTATAATTACAGGCTTACAAAAACTCAGATCCAAAGGATCCTACAAGATAAAAATGAATTTACAAATGATAACTCAGCAACCCAGAAACAAGAGACGGGAGTTGTGAGTTTCTTGATGAGTTCTTGGAAGAACTCAGCTGAAATCAATCTGACTTAGCTTTCTTCAAAGCTTCTTGAAAGTAGAACTCAATTAGATTGACTCCTTCTGCAGTTGATCCTTGATCTCTGCTTCTATAAGATCCAGAATAAATCTGAACCCTTCTTCTCAGTCTAGTTCCAAAAACTAATTTCTTGGATGGAGCCCTCTCTCTCCAACTTCTTAGATCTGCACTTGGATAGCTAGATCTTCTTGTTTTGATACTTGATCAATAACTTGAACTTTATCAATCTTCAACAACAACCACAACCACACTTTCTATAGACTGTATGAGCCTATTTATAGGCCTTCTTTATGGTAACCGACTGGTCCGGTTCATAACTGAATTCTGACATCTCTGACAGGTGCTGTAGACCGGCTGGAACGACAGCTGTCAAGTCATCCAGTCAGTTCTTGAAAGTTCTCTAACTGTCTGAAAGTGTCGAGACTTTCTGTCTTTAAGTGTCGACACTTATAGACCAAGTATCGACACAAGTTGTGTAAGTGTCGACACAAGTCTACAAGGTGTCGACACAACTCCTTGTGTTGTAATTCTATGTCTCGACACAATTTCTTCTTCATGTCTCGACACTGAAATTGAGTGTCGACACAAGTACTTGATCTTCTGTATTTTGCTGAATTCTTCTAAGTGTCGACACATCTCCTTTGTGTCGACACATCTTTATGTGTTGAAACTGTTAAGTGTCGACACTGCTTCTTGGTGTCGGCACATATCTTTAGTGTTGATACTTGCTGAGTGTCTACACAGCTCCTTGTGTCGACACTTGATTCTTTTGTTGAGACTTCAGCTGAGTGTCGACACATCTCCTTAGTGTCGACACTTGTACTTAGAATAATTTGATGATCTTGCTGTTCTTTGCTAAGTGTCGACACAGCTCCATGTGTCGACACTTTCTTCAAGTGTTGAGTCTTCAGCTGAGTGTCGACATATTGTTCTTGGTGTCGACACTTACTTCAAATGTTGACTCTTCTGTTGAGTGCCGACACATTGTTCTTAGTGTCGACACTTACTTCAAGTGCTGACTCTTCTGTTGAGTGTCGACACATTGTTCTTAGTGTCGACACTTACTTCAAGTGCTGACTCTTCTGTTGAGTGTCGACACATTGTTATGGGTGTCGACACTTATACTTAGTCTCTGCTAACTTTTGCTGAGTGTCGACACAGCTCCAAGTGTCAACACTTTCTGATGTAGACACAGTTCTTCTAGGTGTCGACGCTGCTGCTAAGTGTCGACACAGCTTTACTGCACTTTTCTTCACTGAGTGTCGACACAGCTCCTTGTGTCGACACTTTGTGTCTGGTGTCGACTCAGCATCCCTGGTGTCGACACAATGACTCCAAGTGTCGATACTGCTTGTCTGGGTGTCGACACAAGTCTTCTTAAGTGTCGACACTTTCCCTCTGGGTGTCGACACATGGACTTAGAAACTTTTTGCTTCAGTCCTGCAAATACTTAACCTGCACAAGTAAACTCAACATACATCAAATACATTTTGATGTATATCATTGAGCTGGGTGAGGCTTCTTCAAATCAGGTACATTTAAACCAATGTACCCAACAATCTCCCCCTATTTGGAGAAGTCATAACCCTTAGTCAATGATATACACCATTTATAATTAAAATTACAAAATGATGTAAAGCAGGATAATATACAGTAGGGTAAACATAAACATGTATCAATCACACATGTATACAAATACATCATCACATAATAAATATGAAATAGACATAGACATTATCACAGAACAATCATGAAATAGATTAATCATATAACATATTGTTCTAATATCTGTCTTATATATTTTCAGAAGTTCACAAAAAGTTTTACATCAAAAAGATTACAAAGTAAACTTCAAGAAAATTCTAAATCTATTTCAGTTCTGGCTCCTTAATAACTATTCCTTTGCCAACTTGAACTTTAGCTTGAACAGGAGCATCAGCAACTTCAGCATCAGCAGGTTTCTTGCCTTTCAGATCTTTCTTTTTAAGCTCTTCTGCTTTGATCTTCTGTCTTTCAAAATAATGGTATGGCTTTGGAAAGTACTTGCTAGGCTCCTGAGCAGTAGGAGGTAGCTTTCCCATCTTTGCCTTCCTTCTATATTGAACTATTGCCTCCTGTCTTGATTCATGTTTCCTCCATTCAGTTTCAGAAAACCATTTGTTCCTGTCTTGAATGTTATCCCTGGCAGCTTTCCAGGCAGTTAATATAATGTTTCTAGAGGTAGGGCTCCATTGCTCAAAGTCTGGTCTCTGTTCAGCTTGTTCCCTAAACCTCTTCTTAGACAATCTTGTCTCTTCTTCTTTCTGCATTGCCTCTTGCATGGCTTCAGAAATAGGCTGAACAACCTTTTCAATAATAACATTGTCCTTTCCCCCAGGTGGGCTATACATGGACAGTACATCTGCATGAATCATGTCAAAATCTGGAGGAGGGTATATGACTTGAGCTACTTCAGGTTGCTCCCCTCATAGATATGCAGGTTGAATTCCAGATTCAGCAACATTATCATCATCACAAAGAGGAGGATATCCAAGAGTTGCTCTGATTGAATTTGATATCCACTTAGCATGGTCAGAACTGGCCTTGACTAACACTCTCTCCCCCTTTATGACTTCTCATTCTATATGGTCTCTCACATCATCCTTTTGAAATCTCACCTGATTATCCAAGTAATTAACTCCATCTTTGAAGAAAGGTTTTAACCTTTGGAGTTTGTCAGTGATATTCTTTTGAGATTCTTGAATAGCAGTTTTAAGAGCAGTGAGTTCTTCTAGGAATACTTTGTCAAAATCTGCTTTTGCTATAGCTGGAGTCTGCCCTGCAGCTATATTCTTCAGTTCTGTGACAATGGCATTGTGAGATGCAGTAAGATTGTCATTCATTCTTATCTGATTTTCAAGAACATAACCTTGCTTCACAGCTATGTCATCCACTTGTGCTTTTATCTTCTCCTGGTGTGTAGCCAAGTACACCACTGCATTTCCACCCTTGTGAAAACAGTCTGTCATCACTTTCTTGTTAAGATTCATCTCAAATCTTATGGATTTAATATCCTGGGCCAGATCAAATTACAATGATTTCTGCCCTTCATCTACATACTTCTCAATTGCCTGCCTGTGCTCATCCAGTTTAATTTGCATTGCCACCATTAAAGCACTATAATCAACTGATGGTGTTTGCTGAACTATAGGCTGTGGTGCAATAGATTGTAGAGCCTTCTTGTAACTCTGGCTCCTTCTTCTGAAGACCTGAAACTTCTTCTTCTTTGCCCTAGCAATCTCCTCATTTTCAGAGGCAGAAGTGCTGGCTATATCCACCCTCTCCTTAGGGCTTGGAGGCTTCTCAGGCTGCACATCTGGTGCTGTCTCAGGTACTTTCCTGGCAGGGTCTTCATGAGTTTGCACATGCTCCCCCTCAGCAGCAGCATTCTCTTCTTCAGTAGCAGCATTGTCTTTGTCAAAATCTTGCTGATCCAAATTTAAAAATAAATCTTCCATAGTATACTCTTGTGGTGAAGGAGCTGGAGAAATTCTGGGCTCTTCAACCACTGGATCAGATACATCTTGGACTGTAATAGATGTGTCTTCTAAGACAACATCTGGGACTTGATTATCCAGTTGAGTTTGCTGATGAACATCAGACAAATCAGTATCTTCCATAAGAAAATCTAAAGTATTGATTTCAGTGATTACCTCTAGGATAATATTGGTTGCTTGTTCATTTTCCAGTGTAGTGGGTTCATCTACAATTGGAAGCTCCCCTGGCTTTGATCCTTGTGTATGGGGCTAGCTTGAGGTAGCTCCCCCTAGATCTCAGCATCATCTTGAGGAGCAGGAGTCTTCTCAACAGTCCCTTCCTCATTCTCATCTGGAGTGAAGACAACCTGTTCTTCACTGCCAGAGCTACTAGTGGACTCTTGTGCCACTGGAGCAGTCTTCCTTTTCTTCTTTGGAGGAATTTTTTTCTCAGGAACTATCTTCTCAGGGGTTGGCATCTCTTTAGACAACACCCTGTCCCATCTAGAAAACAACCTCATGTCCATTTTTCTCATGTGATTTATTTTACTTCCAGCAGCTTGTTGCATAACCTCTGATATGGTACCAGCTAGGTATAGACTTAAAATTCTGCCCAGATTGGGCTTCTTCAAGCTTTCTTTAATCTTCTCATAAACTACCATAGACCAGTCAGTTTTTAGAGTGAAGATAATCCTTGTCATAATATTGAACATAGAGGCAGATATACTATCATGCCCTCCTGGTTTACTGAGAATTACTTTTCCAACAATCTCAGACATGAATTTCCCTTGACTATTCATTCCCTTTCTGTTGAAAACTGAACCAATCTTCATTTTAGAATCAAGTCCACACCAGGTTAGAGCTTCCCTGGTCTTTGAAGCAGTAACCTCATCTTCCCCTTGAGTTCTTGGTAGCTGTAGAATCTTCCTCAAGCTCGTAGGTGATACCTTAACCTTTGCTCCATGAACACTGGATTTGATTTTGTATCCAGATTCGTCCACCTTGGCTCCATTGAGGAATTCTAGTACCTCTTTCTTCCAGATTTTAGTAGGTTCAGAAACTAGATATTCTAACCCTAAATCAGCTACTAGGGTTACGACAGCCTGGATTTCTTGATCTACATCATCGAAAGCATGGCGCACCAGCTCGTATCCTTCATTAATGTTCTCCTCTAGCTTAGGCGCCATTAGGGTTTGTAGAATTTGTCTTGAGAGAAGAGAGGTGTCGACACTGAAGTTTGGTCTCGAAACTTTGATAGCGTGTCGACAAACTAAGACAAAACCCTATTTATACCTTTCTAATTTTGAAGATGAACAGGCGGGACAACTAACTTAAAATGTGTCGACACTGTCAATAAGTGTCGATACTGACTTATAATGTCTCGACACATATGTGTCGACACAAGTTTAGTCAACAGATATTATGTGTCGACACTTGTTTATGTGTCGACACCACTCTACTCGACACATAGTCGAGACTTTACTTAGAAAATTCTGAGTAAAACTTAAGTGTCGACACCACTTTGGATGTGTCGACACCTACTCTACATGTGTCGACACTAATATTCTGAAGTGTCGACACCAACTTCCTAGATGTGTCGACACCTTTTTCCTGAAGTGTCGACACCCGCTTTCTGTGTCGACATAGAAATCTCTATGTGTTGACACCTTTTTATTTAGCCATTTCCAATTCTGTAAACTTACTCTAAGTTTATCATTCCTAGTTCAATTTTAAATCTATTGAACTTAGCTTCTTCTAGGGGCTTAGTATACATATCAGCTATTTGATTATCAGTTTTAATATATTCTAATAAAATATCTTTTTTTTCTACATGCTCCCTAAGAAAATGATATTTAATTTCAATATGTTTTGTTCTACTATGAGATACAGGATTATTAGCTATTGAAATAGCACTTGTAGAATCACAAAAGAGTGGAGTTCTACTTACCTGAAATCCATAGTCCTCAAGCTGATGTTGTATGTACAGAAGTTGAGCACAGCAACTTCCTGCAGCCACATACTCTGACTCTGCAGTGGAGATAGCCACACTGGTTTGCTTTTTGCTACTCCATGAAATTAGTCTCCCACCTAGGAATTGACAGGTTCCAGTAGTGCTTTTTCTATCTTCTTTGCATCCTGCAAAGTCTGCATCTGAATAACCTGTTAGATAATTCCTAGGGTATCAGAGTCCTAGATAGGGAGTCCCCATATCTCAATATTCTTTTGGCTGTACTCAGGGCAGGCTTGATACCTTAGATAGCGGATAGTCCTTGCCTATAATAGGGAGCCAACTATCCCTCTATACAAGTTTCATCTACAGGTTTCCCTGCATCATCCTTGCTCATACTTCAATATTCTTTTGATGAGTTCTGCTGTCAAATGAGACTCTTTAGGGCAGGCTTAGATAGATTCCCTTAGAGCACTAGACACATGTAGCGTAAACCACATGCATATTTTTCTTTTGCTTCTGGCCTCCAAGGGGGTCTACTTGCTTTTTAAAACACAAAGTGCAAGCTTTATAAGTGTAGGAAGCAGCCAAAACTATCTATGCAGAAACTAAGCCTAGGCCAGAAGCTATACATAGTGGTTACATCATCTACAGGTAGGAATCCCTGCATCATGGGCACCCTAAGGTGCTAAGATCAGGTGTCTTGCCACCAATGAGCTTTTGACAAGGTGCTCAAAAACCAACTTCAAACACCCTTTACAGAGAGATGGGGTTGAGAGAGTTTGAGTCTTCTCCCCATAAGAGTATTCATGGTGCTGGATGAATCCATACCATACTTCCTTATGAGTTCTAGGGTGAAATTGGACTGACATATGGATAAACCACTCTCAGTCTGTAAATTAACTTGGAGACCCTGAAATCGTCGAAGCTCTGCTATCGTCGAGCTGACTCAGCGAACTGGGAAAAGCAAGCAGCAGCTCTCTGAGCCAAAGATCGTCGAACTAGCTCAGAGATAAAGATCATCAGAGTCAAAATCGTGACCTGAGCTCAGCGATCGAAAGTTTTCGCAGCTTGAAGCTCGTTGGTGCTCGACGAACTTGAGAGGCTTGAGCTCAGCGATCGTCGAATGGAGCTCGACGACTGCCAAATGATACGATGTCGGAGTTCTATCGAGCTGAGCTCGACGATTTGGACTTGGAACAACTAGTATAACTCCCTTGCCTCTAGATTCCCTATAGGAATAGAGTCTTATCTATTTTCCCCCTTGAGAACTTGTTCTCAATGAGAAAACTAGATAGGGTTTCATACCAAGCCCTAGGGGCTTGCTTTAACCCATATAAAGCTTTCCTAAGTCTATAGACATGATGAGGTAGAGTGGAATCAACAAAACCTGAAGGCTGTTCCACATAGACTTCTTCCTTAAGATTACCATTCAGAAATGCTGACTTGACATCCATTTGGTAAACCTTGAATCCTTGAAAGGTTGCATAGGCCAAGAACATCCTTATGGCTTCCAGTCTGGCTACTGGAGCAAAGGTTTGATCAAAGTCAATACCTTCTTCTTGCATATATCCTTTTGCAACCAATCTTGCTTTATTCTTAATGATGACTCCTTGTTCATCCATCTTATTCCTGTAGATCCACTTGGTTCCTATTATATTGTGGTCTTTAGATTTAGGAACAAGTTCCCAGACCTTGCACCTCTTGAACTGATTAAGCTCTTCTTGCATTGCTTCAGTCCATTGTGGATCTAGTATGGCTTCTTCAAACTTCTTTGGTTCAACTTGAGATAGAAAACCGGAGTAGATTGCTGTATTCAGGTTTCTGCTCCTTGTTTGTACCCCTTGTCTTAGATCTCCAATAATCTGCTCTACTGGATGATCTCTAAGATGCCTATTGGCTGGAGGCATCCTAACTTCTGGTTGAACCTCTTCAACATCTCCATCATGCTGTACTCCTTGAACTTCATTCAGCAATTGGCACATGTAGTTCTCCCCCTGGACAACAGCCACTGTTTTCTACTTGCTGTCTTGCAGCAGGTACTTCTTCTATAGTAAGCTTGTCCATCTTCTTTGTTAAACCTGTGGGGCTGCATACACTACTAGACAACTCATTGTTAATAAGTTTAGTCTCATCAAAAACTACATGCACAGATTCTTCTACAACTTGTGTAGACAAGTTGTAGACTCTATAAGCCTTACTATTGTTGCTGTACCCAACAAAAATTCCCTCTTGGGACTTGGCAGCAAACTTAGTCAAGTAAGACTTCCCATTGTTAAGTATGAAGCATTTGCAACCAAAGATCCTGAAGTAGGATAGGTTTGGTTTCCTGCCTTTCACAACTTCATAGGGGGTCTTGTTGAGGCTTTTAGTGATGGTAGCCCTATTTATAACATGGCATGCAGTATTAACTGCTTCAGCCCAGAAATATTCTGGTAGTGATGTATCACTTAATAGGGTCCTACCAGCTTCTATCAAGGTCCTATTCTTCCTCTCAGCAATGCCATTTTGCTGAGGTGTTCTAGGTGAAGAGAATTCTTGAAATATCCCAAATTCTTCACATAGTTTTGTCATGCTATCAGACTGAAATTCAGTACCATGGTCACTTCTAATCCTGACCACTGTACTGTTTAGTTCATTCTGAATTTGCTTGACAAAGCCATGGAAGACACTAGGTGTTTCAGATTTCTGTCTTAAGAAGAACACCCAGGAAAACCTTGAGTAGTCATCTACAACTACAAAGGTATAGACCTTCCTACCTAGACTGTGAACTGACATTGAACCAAAGAGATCCATATGCAAGAGGTATAAACACCTCACAGCATCTTTGTTTTCTATGCTTCTAAAGATGGATCTAGTCTGCTTGCCCTTTTGACAAGCTGAGCAAATACCATCTTTAACACACTTAACTTGAGGACCATTCCTCACTAACTCTTTGCTAAAGAGTTTGCTAATAGTCTTGTAGTTAAGATGGGCAAGCCTCTTGTGCCATTTGACACAATGAGAGACTGTCTCATCAGCTACAAGACACACTGGAGAACCATTGTTCTCAACCATAATGTCTAAGCAATAGACATTCCTTTTCCTATAACCAGTCAAAATGATCTCTTGATCAGTTGACCTCCTGATATGACAACCATTTTTAACAAATGAGATGTCATACCCTACATTACTTAATTGACTTATACTTATTAGGTTGTGTTTCAACCATTTAACATAAGCCACTTGAGTAATGGTAACCAAGTTACTAGAAATGTTACCAAATCCTTTGATGATTCTTTTTTCAGAACCACCAAAGGTGACTTTTGGACCATCTTTTATTGGAATGTAGTCCCTTAGTAATCCTCTAGTTCCAGTCATATGTCTGGAACATCCACTGTCCAAGTACCATGTTGGGGTATGGCCACTTGGACTCACTTGCAAAACAGATTAATGAACCTTAGAACCCAAAGAATTCTTGGGTCCTTGATACTTGTTAGTATGTAACTTGACAAAGCTACCTGCAGGCTTTCCAACAGGTAGTTTGCTACTCACTTTGGCACTAGCATTGTGCCAACAATCCATTGCAAAATGGACAACCTTGCCACAGCACCAACATTCAAACTTATTGTACCGTTGCTTAGGTACTGTCTTTGCTGTCTTATCTACAGCTGACTTATTGAATGCTGGGGCTTTGCCCTTGGACTTGGACTTGGACTGCTCAGTCCTTGCAGGTCTAGTAAAGCCTAGTCCAGCTTTACCCTTGTGATGAACAAATTCATCAATTATGGGTAACACTGACTTAGGTTTAGAAAACCTACCAACAAGCTCTCTCTCCTTCTGAAGATTAATCTCCAGACTCTTGATTTGATCATTTTTAAATGATATAGTATCCATCTGAATCACTATTATGTGCTTCAGCCTGGCTATCTCATTAAGCTTTTGATCAAATAGCTTCTCAGAATTTGTTGCAGCAGCTTTGAGATCAGCAATTTCCTTTGCCTGACTTTTGGCTAGGGACTTGCTCTTCTTGTAAGCTTGCAACAATACTTTATATTCATCTATCAGCTGATGAATATCTTCCTCAGACTCAGATACACTCTCATCACTAGATGATGATGAATCTGATTCTGTAATGGCACAAGAAACTGAACTTAAAGTTGAACTTTGTACCTTACTGGGTCCTGGCTGCTCCAGGATTTTGTCATTTTCAGTCAATGCCATCAGTCCTTGGCACTAACAGTCTTCTTGTTCATATATAGACTCCATAATCTGCATGAACTCTTCTTCTTCTTCTTCAGCAAATAGCCCTATGTATGCCTCAGCATCTGACTCAGTTTCTGAAGAGGAAATATCTGATAGAGTCTTCTCCTTCTTGGCAATAAAAGACTTTTCTTTCTTGCCTTTGAAATGAGTCTTCTTCCTGTCACTAGACTCCTTTCTCTTTTCAGGACAATCTGCAACAACATGGCCTTGTCTATTGCAGCAATAGCACACTATTTTTGAAACAGTTGCCTTGCTAGATTTAGTCCTCTTCCTATCCTTCTTTGAAGCCTTTTTATCCTGATAAAAATCTTCTTTTCCCTTTGAAGTAGAAGACCTTGTCCTCCACTGTTTCTTCTTCAATAACTTCTGAAAATGTCTAGTGAAGGCAGCAAAGTCTTCATCACTTTCACTGCTTTCAGATTTTGTGCTGACTGACTCATCTGACTCTGATTCAGCAACCTTTGGAGGTGGAGTTTGTGACTTACCTCTGTACTTTCTGGGGGCTTCTGTCTTGAAAGCTACTGTTCTTTCCTTATGTTCATTTCTTGTTGATTTCTCCTCCTCTTTCCTCACTGACAACTGCATCTCATAAGACAATAATTTGCCAAACAGTGTAGGTGGAGGAATTTCTCCCAACTTAGCCATTTCTCTAATGGCACAGATCTTGGTGTCCCAATATTTAGTTAGGGACCTTAGAAACTTGTCATTTAGTTCATAATTACTGAACTCTCTTCCATAAGACATGAGTTCATTCACTATCCTATAGAACTTCTTATAGCACTCAGTTATGCTATCACCCTTTCCTTGTCTAAAACTTTCATACTCTTGATTTAGCAAGGATTTTCTGTCTTGCCTTACTTCTTCAGAACCCTCGATATACACAATAAGAGTATCCCACATCTCTTTGGCTGTCTTACAGTGTATTAGATTCTGAAAAGTTGCATCATCTATGGCACTCACTATAATGTTTTGAGCCCTTTTGTCCATGGTGGCTAGGACAATCTCATCCTTTGTCATTTCAGAGAAATCCTTTGGTGTTCTCTGATTTGCATCTAGAACTGATGTCTTCATGGGCACATATGACCCCTCTTTTACTGTGATGTAAATCCTAGGGTCTGAGGCTTCCATAAACAGTCTTACCCTTTCCTTCCAGATCCCAAAGATTTCCTTTATGCATATAGATAATTTCATGGATCCCAATTCCTTGTGATTCTCAGAGGAACCCATGGTTCTTGATTTTCTTGAATCTATAATTCACTTATACTGAATCTGCCAATCAGGATCTCCTCAGACTGTTAGTCCTTTTTGAGGAACCTGGCTCTGATACCACTTGAAAGATATAAGTACCTAAACACCTAGAGGGGGGGGGGGGGGTTAATAGGTGACCAAATTCTTTTTAACTTTTTATGGCAGCAAATAGTTTTTATCACATAATCTAATCTACTATTGCACAGCAATCACACAGCATTCACAGCAAATCACAATCACAGCAGACACAGAGTTTTATAGTGGTTCCCCAAGCTTTGGGTACATCCACTTTCCCCCTTCGCCTATCTAGCAGTGTACTAGATTCAGCCAAACTTCACCACTGTCTCAGAACCCAAACTGGTTCCTACACCTCAGGCCTAAGGCCCTACAACTCAGCTTTTCCACAAAGCCTACACTCAGCCACAAAGGCCTACACTCAGCCAACAAGGCCTACACTCAGCCACAAAAGGCCTACACTCAGAGATTCCAATCTCCTACACTCAGGCTCCCAAGCCCTACACTCAGCCTTTATAATTACAGGCTTACAAATGTCTGGTGTCGACTCAGCATCCCTGGTGTCGACACAATGACTCCAAGTGTCGACACTGCTTGTCTGGGTGTCGACACAAGTCTTCTTAAGTGTCGACACTTTCCCTCTGGGTGTCGACACATGGACTTAGAAACTTTTTGCTTCAGTCCTGCAAATACTTAACCTACATAAGTAAACTCAACATACATCAAATACATTTTGATGTATATCATTGAGCTGGGTGAGGCTTCTTCAAATCAGGTACATTTAAACCAATGTATCCAACAGATGAGTCCGAAAATAGGTATAAAAAGTGGACTCATCACACCCCCATACTTAACTGTTTGCGCGTCCCGAGTAAACAAAATCTAAGCAGATAAGGAAAATACTAGTTAACAAAGAAATTGCGATACGAAGTACCATGCGAAGTCGCATGCTCGCGCGCGTAAAAATATAATAGAATAAATTTCTAAGTATACAAAATAGTTTATACTTTTCACAATGTGTATCAAAATTTTATTATTACTCAAAAATGGAATCACAGTGAATCATCCGGTCACGCGTAGGGAGAAAGTAAACTAATCGCTAGGCGAGCATTGCCAAAGATCGGGGCTCCGGATAACCTCCAAAGGAATCCACCAATGTCCGTGACCATATGCTTGCCCTTTCGCATTCTCTCCACGGTACTGGTTTGGTTCACACACGAATCAGTAGGACTTGAGGTGAAGAGATGGGGCTTGGGTTTCGGTGAGGTAAACAATGATAAATAAGAATGGCTAAGCACCAAACCCAAATGAGCTAGTAAAAAAATGAATCCATCAGCTAACCAAAATATATACGGGTACACCACACCCCCAGACTTTACTTTTAACATATGGGTGTGTGCACCGCCTACTCCAAAAATACTCACATCTCAAATAGGATTTTCAATTTTACTTTTTCTTTTCACTTTTTCACAATTAACCTCATTTTTTTTCTTGTTCAAATTACTTCTCTTTTAACAATTTTAGCAAATATAAGCTTTGGAGCACATCCACATATTCACATATAACAGCACCACATCAACACCCCAGCATGAAAAATGTAAAACTCTAAAGCTTAACTTGGGAGTGCGACTAGGATTGGCTATGAGGCTTTGGTGAAATCATGGTGGAGCTGAATCAAAAGGAGGGGTAGGGGTAGGCACAACAGGGCTAGCGAGGATATGATGTTAGGAATGGTACAAAGTTCAATCGGGCCAAAATGATGGCCTACATCACGCTCATGCATGACTAACCTATACCCATGCTTCAAGAATAGCTTGGGGCAAGTTCTTAGCCAACGAGAAAGACTATCCATCCTCCCGACTCAAGCAATACGAAACTAACGGCCGTCTACACACATCCCTAAGCTACCGTCGGATTCACACAAGATTCACCAATTTTTGAGTAGAATAAAAAGTATTTACGCAATTAGAAAAATATAAAACTATAAGCATACAGAAAAATTAAATATACTCAAATTTCTACACGAGACGAGAGCACTCGTCTAGGAGCACATCAAGGTCAACATTTTACTCCGTCTCACAATCCTATGTCAGAACCATAATTTTCCCAAATCTATCAAAGAAATGAGTTTAACTCGCGACACACTAACAGCTAAGCACGTGCTCAAGTGGGTGCAGTGGTGTGCAGTGCAATGAACTAATCAAAATAAAACTATAAAAGCTTCTAGTATGCACATGAGATGTGCACGTGAAAAGGTAACAAAACTGGCTCTCCCTCAGACTTAAACTAAGCAACACAGCATATGATGGAGAAATTAAAATCATAAAGAGCTAAGGGAAGAGGTTACCCAATGCTCAGCCAGTGAGCATACCAGAAGAAGCGTGGAAACCAGAAGCAGGCCCGCCATACGAAGAATCACAACCCCGCCAATGCGATTTGCCATGAATACCTGCAGGGGTGAGCTCCGTAAAAACAAAACAAAAATATACAAACTACAAATAAATACTACAACTAAATAGACATGAAAAACAAAATGCAGAAAATGAAAGATAAGTACTGGGGTTATTGTCATCCCAACACGACTTATTCGGCTACGAAAAGGTTCTAGCTAATGGGCCTATGAAAAGAAAAATGCACAGGTAACTGTCCCAATATTCGTTTAGGTAACAGGTACCGATACGGCGATAGAACAGTTACCCCTCTACCTAAATAGTAATACCTGCCCAACATAGGTAGAGGAAATAAGAAATAAGAAGAGGAGGAGCACTGGTCCTCGCTCATCTTATCACAAAATAAATCCTTGCCTAGCAAGGTATCGTCTACAGGGAGTCTGCGGGAGGAGAAAGCGATGAATGGAGCTTTCTCAATAGAGGAGGAATCAACCTCCTCACAAAATAGGATACGATCATCCATGACTCGAGCTGAAAGCTCCAAGCCCTCCTAAAGCACCTGCGAAGACTCAACCCACACAGGCTCAGATACAGAAATGGGATCAAGAAATAAAAGAGATGAATAACTAAAAGAATTAGAAATAGGGGGAGTGGTCCCGGTCTCACTCCCAGCAAGATCCCGACATAGATCATCGACGGCGTCATATGAGTCATGGCGAGGGGAATCCACGAGCTCGAGGTCCTCGGTGGTGGTTTGGACCTCCTCATCCATCAAGGAAGTGGAAACTTCCTCAACAAAGAGGATCTCCTCATCAACACACCTCGGTGCGTCCACATGTTCCAAGACGTAATACTGTCCATTAATGAAAATAATATCCTCGTCAAACATGGGCACATCCTCAGGCTCAGAATCATAATCCGGTCGAACATCATCAACCGACTCACTAAAAATAGGGATGGATAATTCTTGCAAAGAAGGCGGAGGAACAACAGCATCAGAGAAAATATGTGCGGGTTCCTTTGGGGGTGAATCAACAAAAGGGGAAGAGTGCATGGGGAGAGACGGTGCCACAATGTCGTCACACCGATCCGAAAAAATTCTGATGGGTATATCCGCAGCAGTCCCCCATAGACAAGGTGGTGCTGCGAATATATCATCAGAATCAGAAGGGGCTGTCGACTGAGAGGTGGATGGAATGAATCGGATACCCGGTTCATCATCCTCCTCCAACTGGCACTGAAATTCTGCGCAATCTTTCAACACATGGTCAGTGCTATGACAACACAAACATCGTTTTCCATTACTCCTCGGTACAGGTGGGACCAGAGAGGAATAAGAAAATGATGAATGCGTAGAAGAGGAGTGAACATAAGACCTGGGTTGGGTGTATGAAGTACCATAAGAAGATGGTGCTCCATACACAGAACCACGAGAATTATGCTCCCAATCTTCAGTGGGGCACTCATCACTACCATGCCTATAATCCCCGCACCATCGGCAATGAATATTCATATAAGAATACATGGTGCAACAAGAAGAATTCACCAACAGAAAGTTTATAAGCAACAATTAACTACACACCACAGAGAAATGAATAGGAAAACCTGCTACAGAAAAATGAAAACTAGAAGAGGAACAAATAAAAATAAGAAACCGATTTTAAAAACTAAAGCAAAGAAGAAACATGAAATAAACAAATGGAAAAGGGCTTCTATCTCCTATCTCCCTCTCCAAAAACTCACACGAATGTGTTCCCCGGCAACGGCGCCAAAAACTTGATGCTAAAGATCACGACAGTGAACCGGTCGCACAAGTAATATAAAATGGGGGTTTTTCCCAAGTATCGATCTCACAAGGAACACAGTAAGGTGGAGTTAATTTCGAGGAGGACTTGAGATTGAAGTCCTTAGGGTCGGCAGTAATGATGGGGGCTTTGATGTTGCGATAAAAAGAAAGTAAAAATCTAACAACTACTCTTATGCAACGCCGCTATGCGATGCTTCGCCAGGTAGGATGGAAGACTAGTCGGGCCGCTATGCACCGAATCACTAGGCGGATGGACGAGAAGGCTAGCAGATGAGGTGGTTAGAACGACGGAATGAGGGTCGTAAGCACCTCTTCACTACGTACACCACTAGCAATTGCTAGTGCGGCAAGGGCGGATGGATGGTGGATGGACTAATAGGCGCACCTCAAGTAAATAACAAAAACATACAATCACATAGACATAATTGTATAAAAATATTTTACAAATAAGCATACATCATCTATAAATAAGGTTTACAACAACACATAAACAACAATAAAGGAAGAACAAGTCAAGATATCGACCGAATCCGAAGTCTTACTGAGGATTCACTGTTGGAATCGTCGGGTTGTCAATCCGCGTCCAAGCTCGGTCCTCAACTGCGTCCGGGGTAGAGAAGGGCTGTCATCACCTTCCAATGGCCCGTCTTATTCGTCTCACGATAGTGGACAAAAGTTGCAAGATTCCCTTTGCTTGATGGCTATGGCGTTGAAGCTTGAAATGAACCCAAGAGATGATGGAGGAGTCCAAGAGGAAGCTCTGGCTTGGATTTGGCGGTGAAAGCTTGCCTGGAGCACCTCCCTAGGGTGGAAGATGAAGAGGAACGACGGAGAAGGCAGAAAACGGCGGAGAAATGTCGAGCTCTGGATCCTCTCTTTAATTAGGGCGAGACCTGTACTATTTATACAAAGCAGAAATGAACAATGCGCACGATCACAAGCGCACGACCAGTGGTCGTGCGCACTATGTCTGGTGCTCGTGCGCACTGGCATGGAAGATCAGGAAGAAGAACTAGGATAACGCACACGAGTAGTGGCGCACGACTAGTGGTCGTGCGCACTAAGTTCAATGGTCGTGCGATTACCCTAGACATGACTCCAGAAAAGAGGAATCAATACACACGATCAGTGGCGCACGACCGGTGGTCGTGCGCATTATGTCTAGTGGTCGTACGCTTACCCCAGGCTGATTCTGGAAAATGAAGAGTAGTGCGCACGATCAGGGGCGCACGACTAGTGGTCGTGCGCATTAGATCCCATGATCGTGCAGAGTATTCCTGTTTCACAACAATCCCGGAACACGCACATGACCCCTGTACCGAAAGGAAAAACCAATCACTGATATGTGCAGACATTCCAGGCAATCACAAAAAGGAGTACAAATAATAAAAGTAACAAAATACACAACTACGGGCATAAATGTGCACTTCCTATGGAAATAATGATTAGATGAAATAGGAACGATAAAGAACTAAAAGTGAAGTGCAAACACGTGAAAACTAGCCCAGATGAGTCCGAAAATAGGTATAAAAAGTGGACTCATCACTCTGCAAAAGCAATCTGGGATTCACTCAATTAAATGGTTGTTGGCTCAGCAGATGAGAGGAAAGATAGAAGATCAAACCTCATCACACAATATGAAAACTTCAAGAAGGATGAGGCAGAAACAGTTGAAGTGATGTACAACAGGCTTAGCTCCATCATCAGTGAGCTAAGGACCTTAGATAAAGAAATCACCTTGACTAAAGTGAATGACAATATCCTAATGTGCTTCCCAAGCTCATGAGACACTAAGATCTGACCAATCAAAGAGGCCAGAAGCTTGAATGAGATTTCAACTGAATCTCTCCTAGGAAAGCTCAAATCTTATGAGCAGCTAATCAAGTCTAGAGAAGTAGTGGAACACAGGACTCCTCCTCCAGCAAGGAAAGAACAATCCATTGAATTCAAGGCTGCTGTAGAAACTGAAGCCCCAATAGTCAATAAAGATCTAATGAGTCTCTTTGCCAAGAGATTCTTCAAAATGGCAAGGAAAGACTTCAGAAGGAAGTCATCCAGAAATGACAGCCAGCCAAGGTATGACAAAACCCCCACTAAAGAGGTAGTGTGTTTTGGGTGCAGGAAACTCGGACATTTTATGTCTGAATGTCCTGAAAATCAAAAGAAGGAAAGAAGAAAAGAGAAGGAATCAAAAGCAAGCATTACAGCAAGCCCTCTTCCAGCAAGCACAAAAAGAAGGACAAAGGATTTGTGGCTGAAACATGAAGTGACACAGAAGATGAATCCACATATTCCAGCTCCAGTGAAGAAGAAGAAGAGGAGGCCAAAGTAAAGGAGGTTTGCCTCATGGCAATTGATGCAAGCAGTAGTAGATCAGATACAGATGAATCTGATAATGAAGAAAACCTGTCAGCTAAAGATCAGGTAATAGCATCTTATGATTTTGAATCTGACGAATTTAAATTTGAATTTAAAAACCTATGCTTAGATTTGATAAGGTCTGAGAAGAAAATCAAACTTCTCAGAGATAAATTGAATGATCTACATAAACTCACTTCTGAAAATGCAAATCTATCAAGTGAACTGAAATCTGCAAATGAACAAATTACTTTTCTGAAATCAGAACTTAGCAAAGCTAAGATATTAGAAGAACCATTAAATGACAGAAGTTTGAAATTGCTAGATATAACCGCACAGTAAATGCTAAAACAAATAACTGCAGATTAGGATTAGGAGCCACATCCAGTGAAGCAACCCTAATCCAAAGGAATCATCTTTCAAAACCTGTAAATTTTATCTCTGATAAAGGAAATAAAAACACTGAACAAGTAAATAAGGTTAATAAAATTCTAGAACAAATTGAAGCTAAGGACAAAATTAAAAACCAGAAGAATGATAAAAATAACAATGTTCAGCAGTTATCGTCGAGCTCAGATCGACGATATATGAATAGATCGTCGAACTCAGAATGACGATCTCTGAACGCAAACCTCAATAATAATCACTCGTCTAACTACGATCAACGAACTTTGTATGGTTCGTCGAGCAGAGATCGACGAATGTGGGACACATAAAATGAATATGTTTATTCTCTGGGCAGAAATCGACGATCTCAAACCAATTCGTCGAACTCTGGTCGACGAACTTACAGAAATTCGTCGAACCTAGAAAGACTTAACCAAAATTTTAACTATAATTGCAACTTAAATAATTCTAGAAAAGCTTTTAATCCTCTAGCTGATTGGGTTATACCACCTAGAAGATATCACCCTCTATGATATAAATCCCAACCAGAATTTTCAGTTATTTCCAGCTTTTCATATCAACAAAACAAAGGACCCAAGGTAACCTGGGTCAAGAATATTTAACTGTTTTCATTGCAGGAGAAGAGCTGTCCAGGAGTGAATCAGCCATGGTACCTGGACAGTGGATGCTCCAAACACATGATAGGGAGCAAGGATAATCTCACAAATTACAAGTCCAATCCAGGGCCAAAGGCGACCTTTGGTGATTCAAAAAGTGGCAAGTCTGAAGGATATGAAGCAGTGAAGATTGGAGCAGTTACATTCAAGAAAGTAACATATGTAAGAGGACTCAAACATAACCTCATCTCAATAATTCAACTTTGTGATGAAGGTTATCAGGTAACTTTTAACTCTAGCTCTTATATTATTTCATCTAAAGGAAACAAACCTGTTTTAACTAGAAATAGACAAGGTAACATATACTTAGTTTATTTTCTATCTGCCACTTCTGATATCTGTTTACTTAATTTAATTAGTAACCAGAATGATTTATGGCATAAAAGACTAGGTCATGTAAATCTGAAAATATTGCTAGGCTATCTAAAGACAATCTTGTTAGAGGTCTACCTCTTGGTCCCTACAAGAAGGAAGACCTTTGCAGGGCTTGTCAATTAGGCAAGAAAACTAAATCTAGTTTCAAATCCATTAATAAAAGTGATTCACCTAGGATTTTATATTTGTTACACATGGATCTATTTGGACCCATTGCTGTACAAAGCCTAGGAGGGAAATCCTACACTTTGGTTATTATAGATGACTTCTCCAGGTTCACTTGGGTATCCTTTCTGAGATCTAAGTTAGATACCTTCAAGGTTCTTACAGATTTTCTCAGGGCCATACAGATTGAGTTCTCTACTCATGTTGTATTGATCAGAAGTGATCATGGCACAGAGTTTGAGTCTCTTCTTATGCATGATTTCTGTGAGAAGGAAGGTATCAGGCATTGCTTCTCAGCTCCTAGAACTCCTCAACAAAATGGGGTAGCAGAAAGGAAAAATAGGACACTCATTGAAGCTGCAGGTACATTGCTTGCTGATGCATACACGCCACTAACCTTTTGGGCAGAGGCTGTACACACTGCAAACTATGTCCTGAACAGAAGCTTAATTCACAAACTAAAGAACATGACTCCCTATGAATTGCTTAAAGGGAAGAAACCTAAAATCAACTATTTTAAAGTATTTGGTTGTACCTGTTATATACATAATAATAACAAGAAATACATTAGAAAGTTTGAGTTTAAGACTGAAGTGGGAATTTTTCTAGGATATTCCCAAGTAAGCAAAGACTATAGGGTCTTTATTAAATCATCACTAAAAATTGAGGAATCAATTCATGTAAGCTTTGATGAGACTAACATGTATTGCAAGGAGAAAGAAGTTTCTACCAGTAACTCTTTGCAGGTACCTCACCTGTGTGAGAAGTTGGATGAACTAAACCTTACCCAAGGGGTTCCAACTCATCCCTCTTCACAAGTCAATGAAGATAGTGAAGAAGAAAGCATTGAAGGGATTGACTCTCCTCCAACAGCCAACATAATTCCACAAGAGGAATTGGTTTCAAATGCTGTTGCACAACCAACTCCACTCACTGATCTTGTCACACTTAGGGATCACCCCAGATCTCAAGTGATTGGAGACATATCAGTAGGTGTACAGACAAGGCATCAACTCAATCAAGATGTGATGCATGTCTGTTTTCTCTCTCAGATTGAACCTCATTCCATTCATGATGCAGAGCAAGATCCCCACTGGATCATTGTAATGTAGGAGGAATTAAATCAGTTTGAGAGATATAGAGTTTGAGATTTGGTTCTGAAAGGGCAACTAGATCTGATATACTCTAGAGGGGGGGTGAATAGAGTATATGGTGTTTTTAAAATCTTTTGCAAGCTTTACAACAATTGTTGTAATGTGTGTGAGCAGGGAAGCAAATATAAATCTAATCACAGAACTAAGCTAAGCAAAACTAAGCACAGACAAATCAAGGCCAGAAACCACAAGAAAACAAGCAGAACCAGATGACACAAGGAAATATAGTGGTTCCCCAAACTTGGGTACATCCACTCTTCTACCACCCTAGGTAGGAATCCACTGCAGGATGAGTTGATCAGGTGTCCTGGGCACCAATGAGCTTTTGATAAGGTGCTCAAAAACCAAAGCAGATTTTTTGATCAGGTGTCTTGCCACCAATGAGCTTTTGACAAGGTGCTCAAAAACCAGATTCAAACTTTTGAAGGGAGTTTGAGAAACCCTTTACAGAGTGGGGGTAAGAGAGTGATGACAGTCTTCTCTTTCTCAATCAACTTAGAAGACTAAGTGGATTGATGTCAATGCTCCCCCTGAGTCCTTGAAATCTTCAAGAAGAAGAGCTTTGCTGAGGGTGATAGGCCTTCAAAGATAGATCTCCAGCAAAAGATGATTTCAGCAAGCTGAAATGTTGAGTGTCTGGAGTCTTGAAATGATGTTGGCCTTGAACACTTTTAGAGCTGAAGAGATCTGAAGATTTTTGAAAGCTTGATCTCTTTGATGAGTGTTATTCAGAATTCTTTTTGACAGAGGATTTTTGAGAGAGTCTCTGTAATCTGTTTTGTGTGTCCTCTTCTTGTTTTTCTATATTGATTCAAAAAAACATTCTATCTCTTATTCTCTGTTCTTGAATAGAATATCATTCTTTGTCAAAGATAGCCGTTGGCCTGCATTGATTACATCCTTAATTGCATAATTTCTTCTGAAGGAAAGTCCACAGAATTATTCCTTGAAAAATCTCTTGAAACTTGGTCCAGAAGTAAATGAAAACGGCTAGCAGATCTTCTGAATTAAATGCAGAATAACTCCTAACTGATTTGAATTTGAATTCTGGAAGTTATCTGAAATCGTCGAACTGAGCTCTGCTATCGTCGAGCTGAGCTCAGCGATCTGGAAAACTTAAGCAGCAAAATAATCGTCGATCTGAGCTCAAAGATCGTCGAACTGAGCTCAGAGATAAAAATCCAATGCAGAGTCAAGATCGTCGACCTGAGCTCACCGATCGTCGAATGGAGTTCGACGATATTGTGAAGTTGAGCTCAGCGATCGTCGAGTGGAGCTCGACGATCTGTCGAAGTTGAGCTAGACGATCGTCGATCTGAGTTCGACGAATCGTCGTGCTGAGCTCGACGATCAGACTTAGTCTCCAGTCAGAAAAACTTGGTCTTCAGGGCAGCTTCCAATCCTAGACTTCTAACCCTTAGACTCAATTCTAATTGACCTGTTAAGCTATACAGAAGGTCAAACAAAGGTTCCTAGAGACATAGTGATCCTGACCCAAATCAGTAATAGGGTGTTCCAACAATCTCCCCCTATTTGGGTTAGGATTACTATTTACAGACCTTGGAAAATCAAATAACAACATACAATCAGAAAAGCATAAAAACAACAGCAGCTAGACATTGCAGAAACATCACAGATATATATATATATATATATATCATCCAGATAGCAGTCAGAAAATCCAAAGATTGTCACCTTACAAAGTCATTTCTTTTATTTGCCTTTAACCATCTTGATTTCTCTGTTAGGGTTCAGGGCATCTTTGTTGGATCTGGTGTCATCTGATGCACCCAAATATGTTTGCTTTGAAGTTCTGGGAACCACAGCAGCAGGATGCAACTCCATATATCTGTCTGCATCAAAGAATTTTCTGGAGGCATATTTCTCTAGTTCCTTCTGTCTTTGCTCTGACATTGTAGAAATATTTGAAGAATCTAAGCCTTGTTCTCTGGCCTTCTTGATCTGGTCTAGAGCAGCCAACTCCTTCATCCTAGCAGTCCAAGCAGATGGATTCTTTTCAGGGTCCTCAAATGGTACAGGTGGCTCATACCTGTTGGAAGAATTATCTTGAGGAGGCCTAGCAGACACTGTCTCTTTTAGCTTGTAGGGGAATGGACCAGAAGTAGTATCAGATGAAGCATGTCCTCCCCTGGAGTAAGGGTGTTGCCTGGAATGCCCTTTAGAATAAACCTGAAAATCTCTTTGACTTCCCCTGTATCCTCCTCTCCTAGAATAAGAACCCCTAGATTGGCTTTCCCTTTGATAGGATCTGGCATGGGGTTGATAGGGAGCCTGGCTTCTAGCTGGGGCTTGACTTGCAGAGCTGCCACCTGCACCTGCATCAGGAGGAGGTGGTGGAGGAGGATGAGGGTGCTGGAACTGGAAGGAGCCCTTCTCATACTTTCTCTTCTTTTTCATGGCTTTCAGCTGATTTTTGGAATACTGCATCCAATGTTCAGTAATTTGGCAGTTATGCAGAATATAATAAGGAATATCATCATTATCCTTTACTTTTGCAGGAGGGATCCTTTTCATAGCCTTGCTCCTAGCTTTCCTTTTCCTTGCAATAGTGGCAGATGAATCATCAGAGTCTGTTTTGTATTCATCAGATTCAGAACTCTGGTCATCATATATAGCATCTATTTTCTTCATCAATTCTTTCTTCAACTGATCAGCAGCAGATGAGGCAGAGGCAGAAGTAGCAGCAGCAGGGACAACAGCAGATGGGGCAGCAGATGGAGCAACAGAAGCTGGAATAGTGACAGTAGCAGTAATATCATCAGAAACTGCAGCAGGCTCAACATCAATGGCCTCTGTCATCAGAAGATCCTTGGATGTTTGCTCATCAGAAGCAATTGGGATTTCAGCAGCAGTGAGAACATCTTCAGCAGCAGCATCAACAATTTCAGAAGCAAAGGCAGTCCTTTCTTCAACAGCAGCAGCAGCAATCACTGAGAGTACAAAGGAGGATATAATGCTGGGGTCACAGCCAGAGAAAGGCACCAGTGCCTTGGACAAATCTTCTGGGGGCTGGACAGCATTAGGCTCTGGGAGATAGCTGAAGTAGGCAGTATCAAAGGCAGAAAGCAAAGACCTTAGGTCTATTGCCAAGACTGCAGTAGGAGCTCTACATTCTGGAAACACAGCAACAGTGGCAGAAAACACAGAAATCTCAGCAGCAGCAGCATCAGTAGCAGGAGCAGAGACAGCAGCAGCAACAACTTGAAAGCTTGCTTCATAGGGCATCTCCCCCTGCCTAGATGTAGATACATCTGTATCAAGGCACACTGCTGGAGGTGCTGCCTGAGGAAGGAGGGAGGAAAGCCTGGCAGGGAGAGTTGCCACTGACTGTTGTAGAGGAGCTAAAGAGGCCTCCATGAGAAGAGAGAGCCTGGGGGCAAGTAGCTCATACAACTTGTCAGCCAAGGCTGAGAGGTCTACATGCTCAACAGCAGGAGCAGAGGTAGATGGAAGAGGGATGGCTGAGGATGCTGGAAGTGGAGGGCTGGATAATGGAATGGATGGCTCAGGAGATGGGATGGTGGATATGGAGGACAAGGGGATGGATATGGAGGGGGTGAAAGTTGGTTGGTCAATGATATGGTGGAGGAGATCTTGGAATGATGTTGAGGAGGAGGGTAATTCTGGAGGAGATGAGGGGGAATCATCCATGTAGGAGTCATCCAGAAGGGTGAAAGATGGTATGGATGGAGAAGAAGTGACATCTGGTGGTGGATAGGAGAACAGAGGGTGGAAATGGTCTGCTGGAGGAGGTAGAATTGGGTCTGGAGATGGGATTGATGTTGGAGATGGGCTGGATATGGTAATGGTGGATGGAGCTGGAATGGTGGATGGAAGAGGTAGGGTTGGACTTGGAGGAGGAGAGGAAGCAGCAACAGCAGCAGCCAGGTCTTCTGCAGGAGCAGAGACCTGTGGGGGAGTGACTCTTTGAGTCCTGGTGCCTGAAGGAGCATTAGAGGAGGGCCTGCTGGGCTTGCTTATCTGCCTGTCCCACTTGCCAAAGAGGGCACAGGTAAGTCTCTTGGAGGCATTGATGTGCACTCCAGAGGAGACCAGCAAGGCAGGGCATTTGTTCTGCAGGAAGACTCCAATAATCCTTCCAAAATTGACAAAGCTTTTGTTGATTTTCTTCTTTATTAGGTCAAATAAGACCTCTCCCCAGTTCAAACTTTTCTTATCTACCAGAGCTCCCATGAGACAGAGCTGATGTCTGGAGATAGTATCATGAGCTGAGTGCTTTGCCAGCAGCACTTTACCTACAACATCTGCTAGGAACCTGTACTCAACAGACAAGTTCCTTTTGAATAACTTGCTAGGGTTTCCCTCTGGATGACCCATCCTGGCAAGTATATCAGAAAACTCCTCCCCAGATAATTCAGCAGTTTCATTTCCAGTCCTTAGTCCAAAAACCTCTGTTAAAACTGTGTGGGTCAGAGGTACCTGGTTTCCAGCAATGGAGCCAACTATAGTGTTGTTGTCTAGATTATGAGCAGTGTAAACCCATTCCTTGATTTCGTCTGAGGCCAGCTTTATCCTGGTGGTCATGAGGGCAGACAAGTTCTGATCCTTGAATAAACTCAGAATGTCTTGGAAAACTTGGTCAGTAGTGCTGAAAGATTCCATATCAATGTCGAATCCAGCATCGAACTTCATGGCGGCTAGAACAGCAACTGATACGGCCATTGTACCTGCAAAAATGCAACAAACAAAACGACCAAGTGTAGAACTGCTTGGAGGGAAGAAGATTCTTGCAGAGAAATTGAAAGCGCAAGAGAGAACAACGGCGAAAAATGAGTTTTATATTAGGGTTCGACGCATAATTGGAAAGATCGTTGAACTCAGTTCGACGATCGAGGCTGCTAAAGGAATCTGAAGAGACTCCAACATCGTCGATCTCCGTTCGACGATCTTGAAGAGCGTCGAACTCCGTTCGACGATCGTTCAGTGAACAAAATCGTCGAGCGCCGTTCGACGATCGTTGACCGGAAGAGATAGTTCATACTATCTGAGAGGCGCTGAACTCAGTTCGACAATTCTGAAAATCGTCGATCTCCGTTCGACGATCTTAGGGGAAATCGTCGAGCGCAGTTCAGAGATCAGAGAAACTCTAGACACTAAGAAAAATCAGAATATTTGCCTAGTCTTGGTCAATTTTTAGCTTCCAAAATCTTGGAGATTATTTAAGACTTCCTCCATCTAACATTCCTAACTGATTTAGGAAGAAGGTGTGTTTCTTTTCATCCAAAGGCTTGGTGAAAATATCTCCCCTTTGTAAATCAGTTGGGATATATTGCAATTCAATTTTATTCTTTTCAACATTGTCCCTTAAGAAGTGATGCCTAATCTCTATGTGTTTTGTCCTACTATGGAGGACTGGATTTTGAGCTATGGAAATAGCACTTGTATTATCACAAAAGATTTTTGACTTCTCTAAGTTGTAACCATAGTTTAGGAGTTGATTTTGAATCCACAGTATTTGTGAACAACAACTGCCTGCAGCCATATATTCAGCTTCAGCAGTTGAAGTTGACACAGATGTTTGTTTCTTACAAAACCAAGAGACAAGTCTATCACCAAGGAACTGACAAGTTCCACTGGTGCTTTTCCTGTCAATTCTGCATCCAGCATAATCAGCATCTGAGAATCCAGTTAAATCAAATGCTGAATCTTTTGTATACCAGAGACCTAGATTTGGACAACTTTTAACATACCTGAGAATCCTCTTTACTAATGTTAGGTGTGACTCTCTAGGGCTTACTTGGAACCTAGCACATATACATGTAGCAAACATTATATCTGGTCTACTAGCTGTAAGATACAGTAAAGAGCCAATCATTGCTCTATATGTTGTCTGATCAACAGGTTTCCCATGTTCATCAGCATCCAATACAGCATTGGTAGGCATGGGTGTTTTCATACAAGATGCCTCAGACATACCAAATTTCTTAACCAACTCATTTGCATATTTGGTTTGAGAAATGAAGATGCCTTCAGCATGTTGCTTGACTTGCAATCCTAGGAAGAAGGATAGCTCACCCATGCTACTCATCTCAAATTTAGAGTGCATTAGGTTAGAAAACCTTCTGCACAATTTTGAGTCAGTAGAACAAAAAAAGATATCGTCTACATAAATTTGTACTAGTAGGGTATGGGACTTATGGGTTCTAATAAAAAGAGTTTGGTCTACTCTACCCCTTATAAAACCATTTTCCAAGAGAAAGCATGCTAGGGTCTCATACCATGCTCTAGGAGCTTGCTTGAGACCATATAATGCTTTGTTCAGTCTAAAAACATAATCAGGATAAGTTGGAGAGATAAAACCTGGAGGTTGTCTGACATAGACTTCCTCTTTGATGTCTCCATTTAAAAAGGCACTCTTGACATCCATCTGATAAACCTTGAAGCCTTTGTGAGCTGCATAAGCTAGAAATATCCTGATGGCTTCCAATCTTGCAACAGGTGCAAAAGTCTGGTCGTAGTCAATTCCTTCTTCTTGAGAATATCCCTGAGCAACTAGCCTTGCCTTGTTCCTTATAATTACTCCTTGATCATCCAGTTTATTTCTGAATACCCATTTTGTTCCAACAATGGAATGATCCTTAGGCTTTGGCACTAGTTCCCATACTTTGTTCCTTTCAAATTGATGCAACTCCTCTTGCATTGCAATGATCCAGTGTGGATCTTGCTCTGCATCTTGAATGGACTGAGGTTCAATTTGAGAAAGGAAGCAGGTGTGCAACAGGTTTTGGTTGACCTGATTTCTGGTTTGCACACCAGCTGAGATTTCTCCAATTATTTGGGAAATTGGATGGTCTCTTGATGTTACTAAATCAACAGGGGGTGTTGATTGTTCACCAACATGTGTTGTTGTTTCCTCTGTTGGTACAACAACTGGCTCTTCAGATTGTGCTTCAATATGTAAAGCATTCCCTTCATCTTCACTGCTTTCTTCTTCTTGAGCAACCTGTAACTTGTTCATATCTTCAACTAGAGAGAGTTCCTGCACAGGTTCTATGGTAGAAGAAATCTTCTCCTTGAAAGACATGTTAGTTTCATCAAAAGAAATATGAACAGATTCCTCAATTTTCAAAGATGATTTATTATAGACCCTATAGGCCTTGCTGATCATGGAGTATCCCAGAAACACTCCTTCATCAGCTTTGGCTTGAAATTTTGCTAAGTATTTCTTGTCATTATTGTGAATATAGCAAATGCAACCAAAAATTCTAAAGTAGTCAACTTTAGGTTTCTTCCCTTTGAGTAATTCATAGGGAGTCTTTCCCTTCAGTTTATGTATCAGACTTCTGTTCAGCATATAGCTGGAGGTGTTCACTGCCTCTGCCCAAAAGGATAGAGGTAGGTGAGCATCTGACAACAATGTAGTGGCAGATTCAATAAGAGTTCTATTTTTCCTTTCAGCTACCCCATTTTGTTGAGAAGTTCTAGGAGCTGAGAAAGTGTGCCTGATCCCTTCACTCTGACAGAACTCTTGCATAAGAAGAGAATCAAACTCTGTCCCATGATCACTTCTGATCAGGGCAATATGAGTATTGAACTCAATCTGTATACATTTGAGAAACTCTATCAGACACTTAAAGTTATCAGACTTCTTCCTTAGAAAGAACACCCAAGTGAATCTAGAGAAGTCATCTACAATTACTAAAGTGTAGGATTTCCCTCCTAGGCTTTGAACTGTGATGGGTCCAAATAGATCCATGTGTAACAGATACAATATCCTAGGTGAATCACTCTTATTAAGTGACTTAAAACTGTTTTTAGTTTACTTGCCTAATTAACAAGCCCTGCAGAGTCCTTCCTTCTTGTAGGGGCCAGAAGGTAGTCCTCTAACAAGGTTGTACTTGTATAGCCTAGCAATAGTTCTAAGGTTTAGGTGTCCTAATCTCTTATGCCATAACACATTTGGTCTACAAATAGAGTTAAACAGACAAATATCTATATCAGTTGAAAGAAAATCTACTAAATAGATGTTACCTTTCCTTTTACCTGTCAACACAGTTGTGTTGTCCTCTGTCTTGATTTTGCATAACGTTTTGCTGAAGGTCACCTGATAGCCTTCATCACATAGCTGACTGATGCTGATTAGGTTGTGCTTCAGTCCTTCCACATAGGCTACCTTCTTGAAGGTTACTGAACCAATCTGGACTGCACCATATCCTTTAGTTTGTCCAAAGTTGGAATCACCAAAGATAACCTTGGGTCCAAGCTTGGCTCTAAAGGAAGTGAGGTTGTCCTTGTTCCCTGTCATGTGCTTAGAGCACCCACTATCCAAATACCATTGCTGGTTAGATGTTGGATAGGTCTTCACCTGCACATAAAACAATTCATTTGTTTTTGACCCAGTTTACCTTGGGCCTAGGTTGATAACCTTTAAATTCAGAAATGAAAGACATCCCTGGCTGACTCTTATATCCTTCAGGATGATATCTCCTTGGAGGTATAATCCATTCAGTATAAGGGTTAAAGGTTTGGGATGAAGAACCCTTAGGATTCAATTTTGATTTACCTTTGAAAATGTTTCCAGAGCTCTGACCTCTGTTCGACGATCTTGGAGCTGAGTTCGACGATCTTGGGTCAGATCGTCGAGCTCCGTTCGATGGTCGACTATGGGTGAGATCAGGTATATGCGATCGTCGACCTGCGTTCGACGACTTTGGCTGAGATCGTCGATCAGCGTTCGACGATTTTTCCTGAGATCGTCGAGCTGCGTTCGGCGATCGTCGATCTTCATTCGGCGATCGTCGATCTCTGTTCGACGATTTCTGCTGGGACTTGGTTTTCTGAGGCAGATCAGAATTTTTCCTAGCAACCTCTACAACTCCCTTTCCCTTGTCAGAAATGAACTTGATGGGAGTTGTTAGGACTATAGGTTGGCTGGATGAAGCACCCAAGCCCAGTGTACTGTTGAATCTAGAGTTCACTGTGCTTGTGATGTCCATCAGCTTGATGCTTCTCCCATTAAGGGATTCTTCAAGCTTCTTGGTCTCAGAGAGCTCACTTTTCAGTGTAGCTATCTATTCCCTACAGTTCTCCAACTCCTGAGAGAGTTTGAGGTTTTCTGACTTTAAACCATTGTGTTCAGATAATTGATTTCTGAGAGAGATAATCTCTTTCTCAGACTTTAACAGGTCTAAACACAGTGCTTTAAATTCAGATTTAAAATCTTCTGAAGTAAAATCAAAAGAACTAATTACCTGATCTTCTTCAGGTTGGGTTTCTGAGTCTGACTCTGACTCTTCTTCCTCTGAATTGTGCTGTGAGGCATTAATTGTCATCATGCAGAACTCCTTTTCTTCTGCATCATCCTCATCATCACTGGAGCTGGAAGAGGCTTCTGACTCCTCTTCAGTCTCACTCCAGGATTCAGCAACAAATCCTTTCCTTGTATGTTTATTTTTGCTGGAAGAAGGTTTGCTATTGCCACTCCTTTTGGAGTCTTTCTCCTTTCTTCTTTCTTTTCTGTCCCTTCTGTCCTTGTTCTTGTTCTCTGTACAATCAGGAACTATATGCTCTGGTTTCCTGCAACCAAAGCAAATAATGTCTTTGTTATTGCCAATGGACTTGTCATACCTTGGCTTATCCTGCTCCTTGTGTGATCTTCTTCTGAAGTCCTTTCTGGCCATCTTGTAGAATCTTTTGGCCAACAGGCTGAGAAGTTCATCATTGCCTGTAGCTTTATCTTCACGCAGATCCTCAGTTGCCTTGAAGGCTATGGTTTTCTCTTTTCTTGTGGCTGGTGAGGCAGCCTTCTGTTCTTCCTCTCTGTTCTTGATGAGTAGCTCATAAGATTTGAGCTTACCCAACAAGGCTTCAGTGGTAATCTCATTCAGACTTCTGGCATCTTTGATTGGCCAGATTCTTGAATCCCAAGTGCTGGGGAAGCACATTAGGATCTTGTCATTAAGTTCTGTCAGAGAGATCTCTTTGTCTAATGTCCTCAGTTCACTGACAATTAAGCTCAGTCTGTTATACATGTCTCCCACTTACTCAGTCTCTCCCTTCTTGAAGTTCTCATATTGGGAGATGAGATGAGATCTTCTGTCCTTTCTCTCATCAGCTGAGCCTGAGATAATTTCTGAGAGCTTGTCCCAAATCTCCTTGGCTGAGTTGCATTCAGCTACCTTTTGGAATATGTCATCTGACATTGTCTGGGCTAGGATGTTCATAGACTTGGCATCAGCTACTTTCCATTTTTTGATGTCAGCATCTGTTCCTGATGGAGGTGGAACAGCATTTGTGCTTGTGCTCTCTGGGGGTCTTGGACACACTGTCAAAACAGAATTGAAAATATCTTCGTCAATGGAATTCATGTAAAGTCTAATCCTTGCCTTCCAAAGTGCAAACTTTGACAGATTGCACACTGGAGGTCTGGTGCTAGCATAATCTTTGTTTTGGGCCATGATTTGTGCACACAAAATCTAATAATAAAATACAAAAGAAAATAGATCTAGTTTGGGATCTTTGGGTTCAGGTGTTAGCCTGTACAACCAATCAGGTATGGTATGTTTAACCAACCTCGCTTTGATACCAATTGAAAGGGCAACTAGATCTGATATACTCTAGAGGGGGGGGGGGGTGAATAGAGTATATGGTGTTTTTAAAATCTTTTGCAAGCTTTATAACAATTGTTGTAATGTGTGTGAGCAGGGAAGCAAATATAAATCTAATCACAGAACTAAGCTAAGCAAAACTAAGCACAGACAAATCAAGGCCAGAAACCAAAAGAAAACAAGCAGAACCAGATGACACAAGGAAATATAGTGGTTCCCCAAACTTGGGTACATCCACTCTTCTACCACCCTAGGTAGGAATCCACTGCAGGATGAGTTGATCAGGTGTCCTGGGAACCAATGAGCTTTTGATAAGGTGCTCAAAAACCAAAGCAGATTTTTTGATCAGGTGTCTTGCCACCAATGAGCTTTTGACAAGGTGCTCAAAAACTAGATTAAAACTTTTGAAGGGAGTTTGAGAAACCCTTTACAGAGTGGGGGTGAGAGAGTGATGGCAGTCTTCTCTTTCTCAATCAACTTAGAAGACTAAGTGGATTGATGTCAATGCTCCCCCTGAGTCCTTGAAATCTTCAGGAAGAAGAGCCTTGCTGAGGGTGATAGGCCTTCAAAGATAGATCTCCAGCAAAAGATGATTTCAGCAAGCTGAAATGTTGAGTGTCTGGAGTCTTGAAATGATGTTGGCCTTGAACACTTTTAGAGCTGAAGAGATCTGAAGATTTTTGAAAGCTTGATCTCTTTGATGAGTGTTCTTCAGAATTCTTTTTGACAGAGGATTTTTGAGAGAGTCTCTGTAATCTGTTTTGTGTGTCCTCTTCTTGTTTTTCTATATTGATTCAAAAAAAACATTCTATCTCTTATTCTCTGTTCTTGAATAGAATATCATTCTTTGTCAAAGATAGCCGTTGGCCTGCATTGATTACAGCCTTAATTGCATAATTTCTTCTGAAGGAAAGTCCACAGAATTATTCCTTGAAAAATCCCTTGAAACTTGGTCCAGAAGTAAATGAAAACGGCTAGCAGATCTTCTGAATTAAATGTAGAATAACTCCTAACTGGTTTGAATTTGAATTCTGGAAGTTATATGAAATCGTCGAACTGAGCTCTGCTATCGTCGAGCTGAGCTCAGCGATCTGGAAAACTTAAGCAGCAAAATAATCGTCGATCTGAGCTCAAAGATCGTCGAACTGAGCTCAGAGATAAAAATCCAATGCAGAGTCAAGATCGTCGACCTGAGCTCACCGATCGTCGAATGGAGTTCGACGATATTGTGAAGTTGAGCTCAGCGATCGTCGAGTGGAGCTCGACGATCTGTCGAAGTTGAGCTAGACGATCGTCGATCTGAGTTCGACGAATCGTCGTGCTGAGCTCGACGATCAGACTTAGTCTCCAGTCAGAAAAACTTGGTCTTCAGGGAAGCTTCCAATCCTAGACTTCTAACCCTTAGACTAAATTCTAATTGACCTGTTAAGCTATACAGAAGGTCAAACAAAGGTTCCTAGAGACATAGTGATCCTGACCCAAATCAGTAATAGGGTGTTTCAACAGGTTCCAAGACCATAAAACTACCCAGTTATTGGAACCAAATGGGTATACAGAAATAAGCTTGATGCCCAAGGAGTTATTGTGAGAAACACGGCTAAGCTTGTTGCTCAAGGCTACATGCAAGAGGAAGGAATAGATTATGATCAAACCTTTGCTCCTGTTGCATGGTTAGAAGCCATAAGAATATTCCTAGCATATGCAGCCTACAAGAAATTCAAGGTCTACCAAATGGATGTGAAGAGTGCATTTTTGAATGGAGTATTAAAAGAAGAGATTTATGTTGAACAACCTCTAGGTTTTATCTCTCCAACTCATCCTTTGCATGTATTCAAGTTGCATAAAGCCCTCTATGGTCTAAAGCAAGCTCCAAGAGCTTGGTATGAGACACTAGCAAGCTTTTTATTAGAGCATAAATTCATTAGAAGCATAGTAGATAAAACACTTTTCACTAGACATCATAAGGACCAAATCTTGTTAGTACAAATATATGTGGATGACATCATCTTTGAGTCTACTGATTCAAAATTGTGCAAGAGTTTTTCTGACCTCATGCATTCCAAATTTAAAATGAGTAGCATGTGTGAGCTTTCCTATTTCCTTGGTCTCCAAGTGAAACAACTCCCTGATTACATCTTCATCTCTCAAGCTAAATATGCTAGAGAGCTAATAAAGAAATTTGGGATGGCTGATGGCTCAGCAAAGAAAACACCTATGGTTACAAATGCTGTGATTGACTCTGATGCATCAGGGAAACATGTAGATCAGAAACTATATAGGGGTATTATTGGGTCCCTACTATATCTCACAGCTAGCAGACCTGATATCATGTTCGCCACATGCCTTTGTGCTAAGTTACAGGTGAACCCTAAAGAATCTCACCTAATTTTTCTAAAAAGGATTTTGAGATATATAGAGTTGTCCTAGTCTAGGCCTATGATATCCAACAGAGTTAGAATTGGATTTAACTGGATATTCTGATGCCGACTTTGCTGGATGTAGGGTGGAAAGAAAAAGTACTTCAGAAACTTGCCAGTTCCTTGGTATGAGATTAGTGTCCTGGTTTTGTAAAAATCAATCCTCTATGTCAACCTCCACTGCTGAGGTAGAATATATTGCAGCTGGTAGCTGTTGCTCGCAGATGCTATGGATACAAAACCAACTACTAGACTATGGTCTCAACTTAAATAATTCAACTCTACTCTGTGATAATACAAGTGCTATAGCAATAGCACAAAATCCAGTCCATCATAGCAGGACAAAACATATAGACATTAGACACCATTTCATTAGAGAGTGTGTAGACAAAAATAAAATTAATCTTGTCTATATCTACATTGATTTACAAAGAGATGATATATTCACCAAACCTCTGGGTGAGAAAAATCATGTATTCTTTATAAATTAGCATGGAATAATAAATGGAGAAGATTTAGTTTAAGTTCTGTCTGCACTCGATGAATTTTCCAAAGTTCGTCAAACGGAGTTCGACGAACCGGGGAGAGTTTGAGAGATCTTCGTCGAATAGAGGTCGACGAACTCTGTGTGAGTGAAATAATGTTCGTCGACTGGAGATCGACGAACTTGCTTCAGAAGATATTCGTCGAACGGCGCTCGGCGAATTGTCTTCAATTCTTCAGGATGAGATCGACGAATTATTTACTTCTAAATCATTTCGCCGAACTCAGTTTGAAGAATTGTTTTTGTTTTCGTGAAATGGAGTTTGTCAATTCATATTCTGGAAAAACTTATATTTAGGTTTTATTCGACCTCCATCCCGCGCTTTCTGTTCTCTTGCACTTGATCGCCGTTTCTCTCTTTTGTAGCTGATTCCATGGCGATTCAAGCCGGGGCTCTAACCGCTATGAAGTTTGACACCGGATTTAATGTCGACTTCGAATTGTTCCAGCACTCGGATCCAATCTTTCTATATATTCTGGAACTTCTGGAAGAACAGAATTTGAAGAACCTGATGACTACAAGGATAAAGTTGGCAGGAACAGAAATCAGAGAATGGGTCTATACTTCATCCACATCTGAAGAAAATACTATGACATGATCAATCGCGGGTAACACGGTTTCCTTAACTCCCACAGTTTTAACTGAAATCTTTGGTTTGACAAATGGAGAAGAGAAATTAGAAATTGATTCTGAAGAGTTTGATATGATGCTAAGTCTGATGGGTAATGCTGGTGACAACCCAAATAAATTATTGAAGAAACATCTGTCTGCAGGATACAAGTTTCTGGCAGACATTATTGGGAAGGTCTTGCTTGACAAGCATACTGCCCATGACTACATCACAAGGCATCAGTTCTTGGTCATATGTGCAGTGATAAATAAGAAGCAAGTGGATTGGGCTCAGATCATCTTTGATCTGATAAAGAAGAAAAATAATAAGAAAGAAGTGTGTTTTGGAAGGATCCTAGGGATCTTCCTAAAGGAGAAGGCTGCTGAATCCCTGGTCTCCCAGACTATATTCATTAATGCCAGCAAAAGGCTTACCTGTGCCTTGTTTGGCAGGTGGGAGAGGACCATAACTAAGTTATCCAAGGCTTCTACCTCTTCCACCCTAGCTTATGAAGGCACCAGGGCTGTTAAAGCCACTCCCCAACCTACTGAAGAGATTCATCCAACACCACCATCTCTTCAAGCCCACCTTCCAGCAACACAAATCCATCCCTCTCCCACACCTCCATCATCCCCTACTCAACTTCATAATCCTCCAGAATCTCCACGTGCTTCACCAATACCAACTTCTCTATCATCTCCACATCCTCCTCATTTATCCTCCATACCATTTTTCAACATACCTCCATCACCTCCCAATTCCCTTTTTCCTCCAAACACCCACATGGAAGATGTCACCCATCCATTCCCATCAATATCTACCATCCCTCAACATGAATCCCCTCCAGATGCTCACATACCAGATGCTCCACCTCCTATCGCTCCCATAGTTCCCACTTCTACACCTTCTGCAACACCATCTACCACTCCACCATTGGACACCTCAACAATTGATTCTCTCATTGCCCTCCTCACTCCCCTTATCAAAACACTAATAGCAGAGGCTATTATACCTCTTGCTACTTCAATTACTATCCTATCTGCACAGATCACTACCCTCACTACTTCCCCATCTTCAGTCAGGGGCCTGACTTCAGGTCTTACTGAAACCATGCAGGGGGAGATGTTTGATGATGAAGCTGTAGTAGTTCTAATAGTAGCAGCTCCAGCAGCAGAGGCAACAACAGTAGCAGCAAATTGTACAGAGTATATTGATATAGATGATATTGATTTTATTAATTTTATTGATACTGACATGGACTTGGAAGAGTCGGTCTCTAAGAAAATAAATTACTGTTGGTGATTTCTTCATTAATCCCACAGTTGATTTAGAGAATTTGTTGAAAAATGTTGAATTAGCAGTTTTGAGATGTCTTACAGCAGAACATACTACTAAGCCATCCTTGGCTATTGTACCATATACATCCCCAGTAAGTCCACAAGTTGCAAAACAACTTAGTGATAGTTTTGTTGTTCCTGAGCCCATAGTTATTCTAGCTTCTTCAGTAATTTCTTCTGCTCCTAGTTATGTCATGGATGACTCTCCATTGCCAGATCTGGATGATGTGATCTTGGCTGACATTCAACAAGAGGAAAAGGCAGCTGTTGAAAGCACTATCAGAGTTGATGACACTCCAGCTTCTTTTATGGCTTCTCCTCCAGCTCCTGTTGATATTCCTGCTCAAGCTCCTTCTCAACATGATAAGCCTATCATTTCTGCTGAGGCATTGAAGGCTCTGAATGATTTATTTGATAATCCTCAATGATCTGATGATGAGGATAGTGATGAGGATGATGATGATGAATCTGATGATGAACCAAAGAGGAAGCCAGTATCCAATAAAAGAAAAGCTCCTCCTCCTGCTGCTCCTAAGCCATGTCCAAACAATGACACTCCCTACTACATTCTTCAAAAGATAACACCATATAAAGGGATGTCAGCTTGGATGTGGCTGTCCAAGAATCAGTAGAAGAAGAGGAAGAAAAGTAGAAGGTACTCTCCTCCTCCAGTTCAAAGATACAGAAAAGATCCACCTCCTCCACCTCCTCCAGCTGCTGGTGCTTCAGGTTCTAGTTCTCAAAGATCTGCCCCTATTCAAACATATCAAAGACATGAAGGGAGATCTCATCATGAAAGCAGCCAGCACAGGAAATATTCTTCAGGAAAGCAACATCAGAAGTAGCAACTGTTGGAGCATGCGTTCCGCGCTTCTTAGTTTGAGAATAACAAATCACGGATGTATTTGATCTTGGTATGTGTTTTAAGTGTGCAGGGATAACATCATTTTTATGTACAAAAGAAAGGCTGAGCATGGCATTGATGAAAAGAAAAAACGCGCTATCACGGACGATAGCGCTACCACGGGCGATAGCATAATCAGTTCCTGCTGACGTCAGCCTTAATCCGCACGTTGCCGCGCACGAAGTCAGTCACGATCAGCGATATCGCGGGGTGATACCGATGTCGCCGAGCGATATCCCACGATCATCACGTTCTCCGCTCAGATCTGAAAATCAGCGCGACGTGTGCCACATGTCAAGCAACGGAGAGTTATCACTATCGCGGGGCGTTAACGCTATCGCCGGCGATAGTGTGAAATGATATATACGGCCAAAAATTTCAGGGAAGAGTTGGATAGTGCAGAGATTTGTTTTCCCAGAGAATTTTCAGAGCCTTCATCTCCGTTTCCAGACGAACTCCCTTGGTCCGTTGAAATCTCAAGAGCGAAGGAGATACGACCGTGCGTTCAAGATTGGAGATCTTCTCGTTCGTCCATCATTATCTTCAGAGCTCGTGATTTTGAGGGAGTTTTTAAGTTTTACTATTGTACTTTCATTTTCATTTTTTATCTTTGTAATTGGGTAGGGAAAATCACCACATTGTGTGTGGTGTCTAAGTCCGTGTGTGGCTTAGGGGCAAATCACCACCTTGTGTGTGGTGTCTAGGTCTGTGTGAGGCTTAGGAGTAAATCGCAGCGTGTTGTGCAGCGTCTAGATCATAGGTTTGATTTAGGGGGAGGCTAGTAGGCATATCTAGGGAGATATTGACTATAGCCTACCGGTTCTTGGGAGAAGGATCGGTGAAAAAAGCTAAAAACTATTATCGTTGTAAGCCTTGATTTCAAGCTTTATTGGAATCATTTTACATATACATTTTGGAGAAGTATAATCTTGTTTTTCATTTCATTGATCTGTCTCAATCATAGTAGCTAGTCTTATATTTTATAAAAAGTTAAAAAATTTTAAAGAGCCCTTATTCACCCCCCCTCTAAGGGCGCCACAAGATCCTACAAGTGGTATCAGAGCTTGGTTATTCCTAATACGGTTTCACCACCAGGAATTATGGCGCAGCATGACCATGCTTTCTCTGAGGGGCAAGGAATTAGTAGACCTCCATTATTCACTGGATCTGACTATAATTACTGGAAAACTAGGATGAAGTGTTTTCTTATTTCTCTTGATATTGAAGTTTGGAATATGGTAGAGATTAATTATACTCATCCCACTTATACAGTAGGCAATGTAGAAATGGAAAAACCAAAAGATAAATGGGATGATCAGGATAAACTAAGATGCAAAAATAATGCAAAAGCCATGAATGCATTATTTTGTGCATTAGATAGGACTGAATTTAATAGAACTTGTGCTTGTAATAATGCTTATGAGATTTGGAATTTACTAGAAGTAACTCATGAAGGTACCTCGCAGGTGAAGGACTCGAAGCTGTTTCAACTTGAATCGGAATTTAAAAAGTTTAGGATGGAAGTGGATGAGGACGTATAATCAATGTACACCAGATTCACCAAGATATTGAATGACTCAAAAGTGCTTGGAATTTTTTTTTCAAATGGTGATTTGGTGAGAAAACTTCTTAGATCTCTCCCCCCTAAGTTTAATCCCAAAGTGACGGCTATTTCTGAATCTCATGATCTTAAATCTCTGAATATTGAAAGCCTGATTGGGAACTTGAAAACTCATGAAGTTGAATTGAAAATTCAACAACAAGAGTATATGGAGCCTAAGAAGAAGGGGTTGGCTCTAAGATCTAAGAAAGAAGAATGCAGTAATTCTGAGGATGAAGAAGATGATGATGAGAGTCTTTTTGTAAGAAAGTTTAAAAAATTTATGAGAAATCCAGAGAGGAGAAATGCTTTTAAAAAGTACTTTAAGAAGGAGACGTTTAGAAAGAAAAAAACAAAAGGATGATGACGATGAGGAGGAAGAGAGACCCCCACCGGAGTGCTATCATTGTAGGAAGTTAGGACACATTCGAAGCAAGTGTCCAAAGTACTTGAAAGAACTTAAAGAAAAGAAGCACAAAGGGAAAAAGAAGGTCCTGAAGGCTGAAACATGGGATGATACTACTTCTGAGGGTGCAAGCAGTTCAAGCTCAAGCGAGGAGGAGGAGGCCAATATGTGTCTAATGGGAAAAAGCGTCACATCTGATGACGAGTGCAGTGTCCAAAGCGACACTGAGGTAACTCCTCCAACTTATGATGAATTATTTTCTGAATTTTTAAATACTTGCAAATATCTTGAAAAAAGCTTAAAAGATAATGATATTCTTAAAATTGAAAATAAAGTTTTAATTAAAGAAAACAAAAAATTGTTAAATGAAAATAAGACTATTGGAAAAGAAAAAGTCTCTTGCCAAGAGTGTGATCACTTTATAGGAAGAATAAAAGAGCTTGAAGAATCTCTTTCCAAATCTCATTCAGAAATAAAAATTCTCAATAAAAAGAATGAGATTTTAGAGAGAGATCTGAAATCTTCTATTTCCAAAGTCCATGAAGGAAAGAAAGCTTTTGAACGTAGATGTGTAAATCTAGTATCCGAGAATAATGAAATGAGAAAGCAGATTCATGACTTAACACTAGCCATGAAAAAGTTTGGATTGGGCCAAAGATCACTGGATATGATCTTAGGTTACCAATGTCACGGATCTGGAAGATTTGGACTCGGATACACGACTGGTAACTATCTCCCGACGATAGGTACTACCGCCGGCGATAGCGAGAAATCCAGAAAATCAAATTTTAAAAATTATGATAATAATAAATTAACTGATACTACCTTTCCTCACAGTAAAAGTCCAGAGAAGTTATATTCTTCTTGTTACATTACATGTGCCAAATGCAATAGATTTGGTCACACCACGGACTCGTGCTGGAAGAAAGGAAAAAGTAAAATTAAGCAAATCTGGATGCCTAAGGCCTCTACCTATACTATGGGTGGAACCACTTGGGTAGCCAGATCTTTACTCACATCCTCTTTCTAGTTGTGTTGGCAGGCTAAGGACAAAGAAGACATGTGGTACTTGGACTCAGGTTGTTCAAAGCACATGACGGGCAATAAAAAGAAGTTTCTTAGCCTGGAGATGAAGAAAGGAGGAGTCGTTACATTTGGAGATAATGGAAAAGGAAAAATCATCGGCATCAGTGTTGTGGGTAACGAAAGTTTTTCAATTTCAAATGTTTTGTTAGTAGAAGGTTTAAAACATAATTTGATTTCTATTAGCCAACTATGTGATAAAGGTTTAAATGTTTTGTTTGAATCTTCTACAAATTTATGCAAAATTATTGATTCCAAAACAAATGAAATTGTTTTTACCGCCCCTAGATGTCATAACGTATATATGATTAAATTTTATGATTTTTCAAATTCTACTTTAAAATGTTTTTTTTCAAAAAATGATGAGTTAGAATTATGGCATAGGCGACTTGGACATACTAGTGCAAAGTTAATTAAAAAACTTTCAAAAGATAAATTAATCAAAGGTTTACCATTGCTAGATGGAAATTTGTCTTCATTATGTGAGCCTTGTCAAAAAGGAAAATTTACAAAATCATCTTTTAAAAGTAAAAATATTATTTCTACAACTAGGCCACTCCAATTAATTCATATGGATTTATTTGGGCCAATCACTATTTCTAGCTTAGGAGGTATAAAGTATACATTTGTATTGATTGATGATTATTCACGTTTTTGTTGGACTTTGTTTCTAACCTCAAAATCCGATGCGTTTTCAGAATTTTCTAAATTATGTTTGCGTATTCAAAATGAATTTGAGTTAAAAATTAAACGCATACGTTCGGATCATGGAGGGGAATTTGAAAATGAAAAGTTTATTTCTTTTTGTACGGAGTTATGAATTAAACATGAATTTTCCGCTCCACGCACACCACAGCAAAATGGTGTAGTGGAGAGGAAAAATAGGACTCTTCAAGAGCTAGCCCGTACGATGTTATCTGAATTTTCTTTACCAAAATCTTTTTGGGCTGAAGCGGTGAGTACTGCATGTTATGTAATTAATAGAGTAATGCTTCGCCCCATTTTAAAAGTAACTCCCTATGAATTAATTTTTAATAAAAAACCAAATGTTTCTTATTTCAAAGTTTTTGGGTGTAAATGTTTTATTTTAAATTCTAAAGATTCCTTACGAAAATTTGATGAAAAATATGATGAAGGAGTTTTCATTGGGTATTCTTCAACTAGTAAAGCTTATAGAATTTTTAATAAACGAACAAAAATAGTTGAAGAATCTATTCATGTTAGGTTTGATGAGTTTGTTCCATGTGTAGATAAGAAAACTACAGGAAAAGAAGATACACCCCTTCCTTTGATGAAAAATGATAATGAAGAACATGAAAGGAATGAAGAAGGAAAAGAAGAAGAAGAAAGAGAACAACATGTCCCTCCAAGGGAATTGATATTTTCAAAGGATCATCCGAAGGAGCTTATTATTGGAGATCCACAAAAAGGGGTAAGTACTCGTTCTTCTTTACATGTTTTATTTTCAAACCTTTGCTTTGTCTCTGAAATAGAACCAAAAGATGTTTCCTCCGCTTTAAATGATGAATTTTGGTTTTTAGCTATGAATGAAGAACTTAATCAATTTGAACGTAATAAGGTTTGGAATCTTGTAGAACGACCCAAAAATCATCCTGTAGTTGGAGTAAAGTGGATTTTTAAAAATAAATTGGATAGTGATTCTAGAATTGTTAGAAATAAAGCCAGATTAGTTGCAAAAGGATATGCACAAATTGAAGGGGTAGACTATGATGAAACTTTTGCACCCGTTACTAGACTAGAAGCGGTTAGGATATTTCTTGCATTTGCTTGCTTTAAAAGATTTAAATTATATCAAATGGATGTCAAAACTGCATTTTTAAACGGGTATATAAAAGAAGAGGTTTATGTAGAACAACCCCCTGGCTTTATTAATGAAAAATATCCAAATTATGTTTATAAATTAGATAAAGCACTTTATGGGTTAAAACAAGCGCCTCGTGCTTAGTATGATCGTTTAACTCAATACTTATTAAAGCACAATTATAAAATGGGAAGTGCCGATTCTACACTCTTCATTAAGCAAATTGATCATGATTTAGTTATTTTGCAAATTTTATGTTGATGATATAATTTTTGGAGCCACTAATGAAGAGTTATGTAATGAAGTAGTTCAAATTATGAAAAATGAATTCGAAATGAGCATGGTAGGAGAACTTTCATATTTTCTAGGTTTTCAAATTACGCAAAAACATGATGGTATTTTTATTTGTCAATCCAAGTATATTCATGATATGTTAAAAAGATTTGGATTTGACAACCTTAAACATGCAAATACTCCTTTGAGCGCTTCATTGAAATTGGGAAAAGATGAAAGTGGTATTTCAATTGACCAAACCCTTTATAGAAGTATGATTGGGTCTTTATTATATTTAACTTCTTCTAGACCCGATATTATGTTCGCCGTTTGTTTATGTGCTAGGTTTCAAGCTAATCCAAAAGAATCACATTTAAAAGCGGTGAAACGTATTTTTAGATACCTTATAGGAACATCTAAACTAGGCTTATGGTATCCTCATAATGACTCTTTTATTTTACATGGATATTCTGATTCTGATTATGTGGGGTGTTCATTAGATCGAAAGAGCACAAGTGGCACTTGTCACTTTATCGGCCCAACACTTATTTCTTGGTCGAGTAGGAAACAGAATTCTGTTGCCCTCTCCACTACTGAGGCCGAATATATTGCACTTGATAGTTGTTGTGCTCAAGCACTTTGGATGACACAAACACTAGAAGATTTTGGCGTATACCAAAATAATGTTGAATTAAAATGTGATAGCAAAAGTGCTATCGATTTAACGAACAATCCCGTATTACATTCTAGATCCAAACACATAGATGTTCGTCATCATTTTATTAGGGATCACATAAAGAAAGGACATATTAAAATAAATTTTATTGGAACCGACTCTCAAATAGCAGATATTTTCACAAAACCACTTAATGATTCACGCTTTTCAAGGTTAAGACTAGAACTTGGAATCTTAGAATTATAAATAAAATTTAAGAACTGGCCAACACATAAACATAACAGAAAACATAACATAAAACTGGGCAGCACATAGGATAACACTGAAACAGAGAGTACAAACAACAGAACCACAAATTAAAAGAGTCTTCACTATCGCCAGGCGATAGCACTATCGCCGGCGATATCACAGATACATTAAACCATAAAATATTACATCACTGATCATAAAAATCATTCATCCATGTTCTCTTCAGCAGACACATTCACATCTTCACTGGAAGTCGGAGTTGGTTCTCTAGGCCTTCGCGTCCGCCTTATCGAATGTCGTGGAGGATCCTCGACTGGACTCCCCCATTCTCGTTCTTCTTCCGGAGTTGGCTTTAGTTTCAGCCCCTTTACCAGAAATTTCATGAATTTGCGAAAACCAGAATAACTACGCCTTTGTTCCTCTTTCATCTCCTCCACAGTCTCTCTTAGATCCTCAATAGATTCACGCAAAGAACCTCCTCTTTGGAGTGTTTGTCTTGATGACGAGGCAGCCCTAGGAGATGGACCTCTAGCTGGTTCTACGGTATGTATCGCCGGGATACAATCATCAATGTAGAACTCCTGATCTATCCAATCATATTTTTGATATACGATCCTTTGAATAACACTTCCTAAAGGAAGTGTATTCAGTTTCCTCCTAAGGGGATGCTTCATTTTATATGTATATCGTATGATGGATAACACAAAATCCGCCACGTCAAACTTGACTCTCTCTAATACATAATACGTCACTAAGCTCAATTGAGCCGTGATCTTCCTTGTGTCACCGGACTTCAACATAACCGTGTTTCTTAATATGTCTTGAATCACAAATGCATCGCGAGAGAGTGATGAGACGTCTTGAATCAAACTCCTATTTTCCTTTCCATGAAGGACTGGGTTTAATATACTCCAATCACGATCCTTACGGTAATTCTCCACTATATCAATAAAATGTTCCTCACAAGTGGCAAGACTATATTCTCGTCTTAAATCAGCATGAGTAATATCTATTTGAGCTCCTTGGACTCGAGACCTTACTCCTCCATTCAACCCCGTATATTTAGGGTCTTCCAAATTATTATAAAAATCCCTTATGAAGATGGAGCTAAAAGTGTTCGGTACAATGAGAGACATTATACCTGACTCAACAAGTAGTTTATAGATATGTGGTGGCAGTGATTCATCCAAAAGTTTAGCAATACCAACTGACGCATTCTCAATACCCGGGTATGTTTGATATGATGCATGAGGATTGCGGCTGGTACTCTTTCTTGCACGGGATGATGATGCCATTTCCTGAAAACATAATTAAAACATTGTGTTAACTCAAAAAATAAATTTTCCAAGTTTTTTTTCTGTCGCCGGCGACAGTACTAACGCCGGGCGATAGTAGAAAAACTTCTTTTTTTTGAAATGACCGGTAGATTTCCTCTCGTAGGTTCAGAAAAATTACTAAACTTCCAAACATCTCAAAGATCTATAACCTATAACTCGTTTTTTGTAAGGATTTTGCATCAAAATGGTATGTTCTTCAAAAATTTTTTTCTTAACAAAATCTATGACCAAAATCAAATTTTTTTTAGATCTATCTCCTTTCATGCTATAGAGTGCAGATCTATATTTTTTTGAAGTAAAACACCACCATAAAGAGGGATCTAAACCTTACCTTTTGGAGTTTTGAGGGTTTCCGCTGAAGAAGATGTTGCCAAACAGCCTAGGGTCGGTCAAAGCAGGAAATGAGTCAGCCCCCTTCGGTTGTTCGCCTTTAATATCAAAAACCGCTATCGCCATGCGGTATCGCTAACGCTGGCGATAGTGTATTTTTTTCAGCCACACTTTCCAAAAAATTTTGCCATTTTTTTTAAACCTGTTTCTAGTATTATCGTAAAGTTTTGGATGCTTATCAGAATACAATACATAGTACCTGTGTGATTATTAGTTTATCAGTTGTTTGAACATTGTTTTTTTTTCTTGTCGTGCTCTTGATATCTACATGTATCATTGATGACTGGAACTTGAATAGACTTGTTTCCGCATGCCTCTAAGTATGAGTAACATTTTATGCTTGATAATGTGCTCCCACTGACACGTGCTGATATTTACACATCCTTAAGTTTCTTCTTACATGCTATTGGTTTGTTTCAAAAATTCGCATACAACACTAACATTTTCATTTATGCCTCATTCACATTGATTTTCCAAACTGATGGCCATTCTGAAAAACCCTTTTTGGGGTTTGCAATACAAGTGAATTCGGAGTCCTAAGTCAAAGTTTCTTTTAAAAAAAATGAATGCAACATAATAAAAAAAACAACAATTACACATGACTAGGATACTCCAATCAAGCTCTACTCACCCTCCTGATAAGTCTTAATGAGCATTGTGAGGTTGAGCACCTTGACAAGGATTGTAAAGTGTCTTGTGCAAACCCACTTGGCCATTGTTTTGAAAAGAAAAATCCTTATGACATGAGGTTATCTATGTAAAGGTGTTAGCTTCTTGTATCCATATCTTGCAAACCTTCCTGTAACATTATCTCTTAAGGAATATGTATATTAAATCACTCTTCACATGTACACAACATTATCACTTATAAAATTTCTTCTCATGAGAATTGGACCGGTCATAGTTCTTCTCTTCCATTTCATCAATTTTCCTGTTTTCGATATCTTCACCTGACAATTTTTCAATGTTTCAATTCAACTCTTAAATTAATTTTTCCATAGCCTACATTTTTTTGATAAACTTCCAAATCTTAAGGTAACACTATTCCATGGTTTTTACTGTCTATATCATACTACTCGTGTTTCTCCATTCTATTTCTACTCACTCAGCTTCTTTCAGCTTCCGCATTTCCACCTCGTTTTCTTTCCACTGTCTTTTGCTAATACCAAAAGGGGGAGATTCAGTATGAAATAAATTGATTAGTACCTTTAGGGGGAGTAACTATTTCTTCTTTTGAATAGGGGGACAATATAGGGGGAGCAACTAGTATTTATTAAATGAGGAGTTTATTATAACTAGATTATAACTAGTTATGCACTTTGATTCATATTGATTATTAGAATTGTTTCACATTCTCCTGATCTCATGCAATTTCTTTCTTAGTGGATTTGTTATTATCAAAAGGGGGAGATTGTTGGAGCATGCGTTCCGCGCTTCTTAGTTTGAGAATAACAAATCCCGGATGTATTTGATCTTGGTATGCATTTTAAGTGTGCAGGGATAACAACATTTTTATGTACAAAAGAAAGGCTGAGCATGGCATTGATGAAAAGAAAAAACGCGCTATCACGGGCGATAGCGCTACCGCGGGCGATAGCATAATCAGTTCCTGCTGACGTCAGCCTTAATCCGCACGTTGCCGCGCACGAAGTCAGTCACGATCAGCGATATCGCGGGGCGATACCGATGTCGCCGAGCGATATCCCACGATCATCACATTCTCCGCTCAGATCTGAAAATCAGCGCGACGTGTGCCACGTGTCAAGCAACGGAGAGTTATCACTATCGCGGGGCGTTAACGCTATCGCCGGCGATAGTGTGAAATGATATATACGGCCAAAAATTTCAGGGAAGAGTTGGATAGTGCAGAGATTTGTTTTCCCAGAGAATTTTCAGAGCCTTCATCTCCGTTTCCAAACGAACTCCCTTGGTCCGTTGAAATCTCAAGAGCGAAGGAGATACGACCGTGCGTTCAAGATTGGAGATCTTCTCGTTCGTCCATCATCATCTTCAGAGCTCGTGATTTTGAGGGAGTTTTTAAGTTTTACTATTGTACTTTCATTTTCATTCTTTATCTTTGTAATTGGGTAGGGAAAATCACCACCTTGTGTGTGGTGTCTAAGTCCGTGTGTGGCTTAGGGGCAAATCACCACCTTGTGTGTGGTGTCTAGGTCCGTGTGAGGCTTAGGAGTAAATCGCAGCGTGTTGTGCAGCATCTAGATCATAGGTTTGATTTAGGGGGAGGCTAGTAGGCATATATAGGGAGATATTGACTATAGCCTACCGGTTCTTGGGAGAAGGATCGGTGAAAAAAAGCTAAAAACTATTATCGTTGTAAGCCTTGATTTCAAGCTTTATTGGAATCATTTTACATATACATTTTGGAGAAGTATAATCTTGTTTTTCATTTCATTGATCTGTCTCAATCATAGTAGCTAGTATTATATTTTATAAAAAGTTAAAAATTTTTAAAGAGCCCTTATTCACCCCCTCTAAGGGCGCCACAAGATCCTACAGCAACAACATCAACAACAATAGCAACACTCCACTAAAAATCAACCAGCTGAAGGCTCTAAAAGACCATCCTCTCCTCCTGTTCCTTTTGAAGATCCTGAAACAGCTACTACTGCTAGAATGGCCAGGTTCCAGGAACTTGTAGGCCTTTCTCTGATTAACAAGGCTAAAGCTGAAGGAAAGGATCCCTCTGAATATACTACCATGTCAAAGTACAGGAAAGAGGAACTTAAGAGATTTGATAAAGCTAACAAGATTTTCAATGTGGATGACTACATGAAGTTGCACCCAGAAGCAGTTGTCCCCATGGCTACATCTCTGAAGATTATAGGGGCTGCTGATATGACCATGACCAGTGTGCAAGCTTCAGATCCTAACAGAGAAATAATATTTATAAAGCCAGGAGACAAGAGCAAGGATGCAATGCCAAAGGAAAAGAAGCAGAAGAAGTGATTTAGAACTCTCTTTATCTTTCTGCATTATTTATAACTGCTTTATATTTTCTGAACAAAGCTCATGTATATATATATCTGCTGCATGTGTTATCTATCTCTGCCAGATATATGCTTTTTTTTGCTTTGTTTATTTTCAGTTTAAGTCTGAGTCTGTGGTTAGTAACCTCACCCAAATAGGAGGAGATTGTTGGATCCCTAATTTGATTTAGGCTAGGTTCACTAACTTAGGATCTTATGACCCACAATGTATAGCCAGGGTCATAGTCATGTCCTAGAGTCTAGGCCAAGTCCTTAGGGTCAACATCACATCGACCAACTATCAACAAGACTGCCAAAGACTCAAGACTTAGAAGATTTCAAGACTCTATAAAGTGAGTTCAACGTTCGTCAAACTTAGGTCGATGAATTGTCGTGCTCAGCTCGACGATCTCAGAGAAAATTCTCTGAGCTGGGCTCGACGAACTTTATTCTTTGTTTGACGAATCTTTGGACTACTACAGCATTCTGTCAAGACTATGTTCTCTAGTCTCATGTCAATGAACTCAGTTCTCTGCCCGACAAATTCTGGATTATCTACTTCAACAACTTAGAAGTAGAAGACTTGTGTCGACACTCAGAGTATATGTCGACACCAATTGAGTCGACACTAGAAGAACTTGTGTCGATACCCAGATCATTAGTCGACACTTTGGAAAGGTTGTGACGACACCACACAGAAGATTTGTGTCGACACACAGAATATTTGACAACTCCAGAAACTTAGCTCGATGAATAGAAGTTATCTAATCGACGAACACAGCAACTCAGCTCGACGAACTGTGAACTCAGCTCAACGATTTCTGTCATCTGTTCGACGATTCCAGACTAAGTCATTTCCAGCCCTGTCCCCATTATTACTGTAATAATTCTTGGGTAATCAATGCTCTAACATTCTCTGAATATAACCATTAGAGGAGCAATGATTAGGATATTCTCCAGGATTATTGCTTGTCATTTTTCCACGGGACAGTTTGTTGGGTATTACATCCACACTAACCCAGATTTGATGAAGTCACCCTGGAACTAAGATGAATTAAGTTGTATTTGATGCTTGGGTTGAGTTATATGTTTGCAGGAATTTCACTGGGAAGTGTAGACCAATGTCAGTCCACAGTGGGTCACCAAACACAGGAACTGTGCAATGTAATCCCTCATTGCATGTTCCAAGGTGTTGACTCATGTGTGGTCTCTCTATTAGGATACACTTCATATTCAAGCTATTGGACCTTGGGAAAAGAATTGGAAGTTGACTACATTAGAAGAAAGAGTCTCCAAGAACAAAATTGTCTAAGTCTTTTACTCGAATAGGTCCATAACTACTCGAGTAGATTGGTTACAATTTACTCGAGTAAAGAAGCTTTATACTCGAGTACTTAAGTGTATCTCTCGTGTAGCTAAGTCATGTACTCGAGTAGACTTAGTCATATACACGAGTAGCATGTTTATATACTCGAGTAGATCATTCATTATACATGTTGGGTACATTGGTTTAAATGTACCTGATTTGAAGAAGCCTCACCCAACTCAATGATATACATCAAAATGTATTTGATGTATTTTGAGTTACTTGTGCAGGTTAAGTATTTGCAGGACTGAAGCAAAAATTTCTAAGTCCATGTGTCGACACCCAGAGGGAAAGTGTCGACACTTAAGAAGACTTGTGTCGACACCCAGACAAGCAGTGTCGACACTTGGAGTCATTGTGTCGACACCAGGGATGCTGAGTCGATACCAGACAGAAAGTGTCGACACAAGGAGCTGTGTCGACACTCAATGAAGAAAGTACAGTGAAGCTGTGTCGACACTTAGCAGCAGTGTCGACACCTAGAAGAACTGTGTCCACACCAGAAAGTGTCGACACTTGGAGCTGTGTCGACACTCAGCAAAAGTCAGCAGAGACTAAGTATAAGTGTCGACACTCAGAACAATGTGTCGACACTCAATAGAAGAGTCAGCACTTAAAGAAAGTGTCTACACCAAGAACAATGTGTCGATACTCAACAGAAGAGTCAGCACTTGAAGTAAGTGTCGACACCAAGAACAATGTGTCGACACTCAGCTGAAGACTCTACACTTGAAGAAAGTGTCGACACATGGAGCTGTGTCGACACTTAGCAAAGAACATCAAGATCAACAAAATATTCTAAGTACAAGTGTCGACACTAAGGGAATGTGTCGACACTCAGCTGAAGTCTAAACAGAAGAATCAAGTGTCGACACAAGGAGCTGTGTCGAAACTCAGCAAGTATCAACACTAAAGACATGTGTCGACACCAAGAAGCAGTGTCGACACTTAACAGATTCAACACATGAAGATGTGTCGACACAAAGGAGATGTGTCGACACTTAGAAGAATTCAGGAAAATACAGAAGATCAAGTGCTTATGTCGACACTCAATTTTAGTGTCGACAGATGAAGAAGAAACTGTGTCGAGACATAGAATCTACAACACAAGGAGTTGTGTCGACACCTTGTAGACCTGTGTCGACACTTACACAACTTGTGTCGACACTTGGTCTATAAGTGTCGACACTTATAGACAGAAAGTCTCGACACTTTCAGACAGTTAGAGAACTTTCAAGAACTGACTGGATGACTTGACAGCTGCCGTTCCAGCCGGTCTACAACACTTGTCAGAGTTGTCAGAATTCAGTTATGAACCGGATCAGCCGGTTACCATGAAGAAGGCCTATAAATAGGCTCATACAGTCTACAGTAACAGTTGTTCAAATTATTGATCAAGTATCTAACAAAGAAGATCTAGCTATTCCTTGAAGATTAAAGTGCAGATCTAAGAAGTTGGAGAGAGAGAGCTCCATCCAAGAAATCAGCCGTTGGAACTAGGCTGAGAAGAAGGGTTCAGATTTATTCTGGATCTTAAGAAGCAGAGGTCAAGGATCAACTGCAGAAGGATTCAATCTTATTGAGTTCTATTTTCAAGAAGCTTTGAAGAAAGCTAAGTCAGATTGATTTCAGCTGAGTTCTTCCAAGAACTCATCAAGAAACTCACAACTCCCCTCTCTTGTCTTTGGGTTGCTGAGTTAACAATTGTATAATCATTTTTATCTTGTAGGATCTTTTGGATCTGAGTTTTTGTAAGCCTGTAATTATAATGGCTGAGTGTAGGGCTTGAGAGCCTTTGTGTAGGAGATTGAAATCTCTGAGTGTAGGCCTTGGTGGCTGAGTGTAGGCCTGGGTGGCTGAGTGTAGGCCTTTGTGGCTGAGTGTAGGCCTTTGTGGCTGAGTGTAGGCTTTGTGGAAAAGCTGAATTGTAGGGCCTTGGGCCTGAGGTGTAGGAACCAGTTTGGGTTCTGAGATAGTGGAGAAGTTTGGCCGAATCTAATACACTGCTAGATAGGCGGAGGGGGAAAGTGGATGTACCCAAACCTTGGGGAACCACTATAAAACTGTGTGTCTTCTGTGTACTGTGATTTGCTGTGAATGCTGTGTGATTGCTGTGCAAAAGTAGATTAGATTCTGTGATATAAACTGATTGTTACTTAAAAAGTTAAAAAAAATTTGGTCACCTATTCACCCCCCTCTCTAGGTGTTTAGGTACTATATCTTTCAAGTGGTATCAAAGCGAGGTTACCTCAAAAAGGTCTAACAGTCTGAGGAGAACCTACTGGCAGATTCAGTATAAGTCAAACTACAGATTCAAGAAAATCAAGAACCATGGGTTCCTCTGAGAATCACAAGGAATTGGGATCCATGAAATTACCTATATGCAAAAAGGAAATCTTTGGCATATGGAAGGAAAGGGTGAGGCTGTTTATGGAAGCCTCAGACCCTAGGATTTACATCACAGTAAAAGAGGGGCCATATGTGCCCATGAAGACATCAGTTCTAGATGCAAATCAGAGAACACCAAAGGATTTCTCTGAAATGACAAAGGATGAGATTGTCCTAGCCACCATGGACAAAAGGGCTCAAAACATTATAGTAAGTGCCATAGATGATGCAACTTTTCAGAATTTAATACACTGTAAGATAGCCAAAGAGATGTGGGATACTCTTATTGTGTATATGGAGGGTTCTGAAGAAGTAAGGCAAGATAGAAAATCCTTGCTAAATCAAGAGTATGAAAGTTTTAGACAAGGAAAGGGTGATAGCATAACTGAGTGCTATAAGAAGTTCTATAGGATAGTGAATGAACTCATGTCTTATGGAAGAGAGTTCAGTAATAATGAACTAAATGACAAGTTCCTAAGGTCCCTAACTAAAGATTGGGACACCAAGATCTGTGCCATTAGAGAAATGGCTAAGTTGGGAGAAATTCCTTCACCTACACTGTTTGGCAAATTGCTGTCATATGAAATGCAGTTGACAGTGAGGAAAGAGGAGGAGAAATCAATAAGAAATGAACATAAGGAAAGAACAGTAGCTTTCAAGATAGAAGCCCCCAGAAAGTACAGAGGTAAGTCACCAACTCCACCTCCAAAGGTTGCTGAATCAGAATCAGATGAGTCAGTCAGCACAAAGTCTGAAAGCAGTGAAAGTGATGAAGACTTTGCTGCCTTCACTAGACATTTTCAGAAGTTCTTGAAGAAGAAACAGTGGAAGTCAAGGCCTTCTACTTCACAGGGAAAAGAAGACTTATATCAGAATAAAAAGGCTTCAAAGAAGGACAGGAAGAGGACTAAATCTAGCAAGGCAACTGTTTCAAAAGTAGTGTGCTATTACTGCAATAGACAAGGCCATGTTGTTGTAGATTGTCCAGAAAAGAGAAAGGAGTCTAGTGACAGGAAGAAGACTCATTTCAAAGGCAAGAAAAAGAAGTCTTTTGTTGCCAAAAAGGAGAAGACTCTGTCAGATATTTCTTCTTCAGAAACTAAGTCAGATGCTGAGGCATACATAGGGCTGTTTGCTGAAGAAGAAGAAGAATTCATGCAGATTATGGATTCTATATATGAGCAAGAAGACTGTCAGTGCCAAGGACTGATGGCATTGACTGAAAATGACAAAATCCTGGAGCAGCCAGGACCCAGTAAGGTACAAAGTTCAACTTTAAGTTCAGTTTCTTATGCCAGTACAGAATCAGATTCATCATCATCTAATGATGAGAGTGTATCTGAGTCTGATGAAGATATTCATCAGCTGATAGATGAATATAAAGTACTGTTGCAAGCTTATAAGAAGAGCAAGTCCCTAGCCAAAAGTCAGGCAAAGGAAATTGCTGATCTCAAAGCTGCTGCAACAGATTCTGAGAAGTTATTTGATCAAAAGCTTAATGAGATAGCCAGGCTGAAGCACATAACAGTGATTCAGATGGGTACTATATCATTTAAAAATGATCAAATCAAGAGTCTGGAGATTAATCTTCAGAAGGAGAAGGACTTAGTTGCTAGGTTTTTTAAACCTAAGTCAGTGTTACCCATAATTGATGAATTTGTTCATCACAAGGGTAAAGCTGGACTGGGTTTTACTAGACCTACAAGGACTGAGCAGTCCAAGTACAAATCCAAGGGCAAAGCCCCAACACTCAACAAGCCAGCTGTAGATAAGACAGCAAAGACAATACCTAAGCAAAGGTACAATAAGTTTGAATGTTGGTGCTGTGGCAAAGTTGGCCATTTTGCAATGGATTGTTGGCACAATGCTAGTGCCAAAGTGAGTAGCAAACTACCTGTTGGAAAGCCTGCAGGTAGCTTTGTCAAGTTGCAAACTAACAAGTACCAAGGACCCAAGAATTCTTTGGTTTCTAAGGTTCATTAATCTGTTTTGCAGGTGAGTCCAAGTGGCCATACCCCAACATGGTACTTGGACAGTGGATGTTCCAGACATATGACTGGAACTAGAGGATTACTAAGGGACTACATTCCAATCAAAGATGGTCCAAAAGTCACCTTTGGTGGTTCTGAGAAAGGAATCATCAAAGGATTTGGTAACATTTCTAGTAACTTGGTTACCATTACTCAAGTGGCTTATGTTAAAGGGTTGAAACACAACCTAATAAGTATAAGTCAATTAAGTGATGTAGGGTATGACATCTCATTTGTTAAAAATGTTTGTCATATCAAGAGGTCAACTGATCAAGAGATCATTTTGACTGGTTATAGGAAGAGGAATGTCTATTGCTTAGACATTATGGTTGAGAACAATGGTTCTCCAGTGTGTCTTATAGCTGATGAGACAGTCTCTCATTGTGTCAAATGGCACAAGAGGCTAGCCCATCTTAACTACAAGACAATTAGCAAACTCTTTAGCAAAGAGTTAGTGAGGAATGGTCCTTAAGTTAAGTGTGTTAAAGATGGTATTTGCTCAGCTTGTCAAAAGGGCAAGCAGACTAGATCCACCTTTAGAAGCATACAAAACAAAGATGCTGTGAGGTGTTTATACCTCTTGCATATGGATCTCTTTGATCCAATGCCAGTTCACAGCTTAGGTAGGAAGGTCTATACCTTTGTAGTTGTAGATGACTACTCAAGGTTTTCCTGGGTGTTCTTCTTAAGACAGAAATCTGAAACACCTAGTGTTTTCCATAGCTTTGTCAAGCAAATTCAGAATGAACTAGACAGTACAATGGTCAAGATTGGAAGTGACCATGGTACTGAATTTCAGTCTGATAGCATGACAAAACTATGTGAAGACTTTGGGATATTTCAAGAGTTTTCTTCACCTAGAACACCTCAGCAAAATGGCATTGCTGAGAGGAAGAATAGGACCTTGATTGAGGCTGGTAGGACCCTATTAAGTGATACATCACTACCAGAATATTTCTGGGCTGAAGCAGTTAATACTGCATACCATGTTATAAATAGGGCTACCATCACTAAAAGCCTCAACAAGACCCCCTATGAGGTTGTGAAAGGTAGGAAACCAAACCTATCCTACCTCAGGATCTTTGGTTGTAGGTGCTTCATACTTAACAATGGAAAGTCTTACTTGACTAAGTTTGCTGCCAAGTCCCAAGAGGGAATTTTTGTTGGGTACAACAACAACAGTAAGGCTTATAGAGTCTACAACTTGTCTACCCAAGTTGTAGAAGAATCTGTACATGTAGTATTTGATGAGACTAAACTTATTAACAATGAGTTGTATAGTAGTGTATGCAGCCCCACAGGTTTAACAAAGAAGATGAACAAGCTTACTATAGAAGAAGTACCTACTGCAAGACAGCAAGTAGAAGACAGTGGCTGTTGTCCAGGGGGAGAACTACATGTACCAATTGCTGATGATGTTCAAGGAGTACAGCATGATGGAGATGCTGAAGAGGTTCAACCAGAAGTTAGGATGCCTCCAGCTAATAGGCATCTTAGAGATCATCCAGTAGAGCAGATTATTGGAGATCCAAGACAAGGAGTACAAACAAGGAGTAGAAACCTGAATGCAGCAATCTACTCCAGTTTTCTATCTCAAGTTGAACCTAAGAAGTTTGAAGAAGACATACTAGATCCACAATGGACTGAAGCAATGCAAGAAGAGCTTAATCAGTTCAAGAGGTGCAAGGTCTGGGAACTTGTTCCTAAACCTAAAGACCACAATATAATAGGAACCAAGTGGATCTACAGGAATAAGATGGATGAACAAGGGGTCATCATTAAGAATAAACCAAGATTGGTTGCTAAAGGATATATGCAAGAAGAAGGTATTGACTTTGATCAAACATTTGCACCAGTAGCCAGACTGGAAGCCATAAGGATGTTCTTGGCCTATGCAACCTATCAAGGATTCAAGGTTTACCAAATGGATGTCAAGTCAGCATTTCTGAATGGTAATCTTAAAGAGGAAGTCTATGTGGAACAGACATCAGGTTTTGTTGACTCAACTTTACCTAATCATGTCTATAGACTTAGGAAAGCTTTATATGGGTTAAAGCAAGCCCCTAGGGCTTGGTATGAAACCCTATCTAGTTTCCTCATTAAGAACAAGTTCTCAAGGGGGAAAATAGATAAGACTCTATTCCTTAGGGAATCTAGAGGCAAAGTTATACTAGTCCAAATATATGTAGATGACATTATATTTGGGTCTACTGAAAGTAGCCTTTGCAAAAAGTTTGCAAAACTTATGCAAGGTCAATTTGAGATGAGTAGTATGGGAGAGCTGAAGTTTTTCTTGGGTCTCCAAGTTAAACAGACTGAGAGTGGTTTATCCATTTGTCAGTCTAAGTTCACCCTAGAACTCATAAGGAAGTATGGTATGGATTCATCCAGTACCATGAAGACTCCTATGGGGTCAAGTATGTCTCTCAGCAAGGATGATGCAGGGAAACCTGTAGATGAAACCTTATATAGAGGGATAGTTGGCTCCCTATTATACTTGACTGCTAGTAGACCAGATATCATGTATGCTACATGTGTCTGTGCAAGGTATCAAGCCTACCCTAAAGTGTCTCATTTGACAGCAGTCAAAAGAATATTGAGATATCTAAAGGGCACTCCTTATCTAGGCCTCTGGTACCCTAGGAATGGGGATTTTGAACTAACATGTTATTCAGATGCAGACTTTGCAGGATGCAAAGAAGATAGAAAAAGCACTACTGGAACCTGTCAATTCTTAGGTGGGAGACTAATTTCATGGAGTAGCAAAAAGCAAACCAGTGTGGCTATCTCCACTGCAGAGTCAGAGTATGTGGCTGCAGGAAGTTGCTGTGCTCAACTTCTGTGGATACAACATCAGCTTGAGGACTATGGAATTCAGGTAAGTAGAACTCCACTCTTTTGTGATTCTACAAGTGCTATTTCAATAGCTAATAATCCTGTATCCCATAGTAGAACAAAACATATTGAAATTAAATATCATTTTCTTAGGGAGCATGTAGAAAGAGAAGATATTTTACTTGAATATGTTAAAACTGATAATCAGTTAGCTGATATGTATACTAAGCCCCTAGAAGAAGCTAAGTTCAATAGATTTAAAATTGAACTAGGAATGATAAACTTAGAGTAAGTTTACAGAATTGGAAATGGCTAAGTACAAAGGTGTCGACACACAGAAATCTATGTGTCGACACAGAATAGTGGTGTCGACACTTCAGGAAAAAGGTGTCGACACATCAGGAAGTTGGTGTCGACACTTCAGAATATTAGTGTCGACACATGTCAAGTAGGTGTCGACACATCCAAAGTGGTGTCGACACTTAAGTTTTACTCAGAATTTTCTAAGTAAAGTCTCGACTATGTGTCGAGTTGAGTGGTGTCGACACATAAACAAGTGTCGACACATAAAATCTGTTGACTAAAACTTGTGTTGACACATATGTGTCGAGACATTATAAGTCAGTGTCGACACTTATTGCCAGTATCGACACATTTTAAGTTAGCTGTCCCGCCTGTTCATCTTCAAAATTAGAAAGGTATAAATAGAGTTTTGTCTTAGTTTGTCAACACGCTTTCAAAGTTTCGAGACCAAACTTCAGTGTCGACACCTCTCTTCTCTCAAGACCAATTCTACAAACCCTAATGGCGCCTAAGCTAGAGGAGAACGTCAACGAAGGATACGAGCTGGTGCGCGGTGCTTTTGAGGATGCTGATTAAGAAATCCAGACTGTCGTAACCCTAGTAGCCGATTCAGGATTAGAATATCTTGTTTCTGAACCTACTAAAATCTGGAAGAAAGAGGTACTAGAATTCCTCAATGGAGCTAAGATAGACGAAACTGGATTCAAAATCAAATCCAGGGTTCATGGTGAGAAGGTGAAGGTGTCACCTAAAAGTCTGAGGAAGATTCTACAGTTGCCAAGAACTAAAGAGGAAGATGAGGTTACTGCTTCAAAGACCAGGGAAGCTCTAACCTGGTGTGGACTGGATCCTAAGATGAAGCTTGGATCAGTGTTTCTTAGAAAAGGCATGAACAATCAAGGGAAATTTCTCTCAGAGATTGTTGGCAAAGTCATACTCAGCAAGCCAGGAGGGCATGACAGAGTGTCTGCCCATATGTTTAGTATTATGACAAGGATAATCTTCACTCTAAACACTGACTGGTCTAATATAGTGTTTGAGAAAATTAAAGAAAGCTTGAAGAAGCCCAACCTGGGGAGAATTTTAAGTCTATACCTAGCTGGTACTATACCAGAGGTTATGCAACAAGCTGCTGGAAGTAAAATAAATCACATGAGAAAAATGGACATGAGGTTGTTTTCTAGATGGGACATGGTGTTGTCTAAAGAGATGCCAACCCCTGAGAAGATAGTTCCTGAGAAAGAAATTCCTCCGAAGAAGAAAAGGAAGACTGCTCCAGTGGCACAAGAGTCCACTAGTAGCTCTGACAGTGAAGAACAGGTTGTCTTCACTCCAGATGAGAATGAGGAAGGGACTGTTGAGAAGACTCCTGCTCCTCAAGATGATGCAGAGATCCAGGGGGAGCTACCTCAAGCTAGCCCCATACACAAGGATCAAAGCCAGGGGGAGCTTCCAGTTGTAGATGAACCTACTACACTGGAAAGTGAACAAGCAACCAATATTATCCTAGAGGTAATCACTGAACTCAATACTTTAGATTTTCCTATGGAAGATACTGATTTGTCGGATGTTCATCAGTAAACTCAGCTGGATCATCAAGTCCCAGATGATGTCTTGGAAGACACATCTGTTGCAGCTCCAATAGTTCCTGATCCAGTGGTTGAAGAGACCAGAATTTCTCCAGCTCCTTCACCACAAGAGTATACTATGGAAGATTTATTTTTAAATCTGGATCAGCAAGATTTTGACAAAGACAATGCTGCTACTGAAGAAGAGAATGCTGCTGCTGAGGGGGAGCAAGTGCAAACTCATGAAGACCCTGCCAGGAAAGTACCTGAGACAGCACCAGATGTGTAGCCTGAGAAGCCTCCAAGCCCTAAGGAGAGGGTGGATATAGCCAGCACATCTGCCTCTGAAGATGAGGAGATTGCTAGGGCAAAGAAGAAGAAGTTTCAAGTGTTCAGAAGAAGAAGCCAGAGTTACAAGAAGGCTCTCCAAATTGTTGCTCCTCAACCTATAGTTCAGTCAACACCATCAATAGACTATAGTGATCTGATGGTTGCCACGCAGCTCAAGTTGGATGAGCATAGAAAAGCTCTAGAAACTTATGTGGATGTAGGGCAGAAATCATTGCAGTTTGATCTGGCCCAAGATATTAAGTCAATAAGATTTGAGATGAATCTTAACAAGAAAGAGATGACAGACTGCTTTCACAAGGGTGGAAATGCAGTAGTGTACTTGGCTACACACCAGGAGAAGATAAAAGCACAAGTGGATGACATAGCATTGAAGCAAGGGTATGTTCTTGAAAATCAGATAAGGATGAATGACAATCTTACTGCTTCCCACAATGCAATTGTCACAGAACTGAAGAATATAGCTGCAGGGCAGACTCCAGCTATAGCAAAGGCAGATTTTGACAAAGTATTCCTAGAAGAACTCACTGCTCTTAAAACTGCAATTCAAGAATCTCAAAAGAATATAACTGACAAACTCCAAAGGTTAAAACCTTTCTTCAAAGATGGAGTTAATTACTTGGATAATCATGTGAGATTTCAAAAAGATGATGTGAGAGATCATATAGAACGAGAAGTCATAAAGGGGGAGAGGGTTTTAGTCAAGGCCAGCTCTGATCATGCCAAATGGATATCAAATTCTATCAGAGCTACACTGGGTTATCCTCCTCTTTATGATGATGATAATGTGGCAGAATCTAGAATTCATCCTGCCTATCTAGGAGGGGAGCAAGCTAAAGTGGCTCAAGTCATCTACCCTCCTCCAGATTTTGACATGATACATGCTGATGTACAGTCTATGTATAGCCCACCTGGGGGCAAGGACAATGTTATTATTGAGAAAGTTGTTCAGCCTATTTCTGAAGCCATGCAAGAGGCAATGCAGAAAGAAGAAGAAACTAGATTGTCAAAGAAGAGGTTTAGGGAACAAGCTGAACAAAGACCAGACTTTGAGCAGTGGAGCCCTACCTCTAGAAACATTATATTGACTGCCTGGAAAGCTGCCAAAGATAACATTCAAGACAGGAACAAGTGGTTCTCTGAGGCTGAATGGAGAAAACATGAAACTAGACAGAAGGCAATAGTTCAATACAGAAGGAAGGCCAAGATGGGAAAGCTACCTCCTACTGCTCAGGAGCCTAGCAAGTACTTTCCAAAGCCATACCATTATTTTGAAAGACAGAAGATTAAAGCAGAAGAGCTTAAGAAGAAAGATCTGAAAGGCAAGAAGCCTGCTGATGCTCCTGTCCAAGCTAAAGTTCAAGCTGACAAAGGAATAGTGATTAAGGAGCCAGAACTGAAATAGGATTAGAATTTTCTTGAAGTTTACTTTGTAATCTTTTTTGATGTACAACATTTTGTGAATTTCTGAAAATGAATATGACAGATATTAGAACAATGTGTTATATGATAAATCTATTTCATATTTGTTCTGTGATGATGTCTATGTCTATTTCATATTTGTTCTGTGATGATGTATTTGTATACATGTGTAATTGATACATGTTTATGTTTACCCTGCTGTATATAATACTGCTTTACATCATTTTGTAATTTTATTATGAATAGTGTATATCATTGACTAAGGGTTATGACTTCTCCAAATAGGGGGAGATTGTTGGGTACATTGGTTTAAATGTACCTGATTTGAAGAAGCCTCACCCAACTCAATGATATACATCAAAATGTATTTGATGTATTTTGAGTTACTTGTGCAGGTTAAGTATTTGCAGGACTGAAGCAAAAATTTCTAAGTCCATGTGTCGACACCCAGAGGGAAAGTGTCGACACTTAAGAAGACTTGTGTCGACACCCAGACAAGCAGTATCGACACTTGGAGTCATTGTGTCGACACCAGGGATGCTGAGTCGACACCAGACAGAAAGTGTCGACACAAGGAGCTGTGTCGACACTCAATGAAGAAAGTACAGTGAAGCTGTGTCGACACTTAGCAGCAGTGTCGACACCTAGAAGAACTGTGTCTACACCAGAAAGTGTCGACACTTGGAGCTGTGTCGACACTCAGCAAAAGTCAGCAGATACTAAGTATAAGTGTCGACACTCAGAACAATGTGTCGACACTCAATAGAAGAGTCAGCACTTAAAGAAAGTGTCGACACCAAGAACAATGTGTCGACACTCAACAGAAGTGTCAGCACTTGAAGTAAGTGTCGACACCAAGAACAATGTGTCGACACTCAGCTGAAGACTCTACACTTGAAGAAAGTGTCGACACTTGAAGCTGTGTCGACACTTAGCAAAGAACAGCAAGATCAACAAAGTATTCTAAGTACAAGTGTCGACACTAAGGGAATGTGTCGACACTCAACTGAAGTCTAAACAGAAGAATCAAGTGTCGACACAAGGAGTTGTGTCGACACTCAGCAAGTATTAACACTAAAGACATGTGTCGACACCAAGAAGCAGTGTCGACACTTAACAGATTCAACACATGAAGATGTGTCGACACAAAGGAGATGTGTCGACACTTAGAAGAATTCAGGAAAATACAGAAGATCAAGTACTTATGTTGACACTCAATTTCAGTGTCGACACATGAAGAAGAAACTGTGTCGAGACATAGAATCTACAACACAAGGAGTTGTGTCGACACCTTGTAGACCTGTGTCGACACTTACACAACTTGTGTCGACACTTGGTCTATAAGTGTCGACACTTACAGACAGAAAGTCTCGACACTTTCAGACAGTTAGAGAACTTTCAAGAACTGACTGGATGACTTGACAGCTGCCATTCCAGCCGGTCTACAGCACTTGTCAGAGTTGTCAGAATTCAGTTATGAACCGGATCAGCCGGTTACCATGAAGAAGGCCTATAAATAGGCTCATACAGTCTACATAAACAGTTGTTCAAATTATTGATCAAGTATCTAACAAAGAAGATCTAGCTATTCCTTGAAGATTAAAGTGCAGATCTAAGAAGTTGGAGAGAGAGAGCTCCATCCAAGAAATCAGCCGTTGGAACTAGGCTGAGAAGAAGGGTTCAGATTTATTCTGGATATTAAGAAGCAGAGGTCAAGGATCAACTGCAGAAGGAGTCAATCTTATTGAGTTCTATTTTCAAGAAGCTTTGAAGAAAGCTAAGTCAGATTGATTTCAGCTGAGTTCTTCCAAGAACTCATCAAGAAACTCACAACTCCCCTCTCTTGTCTTTGAGTTGCTGAGTTAACAATTGTATAATCATTTTTATCTTGTAGGATCTTTTGGATCTGAGTTTTTGTAAGCCTGTAATTATAAAGGCTGAGTGTAGGGCTTGAGAGCCTGAGTGTAGGAGATTGAAATCTCTGAGTATAGGCCTTGGTGACTGAGTGTAGGCCTGTGTGGCTGAGTGTAGGCCTTTGTGGCTGAGTGTAGGCCTTTGTGGCTGAGTGTAGGCTTTGTGGAAAAGCTGAGTTGTAGGGCCTTGGGCCTGAGGTGTAGGAACCAGTTTGGGTTCTGAGATAGTGGAGAAGTTTGGCTGAATCTAGTACACTGCTAGATAGGCGAAGGGGGAAAGTGGATGTACCCAAACCTTGGGGAACCACTATAAAACTGTGTGTCTTTTGTGTGCTGTGATTTGCTGTGAATGCTATGTGATTGCTGTGCAAAAGTAGATTAGATTCTGTGATATGAACTGATTGTTACTTAAAAAGTTAAAAAGAATTTGGTCACCTATTCACCCCCCCTCTAGGTGTTTAGGTACTATATCTTTCAATACCCGAGTATTAAAGGCTTCACTCGTCAAAATTCTTCTAAGTCATGGACTCGAGTAAATACACTCATATACTCGAGTAAGTATACTCACATACTCGAGTAGATAGAAACATACTCGAGTAGTTCATTGTACCTACTCGATTAGATCATGTCTCACTCGTGTACTTTGTAATTTCCCTAACTCCAGGATTTTCCAAGTCTTTTACTCGAGTAGAACTTTCACGTACTCGAGTAGATCACCTCCTCTCGAGTAGTTTAGTTCAACTGCTCGAGTAGCTGCTTGCTGACGTCTTCAGAAATTATTCCAAGTATTCCACTCGAGTAGTCCTTCATGTACTCGAGTAGTTTATGTAATATACTCGAGTAGTCTTTCTTATACTCGAGTAGATCCTTCATGTACTCGAGTAAGTTGCTATACATACTCGAGTAGTTCTATCTGCTTACTCGAGTAGTTGATTTCTACCTACTCGAATAGTCTTTATTTATATACCCGAGTATGTTCTACTTCATGCACTCGAGTAGTTATTCAACTACTCGAGTAGCTCTTCTCTTACTCGTGTATATGACTGAACTTTCCTGAAATTTTGTCTAAGACTTTTTCTGATGGGATTTTCGAATCACGCGACATAATTGGTCAACGTGTACATCATTATGACCGATTATGACCGTTACTTTCTCCTATATAAAGTCTTATCAGAAAATGACAAACCCTAAGTATTCTCTAAGCTTTCATTGTCAATCTACTTTAAGAAAGTTTTTCAGCAGACTCCTCTCTGTTTTCACGAAACGGAAGCCGTCGCCGCCGCCATCTTCTCCGGCCACCGCTTCTAATTTCAGAGGATTCATTCTGAAGAAAGTTACAGATCGAGATCGACATCACTGCTCGTCCTCTCTCTCTGATTCTGTAAAAGCAAAGAAAATCCAGATCTGGGCCGAGATTTTCTTCACCGATTTCTGAAAGTGCTGCAAAGATCATAAGAAGAAGATTCTGGCAGTTTCATCAGATCTGATTGGATTTACTGTTTGTATAACTTTTCTAAAACATTATTAATCTTGTAGGAGAAAGTTTCTCCGAGTGTAGGAGTTTTTTCACTCCGAGTTTGTAGGAAGTGTTATCTTCCGAGGTATAGATCCCGTTGTTTGGATCGAGTTTGTAGGAACTTTGTTCCGAGGGTAGGATCGGTTTTTCGATCCGAGATAGTGGAGTAGCCGAGTCTAGTTGATTGCTAGATCAGTGAGGGAAAGTGGATGTACCTAAGGTCGGGGAACCACTATAAATCTTGTGTCGTCTGTGATATTGGTAGATAGTTCTGTGCTGTGCTCTAAATATTTTTTATTCCACAAAAGACGCACAACTCACCTATTCACCCCCTCTAGGTGATTTAGGTTGACAACCGTTTTCTTTCAATTGGTATCAAAGCGAGGTTGATCGTCAAAAGGTTAACACCTTGATCAGATCCAAATCTGTTGTCTGAAAGATTCTACCATAAAATGGACATGGGCAAAGATTTCGCCAAGCTTCCACTGTGCAACAAAAATAACTGTCCCATGTGGAAAGAAAGGATAAAATTTTTCATGGAAGCTGTGGATCCAAGGATCTTCATGATCGTTGAAGAAGGCCCTTATGTTCCCATGACTACGTCCACTATCGACCCTACCAAGAAAGTTCCCAAAAAGCTAATGGATCTCGACAAAGATGAGATTGCACTCGTCTCCCTCGACAAGAAAGCTAAGAACATTATAGCAAGTGCAGTTGATGACTCGATGCTGCAAAATTTGATTCACTGCCAATCGGCTAAGGAGATGTGGCATTCCTTAGTCACTTTGATGGAAGGAACTGAAGAAGTAAGGGATGATCGGAGATCCCTTCTCAACCAGAAATATGAAGCATTCCGACAAGGGAACAAGGAAACAATTGCCGACAACTTTGAAAACTTCTTCAAAATTGTGAATGGCCTAAGGGTGTATGGCCGTGTCTTCACCAACGGAGAACTGAACGACAAATTCTTGAGATCCCTAACCAAGGAATGGGATAACAAGGTATGCGCCATCAGGGAGTTCGGAAAGCTAGCTGAAACGGACCCGCAAAATCTCTTTGGAAAGCTTATGTCTTATGAACTCCAAATCAATACAAGAAAAGCTGAAGAAGAGAAAGACAGGTCTGCACTCAAGGAGAAATCTGTCTCTTTGAAGGCAGACACCTCCATAAAGACTACGGCTGCCTCCCCCGCTCCAGCTCCAGAAGTTGGTGAAGAAGAAGAAACATCAGAGCATAGCACTTCAGGCTCTGAACTATCTAAAGGAGAGTTTTCCTTATTCTCAAGGTAATTCAAGAAGTTTCTTAATAAAAAGAAACAATGGAAAGGCAAGGATGCCTCTTATAGAAGATCGCGGCGCGATGGCGATCGACAAAGAAAAGGCTCAAGCAGCCACGAAAGGTACAATACTAAACAGAACAAATACGTTTCAACTGACATCATTTGCTATTGCTGTAATAAGTCAGGTCACGTCATTGCTGACTACCCTCATAAGAAGAATGAGGGTGGTAGAAGAGAAGAGAAGAAATCCTCACACAACAAGAAGAGGAAAGAGAAGAGCCTCATAGCCAAAAAGAGCAAGACTCTTAGCGACTCCGACTCATCTGAGTCAAGTGAAGAAGAAGAAGCTTATTTTGGGCTAATGACTCAAACAAATGATGAACAAGAGCCTCAGTTCACTGGGAAGGTAAACTCTCATACTCTTCTTTCAGATTCTGAAGTCTCTGAACATGATTGCGAGGGTAGCTCCTCTGACGATGAGTCAGAATTAATGGCCCAGTACAAGGAGTTAATCATGACTTATAACAAATGTCGTCGAGTCGTGAAGACTCAGGCTAAGGAGATCAAATATCTAAAAGCCGAAGAGAGCATCTTGAGAGAGAAAGTCGCAAAAACTGACTCCCTCGAAGAAAACTTCAATAATGCTATTGAAGAATATAACAAGGCTCTTGAGCACCTTGACCTTAAGGAGAAGATCATCAAAGAATTGGAAGCCCAACTTGCGGCTGAAAGGAAACTTGTTGAGAGTTTCGCGAAGCCCAAAACCGTTCTTCCATTCGTTGCTGAATTCTCAGCAAAGGCCAAGGGAGCTGGACTAGGCCATGAAGAAGCTCCTAGTAAATCCTCTAGGAGAAATAAGAATCAACGGAAGAATAAGGCCGCCAAAAAGGCCTTAGCAAAAGAGAAGGGGAAAGCCCCTCAAGATCAAACTACATTCAAGAAAGTCATCTTTCCGACAAATGAGTTTGATTTTGACTCATCCTACGGGCACTTTGTTAGGCCTACCTATGTAGAGCCAAAGTCCCGCTATCAAGGATGGACTCGACCCCGAAACTTTGACGAAAGTGTATTTAAGGCACCTTATGAAGAAGTTATTCTTCAGAGCTATGACCCTTTCAATCATGGGCATAACTTCAAGAATGCACCAAAGACAAAGCCTGTTGTAGAGAAGCCCATAAAGGAGAAGAAGCCGTGTGATTGCCATCATCATGAGGCATCTTCCTCCAAGAATGCTGCCCCTGCTAGACCACAATTCCAAAAGGTCAAGCAGGAGATCTTGAGGCAAAGGTACAACAGATTTGACTGTTGGTGCTGCGGCAAGGTTGGTCACTTCGCCATAGATTGCTGGTTCAATTCCAGAAATGCTGCAACCCCTCATGTCAGCAATATGAGAAAGACCGCTCATAATGCTAACACTCGTAGGGGGAGTACTCTAACCTGAGACCAAGGACCCAAACGTGTTTGTGTTCCTAAGGCAAATTGATTATGATTGCAGGGATGTCCAAAGGCCAACAAAACGCCCATCTGGTACTTGAACAGCGGATTCTCTCGGCATATGACCGGGACTAGAAGCCTCATTCGGAACTTTACTCCAGTCGTGAACGGACCAAAGGTCATCTTTGGAGGTTCAGACCGTGGAATCACTAGAGGCTATGGTATGATTACTAACAGCAATGTATCCTTCCCGAATGTGGCTTATGTTGAAGTATTGGAACACAATCTCATAAGCATAAGCCAGCTCTGCGATAAAGGATACATAGTTGAATTCCATGCTGATAAGTGCTTGATAAAATCAATTGATAATATGGAAACGATTCTATCCGGCACTCGAAGCAGGAATATTTTCTGTTTAAATTTCATCTGTATAGATTCCTCTACACCAGTGTGTCTTTTAGCAAAAGATAGTGCGTCTCTTGGTGACCAATGACACAAGAGACTAACACATATTAATTTCAAAACTATTAATAAACTATTTTCAATGAACTTAGTACGTGATGCCCCAAATGTCAAATACGTCAAAGACAGACCTTGTCATGTATGCGTAAAAGGCAATCAAACAAGGGCTACCTTTAAAAGCATTATTGGCAAAGATTCTAATAGATGTCTCCATCTATTGCACATAGACTTGTTTGTTCCACTGCAAATTAGAAGTTTGGGAGGTAAGGACTATACATTGGTAATTGTTGATGATTACTCGCGCTTTGCGTGGGTGTTATTTCTGAAACACAAGTCAGATACCTTCTACATCGTTACTAATTTTGTCAGGCAAGTCCAGAATGAATACAACTGCTTCATAGTCAAAATCAGAAGTGACAACGGAACAGAGTTCAAATCTGGGGCCATGACAGAATTCTGTGAAAGCTTAGGTATCTTTCATGAGTTTTCCTCTCCTCGTACTCCACAACAGAATGGAGTGGTTGAGAGAAGGAACAGAACACTCATAGAGGCCTGTAGGATCATGTTGAGTGATGCTTCACTACCAGAGTACTTCTGGGCTGAGGCCGTCAACACTGCATGTCACGTGCAAAATCGAGCACTCATAAACAAAGATCACAATAAGACACCTTACGAACTTCTGAAATGCAGGAAACCAATAGTCTCATACTTTAGAATCTTTGGTTATAAATGCTTCGTACTTAATAATGGTAAGTATCATACCACCAAGTTCAGCGAAAAGTGCTTTGAAGGTATTTTTGTAGGCTATAGTAGCCATAGTAAGGCATATAGGATATTTAATAGAAAAACCCTGGTGGTGGAAGAATCGATACATGTTGTATTTGATGAGACGAGCCTGCTGCAAAGCAATCCGTTTAGTGTGCTCATTGAAGATGCATGTGAAAAGCTGAAAGAAACTAGCTTGGATGATCCGTCTAAAGACAAAGGCGAGAAGTTCATTAAGATCACCACTCCAACTCCTATTGGAGAGGCTGCTGATCAAAATGAAGAAGTCATCCAGGATGAAGAAATCACTCCAGTGATGGAAGATAATCCAAATGCAAGAACTCTAGAGCGCAGACATCTGAAGGATCACCCCATGGACCAGATCATAGGAGATCCCCGGGATGGTGTCAGAACTCGAAGAGGTACAACTAATGAGAATCTTCATTTGAGTTTTATCTCACAGGTTGAACGAAAGAAATTTGAGGAAGCAAACTCAGACGCATCATGGATAATGACAATGGAAGAAGAGCTAAATCAATTCAAGCACTACAATGTGTGGAATCTTGTTCCAAGACCCAAAGGAAAGAACATCATTGGAACAAAATGGGTCTATAGGAACAAGATGGACGAAGACGGAACTATCATAAAGAACAAGGCCAGACTCATCGCTAAAGGCTATCGTCAAGAAGAAGGAATCGACTTCGACCAGACATATGCTCCAGTGGCGAGGCTGGAGGCAATAAGGTTGTTCCTAGCATATGCTGCTTTCAAAGGCTTCACCGTCTATTAGATGGACGTGATGTCGACCTTCCTAAATGGTAACATAAAGGAGGAAGTGTATGTGGAACAACCTCTAGGTTTCGTTGATCCTAACTTTCCTGATTATGTCTATTTTCTGCACAAGACCCTATATGGTCTGAAACAAGCTCCTAGAGCTTGGTATGAAACGCTGTGTACCTTTCTACTTGAGAACAAGTTCACAAGGGGAAAGATAGACAAGATATTATTTCTTAGGGAAGTAAAAGGCAAGATTTTGCTAGTGCAAATCTATGTCGACGACATTATTTTTGGCGCTACAGATGACAATCTCTGCAAAAAGTTCTCAAAACTTATGCAAGGGAAGTCTGAAATGAGCAGTATGGGCGAGCTGAAGTATTTCTTAGTGCTTCAGGTGAAACAATCCGAAGATGGAATTTTCATCTCACAGACCAAGTTCACCAAAGAGCTAATTAAGAAATTCGGAATGGAGAACGCAACCTCTATGAGGACTCCAATGGGTTCAACTATGTCTCTGGACAAGGATGAAAAAGGGAAATCTTTTGATGAAACCAAGTACATAAGCATAATTGGATCTTTGCTCTACCTTACTGCCAGTAGGCCTTACATAATGTTTTCAACATGTGTCTTTGCTAGATTTTAGGTGAACTCTAAGGAATCTCATTACGCTGCTGCAAAGTGGATCCTGAGATACCTTAAAGGCACACCAAATCTTGGCTTATGGTACCCAAGAAGTAATGACATCGAACTAATTGGGTTTTCAGATGCAGATTTTGCAGGTAGCAAAGACGACCGAAAAAGCACCTCAGGGACTTGCCAATTCTTCGGAAGAAGGCTAATCTCATGGAGTAGCAAGAAGCAGAACTGTGTCGCAATCTCAACGGCCGAGTCAGAGTATATCTCTGCAGGCAGTTGTTGCGCACAGTTGCTATGGATAAAGAATCAGTTCAAGGACTACAACCTGCAGTTCAAGGATATTCCTTTGTACTGTGACTCCTCTAGCGCAATCGCAATCGCCAACAATCCAGTCTCCCACAGCCGGACAAAGCACACCAAGCTAAGGTATCACTTCATCCGGGAGCATGTGGAGCATGGAGACATAGATCTGCAATATGTGGCTACAGATAGGCAAATTGCAGACATTTTCACAAAGCCGCTGGACGAGACCAAGTTCTCGTTCTTCAAGACTGAGCTGGGGATGCTCAACAAGGAGGACTAAAGAAGATGGAATGACAAACAGGCAAGAAACTTCAAGGGTTAATCAAAATTTATATTTTCTAAATTTTTCAAAGTTTGACTCGAGAAGTATAAGACATACTCGTGTATGTTAATTCACCTACTCGAGTTACTGCCGACTTACCTACTCGAGTACTTTTCTCTTCCTACTCGAGTAATTTCTGAAGACCTACTCGAGTACTTTCTGAAGACCCACTCGAGTAATTTATGAAGACGTACTTGAGTACTTTCTGAAGACCTACTCGAATAATTTCTGAAGACCTACTCGAGTAACTACTTACCTACTCGAGTAGTCTATATATCTCTCGTGTAATATTTGCCAGATTTTGAATTTTGTTCTATTCGCCACCCAAGGCTAAATGCCGCCTCTTCCCTCTATTTAGTTAACTTCCTTTAAATTAATTAGATGTAATTTAGGGTTATATGTATGAAATTCCGAAAACCCAAACCTACACGAAATCATTTCGTTCTCTCGAGTACCCTCTGTCGTTTTGCCTCCTCCACCGCTATTGTAGAGCTGCTTCCCTCCTCACCACTTCCAGTCAACCACAGCCATGGCCCCTTATTCCAAGATAGGCGTCGGATCAGAACTCGTTACCACAGGTATTGCAGAGCTCTCAGATGACTTCCACAACCTTCTCATCCTTCTCGACACCGCCGGCCTCTCCTTCATCCTCCAGGAACCCTGCCGAATTTTATTCAAAGAAGTTGCTGAATTCTTCTCAAACCTGAATGTCAAGCATCATGGACTTGTCCTAAAATCAAAAGTGAAATGTGTGAAAATCAAGCTCACCAAGACCTCTGTCTCTCAGCTTCTCCGATTGCCGCTTGTAGATGAAGAAGATGAATTAGATGATGAAGACTCTGACCGAACAAACCTTTTCTGTGGCATTTCTTCAGAAGCTCAGTATATTAAAAGGTCAGACATGAACGCTGAAGGAAAATTTCTAGTTGATATAATTGGCAAGATTCTGCTGTGCAAGACCAACTCCATAAGGGACATTCCTCTATATTTCTTCGACATAATGCAAGCCATTGTCTGTCGCAAGAAATATCAGTTTGGGATGCTGATTCTAGACAAAATCAAGGACAGTTTAAAATCCCCCAACTACGCAAGAATTATCTCTCTGCTCCTCCATGAAACAAATCCCGAGGTATTCAACTTCTCCAAAGGGACCCCTCTTCATCACATGAAGAGGTCTCCATCTCTTCAATTTAGAGATGGGAACTCAAGCTGAAGAATCCTGCCCAAACTGCAAAGATTTCAGAAGTTCCAGAGGCTCCAGCTATAGAGGACAGGACTCCCTCTCCCTCTCCTCATCATGTGGCCAGCTCCTCTGGTGCACTAAGTGAGGGGGAGCCTGCTCCTTCTAGCCAAGTCAGGCAGCCCTCTCCTCAGCCAGAAATTCCTTCCCTACCTCATACTCCACAAAGTCTAGCCACTCCTTCAGATCAAATACCTCAAGACTCTCTTCTGTCCACAGCTGTTGCTATAGATGCTATGATTGCAGAGCACACTGAAGAAGTATTGCCCATTCCTCCTCTATTTCGTCCAGCTCCATCCTCTGAATGTCACAAGGACTCCACTCCAGCACACTCTCCTGCACATTCTCCAGCCAGGACTCCAGCCAAATCTCCAGATGCCCTCAAAGACCAGCAAGACACCATTCTTATTTCTGATGAGCCCTCTCCAAAGCCAGCTGAGGCCCCTCTCAGAACCCTAGATTTCTCCATCCCTCATGATACAGAAGAAAGGGATGCTGTAATTCATACCACAAGAGCTGACAGCTCTGTGATCATTGAATAAATAGCTCCTTGGGTAACTCCTTCTTTCCCTACTGCTGCTCCCTCTACTGCTGCTATTACAGTCTCTTACTCCTCTGATTTGCTGCAACATATTACAATTCTTCTTCAAGAACAAATAAATTATTTTGACTCTTCTCTAAAGACAGTAACTGACAAGGTAACTGCTCTTGAGACTGAGATGAGCAGAGGCTTTGCTAAAATTTAGTATAACACTGACAAGCTCAAGTATTTATTTCAACTTGGTGGCAAAGCCCTTGACCACACTATCACTAGTGCTGGCAATGTTATGGAACAAGGTGTCACCTTTGCTAACAATCAGATAGAGCTAGACAAGAGAAATAAAGCTAACAAAATGAAAATCTGTGACGAAGTTGGTCTTTTCAAAGAAGATGCTATAACCAAGCTATCTGTTGAAATCAGAAAGGGGGAGGGTTTGATCAAAGAACTTAAAGAACAAGTAGAAAAATCTGCTGCTCAGAAGTCAGATGTATGGTAAGCTCATATGAAGACCATTCATGATGATGTGCTAGCATATATACAGAGTGTCAAGTTTCACACCTATGACACTGCTGTCTGGATGCACAATCAGATTCTGCCAGATCTTGTAGTTGACCCCAACATCATTCCCCATCATCTCAACCCTCTAGCTACAGATGTCTCTGCCCCAGCTGTTCCTCTGCAACCTTCCTTCTCTCCCAGGCCTGGAGACTCAGTTTCTCCTCCAGATACTTATGTTCCAGGCTGGGAAGAAGACACTGCTGATATCTTCCTTCAAGCTCCTCCAGAGATCAGAACCTACAAGAAGAAAAGGAAGTATGGTGAAGGCCCCTCTGCTAGCAGGACTGCTCCTTCCAAAGCCACTGAACATGCTGAAGCTTGGTCTCCAACTTCCAAGTCTCTAATTTTGGACACACTCAAACTAGTTATGGATCTTAATGAGAACAAGAAAATTCATTACTGTTCCCAGGAATGGGAGTTATATGAGAAATCAATGCTAAAAAGGAAGATCCATGATAGAGAGTTTGGGAGAAATAATCCTGCTGCTCCTCCAAGGCCTCCTAAATATTTCCCTAAGCCTTTCAGCTATCTAAGAAGACAACAAGAAAAGATGGAAAAGCAGCAAACCTAATCTTAAACCTAAAAGATGTTGAGAGATTAAAATGACAAGTTGTAGACTTGATGTTTTGAAAATTTACATATATACAATTCTAAATTTCTATCTAATTATCTTTTTCATTGTCTATTGCTTACCTGCTCATGTTTTTCTACTTAGTTTCTTTTATGTCTATAATTCACCTTAGTGTAAAGGGTTCTGACTTCAACAAATAGGGGGAGATTGTTGGGTATTGCATCCACACTAACCCAGATTTGATGAAGTCACCCTGGAACTAAGATGAATTAAGTTGTATTTGATGATTGGTTGAGTTATATGTTTGCAGGAATTTCACTGGGAAGTGTAGACCAATGTCAGTCCACAGTGGGTCACCAAACACAGTAACTGTGCAATGTAATCCCTCATTGTATGTTCCAAGGTGTTGACTCATGTGTGGTCTCTCTATTGGGATACACTTCATATTAAAGCTATTGGACCTTGTGAAAAGAATTGGAAGTTGACTACATTATAAGAAAGAGTCTCCAACAACAAAATTCTCTAAGTCTTTTACTCGAGTAGGTCCATAACTACTCGAGTAGATTGGTTATAATTTGCTCGAGTAAAGAAGCTTTATACTCGAGTACTTAAGTGTATCTCTCGTGTAGCTAAGTCATGTACTCAAGTAGACTTAGTCATATACACGAGTAGCATGTTTATATACTCGAGTAGATCATTCATTATACCCGAGTATTAAAGGCTTCACTCGTCAAAATTCTTCTAAGTCATGGACTCGAGTAAATACACTCATATACTCGAGTAAGTATACTCACATACTCGAGTAGATAGAAACATACTCGAGTAGTTCATTGTACCTACTCGAGTAGATCATGTCTCACTCGTGTACTTTGTAATTTCCCTAACTCCAGGATTTTCCAAGTCTTTTACTCGAGTAGAACTTTCACGTACTCGAGTAGATCACCTCCTCTCGAGTAGTTTAGTTCAACTACTCGAGTAGCTGCTTGCTGACATCTTCAGAAATTATTCCAAGTATTCCACTCGAGTAGTCCTTCATGTACTCGAGTAGTTTATGTAATATACTCGAGTAGTCTTTCTTGTACTCGAGTAAATCCTTCATGTACTCGAGTAAGTCACTATACATACTCAAGTAGTTCTATCTGCTTGCTCGAGTAGTTGATTTCTACCTACTCGAATAGTCTATCTTTATATACCCGAGTATGTTCTCCTTCATGTACTCGAGTAGTTATTCAACTACTCGAGTAGCTCTTCTCTTACTCGTGTATATGGCTGAACTTTCCTGAAATTTTGTCTAAGTCTTTTTCTGACGGGATTTTCAAATCACGCGACATGATTGGTCCACGTGTACATCATTATGACCGATTATGACCGTTACTTTCTCCTATATAAAGTCTTATCAGAAAATAACAAACCCTAAGTATTCTCTAAGCTTTCATTGTCAATCTACTTTAAGAAAGTTTTTCAGCCGACTCCTCTCTGTTTTCACGAAACATAATCCGCCACCGCCACCATCTTCTCCGGCCACCGCTTCTAATTTCAGAGGATTCATTCTGAAAAAAGTTACAAATCGAGATCGACATCACTGCTCGTCTTCTCTCTCTGATTCTGTAAAAGCAAAGAAGATCCAGATCTGAGCCGAGATTTTCTTCACCGATTTCTGAAAGTGCTGCAAAGATCATAAGAAGAAGATTCTGGCCGTTTCATCAGATCTGATTGGATTTACTATTTGTATAACTTTTCTAAAACTTTATTAATCTTGTAGGAGAAAGTTTCTCCGAGTGTAGGAGTTTTTTCACTCCGAGTTTGTAGGAAGTGTTATCTTTCGAGGTATAGATCCCGTTGTTTGGATCGAGTTTGTAGGAACTTTATTTCGAGGGTATGATCGGTTTTTCGATCCGAGATAGTGGAGTAGCCGAGTCTAGTTGATTGCTAGATCGGTGAGGGAAAGTGGATGTACCCAAGGTCGGGGAACCACTATAAATCTTGTGTCGTCTGTGATATTGGTAGATAGTTCTGTGCTATGCTCTAAATATTTTTTATTCCACAAAAGACGCACAACTCACCTATTCACCCCCTCTAGGTGATTTAGGTTGACAACCTTTTTCTTTCACAGTTGGGGAAATTATTCAATGCTGCTTATTCTCTAGGCCGTCAGCATTGAATGTAGAAGGAATTTAAAATTCGAAAGACCAATTTCCCCAGAAAATATAAAAAGAGATTTTTCTCTTTTCTTATAGAGACAGATAGAAAGAAAGTCAAAAAAAGATACAGAGAGAAGATTATTGAATCAGACAAGAAAAACACAACCCATCTGCTCTGAATCTTACTCAAGATTTCTGATATAGAAGAAAGCCCTTGACCAAAACATCATCTGTCATCTGAAGAAGAAGAACAATCATTCAAATATCAAGAGTCTTCATTCTTCAAACTCTTCAGGACACTTCACAGGACAATAAATCTTCCATCTGTCAAAGAAGTTTCTGAAGATCTCTCTGATCAAGGCTGAAAGCTTGAAGGCCTATCACCCTATGCAAAGCTCCAGTTCTCCTAAACTCTCTATATCTCAGGGGGAGATTTGACAACATCACTGAATCCACTTACGTCTTCTCAGTTTATTGAGAAAGAGAAGACCTCATCACTCTCTCATCCCCACCTCTGAAAAGGGTTTTAATTCCCTTCAAAGTTATTCTGTTTCACAAGTCTCCTTCCAAAAGACTTGAGGTTGGTTTTTCAGCACCTGATCAAAAGCTTATTGGTGGCAGTCACCTGATCAAAACCTGTAGTGGTTTCCTAGCAGGGTGATATAAGAGTGGATGGTTGGGGAACCACTATAAAATTTCTTGTGTCGTCTGGTTGCCCCTTTTCTTTTTGTTCTTACTGTGCTTGTATTTTTAGGACTGCTGCGTGCTTATTTATTTTATTTTAATTCTGCACCTTTTAATTACAGCAGAAGCTGTAATAGTTTTATAAGTACGTACAAATACTCTATTCACCCCCCTCCAGAGTATATTAGATCTAACACATCACTTTCAGGGTGATCGGGTAGGGTTGTGCTTAGGTTTTCTTTTTAAAATGGAAATAAGTGTTTTAAAGTGTTTATTTGGATTTGAATGGTGTGCCCATAGCCAAAATAGGTGTGTCCTTAACACCGCTCTAAAATATTTAGGACGGTTGTCCAAACCTTTATGCCACTAACACCGTAAAAAAACCCGATTTTTCCTTAAAGCTCTTTTTTCTTCTTTCCACATGTTGCGCGCAAACCAGATTCCCCCTCCATTTGCGATTTTAGGGTTCGCACCTTTCCGTACAGGAGATTTGTGGCGACCGGTGATAAGCGGCGATGGATTCTTGTCGTCTCTAATTTCTCATCTTATTTCACGGCCGACGGATTCCTCCTTTCTTCGGATTGTGGCTCTCCTTCCAGAACGCCCGATTTGTCAGTTACGGTAAGCTGGGCGGTTTCTCATCTCACTCGCAGCGACCTGCGACTAACGGTGATGGATTCTCATCATCACTAGTTTCTCGTCTCATTCGCGGCCGATGGATTCTCATCGTCACCAGTTTCTCGTCTCATTCGCGGCCGACGGATTCTTTTGGGTTTAGGTAATCATGTTTTAGCATAAGATTTTGCTAAAGATCACAAATATTAAGTCTTACCCTCATATTAGTCTTTATCAAATATTTGAAAAATATGATTTGAAACGTGCATAATTTTTTAACTAATATTTTTTTGACAGAATATATGGTTATTTGAAGAGTTTGAAGATTTTGAATCAAAATGATGGAGATGTTCCTTCATATTTTAAAGTTTTGTAATATTTTGGTGCAAAAAATTATCAAAAACGTAAATTTGGGTGAACCTTCTTTTTTGGTAGAATTATTTTTTTTTTAAAAAAATCTGTTATGATTTGCTAATAACAAAAATGTTTGCTAATAATTATTGTCAAAAAAGATGTTTTGCTAATAACCACGATTTTGCTAATAGCCAAATATAATTTGCTATAACAACGCTCTATTTTTTTAGAGTCTAGTTTAATGTTTATTATTGAAAAGCTTTAAAATCAAATATAGAAAATTCAAATATTTGTAGGAAAATCTTTTATAAAGTACAGATAAAATTGTTAGTGTCACAATGTTTATCTTCACTCATATTAGTGAGTATATAAAAGAACTCATTTATTCATTATTATTTAAAGGAACATAAGGATGAACTATGAACCACACATGTGTGCGCACGCACAAATCTCACCGGAGCGGACCTGTTGAAACTGAAAACTTGGTCTCTGTGGAGTTCACCCTTGGGGAAGGGGTGATCACACACCTACTTCTCTCTCGCGAGCCAAACAACTAAGGGAAAAGAGTAAGAGACAGACCCAAGGGCTCGGCGTGGAGGTCTCACCACACACCCGGAAGATCTTAGAGCGCTTCCCCTCCCTAGCCAAATGTCGGGCTAAGGATGCCTCAGAAAGCGCAAGAAGACTGGGGCACAAGTAAGCATGTTTTCTGAGGTAGCTCCTTGGGTCTATTTATAGATTTCTGAAGACGGCTTGCAAATAGCCAACCTCCGTTATTTTGAATAGCTATGTGCAGCCCAGCTGGGTCTGCCAACAACGTAACTCCGCTGTTCTGGAAAGCTATTTGCACCCCCTACAAGGGCATCCAGGTAATTTTGCCTCTGGGCCCCACTTGGGAAGTGCCGAGGAACAAGGGATCAACTCGCCCTTCTACAGGGCGGATGCGGTATGGCTCGCGCAGCTCGCCTTCTAACTCTAGGCGAGCACGAGTAGGGCTGCCACGATTCGCCTGCCCTACACGGAGGCGGGTCGGCGATGAGGTCGTCTAGGCTGACGTATGGTGGGATGAGTTGGCTTGCATGGCTCGCTCGCCAAGCCTTGGGGAGAGCAAACCAGTGAACTGGCCGTCTATGCTCGCCCACATTCTATACCGGTGCGGGCCGGTCACCCGGGCTCGCTCGCCTGACCTGGTGGACCCACTCGACGAACACATGTTTGTACAGGACCGGATTTGGGATTTGAGGAATAATTGAATTGAAGTATATTTTTTGTCAAAATAATTTTGACACTTTTGTAAATCCTATATTTTTTAAGTTTTGTCGACTTGCGTCGGAAAGTACTCAACGCACCCTATCTGCATCGACTGGAGTTGTGACGATAAGAACTCGCCACAACCACTTTGGGATGACTTGCATTGATAAGAACTAGACGCTTGCGTTGATATGAAATCTGTTAGGTTAAGGTGCATTAATAAGAACTCGACTGGCGTCGATAGACACTAGATGCAACTTGCATCGACTGCTCTCTTTGCTCAACCCTTACGAGTAAATTTTTAACTGCTTCCTTTACACGTATTTCTCGTCATTAATTATATATGTTAGAAATGCAAGTTTTCTTTACAAGATTAAAATTTACTAAATATAACAATTGCAATTATTATGTTGCTAATTTCTTATCGTTTTAAGATACTTCTATGTAGAAGATTTTTTTTATTCGTTTTATATACACACTTAGAAAACCTACTCTGGTGTAACACCTCAGTTTTCCAAACAATAATCTGGAAACAGAAGCTAATGTTGGGTGGCAGTACTACCGCTGGCATTAGCAGTCAACCAGAAGACCAGTAAGGTCTAATCAAACTGCTTAATTCGTGCAGAGACGTCAAGTCGAATCCTAGCATTTGGCATTAAGATGCAACTGTTAGTGCTAGTGTACCCTTCAAGATGATCTGCTAGATGGCTAGATGGTCAAGGCGATCAACTAGATATCAAGATGAGGCTCATTCACCTCTGGGACTAATATAGCGTGGTAGTTATATTGTAGGACGGTAGCTCACGAAAATGGATTTGTAAAATCTGCATTGTGATTGTCTGATCCTTCATGAAAAGTGACCAAACTTTCGAGATCAGTCTATCTTTTAGTACTAAATGGCTGACAACAAAATTCTTCCCATTATTTGACTTGAGAGCTTTTGTTTAGATTGGTTTGGGAGAGAAAGGAAGTAGAAGGAAAAAGGTCTCCACCATTATTGGAGCCCTGAAGCATCGATTTGAGAATCAATTTAAGATCCACGTAGAGCAGTTCGGTTTGATTCTTTCCCTATGAATGGATTTTTGATTCATAGAGTCGAAACGATCGCCAAGGGTAGCGATCTATCTCTTTGGTCTTAGGATGCACTTGTGTTATTTTATGTTAATATGCATGAATGGTTGTGTCATTTCTCCTAATTAATTAGCATAGTGTATGACCTCCACTGGGTTGATTATGTCAGTCCCCGACATCTATTGCATATAAAAATTCAATTTGTTTGTGGATTTAGGCATGAGGTGTGAAGCTCATCTGTAATTGGTTGTCTGGATTGGCGATAAGAAAAATTGAGGTGTTTCCAAATAAATATACGATTAAGGCACACGTACCTACAATGTATAACATAGAATATGAAAGACTTATCAAGGTCATTTTAAAACACGGATCTATCGAGTATTTCTACTTAGAGAAAGCAAACTATTATTTTATCGGAATAAAATAAAAATGAAATAAAATTAAAAGTAAAGTGAAAAAAATTAAAGTTGATTAAAATGTGTTTTGGATGAAATATAAAAGATGATTTTTAAACTCTTAAGTCGATCCTTGGTCGTGGAAATTTCCGAATTATGAACACACCTATTTCGAGGGTACGCTCACCTGACATTAGGTTGATTGACTAAACTTTTGTTTTATAATCGAACCCCCAAAACTAGCTTTACGAGATGAATCCCGCTATAGGATTTGATTTTTATCGAGAAGGTTTATGTCATCATATTCCGAGGGTTGCGAGGAACTCTTTTTATTCTCGAGTGATCAATTCATACGTACGAACCTTTTGGATACTAGAGTACAAAAAAAATATCGAAATCCATAACCAGAATATGAACTCGACACGCTAAAATCAGGAATAAATCGAAAGTTGAAAAGAAACGATTATAAAAGGAAAAGATAATTTCATAACAAAGCTTAGAAAAAATCAAGTGCTAAAAAACTAATCTATTTGCTATGAAATAAAATGAGACATGAAATTAGAGAAGAAAGAGAAATATTTATGAAATAAAACTATTTTTCTAAGTGCTACAAAAAATAAGATAAAGTAAGAAGAAAATATTTTTGGAAGTTTTATGATTTTTCAATTTTTTTTATTTTTCTAAGTTTTAATTTTTTTTAAAAATATTGAAATATGTTTAACCAAAAGGAAAACTCTCTCATACTTAAAATTCAACATTGCCCCCAATGTTGAAAATTAAGTATGAAAAAAACAAAAAATAAATTAAAAAACATGAGCATAAAAGAAAAATGAGAAAAGGGGGAAAAGAACACGTCCCTAATTTGGAGATGGATAGACCACAACGAATACCTACAAAAACATATTAAAACAAAAAATATATATATATTTCGTTGATTTTTATATGTTATATAATTTGTTTTTTGAATTTTAAATTTTTAAAAAGAAGAGAAAAGAGATTACTCTTTCTTATATGATTTAATTAGTCTTGGTTTTCTCAGTGTCTATTCGGTGAAGGGCTCGCACTGGTATTAGGAGATGTGATGAGATGACATCCCAAATCTCCCTTTCAAAGAATTTAATTATAACATATATTTTTTATAAAGAAGGAAAATGAAATGAATATAAAAAGAAAATGATAAAAGTAATATAACTCACTTTTTTTTAAATCATGGCAAAATATGTCTCAGACAACACCGCTAAAAGCTTGATAAAAATATTGCAGTGTTTCTAAATCTATATTCGATGAAGGCAAACATGTCTATCATGTATAGCATAGTATATGAAAGACATATTATGGTCGTATTAAAATATGGGTTTGTCAAACACTTCTACTCAAGAAAGCAAACTATTATTTTATCAGAATAAAATGGAAAATAAATAAAATTAAAACTAACGGAAAGAAAACTAAACCTGATAAAATGCTTTTTTGATGAAAAATAAAAGGTGACTTAAAAGCTCCTAAACCAATCATTTGTTGGATCTTGAGGTGCCCATAGAGGAGGGGGGGGGGGTGAATAAGGGCGAACTATAATTTTACGAATTAACAAATTACTTAGCCAAATTTTTCTAAAATGAAGAAAGCTTAATCACAAGCAAATATTTAAATCAAACCACTTAAAAATTTATGATACGAAATGCATGTGTTGGGTCCATTGATCACAATGTCCTAGATTTGAAGAAAGTTCACAAGTCAATGGTATACACTTGAATGTATTTGATGCATACTCTAAGTTCAATGTATGCAGGTTGTTATCTGTGGAACTGATTTGACATGTAGTTAGAGTCACAAAGATAGATTGACTCATGACAGAATGCTGACAAAGCAGAAATCTAATTAAGTCCAGAAGCGTTGAGTGAAAGCAGTTCACTCGATGCCAAGAAGCTAAAAGCATCGACTGATGATCAGGCAGTCAAAGCCTCAGTACTGCCAAAGCATAAATCTGGTTAAGTTCAGAAGCGTTGAGTGAATGCAGTTCTGTAACGCCTCCATTCGTCCCATGGAATATAACGATGTGTCCGGTCGGGGCCTCATGCCATATTTCACAGACAAACGACAGAATTATGTGTGAATATCAAAATCTCGTTCTACTGGCATCCTAACTTAGAGCATTCTAGCGCAACATTTTAGGTTGTATGAACTCAACATACTGAATGTCCACTAATATATAAACTCCACATTTATACATAAACCAGGAATGTATACAACATACACACGCTCACGGCCTTAAAGCCTTACAAGTTGCTCTTTACAAATATACAACTTCATACATCGGCACGCAGGCCGGCCACACATGAAATCCAAGAATTCTTTGCACGACCTTCAAGGGCCTTTAAGCAGCAAGTCTTCATTCCACTCAACTCAATTCAACTCATCAGCACATGCAGTTAGACATCCACCCCAAGAGCGATAAACAAAGCAACAGTCAGCATTAGCTGACCAATTATAGTGACCCTACCCCTTGCCCGAGGTAGTGGTTCCTTCCCTGTATGCATTACCAAACATAATATCTGCCAATCACAAACAAGTGTTCTCAGGCACAACAGTATCACAAACGCCGGCCTCCGTCGGACGCTCCGTGCACTCAGGGCACATTACGGTGTACCAGACTCCATGGCAACACCACCGATCAGAGGTTATTAACTTGTTGGCTGACCGGTCCTAGTCCACCAACATGCATGTTGGCGACATTCTGCCCAAACCACTCAGAGGTGAGAACCTCATGGAAAACTTGAGCATTTCCAATTCCGATCGACCCACCACTGTGGTGCAGCAAGTCGGGTCTGTCCCGCGTCCCCCAAGCATTGCCACCAATCGATCTCCCAAAACAACCAAGGGCAGGTCAACCTTTTACCGTGCTCAAACCGTCAGTAGCGCACCACTAGACGCGGGTCGGCTGTCCCTCCTGATTAGCCGCAGCTTTCCGCTCTCTCAGAGCAAATAACGCTCACAATGCTCACACCATAATGAGCTTACGCAAAGCATCCAAGATTAGCAAATAGCTCACGCAGAGCTCACAACAAAAGGAGCTTACATTCACAATTCACACGCATCCATAAAATACACTGAGTCTTCTCCGGTTAGCACATAACCATCACCAATTCAGACTAACCATCTAGATGGGCTTCACACAGCATGCCTATGCCGTACTCCACACTTCCGGCTCTAGATGCAGACTCAACTTGGAATTACTTATGCTTTCCACCTCTTGGTGGAGGATTCCATGCATATGCACAAAGAAAGGACTACGCTTGTCCAAGAAGGAGATCATTACCCTTGACGATCGCTTTGGAGCCATGAGCGAGCCGGATGGAAGTCACCGTCACGACTTTGCCTCCATGAATCAGTCCTCGACTCTCGATTCGGCACGCTAACAATCCTCCAGTAGCCGGAATCCTTCACCTTCTTCCTCCACCTTCTCCTTGCTCTCCCTTCTTTCTAACTCTTTTAGAAAGAGAATGACCAAACTAGAATGAAGATAATCTTCTCCATTTCGGCCTTATATCAGCAAGAAGAAACTGGGCCATCAGATCCAAGAGGAAGAAAATGAACGGCCACAAAAATTCCCCGAAAATGACTCTTTCGGGTCTGACATGCCCTGTGACACGCCCGTGTCACAGGCCGTGTACCTTAGGCGGTGCACGAACCACCTTATATAGAACAGGGCACGACCATGTGACACGCCCGTGTCACATGGCTGACACACCCGTGTCACATGGCTAACACACCCGTGTCTGGCTCTCAAGACCCTTTCAAGACCTACTCGAGACAACTACTCGAGTAGTTGGATAGGACACGCCTGTGTCCAATGGCTGACACGCCCATGTCCAATGCCTGACACGCCCGTGTACAATGGCTGACATGACCATGCCACACCCGTACTCGAGACATAAAAGGCCCACATGAGACAAGTACTCGAGACCTACTCGAGTGAAGTACACGCGAGGTGACACGCCAGTGTCACATATGACACGCCTATGTCATAGGTTGTGTCTTCACTCGACGATCGTCGACCAAATTACTCGAGTGGAAATAGTCGAACCCGAGGAGGACACTCCCTCTAACCGCCTGTGTCACTATGCGTGTTCCCTCCCAAAACGTCGTCGAATGAATTTCGTCGACCACGTGCCAGACTGCTCAACCCGAGCAGTAGGGACACGCCGTGTAACCCATCCTGAACCCAACTTGGGATTTGGGGTGTTACAATCCTCCCCTCCTTATACGAAATTTCGTCCCAAAATTTAGCTCAGCTACAGACATCAACCATTCCTCGTTGCATCATGATCAAACTCTCACCTCGCTAAAACGATCCGGGTTAGAGCTCAGAGGCCGCAGCTTGTCTCGCCCTACGACATCGCACAAAACAAACATAACATACAAACATATATACATATTGACATACATCCATCATCCGTATATCCATATAGCCATATATCCAAACATCATATACAAACATTATGTACATACACCTTGATCGATCGATCCCCTCCATATAATAAGGTGTACACAAACATCTCATTATTTGTTCCTTATACAACATCTATTGACGTCACCAAAGTAATACCATTCACCCTTCCATTTTTACTTCCACTCACCCGCATCATCTTTCATATGTCGTTTGATAGCCTCTTGGAGTTCCAAACTAAACACTCGAGGCTGTACATCACCGATTGAGCTTTGCGGCTCTTGCACTTCAAGATTATGCAATCGAGGTTGCGTCCGGGATGAAGATGACTCAGCCACTGCTTTACCCTTTTCTTCATAAGACGCACCTGTCTTTTTCTCACTTCTTGGAGGGCCACTCCAACAATCATGGGATATATGTCCCGGCTTCCCGCACTTAAAACATGTGCGTGTTTCAACTCGTTCTTGTCCATAAGTTGCCCTCGATGAAATAGTTGAAGGAGTTGGTTCAGCAGGCCTGAACCTTTTCTTATCTCGTCTCCTAAACTCCGACTGTTCCGACTGTGGAACTTTAAATTCCGGCTTCTCCACCGCCAAGCTCTTCTTATCGTGCACCCATTTTAAATCTTTCTCCAGCGCATGGGCTGTATCTACCAACGCTTGGAAGCCTTGGTTCACCAAACTTGGGAGTGCCAACCTCAACTCATCACGCAGTCCCTCATAAAATATATTCGTCTTTCGTGCCTCCTCAGCGAAAGTAGACCCCGCATAACGCCCCAGTCTGGTAAACTCATGCAAGTATATATCAATATCACACTCACCTTATACCAGACGTTGGAACTCATTTTCCATGGTAATCCTCTGCGACATTGACAAATAATTGGCTAGAAACAATCGTGAGAATTCTTTGATCGATATCTCTTCCAATCCTTGGCCTGCCAAGTAGTGCAATTCCACTTCATCCCACTAAAGCCTTGCGTCTTCTTGCAATAGGAAAGTAGCTAAAGTCACTTTCTGCGCCTCCGCAGTCCTGATTGATGTCAGGATCCTCTTCACTCTGGCGAGCCAATCTTCCGCCTGCATTGGAGAACCCGTCCCGTTCAATTGCTCGTCCGCTGCTTGCTCATCTAGCACAGCTTCAACACGCTCTTGCCTTGCACCAGGCCGTACTGGCACCCCTGCAGGCCTTGCCTGCCCAGTAGGCTATTCTTATAACACCGCAAGCACCGTCTCAGTCACCACACGTATGGTCTCCGCTGAGGGAGGTGTAGGCGCTTCAACCGGTGCCACACTCTCATCAGATTGCTGGGGCTCAGACTGCCGAGCACCACTCCTTGTCACCTATCAATGTACAAAGCACCAGTTACGTCCAGTCCATGAAGATAAACATACATTGTCTACACACTCACACTCCTCACGTGCATGTATTATATTCCTAGTGGACATTCTTGAGTTCAATTATGTTTTCCCTCCCAACAATCTCAAACCTGGCTCTGATACCACTTTGTAACGCCTCCATTCGTCCCATGGAATATAACGGTGGGTCCGGCCGGGGCCCCACACCATATTTCACAGACAAACGACGGAATTACGTATGAATATCAAAATCTCGTTCTACTCGCATCCTAACTCAAAGCATTCAAGCGCAACATTTTAGGTTGTATGAACTCAATATATTGAATGTCCATTAATATATAAACTCCACATTTATACATAAACCAGGAATGTATACAGCACACACATGCTCAAGGCCTTAAGGCCTTACAAGTTGCTCTTTACAAATATATAGCTTCATACATCAACACGCAGGCTGGCCAAACATGAAATCGAAGAATTATTCGCACGGCCTTCAAGGGCCTTTAAGCAGCAAGTCTTCATTTCGCTCAATTCAATTCAACTCATCAGCACCTGCAATTAGACATCCACCCCAAGAGTGGTAAACAAAGCAACGGTCATCATTAGCTGACCAATTATAACGACTCTACCCCTTGCTCGGGGCAGTGGTTCTTTCCCTGTATGCATTGCCAAACATAAAATCTACCAATCACAAACAAGTGCTCTCAGGCACAATAGTATCACAAACACCGGCCTCCGCCGGACGCTCCGTGGACTCAGGGCACATTACGGTGTACCGGACTCCATGGCAACACCACCGATCCGAGGTTATTAACTTGTTGGCTGGCCGGTCCTGGTCCACCAACACGCATGCTAGCGACATTCCGCCCAAACCACTCAGAGGTGAGAACCTCAAGATAAACCTGAGCATTTCCAATTCCAATCGACCCACCACTGTGGTGCAGCAAGCTGGGTCTGTCCCGCGTCCCCCAAGCATTGCCACCAATTGATCTCCCAAAACAACCAAGGGCAGGTCAGCCTTTTCCCGTGCCCAAATCGTCAGTAGCGCACCACTAGACGCGGGTCGGCTCTCCCTCCTGATTAGCCGCAGCTTTCTGCTCTCTCAGAGCAAATAATGCTCACAGCGCTCACACCACAAGGGGCTTACGCAAAGCATCCAAGATTAGCAAATAGCTCACGCAGAGCTCACAACAAAAGGAGCTTACATTCACAATTCATACGCATCCATAAAATACACGGAGTCTTCTCCGGTTAGCACATAACCATCACCAATTCAGACTAACCATCTAGATGGGCTTCACACAGTATGCCTATGCTGTACTCCACACTTTCGGCTCTAGATGCAGACTCAACTTGGAATCTCTTATGCTTTTCACCTCTTGGTGGAGGATTCCATGCATATGCGCAAAGAAAGGAGTTCGCTTGTCCTATAAGGAGATCGTTACCCTTGATGATCTCTTTGGAGCCATGAGCGAGCCGGATGGAAGTCACCGTCACGACTTTGCCTCCATGAATCAGTCCTCGACTCTCGATTCGGCATGCTAACAATCCTCCGGTAGCCGGAATCCTTCACCTTCTTCCTCCACCTTATCCTTGCTCTCCCTTCTCTCTAAGTCTTTTAGAAAGAGAATGACCAAACTAGAATGAAGATAATCTTCTCCATTTCGGCCTTATATCAGCAAGAAGAAACTGGGCCATCAGATTCAAGAGGAAGAAAATGAACGGCCACAAAAATTCCCCGAAAATGACTCTTTCGAGTCTGACATGCCCTGTGACACGCCCGTGTCACAGGCCGTGTACCTTAGGCGGTGCACGAACTGCCTTATACAGAACAAGGCACGACCATGTGACACGCCCGTGTCACATGGCTGACACACCCGTGTCACATAGCTAACACGCCCATATCTGGCTCTCGAGACCCTTTCAAGACCGATTCGAGACAACTACTCGAGTAGTTGGACAGGACACGCCCGTGTCCAATGGCTGACATGCCCATGTCCAATGCCTGACACGCCCATGTCCAATGGATGATACGCCCGTGTCACACCCATACTCGAGACATAAAAGACCCACACGAGACAAGTACTCGTGACCTACTTGAGTGAAGTACACGCCAGGTGACACGCCCGTGTCACATATGACATGCCTGTGTTAGAGGCTGTGCCTTCACTCGACGATCGTCGACCAAATTACTCGAGTGGAAATCATCGAACCCGAGGAGGACACGCCCTATGACACGCCCGTGTCACTGGGCGTGTTCCCTCACAAAACTTCGTCGAATGAATTTCGTCGACCACGTGCCAGACTGCTCAACCCGAGCAGTACACGCCCTGGGACACGCCCGTGTCCCAGGCCGTGTAACCTATCCTGAACCCAACTTGGGATTTGGGGTGTTACAACCCTCCCCTCCTTATACGAAATTTCATCCCAAAATTTAGCTCAGCTACAGACATTAACCATTCCTCGTTGCATCATGATCAAACTCTCACCTCGCTAAAATGATCCGGGTTAGAGCTCAGAGGCCGCAGCTTGTCTCGCCCCACGACATCGCACAAAACAAACATAACATACAAACATATATACATATTGACATACATCCATCATCCGTATATCCATATAGCCATATATCCAAACATCATATCCAAATATTATATACATACACCTTGATCGATCGATCCCCTGCATATAATAAGGTGTACACAAACATCTCCTAATTTGTTCCTTATACAACATCTATTGATGTCACCAAAGTAATACTGTTCACCCTTCCATTTTTACTTCTGCTTACCCGCATCATCTTTCATATATTGTTTTATAGCCTCTTGGAGTTCCAAACTAAACACTCGAGGCTGTACATCACCGATTGAGCTTTGTGGCTCTTGCACTTCAAGATTATGCAGTCGAGGTTGCGTCCGGGATGCAGATGACTCAGCCACTGCTTTACCCTTTTCTTCATAAGACGCACCTGTCTTTTTATCACCTCTTGGAGGGACACTCCAACAATCATGGGCTATATGTACCGGTTTCCCGCACTTAAAACATGTGTGTGTTTCAACTCGTTCTTGTCCATAAGTTGCCCCCGATGAAACAGTTGAAGGAGTTGGTTCAGCAGGCCTGAACATTTTCTTGTCTCGTCTCCTAAACTCTGACTATTCCGACTGTGGAACTTTAAATTCCGGCTTCGCCACTGCCAAGCTCTTCTTATCGTGCACCCATTTTAAATCTTTCTCCAGCGCACAAGCTGTATCTACCAACGCTTGGAAGCCTTGGTTCACCGAACTCGGGAGTGCTAACCTCAACTCATCACGCAGTCTCTCATAAAATATATTCGTCTTTCGTGCCTCCTCAGCGAAAGTAGACCCCGCATAACACCCCAGTCTGGTAAACTCATGCAAGTACATATCAATATCACGCTCACCTTGTACCAGACATTAGAACTCATTTTCCATGGCAATCCTCTGCGACATTGGCAAATAATTGGCTAGAAACAATCGTGAGAATTCTTCAATCGATATCTCTTCCAATCCTCGACCTGCCAAGTAGTGCAATTCCACTTCATCCCACCAAAGCCTTGCGTCTCCTTGCAATAGGAAAGTAGCTAAAGTCACTTTCTGTGCCTCCGCAGTCCTGATTGCTGTCAGGATCCTCTTCACTCTGGCGAGCCAATCTTTCGCCTGTGTTGGGGAACCCGTCCCGCCAAACATAGGTGGATGAATCTCCATAAAATGCTTCAATTGCTCATCCGCTGCTTGCTCATCTAGCACAGCTTCAACACGCTCTTGCCTTGCACCAGGCCGTACTGACACCCCTGCAGGCCTTGCCTGCCCAGTAGGCTATGCTTGTAACACCGCAAGCACCGTCTCAGTCACCACACATATGGTCTCCGCCGAGGGAGGTGTAGGCGCTTCAACCGGTACCGTACTCTCATCAGACCGCTGGGGCTCAGACTTCCCATCACCACTCCTTGTCACCTATCAATGTACAAAGCACCAGTTACGTCCAGTCCATAAAGATAAACATATATTGTCTACACACTCACACTACTCACGTGCATGTATTACATTCCTAGTGGACATTCTTGAGTTCAATTATGTTTTCCCTCCCAACAATCTCAAACCTGGCTCTGATACCACTTTGTAACGCCTCCATTCGTCCCATGGAATATAATGGTGGGTCCGGCCGGGGCCCCATGCCATATTTCACAGACAAACGGCAGAATTACGTGTGAATATCAAAATCTCATTCTACTCGCATCCTAACTCAAAGCATTCAAGCGCAACATTTTAGGTTGTACGAACTCAATATACTGAAATGTCCACTAATATATAAACTCCACATTTATACATAAACCAGGAATGTATACAACACACACATGCTCACGGCCTTAAGGCCTTACAAGTTGCTCTTTACAAATATACAGCTTCATACATCAGCACGCAGGCTGGCCACACATGAAATCCAAGAATTCTTTTCACGGCCTTCAAGGGCCTTTAAGTAGTAAGTCTTCTTTTAGCTCAATTCAATTCAACTCATCAGCACCTGCAATTAGACATCCACCCCAAGAGCGGTAAACAAAGCAACGGTCATCATTAGCTGACCAATTATAACGACTCTACCCCTTGCTCAGGGCAGTGGTTCCTTCCCTGTATGCATTGCCAAACATAATATCTACCAATCACAAACAAGTGCTCTCAAGCACAACAGTATCACAAACGCCGGCCTCCGCCGGACGCTCCGTGGACTCAGGACACATTACGGTGTACCGGACTCCGTGACAACACCACCGATCAGAGGTTATTAACTTGTTGGCTCGCTGGTCCTAGTACACCAACACGTATGCTGGCGACATTCCGCCCAAACCACTCAGAGGTGAGAACCTCAAGATAAACTTGAGCATTTCCAATTCCGATCGACCCACCACTGTGGTGCAGCAAGCCGGGTCTGTCCTGCGTCCCCCAAGCATTGCCACCAATCGATCTCCCAAAACAACCAGGGGCAGGTCAGCCTTTTCCCATGCTCAAACCGTCAGTAGCGCACCACTAGATATGGGTCGGCTTTTGCTCCTGATTAGTCGCAGCTTTCCGCTCTCTCAGAGCAAATAGCGCTCACACCACAAGGAGCTTACGCAAAGCATCCAGGATTAGCAAATAGCTCACGCAGAGCTCACAACAAAAGGAGCTTACATTCACAATTCACATGAATCCATAAAATACACGGAGTCTTCTCCAGTTCGCACATAACCATCACCAATCCAGACTAACCATCCAGATGGGCTTCACACAGCATGCCTATGCCGTACTCCACACTTCTGACACTAGATGCAGACTTAACTTGGAATCACTTATGCTTTCTACCTCTTGGTTGAGGATTTCATGCATATGCACAAATAAAGGACTTCACTTATCCAAGAAGGAGATCGTTGCCTTTGACGATCGCTTTGGAGCCATGAGCGAGTCAGATGGAAGTCACCATCACGGCTTTGCCTCCATGAATCAGTCCTCGGCTCTCGATTCGGCATGCTAACAATCCTCCGGCAGCCGGAATACTTCACCTTCTTCCTCCACCTTCTCCTTGCTCTCCCTTCTCTTTAACTCTTTTAGAAAGAGAATGACCAAATTAGAATGAAGATAATCTTCTCCATTTCGGCATTATATCAGCAAGAAGAAACCTGGGCCATCAGATCCCAGAGGAAGAAAATGAACGGCCACAAAAATTCCCCCAAAATGACTCTTTCCGGTCTGACACACCCTGTGACACGCCCGTGTCACAGGCCATGTACCTTAGGCGGTGCACTAACCGCCTTATCCAGAATAGGGTACGACCATGTGACACGCCCGTGTCACATGGCTGACATGTCCGTGTCACATGGCTGACATGCCCGTGTCTAGCTCTCGAGACCCTTTCGAGACCTACTCGAGATAACTACTCGAGTAGTTGGACAGGACACGCCCGTGTCCAATGGCTGACAAGCCCATGTCCATTGGCTGACACGCCCGTGTCACACCCGTACTCGAGACATAAAAGACCCACTTGAGACAAGTACTTGAGACCTACTCGAGTGAAGTACACGCCAGGTGACACGCCTGTGTCACATGTGACACGCCCGTATCAGAGGTCGTGTCTTCACTCGACGATCGTCAACCAAATTACTCGAGTGGAAATCATCGAACCCAAGGAGGACACGCCCTCTGACACGCCCGTGTCACTGGGCATGTTCCCTCCCAAAACTTCATCGAACGAATTTCGTCGACCACGTGCCAGACTACTCAACCCGAGCAGTACACTCCCTGGGACACGCCCGTGTCCCAGACCATGTAACCCATCCTGAACCCAACTTGGGATTTGGGGTGTTACAAGTTCACCCGACGCCAATAAGCTAAAAGCATCTACTGATGATCCTACAGTCAAAGCCTCAATACTGCTAAAATATAAATCTGGTTAAGTCCAAAAGCGTCGACTGAAGACAGTTCATTCGACTCCAAGAAGCAAAAGCGTCGACAGAACACCCAACAATCAAAGCTGCAGTGTTGCTGTCAAGAATTATGTTTAAAGATAGAAGCTTTGAGTGAAGGCAGTTCACTCAATGCCTACTCGACAAGGATTCTGTCTACGGATAGAAGCGTTAAGTGATGACAGTTCACTCAATACCTCATCAAGATTCCAGACAAAGGCAGAAAGCATTGAGTGAAGAAGATGCACTCAACGTCTACATTCAGAGAAATCAATCTAAGTACAGAAGCGTCAAGTGATGAAGGCTCACTCGACGCCTAAGTTGTTACACTATAAAAGTCTATATGCATTGAGTTAGGAAGGCTCGCTCAACGCTCTCAACGTCTCAAGTCACAGAATTCTACTAAGTCCTTTTGTGTTGAGTGATAAGGCTTCACTCAACACCTATGTAGTCTGTCTAAATTTAAAAGTCCAGAAGCGCTGACTCATGCTGACATTAACAAAAATTCAAATATCGCAGGATCTGCTTGTTAGAAGACAAAAGGCCCTGCTTGCCTTTTTGTACAACTGTAAATGAAAAAGGAGTGGAACAGTTGCATTTCTAGCCCGCCCTTACTGCACAAAGAGTCATTGAGCGATGAGATATAAAAGGACAGTTCTGTAAAATTATAAAAAAAACATAACGGGAGAAAAATAGTCGTCTTCTTCCTTTGGATTGAGTTGAAGCATTCAAAGAGGTTGCTAAAAAGTGTCTGTAAATCACAGACAGAGCTTGCTGTTGAAGAAATTTTTCTCTGAAGATCAAAACATCTCTCAACATCAAGGTCAGGAATATTTCTTTCTAATAAAGAAGAAGCAATCTCTGCAGTTACTTCTCAGCACAAGCAGAACCAAAATTGAAGATATTTTCTTGGTGTTGTGAAGAAAATAAGACTGGATCTTCTTAGTTCAGGAAGAGGTTGACTCAGAGATAACTTATCTGGAGTCATTCATCACCAACAAACTTATTCTCACTATAGGATATTAACTGATTTGAGGTGTAAGCCTAAATTATAAAGGTCGAGTGGCAGGATCCTTCGGTGGATCTGAGTGTAGGATCCTTCTGTGGATCTGAGGTAGGGTCTGTGTGCCTGAGCTGTAGGAGAGGTCATTCTTTGAGGTAGGATCCTTCGGTAGATCTGAGTGTTGGGCTATCCTCCTAGCCTAAGTTGTAGGACTTTTATTAAAGTCTGAGGTAGGTGATCTGTGGATTACTGAGTTGTATGCGAATCATTTGCTCTGAGTGGTAGGACATTGGGCCTGAGGTAAAACTTGGAGGAGTCTAAGAGATCCTGAGGGATCTGTGTTGTAAGATCTTGGAGCCGAATTTGGAGAAGTTGGTCTTGTCTAATACACTGTTAGAAAGGTGGGAGGGACAGTGGATGTACCCATACCATGGGGAACTACTATAAACACATGTGTGATATTGTGTATTCTTGAAAGCTAACTTAAAACTAAGTCACAACACACCTGATCTTAAAAGATATTAAAAAAAAGACATAAAAACCTATTCACCCCCCTCTTTAGGTGTTTAACTACTCTTGAAAACAAAGAATTTCAAGTGATATCAGAGGGAGGTTTTTCAAAAAGGACTTAACCGTCTGAACAGATCTCCAAGGTTAGCTAAGGATTATCCTTTTGAGTTCAGGAGAGAATCATAAGGAGTTGGGCTCCATGAAGCTTCCAATCTATAGAAAGTAGACTTTTGGCATTTGGAAAGAGAGAGTCTGGTTGTTCATGGAGACTTCTATACAAGGTGTAAGACCCCCCTCCCCCTTATCAAGGAGGGCTACCGGGTCTTATGCCCAGAACAGCCGTCTTACGGTGGCACTAACGCACGGGTTAGTCGACACCGCAACACGCCGATTCTGCCGGCTAATACGATCATATAACTTGTAGGCCAATATGAGAAAAAGAAGTATAGCAGTATATCAAATCTACTAGTCCACAAATCACAGAGTACATATCATATATATAAATGAAGAGTATAGAAACATAGTCCACAATGAGTACAAAAGGAAAGAGTAATAAGGGCTTATCCCTAGTACATCATATCAACTCTCTCTCTCAAATCAAAGCGGAAGCTAATCTAATACATCAAAACTCGTCCCACCTGAGGACGCGCAGTAGTAGTAGTAGTCTGCGGTAGCGGTATCTGCTCCTAAAGTCCTGCCTTCTCGTCGCGCTGGTGCTCCATCTCCACGAGCTCCTAAAATAGTGTGGTCACCGGCCATTAGTCAAAAAGACTAAGTCGTTTCCTCCGCACCTCGACCCGCAGCTCCTAGGCACCGAGCGGAAGGACGAAGCAGAGGACAACAAGGGGTAGCAAAAGTGGAAGCAGGTGACAAGAACTAACTAGCAATTGTAATAGATATTATTATTCTACTCTAGCAGTTCTAAGTATATAGTACAAGTAAGTAAAGTGCAGTACTAGTAAAGGAAAGAACCGAAAGTGAGAGCAGAAAAAAAGTAAAGCTGAAAGGTAAAGCTATCAACCATCACAGAGTACCCTAACTTATATAAATGCCTATACAAATATAAAAGTTAGGATTTTCAAAATAACTTATCATATAAAAGAGCCAATACTAATTTATATGATAAGGATCTATGAAGCGTATGTCTTAATGCAAATGGATGATATGTTATGAATTATGATACATGCAAGTGCAACACACACACATGACTCTGAGATCCCAGACCTTAAGTTCCTACTTTTTGAGATCTAGCTTCACTCTCGGGTACCACCGTTGTGGCTACGGCAGCAGCGGAGCGGGCATCTCCACTTCTAGGCCGGTATGCACACTACCAAACCTTAGACGCCTCTCATATGCCTCTGTACACGTCCAAGGTGCACTCTAGAGTCTATGCGTACGTACTTTGCTGACAACCCGTCAGTCTTATTGGGTCGGATGTGCGTTATCGGGGATCGTCCTCCAGACTGCAGTGTAAACAACCCACTGACCCCTCTAACCCTCACACCTGCCTGGTGCACCGTACTGCCATCGGTGTGATGAATGGGCAGTACTGCATGTCCCGCCACTAAATTAATGCACATGCAAGTATTTCATCTCGAGCCTTCAGCTCGCAGGAATAAACCGACCTGAATCCCTCCAACCCATCACGGGTGAGCATATTACACAAGTCTCCCTCCAACCCATCACGGGTGAGAATAAACCACAATCCCTCCAACCCTACACGGGTGAGAATGAACCACAATATCTTAACCTATTAGACTACTCGTGTCTACGGGTTATTATACTCAGTGATTTAAGGTTAATCCCAGGATTGCCTAGGGTATACCCGGTGAAGGGCTCTCGGGGGCACGCAGAACTACGATGGGATTACGTCCAAAGTTCCCTTTCTTAAGGATAATTCTTTTATTGGTGTCTACCCAGGATTTATACCCCAACTCTCGTATTACTTTAGAATGACCCTAAAGACTTATGATGTTATTAGGAGAGCGGCGGTCTTCCGCCGGTCCCCGTTATTGTTACTATTACGGGACTTGCACTCTTCCACACATGGTTAAGGAATCCTCTAGGAGACTAACCAGGGTTAATTCCTCCACTAAGATCCTCACTTTGCTAGTTATTCAAATTCCTCCCATGGTGGCCCTACTAGTACGAACATCGGTGCTAGACTCTTACCCATGTCCCGATACCACCCACAAATGTGACCTTCTAATTCCTCTGTCCATATGCCTCAAATTATTTATCCTAGGATGGTATGGACTTATATGATGAACATGATGAATTCCATAATTTTTTTTCCAAATTACTTACACCATTAAATTAATTTCTTTAAATGTAATCCCTAGTCGTTTTGCACATGAAGTATTATCAATATTAAACCAGCTTACCTAGGGATTTTCAAGGTATATAATATGACAATTAATGGGGCCTACCAAAATTTCATGCTTTTTCAATTCAGATTTATAATTAATTCCTATTTAATACTATATCCACAAATCTAGCATTTTCCAAATGAAGTACAAAAAATATTATCTCAAACATTCTAATTAAATTATAGAGCCTTGATAATAATGAAATAATTCTATGTCCAGATTTCCATTTACATCTAGGTTGAAATGACCTATCCATGATCAATTTGAGTTATTTACCAAAATGCCATTATGGGGCCTAAGTACATTATTTGGCACTCCAAAATTCTAAATTAATTTCACAAGGTATAAAACATACAATTACAACAATATGAATTTTCTCAGATTTTTCAAAGGAATATACCCATCATTTCTACACAAAATTCCACAAGGGTAAAATGGTCATTTTGCTCCTTAAACTACCTAAACTTCGTCCAACAGAGATATAATTTATTTCTAGTGCTTATTATGTCACTCCTTAGTCCTCAACAAAAATTGAACCTTTTATGATAAGGGTAAACCTATTTTAAATTTATTTACTAAAAAGGACCAAATTTTCAGAAATTCAAATAATGGGATTTTTGTTCCCAAAAATCCCACCATTGCCATGAGAGGTGTATTACACCGTCATGTGTCTCCATAATGAAAATCATGATTTTTGAATGTCCCAAGTTGGCTGAATACACATTATTTCATTTTAGGCTAAATGCACACCAAGCCTATATCAAGCCAACACATGCAAGTGGGTTTACCAAATATGCATTTGTCCAAATTGGCTGAAATTTCAATTATACACTTATAATGTCCCTAAGGACATGCCACCAAAAGTTGGGGCCATTTGGAGTCCCACAACTCCAAATATTTCATTTATTTCATTTTGGGTATTTTAGTAAAAACTATAGAAAACGTTTTCCCAAAAATTCTCATTTTTGTACAGGGGTTAACCAAGCCCTAGACATGCATGCAACCAAAAGTTTGGGCCATTTAGATGAATAGTTTGACTTGAGCATCATTTTGAAGTTCTGCCCTAGCTAAGGACCAACCATAGCAAAATGGTCCTACAGGTCAGACCACTAGACCAAATCTCAAGTTAAGGATGAAAATTTAAATTTAATACAAAGGGATACATTTTTCATGTTCATGTCATCCTCTATAAATGGCTCTAAGAGCCCTATATTTGACATGCAATATCACTGAATTAATGTAACAGAAATGAAATTTCATTTTATTAAAATAATAACAGAATTAAATTGATTTTAATAAAAATGCAGCATGAATCTTAAAGATATATTGGACGGCATCCTTTCATCTTCCCCAAATGTTCAACGACTGAGATCGAGCCGACCTGGGGGATATTGCGTGGCCATTTTCGGCCACCTGAGGCGGCGCCACCCCTGGCTAACAGTGCCATCACCTTCACGGTGGTGGTGGCTATCCTTTGCCGGTGATGAGGCAGCGAGAGACGACGGCGATGGCGATCCCGAGCGGTAAGAAAAAGCTTGAAAAATCTCCCATTTCTCCCATGGCATCAGGCTCAATTGAGCCAGATATCTCCACTAGTTGATCTAGGATTCTAGTACGGGTAGAGGGACGGTGAAACGAACCTATGTTGGTGGCTAGAGGCGAGGATGGAGGCGGGTGGCCATTCCCGACCTTGCTCCGGTGACACCTCTCGGATTCATGGTTCCTGCACCGTTTCCTTCACTCCAGCTATCGATTTCTACTCTCCTTTGCCCTCTGAAGCTAATGGAATCACTATTTCTGACTAGGAGGGGGTATATGGGGAGATATAACCAATGCAAGCTCGGTTTGGAGCTTTGGTTGTATAACCCTTCATGCCAAGTGGGCACTATGCAGTCAAATTCTCTGGAAATTCTCTGAGGAGGCCAACCAGCACAATTTTTGGGTTGATGGAGCCAAGGCCAAGTGGCCTCTGCCTCTTTAATTCACCTGCTTGCATCAAGCCAAAATCTGCCCGAGAAGGACATGACTGGTGACACGCCCTTGACACGCCTATGTCACAGGCCGTCTACCTCTTACTTGACACTCGACGATCGTCGAACGCAGGGTTTCACGATCGTCGAATGAGCAAATTTCGTCGATCGTCGAACGCAGGGGGACACGCCCGTGTCCCAGGCCGTGTCACCCAAAAATTTTTCCTGCTGAAAAGTTGGGATGTTACAAATCCCAATAAATAAGAAAATAATTTCCTCCACGAAATTCAAGTTCGGGTCTACGAGGATTCTACTTGCAAGAGTTATAAGAAATTTTAAACGTATAAGCTAAAGTATACCTGAAGTGAACAGCTCCGGGTGTCGCTCCAGCCTTAGATCCCTCGGCTCCCAGGTGTGCTCCTCCTGTCCATGATTGGACCACAACACCTTCATGAGAGGGACCTTCTTCTTTCGCAACACACGGACATCTGTATCATCAATCTGGATCGGCTCCAGTCTGACGGATCTATCTGGTGCTATCGGACCGGCTGTAGTAGTAACATACTACTCCGGCCGTAGGAGATCTCTTCGCAAGGAAGAGACATGGAATACGTCGTGTATGGTACCCAAATTCGGTGGAAGCTACAGTCGGTAAGCTAAGGGGCCGATCCGCTCCAGGATCACATACGACCCCATGTATCGAGGACTGAGCTTCTTGTGCCTCCGCACCCAAGAGACACCATGTACCAGACGTATCTTCAAGAAAACCCTGTCTCCAACCTGGAACACCTTCTGGTGCCGAGCATCATAATACTTCGCCTGTCTGCTCTGGGCCTCTAGCAGCCAATCCCTGATCAAATGTACCTGAGCCTTCGTATCCTTCACATAATCAGAACCAAGAGCCTTGGTATCCACATCCTCAACCAATGACAGCGGTGTCCGACATTTCCTCCCATAAAGTGCCTCGTAAGGAGCCATCCTGATGCTATCCTGGTGGATGTTATTGTAGGAGAACTCGATCAGTGGTATTAGCCTATCCCAAGGCTTCCCCGTATCCAATATGCACAGGCGGAGTAGATCCTCCATGGTCCGGATGGTTCTCTCAGTCTGTCCGTCGGTCTGCGGGTAGAAGGCGGTACTAAAAGTAAGCCGAGAGCCCAAGTAAGCATGCACGACCCTCCACTCGCTTGAAGTGAACCGACCATCACGGTCCAAAACAATCGTCCTAGGGATGTCATGGTATCTGACAAACTGCTCCACGAATAGTCTCACCAAAACTGCAACTGGAGCATCCTTCCGGATTAGAATAAAGCGCGCTACCTTGGTCAGTCTGCCTACTATGACCCATATAGAATCATGCTCCAGTTGAAGGTGCACGAACGAAATTATCCCATCCATGACTTGGAATTAGCGGTAGTGATTTTTGCACTAAAGTTGTGGAAGTCTCCGTACGGCCCAGCTTAACTGTCGCGTTCGCTCATCCAAGGGCGGCTGTGGCCACCAACAACCCGCCTGTGGAGGGAGAGGGTGTAGGGACATGGCGCAACCAACTCACCCAAAAGCCCGGACTGTTTGAGTACGACGCTACCACTCCTTTATGGAGCTGGCTACCCTAGGCAGGATCCACGGGGCGGCCAGTTAGGCCCAGGGGACACGCCCTTCTGTTCGACTAGTGTGGGCCATAGCGCCTCACGCCGTACCTCCCAACACCGGGGGCATTGTTGGATCCCAACAATCCCCCCAGAAACGACCCCGGGGTTTCGAACCCGTGACCTGCTCTGATACCACTTGTAGGGACATGGCACAACCAACTCGCCCAAAAGACCGGACTGTTTGAGGACGGTGCTACCACTCCTTTATGGAGCTGGCTACCCTAGGCAGGATCCACGGGGTGGCCAGTTAGGCCCAGGGGACATGCCCTTCTGTTCGACTAGTGTGGGCCATAACGCCTCACGCCGTACCTCCCAACACCAGGGGCATTGCTAGATCCCAACAGAGGGGTTGGGGTGCTTGGGCTATAGCCCGGTAGCGTCGCCTAGAGCGGAGCCGTGATGTTGTCACGTTGTATCGGCTAGGGTCGTTACATTTCATCCCGAGCCTTCAGCTCGCAGGACCAACCCATCCTGAATCCCTCAAACCCTACACGGGTGAGCATATTACACAAGTATCCCTCCAACCCATCACGAGTAAGAATAAACCACAATCCCTCTAACCTTATACGGGTGAGCATATTACATAAGTCTCCCTCCCACCCATCATGGGTGAGAATAAACCACAATCCCTCCAACCTTACACTGGTAAGAATGAACAATAATAGTGCCTAACCTAATAGACTACTCTTGTCTACGAGTTATTATACTTAGCGGTTTAAGGTTAATCCCAGGACTGCCCAGGGTATACCCGGTGAAGGGCTCTCGGGGGCACTAGAAACTACGATGGGATTACGCCCAAAGTTCCCTTTCTCAAGGATAATTACTTTTATTGGTGTCTACCAAGGATTTATATCCCAACTCTCGTATTACTTTAGAATGACCCTAAAGACTTAAGGTGTTATTACGAGCACGACGGTCTTCCGCCGGTCCCCGTTATTGTTGCTGTCACGGGACTTGCACTCTTCCACACATGGTTAAGGAATTCTCTAGGAGACCAACCAGGGTTAATTCCTCCACTAAAAGCCTCACTTTACTAGTTATTCAAATTCCTCCCCTGGCGGCCCTACTAGTACGAACATCGGTGCTAGACCCTTATCCATGTCCCGATACCACCCACAAATGTGACCTTCAAATTCCTCTGTCCATATGCCTCAAATAATTTATTTTAGGATGGTATGGACCTATATGATGAATAGGATGAATTCCATAATTTTCCAAATTACTTACACCATTAAATTAATTTCTTTAAATGTAATCCCTAGTCATTTTGCACATGAAGTATTGTCAATATTGAACCTACTGTCCTAGGGATTCTTGCAGGTATATAATATGACAATTAATGGGGCCTACCAAAATTTCATGCCTTTTCAATTCAAATTTATAATTAATTCCTATTTAATACTATATCCACAAATCTAGCATTTTCCAAATGAAGTACATAAAATATTATCTAAAAAATTCCAAGTAAAATACAGAGCCTTGATAATAATGAAATAATGCTATGTCCAGATTTTCATTTACATCTAGGTTGAAATGGCCTATCCATGATCAATTTGAGTTATTTAACAAAATGCCATTATGGGGCCTAAGTACATTATTTGGCACTCCAAAAATTCGGAAAAAATTACACAAGGTATAAAACATACAATTACAGCAATATGAATTTTCTCAGATATTTCAAAGGAATATACCCATCATGTCTACACAAAATTCCATAAGGGTAAAATGGTCATTTTGCTCCTTAAACTACTTAAACATCATCCAACAGAGATATAATTTATTTATAGTGTTTATTATGTCATTCCTTAGTCCTCAACAAAAATTGAACATTTTATGATAAGGGTAAAACTATTTTAAATTTATTTCCTAAAAAGGACCAAATTTTTAGAAATTCAAAATAATGGGATTTTTTTGTTCCCAAAATCCGACCAATGCTATGAGAGGTGTATTACACCCTCATGTGTCTCCATAATGAAAATCATGATTTTTAAATTTCCAAGTTGGCTGAAAACACATTATTTCATTTTAGGCTAAATGCACAGCAAGCCTATAACAAGCCAACACATGCAAGTGGGTTACCGAACATGTATTGGTCCAAATTGGCTGAAATTTAAACCATACACTTATAATGTCCCTAAGGACATGCCACCAAAATTTGGGGCCATTTGGAGTCCCACAACTCCAAATATTTCATTTATTGCATTTTGGGTATTTTAGTAAAAACTATAGAAAAAGTTTTCCCAAAAATTCTCATTTTTGTACAGGGGTTAAGCAAGCCCTAAACATGCATGCAACCAAAATATTGGGCCATTTGGATGACTGGTTTGACTTGGGCAGCATTTTGAAGTTCTGCCCTAGCTAAGGACCAACCCTAGCAAAATGGTCCTACAGGTCAGCCACTGGACCAAATCTCAAGTTAAGGGTGGCAAATTAAAGTTAACACAAAGGGCTACATTTTTCATGTTCATGTCATCCTCTGGAAATGGCTCTAAGAACCCTATATCTGACATGCAAGATTACTGAATAAATGTGACAGAAATGTAATTTTATTTCATTAACTTATAACAAAAAATAAATTGATTTTAATAAAATGCAGTGCACGAATCTTAAAGTTAGATTGGATGGCATCCTTTCATCTTACCCAAGTGTTCAACGGCTGAGATCGGGCCAACCTAGGGGATATTGCGGGTCCATTTCCGGCCACCTGAGGCGGCGCTACCCCCGGCCAACGGTGCCATCACCTTCACGGTGGTGGTGTCTATCCTTTGCCGGTGATGAGGCGGTGGCGACGGCGATCCCGAGAGGTAAGAAAAAGCTTGAAAACTCTCCCATTTCTCCCATGGCATCGGGCTCAATTGAGCCTGATATCTCCCCTAGTTGATCTAGGATTCTAGTTTGGGTAGAGGGACAGTGAAACGAACTCGAATGGCAGCACGACGGCGAGGTTGGCGGCGGTTGGCCATGGATGAGCTGCTCCGACGATCTCCTGCTCAAAATCCCGATCCTTTAACAAAATCTTTGCTCCAGGACTTGTTCTCCACTCATTTCCACTCACTGAAGCTGATGGTGGGGTAAATTTGAGCTGGGAGTGGTTGTATAGGGAGATACAACCAAGGTGAGCTCGGTTTGGGGCTTTGGAGGCTTCAACCTTGGTGCCAAGTGGCCACCATGCAGCCAAGGTCTGCTGGATTTTACTGAGGAGGCCGGCCAGCACCTTTTTGGGCAGAAGAAACCAAGTCCAAGTGGCCTCTACCTCTTTAATTCACCTGCCTGCATCAAGCCAAAATCTGCCCGAGAAGGACACGGCTGGTGACACGCCCTTGACACGCCTGTGTCACAGGCTTTATACCTCTTACTTGACATTCGACGATCGTCGAACGCAGGATTTCACGATCGTCGAACGAGCAAATTTCGTCGATCGTCGAATGCAGGGGTCACTTGACGACCGTCGAGCAGATTTTCGTCGATCGTCGAACGCAGTGGTCACTCGACGATCGTCGAGCAGATTTTCGTCGATCGTCGAATGCAGTGGTCACTCGACGATCGTCGAGCAAATTTTCATCGATCGTCGAACGTAGGGGAAACACGCTACAATAGTCGAATGCAGGGGGAACACGCTAGTCGTCGAGCAGCTTTCGTCGATCGTCGAACGCAGGGGGACACGCCCTACAGACACGCCCATGTCGTCTGGCGTGTTCTTCCCGAACACTTTTTGTCGAACATATTTCGTCGAACGCGCGATGATTCTGTACCTGAGCAGGACACGCCCTGGGACACGCCCGTGTCCCAGGCCGTGTCACCCAAAATTTTGCCCACTGAAATTGGGCTGATTGGGCCTATAGGTATATGTTTGACCAACTTAGGGTCATGATTGACTTTGGTCAACTATAGTCAAAGGGTTGACCTAGTGACATGCCCTAGGGTCCACTTAGATTATTTTTGGGTTAGGGCAATGTGGCGGGGTCATGGTGTGGCTAGGGTTCCTATTTAGGCTAGTTTGACCTAGTTTGACTTAGGCCCTTATAGTGGGCCCCACCTGTCTACAACCCACTACTTAGGTTCAAACCTAGTTAATTTCCCTAACACCCACCCCATGTCCAACCCAATCTGAGTTAAAGGGGTCTAGAAGTAACATGAGATGTTATAAATCCCAATAAACAAAAGAATAATTTCTTCCCCGAAATTCAAGTTTGGGTCTACGGGGTTTTCAAGTATACTTCAAACATTAATTAAAGCGTTACCTGAAGTGAACATCTCTGGGTGTTGTTCTTGCATCAGATCCATCGACTCCCAGGTGTGCTTCTCCCATCCGTGGTTGACCCACATTACCTTCACTAGGTGAACCTTCTTCTCCCGCAACACTCGGACCGTTGTATCGTTGATCCGGATCGGTTCTAAATGAGCTGATCTATCAGGAGCTATCGGGTATGCTGTAGCGGTAATATGTTGCTCTGGCCGATGGAGAGCTCTTCGTAGCAAAGAGATGTGGTAGACGTCATGTAGGATACTCAACTCCGGTGGCAGCTGCAGTCGGTAAGCTAAGGGGCCGATCCACTCCAGGATCAAGTATGGCCCCATGTATCGAGGACTGAGCTTCTTGTGCCTCCGTATCCTTCACATAATCAGAACCAAGAGTCCTCGTGTCCACATCCTGAACCCAAGATAGTGGCGTCCGACACTTCTTCTCGTACAAAGCTCTATAAGGACTCATTTCAATACTTGTCTCGCGTATGTTCTTTATAAGAAAACTCTATCAGCGGTTACCGTCCCTTCCAAGTGTATTTTCGTTATACTTCATGATATTCATAATCATGGTTACATGAGCATATTTCCAAGTCTTCTGACACATTATCATTAAATAAACCTTAATCATAGGTTGGTTTAAAGTCCCTTACGAACAAGGATCACCAAGTACGTGAGAATTAGCAATCTTATATGTAGAATTGAGCACATAAATCTCATATTTCTGTTCCAGAATCGCATCATGCCTTATGTCTGATACCATATTGATTCTTCCAATACAAGTTATCGTGATATCATTTATGACGAAGATCAAACTTATGCATAGTAATTAACCAACTGCCATGATTATGATGTGATGAAGAGATCATCATTTTGTTTCTTCCAGATTCATGAATTATTACACCTCTATATAAATAGTAATACATGATTTATAGAGTGTTCACCTTTCAAGCGTACATCAAGCGATCAGTATTGATATTGACACAGATGACTCCCAATCGCTTTTCACATATAATCTAAATCATAAATTTATAAGCGTATCTTTTCAGAAATGGCGAGGTCTGACACAAATCATTTCCATCATAACGAGGATCTTATAAACACTCATTACTTCTCGTGTAATTTCACCGTATTCACCTTAGCAAACAAAAATTGGTCTCTTCATAGTCATGAATTTCTTAAAATGATCATGATGTTATCAATGTATGTGTCCCAGTTCTCGATGTTGTCATAATCAAGGGATCATACCTATGCGTATGTTTCAACTAATCATCCACCTCATTTGAATTTTTTTTTGTTGAGTCGTTACATTTTTTTATGTCATGCCATAGGAGATTAATCTTATCTATCATAACGTTACCTCATTTCAATTCTTAAGTTCTAATATAATGGCTTTTGCTTAATTGAGTCATTCAAGGTTATAGTTCACCATTATGATCAAGTGACTAGCTATATCATGTACGCGTGAATAGTAATGATATTTCATCATTGTGTTTAATTCTCCAAATCCCAGCCCCTTTTAGGATCAAACAAGGTAGTACTAAATCATACATAACCATAGCAAACTTAATCATTATATTCTTAAATGCAAGACGTTATCCTATCAAGATTTCTAATTATAACTTAACTATCTCCCAAGGTATAAGGGTGAGTAAACCATTTAAATTTTGAAAGGATTGATTCTTTGAGAGAATACACCACCTGTAAATCATCATCGAACACTTTTGTTTTGATTCTTATGATCATCAGAGTCACATTCAAAGGATCATATCTATAATATATGTCTTCCAATTTTGATTTTTCACTTGACTTTAAGTTTCTCTGGGATTGTTATACCCCTAGTGTTATAGACATAATTACTCAAATATTTTAATCCTTACTTGATGGGCTCCAATCAAGTCATAGTTTAGACACGTAATCACTCGTTCACGTTACCATGATGTTATTCTATTTTGATCCATATGTTTCTAACATTGTGACCTGAGCATGTCAGGTAGGCGCGGATTGCAGTGATCCATCATCATTTCCACTTCCCCTAATTCTACACATTTAATATGTGAAAGTCATAGTCACTTTCCTAAGAGCCACAGCTATGCAGAATTTCCAACTATCATTCTGACTTATACTGAATTCTCTATTCACATTGGTTTTCTCTTGCAATATATCTGAGTTCATTAATCAAATCCTTAACCGATGATATAAATATTAATCGCGTGTCACGTTAATTAGGTTAAGGTGTTAGGGCATCTAGGAACGTGATTTGCTGAGGTAACACATTCCTTTAATTATACATAAAACCTTTTATGTCGTTGTTACTGCTTGATTTTAGTTTATCGAAAGGCCACTTGTTCGATTTCTTGTGGATTATACGCAACTTATTTAGATCTTTGGGATAAATCTTGTCATAATGCAATGACGAAATTACAATCTCTCTTAAAGTTGTGCCAAGTAATGATCTAATTCACGAGTCCGCGGAAGTTTCCAACGTCTCATGGGGACTTTCCTTGTTCTAGGGTTGTAATATATCTAAGCGGCCAACCCTCTACGTATATCCCAAACTTCTAGGGAGGGTTGATAATCTTGCCGATTATGCGAATGCAAAACCTCATCTTTACTTGAGCAACATTTGAATTAATCAAGTCTTCTAGATTACTATGTTTGTGACACATGTTTTATAAACCAGGGCTAGAGAAATTCAAGTCGTTACCAATTTAGCACAATAAACAAAAGGATGAGCCCCCATACCTTTCGGGCTAAATTCCCTTAATATTTACAATGTATTCCTTTTATATGTGCACTCAATCCTTAGGTTTAACAATCTTAGACCTGGATTTCTACCTTAATTGATATGTTATATACCTTAGGCCTTCAAGGTTACTATACGACCAATTTTGTTTTCAAGATCAGCACGTGACCCAACCAAAATGGGTTTCTTGAATTCTTATTCTACCATTGGTATTTGCCACTGTGGTTGTCTTAACATAATCAAGTCATCAGTATGAGGGTTAAGTTTATGAGTACCCTACTATTCTACTAATATATTATATGCACCAGTTCTCCTTAAGGAGGTCCTATCAACTTGGGTAAGAAGTGATAATAACACTCGATAGGTAGAGTAGGGACATCAGAATTTAAGCGTTAAGCATTGACTCTTGCGTCAAATTATTCCCTTGGTGAATTTGGGTATCCCCATACCTTAACCAATCTATCTCTGAAGTCGATTTAAAACTCGGATACACTACGAAATCCTCTTGGTAAGTCAAGCTAAGGTGGTGTCCTAATTGGATTGGCTTAACTCATTGTACTTAGTGGACTATTTTATGTGACTTTTTACATACCTTAACCAATCTATCTATCAAGTCGATTTAAAACTCGGATACACTACGAAATCCTCTTGGTAAGTCAAGCTAAGATGGTGTCCTAATTGGATTGGCCTAACTCATTGTACTTAATGGACTGTTTTATGTGACTTTTTACACATGGGCAAACCACTGCTTCCGCTGCATAGTTTGTCCGCAAACTATGCTCGCGCGGGGTGGTCCAGTGTTGTGGACTTCTTTCTCATATGATCATTTGTGCAAGTGATACCAGTTTGTAAGACCCCTCTCCCCCTTACCAAGGAGGCTCCCGGTCTTATGCCCAGAACCGCCGTCTTATGGTGACACTAACGCACGGATTAGTCGACACCGCAATACGCCGATTCTGTCGGCTAATACGATCATATAACCTGTAGGACAATATGAGAAATATAAGTATAACAGTATATCAAATTCACTAGTCCACAAGTCACAAAGTACATATCATATACAAAAATGAAGAGTACAAAAACATAGTCCACAATGAGTACAAATGAAAGAGTAATAATGTCTTATGCCCAGTACATCATATCAACTCTCTCTCTCTCAAATCAAAGCGGAAGCTAATCTAATAAATCAAAACTCGTCCCACCTGAGGACGCGTAGTAGTAGTAGTCTGTGGTAGCAGTATCTGCTCCTCAAGTCCCGCCTCCTCGTTGTGCTGGTGCTCCACCTCCACGAGCTCCTAAAATAGTATGGTCACCGACCATTAGTCAAAAAGACTAAGTTGTTTCCTCCGCACCTCGCCCCACAGCTCCTCGGCACTGAGCGGAAGGATGAAGCGAAGGACAATAAGGGGTAGCAAAAGTAGAAGCAGGTGACAAGAACTAACTAGCAATTGTAATAGATATTATTATCCTACTCTAACAGTTCTAAGTATATAGTATAAGTAAAGTGCAGTACTAGTAATGGAAGTAAAGAACAGAAAGTAAGAGCAGGGAAATAAAACTAGGCTACCATTATATTACCATCACAAAAGTACCTTAACTTATAAAAATGCTCATACAAATTTATAAGTTAAGGTTTCCAGGAAATTTAACTTATCATATAAAAGAGCCCATACTAATTTATATGATAAGGATCTATGAAGCGTATGACCTAATGTGAATGAATGTTATGATGCAATTTATGCACAGGCAGTGTTACTCATACACAATGACTCTGTGATCACAAACCTTTAGTTCCCACTTTTTGAGAGCTATCATCACTCTCGGGTACCACCGCTGTGGCTACGGCAGCAGCGGAGCAGGCATCTCCACTTCTAGGCCGGTATGCACACTACCAAACCTTAGACCCCTCTCATACGCCTCTGTTCACGTCCAAGGTGCACTCTAGAGTCTCTGCGTACGTACTTTGCTGACAACCCGTCAGTCTTGTTGGGTCGGATGTGCGTTATCGGGGATCGTCCTCCAGACCGCAGTGTAAACAACCCACTGACCCCTCTAACCCTCACAACTGCCTGGTGCACTGTACTGCCATCGGTGTGACGAACGACCAGTACCGCATGCCCCGCCACTATATTTATGCACATGCAAGTATTTCATCCCGAGCCTTCAGCTCGCAGGACCAACCCGTCCTGAATCCCTCAAACCCTACACGGGTGAGCATATTACACAAGTATCCCTCCAACACATCACGAGTGAGAATAAACCACAATCCCTCCAACCTTACATGGGTGATCATATTACACAAGTCTCCCTCCGACCCATCACCGGTGAGAATAAACCACAATCCCTCCAACCCTACACAGGTGAGAATGAACCATAATAGTGCCTAATCTAATAGACTACTTTTGTCTATGAGTTATTATACTTAGCGGTTTAAGGTTAATCACAGGACTGCCCATGGTATACCCGGGGAAGGGCTCTCGGGGGCACTAAGAGCTACGATGAGATTACGCCCAAAGTTCTCTTTCTCAAGGATAAGTACTTTTATTGGTGTCTACCCAGGATTTATACCCCAACTCTCGTATTACTTTAGAACGACCCTAAAGACTTAAGGTGTTATTAGGAGCACGACGGACTTCCGCCGGTCCCCATTATTGTTGTTGTCATCACTCTTCCACACATGTTTAAGGAATTCTCTAGCAGACCAACCAAGGTTAATTCCTCCACTAAGATCCTCACTTTATTAGTTATTCAAATTCCTCCCCTAGTGGCCCTACTAGTACGAACATCGGTGCTAGACCCTTACCCATGTCCCGATACCACCCACAAATGTGACCTTCTAATTCCTCTGGCCATATGCCTCAAATAATTTATCCTAGGATGGTATGGATCTATATGATGAACATGATGAATTCCATAATTTTCCAAATTACTTACACCATTAAATTAATTTCTTTAAATGTAATCCCTAGTCATTTTGCACATGAAGTATTGTCAATATTGAACCTACTATCCTAGGGATTCTTCCAGGTATATAATATGACAATTAATGGGGCCTACCAAAATTTCATGCCTTTTCAATTCAGATTTATAATCAATTCCTATTTAATACTATATCCACAAATCTAGCACTTTCCAAATAAAGTACATAAAATATTATCTCAAAACTTCTAAGTAAATTACAGAGCCTTTATAATAATGAAATAATTCTATGTCCATATTTCCATTTACATCTAGGTTGAAATGGCCTATCCATGATCAATTGGAGTTATTTACCAAAATGCCATTATGGGGCCTAAGTACATTATTTTTCACTCCAACAATTCTGAAATAATTACACAAGGTATAAAACATACAATTACAGCAATATGAATTTTCTCAGATTTTTCAAAGGAATATACCCATCATTTCTACACAAAATTCCATAAGGGTAAAATGGTCATTTTGCTCTTTAAACTTCTTAAACTTCATCCAACAGAGATATAATTTATTTCTAGTGTTTATTATATCACTCCATAGTCCTCAACAAAAATTGAATATTTTATGATAAGGGTAAACCTATTTTAAATTTATTTCCTAAAAAGAACCAAATTTTCAGAAATTCAAAATAATGGGATGTTTTTGTTCCCAAAATCCCACCATTGCTATGAGAGGTGTATTACACCCTCATGTGTCTCCATAATGAAAATCATGATTTTTAAATGTTCCAAGTTGGCTGAAAACACATTATTTCATTTTAGGCTAAATGCACACCAAGCCTATAACAAGCCAACACATGCAAGTGGGTTTACCCAACATGCAGTGGTCAAAATTGGCTGAAATTTAAACCATACACTTATAATGTCCTAAGGACATGCCACCAAAATTTGGGGCCATTTGGAGTCACACAGCCCCAAATATTTCATTTATTTCATTTTGGGTATTTTAGTAAAAACTATAGAAAAAGTTTTCCCAAAAATTCTCTTTTTTGTAAAGAGGTTAACCAAGCCATAAACATGCATGTACCCAAAATATTGGGCCAGTTGGATAAATGGTTTGACTTGGGCAGCATTTTGAAGTTCTGCCCTAGCTAAGGACCAACCCTAGCAAAATGGTCCTATAGGTCAGACAACTGTACTAAATCTCAAGTTAAGGGTGACAAATTACAGTTAACACAAAGGGATACATTTTTCATGTTCATGTCATCCTCTGGAAATGGATATAATAGCCCTATATTTGACATGCACGATTACTGAATAAATGTGACATAAATGTAATTTTTTTTCATTAACTTATAACAAAAATTCAATTGATTTTAATAAAATGCAGTGCACGTATCTTAAAGTTAGATTGGACGACATCCTTTCATCTTCCCCAAGTGTTCAACGACTGAGATCGAGCCAACCTGGGGGATATTGCGGGGCCATTTCCGGCCACCTGAGGCGGCGCCACCCCCGGCCAACGGTGCCATCACCTTCACGGTGGTGGTGGCTATCCTTTGCCGGTGATGAGGTGGCGGGAGACGGTGGCGACGACGATCCCGAGTGGTAAGAAAAAGCTTGAAAAATCTCCCATTTCTCCCATGTCATCGGGCTCAATTGAGCCCGATATCTCCCCTAGTTGATATAGGATTCTAGCACGGGTAGAGGGACGGTGAAACGAACCCGAATGGCGGCACGGCGGCGAGGTTGGCGGCGGTTGGCCATGGATGAGCTGCTCCGACGATCTCCTGCTCAAAATCCCGATCCTTTACAAAAATATTTGCTCCAGGACTTGTTCTCCACTGGTTTCCACTCACTGAAGCTGATGGTGGGGTTGATTTGAGCTGGGAGTGGTTGTATAGGGAGATACAACCAAGGTAAGCTCGGTTTGGGGCTTTGGAGGCTTCACCCTTGGTGCCAAGTGGCCACCATGCTGCCAAAGTCTGCTGGATTTTTCTGGGGAAGCCAGCCAGAACCTTTTTGGGCAGAAGAAACCAAGACCAAGTGGCCTCTGCCTCTTTAATTAACCTGCCTGCATCAAGCCAAAATCTGCCCAAGAAGAACACGGCTGGTGACACGCCCTTGACACGCCTGTGTCACAGGCCTTCTACCTCTTACTTGACATTCGACGATCGTCGAACGTAGTATTTCACGATCGTCGAACGAGCAAATTTCATCGATCGTCGAACGCAGGGGTCACTCGACGATCGTCGAGCAGATTTTCGTTGATTGTCGAACGCAGTGGTCACTCGACGATCGTCGAGCAGATTTTCGTCAATCGTCGAACACAGGGGAAACACGCTACAATCGTCGAACGCAGGGGGAACACGCTACAATCGTTAAGCAGCTTTTGTCGATCGTCGAACGCAGGGGGACACGCCCTCCAGTCACGCCCGTGTCGTCTGTCGTGTTCATCCCGAACACTTTTCGTCGAATGCATTTCGTCGAACGCGCGACGACTTTGTACCTGAGCAGGACATGCCCTGAAACACGCCCGTGTCCCAGGCAGTGTCACCCAAAATTTTGCCTACTGAAATTGGGCTGATTGGGCCTATAGGTATAGGTTTGACCAACTTAGGGTCATGATTGACTTTGGTCAACTAGGGTCAAAGGGTTGACCTAGTGACATGCCCTAGGGTCCACTTAGATTATTTTTGGGTTATGGCAATGTGGTGGGGTCATGGTGTGGCTAAGGTTCCTATTTACGCTAGTTTGACTTAGGCCCTTATATTGGGCCCCACATGGCTACAACCCACTACTTAGGGTCAAACATAGCTAATTTCCCTAACACCCACCCCATGTCTAACCCAATCTGAGTTAAGGGGTCTAGAAGTAACATGGGATGTTACACACAGGACCTGTGTCGACACACAGAACATTTGTCGACATCAACTGTGTCGACACCAGAAGCCAGATTGTGTCGACACACAGAGGACTTGTGTCGACACACAGAAGACTTGTGTCAACACACAGAACTTTTGTCGACATCAACTATGTCAACACTAGAAGCAAGATTGTGTCGACACACAGGACTTGTGTCGACACACAGAACATCTGTCAACATCAACTGTGTCGACACCAGAAGCTAGATTGTGTCGACACACAGAATATCTGTCGACATCAACTGTGTCGACACCAGAAGCCAGATTGTGTCGACACCCAGGACTTGTGTCGACACACAGAACATCTGTCGACATCAACTGTGTCGACACACAGGACTTGTGTCGACACTCTCCAGATTTCTTTCAACACAACAACTATGTCGAGATAACAGGCAATTGTGTCGACACACAGGACTTGTGTCGACACACTTCAGATTTATGTCGACACATTCCACAGAAGCTGTGTCAAGAACTTAAAGAACTGTGGACTCAGCTCGATGAACCCAGTTCTCAGGTCAATGATTTCTGGATACTCTACTTCAGTATTTCATTCCAGAAATATCTAAGTCCAAAAACACTTCACTGAACTCTGGTCGACGAAGTCAAATTCTCAGCTCGACGAAAAGATAAGGTTCTAGAGAATGCAGTTATCTGTTATCTGCTCGACGATTTTAGAACTCAGCTAGACGAACAAAAGCCATCTGGTCAACGAACACAACTCCTCAACTCGACAAACTGTGGACTCGGCTCGATGATTTCTGTTCTCTGTTCGACGAATCCAGACTTGGTCATTTCCATCCTTCTATCCCTTTCCTACTGTAATAATTCCTGAGTAATTAATGCTAAAATATTCTCTGAATATTACCATTAAATGAGCATTAATTACGGTCTTCATCAGGATTATTGCTTACCATTTTTCCTTAGGATAGTTGGGGAAACTCAATCAATGAAAAACATTCTCTAGGACGTCAACATTGAATGCAGAAGAATTTCAAATTTCAAAAAGAAGATAATATGGAACATACAAAAAGGATTTTCCATCTCCTTCCTGAACAGACAAACACACAGACAGTCAGTCAGTTTTTGTGAATTAGGAATCAAGAATCTTCTGCTGCTCTCTCTCTCTCGACAACACTCTGAGATGAAAAAAGATAGAAAGTTGATACAGAAATACAAGATCTAGACTAGAAGAATATCAATAATCTAAAGAAGAAGAACATCAAATCAAAATCAAGAGTCTTCTTCTTTCTACACTCTAGGACACTTCAAAGGAAAACAAATCCTCTATCTATCAAGAAGTTCCTGTACTTTGTTGGTCAAAGCTGAAAGACCGAAGGCCTATCACCCTGAAGCAAAGTTTCATCGTCCTGAACCATTCAACATCTCAGGGGGAGCCTTTGCTAACATCATATCCATAAAAGTCTTCTCAGTTGTACATTGAGAAAGAGAAGACAAAATCAATCTCTCACCCCCACTGTAAAAAGGGTTCTTAACTCCCTTCAAAAGTGATTCCTGGTTGCAAGTCACCTGACCAAAAGACTTGAGGATTGGTTTTTGAGCACCTGATCAAAAGCTCATTGGCGTCAGTCACCTGATCAAAAATCTGAGTGGATTCCTACCAGGGTGGCAGAAGAGTGGATATACCCAAGTTTAGGAGAACCACTATAAATTTCTTGTGTTGTCTGGTTGCTCTTTTCTTTTGTTTCTTGCTGTGGCTATGCTAGTTAGGATAACTATGTCTGTGCTTTAATTTAATTCCTGCAGCACTAGGACTATATTAAAGTAGTTAGAAAATTTTATAAAAACCTAAATACTATATTCAGCCCCCTCTAGAGTATTCCAGATCTAACCCCTCCCTTTCAATTGGTATCAGAGGAGGATTCCCTTGGTTGTACAAGCTAACCCTTGAACCAAAGATCCTGAGTTAGATCTGTCTTTTCATTTCTATTGGATATTCACACACAACATGGCACAAAACAAAGACTCTACAAGCACCAGACCTCTAGTTTGCAACCTAAATAGGTTTGCCATCTGGAAGGCAAGAATCAAGTTATATATGAATTCTATTGATGAGAATATTTTTAATTCCATTGTGACAGGTCCTCCTCAACCATCTGCCTCCACCTCTACAACAACATCCAACAACAATACAGTTCCACCACCTGAGTGGACTGATGCCCAGAAGAAGGCAAAAATTACTGATGCCAAGGCCATGAATATTCTGGCCCAAACAATGTCAGATGACATTTTCCAAAAAGTGGCTGAATGCACATCAGCCAAAACCATCTAGGATTCCCTCAACCAAATGGTGGCTGGGTCTGCTGATGAAAGAAAAGATAGAAGGTCCAATCTCATATCATAATATGAGAACTTTAAGAAAGAAGAAGCTGAATCAGTTGCAAAGATGTACAATAGGTTGAGCTCAATCATCAATGAGCTGAAAATCTTGGACAAGGACATCACCCTCACATAGGTGAATGACAAAATCCTAATATGCTTCCCAAGCACATGAGATTCAAGGATCTGGCCCATCAAAGAGGCCAGGAGCCTATATGAGATTTCCACTGAATCTCTTTTAGGAAAGCTGAAGTCCTATGAACAACTTATCAAATCCAGAGAAGCAGCTGAGTAAAGAACACCTCCACCAGCAAGGAAGGAGCATAACATTGCATTCAAGGCTGCTGAGGAGATAGAAGCACCAACAATAAATGAAGAGCTGATGGGTCTACTTGCTAAAAGATTTTACAAGTTGGCAAGGAAAGACTTCAGAAGAAAGTCATCCAGGATGGATGACAAGCCAAGATATGATAAAACCCCCGCTAAAGAAGTGGTTTGCTTTGGTTGCAGGAAACCTGGACACTTCATCTCAGAGTGTCCAGAAAATTAAAAGAAGGATAAGAGAAGTGAGAAGGATACCAAAAGACAACACAACTCAAGACCTTCCTCTAGCAGAGATAAGAAGAAGGAAAAAGGATTTGTAGCTGAATACTGGAGTGAAACTGAAGATGAATCAACTTATTCCAGCTCCAGTGAAGAAGAAGAAGAAGCAAGGGCCAAGGAAGTTTGCCTTATGGCCATTGATGCTTCCAGGAGCTAATCAGATGAAGAAGTGTTTGATAATGAAGAAGCCTCAAAATCTGAAGCTGACCAGGTATTTTCTTCATTTGACTATAATTCTGAATCATTCAAATCTGAATTTAAAATCATGTGCATAGGTCTAATAAATTCAGGAAAAAAAATTAAAACACTTAGCGAAAAACTAGCTAGTCAAGAGATACTGACATCTGAAAACACTAAGTTAAAGGAAGAATTAAATCTAGCAAATGAACAGATTAACTCTTTAAAAACTGAACTATGTGGGGATAAACAACTTGAGGAATCTCTCAATGGGAGAAGCCTCAAGCTGATGGACATCACAAGCACTGTAATTGCCAGACTGAATGGCAAGCTGGGCTTGGGTACTTCATCAAGTTTGCCCCCCATTCTTAATAAAAATATTTTGTCAACCCCTATCAAGTTTGTTTCTGCTAAAGGAAAAGAAATAATAAACTATAAACAAACCATAGAAGAAATTCCCAAATCAACAGGTCAAAATAACAAAAATCAGAAAACCTTAGGTAAAAACAAAGTTCAATAGATTTCGTCGAACTGAGATCGACGAAACATGAACAGTTCGTCGAACTCTAATTGACGAACTGTGAACGCAAACTTTAACTATAATTATTCATCTAACTGTGATCGACGAACTTTGTATGGTTCGTCGAGCAGAGATCGACGAACGTGGGGCATAGAAAATGACTGTGTTCATTCTCTGGGCAGAGATCGACGATCTCATCTCAATTTGCCGAATTCTGGTCGACGAACTCACAACACTTCATCGAACCCAGAAGACTTAATAAAAATTATAACTACAACAACAACTCTAATCAATCTAAGAAACCATTTAATCCATTAGCTGACTGGATAATTCCACCTAGACGATATCACCCACTAGGATACAAATCTCAACCAGAGTTTTCTGTGATATTTATCTTTTCTTACCAACAATATAAAGGACCCAAGGTAACCCGGGTCAAGAACAACTAACTGTTTTCACTGTAGGAAAAGGGCTGTCTAGTGTTAAATCAAACATGGTATCTAGACAGTGGTTGCTCCAAACACATGACTGGCAGCAAGGACAACCTAATCAACTATAAGTCCAAGCTGGGGCCAAAGGTAATCTTTGGAGATTCAAAGTGTGGACAGTCAGAAGGATATGGAGAAGTGAAAATTGGAGCTGCCACCTTCAAGAAAGTGACATAAGTCAGAGGACTCAAGCATAACCTCATCTCCAAAATTCAATTATGTGATGAAGGTTATCAGGTACACTTTAACTCAACCTCCTACACTATCTCTAATAAAGAAAAATAAATTGTTTTAATTGGAAATAGACAAGGCAACATCTACTTAGTTAATTCCTATTCTGCCAATTCAGATATCTGCCTACTCAACATAGCTAGTACTCAGAATGAATTATGATATAAAAGGCTAGGTCATGTTAACCTGAAAAACATTGCTAGGCTATCTAAAGACAACCTTGTGAGAGGTTTACCTTCTAGTCCCTACAAGAAGGAAGGACTTTGCAGGGCTTGTCAACTAGGCAAGCAAACTAAAACTAGCTTTAAGTTAGTTAATAAAAGTGATTCACCTAGGATTTTATATTTGCTACACATGGATCTCTTTGGACTCATTGCTGTGCAAAGCCTAGGAGGGAAATCCTACACCTTAGTTATTGTAGATGACTTCTCAAGATTCACTTTGGTGTCCTTTCTAAGATCTAAGTCAGATACCTTTAAAGTTCTTACAGATTTTCTTAGGACCATACAGATTGAGTACTCTACTCATGTTGCATTGATTAGAAGTGATCATGGTATAGAGTTTGAGTCTCTTCTTATGCATGAGTTATGTGAGAAGGAAGGTATCATACACTGTTTCTCAGCTCCTAGAACTCCCCAACAAAATGGGGTAGCTGAAAGGAAAAATAGGACCATAATTGAAGCTACAGGTACATTACTTGCAGATGCTTACATGCCACTAAACTTTTAGGCAGAGGCTGTAAGCACAGCAAACTATGTCCTGAATAGGAGCTTGATACATAAACTGAAGAATAGGACTCCCTATGAATTACTTAAAGGGAAGAAACCTAAAATCAACTATTTTAAAGTATTTGGTCATATATGCTATATACATAATAACAACAAGAAATACATTAGAAAGTTTGAAGCTAAGGCTGAAGAGGGAATTTTTCTAGGATATTCCCAAGTAAGCAAAGCTTATAGGGTATTCAATAAATCATCTTTAAAAATAGAAGAGTCTATTCATGTTACTTTTAATGAGGCTAACATGTCTTGCAAGGAAAAAGAGATTTCTACCAGTAATCCTTTACAGGTACCTCAATTGTGTGAGAACTTGGATGGACTAAGCCTCACCAAAGAGGCTCCAACACATCCTTCTCCAAGATATGAAGAAGAAAGTGAAGAAGAAGGAACTGAAGTGACTGAACCTCATCCAACAGCAAATATAATTCCATAAGAGGAATTAATTCAAAATGCTGTTGCTGAACCAACTCCACCAAATGATCTTGTCACACTAAGGGATCGCCCTAGATCTCAAGTGATTGGAGACATATTAGCTGGTGTACAGACAAGGTATCAACTCAAGCAAGAGTTGACGCATGCCTGTTTTCTCTCTCAGGTTGAACCTCAGTCCATAAAAGATGCTGAGCAGGATCCCCACTGGATCATTGCTATGCAAGAGGAACTTTACCAATTTGAGAGATGTAGAGTTTGAGATTTGGTTCCAAGACCCCATGACTACCCAGTCATTGGAACCAAATGGGTGTACAGAAATAAACTGGATGCCCAAGGTACAATTGTGAGGAACAAGGTTAGGCTTGTTGCTCAAGGATACAGACAAGAAGAAGGGATAGATTATGATCAGACCTTTGCAATAGTTGCAAGGTTAGAGGCCATCAGAATCTTTCTGGCCTATGCTGCCTTCAAGAAAGTCAAGGTGTATCAGATGGATGTGAATAGTGCATTTTTGAATAGAGTACTGAAAGAAGAAGTTTATGTTGAGCAACCTCAAGGTTTTGCCTCTCCAACTTATCCTTATCATGTTTTTAAATTGCATAAAGCTCTTTATGGTCTAAAGCTGTAACGTCCCTAGCCGATCCAACGTGACAGCATCACGACTCCGCTCTAGGCGACGCTACCGGGCTGCAGCCCAAGCAACCCAACCCCTCTCCCTCCACGGGCAGGTTGTTGGTGGCCACAGCCTCCCTTTGATGAGCGAACTCGACAGTTAAGCTGGGCCGTATGGGGACTTCCCAGGAGGTCACCCATCCTAGTACTACTATCGCCCAAGCACGCTTAACTGTGGAGTTCCTTCACTTCTCATCAAAGGGAGGTTGTGGCCACCAACAACCCGCCCGTGGAGGGAGAGGGGTTGGGGTGCTTGGGCTGCAGCTCGGTAGCATCGCCTAGAGCGGAGCCGTGACACTGTCACATTGTATCGGCTAGGGGCGTTACAATAAAAGTGCAGGTTGGGTGCTTCGGCTGCAGCCCGGTAGCGTCGCCTAGAGCGGAGCCGTGATGCTGTCACGTTGTATCATCTAGGAGCGTTACAATAAAAGTGCACTTTTATTGTAACACCCCTAGCCGATACAACGTGACAGCGTCACGGCTCCGCTCTAGGTGACGCTACCGGGCTGCAGCCCAAGCACCCCAACCCCTCTCCCTCCACGGGTGGGTTGTTCGTGTCCACAACCTCCCTTTGATGAGCGAACTCGACAGTTAAGCTGGGCCGTACGGGGACTTCCCAGGAGGTCACCCATCCCAGTACTACTCTCGCCCAAGCACGCTTAACTGTGGAGTTCCTTCACTTCTCATCACCAATTGAGCTGCAGCTCAACTGGTGATGCGAGTTGAAAGAAGTCCATAGTTAAGCGTGCTTGGGCTGGAGTAGTACTGGGATGGGTGACCTCCTGGGAAGTCCCCGTAGTGCGGGCTTGACTATCGAGTTTAGCTCATCAAAGGGAGGCTGTGGCCACCAACAACCTGCCTGTGGATGGAGAGGGGTTAGGGTGCTTGGGCTGCAGCCCGGTAGCGTCTCCTAGAGCGGAGCCGTGACGCTGTCACGTTGGATCGGCTAGGGACGTTATAATAAAAGTGCACTTTTATTGTAACGTCCCTAGCCGATCCAACGTGACAGCGTCGCGGCTCCGCTCTAGGAGACGCTACCGGGCTGCAGCCCAAGCACCCCAACCCCTCTCCATCCACAGGCGGGTTGTTGGTGGCCACAGCCTCCCTTTGATGAGCGAACTCGACAGTTAAGCTGGGCCGTACGGGGACTTCCTAGGAGGTCACCCATCCTGGTACTACTCTCGCCCAAGCACGCTTAACTATGGAGTTCCTTCACTTCTCATCACCAGTTGAGCTGCAGCCCAAGCACCCCAACCCCTCTCCCTCCACGGGCGGGTTGTTGGTGACCACAACCTTCCTTTGATGAGCGAACTCGAAAGTTAAGCTAGGCCATACGGGGACTTCCCAGGAGGTGACCCATCCCAGTACTACTCTCGCCCAAGCATGCTTAACTATGGAGTTCCTTCACTTCTCATCACCATCCCTATAAATAACAAATCCATCGGTCCCACTTGGCGAAGACAACACCGGCGCCTTGGTCAACCGAACCTTCAGCTCTTCAAAAGCTCGTGTGCACTCTAGCGTCCAAACGAACTTATGATCTTTTCTCGTCAGCATGGTTAGAGGCAAAGCGATCCGCGAGAAATTCTCAACAAATCTTCGATAGTAGCCTGCAACTCCAAGGAAGCTCCTGACCTCGGCCACGGAAGACAACACTGGCCACTCTTTTATGGATCTTATCTTCGCTGGATCCACTACAATACCCGCTCCACTCACCACATGGCCTAAGAAAGCCACCGACGATAACCAAAACTCACACTTCGAGAACTTGTCATAGAGTTGATTTTGCCTCAATGTATTCAACACCAACCACAAGTGAGTCTCATGTTCAACTTTCGACTTTGAGTACACCAGGATGTCATCAATGAACACAATCACAAACAGATCCAAGTACTCTCGGAACGTGCGGTGCATCAAATCCATAAACACTGAAGACGCATTGCATAGTCCAAATGGCATGACTGTGAACTCATAGTGCCCGTAACGCATTCCAAATGTGGTTTTGGGAATGTCACTTTCCCGAATTCTCAACTGGTAATAACCAGACTTCAGGTCCAACTTCGAATAGACGGTTGAGCCCACCAGCTGATCGAACAACTCATCAATCCGGGGTATCAGATATTTATTCTTCTCGGTCAGCTTATTCAGTTCACGGTAGTCAATACATAACCGCAACCCACCGTCTTTCTTCTTTACAAAAAGCACAGGTGCGCTCCAAGATGACATGCTTAGGCGTATATTACCTTGCTCCAGCAATTCTTGTAGTTGGACCTTCAAATCAGCCATCTCCTTTGGCGCGACGTGATATGGCAAGCGGGCCACAGGTTTCGCACCTGGCACCAACTCGATCGTGAAGTCAATCTCCCGCTAGGGTGGTAGCCCAGGGAGATCCTTGGGAAACACATCTGTAAATTCCGACACAATCGGAACCTCGCACATACTGGCCTTAGGCTCAACAGCCTGAATGAGTGCAAAGTAACACTCTGCACCCTTCCGAACAGCCTTGACTACTTAGAGTGCAGATAGCAACGTCCCGCCCACTCCTCGCATACCCGCGAACTTTGTCTCCTGTTCGGTATTCTGGCCCAACGTGATCTCTTTGGACTGGCAATCAATCATGGCATGCTGCTCCACAAGCCATTCCATACCAAATATCATGTTGAATTCCGATATCAGCAATACAGATGCAGTCAAACTGAAATCCCGACTTCCGATTTGGACCGCCATATTGCAAGCTTGATCCGCAATCATCCAACAGCCATTCAGCAACACCACTCTGACACTATCTATCTTTGCACGACTAGGTATCCCAAGCCACGCTATGAACTCGCGAGACAGAAAAGAATGTGACGCACCCGTATCAAACAGTGCTCGACGCCAGCGTGTCCCGAATCATCATAAAGCCTGTGTCAATTATGTCATACATACAAACCACAAACACATATACACTAAGCAAAGCATACAAGCAATAAAATATGCCAAACTAAACTCATACCTGTGATGACATCACTCTGCTTGATGACCTCCTGCAGGCCAAGATTGTAGACCCAGGGCTGCGCCTGCAAGGCAGAGGAGTCCACTACTGCCCTGCCCTTCTCCGCATACGACGCTCCCGCCTTCTTTTCATTCTTTGGCAGCACCCGACACTCTCGAGCTATATGCCCCACCCGACCACAATTGAAGCATGTACGAGTATCCGGCCTTGAGGTAGCCCCCGACGTTGCTCCCGATGAAACTGATGAAGGAGCTTGTCCACTTATCTTGGACTTCTTTCCCCATTTATTCTTATAAAATGGTTTCCCAGATCGGGGCACCTTCCACTCCGATTGCGTCACAGCCAAAGCCCTCTTCCCCTGCACCCTCTTCATATCTTTTTCCAGTGCGCTCGCAGTGTCGACCAACGCCTGGAAGCCTTGGTTCACAGAACTAGAAACCAGGAACCTCAACTCGTTCCACAGTCCTTCATAGAACCTATTTGTCTTCCTCTGCTCATTAGCAAAAATAGAACCCGCATACCTCCCCAAGCGTGTAAACTCATGCAGGTACGCGTCAACACTGCCATCAACTTGCGTTAGCCTTTGGAATTCATTTTAAATGGCTATCCGTTGAGCCGCAGGAATGTGCTTTGCTAGGAAGAGTCGGGAGAATTCTTCCATGGATACTTGTGTTAAGGGACGACCCGCCAAGTGATGCAACTCCATCTTGTCCCACCACAATCTAGCTTCTCCTTCAACCAGGAAGGTAGCTAAAGTGACTTTCTGATGCTCCTCCGATACAATCGCCGTCATGATTCACTTGACGCGCGATAGCCAATCCTCAGCCTGCGTAGGAGTTCCTGCTCCCGAAAACGTAGGCGGATAGACACTCATAAAATGTGTCAACTGCTTCTCAGCCGCTCGAGGAGCCACTTCCACTCCAGGTTCAGGCCTTGTCGCCACCTGTTCTGGCCTCATAGCCAGTTGTTCCTGCCTAAGTGGCTGTCCTTGGATTATGGCAAACAAAGACTCAGCAACTAAATGCACATGTTCCGTAGACGGTGGAGGTGTAGGCACTGCGGCTGGTGTCGTACTTTCATCAGAATACTGGGGCTCTGACTGCCCAGCTCCACTCTGTGTCACCTAAAGGTGGACAAGACACACACATTAGCGGCCTTACACAAGCAAAAAACACAAAATAGGAACACACAGGTTCCGCAAACACATAAATTTGCATTCCTATCATGGACATTCAGGAGTTCAATCATATAATTTAGTTTGCACAGACACGTGCTCGCCACCCTAGAAAAGAAGTCGACCACAACTTCGAGAGGAAAAGACCGAGACAGCTGAGACCAAAAATGTAACAACCCCATCCGTTCATATGATATATACTAGAAGGTCCGGCCGGGGCCCCACAGCATATATCAAAGAACAGGCGGAAAAGTTACGGGATGATACCAGAGTAGCGCATCGCACTAGTAGTTCCTGGACTACCACTCAAGTACATTCTGCGACTACCCGTCACATGCATAAACCATTGACTCCTTAAACGACATGTTTATCACGGAGTCTTCTCCAATTCGTATGCAACATCATCAATCCAGACCAACCTGTCCAGATGGGCTTCACACAGCATGCCTATTCCGTACTACAATTCCGGATCTATATGCCAACAAAGGGGATTTCATGAATCCACCCAAAGATTCCCAAAAGCAGCAACCTCTTGGTGGGGGAATCACAAACATATGCCAAAAAGGAAGCCTTCACATGGCTAGGAAGAAAAGTCGTTACCCTTGACGACCGCTTTGGTGCCATGAAGTTCATAGCTGGAGAGGAAGAGCTTTTCCTCCGCAAATATGGCCTCGGATCACCGCTGGACACGCACAAGCTGCACTACCGAACAACCCCTCTTCTTCTTCTCCGACTTCCTTTCCCTTTCTCTCTCTAAAAATTTAGAAAGATGAAGTCAAAAACAAAATGAGAATACGGTCTCTATTTTCGGCCTTAAGGAAGCAGGAAAGAAGCTCAGCCCTTAGATCCAGGCTGCGAAAAATGGACGGCAATGAATAATCGGGAAAACCGCTTTTCGCATTCGACACGCCCTGTGACACGCCCGCATTACAGGCCGTGTCGCTAAGCGGCGCTCAACCCGCCTTATCCCCAAAATAGGTCACCGCCAGGGCACACGCCCCGTGTCAGCCAAGTCACGCCCGTGACCCAGATCTGCGCTCGACGATCTGCGTTCGACGATCAGGCAGCGATCGTCGAGCTCGCCAGCGATCGTCGAGCCCGCCAACGATCGTCAAACAGCGGGTTCGACGATTTCAGCTCGACGATTCCGTGCGTTCGATGATATCCATTCGACGATCGGGCAACGATCGTCGAATTGGCCCAACGCTCGACAATTGGGCCCGCGTTTGATGATCTCCGTTCGATGATTTTGCACGTTCGATGATTTCCCCAGCGTTCGATGATTTCCATTCGACGATTTTCTAGCCCACGAAGCCTTTGCGAAATCGTCAAGCTCAATTCGTTGAACACAACATTCGTCGACCTGACACCGAACCCAAGCGGAACACGCCCTCTGTCACGCCCGTGATCCAGGGCGTGACCACCCAAACACTTTCTGTCGAATGAATTTCGTCGATCTCGGCACGACTCTGCACCCGAGCAGGACACGCCCTGGGACACGCCCATGTCCCAGGCCGTGTCACCCGAAATTTTGCCTGCTGAAATGTAATTGCTTATGGCTCACACCAGCTGAAGGTGTACGAACGAAATTATCCCGTCCATGACTTGGAATTAGCAGCGGTGATTTTTGCACTAAAGTTGTGGCGACACTATATTTATGGAGTAACAGTGGAGATCTATAACGATCATAAGAGCCTTAAATACCTGTTGGAGCAGAAGGACTTGAACATGCGGCAAATGAGATGGTTGGAGTTCCTTGGGGACTATACCTTTGAGATTCACTATACGCCTGGAAAGGACAATGTAGTCGCGGATGCCTTGAGTCGGCGGACTCCGGCAAGAGTAGCTTGGTTGCAAAGGCATGACAAATGTCTCATCCGGGAGTTAGAAGCGTTGGAGATTTGTTGTGTTGATAAGAATTCTACCGCCAAGGCATGTCTGAACTGGACAGAGGTGCAATGTGACCTTGCAGACCGGATTCGACGAGCAACGGGGTTAGATGAAGATCTCTTACGCTATGTTACCGAGGGGCTAGAGGGCAAGTTCTCCTGGAATGACGGTCTTTTGCAAAAAGAGGGCCGTTTGTGCATCCCGAAGGTGAGTAAATTAAGGGAAGAACTGATGTATGAAGCATATTATACAAAGTATTCCATTCACCCCGTGAGCACGAAGATGTTCAATGATATGCAAAAGCTATTCTGGTGGCCAGGGCTCAAGAGAGAAGTTGCCCTCTATGTGGCCAAATGCCAAACATGTGCGATGGTGAAGGCGAAATGCCAAAATCCGGGTGGTTATTTGAAGTCGCTGCCGATCCCAGAATGGAAATTTGATGATATTTCCATGGATTTTATGCACGGGTTGCCGAGATCTCAGTGAGGAAATGATTCCATTTGGGTGATTGTTGATCGACTAACTAAAGTGGCACATTTTCTCCCGAACAGGCAGGATGATTCAGTCAAAAGTTTGTCAAAGTTATTTGTTGACCAGATTGTACGGCTTCACGGTGTTCCTCGGAATATCGTAAGTGATCGAGATGGACGATTCACGTCAAATGACTGGAGGCTAGTTCATCGACTGTTGGGCACGAAGTTGACATGCAGTACGACCTTTCATACCCAAACAGATGGCCAAACTGAACGTACCAACAAAACTATGGTGGACATGCTCAGGATGTGCGCCCTCGACTTCAGAAAGAGATGGGAAGATCATCTCTACATGGTGGAGTTTGCTTATAAGAACAGCTACCAGGCGAGCATTGGGATGGCACCGTATGAAGCGCTATATGGAAGGAAGTGCTGTACTCCCTTGGCTTGGGTAGAAGCGGGCGAAGCTCGAGTGTATAATCGAAATGAGGTCGATGAAGCAAACTCAACCATTCGGACGATTCGAGAGAAGCTACTCATTGCTCAAGATTGACAAGCGAAGTACTACAACGCCAAGCACCGGAACGTGGAGTTTGCGATTGGCGATTGGGTATACTTGAAGATCAAGCCATTCAAAGGTGTCTCCCGGATTCGACGTTTGAAAAAGTTGAGTCCAAGATATTTGGGTAAATTTGAAGTGTTTGAGCGAGTTGGAGAAGCGGCTTATCGGCTAGCTCTTTCGGCAGACTTGAGTGGATTACATGATGTGTTTCACATCTCGGTTCTTCGGAAGGCCGTTAAAGATCCAGCTCAAGTGATCATGGATGATCGTGTGCCGGTGGAGTATGGGCTAACAACGAGAGTTAGACCCATTTAGATCGAGGATCGAGCGAGAAACAGTTGTAGAACAAGACAGTCGGAATGGTGAAAGTCCGGTGGGACAACTGCGGCCGTGAGGAACTTACATGAGAGCGAGAAAAAACTATACGGGTGGAGTTTCCCGAGCTGTTTCTGTAAGGAGTGGAGAATGAACATATGTTGTTGTAACATGAAAATTTTAATGTTATACCTGTTTGGTTGCTGGTTGCTGGTTGCTGGTTGCCTTCCTGTGTACTAATTTTGAGGACGAAATTTCTTGTAGGAGGGGAGGGTTGTAACAGCCCAATTTTTTTTCAGCAGGCAAAATTTTGGGTGACACGGCCTGGGACACGGGCATGTTCCAGGGCGTGTCCTGCTCGGGTGCGGAGTCGTGTCGAGATCGATGAAAGTCGTTCGGCGGAAAATGTTTGGGTGGTCATGCCCTGATCACGGGCGTGACATAGGGAGTGTTCCACTCGGGTTCTGAAAGAACTAGTGCCTAAACACCTAGAAGGGGGGGGGGGGTGAATAGGTGCACCTAATCTTTTTAACTTTTAAAGGTAGAAACACTGAATTATTAGACCTGTTTATGCAATTCTCTACAACAATTCAGCACATATAACACAACATTCACAGAATAAATCACACACAGAGTACACACAGCTTTTATAGTGGTTCCCCAAGGTCTGGGTACATCCACTTTCCCCATTCGCCTATCTAGTAGTGTACTAGATTCGACCAAACTTCTCCACTACTTCTCAGATCCACAGATCTTACAGCTCAGAACCCAAACAGGTTCCTACAACTCAGAGTGATCCCACTCCTACCACTCAGGCACTAAGGCCCTATATTCACCAAGACCTACACCCAGCCTTCAACAAGGCCTACACTCAGCCTTCAACAAGGCCTACACTCAGAGAAATGTATCTCCTACACTCAGGCACACACGCCCTACCACTCAGCCTTTATAAATATAGGCATACAACTCAGATCCCTTAGGATCCTACAGAAAATAAAGAGTACAAAGATTAATAACCACAACTCTGATTGAGAAAGATGAGTTAACTGGCTTCTTGATGAGTTCTTGAAAGAACTTTGCAGAGATCAACCTCCCTTAGCTTTCTTCAAAGCTTCTTGAATTAGAACACAGTAGGGTTGTATCTCTAGGCAGATGATCTTCAATCAACTGTTGACTTGAGAATCAGATCTCAATCTGAAACTTTCTTATCTGCCTGGTTCAATAGCTGTCTTCTTAGAAGGAGCTTTCTCTCTCCAACTTCTTAGATCTTCACTTGAAGGTCTTCTCCTTGTTGTGTTATTTTTCACTTCAATCAATCTTCTCCTCTAATGATAATCATTCCCTTCTGTTGAAGGAATAAGCCTTTATATAAGCCTTCTTCATGGTGACCGACTGATCCAGTTTCTAACAATCTTCTGACAGCTCTAACAGTAGCAGTTGACCGGTTGAAATGGAAACTATCAAGTCATCCAGTCACTTCTTGAAAACTCTGTCACTGTCTGAAAGTGTCGAGACAGATAGTCTTTATGTGTCGACACAAATAGACTAAGTGTCGACACAAGTAGACTAAGTGTCGACACTAGCCTTCATGGTGTCAACATAACTCCTTGTGTTGTAGAAACTGCTTCTCGATACTGCTTCTTCAGAATGTGTCGACACTGATCATGTGTGTCGACAAAAGTCCTTCTTCTTCAATACTTAGTTGATTTCTGCTAAGTGTCGACACAACTCATTTGTATTGACACATCTTCTTGTGTTGAAACTTGTTAAGTGTCGACACACCTTCTTTGTGTCGACACATGCCTTCTGTGTTGAAACTTTTGCTGAGTGTCGACACATCTCCTTTGTGTCAACACATTCTTCATGTGTTGAGACTTTGCTGAGTGTCGACACATCTCCTTTGTGTCGACACTTGTACTTAAACTTTGTTGAAGTTTTGCTGAGTGTCGAAACAGCCTCCTAGTGTCGACACTTTTGCTGTTGACAAAGTTCCTCTGGGTGTCGACACTGCTTCTAAGTGTCGACACTGATTCTTTAGACAATTCTTCACTGTGTGTCGACACTTCCTGTATGTGTCGACACTTTCCTTCTAGTGTCGACTCTGCCTTCCTAGTGTCGACACAATTACTCCAAGTGTCGACACTGCTTCCCTAGGTGTTGACACAAGCCTTCTTAAGTGTCGACACTTTTCTTCTAGGTGTCGACACATGGACTTAGAAACTTTTCCTGCAAACCTGCAGTTACTTAACCTGCACAAAGAAACTCAAAGCACATCAAATACATCTTGATGTATATCATTGAGTAGGGTGAGGCTTCTTCAAATCAGGTACATATATTCCAATTTACCCAACAATCTCCCCCTATTTGGAGAAGTCATAACCCTTAGTCAATGATATACACCATACATAACAAATTCTTAGTATGATGTAAAACAGTAATATATGACAGAGAAAATACTTAAACATACATGAACAGAACATGTATATACAATAAGCTCAGAATAATTAATGTAATAGATTTAAACCATGACACAATGTTCTTACAAATTCCAACATTTACATTAATCAAAAGTTTACATAGAGTTTACTACAAATTACAACTTGTAAACTTAAGAAAATACTATCCTAAGGCTGCTCTGGTTCCTTGATTACAATCCCCTTTCCAGACTGAATCTTTGCTTGAACTGGGGCTTCAGTGTCATCATCAGCAGCAGGCTTCTTCCCTTTAAGATCTTTCTTTTTCAACTCTTCAGCCTTTATCTTCTGCCTTTCAAAATAATGATAAGGCTTGGGAAAATACTTGCTAGGCTCCTTTGCATTAGGAGGTAGCTTTCCCAGTTTAGCCTTTCTTCTATATTGTACAATGGCCTCTTACCTATTCTCATGCTTCCTTCACTCCAGGTCAGAATACCACTTGCCTCTATCCAGGACATTGTCCTTAGCAGCCTTCCATGCAGTCAAGATGATATTCCTGGAAGTGGGGCTCCATTGTTCAAAATCAGGCCTTAATTCAGCTTGCTCTCTGAATCTTTTCTTAGATAATTGAGCCTCTTGTTCCTTTAATAAGGCCTCTTGCTCTTTTAGTATAGCCTCTGGCATAGGCTGAACAACTTTCTCAATGATAATGTTCTGATTTCCCTCAGGAGGACTGTACATAGTCTGTATCTCTTGATGTATCATGTTAAAGTCTGGTGGAGGGTATATCACTTGAGCCACTTCAGCTTGTTCTCTGATGACTTATTTTAGTCATCATATTTGGGGTAGTTTAGTATGCAAAAATTCCTAGTTTAATTATATGTTTTATGTATTTTTATGCATGTTTTGTTTTATTTCTTCTTAAAGTCTTTTTGTGTTAGGATATTATAATTCCTAGTGTTATTATAGTGTTGCAATTTTATTTTGTTATGTTTTGATTTAAAAATATATAGTTTTAGTATATGTTTTATTTCTTATATTTACTTGTGTTTTGTTATGAATTTAATCAATTAATAGTATGATATATTATGTTCGTAATGTTTAATTTCATTTGTATTAACTAATGTTTTATTTTGTTTTATTTATAGGTTCAAAGCCTACATGATGCAGCCCACAATTTGCATGGCCGGCCTCTTCCCAACTTCTAGGTGCAACCCACATTGGTGCAACCCACATGATGCAGCCTTCTCCTTGGAGCAGCCCGAATTTTGAAGATTGGTGCAGCCCTCAAGCTCAAGTCCAACCCTTTACATGAAGAACCCGAGCCCAAGCAGCCCACCTAGCCTCTACCCGAGCCCAAGCAGCCCACCTAGCCTCTACCCGAGCCCAAGCAGCCCACCTAGCCTCTACCCGAGCCCATGCTGCAGCCCCTCTTTCATATTTTACCATGCATGAATCTATCCTATATGGCCGGCCACCTTTTAACATACATGCATGCCCTCTCTCTCTCTCCCTTCCACCTTTTAACATACATGCATGCCTTCTCTTTCTCTCCCTTTCATTTATTGCATGCATGCATTCACTTGTTCATGCTTGGCCGGCCCCTCCATTCCTTCCTCCCATTTTATTTCTCTTTTTTTTATTATTCTACATTCAACCCATCTCTCTCTCTCTTTATTTCTTATTCATTCCCCCTTTGCTATTTTATATTTTCCAACTCATTCCCTTAAAATCCATGCATTGAACCCACCTCTTTCTCTCCACCTAATTAAATATCATGCATGAATTCTCTCCACCTCATTTAATGCAATGCATGCACCTTCTCCATCCGACGTCATGAGGATCTAGTTGTTCTTAAAAAACCACTTTCATTAATTTTGAATAAAAATATTTTTCGTTCTTTATTCTTATTATAATTTTGTGGTTGTATACTGGTATATCTCTGAAGGGTGTGTGAGCCTCTAAAAGGCGAAGTTTTATGGAGAAAATGAGCTATGTGACCTACCGCCGCGCACTAGCAAGCTAGCGCCCCGCGTTAGCATCCAGAACCAGTTTTCCCATTGGAGAAACTCATTTTAATTTTAAATTAATCTGAAAACCTTATTCACCCCCTCTAAGGTTGGTCACCCGATCCAACAAGTGGTATCAGAGCGAGATTATTCTCAAATGGTTTCACCACTGGGAATAATGGCCACCCCTAATCTGGAATCGACTAGTGGAGATAGAAATTTAAACACAGAAGATTCATTAGCACCACCTCTGTTTACAGGTGTGAACTATAATGTGTGTAAAACTTTAATGAGAAAATTCCTTATATTATTAGAAGTAGAAGTTTGGAACATGATGTGTATCAAGCCTCCAAATAATTTAAATAAGTACGAGTGTCATTTAAATGCCTAAGCTATGAATAGTCTGTTTTGCGGGCTTGGTCATGAAATTTTCAAACTCATCTACTCACTTTATACTGCTTCTGATAAATGGAAATTTCTTGAGATTACTGATAGTTCTCCTTCTGCAGATAATGAATCTGAGCAATTCCTTATGGATCATAGTGAAGTGTCAAATGAAGACTCACTCTTAGAGAAACACATGACAACCACATCACGAGAAAGGAAAGATGAAAATATATCATTGTAAGAGGGTAGCCAAGAGGAAGATGACAAAGGAACCTTGAGCTCAAATCACACCCCATCCAAGAGCGCTGTAAAAAAATCAAATTTCCATCATGCCTGCAATTCTACTTCTACATTGCATGTGATAATTGTTGCTAAATGTAAAACCAAGAAATTGAAAAAAATTGACCCAAAATTATGTTAAGAAAATAACATTTTGAAAGCAAATGCCAATGTAGAATCTGTTATTGTTGTGCCTAATTCTCACACATGCACTTTAGACAAAAACTACATGTCTTGTATTAATTGCACTGAATTACAAGAAAAGTACAAGGATCTTGAAAAAGAGTTCCTTTTAGTCAAAGAACAAAATATGAGATTATGTCTAAAAAACTCATCCTTAAAAAGGGATTGTGCTAGATGTAATGATTATAAAATTGAAATTAAGGAGATGAATGCGACTTTTGATGAATTCAGAAGCAAGTATGAAGCTCATATTGAATCTATAGTCTCCACTCTTAAAAATAGCACAATCGCATACAATAAAGCTAGACATAATCTCAAAATTAAAACAAAGAATTCATTGCAAAAATCAACATACTTAAGGAAATTATGATTAAAAACTTACGAAACACAACAACTAAATCTTAAGTAAAACCTGAAAGCGTGTTTAATATGAATTGTTGTATAATAACTAAGTCGATCAACGAGAATAGAAACCATCATGCACATGTAAATGAAATTACAAAATATAAAAATCATCTTCATGTGCAAACTGAAATCATTCCCAATTTTAAATCAAATGAACGTAAATTTCTTTTAAAGAATAACTACATTGTAAGTCCTTATGTTAAGCGACATAATTTTAAGTTGGAGAATAATTTCAATATATCTAAACCTCCAATGCAATATTGTTCAATTGAAGATCATCATATAAAGACTCGTAAAAATCTTAATGGAAATTTGCAATATAAAAATAACATTAAACAAAAGTATGAATGGAGGCTCATATTTAAAAATGATGCACCTATACTACTCAAAAGGGCACATTCATCATTACCACCCCATAATCTAACACACAGTGTTTGGGTACATAAGAGAATTGCCTCACACGGTCTCACTTGGATACCTAAATCTCCTATCATATAACATCAACAAATTGCGTGAAGTTCAAACCGAACTACACTATAACTTACTTCACAATATGCTTATTAGTTTTAGTTGTGTTTTTTTTTATTTCTTTTTGTTATTGTTTTTGCCTATGTTTTTGAGCCAACATAATATGAATGTCTGTCTAGTCATAAAAATCAAAATGTTAAAAATCATGCTGAGCAGGGTAGTATCACGAAGCTAATCGCAATTGGCAAAAATGAAGCATAATAGATACCACCAGTAGTATCACTACCAACACGAGAGTTCACCACAGATAGAATAATGTTTAACCTATCTTAGTAAAACATGAATAATAATAATAATAAAAGGGGTAGTGTCGTTAAGCACCAAAATACTAAGCGACAAATCGTTAAAGCTATTCTTCGGAAGAAGTTGATGAAATATTAAGCTTACTCAACATTGTATTCAACATATTCTTCACCCCTTTCACCTCCTTAGCAGTCTGCCTGATTTCTCATCCTTTCTCCTCCACCGTCCCGTAGATTTCCCGACTAGTCTCCCGAAGGGATCCTCCACGTCAAAAGAGTAGGCTGTGAGGCAATGGATGTGCTCTTGATGAAGTTGGGATTTCACCTACTTTATATATATGAGGGCAGCTATCTATTGGGTACTGAGACCAATCAATGGCCAGATATTTCCCCATAAAGTTACTTTGAATCACTCCGCCCAATGGCAGGGTGTTTAGTCATTGGTGCTCGGGAGACTTCAATTGAAAAGTATAACGCATCATCGATAGAAGTAAGTTTGATACGCTAAATGACTTACTTGCTAAGATATAGTATATCACCAAAAAGAGCTGTGCTGTTATCTTCTTAATATCTCCAGATTTGAACTTAAGGGAGTGGCGCAAAACATCTTGGATTATGCGAGCATCCAGAGTGAGGCAGTCTACGGATGTGATGAGGTCTCGACATCCTTATACACCATGGATAACTTCATTAATCTCTCTTCAGTCCCTAGAAGATCTGAAGGACTCGACAATATCGAGTGGGTCCTCACCTAGGAACCAGATGTACTTCCTCTCCAGATGTTCATATAGTATAATTACAATCTAGGCAGTTGCTGTGCTCAGCTGTTACAGATACAACATTAGCTTGAAGATCATGCCATCTAGGTAAGTAGAACTCCATTATTTTGTGATTCTATTAGTGTCATTTCTATTGCTAGAAATCATGTTTCTCATAGCAGTACTAAGCACATAGAAATAAGATTTCATTTCCTTAGAGATCATGTTGAAAAGGAAGATATAAGTTTAGAATTTGTCAATACTAATTTTCAAATTGCTAACATGTTCCATGCTTTGAAGGATTGGATTTTGGAGAGCAAGTGAAGGGCTAGTTTAAGTGGAGAGTGCTTGTGAGTGTTAGTTTTATTATTGTATTAGCTTTCTTTTCAATTAGTGCAAGTTTTCTTTATAGCATAGTCTAGTCCTTTTAATTTTTTTGTGTACTTCTTTTGCATAATATCAATGAAATTCTCTTCTCTTTATTTTGTTGTTTCCTTTTGCAATATGCATAGCTAATTCCCTCTTAGCATTTGATCATGAGGATCCATGATTTGAAATGAGAATTATTTTTATTTCATAGTTTTATTTTTGCGTAATTCTACTCGGTCCTTCTTTGAATAATTATTGTGTCGACTCCGTATTTCCGGTATACGGTTGTAGGCTTATGATCTCATATTCGAGTAGCCGAGAGGCTCGTGGATGTGAAAGATCACTCAAAGAAGGAAGGCGTTGAACGTAACCCTAGAGATAGGACGACGTAAATCCTCCGGATTGGAGTCAAATCCAATAGTGCGGATCATCTCGATAATGCAACTTTAGGCTTCTTTGGTTTGTAAAGAGATTTCGATCAAAGAGTCTATAAGTTAGGAGACCTAATGCTCTAGCGAGATTTTGTCTTATTTTCGGATCCGTCACGGCCGAGTTGGATTTGCAAATTTAAAACTATGCCCTTTTATTTTCTCGTTTCATTTCATGGTGAATCAATGATCGAATGCTAGTTTTTTTTATATAAGTTTTCGTCTCGCAATTTATCGTTCATTTTACTTTTAAAAAATTCTCAAAATCCCAATAGTCTTCCGGTAGGATAATAGTTAGAGCGTGAGTAGAAGTACTTGACAACCCCGTGTTTAAATACGACCTTGGTACTACAATTCGACAGGTACGCTTGCCTGTTTGGGTTTTGGCCCACCAAGTTTTTGGCGCCGTTGCCGGGGAACTTTCTTCGTCAATATTTTGAAAACGCTTGCGCTATTACTTCTCCAAAAATCAAAAAAATTATAATTTATATATTTAAATTTTTTATAATCAACCCACCTCATTTTAATTTCTACCCCACCTAAAATCTCTCGAAAAGGGTAAGGGGCTTTAAGCGCCACCATTTTACCTAGTACCGGGCGAACCCTTCACCGGGTAGTCCTCGGGAAGTTCGAGAGCCAAGCCGTCTAAAAACAAAATTTTTCAAAAAAACAAAACAAAAAAAATTTTCCTTTCTTTTCCTCTTTTTCTTTCTTTTCCAAGCTTTCATTCTCATCTTCCCTCGTTTTCTTTACTAGTGCATGACCCGAGCGAATCCGTTGCTACTTGTTGATTTGGACCCAGAAATTGAACGCTCCTTTCGGAGACAACTACGATTCGGGGCTTCCACTTCTCAAACAGCAGTTGAGGATTCCTTCGGGGATTGTAATTATTCTGAAATGGGAGATCCCAACCCAGGAATGGCTCAGCAAAGGACTATGTCCGATTATGCTTGACCCAACCTGGAGGGGACTGAAACAAGTATTGTTCGACCTGCAATTGCGAATAATAACTTCGAGCTTAAGCCTAGCATCATACAAATGGTGCAGCAATATGTACAGTTCGGCGGATTACAAGATGAAGATCCGAACTTACATATTGCCAATTTTCTTGAAATCTGTGACACCTTCAAAATAAATGGTGTCTCAGATGATGCTATAAGGCTAAGACTCTTCCCCTTCTCCTTAAGAACTAAAGCCAAACAGTGGTTGAGTTCTCTTCCAAGAGGCTAAATCACTACTTGGAACATTTTAACTGAAAAATTTCTTTCTCGTTATTTTCCCCCCGCCAAAACTGCTAAGCTTCGAAATGATATAACTTCATATTCTCAAATTGATTCTGAGACCCTCTATGACACTTGGGAGAGGTTCAAAGAACTTTTGAGAAGATGCCCGCATCATGCTCTGCCTGTATGGTTGCAGGTTCAGACATTTTATAATGGACTAAACCAAGAGACAAAGCAAATGATAGATGCCGCTTCCGCTGGTTCTTTAGACCGCAAAACTCCGGAAGCCGCTCTTGAGATTATCGAGGACATGGCGATGAACACTTATCAGTGGAATTCGTCCAGGTCTCGCCCATCTAAACCTGCAGGTATCTATGAAGTGGATTCGGTGACGCAACTGGCGATGCAAGTGGAAATACTGAACAAGAAGATCTCGGAGATGACTGCTCCCTCCGCCGCTAAGGTATATGAAAATGCTGCTGCTGCCGAGCAGGTGGATTATCTGGGGAACATACCCAGGCCTGCTTAAAATAATTCTGCCAATAATTTTTCTACTTTTTCGAATTTTTCTTCTCCTCCTGGTTTTAATGCTGCTACGAATTCTTATCATCCTGGATGGCGTAACCATCCTAATTTTTCATGGAGTAATAATGCTAACGTAGTACGCCCACCACACGATTTTACACCACCACCACCACCACAACAAAATTTTCAAAAACCTTCCCCTTTGGAAGAGATCTTTGCTAAGTATATAAGCTCAAACGATGCTACTATTAGAAACATAACGGGATCAATTAAAAATTTAGAAAATCAGGTCGGCCAACTCGCCAAGGCTTTTTATGAGAGACCACCTGGAACTCTTCCCTCAAACACTGAGCCTAACCCAAGGGAACACGCAAATGCAATTTCCCTTCGGAGCGGTAAAGTTGTTAACGAGCCCACCACAAGGGAAGAGCCAAGGGTGATTGTCCCTCCTGTTTGTACCCCCATGGAAAATGACAACTTAGATCTTGAAAAAGAAAAATCTACACTTGAAAAAGAAAAGGATAGCTCTATTATTTCTGATTCTAAAAAAAAGACAAATGGTTTTCAAAATGATGCTCCAATTGTTCTAAAGGAATTTCCGCCACCTCCTTATCCGGCTAGACTTAGGCAAGAAAAATTAGATAATCAATATCAACGCTTTCTTGAAATATTTAAACAAATTCAAATTAATTTGTCGTTTCATGAAGCGATTAGCCAAATGCCTAAGTACGCCAAATATCTTAAAGATTTATTAACAAACAAAAAGAAATTAGAAAATTTATCGCATGTAACGTTAAATGAAGAATGCTTGGCGGTCGTTAAAAACTCTAATCTTCCTAAAAAGATAAACGATCCGGGTAGTTTTTCCATTCCGTGCGTTTTTGGTGATCTGTTTGTTAAACATGCGTTAGCGGATCTAGGAGCGAGCATAAATTTGATGCCCTTTTCTTTATTCAAAAAGCTAGGATTAGGCACTCTTAGCCCTACAAGAATGAGTATCCAGTTAGCCGATAGGTCTATCAAGTATCCACTAGGTATCGTTGAGGACGTGCTAGTAAAGGTCGACAAATTCATCTTCCCGGTGGATTTTGTCATTCTTGATATTGAAGAGGACGTCGAGGTTCCTCTTATCCTTGGACGACCATTTCTAGCCACCTCTCGAGCGGTTATAGACGTTAGTAACGGAAAGTTGTTTTTGCGTGTGGGAGATGATGAGGTCACATTTTCAATTAATCAATCAATGAAAAATTCCTTACAAAATGATGACTCATGCTTCTTTATTGATGTTTTAAATGAAGATTCTTCCCTTTCCCTTTCCAACATCTCTTCAAATGAATTTTCCTCTTCTTTTTCTGAAATTTCTTCACATGATTTTGAAAACACGATTATGTCAGCACAAGCAAATTTTGAAAATGATTATGTCTTTGGTAGAAACAAGTATGAAAATCTTATTTTTGAAAAAGAAAAGAATTTGAAAAACTCTTATAATGAGCCGCCCCATCTTGATTTAAAACCACTCCCTGATCATCTAAAATATGCCTTTCTTGAAAAAAATTCTAAGTTGCCCGTTATAATCTCGGCCTATTTATCTTAATCCGAAAACGATCAGTTGATCGAAGTACTACAAAAGCATCGCCGAGCTATAGCGTGGCAAATTTGTGATATTCCTGGCATAAGCCCCTCCTTCTGCACACACAAAATATTTTTTGACAATAATCCTAAGGGTGTAGTTCAACCACAACGTCGTCTTAATCCAAATATGAAAGAGGTTGTGAAGGAAGAGGTGCTTAAGTTATTAGATGCGGGGATAATTTATCCGATTTCCGATAGTCAGTGGGTGAGTCCGGTACAGGTTGTTCCTAAGAAGGGAGGGATTACGGTAGTACCAATTGAAAATAACGACTTAATTCCAACTAGGACGATAACGGGATGGAGGATGTGCATCGATTACCGTAAGCTAAACGATGCCACTCGAAAAGATCACTTCCCCCACCCCTTTATCGATCAAATTCTAGAACGTTTATCCGGGCACAATTTTTATTGCTTCCTCGACGGTCACTCGGGATACTTTCAAATCCCTATCGCACCCGAGGACCAAGAGAAGACGACATTCACCTGCCCCTTCGGAACTTTTGCTTATCGTAGAATGCCTTTCGGACTATGCAACGCACCCGCCACCTTTCAGCGGTGTATGCTTGCTATTTTTGATAAATACGTCGAGAATATTATGGAAATATTTATGGATGATTTTTCTATTTTTGGCGACTCCTTTAATTTATGTTTAGAAAATTTGAAAAAAGTTTTACAACGCTGCGAGGAAACGAATCTAGTTTTAAATTGGGAGAAGTGCCACTTTATGGTACGCGAAGGTTTAGTCCTTGGCCACAACATTTCCGCTAGGGGAATTGAAGTGGACAAGACAAAAATTGAAGTAATTGAAAAGTTACCGCCGCCTACAAACATTAAAGCAATTAGAAGTTTTTTAGGGCATGCGGGTTTTTATCGACGATTCATTAAAAACTTTTCAAAAATTACTAAGCCTCTCACCCACCTTCTCGAAAAAGACACTCCTTTCGTTTTTGATGAATCATGTCTCGCGGCATTTGAATCAATTAAATCTAAACTTATAAATGCTCCTATTTTGATCGCCCCAGTTTGGGATTTACCTTTCGAATTCATGTGTGATGCGAGTAATCATGCGGTAGGTGCGGTTTTAGGTCAACGAATCGCTAAGAACTTTCATCCGATTTTCTACGCTAGTAAAACTCTCACTTCTGCGCAAGAAAATTACACCACGACAGAGAAAGAGCTCTTAGCGGTTATTTTTGCTTTTGATAAATTCCGACCGTATGTTACTCTTTCTAAGGTTATTGTTTTCACGGATCATTCCGCTCTGAAGTACCTCCTTTCTAAACCGGATGCCAAGCCGCGTCTTATCCGTTGGATCCTCTTACTTCAAGAATTCGACTTGGAGATTCGGGATAAGAAAGGAGCGGAAAACTTAGCAGCTGATCATCTCTCTCGTCTTGAAAATCCCAATCTAGATCTTTTAAATGAAACTTTTATTAATGATTCTTTTCCGGATGAGCGTCTTTTTACGATTTCTTCATCTCCTACCCCCTGGTTTGCCGATCTGGCCAATTATCTTGTGGCCCGGGTCCTTCCAAAAGAATACTCCACTCACCAAAAGAAGAAATTCTTTTCGGAGTTGAAGTATTATTTTTGGGAAGACCCATTTCTATTTCGCATTTGTGCGGACCAGGTGGTAAGGAGATGTGTTTCACGGGAAGAGGGTCACCAAATTTTAAAACATGTTCATGAAGGTCCAACTGGCGGGCACTATCAAGCTAACCGCACCGCACACAAAGTACTTAGTGCTGGCTTCTATTGGCCAGACATATTTAAAGATGCACAAATCTTTGTGGGCGGGTGCGATCGATGCCAGCGGACTGGAAATCTCTCAAATAAAAATGAAATGGAACAAAACTACTTTCTCGAATGCGAAGTTTTTGATCTATGGGGCATAGACTTTGTCGGCCCATTTCCCTCCAGCTTAGGAAATAAATATATTCTAGTCGCAGTCGATTATGTTTCTAGGTGGGCAGAGGCCCAAGCTCTACCAAATAATGATGCTCGCGTTGTTGTCAATTTTTTTAAAAAATTATTTTCTCGCTTTGGTTTTCCTCGAGCGATCGTTAGTGATAGGGGAAGTCATTTTTGCAACGCTCAACTCACTAAGGCTTTAGCCAAATATGGCGTTATGCATAAATTATCCATTGCTTATCACCCCCAAACTAACGGTCAGGTCGAGGTAGTCAATCGCGAACTTAAACGAATTTTGGAAAAAAACGTTTCTACTTCTCGTAAGGATTGGTCTTTAAAATTGGACGATGCTCTGTGGGCCTATCAGACAGCGTACAAGACCGCCATCGGTTGTACTCCTTTCCGATTAGTCTATGGAAAATCGTGTCATCTTCCAGTAGAAGTAGAACACCGTGCGTACTGGGCGTTAAAGTTTTTCAATTTCGATCCGCACTCGGTCGGCGAGCATAGAAAAAACCAACTAAATGAGCTTGATGAGTGGCGAGCGTACGCATATGAAAATAATAAAATTTATAAAGAACGCACGAAATTGTATCATGATAAGAACCTGCGCCACCCTAAAACTTTTAAACCAGGCGATCAAGTTCTTCTTTTTAATTCGCGTTTACGTCTCTTCCCGGGAAAGCTTAAATCTAGATGGTTCGGACCGTTCACGGTCAAGGATGTTTTTCCTTACGGCACTGTGCTACTTTCACACCCCGATAAGGGGGACTTTAAAGGTAATGGTCATAGACTTAAACTCTATTTCTCTAATGATTCTGTGACTCCTGCAAAGGAGAATCTTCTTTTTTATTCTTAGTTTTTTATTTTCTGATGGACATTTTATATTTGGACTTATTATTATTATTCTGCAACTCTTTTACTCGGACTTTAAATGATTGTAATAAAAACCATTATCGGGCATCTGCCCATGGACTCTATCTATTTTTTTGCTTTTATTTTGCTCTTCCTACCGGAGGCCAATCAAGTCCATGATCGTGGTCGCCGCTCCGCCGCTGTTGATATCAGATGGATCAAGTCATACCTGCTGACGATCAAGTACTCTAAAAAGCAAGCATGGGGGAGCAACATCCGCCTTCATCTCACGAACCCGGGGAAGTCCTGTTCTTATTTATTTACTTTTCCTGCATTTTTCTTTTTCTCTTCTTCTCAGTCCCCTTCTCTTTTTCTTTATGTTTTCTTCATTGAGGGCAATGAAGAATTTAAGCTTGGGGGGGGGGGGGTCTAGTTTCTTTTGGTCTCTTCTTTTTTATTCTTTCAAAAGCAAAAAATTTTTTTTGTTTTAAATTAGTACAGTATTTTATGTCATCAAAATCAAAAATCCAAAAAAATTAAAAAATATAAAACCCAAAAAAAAATTAGAAAAACAAAAATCAAAAAATTGTGCTAAAATCTATTTGAAAAACAAAACCTAAAATTATTTTTATCTTTATTTTTATGTTTCTTCTAGTGATGTGTAGGCCCGTGCGGTTTCTTAGTTCTATTTAGATTTCTTTGAATTGGTTTTATTAATTTATCAGTTTAACATAGCTTAGTTTACTAGTTTCTTTTTCTTAAATATAGGCATCCGATTTTTACGTTTTAAGTTAGCAATTTGTAGTTATGTCTTTTTATTCGGTTAGTTGCTTACGAATGGTTGCTAGGTAATGTTATCTCTTTTTCATTTGCGGGGTAGTCTTTCTTGGTGTCTAGAACTTGTACCAAGCTACTCTCAAAGCATTTGCGCCGTTTTTACGTTTTTTAGAAATGATTTAGGCCACCATTTGAATAGTTTGAGCTTTTCATGCCCACCAAAAACAAAACCCTTGCAAAACAATTTTGGGCCATTTTCCTTATCTTCTTTGTTTTTAGCTCCACCTTTCATTCCATTATGTTCACCAAAGCCAAATATCTTTCCTATTTTTGCACTATAAATTTGAGCTTAAAAATTATTTTTGTGGGAAGGGTATTATTTTTGAAATGAATAGGAAATTCTCAAGCTTATTTTTGGAGTTTTCTTATCAAATGTTATTCAAAAGGAAAAAAATTGAAAGAAAAAAAAATATATCATTACAAAATCAAAAAAAAAAATGAATGCAAAAAGTTTATGTTTGGCCAAGTTTATAAAAGAAAAAAATTTTCATGGCCTTGTTTTTGTAGTTTCATATTGGAGAAATGACATACTTGTTATTTCTCATTTTTCATTATGCTTTATTTATTTTTGAGCTCACCTTGGTTTAGTGCCTAAAACTTTCATGTTTATCTTTGATTCCACTTCCTAATCATTTACCTAAGCCAAGTTTTAATGCCTAGTAGAAGTCCTAATGATCTTAGAACTTAATTTCGCGTAGTGGAGAAAGTGTGAACGTACAAGCCTACGGCCACCATCATTGATGGATTTCTTTGGAGGTTATCTTGGAGTGTCTTAGGGTTAATGTTTATCTAGCAACCTAGTAGTTTGTTAATGCGCCGTTTATTTAGAACCTCTACTTTTGTTGTCCTTATTTTCATTTATTTTGGATGCCTTGTTTTTAAGATTTAGAAATGTGTAGACTTTTCTTATGTTCAAATGATATTTTTATAAAGATTGGTGCAGCCCTCAAGCTCAAGTCCAACCCTTTACATGAAGAACCCGAGCCCAAGCAGCCCACCTAGCCTCTACCCGAGCCCAAGCAGCCCACCTAGCCTCTACCCGAGCCCAAGCAGCCCACCTAGCCTCTACCCGAGCCCATGCTGCAGCCCCTCTTTCATATTTTACCATGCATTAATCTATCCTATATGGCCGGCCACCTTTTAACATACATGCATGCCCTCTCTCTCTCTCCCTTCCACCTTTTAACATACATGCATGCCTTCTCTTTCTCTCCCTTTCATTTATTGCATGCATGCATTCACTTGTTCATGCTTGGCCGGCCCCTCCATTCCTTCCTCCCATTTTATTTCTCTTTTTTTTATTATTCTACATTCAACCCATCTCTCTCTCTCTTTATTTCTTATTCATTCCCCCTTTGCTATTTTATATTTTCCAACTCATTCCCTTAAAATCCATGCATTGAACCCACCTCTTTCTCTCCACCTAATTAAATATCATGCATGAATTCTCTCCACCTCATTTAATGCAATGCATGCACCTTCTCCATCCTACATGGCCGGCCACCCCCCCTTGCCCCCCTCTTCTTCATTCCATTCTAGAACCTTCTCCCTCATCTATAAAAAGAACCCATATCCCATGCTTTGAAGGATTGGATTTTGGAGAGCAAGTGAAGGGCTAGTTTAAGTGGAGAGTGCTTGTGAGTGTTAGTTTTATTATTGTATTAGCTTTCTTTTCAATTAGTGCAAGTTTTCTTTATAGCATAGTCTAGTCCTTTTAATATTTTTGTGTACTTCTTTTGCATAATATCAATGAAATTCTCTTCTCTTTATTTTGTTGTTTCCTTTTGCAATATGCATAGCTAATTCCCTCTTAGCATTTGATTATGAGGATCCATGATTTGAAATGAGAATTATTTTTATTTCATAGTTTTATTTTTGCGTAATTCTACTCGGTCCTTCTTTGAATAATTATTGTGTCGACTCCGTATTTCCGGTATACGGTTGTAGGCTTATGATCTCATATTCGAGTAGCCGAGAGGCTCGTGGATGTGAAAGATCACTCAAAGAAGGAAGGAGTTGAACGCAACCCTAGAGATAGGACGACGTAAATCCTCCGGATTGAAGTCAAATCCAATAGTGCGGATCATCTCGATAATGCAACTTTAGGCTTCTTTGGTTTGTAAAGAGATTTCGATCAAAGAGTCTATAAGTTAGGAGACCTAATGCTCTAGCGAGATTTTGTCTTATTTTCGGATCCGTCACGGCCGAGTTGGATTTGCAAATTTAAAACTATGCCCTTTTATTTTCTCGTTTCATTTCATGGTGAATCAATGATCGAATGCTAGTTTTTTTTATATAAGTTTTCGTCTCGCAATTTATCGTTCATTTTACTTTTAAAAAATTCTCAAAATCCCAATAGTCTTCCGGTAGGATAATAGTTAGAGCGTGAGTAGAAGTACTTGACAACCCCGTGTTTAAATACGACCTTGGTACTACAATTCGACAGGTACGCTTGCCTGTTCGAGTTTTGGCCCACCATTCTCCTCCAAAGTATGCAGGATTGATTCTAAACTCTGCCACATTGGCATTATCACATAAGGGTGGATATCCAAGGGTGGCTCTGATGGAATTTGAAATCCATTTGGCATGACCAGAGCCTGCCTTGACTAGTACCCTCTCCCCCTTTATGACTTCTCTCTCGATGTGATCCCTAAGATCATCTTTCTGGAACCTGATCTGGGCATTCAGATAGTTTACTCCATCCTTATAAAAAGGTTTCAACCTTTGGAGCATTTCAGTGATTAGCTTCTGTAAATCCTGGAGGGCAGAAGTAACAGCAGTGGGACCTTCTTGTAATGCCTGATCAAATTCTGCCTTGGCTGTAGTCAGTGTTGTAGTATGGGAAGAAGCAAGATTCTTCATTTCAGTGACTATCACATTATGTGATTCAGTCAAGTTTTCATTCATTCTTATTTGGTTTTCCAGGATATAGCCTTGCTTCACTGCCATATTATCCACTTGTGTTTTAATCTTCTCTTGATGAGTGGCCAGATAGACTACTGCATTTCCTCCCTTATGGAAGTAGTCAGTCATTTCTTTCTTGTTGAGATTCACTTCAAATCTGATTGACTTGATGTCTTGTGCCAGATCAAATTGCAGTGACTTATGGCCGTCATCCATATACTTTTCTAGAGCTTGTCTTTGCTCATCCAGCTTAATCTATAAAGCCACCATCAGTGAACTGTAGTCAGTAGATGGGGCAGTGTTGGGTACATTGGTCAAATGTACCTGATTTGAAGAAGCCTCACCTAACTCAATGATATGCATCATAGTGTATTTGATGTTTGTTTGAGTTACTTGTGCAGGTTAGGAATACACTGGATTGAAGCTAAAAATTCTAAGTCCATGTGTCGACACCCAGAGGGAAAGTGTGGACACTTGAGAAAGCTTGTGTCGACACCCAGACAAGCAGTGTCGACACTTGGAGTCATTGTGTCGACACCTGCGAAGAAGAGTCGACACCAGTCAGAAAGTGTCGACACTTGGAGCTGTGTCGACACTCAGTGTAGAAGAATGCAAAAAAGCTGTGTCGACACTTAGCAGAAGTGTCGACACCTAGAAGAGCTGAGTCAACACCAGAAAGTGTCAACACTTGAAGTAAGTGTCGACACTCAGCAAAAGTCTGCAGAATCTAAGTACAAGTGTCGACACTCAACACAATGTGTCGACACTATGCAGAAGAGTCAGCACTTGAAGTAAGTGTCGACACCCAGTACAATGTGTCGACACTTAGCTAAAGACTCAGTATTTGAAGGAAGTGTCGACACTCAGCACAATGTGTCGACACACAACCAGAAGAGTCAACACTTGAAGGAAATGTCGACACCCAGCACAATGTGTCGACACTTAGTTGAAGACTCTACACTTGAAGAAAGTGTCGACACAAGGAGCTGTGTCTACACTTAGCAAAGAACAGAAAAGTTACAAAATATTCTAAGTACAAGTGTCGACACTAAAGGAATGTGTCGACACTCAGCTGAAGAAACAAGATTGAAGACTTGTGTCGACACCAAGAAGCAGTGTCGACACTTGACAGTTTCTACACATGAAGATGTGTCGACACAAAGGAGATGTGTCGACACAAAGGAGATGTGTCGACACTTAGAAGAATACAGTTAAAGAATGAAGTACAAGTACTTGTGTCGACACTCAATTTCAGTGTCGACACATGCAGAAGAAACTGTGTCGAGACATACAGGAATTGTGTCGACACCTTGTAGACTTGTGTCGACACTTACACAACATGTGTCGACACTTGGCCTATAAGTGTCGACACTTAAGAACAGAAAGTCTCGACACTATCTGACAGTTAGAGGAATTTCAAGAAGTGACTGGTTGACAAGACAGCTGCCGATCCAGCCGGTCTACATCAACTGTTAGTGATATCAGAAGTCTGTTATGAACCGGACCAGCCGGTTACCATGAAGGAAGCCTATAAATAGGCACCCATAGTTTACAGAAAAAGATTGATCAAGTGATTAAGGATTGTTGAGATAATATAGAAGTGGTTGAAAAAGTTTTTACAGAGAGAGATCAGATCTTTGAAAAAGTGGTATATTGAGTATCAACACAAGAAGATCTTGCTGTGCATCAGCAGATCTAAGAAGTTGGAGAGAGAGAGCTCCAACCAAGTATTCAGTTTTTGGAACTAAGGCTGAGAAGAAGAATTCAGAGTCATCTGGATTTCAAGAAGCAGAGGTCAAGGAACAACTGCAGAAGATTCAGACTAATTCAGTTCTAATCAAGAAGCTTTGAAGGAAGCTAAGTCAGTTTGGATCTAACTGAGTTCTTCCAAGAACTCTTCAAGAATCTCTCAACTCCTCTCCTATTTTCTGAGTTGTAGAGTTAACTATTGTACTTTCTATTTTAACTTGTAGGATCCATTGGATCTGAGAGAATTGTAAGCCTATTTTATAAAGGCTGAGGGTAGGGCTTGGTTGCCTGAGGGTAGGAGTTGAAGAACTCTGAGTGTAGACCTTAATTGGTTGAGTGTAGGCCTGGGTGGCTGAGTGTAGGCCTTTTGGCTGAGTGTAAGGCTTTGGGCCTGAGGTAGGAACCTAGTTTGGTTCTGAGTTAGTGGAGAAGTTTGGCCGAATCTAGTACACTGCTAGATAGGTGAAGGGGGAAAGTGGATGTACCCAAAGATTGGGGAACCACTATAAATTAGTGTGTCTGCTGTGGTGTGCTGTGCTGTGCTGTGGATTACTTGTTTGATTTCTGTAATTGCTGTTAGCTGTAATAATTGTTGTGCTGCTAACAAAGTTTTAGAAAAGGTTTAGGTCACCTATTCACCCCCCCCTCTAGGTGTTTAGGTACCATATCTTTCAAGTGGTATCAGAGGGAGGTTACTCAAAAAGGACTAACTGTCTGAGGAGATCCAGTTTGGCAGATTCAGTATAAGTCAGGAAACAGGTTCAAGAAAATCAAGAAACATGGGGTCTTCAGAGAATCACAAGGAATTGGGTTCAATGAAACTGCCCATTTGCAGAAAGGAGATTTTTGGAATCTGGAAAGAAAGGGTAAGGCTGTTCATGGAGGCCTCTGACCCTAGGATCTACATCACAGTCAAGGAAGGGCCTTATGTGCCCATGAAGATTTCAGTCTTGGATGCTACACAGAGAACTCCAAAGGATTTTTCTGAGATGACCAAGGATGAGATTGTCCTAGCTACAATGGACAAAAGGGCACAGAACATCATAGTTAGTGCAATTGATGATGCCACCTTCCAGAACCTTATTCACTGTAAAACAGCAAAAGAAATGTGGGATACCCTCATTGTCTACATGGAAGGTTCTGAAGAAGTAAGACAAGATAGGAAATCCTTGCTTAATCAAGAATATGAGAGCTTTAGGCAAGGAAGAGGAGATAGCATCACTGAATGCTACAAAAAGTTCTACAGAATTGTTAATGAACTCATGTCCTATGGAAGGGAGTTCACAAACTATGAATTGAATGATAAGTTCTTGAGGTCCCTAACCAAAGATTGGGACACTAAGATCTGTGCCATCAGAGAAATGGCAAAGTTGGGAGAAATTCCTCCTCCCACACTGTTTGGCAAGTTGTTATCTTATGAGATGCAATTGTCAGTAAGAAAAGAGGAGGAAAAGTCAACAAGGACTGAACACAGGGAAAGGACTGTTGCCTTTAAGTCAGAAGTACCTAGAAAGAACAGGACTAAGTCATCAACTCCTCCTCCAGAGGTAGTTGAATCAGATTCTGATGAGTCTGTTAGCACTAAATCTACAAGCAGTGAAAGTGATGAAGACTTTGCTGCATTTACCAGACATTTTCAGAAATTCCTGAAGAAGAAACAGTGGAAGTTCCAGACCTTCTTTTTCCAAAGGGAAAGAAGTTCAGTATCAGGAGAAGAAGCCTTCAAAGAAGGACAAGCAAAGGACAAAGACTAGCAAGGCAACTGGGTCTAAGATTGTGTGTTACTGCTGCAATAGACAGGGTCATGTAATTGCAGATTGTCCTGAAAGAAGGAAAGAATCCAGTGGCAAAAAGAAGACTCACTTCAAAGGAAAGAAGGAGAAGTCCTTTGTTGCAAAGAATGAGAAGACTCTTTCAGACATTTCTTCTTCAGACACTGAGAAAGATGCTGAAGCCTATATAGGGCTATTTGCTGAAGAAGAAGAAGAGTTTATGCAGATCATGGAATCAATCTATGAACAAGAAGAGGTTCAGTGCCAAGGACTAATGGCATTGACTGAAAGTACCAAAATCCTGGAGCAGCCAGGACCTAGTCAGGTACAAAGTCCAACTCCAAGTTCAGATTCCAGTTCTAGTTCAGAGTCAGAATCATCTTCATCAAGTGATGGAAGTGATTCTGAATCTGAGGGAGATATTCATCAGCTCTTAGATGAATACCAAGTACTGTTGCAAGCCTATAAGAAAAGCAAGATCCTAGCCAAAAGTCAGGCAAAGGAGAATGCTGATCTCAAGGCAGCTGCAACAGATTTTGAGAAGGAGTATGATCAAAAACTGAATGAAGTAGCCAGGCTGAAACACATTACTGTGATTCAGATGGGTACTATTACATTTAAAAATGATCAAATTAAGTTGCTGGAGATCAATCTCCAGAAGGAAAAAGAGCTAGTTGCTAGGTTTTCAAAACCTAAATCAGTGCTACCCTTGATTGATGAATTTGTTCATCATAAAGGAAAGGCTGGATTGGGTTTTGTTAAGCCTGTGAGGACTGTTCAGGATCAGTCCAAGTCCAAGGGCAAAGCCCCAACATTCAACAAGGCTGCTGTGGTCAAGACAGCAAAGGTTGTACCTAAGCAAAGGTACAACAAGTTTGAATGCTGGTGTTGTGGCAAGGTTGGCCACTTTGCCTTGGATTGTTGGCACAATGCCAGTGCCAAGTTGAGTAGCAAGTTACCTATTGGAAAGCCAGCAGGTAGCTATGTCAAATTGCAAACTAACAATCACCAAGGACCCAAGTTTACTTTGGGTTCTAAGGTTCATTAATTTGTTTTGCAGGTGAATCCAAGTGACCATACCCCTACATGGTACTTGGATAGTGGTTGTTCCAGACACATGACTGGAACTAGGGGACTACTGAAGGACTACATCCCAATCAAAAATGGTCCAAAGGTGACCTTTGGTGGTTCTGAAAAAGGAATCATCAAAGGGTTTGGTAACATTTCTTCTAACCTTGTTACCATTACTCAAGTGGCTTATGTTAAAGGTTTGAAACACAACCTCATTAGTATAAGTCAATTAAGTGATGTAGGGTATGACATCTCATTTGTTAAAAATGGTTGTCATATCAAGAGGTCAAGTGATCAAGAGATCATTTTGACTGGATATAGAAAGAGAAATGTCTACTGCTTAGACATTATGGTTGAGAACAATTGTTCTCCAGTCTGTCTTGTAGCTGATGAGACAGTCTCTCAATGTGTCAAATGGCACAAGAGGCTTGCTCATCTTAATTACAAGACTATTGGCAAACTCTTTAGTAAAGAGTTAGTGAGGAATGGTCCTCAAGTTAAGTGTGTCAAAGATGGCATTTGCTCAGCTTGTCAAAAGGGCAAGCAGACTAAATCCACCTTTAGAAGCTTAGACAACAAAGATGCTGTGAGGTGTTTATACCTCTTGCATATGGATCTATTTGGTCCAATGCCAGTTCACAGCTTAGGTAGGAAGGTCTACACCTTTGTAGTTGTTGATGACTACTCAAGGTTTTCCTGGGTGTTCTTCTTAAAGCAGAAATCTGAAACACCTAGTGTCTTCTATAGTTTTGTTAAGCAAATTCAGAATGAATTGAACTGTACAGTGGTCAAAATTAGAAGTGACCATGGTACTGAGTTTCAGTCTGAAAGCATGACAAAGCTGTGTGAAGACTATGGGATATTTCAAGAATTCTCTTCACCTAGAACACCTCAGCAAAATGGCATTGCTGAAAGAAAAAATAGGACCTTGATAGAGGCTGGTAGAACCCTATTAAGTGATTCATCACTGCCAGAATATTTCTGGGCTGAAGCAGTAAACACTGCATGCCATGTGATAAATAGGGCTACCATCACTAAAAGGTTAAACAAGACCCCCTATGAAGTAGTGAAAGGCAGGAAACCAAATCTGTCCTATTTTAGGATCTTTGGTTGTAAATGCTTCATACTTAACAATGGGAAGTCTTACTTAACTAAGTTTGCTGCCAAGTCCCAAGAGGGAGTGTTTGTTGGGTACAGCAATAATAGTAAGGCTTATAGAGTCTACAACTTGACTACACAAGTTGTAGAGGAATCTGTGCATGTAGTTTTTGATGAGTCACAACTAATTAACAATGAGTTGTCTAGTAGTGTGTGCAGCCCCACAGGTCTTACTAAGAAGATGGACAAGCTAACCATAGAAGATGTACCTGCTGCAAGACAGCAAGTAGAAGAAGATGGCTTATGTCCAGGGGGAGAACTACATGTACAAGGAGCTGTTGAAGTACAAGGAACTCAGCTTGATGAAGATGCTGAAGAAGTTCAACCAGAAGTAAGGATGCCTCCAGCCAACAGGCATCTAAGAGATCATCCAGTAGAGCTGATCATTGGAGATCCAAGACAAGGTGTTCAGACAAGGAGCAGAAATCAGAATGCTGTAGTATATTCAAGTTTTCTGTCTCAAATAGAACCAAAGAAATTTGAAGAAGCTATACAAGATCCACAGTGGACTGAAGCAATGCAGGAGGAGCTTAATCAGTTCAAAAGATGCAAGGTGTGGGATCTGGTTCCTAAGCCTAAAGATCACAATGTGATAGGAACAAAGTGGATCTACAGGAACAAGTTAGATGAACAAGGTGTCATCATTAAGAATAAGGCAAGACTGGTTGCAAAAGGATATAGGCAAGAAGAAGGTATTGATTTTGATCAAACCTTTGCTCCAGTAGCCAGACTGGAAGCCATAAGGATGTTCTTGGCCTATGCAACCTACCAAGGATTCAAAGTATACCAAATGGATGTGAAGTCAGCATTCCTTAATGGTAATTTAAAAGAAGAAGTATATGTGGAGCAGCCTTCAGGTTTTGTTGATTCTACTCTTCCACATTATGTCTATAGACTTAGGAAAGCATTGTATGGGTTAAAGCAAGCTCCTAGAGCTTGGTATGAAACCCTATCTAGTTTCCTCATTGAGAACAAGTTCACAAGGGGGAAAATAGATAAGACTCTATTCCTTAGGGAATCTAGAGGCAAAGTAATACTTGTCCAAATATATGTAGATGACATTATATTTGGGTCTACTGAAAGTAGCCTTTGCAAAAAGTTTGCAAAGCTTATGCAGAGTCAATTTGAAATGAGTAGTATGGGAGAACTGAAGTTTTTCTTGGGTCTCCAAGTTAAACAGACTGAAAGTGGTCTATCCATATGTCAGTCTAAGTTCACCCTAGAACTCATAAGGAAATATGGTATGGATTCCTCCAGTACCATGAAGACTCCTATGGGGTCAAGTATGTCTCTAAGCAAGGATGATGCAGGGAAACCTGTAGATGAAACCTTGTATAGAGGGATAGTTGGCTCCCTACTATACTTGACTGCAAGTAGGCCTGACATTATGTATGCTACATGTGTTTGTGCCAGGTATCAAGCCTGCCCCAAAGAATCTCACTTGACTGCAGTCAAGAGAATCTTGAGATATCTAAAGGGCACACTCTATCTAGGCCTCTGGTACCCTAGGAATGGAGATTTTGATCTAACAGGCTATTCAGATGCAGACTTTGCAGGATGCAAAGAAGATAGAAAGAGCACAACTGGATCCTGTCAGTTCCTAGGTGGAAGACTCATTTCATGGAGTAGTAAGAAGCAAACCAGTGTGGCCATCTCCACAGCTGAGTCAGAATATGTAGCTGCAGGAAGTTGCTGTGCTCAACTTCTGTGGATTCAACATCAGCTAGAAGACTATGGATGTCAGGTAAGTAGAACTCCACTTTATTGTGATTCTACAAGTGCTATTTCCATAGCTAATAACCCTGTATCACATAGTAGAACTAAACATATTGAGATTAAATATCACTTTCTTAGGGAAGCATGTAGAAAGAAATGATATTGCACTTGAATATGTTAGAACTGATAATCAGATAGCTGATATGTTCACTAAGCCCTTAGATGAAGCTAAGTTTAATAGGTTCAAAATTGAACTAGGTATGATAAACTTAGATTAAGTATACAGAACAAAAATTGGCTAAGTAAAAAGGTGTCGACACATAGACAAGTCTATGTCGACACAGAATAGTAAGTGTCGACACTTCAGGAAAATGGTGTCGACACATCTAGGAAGTTAGTGTCGACACTTCAGAATGTTAGTGTCGACACATGTCGAGTAGGTGTCGACACATCCAATAAAGTGTCGACACTTAAGTTTTACTCAGAATTTTTCTAAGTAAAGTCTCGACTACATGTCGAGTATAGTGGTGTCGACACTTAACCAAGTGTCGACACATAAAATCTGTTGACTAAACTTGTGTCGACACATGTGTGTCGAGACATTATAAGTCAGTGTCGACACTTATTGACAGTGTCGACACATCTTTAGAAATTCATCCCGCCTGTTCGTCTTCAAACAAGAAAGGTATAAATAGGGTTCTGTTTGTGTTTGTCGACACGCTTTCAGAGTTTCGAGACTAAACTCCTGTGTCGACATTTCTCTTCTCTAAAGACTATTTCTACACACCCTAATGGCTCCCAAGCTGGAAGAGAACGTTAACGAAGGCTATGAGCTCGTGCGAGGCACATTCGACGACGGTGATCAGGAAATCAAATCAGTGATAACCCTAGTCAGCAATTCAGGACTGGAATACTTGGTTTCAGAGCCAACCAAGATATGGAAGAAAGAAGTGATTGAATTTCTTACTGGAGCAACTGTGGACGACTCTGGATCCAGAATCAAATCCAGAGTGCATGGAACCAAGGTCAAGGTTTCACCCAAGTCCTTGAGAAAGGTACTTCAGGTACCTAAGATTCAAGAAGAAGAGGAAGTGACCACATCTAAGACTAGAGAAGCACTCACTTGGTGTGGTCTTGATTCTAAGATGAGAATAGGTTCTGTCTTCAACAGAAAAGGCATGAACACTCAAGGCAAATTCCTGTCTGAAGTTGTAGGCAAGGTTATTCTAAGCAAACCAGGAGGGCATGACAGGGTGTCAGCCTCTATGTTCAGTATCATGACCAGAATCATCTTCAACCTTACGACAGACTGGTCTATGATTGTCTTTGAGAAAGTAAAAGAAAGTCTGAAGAAGCCCAATCTGGGCAGGATACTAAGTCTCTACCTGGCTGGATCAATTCCAGAGGTAATGAGCTCTGCTGCAGGAACAAAAATCAATCACATGAGGAGAATGGACTCAAGGATATTCTCTAGATGGGAAAGGGTGCTGGTGTCAAAGGAATTGACCACCCCTGAAAAACAAGCTTCTAAGAAAGACTCTCCTCCCAGGAAGAAGAGGAAGACTGCTGCTGTGCCTCAAGAGTCCTCCAGCAGCTCAGGCAGTGAAGAACATGTGGTCTTCACTCCTGATAGTCCAATGGATAAGGCTGCAGAAAAGTCACCTGCTCCTCAGGAGCCAGCTGACATCCAGGGGGAGCTTCCAGTTGTAGCAGAACCATCTACACTGGAGAGTGAGCAAGCCACCCTCCTCATTCAAGAGGTACTTGTTGACCTTAATACTTTGAATTTTTCTATAATAAATTCTGATTTGTCTGATGACCATCAGCAAAATCAGCCAGCAACTCAAGAACCAGATGTTGTTCTCCAAGACACATCTGTTGTAGCTGATGAAACCAGAACATCTCCTGCACAGTCTCCAGCAGAATATACAATGGAAGATCTATTTCTGAATTTAGATCAAGATGATTTTGATATGGAAAAGAATGCTGCTGATGCAGTGAAGGATGCTGCTGCTGAGGGGGAGAACTTGGATATTCAAGAAGAGCCTATAAGGCTAGATACTGAGAAGGCACAAGATGTGCACACTGAAAAACCATCCAGCCCTAAGGATAGGGTGGATATAGACAGTACATCAGAGTCTGAGGATGATGAAGCTGAGCAAGCTAAGAAGAAGAAATTCTTTGTATTCAAGAGAAGGAGCCAGAGCTATAAGAAGGCTCTACAAACAGTTGCTCAACACTCCTTAGTTCAACAAGCTCCATCCACTGATTACAGTGCTCTACTGCTTGCAATGCAAATCAAGATGGATGAACAAAGGAAAGCTTTAGAAACTTATGTTGATGAAGGGCACAAGGCACTACAATCTGATCTGGGACAGGAAATCAAGTCAATAAGGTTTGAAATGAACCTTAATAAAAAGGAGATGACTGATTGTTTTACAAAGGGTGCTCATGCAGTGGTCTATCTGGCTAAACATCAAGAAACCATAAAAGAGAAGGTAGAAGATATTGCACTAAAGCAAGGATATGTGTTGGAAAATCAATTGAGGATGAATGATAATTTGACTGCATCTCACAATGCAATAGTCACTGAAATCAAGAATAAGTCTACTGAACCATCAACCTCCTCTGCTGCTGCCAAAGCTGATTTTGATAAACTCTTTCAAGCTGAACTAACTGCTGTCCAGACTGCCATCAAGGATTCCCAGAAGGTCATTTCTGAACAGCTTACCAAGCTAAGACCTTTCTTTAAAGAGGGCATAAGGTATTTGGACAGCCAAATCAGGTTCCAGAAAGATGATGTGAGAGATCATGTGGAACAAGAAGTCATAAAGGGGGAGAGGGTGTTAGTCAAAGCCAGTTCTGACCATGCAAAATGGATATCCAATTCCATCAGGGCTACACTGGGCTATCCTCCCCTCTGTGATGATGACAATGTAGCTGAATCTGGTATTCAAGGAACATATCTTGGAGGTGAGCAACAGGCAGTGGCTGATGTAATCTATCCACCTCCAGATTTTGAAATGGTTCATGCTGATGTAAGCACAATGTATAGTCCAACTGCTGGCAAGCCCAATGTTATTCTGGAAAAGGTTGTTCAACCTATCACAGCTGCTATGCAAGAGGCTTTGGACAAAGAAGAAGAGACTAGGCTATCAAAGAAGAAGTTCAGGGAACTTGCTGAACAAAAACCAGATTTTGAACAGTGGAGCCCTACTTCTAGGAACATCATTCTCACTGCCTGGAAAGCAGCCAAGGACAATGCCCATGAGAGGAACAAGTGGTTCTCAGAGGCTGAATGGAGGAAACATGAGAGTAGGCAGGAAGCCATTGTCCAGCATAGAAGGAAGGCTAAGTTAGGAAAGCTACCTCCAACAGCTGTGGAGCCTAGCAAGTACTTTCCTAAGCCCTATCATTATTTTGAAAGGCAAAAGATCAAGGCTGAAGAACAGAAGAAGAAGGACTCCAAAGGGAAGAAGACTGCTGAAGCTGAGCCTGCTGCTGCTGCTGCTGTGAAAGCTAAAGTACAAACTGGAAAAGGCATAGTCATTAAGGAACCAGAGCAGAATTAGACTAAGATTAAACTGAAGAATGTTGTAATCTGTTACATCTGAACATTATTATAAATCTTTGAAAATATATTGCAAACAATGTATGAACAATTTTTGATAAATATATATTTCATGATTGTTCAGTAGAATGTGTCTAATTCTTGTTTGTTTTGTAATGCTGTATGAGTATACATGTGTGCTTTATTACATGTTTAAGTTTAACTCTGTTGACACATATCAGTTTTACATCATTTTATAATTTTTAATTATGAGTGGTGTGTATCATTGACTAAGGGTTATGACTTCTCCAAATAGGGGGAGATTGTTGGGTACATTGGTCAAATGTACCTGATTTGAAGAAGCCTCACCTAACTCAATGATATGCATCATAGTGTATTTGATGTTTGTTTGAGTTACTTGTGCAGGTTAGGAATACACTGGACTGAAGCTAAAAATTCTAAGTCCATGTGTCGACACCCAGAGGGAAAGTGTCGACACTTGAGAAAGCTTGTGTCGACACCCAGACAAGCAGTGTCGACACTTGGAGTCATTGTGTCGACACCTGCGAAGAAGAGTCGACACCAGTCAGAAAGTGTCGACACTTGGAGCTGTGTCGACACTCAGTGTAGAAGAATGCAGAAAAGCTGTGTCGACACTTAGCAGAAGTGTCGACACCTAGAAGAGCTGAGTCAACACCAGAAAGTGTCGACACTTGAAGTAAGTGTCGACACTCAGCAAAAGTCTGCAGAATCTAAGTACAAGTGTCGACACTCAACACAATGTGTCGACACTATACAGAAGAGTCAGCACTTGAAGTAAGTGTCGACACCCAGTACAATGTGTCGACACTTAGCTAAAGACTCAGTATTTGAAGGAAGTGTCGATACTCAGCACAATGTGTCGACACACAACCAGAAGAGTCAACACTTGAAGGAAATGTCGACACCCAGCACAATGTGTCGACACTTAGTTGAAGACTCTACACTTGAAGAAAGTGTCGACACAAGGAGCTGTGTCGACACTTAGCAAAGAACAGAAAAGTTACAAAATATTCTAAGTACAAGTGTCGACACTAAAGGAATGTGTCGACACTCAGCTGAAGAAACAAGATTGAAGACTTGTGTCGACACCAAGAAGCAGTGTCGACACTTGACAGTTTCTACACATGAAGATGTGTCGACACAAAGGAGATGTGTCGACACAAAGGAGATGTGTCGACACTTAGAAGAATACAGTTAAAGAATGAAGTACAAGTACTTGTGTCGACACTCAATTTCAGTGTCGACACATGCAGAAGAAACTGTGTCGAGACATACAGGGAATTGTGTCGACACCTTGTAGACTTGTGTCGACACTTACACAACATGTGTCGACACTTGGCCTATAAGTGTCGACACTTAAGAACAGAAAGTCTCGACACTATCTGACAGTTAGAGGAATTTCAAGAAGTGACTGGTTGACAAGACAGCTGCCGATCCAGCCGGTCTACATCAACTGTTAGTGATATCAGAAGTCTGTTATGAACCGGACCAGCCGGTTACCATGAAGGAAGCCTATAAATAGGCACCCATAGTTTACAGAAAAAGATTGATCAAGTGATTAAGGATTGTTGAGATAATATAGAAGTGGTTGAAAAAGTTTTTACAGAGAGAGATCAGATCTTTGAAAAAGTGGTATATTGAGTATCAACACAAGAAGATCTTGCTGTGCATCAGCAGATCTAAGAAGTTGGAGAGAGAGAGCTCCAACCAAGTATTCAGTTTTTGGAACTAAGGCTGAGAAGAAGAATTCAGAGTCATCTGGATTTCAAGAAGCAGAGGTCAAGGAACAACTGCAGAAGATTCAGACTAATTCAGTTCTAATCAAGAAGCTTTGAAGGAAGCTAAGTCAGTTTGGATCTAACTAAGTTCTTCCAAGAACTCTTCAAGAATCTCTCAACTCCTCTCCTATTTTCTGAGTTGTAGAGTTAACTATTGTACTTTCTATTTTAACTTGTAGGATCCATTGGATCTGAGAGAATTGTAAGCCTATTTTATAAAGGCTGAGGGTAGGGCTTGGTTGCCTGAGGGTAGGAGTTGAAGAACTCTGAGTGTAGGCCTTAATTGGCTGAGTGTAGGCCTGTGTGGCTGAGTGTAGGCCTTTTGGCTGAGTGTAAGGCTTTGGGCCTGAGGTAGGAACCTAGTTTGGTTCTGAGTTAGTGGAGAAGTTTGGCCGAATCTAGTACACTGCTAGATAGGCGAAGGGGGAAAGTGGATGTACCCAAAGATTGGGGAACCACTATAAATTAGTGTGTCTGCTGTGGTGTGCTGTGCTGTGCTGTGGATTACTTGTTTGATTTCTGTAATTGCTGTTAGCTGTAATAATTGTTGTGCTGCTAACAAAGTTTTAGAAAAGGTTTAGGTCACCTATTCACCCCCCCCTCTAGGTGTTTAGGTACCATATCTTTCAGGCAGGCTGTGGAGAAATTGTCTGTAAGGCTTTCTTATAGTTCTGACTTCTTCTCTTAAAGACCTGGAACTTCCTCTTCTTGGCTCTAACATCCTCTTCATTTTCTGAAGCAGAAGTGCTGTCTATGTCCACTCTATCCTTAGGACTAGGATGTGAATCCTTATCAGTCCTTGGTAGCCCTTCAACATCCTTTGTCTTCTCAGTCTCTTGTGTAACAGTTTCCTCTACAATCTCCATATGCTCCCCCTCAATATTTACTTTCTCCCCCTCAACAGCAGCTATCTCTCTCTCAAGATCTGTCTGTACAAGATCAGGGAATAGCTCCTCTAAGGTGAATTCCTGTTGAGAACGGGCTGGAGAATCTCTGATCTCATCTACCACTTTATCAGCAACAGATGTGTCCTCTATGACAACATCTTGTGCTTGAGGTTGTATCTGTGTTTGCTGATGAACAATAGGTAATGAAACAGTCAAAACTTCATCCTCAATAGTGAAATCAAATTGACTAATTTCAGTGATTACCTCTAGAATGGTTTGGGTAGCTTGTTCACTCTCTAGTGGAGTTGGCTCTTCCATAAGTAAAGGCTCCCCCTGGAGTGGATCCAGGTGAGCTTGGCTTGCTGAGGGTAGCTCCCCCTGCCTTTGTGCATCTGCTTGTCTTGCTGGAGACTGTCCAACATTTCCTGTCTCTTCATCATCAGGAGTAAAGACTACTTGCTCTTCAGAGCTGCTAGAGGATTCTTGAGCCACAATGGCTGTCTTCTTCTTCTTCTTCTAGGGTATGTCCTTTTCTGGAGTAGGCATTTCTTTTGTCAATACTCTATCCCATCTAGAGAAAATTCTTAAATCCATTCTCCTCATGTGATTTATCTTGGAACCTGCAGCCTGATTCATCACCTCAGGAATACTTCCTGCTAGGTATAGACTCAGTATTCTACCCAGATTGGGCTTCTTCATACTTTCTTTTATCTTCTCAAACACAACTGCAGATCAATCATTATTAAGTTTGAAGATAATCCTTGTCATCAAACTGAACATATAAGCTGAAATTCTGTCATGTCCTCCAGGCTTGCTCAGGATGACCTTGCCAACTATTTCAGACAAGAATTTTCCTTGGATGTTCATTCCTTTTCTATTGAAAACTGATCCAATTTTCAGGTTTGAATCCAGTCCACACCATCTCAATGCCTCTCTAGTTTTAGAAGCAGATACATCTTCTTCCTCTTTTGTTCTTGGTAGTTGAAGTACCTTCCTTAGACTCTTTGGTGTGACCTTGACTTTGGTCCCATGAACACTGGACTTAATCTTGAGTAAAGTATCATGAAATGAAGCTGCACTCAAAAATTCTAGGACCTCCTTCTTCCAGATCTTGATTGATTCAGATAAAAGATATTCCAATCGAGTCTTGGCAATTAGGGTTACCACACCTTTGATTTCGAGTTCCGCGTCATCAAAGGCATGTAACACGAGCTCATATCCTTCATTAACATTCTCTTCTAGCTTGGGCGCCATTAGGGTTTGAAGAAATTTTGAATTTGGAGAAGAGATATATCGACACACAAGTTTGGTCTCGAAACTTTGGTGAGTGTGTCGACAAACACTGGGGAAAACCTATTTATACCTTTCTAGAATTGAAGGTGAAAATGCGCGTCAAAATACTTAAATTGTGTCGACACTGTTGAAAAGTGTCGACACCAACTGCTAATGTCTCGACAACTATGTGTCGACACAAGTATAGTCGACAGAATATATGTGTCGACACCACTCAGCTCGACACTTAGTCGAGACTTTACTAGATTAATTCTGTGTAAATCCTAAGTGTCGACACCACCCTGGATGTGTCGACACCTACACTGCATGTGTTGACACTAATTCTCTGAAGTGTCGACACAGACTTCCTAGATGTGTCGACACCATTTCTCTGAAATGTCAACACTACTTCTATGTGTCGACACAGACAACTCTGTGTGTCGACACCATTTTACTTAGCTAATATTTGTAAACTATTCTAAGTTTATCATCCCTAATTTAATTTTAAATTTATTAGATTTGGTTTCATCTAAGGGCTTAGTATACATATCAGCTAGCTGATTATCTGTATTTATATACTCTAGGGAAATATCTTCTTTTTCCACATGTTCTCTTAGAAAATGGTACTTTATTTCTATGTGCTTAGTCCTACTATGAGAGACAGGATTATTTGCTATAGAAATAACACTAGTAGAATCATAAAATAGAGGTGTTCTACTTACTTGAATACCATAATATTCTAGCTGGTGTTGTATCCATAGTAGTTGTGCACAGTAACTTCCTGTAACAACATACTCTGACTCAACTGTGGAGATAGCCACACTGGTCTGCTTCTTGCTACTCCAATACACCAGCCTTCCACCTAGAAATTGACAGGTACCTGTGGTACTCTTTCTACCTTCCTTGCAGCCTGCAAAATCTGCATCTGAATAACCTGTCAGTTCAAAATCTCCATCCCTAGGGTACCAAAGGCCTAGATAAGGTGTGCCCTTAAGATATCTCAAAATTCTTTTGACTGCTGTTAAATGAGATTCTTTAGGGCAAGCTTGGTACCTAGCACAGACACATGTAGCATACATGATATCTGGTCTACTTGCAGTCAAATATAGTAGGGAGCCAACTATCCCTCTATACAAAGTTTCATCTACAGGTTTCCCTGCATCATCTTTGCATAAAGACATTGTTTTACCCCAAAAGGAGTTTTCATGGTAGTGGATGATTCCATACCATACTTCCTTATCAATTCTAGGGTGAACTTAGACTGACATATGGATAAACCATCCTCAGTCTGTCTAACTTGGAGACCCATGAAGAACTTAAGTTCCCCCATACTGCTCATTTCAAATTGTCCTTGCATTAGTTTTGCAAATTTCCTACAAAGACTACTTTCTGTAGACCCAAATATTATGTCATCTACATATATTTGGACTAAGATAATCTTGCCTCTGGATTCCCTAAGGAATAGAGTCTTGTCTATTTTCCCCCTTGTGAATTTATTCTCAATGAGGAAACTAGACAGGGTCTCATACCAAGCCCTAGGGGCTTGTTTTAACCCATATAAAGCCTTCCTAAGTCTATAAACATAATTAGGTTTAGTAGAATCAACAAAACCTGATGGCTGTTCTACATAGACTTCTTCCTTCAGGTTTCCATTTAGAAAAGCTGACTTAATATTCATTTGATAGACCTTAAATCCTTGGAATGTTGCATAGACAAGGAACATCCTTATTGCTTCCAGTCTGGCTACTGGAGCAAAGGTTTAATCAAAATCAATACCTTCTTCCTGCCTATATCCTTTAGCAACTAGTCTAACTTTATTCTTTATAATAATTCCATTCTCATCCAGCTTGTTCCTAAAGATCCATTTAGTTCCAATTATGTTGTGATCCTTTGGTTTAGGAACTAGCTCCCAGACCTTGCATCTTTTGAACTAGTTCAGCTCCTCTTGCATGGCTTCAATCCAATGAGGGTCTAGGATTGCTTCTTCAAATTTCTTTGGCTCTACTTGGGATAGAAAGCTGGAGTAGAGAGCTGAACTTAGATTCCTGCTCCTTATTTGTACCCCTTGTCTGAGATCTCCAATAATTTGATTGGCTGGATGATCTTTTAAATGCCTATTTGCTGGAGGCAGCCTGTCTTCTGGTTGTACACCTTCAGCTTCTTCATTCAGCAGCTCCTCTTGGTCTTCTTCAGCAATAGGAGTATCTTGTACTCCCCCTGGACAGCAGCCACTATCATCCACTTGTTGACTTGCAGTAGAACCTTCTTCAATAGTAAGCTTGTCCATCTTCTCAGTCACACCTGTGGAGCTGCAAACACTTCTAGGCAATTCATTGTTAATGAGTCTATCTTCATCAAAAACTACATGAACAGACTCTTCTACAACTTGAGTAATCAAGTTGTAGACCCTATAAGCCTTACTGTTGTTGCTATACCCAACAAAGATCCCCTCTTGGGATTTGGCAGCAAACTTGGTTAGATAAGACTTACCCTTATTAAGGATATAACACTTACAACCAATGATCCTGAAATATGATAGATTTGGTTTTCTGCCCTTCACAATCTCATAGGGGGTCTTATTGTGTTTCTTGGTGATAGTAGCCCTATTAATTACATGACTTGCAGTATTTACTACCTCAGCCCAGAAATATTCTGGGAGAGATGTGTCACTCAATAGGGTTCTACCAGCCTCTATCAAGGTTATATTTTTCCTTTCAGCAATACCATTTTGCTGAGGTGTTCTTGGTGAAGAAAATTCCTGAAATATCCCAAACTCTTCACATAGCTTTGTCATACTATCAGACTAGAATTCAGTACCATGGTCACTTCTTATTTTGACCACTATACTGTCTAACTCATTCTGAATTTGTTTGACAAAACTATAAAAGATACTAGAAGTTTCAGATTTTTGCCTTAGGAAGAATACCCAGGAAAACCTTGAATAATCATCTACAACCACAAATGTGTAGACCTTCCTACCTAGGCTGTGAACTGGCATAGGACCAAAAAGATCCATATGCAAGAGGTATAGACACCTCACAGCATCTTTGTTCTCAATGCTATTAAAGGTGGATCTGGTCTGCTTGCCTTTCTGACAAGCTAAGCATATCCCAACCTTTATGCACTTAACCTGAGGACCATTCCTCACTAACTCTTTGCTAAAGAGTTGACCAATTGTCTTATAGTTAAGATGAGGCAGCCTCTTGTGCCATTTAACATAATGTGAAACTTTCTCATCAGCTACAAGACAGATAGGAGAAACAATGTTCTCACACATAATGTCTAGACAATAGACATTTCTCTTCCTATATCCTGTCAGAATGATCTTTTGATCACTTGACCTACTGATATGACAACTATCCTTGACAAATGAGATGTCATATCCTAAATCACTCAGCTGACTTATGCTAATGAGGTTATGTTTCAAACCCTTTACATAAGCCACTTGAGTAATTGTAATTAGGTTGCTAGAAATGTTACCAAATCCTTTGATGATCCCTTTTTTTGAACCAGCAAAGGTAATCTTAGGACCATCCTTGATTGGTGTATAGTCCTTCAACAATCCCCTAGTTCCAGTCATGTGCCTGGAACATCCACTGTCCAAGTACCATATAGGGCCATGACCACTTGGACTCACCTGACTAGGTCCAGGATGATCCTGGATTTTGTATCCTTCTGATAAGGTCATCAATCCTTTGCACTGAATGTCCTCATGCTCATAAATTGAGTTCATTAGCTGCATGAACTCATTTTCTTCTTCTTCATCAAAAAAGCCAATATAGGCTTCAGCTTCTGAATCTGTTTCTGAAGATGACATATCAGTCAGACTTTTATCCTTCTTGGCAACAAAAGACCTTTCCTTTTTGCCCTTGAACTGTGTCTTCTTCTTGTCAGTACACTCTTTCCTCTTTTCTGGACAATCAACTATTACATGTCCTTATCTATTACAACAATAACATACTATCTTTGAGGATGTAGTTTTACTAGACTTGGACTTTCTCCTGTCATTCCTTGATGACTTCCTGTTCTGATAATAGTCATCTTTTGTCTGTGAAGTGGATGGCTTGGACCTCCACCGCTTCTTCTTTAGAAACTTCTGAAAGTGCCTAGTAAATGCAGCAAAGTCTTCATCACTTTCACTGCTTTCTGACTTCTTGCTATCTGAAGTATCTGTCTCAGCCTCAGCAACTTTTTGAAGTGGAGATGGAGACTTGCTTTTATATTTCCTAGTGGCTTCAGTCTTGAAGGCCACATCTCTTTCTTTGTGCTCCACTCTTGTAGTCTTTTCCTCCTCCTTTCTAACCATTAACTGCATCTCATAGGATAACAGTTTTCCAAACAAAGTTGGAGGAGGAATGTCTGCTAATTTGGCCATTTCCCTTATGAGACAAATCTTGGTATCCCAGTCCTTTATCAGGGATCTTAAGAACTTATCATTCAATTCATAATTGCTGAACTCTCTTCCATAGGACATCAATTCATTGACAATCCTATAGAATTTCTTGTAGCATTTAGTTATGCTATCAGACCTGCCTTGTCTGAAGCTTTCATACTCTTGGTTTAACAAAGACTTCCTGTCTTGTCTTACCTCTTCTGATCCCTCCATATAGACTATCAGTGTGTCCCACATTTCTTTTGATGTTTTACAATGAATCAGATTCTGAAATGTGGCATCATTAATTGCACTTACAATAATATTCTGGGCCCTCTTGTCCATAATGGCCAGAATTATTTCATCCTTTATCATTTCTGAATAGTCTTTGGGAGTTCTCTGATTGGCATCTAGAACAGATACTTTGATTGGCACATATGGCCCTTCTTTGACTGTAATGTAAATTCTTGGGTCAGAGGCTTCCATAAAAAGTCTAACCCTTTCTTTCCATATGCCAAAAATTTCTTTTCTGCAGATTGGCAATTTCATGGATCCTAGCTCTTTGTGATTCTCAGTTGAACCCATTTTCTTGATTCTTGATTATACTGATTCTGCCTACAGGATTTTTACTCAGACAGTTATGTCCTTTTTGAGTAACCTCCCTCTGATACCACTTGAAAGAACTAGTGCCTAAACACCTAGAGGGGGGGGGGGGTGAATAGGTGCACCTAATCGTTTTAACTTTTAAAGGCAGAAACACTGAATTATTAGACCTATTTATGCAATTCTCTATAGCAATTCAGCACATATAACACAGCATTCACAAAATAAATCACACGCAGAGTACACAGCTTTTATAGTGGTTCCCCAAGGTCTGGGTACATCCACTTTCCCCCTTCGCCTATCTAGTAGTGTACTAGATTCGGCCAAACTTCTCCACTACTTCTCAGATCCACAGATCTTGCAGCTCAGAACCCAAACATGTTCCTACAACTCAGAGTGATCTCACTCCTACCACTCAGGCACCAAGGCCCTACCACTCAGTCTTCACCAAGACCTACACTCAGCCTTCAATAAGGCCTACACTCAGCCTTCAACAAGGCCTACACTCAGAGAAATGTATCTCCTACACTCATGCACACAAGCCCTACCACTCAGCCTTTATAAATATAGGCTTACAACTCAGATCCCTTAGGATCCTATATAAAATAAAGAGTACAAAGATTAATAACCACAACTCTGATTGAGAAAGATGAGTTGACTGGCTTCTTGATGTGTTCTTGAAAGAACTTTACAGAGATCAACCTCCCTTGGCTTTCTTCAAAGCTTCTTGAATTAGAACACAGTAGGGTTGTATCTCTAGGCAGATGATCTTCAATCAACTGTTGACTTGAGAATCAGATCTCAATCTGAAACTTTCTTATCAACCTGGTTCAATAGCTGTCTTCTTAGAAGGAGCTTTCTCTCTCCAACTTCTTAGATCTTCACTTGAAGCTCTTCTCCTCGTTGTGTTGTTTTCACTTCAATCAATCTTCTCCTCTAATGATAATCATTCCCTTCTGTTGAAGGAATAAGCCTTTATATAAGCCTTCTTCATGGTGACCGGCTGATCCGGTTTCTAACAATCTTCTGACAGCTCTGACAGTAGCAGTTGACCGGTTGAAATGGCAGCTGTCAAGTCATCCAGTCACTTCTTGAAACTCTGTCACTGTCTGAAAGTGTCGAGACAGATAGTATTTATGTGTCGACACAAATAGACTAAGTGTCGACACAAGTAGACTAAGTGTCGACATTATCCTTCATGGTGTCGACACAACTCCTTGTGTTGTAGAAACTGCTTCTTCAGAATGTGTCGACACTGATCATGTGTGTCGACACAAGTCCTTCTTCTTCAATACTTAGTTGATTTCTGCTAAGTGTCGACACAACTCCTTTGTGTTGACACATCTTCGTGTGTTGAAACTTGCTAAGTGTCGACACATCTTCTTTGTGTCGACACATGCCTTCTGTGTTGAAACTTTTGCTGAGTGTCGACACATCTCCTTTGTGTCGACACATTATTTATGTGTTGAGACTTTGCTGAGTGTCGACACATATTCTTTGTGTCGACACTTGTACTTAAACTTTGTTGAAGTTTTGCTGAGTGTCGACACAGCCTCCTAGTGTCGACACTTTTGCTGTTGACAAAGTTCCTCTGGGTGTCGACACTATTTGTAAGTCTCGACACTGATTCTTTAGACAATTCTTCACTGTGTGTCGACATTGCCTGTATGTGTCGACACTTTACTTCTGGTGTCGACTCTGCCTTCTTAGTGTCGACACAATTACTCCAAGTGTCGACACTGCTTCCCTAGGTGTCGACACAAGCCTTCTTAAGTGTCGACACTTTTCTTCTAGGTGTCGACACATGGACTTAGAAACTTTTCCTGCAAACCTGCACAAAGAAACTCAAAGCACATCAAATACATCTTGATGTATATCATTGAGTAGGGTGAGGCTTTTTCAAATCAGGTACATATATTCCAGTGTACCCAATAGGTTCGTCGTCAGGTCGACGAATGCTGTGTTCAATGAATTGAGCTCGACGATTTCGCAAAGGCTTCGTGGGCTGGCAAATCGTCGAACGGAAATCGTCAAACGCTGGGGAAATCGTCAAAAGCACGGAATCATCGAATGGAGATCGTCAAACGCGGGCCTAATCGTCGAGCGCAGGGCCAATTCGACGATCGCTGACCTATCGTCGAACAGATATCGTCGAACGCACGGAATCGTCGAGCAGAAATCGTCGAACATGCTGTTTGACGATCGCTGGCGGGCTCGACGATCGCTGGAGAGCTCGACGATCGCTGCTTGATCGTCGAACACAGATCATCGAGCACAGATTTGGGTCACGAGCGTGACTTGGCTGACACGGGGCGTGTGCCGTGGCGGTGACCTATTTTGGGGATAAGGTGGGTTGAGCGCCACTTAGCGACACGACCTGTGACACGGGCATGTCACAGGGCGTGTTGGACGCGAAAAGCAGTTTTCCCGATTTTTCGTAGCCGTCCATTTTTCTCAGCCTGGATCTAAGGGCTGAGCTTCTTTCCTGCTTCCTTAAGGCCGAAAACAGAGAACGTATTCTCATTTTGTTTTTGACTTCATATTTCTAAAAGTTTAGAGAGAGAAAGGGAAAGGAAGTCGGAGAAGAAGAAGAGGGGCTGTTTGGTGGTGCAGCTTGTACGTGTCCAGCGGTGATCTGAGGCCATATTTATGGAGGAAAAGCTCTTCCTCGCCAGCTAGGAACTTCATGGCCCCAAAGCGGTCGTCAATGGTTACGACTTTTCTTCCTAGCCATGTGAAGGCTTCCTTTTTGGCATATGTTTGTGATTCCCCCACCAAGAGGTGGCTGCTTTTGGGAATCTTTGGGTAGATTCATGAAATCCCCTTTGTTGGCATATAGATCCGAAATTGGAGTACGGAATAGGCATGCTATGTGAAGCCCATCTGGACAGTTTGGTCTGGATTGGTGATGTTGCATACGAACCGGAGAAGACTCCGTGATAAATGTGTCGTTTAAGGAGTCAACGGTTTATGCCTGTGACGAGTAGTCGTAGGAAGTACTGGAGTGGTAGTCCAGGAACTACTGGTGTGCTGCGCTACTCTGGTATCATCCCGTAACTTTTCCGCCTGTTTTGTGATGTAAGTTGTGGGGCCCCGACCGAACCTTCTAGTATATACCATATGAACGGATGAGGTTGTTACACATGCACAGAGTGGGAGCGAGGTAGTCCGTGCACAAAATCCATAGCAATGTCCTCGAACTTCTACTCTAGGACTGGCAGTGGCTGTAGTAAACCTCCTGGGCTCTTACATTCTGCCTTCACGTGCTGACAAGTCTCGCAATGTGTCACAAAATAGGTGATATCCCTCTTCATCCCAGGCTAGTACATGGTCCTCCGTAAATCTGCCCACATCTTGGTGATGCCGGGGTGCACTGAATATCTGGAGCAATGAGCCTCTCTGAGTATGTCATCCCGGATACTACCCCCTGCTGGTATGTAAATGCGTCCACGGAATCGAAGGAGATCATCCTGCAGCGTGTAGTCCTCAACCTTGCCCCTTTCCAGGGCACTGAAAATCAGCTCTAATACAGCATCCAGCCTCTGATGTATTCAGATGCGCTCCCGTATATCATCACCACTGATCACTGAGCTCAAGTACTCTCGATATACCACTGGTTCGGTCTCAGATACCATGGTAATATGCATGTCTTCCATCATCCGTATCAACTCTATAGACATCAACCGAGGCTCCGGTCCAGAAGTGCTGGCTCTCCTACTCAAAGCATCTGCTACTATGTTTGCTTTCCCCGGGTGGTAGTGGATCTGGTAATCATAGCACAGAGGAATTCCAGCCATCTCCTCTATGGCAGGTTCAGGTCCTTCTGCGTATCGATATATTTAAGATTCTTGTGATCTGAATAGATATCATAATGAATCCCGTATAAATAATGTCTCCACATCTTTTGGGCGAATACCACAACCACGAGCTCTAAGTCATGTACTGGATAATTATGCTCATGCTTCTTCAACAGTCTTGAAGCATAAGTAATAACATGTCCATGCTGCATCAGGATAGCACCCATCCCCTGGTAAGAGGCATCTGTGCAGATCTGAAATCCTTCATTCCCGGATGGGAGCGCAAAAATATGGGATGAGATGAGTCGGTCCTTCAGCTCCTGAAAAGCTGTCTCGCACTGCTCTGACAAAATAAAATCTACATCCTTCTTCGTCAAGGACGTGAGGGGGAGGGCTAACCTCGAGAATCCCTCCACGAACGTGCGATAATAACCTGCTAACCCCAAGAAACTGCGTATGTCTGATGCTGTCTTCGGTCGTGGCCAATTCCGTACTGCCTCTACCTTAGCTGGATCCACTGCCAATCCAGCCCCACTGATAGTGTGCCCCAGGAAAGCCACCTCCTATATCCAGAACTGGCACTTAGAAAACTTCGCATACATCTGGAATTCTCTCAGTCTCTGCAAAACCTGTGTCAAGTGTTCAGTGTGCTCCTCTTGTGTCCGGGAATAGATCAGAATATCATCGATGAACACAATGACGAAGCGGTCTAAGTAAGGTTCGAATACATGGTTTATTAGGGTCATGAATATGGAGGGGGAATTCATCCCAAAAGGCATAACCGTGAACTCGTATAACCCATATCATTAACTGAATGTCGTCTTTGGTATGTCCTCTTCTCGGATGCAGAGCTGGTAGTAACCGGATCGCAAATCTAGCTTAGAGAACCAGAAGGCTCCCTGCAACTGATCAAATAGCTCGTCTATCCGAGGCAGTGGATAGGTATTGCGGACAGTTAACCGATTCAGCTCCCGGTAATCTATGCATAGTCGCAACAACCCGTCCTTCTACTTCACAAAAAGAACTGGTGCTCCCTACGACGATGAACTGGGCCGCACAAATCCCGACTCAACTAGCTCCTGAAGTTGAGTCCTGAACTCTGCCAACTATCTGGGAGCCATCCTATAAGGTGCCCGGGACACTGGCCTCGCTCCCAGTAGCAGCTGAATCCTGAAATCCAAGTCCCCGGCTGGTGGTAGTCCGGGAAATTTCTCCAGGAACACGTCGGATAAATCCCGGACCACCGGAATATCTGAAATAGAAGCCTCTGCTCCCGCCATCTCAAAGCAGATAAGGTAAACCTCCTCTCCCTGCTTGTAGGCCTTCAGAACCTGTACAGAAGACAGTAATAGGTGGGAGATAGGTTTAATACCTTCGATGATGACATGGGAGTCGCCATGCCTTAGTGTGATCCTCCTTGATGGGCAATCTATCTGAGCATGGTTCCGATGTAACCATGTCATGCCCAAAATCAAATCGACGTCCTGTAGCTTCAGAATAGTTGCTGGCGCCTCAAATGCCTTGCCACCAATCTCGGCCTCCATAATGCAATGGGCAGTGGTCCGCAGTTCTGACCCATCGGGTAGACGCACCCTCATCTCTAGTCCCGAAAATCTTTCCACGCCTTCAAGTCCATCTATGAAGGCCTCAGATACGAACGAGTGCGAAGCACTCGTGTCGAAGAGGGTATGTGCGGGCTTGCCGCTGATCATAACTATGACTGAGATTTATTTGATGTATAATGGATATTATTTCTATGGTTTTCAAGGCACTACTAAGGTTGAAATTTCTAAATTAAAACAATTTAAGTACCTGTAATCACCTCCTCGGGGTTCCTTTGCTCCGTGAGGTCCGAAGTGTATATCTGATCCTAATTGCGTCCCCTGCCGTGATATCCCCGACCTCGGTCTTGGCATCGGCCTCGGCCTTGCTATACTGGGGCCACTGGAGGTGGAGGAGGAGGAGGATCGAATCGATGCGGACACTCCGATCTAATGTGCCCGGGCTGGCGGCATCCGTAACAAACTACCTGCCAGTGGCCATGGTCATCCTGTCTCCTTGGATCATGAACTTGTAGAGGTGGGGGAGCTAATACTGGAGGAGGTCCCTGCTCCTGCCTGTAGTTGGGATGACGACGTCCCCACTCCTCTTATATCAAATAGTCCTGCCTCTCTGAGAGCCCCTGCTGCTCTCTCCTGATGTCGACCCATCATACAGTCTCTTCCCTCTGCCTTGCACCATCAGCTAGTCAGCCTCCAGCTTCTTTGCCATCTCGATAATCTGGGTGGATGTGTTGTGAGAAATGAACAACAAAGCCTGCCTCAAATCATCCCTGAGGCCCCGACAGAACCTCTTGGCATACCTCCTATCATCAGTATCCTATATCCCTGCGAACCTGGCAAGGTGGGAGAACTCCCTCTGGTACTCAATCACTGATCTGCTCCCCTGCCGAAGGTTCAGAAACCTCTCCTCCAAAGCATCTCTGTCCATAGTAGAGACGAAGTGATCCAAAAATACATCGCCAAACTCCTCCCACGATATGTCTGACAGCTCCCAGTCCGCATATGTTGACTCCCACACTAATTTCCACCATCTCTTGCATGAGCCTCTAGTGCAGAGGTGGCTAGAGGTACTGCCTCGCCGACCGGGCTGCTGATGGCTGCCAAAATCTCGTGTATGGCCTCCAGCCATTCCTCCATCTTTACCGCATCCTTTGTCCCACGGTACATCGGTGGGGATAGACTCTTGAAGGCACTCAGCTAGCTTGACCACAGATTTTACTGTGGAGCCGGGACTTGCTGGGCTTTGAAGGCATCCAGGATCGCCGTCAAAGTCTGCCCCATCTCTGTCTGTAGAAATGGAGTGGCAGCTGGAGGGGGAGAAGCCACATTTTGCGGCGCGGCGACCTGTGGAGGTTGCATAAAGGTAAGGTTAAAATATAACTGGCCTAACTCATTGTACTTAGTGGACTGTTTTATGTGAATTTTTACACATGGGCACACCACTGCTTCCACTGCATAGTTTGTCCGCAAACTAATGCTCGCGCGGGGTGGTCCAGTGTTGTGGACTTCTTTCTCATATTATCGTTTGTTTAAGTGATACCAGTTTGTAAGACCCCCCTCCCCCTTACCAAGGAGGGCTACCGGGTCTTATGCCCAGAACCGCCGTCTTACGGTGGCACTAATGCATGGGTTAGTCGACACCGCAACACGCCGATTCTGCCAGCTAATACGATCATATAACCAATTGGTCAATATGAGAAAAAGAAGTATAGCAGTATATCAAATCCACTAGTCCACAAGTCACAGAGTACGTATCATATATATAAATGAAGAGTACAGAAACATACTCCACAATGAGTACAAAAGGAAAGAGTAATAATGGCTTATGCCCAGTACATCATATCAACTCTCTCTCTCACATCAAAGCGGAAGCTAATATAATACATCAAAACTCATCCCACCTGAGGACGCGCAGTAGTAGTAGTAGTCTGCGGTAGCGGTATCTGCTCCTCAAGTCCCGCCTCCTCGTCGTGCTGGTGCTCCATATCCACAAGCTCCTAAAATAGTATGGTCACCGACCATTAGTCAAAAAGACTAAGTCGTTTCCTCCGCACCTCGCCCCGCAGCTCCTAGGCACCGAGCGGAAGGACGAAGCGGAGGACAACAAGGGGTAGCAAAAGTGGAAGCAGGTGACAAGAACTAACTAGCAGTTGTAATAGATATTATTATTCTACTCTAGCAGTTCTAAGTATATAGTATAAGTAAAGTGAAGTACTAGTAAAGGAAAGAATTGAAAGTAAGAGCAGAAAAGTAAAGTAAAGCTGAAAGGTAAAGATATCTACCATCACAGAGTACCCTAACTTATATAAATGCCCATACAAATATATAAGTTAGGATTTCCAAAATAACCTATCATATAAAAGAGCCCATACTAATTTATATGATAAGGATTTATGAAGCGTATGTCCTAATGCAAATGGATGATATGTTATGAATTATGAAACATGCAAGTGCAACACACGCACACGACTCTGAGATCCTAGACCTTTAATTCCCACTTTTTGAGAGCTACTTCACTCTCGGGTACCACCATTGTGGCTACGGCAGCAGCGGAGCAGGCATCTCCACTTTTAGGCCGGTATGCACACTACCAAACCTTAGACCCCTCTCATACGCCTCTGTACACGTCCAAGGTGCACTCTAGAGTCTATGCATACGTACTTTGCTGACAACCCGTCAGTCTTGTTGGGTCGGATGTGCGTTATCGAGGATCGTCCTCCAGACCGCAGTGTAAACAACCTACTGGCCCCTCTAGCCCTCACACCCGCCTGGTGCACCGTACTGCCGTCGGTGTGATGAATGACCAGTACCGTATGCCCCGCTACTAAAGTTATGCACATGCAAGTATTTCATCTCGAGCCTTCAGCTCGCAAGAACAAACCATCGCGAATCCCTCCAACCCATCACGGGTGAGCATATTACACAAGTCTCCCTCCAACCCATCACGGGTGAGAATAAACCACAATCCCTCCAACCCTACATGGGTGAGAATGAACCACAATACCTTAACCTATTAGACTACTCTTGTCTACGGGTTATTATACTCAGTGATTTAAGGTTAATCCCAGGACTGCCCAGGGTATACCCGGTGAAGGGCTCTCGGGGGCACGAGGAACTACGATGGGATTACGCCCAAAGTTCCCTTTCTCAAGGATAATTAATTTTATTGGTGTCTACCCAGGATTTATACCCCAACTCTCGTATTACTTTAGAACGACCCTAAAGACTTAAGGTGTTATTAGGAGCGTGACGGTCTTCCGCCGGTACCCGTTATTGTTACTATCACAGGACTTGCACTCTTCCACACATTATTAAGGAATCCTCTAGGAGACCAACCAGGGTTAATTCCTCCACTAAGATCCTCACTTTGCTAGTTATTCAGATTCCTCCCCTGGTGGCCCTACTAGTACGAACATCGATGCTAGACCCTTACCCATGTCCCGATACCACCCACAAATGTGACCTTCTAATTCCTCTGGCCATATGCCTCAAATTATTTATCCTAGGATGGTATGGACCTATATGATGAACAGGATGAATTCCATAATTTTTTTCCAAATTACTTACACCATTAAATTAATTTATTTAAATGTAATCCCTAGTCATTTTGCACATGAAGTATTGTCAATATTAAACCTACTGACCTAGGGATTCTTTAAGGTATATAATATGACAATTAATGGGGCCTATCAAAATTTCATGCGTTTTTAATTCAGATTTATAATTAATTCCTATTTAATACTATATCCACAAATCTAGCATTTTCCAAATGAAGTACAAAAACTATTATCTCAAAAATTCTAATTAAATTACAGATCCTTGATAATAATGAAATAATACTATGTCTAGATTTCCATTTACATCTAGGTTGAAATGGCCTATCCATGATCAATTTGAGTTATTTACCAAAATGCCATTATGGGGCCTAAGTACATTATTTCGCACTCCAAAATTCTGAATTAATTTCACAAGGTATAAAACATACAATTACAGCAATATGAATTTTCTCAGATTTTTCAAAGGAATATACCCATCATTTCTACACAAAATTCCATAAGGGTAAAATGGTCATTTTGCTCCCTAAACTACCTAAACTTCATCCAACAGAGATATAATTTATTTCTAGTGCTTATTATGTCACTCCTTAGTACTCAACAAAAATTGAACCTTTTATGATAAGGCTAAACCTATTTTAAATTTATTTCCTAAAAAGGACCAAATTTTCAGAAATTCAAATAATTGGATTTTTGTTCCCAAAACTCCCACCATTGCTATGAGAGGTGTATTACACCCTCACGTGTCTCCATAATGAAAATCATGATTTTTGAATGTCCCAAGTTGGATGAATACACATTATTTCATTTTAGGCTAAATGCACACCAAGCCTATATCAAGCCAACACATGCAAGTGGGTTTACCCAACATGTAGTGGTCCAAATTGCCTGAAATTTCAAAAATACACTTCTAATGTCCCTAAGGACATGACACCAAATGTTGGGGCCATTTGGAGTCACACAACTCCAAATATTTCATTTATTTCATTTTTGGTATTTTAGTAAAAATTATAGAAAAAGTTTTCCCTAAAATTCTCCTTTTTGTACATGGATTAACCAAGCCCTAAACATGCATGCACCCAAAAGTTTGGGCCATTTGGATGATTGGTTGGACTTGAGCATCATTTTGAATTTCTGCCCTAGCTAAGAACCAACCCTAGCTAAAGGGTCCTACAGGTTAGAAGACTGGACCAAATCTCAAGTTAAGGGTGGAAAGTTAAAGGTAACACAAAGGGCTACATTTGTCATGTTCATGTCATCCTCTGGAAATGGCTCTAAGAGCCCTATATTTGACATGCAAGATCACTGAATTAATGTGACAGAAATGAAATTTCATTTCATTAAAATAATAACAGAATTAAATTAATTTTAATAAAAATGCAGCACGAATCTTAAAGCTATATTGGACGACATCCTTTCATCTTTCCCAAGTGTTCAACGGCTGAGATCGAGCCGACCTGGGGGATATTGCGGGGCCATTTCCAGCCACCTGAGGCGGCGCCACCGCCGACCAATGGTTCCATCACCTTCACGGTGGTGGTGGCTATCCTTTGCCGGTGATGAGGCAGCGAGAGACGGCGGAGACAGCGATCCCGAGCGGTAAGAAAAAGCTTGAAAAATCTCCCATTTCTCGCATGGCATCGGGCTCGATTGAGCCCGATATCTCCCCTAGTTGATCTAGGATTCTAGTATGGGTAGAGGGACGGTGAAACGAACCTGTGTTGGTGGTTGGAGGCGAGGATGGAGGCGGGTGGCCATTCCCGACCTTGCTCCGGAGACACCTCTCGGATTCATGGTTCATGCACTGTTTCCTTCACTCCAGCTATCGATTTCTACTCTCCTTTTCCCTCTGAAGCTAATGGAATCACTATTTCTAGCTGGGAGGGGGTATATGGGGAGATACAACCAATGCAAGCTCAGTTTGGAGCTTTGGTTGTATCACCCTTCATGCCAAGTGGGCACTATGCAGTCAAATTCTCTAGAAATTCTCTGAGGAGGCCAGCTAGCACAATTTTTGGGCTGATGGAGCCAAGGCCAAGTGGCCTCTACCTCTTTAATTCACCTGCCTACATCAAGCCAAAATCTGCCCGAGAAGGACATGATTGGTGACACGCCCTTGACACACCTGTGTCATAGGACGTCTACCTCTTACTTGACACTCGACGATCGTCGAACGCAGGGTTTCACGATCGTCGAACGAGCAAATTTCGTCGATCGTCGAACGCAGGGGGACACGCCCGGGGACACGCCCTGGGACACGCCCGTGTCCCAGGCCGTGTCACCCAAAAATTTTTCCTGCTGAAAAGTTGGGATGTTACAAATCCCAATAAACAAGAAAATAATTTTGTCCCCGAAATTCAAGTTCAGGTCTACGGGGGTTCTACTTGCAAGAGTTATAAGAAATTTTAAACGTATAAGCTACAGTATACCTGAAGTGAACAGCTCCGGGTGTCACTCCAGCATTAGATCCCTCGGCTCCCAGGTGTGCTCCTCATATCCATGATTGGACCACAACACCTTCATGAGAGGGACCTTCTTCTTCCGCAACACACAGACATCTGTATCATCAATCCGGATCGGCTCCAGTCTGACGGATCTATCTGGTGCTATCGGACCGGCTGTAGTAGTAACATGTTGCTCAGGCCGTAGGAGAGCTCTTCGCAAGGAAGAGACATGGAAGACATCGTGTAGGGTACCCAACTCCGGTGGCAGCTGCAGTCGGTAAGCTAAGGGGCCGATCCACTCCAGGATCACGTACGACCCCATGTATCGAGGACTGAGCTTCTTGTGCCTCCGCACCCGAGAGACACCATGTACCGGACGTATCTTCAATAAAACCCTGTCTCCAACCTGAAAATCCACCTTCCGATGCCGAGCATCATAATACTTCGCCTGTCTGCTCTGGGCCTCTAGTAGCCGATCCTTGATCAAATGTACCTGAGCCTCCGTATCCTTCACATAATCAGAACCAAGAGCCTTGGTATCCACATCCTGAACCCATGACAGCGGTGTCCGGCATTTCCTCCCATAAAGTGCCTCATAAGGATCCATCCGTGATACTAGCCTGGTGGATGTTATTGTAGGAGAACTCGATCAGTGGTAGTAGCCTCTCCCAAGGCTTCCTCGTATCCAATATGCACATGCGCAGTAGATCCTCCATGGTCTGGATGGTCCGCTCGATCTGTCCGTCGGTCTGCGGGTGGAAGGCGGTACTAAAAGTAAGCCGAGAGCCCAAGTAAGCATGCACAGCCCTCCACTCACTCAAAGTGAACCGACCATCACGGTCCGAAATAATCGTCCTAGGGATGCCATGGTATCTGACAAACTGCTCCATGAATAGTCTCACCAAAATTGCCACTGGAGCATCCTTCCGGACTGGAATAAAGCGCGCTACCTTGGTCAGTCTGTCTACTATGACCCATATAGAATCATGCCCAGAGTGGGAGCGAGGTAGTCTGTGCACAAAATCCATAGCAATGTCCTCCAACTTCCACTCTGGGACTGGCAGTGGCTGTAGTAAACCTCCTGGGCTCTTACATTTCGCCTTCATGCACTGGCAAGTCTCACAATATGTCACAAAATAGGTGATCTCCCTCTTCATCCCAGGCCAGTACATGGTCCTCCGTAAATCTGCCGACATCTTGGTGATGCCGGGGTGCACTGAATATCTGGAGAAATGAGCCTCTCTGAGTATGTCATCCCGGATACTGCCCCCTGCTGGTATGTAAATGCGTCCACGGAATCGAAGGAGATCATCCTACAGCGTGTAGTCCTCAACCTTGCCCCTTTCCAGGGCACTGAAAATCAGCTCTAATATAGCATCCAGCCTTTGATGTGTTCGGATGCGCTCCTGTATATCATCACCACTAATCACTGAGCTCATGTACTCTCGATATACCACTGGTTTGGTCTCAAATACCATGGTAATATGCATGTCTTCCATCATCCGTATCAACTCTATAGACATCAACCGAGGCTCCAGTCCAGAAGTGCCGACTCTCCTACTCAAAGCATCTGCTACTGTGTTTGCTTTCCCCGGGTGGTAGTGGATCTGGTAATCATAGTCACAGAGGAATTCCAGCCATCTCCCCTGTCGCAGGTGATGGCGTGCCCCCTCCTCCACCATTTGAAGACGATGCTGACAATGCTGATGATGATCCAGTTGATAAGGCAATACAACTCAAGGATGTGAGACGACACGATGATGCTAATGGAAGGCTACACTACAACCTCCGCCCGTGACGTGCTACCGCCACGACAACCCATTAGCTTTATTTATTTCCTTTTCTTGCACTCTATTTTATATTTGGAATATAAAATTATCCTATGCTTATGTGATAATTTTATATTCATTGCATGTGTTGTTATTTTTTCATTTTGAACTATTTTTAGTATTGGTGTGCAATTAGCCATTCGGATGGATGAGATTAAATCTCCATCATGAAGGGCTAAGGCTTGTTTGTAACTCCTATTTAAAGGAGTCTATTATGAAGAGTTAAAACATTGGAAAAAGAAAACCTAAAACCCCCTTGAGGAATTTCGGCCACCATGGAGAGAATCAAATAGCCCCCCCCTTGGTGTGAAGCCAAACCTTGCCTCCTCCATCCCCGTTCGGTGCGACTCCGGCGTGGCTTCAATCAGTGCGACTCCGTGGAAGAAGGAAGCAGCCCCATTTGGTGTGAAACCGGTGGATCCGTGGAGAGAGTGATTCTCCCACAGTTATCTTGTGTGAAACGCTTTCCTGTTGGGTAATCTCTTTCCTCTTCCTTGTGTGATTCTTCTCCTTAGTTGTGGTGGATTTTCACAAATCGTTTTCTCTGGATCTTTAAATTAATCGCTGCAAGTTTTGAAATGAAATCGTCGTTGCAAGGCTTTTTATTTCCGGATCGGGTGGATCCTATTTGCCTGAGCGGATCTTGGCCTATAGCCTTGGTCTTGTTCTCAAAAAAGTGGCAACCTTTGTGTTTTCTTGGGGAATATTCCGACTCAAATTTCCAATCGTTGTTTTCGAGTCGACCATTCCTCCTTTGTTGTTTGTGCTGCGTTTTGTGACGAGGACTATTGTGGGCGATAGGTGCTGTGTAGGTGCGGTAGATCTATGACGTGTAGAGCGGAGATAGAGCGTTAGATCTGTGGAGTTCTCCGATCTGACATCCCTACATCAATTTGGTATCAGAGGCGGTCGTTTCAACTTTCATGTTGCAAACATCCTCTCTGCGTTCCTTGTTGGAGATCGGATCGTTAGAAAATCAAAAAAATTATTTTCTGTGGTCTGCAAATAGCGGGTTGAAATTTTTATTTTTCTGTAAAATTTCAAAAAAAATTTTTTAAATGATCTACGTGTTATTCATATTGGGAATATATAAAAATATCTTATTTTCAACATAGCTTCAACCCTAGGAAAATTCATCTTGCCCGGGGCCTCCCAAACCTGAATGCGCACTAGGCTAGGAACGGAGTACACAACCCCGTCTACGTCTAGGATGGCTGCGAACGAGCATGGTGATCCCAACACCGAGGCTATAGCGGGTCTTCGTGCCGAAATGGCTGAGCTTAGGAACGTCTTAGCCCAGATCCTACAAAATCAGGAAAGGCCACCCCCACCTCCCGTTAATGTTGGGCAGCGCAACCGGCACCAACCGAACTTTGACTCAGATTCTGAGGGAAACTCTCCCCGTGTACCCCCTCGAGAACCCCGCCCCGAGCGACGATTTGATATCATGAGGGCCATCAAGATAAATGCCCCCACCTATGATGGCATGGCAGATCCCCAGATCTTCCTCCATTGGGCTATAAACATGGAGTGCTATTTTGAATGGCACAACCTCACGGACCCCCAAAAGGTTCAAGTTGCCAGGATGAAATTAACGGGACGTGCCAAAACTTATTGGCTGAATGAAGAACGTAGGTTAGGAGCTGGGCACGGGGTCCCACTCATTGGATGGGCTGTGATGAAGAACCTGCTGACCGATCAATACGTTCCCGCGTACCATCGGACGCAGATGTTCGATGAGCTTGCCACCCTTCAGCAAGGCTCAATGTCTGTTGCTGAATATATGGGAGAACTTAAGAACCATATGGTACGATGTGACCTTTGAGAGCTCCCCGAAGTCTCTTTATCTAAATTTCGAAAGGGACTTCACCCCGACATTCAGCGGAAACTCTTGCGTTACGGTCATACGGACTTGAATACGACTTTCAATGCCGCCTTGGACATTGAAAAGCACCTAGCATCTAAGGCTCACTCCCTTTATTCTAGTACGAAAAATAAGTCCACCCCTGGGGCATCCTCTTCCACATACCCTGATAAGGGAAAGTTCAAATCTACCGAGTCGAAGTCAATCGTGATCACCGCTAGGAACTCCAAGAACCCTGCGAGTGAGCGTGTCCCTATCGGGAAGGTTAGCAAGGCTAACACCACTTGTTACTCTTGCGGCATTCAAGGCCACTATGCCTACGAATGCCCAACAAAGACAAAAACACTAGCCTTGTTAGAGCCAACTACCGAGCCTAACGATTACGTATACGAGGCCGCAGAGGAGAGTGACCCCGAAGGAGTCCCTAGTGACTTAGAGGACGATCACCCCCTTATGGTGATGCGTTGTATCTTGACCACTCCGCGTCCATTAGATGATTGGAAGAGGACGAGCATATTTTCTCTGATTTTTAAGAGCGGTGAGAAGCTTTGCAAGCTGATTATTGATAGTGGTAGCTGCGTGAATGTCGTATCTGAGAACGTCGTTGCACGTATGTCCTTGGTCACGAAACCGCACCCGACCCCATATCAGGTCGCTTGGATCAACAAGCTCTCTGTACCCATTATTAAACGATGCCTGGTTCCACTCTCATTCAAATCCTACATTGATGAGGTGTGGTGTGATGTCCTTCCGATGGACGCTTGTCATGTGTTGTTAGGCCGCCCTTGGCTATACGACCGTGATGTTACACATTTTGGTAGAGCCAACACTTATGAATTCAAATTCAATGGCAAAACCATCACTTTGAGGCCGATCATCCCAAAGGATCCCGTAGTCTTGGCTAAGGACACCACTCTTTCGGTAGAATGGAAAACGTTGAATCTAGTTGGTAGGAAAGAGTTTGAGAGGGATCCGTTCTTTGATGGAATCATGTATGCGCTAGTCCTCTTAAGTGCGAAGCCCGATTCTAGCATTTTGGATGAGTTACCTAGTGAGGTACGGGTACTGTTGGAGGAGTATAGGGACGTGTACCCGGATGAGTTGCCGCCCACATTACCCCCACTTAAGAATATCCAGCATGCGATAGATCTCATCCCGGGGTCTTCCTTGCCAAATCAGCCCCATTACCGACTCCACCCCGCAGCTCACCTGGAGTTGCAGTATCAGATAGAGGGCTTGCTAGCGAAAGGTTTTATTAGGACTAGTATGAGTCCATGTGCTGTACTAGCCCTACTTGCCCCCAAGAAGGATGGTACATGGAGGATGTGCGTTGATAGCCGGGCTATCAACAAAATCACCATCAAGTATAGGTTCCCCATTCCCCGCCTAGATGATTTGTTGGATGTCTTGTCTGGAGCCACCGTATTCTCCAAATTAGATCTTCGGAGTGGCTATCACCAGATTAGGATACGAGAGGGCGATGAGTGGAAGACAACATTTAAGTCGAAGGATGGTCTGTACGAATGACTTGTGATGCCCTTTGGGTTGTCCAATGCCCCTAGTACCTTCTCCCGGATGATGACACATGTCTTTCAACCATTCATGGGAAAGTTCGTTGTCGTCTACTATGACGATATTCTGATTTATAGCACCTCTACTACCGAGCACATCTCCCACATGAGAGTTGTTGGGTACATTGGTCAAATGTACCTGATTTGAAGAAGCCTCACCTAACTCAATGATATACATCAGAATGTATTTGATGTTTGTTTGAGTTACTTGTGCAGGTTAGGTATACACTGGACTGAAGCTGAAAATTTCTAAGTCCATGTGTCGACACCCAGAGGCAAAGTGTCGACACTTGAGAAAGCTTGTGTCGACACCCAGACATGCAGTGTCGACACTTGGAGTCATTGTGTCGACACCTGGGAAGAAGAGTCGACACCTAGTCAGAAAGTGTCGACACTTGGAGCTGTGTCGACACTCAGTGTAGAAGAATGCAGAAAAGCTGTGTCGACACTTAGCAGAAGTGTCGACACCCAGAAGAGCTGTGTCTACATCAGAAAGTGTCGACACTTGAAGTGAGTGTCGACACTCAGCAAAAGTCTACAGATTCTAAGTACAAGTGTCGACACTCAACACAGTGTGTCGACACTATGCAGAAGACTCAGCACTGGAAGTAAGTGTCGACACTCAACACAATGTGTCGACACTTAGCTAAAGACTCAGTATTTGAAGAATGTGTCGACACTCAGCACAATGTGTCGACACACAATCAGAAGAGTCAACACTTGAAGAAAGTGTCGACACTCAGCACAATGTGTCGACACTTAGTTGAAGACTCTACACTTGAAGAAAGTGTCGACACAAGGAGCTGTGTCGACACTTAGCAAAGAACAGAAAAGTTGTAAAATATTCTAAGTATAAGTGTCGACACTAAGGGAATGTGTCGACACTCAGCTGAAGAATCAAGAATGAAGACTTGTGTCGACACCAAGAATCAGTGTCGACACTTGACAGTTTCAACACATGAAGATGTGTCGACACAAAGGAGATGTGTCGACACTTAGAAGAATACAGTTAAAGGATGAAGTACAAGTACTTGTGTCGACACTCAATTTCAGTGTCGACACATGCAGAAGAAACTGTGTCGAGACATACAAGGAATTGTGTCGACACCTTGTAGACTTGTGTCGACACTTACACAACATGTGTCGACACTTGGTCTATAAGTGTCGACACTTAAGAACAGAAAGTCTCGACACTAACTGACAGTTAGAGAATTTCAAGAAGTGACTGGTTGACATGACAGCTGCCAATCCAGCCGGTCTATAGCAACTGTCAGAGAAGTCAAAAGTCTGTTATAAACCGGATCAGCCGGTTACCATGAAGGAAGCCTATAAATAGGCACCCATAGTTTACAGAAGAAGAGATAGAAGGTTGTTCATTATCATTACATGTTGTAAGAATAACTGAAGGGGTTGATCAGATTAAATCAAGAAGTGATACATAGAGGATCAACACAAGAAGATCAGGCAGTCCAACTGCAGATCTAAGTAGTTGGAGAGAGAGAGCTCCAACCAAGGATTCAGTCTTTGGAACTAAGGCTGAGAAGAACAATTCAGAGTCATCTGGATTTCAAGAAGCAGAGATCAAGGATCAACTGCAGAAGATTCAGACTAATTCAGTTCTACTCAAGAAGCTTTGAAGAAAGCTAAGTCAGTTTGGATCAAGCTGAGTTCTTCCAAGAACTCTTCAAGAAACTCTCAACTCCTCTCATCCTTTCTGAGTTGTAGAGTTAGCATTTGTAATTTCTATTTTAAACTTGTAAGATCCATTGGATCTGAGTGATTGTAAGCCTATTTTATAAAGGCTGAGGGTAGGGCTTGGTGCCTGAGTGTAGGAGTTGAAGAACTCTGAGTGTAGGCCTTTAATTGGCTGAGTGTAGGCCTGGGTGGCTGAGTGTAGGCCTTTTGGCTGAGTGTAAGGCTTTGGGCCTGAGGTAGGAACCTAGTTTGGTTCTGAGTTAGTGGAGAAGTTTGGCCGAATCTAGTACACTGCTAGATAGGCGAAGGGGGAAAGTGGATGTACCCAAAGATTGGGGAACCACTATAAAATTAGTGTGTCTGCTGTGCTATGCTGTGTTGTGGCTTTTCTGTGTGATTTCTGTAATTGCTGTTAACTGTAATAATCTGTGAAAAACTGTTGTGCTGCCAAACGAAAGAGAAAAGGTTTAGGTCACCTATTCACCCCCCCCCCCCTCTAGGTGTTTAGGTACCATATCTTTCAAGTGGTATCAGAGCCAGGTTCCTCAAAATCAGGACTAACTGTCTGAGGAGATCCAGTTTGGCAAATTCAGTATAAGTCAGAAAACAGGAAACAGTTTCAAGAAAATCAAGAACATGGGTTCTTCAGAGAATCATAAGGAGTTGGGTTCAATGAAACTACCTATATGCAGAAAAGAGATCTTTGGGATCTGGAAAGAGAGGGTTAGGCTTTTTATGGAGGCCTCTGACCCTAGAATATACATCACAGTCAAAGAAGGGCCATATGTGCCCATGAAGATTTCAGTATTGGATGCAAATCAGAGGACTCCAAAGGATTTCTCTGAAATGACCAAGGATGAGATTGTCCTAGCAACTATGGACAAAAGGGCACAGAACATCATAGTTAGTGCAATTGATGATGCCACCTTCCAGAACCTTATTCACTGTAAAACTGCAAAAGAAATGTGGGATACCCTCATTGTCTACATGGAAGGTTCTGAAGAAGTAAGGCAAGATAGGAAGTCCTTGCTTAATCAAGAATATGAGAGTTTTAGGCAAGGAAGAGGGGATAGCATCACTGAATGCTACAAGAAATTTTATAGAATTGTAAATGAACTCATGTCATATGGAAGAGAGTTCACAAACTATGAGTTGAATGATAAATTCTTAAGGTCCCTCACCAAAGACTGGGACACCAAGATCTGTGCCATCAGAGAAATGGCAAAGTTGGGAGAAATTCCTCCTCCCACACTTTTTGGCAAGTTGTTATCTTATGAGATGCAATTGTCAGTGAGAAAAGAAGAAGAAAAGTCAACAAGGACTGAATACAGAGAAAAGACTGTTGCCTTTAAGTCAGATGTACCCAGAAAGAGCAGGACCAAGTCATCAACTCCTCCTCCTGAGGTAGTTGAATCAGAATCTGAAGAGTCAGAAAGTACAAAATCTACAAGCAGTGAAAGTGATGAAGACTTTGCTGCATTCACCAGACATTTTCAGAAGTTCCTTAAGAAGAAACAGTGGAGGTCTAGACCTTCATCTTCCAAAGGGAAAGAGGTTCAGTATCAGGAAAAGAAGCCTTCAAAGAAGGACAAGAAAAGGACCAAGACTAGTAAGGCAACTGGATCCAAGATAATTTGTTACTGCTGCAATAGACAGGGCCATGTTATTGCAGACTGTCCTGAAAGAAGGAAGGAATCCAGTGACAAAAAGAAAACTCACTTCAAAGGAAAGAAGGAAAAGTCCTTTGTTGCAAAGAATGAGAAGACTCTTTCAGATATGTCTTCTTCAGACACTGAGACAGATGCTGAAGCCTATATTGGGCTATTTGCTGAAGGAAGAAGAAGAGTTTATGCAGATCATGGAATCTATCTATGAGCAAGAAGACTGTCAAAGCCAAGGACTGATGGCTTTGACTGAAAGTACCAAAAACCTGGAGCAGCCAGGACCCAGTCAGGTACAAGGTCTAACTCAAAGTTCTGATTCCAGTTCTAGTTCAGAGTCAGATTATTCTTCATCAAGTGATGAGAATATATCTGAGTCTGAGGGAGATATTCATCAACTCCTAGATGAATATCAAGTACTATTGCAAGCCTATAAGAAAAGCAAGACCCTAGCCAAAAATTTGGCCAAGGAAATTGCTGATCTCAAGGCAGCTGCAATAGATTATGAGAAGAATTATGATCAAAAACTGAATGAAGTGGCCAGGCTGAAACACATTACTGTGATTCAGATGGGTACTATTACATTTAAGAATGATCAAATTAAGAAACTGGAGATTAATCTTCAGAAGGAGAAAGAGCTAGCAGCTAGGTATTCAAAACCTAAATCAGTGCTACCCTTGATTGATGATTTTGTTCATCATAAAGGAAAGACTGGACTGGGTTTTGTTATTCCAGCTAGGACTGTTCAGGATCAGTCCAAGTCCAAGGGCAAAGCCCCAACATTCAACAAGACTGCTGTAGTTAAGACAGCTAAGTCAGAACCTAAGCAAAGGTACAACAAATTTGAATGTTGGTGCTGTGGCAAGGTTGGCCACTTTGCTTTGGATTGTTGGCACAATGCCAGTGCCAAGTTGAGTAGCAAGTTACCTGTTGGAAAGACAGCAGGTAGCTATGTCAATTTGCAAACTAACAATCACCAAGGACCCAAGTTTACTTTGGGTTCTAAGGTTCATTAATTTGTTTTGCAGGAGAATCCAAGTGGCCATACCCCTACATGGTACTTGGATAGTGGATGTTCCAGACACATGACTGGAACTAGGGGACTACTGAAGGACTACATCCCTATCAAAAATGGTCCAAAGGTGACCTTTGGTGGTTCTGAAAAAGGAATCATCAAAGGGTTTGGTAACATTTCTTCTAACCTTGTTACCATTACTCAAGTGGCTTATGTTAAAGGTTTGAAACATAACCTCATTAGTATAAGTCAATTAAGTGATGTAGGGTATGACATCTCATTTGTTAAAAATGGTTGTCATATCAAGAGGTCAAGTGATCAAAAGATCATTTTGACAGGTTATAGGAAGAGAAATGTCTATTGTTTAGACATTATGGTTGAGAACAATAGTTCTCCAGTTTGTCTTGTAGCTGATGAGACAGTCTCTCAATGTGTCAAGTGGCACAAGAGGCTTGCTCATCTTAATTACAAGACTATTGGCAAACTCTTTAGTAAAGAGTTAGTGAGGAATGGTCCTCAAGTTAAGTGTGTCAAAGATGGCATTTGCTCAGCTTGTCAAAAGGGCAAGCAGACTAAATCCACCTTTAGAAGCATTGACAACAAGGATGCTGTGAGGTGTTTATACCTCTTGCATATGGATCTATTTGGTCCAATGCCAGTTCACAGCTTAGGTAGGAAGGTCTACACCTTTGTAGTTGTTGATGACTACTCAAGGTTTTCCTGGGTGTTCTTCTTAAAGCAGAAATCTGAAACACCTAGTGTCTTCCACAGTTTTGTTAAGCAAATTCAGAATGAATTGAACTGTACAGTGGTCAAAATTAGAAGTGACCATGGTACAGAGTTTCAATCTGAAAGCATGACAAAATTATGTGAAGACTATGGGATATTTCAAGAATTCTCTTCACCTAGAACACCTCAGCAAAATGGCATTGCTGAAAGGAAAAATAGAACCTTGATAGAGGCTGGTAGAACTCTATTAAGTGATTCATCACTGCCAGAATATTTCTGGGCTGAAGCAGTAAACACTGCATGCCATGTGATAAATAGGGCTACCATCACTAAAAGGTTAAACAAGACCCCTTATGAAGTAGTGAAAGGCAGGAAACCAAATCTATCCTATTTCAGGATTTTTGGTTGTAAATGCTTCATACTTAACAATGGGAAGACTTACTTAACTAAGTTTGCTGCCAAATCCCAAGAGGGAGTGTTTGTTGGGTACAGCAGTAATAGTAAGTCTTATAGAGTCTACAACTTGACTACACAAGTTGTAGAGGAGTCTGTGCATGTAGTTTTTGATGAGTCACAACTAATTAACAATGAGTTGTCTAGTAGTGTGTGCAGCCCCTCAGGTCTTTCTAAGAAGATGGACAAGCTAACCATGGAAGATGTACCTGCTGCAAGACAGCAAGTAGAAGAAGATGGCTTATGTCCAGGGGGAGAACTACATGTACCAGGAGCTGAAGAAGTACAAGGAACTCAGCATAATGAAGATGCTGAAGAAGTACAACCAGAAGTAAGGATGCCTCCAGCCAACAGGCATCTAAGAGATCATCCAGTGGAGCTGATCATTGGAGATCCAAGACAAGGTGTTCAGACAAGGAGCAGAAATCAGAATGCTGCAGTATATTCAAGTTTTCTGTCTCAAATAGAACCAAAGAAATTTGAAGAAGCAATACAAGATCCACAGTGGACTGAAGCTATGCAAGAAGAGCTAAACCAGTTCAAGAGGTGCAAGGTTTGGGACTTAGTTCCTAAGCCTAAAGATCACAATGTGATAGGAACAAAATGGATCTACAGAAACAAGTTAGATGAACAAGGAGTCATCATTAAAGAATAAGGCAAGATTGGTTGCAAAAGGATATAGGCAAGAAGAAGGTATTGATTTTGATCAAACCTTTGCTCCAGTAGCCAGACTGGAAGCCATCAGGATGTTCTTGGCCTATGCAACCTACCAAGGATTCAAAGTATACCAAATGGATGTGAAGTCAGCATTCCTTAATGGTAATTTAAAAGAAGAAGTATATGTGGAGCAGCCTTCAGGTTTTGTTGATCCTACTCTTCCACATTATGTCTATAGACTTAGGAAAGCATTGTATGGGTTAAAGCAAGCTCCTAGAGCTTGGTATGAAACCCTATCTAGTTTCCTCATTGAGAACAAGTTCACAAGGGGGAAAATAGATAAGACTCTATTCCTTAGGGAATCTAGAGGCAAAGTAATACTTGTCCAAATATATGTAGATGACATTATATTTGGGTCTACTGAAAGTAGCCTTTGCAAAAAGTTTGCAAAGCTTATGCAGAGTCAATTTGAAATGAGTAGTATGGGAGAGCTGAAGTTTTTCTTGGGTCTCCAAGTTAAACAGACTGAAAGTGGATTATCCATATGTCAGTCTAAGTTCACCCTAGAACTCATAAGGAAATATGGTATGGATTCCTCCAGTACCATGAAGACTCCTATGGGGTCAAGTATGTCTCTAAGCAAGGATGATGCAGGGAAACCTGTGGATGAAACCTTGTATAGAGGGATAGTTGGCTCCCTACTTTACTTGACTGCAAGTAGACCTGACATTATGTATGCTACATGTGTTTGTGCCAGGTATCAAGCCTGCCCTAAAGAGTCTCACTTGACTGCAGTCAAGAGAATCTTGAGATATCTAAAGGGCACACCTTATCTAGGCCTCTGGTACCCTAGGAATGGAGATTTTGATCTAACAGGTTATTCAGATGCAGACTTTGCAGGATGCAAAGAAGATAGAAAGAGCACTACTGGATCCTGTCAATTCCTAGGTGGAAGACTCATTTCATGGAGTAGTAAGAAGCAAACCAGTGTGGCCATCTCCACAGCTGAGTCAGAATATGTAGCTGCAGGAAGTTGCTGTGCTCAACTTCTGTGGATTCAACATCAGCTAGAAGACTATGGATGTCAGGTAAGTAGAACTCCACTTTATTGTGATTCTACTAGTGCTATTTCCATAGCTAATAATCCTGTATCACATAGTAGAACTAAACATATTGAGATTAAATATCACTTTCTTAGGGAGCATGTAGAAAGAAATGATATTGCACTTGAATATGTTAAAACAGATAATCAGATAGCTGATATGTTCACTAAGCCCTTAGAAGAAGCTAAGTTTAATAGGTTCAAAATTGAACTAGGTATGATAAACTTAGACTAAGTATACAGAACAAAAATTGGCTAAGTAAAAAGGTGTCGACACATAGACAAGTCTATGTCGACACAGAATAGTAAGTGTCGACACTTCAGGAAAATGGTGTCGACACATCTAGGAAGTTAGTGTCGACACTTCAGAATGTTAGTGTCGACACATGTCGAGTAGGTGTCGACACATCCAATAAAGTGTCGACACTTAAGTTTTACTCAGAATTTTTCTAAGTAAAGTCTCGACACATGTCGAGTATAGTGGTGTCGACACTTAACCAAGTGTCGACACATAAAATCTGTTGACTAAATTTGTGTCGACACATGAGTGTCGAGACATTATAAGTCAGTGTCGACACTTATTGACAGTGTCGACACATCATTAGAAATTCATCCCGCCTGTTCGTCTTCAAACAAGAAAGGTATAAATAGGGTTCTGTTTGTGTTTGTCGACACGCTTTCAAAGTTTCGAGACCTAAACTCTTGTGTCGACATTTCTCTCATCTCAAGACTAAATCTTCAAACCCTAATGGCTCCCAAGCTGGAAGAGAACGTCAACGAGGGCTATGAGCTCGTGCGAGGCGCCTTCGACGACAGTGATCAGGAATTCAAATCAGTGATAACCCTAATTGCCAATTCAGGATTGGAGTTCTTGGTTTCAGAACCAACGAAAATCTGGAAGAAGGAAGTCATTGAATTCCTTTCTGGCGCGTCCATAGATGACTCAGGCTTCAGGATTAAGTCCAGGGTGCATGGCACCAAAGTCAAACTATCCCCCAAGTCTTTAAGAAAGGTACTTCAGCTACCTAAGATTCAAGAAGAAGAGGAGGTAACTGCTTCCAAGACCAGGGAAGCTCTTACTTGGTGTGGCCTGGATCCAAAGATGAAGGTGGGATCAGTCTTCAACAGGAAGGGGATGAACAATCAAGGCAAGTTCTTGTCTGAAGTAGTGGGCAAGGTAATCCTGAGCAAACCAGGAGGGCATGACAGGGTGTCTGCCTCCATGTTTGAAATCATGACCAGGATCATCTTCACTCTGAAGGACAGATTGGTCAATGGTGGTTTATGAGAAAGTAAAAGAAAGCCTGAAGAAGCCCAATCTGGGCAGGATAATAAGTCTCTACCTGGCTGGATCAATTCCAGAGGTAATGAGCTCTGCTGCAGGATCTAAGATCAATCATATGAGGAGAATGGACTCCAGAATATTCTCTAGATGGGAAAGGGTGCTGGTGTCAAAGGACTTGGCCACCCCTGAGAAACAAGCTTCTAAGAGAGACTCTCCTCCCAGGAAAAAGAGGAAGACTGCTGCTGTGCCTCAAGAGTCCTCAAGCAGCTCAGGCAGTGAAGAACATGTGGTCTTCACTCCTGAAAGTCCAGTAGATGAGGCTGCAGAGAAGACACCTGCTCCTCAGGAGGCAGCTGATATTCAGGGGGAGCTTCCAGGTGTAGCACAACCATCTACACTGGAGAGTGAACAAGCCACCCTCCTCATTCAAGAGGTACTTACTGACCTTAATACATTAGATTTTTCTGTAATAGATTCTGAATTGTCTGATGTCCCTCAGCCAACTCAGCCAGCAAACCAAGAACCAGATGTTGTTCTTCCAGACACATCTGTTGTGATACCTGATACAGTGGTAGAAGAACCAAGTACATCTCCTGCACAGTCTCCAGCAGAATATACAATGGAAGATCTCTTTTTGAACTTAGATCAAGAAGATTTTGATATGGAAAAGACTGCTGCTGATGCAGTGAAGGATGCTGTTGCTGAGGGGGAGACTTTGGATATTCAAGAAGAGCCTATAAGGCTAGATACTGAGAAGGCACAAGATGTGCATACTGAAAAACCATCCAGCCCTAAGGATAGGGTGGATATAGCAAGTACATCTGAATCTGAAGATGATGAAGCTGAGCAAGCTCAGAAAAAGAAGTTCTTTGTATTTAAGAGAAGGAGCCAGAGCTATAAGAAGGCTCTACAAACAGTTGCTCAGCATTCCTTAGTTCAACAATCACCATCCACTGATTACAGTGCTCTATTGCTTGCCTTGCAAATCAAGATGGATGAACAAAGAAAGGCTTTGGAAACATATGTGGATGAAGGACACAAAGCTCTACAATCTGATCTGGGCCAGGAAATCAAGTCCATAAGGTTTGAAATGACCCTTAGTAAAAAGGAGATGACTGATTGTTTTACAAAGGGGGCTCATGCTGTGGTATATCTGGCTAAACATCAAGAAACTATTAAAGAGAAAGTGGATGATATAGCAGTCAAGCAAGGCTATGTGCTGGAAAATCAGTTGAGAATGAATGATAATCTGACTGCATCTCACAATGCAATAGTCACTGAAATCAAGAAAACGTCTGATGAACCATCAACCTCCACTGCTGCTGCCAAGGCTGATTTTGATAAGATATTTCAAGCAGAGATTGCTGCTGTCCAGACTGCAATAAAAGACTCACAGAAGGTCATCTCAGAACAGCTTACAAAGCTAAGACCTTTCTTTAAAGAGGGCATAAGGTATTTGGATAGCCAAATCAGATTTCAGAAAGATGATGTGAGAGATCATGTGGCCCAAGAAGTCATAAAGGGGGAGAGAGTGTTAGTCAAAGCCAGTTCTGAGCATGCAAAATGGATTTCAAATTCTATAAGGGCTACACTTGGATATCCTCCCCTGTGTGATGACAATGAAGTAGGTGAATCTGGCATTCAAGGAGCATATCTTGGAGGTGAGCAACAAGCAGTGGCTGATGTAATCTATCCACCTCCAGACTTTGAAATGATTCATGCAGATATTAGCACAATGTATAGTCCACCTGCTGGCAAGCCTAATATTATTCTGGAAAAGGTTGTTCAACCTATCACAGCTGCAATGCAAGAGGCTTTGGACAAAGAAGAAGAAACTAGGCTGTCAAAGAAGAAGTTTAGGGAAATTGCTGAGCAAAAGCCAGATTTTGAACAATGGAGCCCTACTTCTAGGAACATAATTCTCACAGCCTGGAAAGCTGCCAAGGACAATGCCCATGAGAGGAACAAGTGGTTCTCAGAGGCTGAATGGAGAAAGCATGAGAGTAGGCAGGAAGCAATTGTCCAATTTAGAAGGAAGGCTAAGTTAGGAAAGCTACCTCCAACAGCTGTGGAGCCTAGCAAGTACTTTCCTAAGCCCTATCATTATTTTGAAAGACAAAAGATCAAGGCTGAAGAACAGAAGAAGAAGGACTCTAAAGGGAAGAAGACTGCTGAAGCTGAGCCTGCTGCTGCTGCTGCTGCTGTGAAAGCTCAAGTTAAAGCTGGAAAAGGCATTGTTATTAAAGAACCTGATCAGCACTAGATTAGGAATTAACTTGATGCTTGTTGTAATCTGATTAAGTGAAAAACATTGTAATACTTCATTGAAAATGTATAAGGAACATTATTGGAACAGTATATTAAATATAGTATGAATGTTCTGAAATATGTGTGTTTCTTAATTGTTCTGCAATGTTTTTATAAGTATACATGTGTGCTTTATTACATGTTCAAGTTTACCCTGTTGTCATTTATATGTTTTACATCATTTTGTAATTGTAAATTATGAGTGGTGTATATCATTGACTAAGGGTTATGACTTCTCCAAATAGGGGGAGATTGTTGGGTACATTGGTCAAATGTACCTGATTTGAAGAAGCCTCACCTAACTCAATGATATACATCAGAATGTATTTGATGTTTGTTTGAGTTACTTGTGCAGGTTAGGTATACACTGGACTGAAGCTGAAAATTTCTAAGTCCATGTGTCGACACCCAGAGGCAAAGTGTCGACACTTGAGAAAGCTTGTGTCGACACCCAGACATGCAGTGTCGACACTTGGAGTCATTGTGTCGACACCTGGGAAGAAGAGTCGACACTAGTCAGAAAGTGTCGACACTTGGAGCTGTGTCGACACTCAGTGTAGAAGAATGCAGAAAAGCTGTGTCGACACTTAGCAGAAGTGTCGACACCCAGAAGAGCTGTGTCTACATCAGAAAGTGTCGACACTTGAAGTGAGTGTCGACACTCAGCAAAAGTCTACAGATTCTAAGTACAAGTGTCGACACTCAACACAGTGTGTCGACACTATGCAGAAGACTCAGCACTGGAAGTAAGTGTCGACACTCAACACAATGTGTCGACACTTAGCTAAAGACTCAGTATTTGTAGAATGTGTCGACACTCAGCACAATGTGTCGACACACAATCAGAAGAGTCAACACTTGAAGAAAGTGTCGACACTCAGCACAAAGTGTCGACACTTAGTTGAAGACTCTACACTTGAAGAAAGTGTCGACACAAGGAGCTGTGTCGACACTTAGCAAAGAACAGAAAAGTTGTAAAATATTCTAAGTATAAGTGTCGACACTAAGGGAATGTGTCGACACTCAGCTGAAGAATCAAGAATGAAGACTTGTGTCGACACCAAGAATCAGTGTCGACACTTGACAGTTTCAACACATGAAGATGTGTCGACACAAAGGAGATGTGTCGACACTTAGAAGAATACAGTTAAAGGATGAAGTACAAGTACTTGTGTCGACACTCAATTTCAGTGTCGACACATGCAGAAGAAACTGTGTCGAGACATACAAGGAATTGTGTCGACACCTTGTAGACTTGTGTCGACACTTACACAACATGTGTCGACACTTGGTCTATAAGTGTCGACACTTAAGAACAGAAAGTCTCGACACTAACTGACAGTTAGAGAATTTCAAGAAGTAACTGGTTGACATGACAGCTGCCAATCCAGCCGGTCTATAGCAACTGTCAGAGAAGTCAAAAGTCTGTTATAAACCGGATCAGCCGGTTACCATGAAGGAAGCCTATAAATAGGCACCCATAGTTTACAGAAGAAGAGATAGAAGGTTGTTCATTATCATTACATGTTGTAAGAATAACTGAAGGGGTTGATCAGATTAAATCAAGAAGTGATACATAGAGGATCAACACAAGAAGATCAGGCAGTCCAACTGCAGATCTAAGTAGTTGGAGAGAGAGAGCTCCAACCAAGGATTCAGTCTTTGGAACTAAGGCTGAGAAGAACAATTCAGAGTCATCTGGATTTCAAGAAGCAGAGATCAAGGATCAACTGCAGAAGATTCAGACTAATTCAGTTCTACTCAAGAAGCTTTGAAGAAAGCTAAGTCAGTTTGGATCAAGCTGAGTTCTTCCAAGAACTCTTCAAGAAACTCTCAACTCCTCTCATCCTTTCTGAGTTGTAGAGTTAGCATTTGTAATTTCTATTTTAAACTTGTAAGATCCATTGGATCTGAGTGATTGTAAGCCTATTTTATAAAGGCTGAGGGTAGGGCTTGGTGCCTGAGTGTAGGAGTTGAAGAACTCTGAGTGTAGGCCTTTAATTGGCTGAGTGTAGGCCTGGGTGGCTGAGTGTAGGCCTTTTGGCTGAGTGTAAGGCTTTGGGCCTGAGGTAGGAACCTAGTTTGGTTCTGAGTTAGTGGAGAAGTTTGGCCGAATCTAGTACACTGCTAGATAGGCGAAGGGGGAAAGTGGATGTACCCAAAGATTGGGGAACCACTATAAAATTAGTGTGTCTGCTGTGCTGTGCTGTGTTGTGGCTTTTCTGTGTGATTTCTGTAATTGCTGTTAACTGTAATAATCTGTGAAAAACTGTTGTGCTGCCAAACGAAAGAGAAAAGGTTTAGGTCACCTATTCACCCCCCCCCTCTAGGTGTTTAGGTACCATATCTTTCAAGAGTGATCCTTTCCACCCTACGGAAGGAGACGTTATTTCTTAATCTTAAGAAATGCACTTTCTATGTCTCGGAGGTAGAGTTCTTAGGCTATCCGAGTCGATCCGGGCAAGGTTCAGGTCATTAAGGACTGGCCCGTGCCAACCACCCTACGCGAGGTGTGTAGTTTCCATGGGTTAGCCATGTTTTATCGTCGTTTTATACAAGACTTCAGTAGTATTATGGCGCCTATCACAGATTGTATGAAGAAGGGAGAGTTTACGTGGACGAAGTCCGCCACCCATGCTTTTGAATGAATAAAGGAGCTTATGACTGAGGCACCTGTTTTACGTCTACCTGACTTTGCTAAGGTCTTTGAGCTCACATGTGATGCATCTAGGGTAGGGATTGGAGGTGTCTGGAGCCAGGAGGGCCATCCCGTTAGTTATTTTAGCGAGAAGTTGTCCGGCCCTAAGCTGAACTATTCTAATTACGATAGAGAATTTTATGTTGTAGTCTGATGTCTACACCATTGGAGGCACTATCTCCTCTCTAAGGAGTTTGTGATCCTCTCCGATCATGAGGCTTTACTTTTCATCAACGGCCAGCATAAGATCAGTCCACGACACGCTAAGTGGGTAGCTTTCTTACAAGGTTACACGTTTAATCTCAAGAACCTTAAGGGAGCTGATAACCGAGTCGCGGACGCCCTTAGTCGTCTTAATCTTTTATTCACCTCGATGAAAGTACATGTTGTAGGATTTGAGCGGATTAAGGATGAGTATGCCACGTGTCCTGACTTCCAGGACTTCTATATTTCTGCCCAGGATAGCTCCCCCACGACGATATCTGCCTACGTCATCAAGGACGGTTACCTGTTTAGGAACGGGAAACTATGTATTCCAAAGTCATCATTACGACTACATATCATATGGGAGTTACATAGCGGAGGGTTGAGTGGCCACTTCGGTAGAGATAAGACTATTACGTTAGTCGAGGACAAATTCTATTGGCCAAAACTTAAGGTTATGGTGGGACAGGTAGTGAGTAGCTGCCGCACGTGCCAGGTGTCTAAGGGTAGTAAAACCAATGTAGGATTATATACACCCTTGCCTATTCCCTCCATGCCTTGGGTAGACATTAGTATGGATTTTGTATTAGGCCTCCCCGTTACCCTACGCCGTCACGACTCAATTTTTGTAGTTGTGGATAGGTTTTCAAAGATGGCTTATTTCATCCCGTGCAGTAGGACGAATGATGCGTCTCACGTCGCTAAACTTTATTTTAAAGAAGTCGTTAGGCACCGTGGAGTGCCAAAGACCATAGTATCGGATAGGGACGTAAAATTCACTAGTTATTTTTGGAAGACTCTTTGGATATTAATGGGAACGAAATTATTGTTTTCCTCTGCCTATCATCCCCAAACTGATGGGTAGACGGAAGTGATTAATCGAAGCTTAGGAAATTTGTTACGATGCCTTGTGAGTGATCACAAGAGCACTTGGGATCTTCTCCTTCCCCATACCCAGTTAGCCTACAATAATTCCAAGAATAGGTCTACCGGTCTGTCTCAGAATGAGGTTGTCCACGGGTATAAGGCTACTGTGCCGCTTGACTTGGTGTCGTTGCCCCCAACGTACAAGGCAAGTCAGTTTGCACAATCCTTCGCCCAACACATCCATGATTTACACGCACGTATATGGGCCACCTTGACTACGCAATACGACTCTTATCAAGCGCACGCTAATTTGCATATGAGAGTATCAGACTTCAAAATTGGCGATCTAGTTTTTGTCCGTTTGGTTCCCGAACGCTTGCCAATTGGCACCGTTAAAAAGTTAGCACCAAAGCACGCCGACCCTTTTCGGATTATTAAGAAGTTAGGTGACAACGCTTTCGTTTTGGACTTGCCTGCTGATTGGGGTATCTCCCCCATTTTTAATGTTTCGGATTTAACGATGTTTGTGTCACCACCACAAGAGTTGATTTCTTTGTCGTCTTCTTCTCCCACTGAAAATTCTCATGGGTTGGGGAGTGGTAGTACGGATGATCTCTCTCTTTCGGTCCCCACAGGTATATCATCGGATGGTAAGTTGCCTTCTTTCCTGCCTACTGCTAATATGTTCCCCAGGTTTCCACGGACGTTTTCCACTACAGAGATGATACTTGATGCTGAGCCTGTTACCACTGCTGATGGAGACACCCACCGCTTTCTCATCCGTTGGCGTGATCGGCCCCCTTCGGATGACTCTTGGGTACTCGAGACGGAGCTGCAGAGTTTGGATACCCCTCTCATTCACCGCTATCGCTTGGACCACACAACGGAGATGCGTGCATTTGAGTGGGGGAGGATTGATGGCGTGCCCCCTCCTCCACCATTTGAAGATGATGCTGACGATGCTGATGATGATCCGGTTGATAAGGCAATACAACTCAAGGATGTGAGATGACACGATGACGCTAACGGAAGGCTACGCTACAACCTCCGCCCGCGACGTGCTACCGCCACGGCAACGCATTAGCTTTATTTATTTCCTTTTCTTGCACTCTATTTTATATTTGGAATATAAAAGTATCCTACACTTATGTGATAATTTTATATTCATTGCATGTGTTGTTATTTTTTCATTTTGAACTATTTTTAGTATTGGTGTGCGATTAGCCATTCAGATGGATGAGATTAAATCTCCATCATGAAGGGCTAAGGCTTGTTTGTAACTCCTATTTAAAGGAGGCTATTATGAAGAGTTAAAGCATTGGAAAAAGAAAACCTAAAACCCCCTTGAGGAATTTCGGCCACCATGGAGAGAATCCAATAGCCGCCCCCCTTGGTGTGAAGCCAAACTGAAAGAAATTGTACCTAATCACCTAGGGGGGGGGGGTGAATAGGTGACTTAATCTTTTTAAACTTTTAGGCAGATTATATCACAAATTTCACAGAACTGTAAACAGCATACACAGCATCAATCACATACACAGAGTACACACAGTTTTAAAGTGGTTCCCCAAGGTTTGGGTACATCCACTTTCGCCCTTCGCCTATCTAGTAGTGTACTAGATTCGGCCAAACTCCTCCACTATTCCTCAGATCCTCAGATCTTACACTCAAAACCCCAACCAGGTTCCTACAGCTCAGAGTGATCCCACTCCTACAACTCAGGCTCGACAGCCCTACCACTCAGTCTTCACAAAGACCCACACTCAGCCACAAGGCCTACACTCAGAGATATGAATCAACTACACTCAGGCACTCAGGCCCTACCACTCAGCCTTTATAATTTCAGGCTTACAACTCAGATCCCTAAGGATCCTACAAGAAATTAAGAATACAATGTATATACCTACAACTCAGAATAAGAGAGAAGAGTTGACATGTTTCTTGATGAGTTCTTGGAAGAACTCTGCTGAGATCAACCTCACTTGGCTTTCTTCAAAGCTTCTTGAATGTAGAACACAATAGGGTTGAATCTCTCTGCAGCTGATCTTCAATCACTGCAACTTAAGTTTCAGATCTCAATCTGAAACCTTCTTCACAGCCTGGTTCCAACAGCTGTCTTCTTGGAAGGAGCTCTCTCTCTCCAACTACTTAGATCTTCACTTGAATTGATTCTTTAATGAATTGCTAGATCTTCTTCTCTTTCTCTTAATTGACAATCATCTTTCTGTTGACAGAATAAGCCTATATATAGGCCTTCTTCATGGTGACCGACTAATCTGGTTTCTAACGGCTTTCTGATAACTCTAACAGTTGTATTAGACCGGCTGGAATGGCAGCTGTCATGTCATCCAGTCACTTCTTGAAATATCTGTAACTGTCTGAAAGTGTCGAGACAGTGTGTCTTTAAGTGTCGACACTTATAGACCAAGTGTCGACAAAAGTAGACTAAGTGTCGACACTAGCCTTCATGGTGTCGACACAACTCCTTGTATTGTAGAAATTACTTCTCGACACAACTTCTTCAATATGTGTCGACACTGATATTGTATGTCGACACAACTCCTTGTTCTTCAGTACTTAGTTGAATTTTGCTAAGTGTCGACACTACTCCTTTGTGTCGACACATCTTCTTGTTTTGAAATTGTTCAGTGTCGACACATCTTCTTGGTGTCGACACATGCCTTCTGTGTTGATACTTGCTGAGTGTCGACACAGCTCCTTGTGTCGACACATTCTTCTTTTGTTGAGACTTTTGCTGAGTGTCGACACATCTCCTTTGTGTCGACACTTGTACTTAGAATTTGTTGAACTTAGCTGAGTGTCGACACAGCCTCCTAGTGTCGACACTTTCTTCATGTGTTGAGTCTTCTGCTGTGTGTCGACACATTCTTCATTATGTCGACACTTGTACTTAAACTCTGTTGAAGTTTTGCTGAGTGTCGACACAGCATCCAAGTGTCGACACTTTCTGATGTCGACAAAGTTCCTCTAGGTGTCGACACTGCTTCTAAGTGTCGACACTGCTTCACTGGACATTTCTTCATTGAGTGTCGACACAACCTGTATGTGTCGACACTTTCCTTCAGGTGTCGACTCTGCATTCCTGGTGTCGACACAATTACTCCAAGTGTCGACACTGCTTCTCTGGATGTCGACACAAGTCTTCTTAAGTGTCGACACTTTCCTTCTGGGTGTCGACACATGGACTTAGAAACTTTTCAGCTTTTCCTGCAAATACTTAACCTACACAACTAAACTCAAACCACATCAAATACATTTTGATGTATATCATTGAGTAGGGTGAGGCTTCTTCAAATCAGATACATTTATTCCAATGTACCCAACAATCTCCCCATATTTGGAGAAGTCATAACCCTTAGTCAATGATATACACCATATATAACAAAATTATAGTATGATGTAAAACAGGATTATATAATATGGTAAGTTCATAAACATGTATAAACAAACATGTATACACAAATATCTCAGAACAAGAATGTAATAAATTTAACACATATCACATTGTTTTAAGTACTTCAACATTTTCATTATTCACAAGTTTACAGAAAGTTTTAGTACAAGTGATTACAACTGTAAACTAAAGAAAAAATTCTATCCTATTGCTGCTCATGCTCCTTGATAACTATGCCCTTTCCATACTGTATCTTTGCTTGGACTGGGGCTTCAGTATCTTCAGCAGCAGCAGGCTTCTTCCCTTTAAGATCCTTCTTTTTTAATTCTTCAGCTTTGATCTTCTTCCTTTCAAAGTAATGATAAGGCTTAGGAAAGTACTTGCTAGGCTCCTAGGCAGTAGGAGGTAGCTTTCCCATCTTAGCCTTTCTTCTATATTGCACAATGGCTTCTTGCCTGTTCTCATGCTTCCTCCACTCCACATCAGAATACCATTTGCCTCTGTCCATAATATTGTCTTTGGCAGCCTTCCATGCAGTCAGAATGATATTCTTGGAGGTGGGGCTCCATTGTTCAAAATTAGGCCTAGGTTCAGCTTGCTCTCTGAATCTCTTCTTAGACAATTGAGTTTCTTGTTCTTTGAGCAAAGCTTCTTGTTCTTTCAGTATAGCCTCTGGCACTGACTGAACTACTTTCTTAATGATGACATTTTGCTTTCCCTCAGGAGTGCTATACATTGAATGTATGTCTTGATGTACCATATCAAAGTCTGGTGGAGGGTAAATGACTTGAGCCACTTCAGCTTGCTCCCCTCCAAGATATGCAGGATTAATCCCAGACTCTGCAATATTATCATCATCACATAATGGAGGATATCCAAGGGTGGCTCTAATGGAATTTTAAATCCATTTTGCATGATCAGAGCCGGCTTTGACTAACACCCTCTCCCCCTTTATGACTTCTCTTTCAATGTGATCCCTCAGATCATCTTTCTGAAATATTATTTGGGCATTCAGATAATTCACTCCATCCTTGTAGAAAGGTTTCAACCTTTGGAGCTTGCCAGTGATGAGCTTCTGAGAATCTTGAATTGCAGAAGTAACAGCAGTTAGGCTCTCTTGCAATGCTTTGTCAAATTCTGCCTTAGCAGTGACATTAGCTGTTGTCTGACCAACAACTATATTTTTCATTTCTGTCACTATTGCATTGTGTGAAGCAATTAAATTATCATTCATCCTTAGCTGGTTCTCCAGAACATAGCCTTGCTTCACTTCAAGTTCATCCACTTGAGCTTTGATCTTCTCTTGATGAGTTGCTAGATAGACTACTGCATTTCCTCCCTTATGAAAGCAGTCAGTCATCTCTTTCTTATTCAGATTCATCTCAAATCTGATGGACTTAATATCTTGTGTAAGATCAAATTGTAGAGATTTATTCCCTTCATCTACATACTCTTCCAGAGCTTGCTTTTGCTCATCAAGCTTAATTTGTAAAGCCACCATCAATGAACTGTAATCTTTTGATGGGGCAGGTTGTGGTGCAGGCTGTGGTGCTATTGTTTGTAAAGCTTTCTTGTATGTCTGGCTCCTCCTCTTGAAAACTTGAAATTTTCTCTTCTTGGCTCTTGCAGCCTCTTCATCTTCAGAAGCAGATGTGCTATCAATAGTCACTCTGTCCTTAGGACTTGGAGGTAATTCCTTCTCAGTCCTTGGTAGTTGCTCAGCTTCCTTTTGCTTCTCAGTCTCTTGGCCTGCAGTTTCCTCTATATTCTCCACTTGCACCCCCTCAACATTGACTTTCGCCCCCTCAGCAGCAGCACTTTCTTTCTCAAAGTCTGTTTGAAGAAGGTCTGGGAACAACTCTTCCAAAGTAAACTCTTGTTGAGGATGGGGTGGAGATTCTCTTATCTCATCAACCACTTGATTAGATCCCACTTGAATAGCAACAGATGTGTCCTCCATGACAACATCTTGGGGTTGACTATGTGTCTGTGTTTGCTGATTAACATTAGGTAATGAATCAGACAAAATATCATCCTCAATAGGGAAATTTAATTTATTAATGTCAGTGATTACCTCAAGTATTGTGTGGGTAGCTTGTTCACTCTCTAGGGGAGTTGGCTCTTCCACAAGTAAGGGCTCCCCCTGGATGGAATCCTGGTGTACTGTGCTAGCTTGTGGTAGCTCCCCCTGCCTTTGTTCATCTTCTTATCTTGCTGGAGATTGTCCAGCATTTCCAGTGTCTTCCTCATCTGGAGTGAACACTACTTGTTCTTCTGAACTGCTTGAGGATTCTTGAGCCACAGGGGCTGACTTCTTCTTCTTCTTCAGGGGTGTTTCCTTCTCAGGAGTTGGCATTTCCTTGGTCAAGACCCTATCCCACCTAGAGAAGATCCTCAAATCCATTCTCCTCATGTGGTTAATTTTGGATCCCGCAGCTTGGGTCATTATCTCTGGTATACTACCAGCTAGGTATAGACTTAGAATCCTACCCAAATTGGGTTTCTTCAGGCTCTCGTTAATCTTCTCAAACACTACTACAGACCAATCAGTTTGTAGTTTGAAAATAATCCTTGTCATGAGGCTAAACATGTGAGCTGAGATTCTGTCATGGCCTCTAGGCTTGCTCAGGATAACTTTGCCAACAATTTCAGAGAGAAATTTGCCCTGCATGTTCATTCCCTTCCTATTGAAAACAGATCCTATTTTCATCTTGGAATCCAGTCCACACCATGTCAATGCTTCTCTAGTCTTAGAAGCAGAAACTTCATCTTCTTCCTTAGTCCTTGGTAGGTTTAGTACCTTTCGCAAACTCTTAGGTGAGACCTTCACCTCTGCCCCATGAACCCTTGACTTAATCTTTAGTCCTGATTCATCTAGGGTTGCGCCATTCAGAAATTCCAGGACCTCCTTCTTTCAGATCTTGATGGGTTCTGAAACAAGGAATTCTAATCCAGATTCTGCAACTAGGGTTACCACACCTTTGATCTCGGGTTCCGCCTCATCAAATGCGTGCCGCACCAGTTCATATCCTTCATTCACATTCTCTTCTAGCTTGGGCGCCATTAGGGTTTGAAGAAATTTGAATTGAGAGAAGAGAGGTGTCGACACACAAGTTTGGTCTCGAAACTTTGGTGAGCGTGTCGACAGACAATGACGAAATCCTATTTATACCTTTCTAGGATCGAAGATGAAAGGGCGCGTCAAAATACTCAAATTGTGTCGACACTGTTGAAAAGTGTCGACACAGACTTATAATATCTCGACAACTATGTGTCGACACAAGTATAGTCGACAGAATATATGTATCGACACTTGTTGATGTGTCGACACCACCTTGGATGTGTCGACACCTACTTATCATGTGTCGACACCAATTCTCTTAAGTGTCGACACTGATGGTCTAGATGTGTTGACACCTTTTCTCTGAAGTGTCGACACCACTTTTCTGTGTCGACACAGACAACTCTGTGTGTCGACACCTTTTTACTTAGCCAATTTTGAAAACTTATTCTAAGTTTATCATACATAATTCAATTTTAAACCTATTGATTTTGGTTTCTTCCAAAGGCTTAGTATACATGCCAGCTAGTTGATTATCTGTATTAACATACTCTAGTGAAATATCTTCTTTTTCTACATGTTCCCTTAGAAAATGGTATTTTATTTCTATGTGCTTAGTCCTACTATGGTAAACAGGATTGTTTGCAATAGATATAACACTAGTAGAATCACAAAATAGTGGTGTTCTACTTACTTGAATACCATAATCTTCAAGCTGATGTTGTATCCATAGAAGTTGAGCACAACAACTTCCTGCAGCCACATATTCTGATTCTGCTGTGGAGATAGCCACACTTATTTGTTTCTTGCTACTCCATGATATCAGTCTTCCACCTATGAATTGACAGGTACCAGTTGTACTTTTCCTATCTTCTTTACAGCCTGCAAAATCTGCATCTGAATAACCTGTTAGTTCAAAGTCTCTATTCCTAGGGTACCAAAGGCCTAGATAAGGAGTGCCCTTTAGATATCTCAGAATTCTTTTGACTGCTGTCAAATGAGATTCTTTAGGGCAAGCTTGGTACCTAGCACAGACACATGTAGCATACATGATATCTGGTCTACTTGCAGTCAAATACAATAGGGATCCAACTATCCCTCTATACAAAGTCTCATCTACAGATTTCCCTGCATCATCTTTGCTAAGAGACATAGTTGACCCCATAGGAGTTTTCATGGTACTGGATGATTCCATACCATACTTCCTTATTAATTCTAAGGTGAACTTAGACTGGCATATGGATAAACCATTCTCAGTCTGTCTAACTTGGAGACCCAAGAAGAACTTAAGTTCCCCCATACTGCTCATCTGAAATTGTCCTTGCATAAGTTTTGCAAACTTTCTGCAAAGACTATTTTCTGTAGACCCAAATATAATGTCATCTACATATATTTGGACTAAGATTATCTTACCTCTGGATTCCCTAAGGAATAGAGTCTTGTCTATTTTCCCTCTTGTGAATTTATTCTCAATGAGGAAACTAGACAGGGTTTCATACCAAGCCCTAGGGGCTTGTTTTAACCCATACAAAGCCTTCCTAAATCTATAGACATAATTAGGTTGAGTTGAATCAACAAAACCTGATGGATGTTCCACATAGACCTCTTCTTTCAGATTTCCATTCAGAAATGCTGACATAACATCTATTTGGTATACTTTAAACCCTTGATATGTTGCATAGGCCAAGAACATCCTTATGGCTTCCAGTCTGGCTACTGGAGCAAAGGTTTGATCAAAGTCAATACCTTCTTCCTGCCTATATCCTTTAGCAACCAGTCTTGCTTTGTTCTTTATAATGACTCCATGTTCATCCATCTTGTTCCTGAAGATCCACTTAGTTCCAATTATGTTGTGGTCTTTTGGTTCAGGAACAAGCTCCCAAAATTTGCATCTCTTGAACTGATTCAGCTCCTCTTGCATTGCCTCAATCCAATGAGGGTCTAGGATGGCTTCTTCAAATTTCTTTGGTTCAACTTGGGATAGAAAACTGGAGTAGAGTACTGAATTTAGATTTATGCTCCTTATTTGTACCCCTTGACTTAGATCACCAATAATTTGATTTGTTGGATGATCTTTTAGATATCTACTAGCTGGAGGCAGCCTGGCTTCAGGTTGAAATCCTTCATCTTCTTCAACTTGCTGCACTCCTTGGTCTTCTTCTACATCAGGTGTATCTAATACTCCCCTGGACAACAGCCACTATCATCTACATGCTGACTTGCAGTAGATCCTTCTTCAATAGTGAGCTTGTCCATCTTCTTAGTCACACATGTGGAGCTGCAAATACTTCTAGACAACTCATTGTTAATAAGTCTAGCTTCATCAAATACTACATGCACTGACTCTTCTACAACTTGAGTAGACAAGTTGTAGACCCTATAAGCCTTACTATTATTGCTGTACCCAACAAAGATCCCCTCTTGGGATTTGGTAGCAAACTTGGTTAAGTAAGACTTTCCATTGTTAAGTATATAACATTTACAACCAAAGATCCTGAAATAGGATAAATTTGGTTTTTTGCCTTTCACAATCTCATAGGGGGTCTTATTGTGGCTCTTGGTGATAGTAGCCCTATTAATTACGTGGCATGTAGTGTTTACTGCCTCAGTCCAGAAATATTCTGGGAGAGATGTGTCACTTAATAAGGTTCTACCAGTCTCAATCAAGGTTCTATTTTTCCTTTCAGCAATGCCATTTTGCTGAGGTGTTCTTGGTGAAGAAAATTCCTGAAATATCCCAAATTCTTCACATAGTTTTGTCATACTATCAGATTGGAATTCAGTACCATAGTCACTTCTTATTTTGACCACTGTACTGTCTAACTCATTCTGAATTTGTTTGACAAAGCTATAAAAGATACTAGGTGTTTCAGATTTCTGTCTAAGGAAGAACACCCAGGAAAACCTTGAGTAGTCATCTACAACCACAAATGTGTAGACCTTCCTACCTAGGCTGTGAACTGGCATAGGACCAAAGAGATCCATATGCAAGAGGTATAAACACCTCACAACATCTTTGTTTTCAATGCTATTAAAGGTGGATCTAGTCTGCTTGCCCTTTTGACAAGCTGAGCATATCCCATCTTCAATACACTTAACCTGAGGATCATTCCTCACTAACTCTTTGCTAAAGAGTTGGCCAATTGTCTTGTAGTTAAGATGGGCTAGCCTCTTGTGCCATTTGACACAATGAGAGACTTTCTCATCAGCTACAAGACACACTGGAGAACCATTGTTCTCGCACATAATGTCTAGAAAATAGACATTTCTCTTCCTATAACCTGTCAAAATGATCTCTTGATCATTTGACCTCCTGATATGACAACCATCTTTGACAAATGAGATGTCATATCCTAAATCACTCAGTTGACTTATACTAATAAGGTTGTGTTTCAAACCTTTAACATAAGCCACTTGAGTAATTGTTATAAGGTTGCTAGAAATGTTACCAAAACCTTTGATGATTCCTTTTTCAGAACCACCAAAGGTGACTTTAGTACCATCCTTGATTGGTGTGTAGTCCTTTAGCAATCCCCTAGTTCCAGTCATGTGCCTGGAACATCCACTGTCCAAGTACCATATTGGGGCATGACCACTTGGACTCACCTGCAAAACAGATTAGGTGACCTTAGAACCCAAAGAATTCTTGGGTCCTTGGTGCTGGTTAGTTTGCCTCTTAACAAAACTACCTGTAGATTTTCTAACAGGTAGATTGCTACTCACTTTGGCACTAGAATTATGCCAACAGTCTATGGCAAAGTGGACAACCTTGCCACAACACCAGCACTCAAATCTGTTGTACCTTTGCTTAGGTACAACCCTAGTTGTTTTATCTACAGCAAGCTTGTTGAGTACTGGGGCTTTTCCCTTAGATTTGGACTTTAGAGTCCTAGCAGGTTTTATAAACCCTATTCCAGTTTTACCCTTTTGATGTACAAATTCATCTATCAAAGGTAGAACAGACTTTGGTTTAGAAAACCTTGCAATTATGTCTCTCTCCTTCTGAAGATTAATCTCCAGATTTCTGATTTGATCATTCTTGAATTCTATAGTCCCCATCTGAATAACAGTTATGTTCTTCAGCCTGGCTATCTCATTCATTTTTTGATCAATCAGCTTTTCAAAATCTGTTGCAGCCACCTTGAGATTAGCAATCTCCTTAGCCTGACTCTTGGTCAAGGATTTGCTTTTCTTCAAAGCTTGCAACACAACTCTATATTCATCAATCAATTGATGAATATCTCCTTCAGATTCAGATTCACTCTCATCACTTGATGCTGATGAATCTGATTCTGAACCAGCACAAGAAACTGAACTTGAAGAACAATTTTGTACCTGACTAGGTCCAGGCTGATCCTGGATTTTATCTCCTTCTGATAATGCCATTAGTCCCTGACACTGATTGTCCTCTTGATCATATATAGAGTTCATTAACTGGATGAACTCCTCTTCCTCTTATTCGGCAAACAGTCCAATGTAAGCTTCAGCTTCTGAATCAGTTTCTGAAGAAGACATATCTGATAGGCTTTTGTCCTTCTTGGCAACAAAGGACCTTTCCTTCTTGCCCTTGATTTGAGTCTTCTTCTTATCTGTTGACTCTCTCCTCTTCTCTGGACAGTCAGCAACAACATGTCCTTGTTTGTTACAACAATAACAAACTATCCTTGAAGATGAAGTTCTATTTGACTTGGGCTTTCTCCTGTCATTCTTTGATAACTTCTATGAACTGGATGGCTTAGTCCTCCATTGTTTCTTATTTAGGAACTTCTGAAAATGTCTTGTGAAAGCTGCAAAGTCCTCATCACTCTCACTGCTTTCAGAATTCCTGCTTTCTGATTCATCTGACTCAGTCCCAGCCACTTTTGGAGGAGGAGATGAAGACTTACTTTTATATTTCTTGGTGGCTTCTGTCTTGAATGCCATAGCTCTTTCTTTATGCTCAATTCTTATAGTCTTCTCCTCTTCTTTCCTTACCATTGGCTGTATTTCATAGGATAACAGCTTTCCAAATAATGTTGGAGGAGGAATATCTATAAACTTGGCCATTTCCCTTATGACACAAATCTTGGTGTCACAGTCCTTTGTTAGGGACCTCAAGAACTTATCATTCAGCTCATAATTGCTGAATTCTCTTCCATAGGACATTAACTCATTAACTATCCTATAGAATTTCTTGTAACACTCAGTTTTGCTATCAGACTTTCCTTGTCTGAAGCTCTCATACTCTTGGTTTAACAAAGACTTCCTGTCTTGTCTAACTTCTTATGAACCCTCCATGTACATTATCAGAGTATCCCACATCTCCTTTGATGTTTTAAAGTGTATCAAGTTCTGAAATGTAGCATCATCTATTGCACTTACAATGATATTCTGAGCCATCTTTTCCATTGTAGCCAGAATAATCTCATCCTTGGTCATTTCAGAATAATCTTTTGGTGTTCTCTGATTTGCATCTAAGACTAATACTTTCATAGGCACATATGACCCTTCTTTGACTGTGATATAGATTTTAGGGTCAGAGGCTTCCATAAATAGTCTAACCCTTTCTTTCCAGATGCCAAAAATCTCCTTTCTACATATTGGCAACTTCATGGATCCAAGTTCTTTATGATTCTCTGTTGAACCCATGTTCTTGATTTTCTTGATTCTGCACTTGATTAAACTGAATCTGCCAACAGGATCTACTCAGATAGTTATGTCCTTTTTTGAGTAACCTCCCTCTGATACCACTTGAAAGAAATTGTACCTAATCACCTAGAGGGGGGGGGGGTGAATAGCTGACTTAATCTTTTTAAACTTTTAGGCAGATTATATCGCAGATTTCACAGAACTGTAAACAGCATACACAGCATCAATCACATACACAGAGTACACACAGTTTTATAGTGGTTCCCCAAGGTTTGGGTACATCCACTTTCCCCCTTCGCCTATCTAGTAGTGTTCTAGATTCGGCCAAACTCCTCCACTATTCCTCAGATCCTCAGATCTTACACTCAGAACCCCAACCAGGTTCCTACAGCTCAGAGTAATCCCACTCCTACAACTCAGGCTCGACAGCCCTACCACTCAGTCTTCAGAAAGACCTACACTCAGCCACAAGGCCTACACTCAAAGATATGAATCTCCTACACTCAGACACTCAGGCCCTACCACTCAGCCTTTATAATTTCAGGCTTACAACTCAGATCCCTAAGTATCCTACAATAAATTAAGAATACAATGTATATACCTACAACTCAGAATAAGAGAGAAGAGTTGACAGGTTTCTTGATGAGTTCTTGGAAGAACTCTGCTGAGATCAACCTCACTTGGCTTTCTTCAAAGCTTTTTGAATGTAGAACACAATAGGGTTGAATCTCTCTGCAGCTGATCTTCAATCACTGCAACTTAAGTTTCAGATCTCAATCTGAAAACTTCTTCACAGCCTGGTTCCAACAGCTGTCTTCTTGGAAGGAGCTCTCTCTCTCCAACTACTTAGATCTTCACTTGAATTGATTCTTCAATGAATTGCTAGATCTTCTTCTCTTTCTCTTAATTGACAATCATCTTTCTGTTGACAGAATAAGCCTATATATAGGCCTTCTTCATAGTGACCGGCTGATCCGGTTTCTAACAGCTTTCTGATAACTCTGACAGTTGCAGTAGACCGGCTGGAATGGCAGCTGTCATGTCATGCAGTCACTTCTTGAAATATCTGTAACTGTCTGAAAGTGTCGAGACAGTCTGTCTTTAAGTGTCGACACTTATAGACCAAGTGTCGACACAAGTAGACTAAGTGTTGACACTAGCCTTCAAGGTGTCGACACAACTCCTTGTGTTGTAGAAATTACTTCTCGACACAGATTCTTCAATATGTGTCGACACTGATATTGTGTATCGACACAACTCCTTGTTCTTCAGTACTTAGTTGAATTTTGCTAAGTGTCGACACTACTCCTTTGTATCGACACATCTTCTTGTGTTAAACTTATTCAGTGTCGACACATCTTCTTGGTGTCGACACATGTCTTCTGTGTTGATACTTGCTGAGTGTCGACACAGCTCCTTATGTCGACACATTCTTCTTTTGTTGAGAGTTTTGCTGAGTGTCGACACATCTCCTTTGTGTCGACACTTGTACTTACAATTTGTTGAACTTAGCTGAGTGTCGACACAGCCTCCTAGTGTCGACACTTTATTCATATGTTGAGTATTCTGCTGTGCGTCGACACATTCTTCATTATGTCGACACATGTACTTAAACTCTGTTGAAGTTTTGCTGAGTGTCGACACAGCCTCCAAGTGTCGACACTTTCTGTTGTCGACAAAGTTCCTCTAGGTGTCGACACTGCTTCTAAGTGTCGACACTGCTTCACTGGACATTTCTTCATTGAGTGTCGACACAACCTATATGTGTCGACACTTTCCTTCAGGTGTCGACTCTGCATTCCTGGTGTTGACACAATTACTCCAAGTGTCGACACTGCTTCTCTGGATGTCGACACAAGTCTTCTTAAGTGTCGACACTTTCCTTCTGGGTGTCGACACATGGACTTAGAAACTTTTCAGCTTTTCCTGCAAATACTTAACCTGCACAACTAAACTCAAACCACATCAAATACATTTTGATGTATATCATTGAGTAGGGCGAGGCTTCTTCAAATCAGGTACATTTATTCCAATGTACCAAACACAAACCTTGCCTCCTCCATCCCCGTTCGGTGCGACTCCAGCGTGGCTTCTATCGGTGAGACTCCGTGAAAGAAGGAAGCAGCCCTATTCGGTGTGAAACCGGTGGATCCGTGGAGAGAGTGACTCTCCCACAGTTATCTTATGTGAAACGCTTTCCGGTTGGGTAATCTCTTTCCTCTTCCTTGTGTGATTCTTCTCCTTAGTTGTGGTGGACTTTCGCAAATCATTTTCTCCGGATCTTTAAATTAATTGCTGCAAAGTTTGAAACGAAATCGACGTTGCAAGGCTTTTTATTTCCGGATCGGGTGGATCCTATTTGCCTGAGTGGATCTTGGCCTATAACCTTGGTCTTGTTCTCAAATAGGAGTGGCTACCTTTGTGTTTTCTTGGGGAATATTCCGACTCAAATTTCCAATCGGTTTTTTCGAGTCGACCATTCCTCCTTTGTTGTTTGTGCTGCGTTTTGTGAAGAGGACTATTGTGGGCGATATGTGCTGTGTAGGTGCGGTAGATCTATGACATGTAGAGCGGAGATAGAGCGTTAGATCCGTGGAGTTCTCCAATCCGACATCCCTACATCAGCAGGTTCAGGTCCTTTTGCGTATCGATATATTTAAGATTCTTGTGATCTGAATATATATCACAATGAATCCCGTATAAATAATGTCTCCACATCTTTAGGGCGAATACCACAACCACGAGCTCTAAGTCATGTACTGGATAGTTATGCTCATGCTTCTTCAACTGTCTTGAAGCATAAGGAATAACATGTCCATGCTGCATCAGGACAACACCCATCCCCTGGTAAGAGGCATCTGTGTAGATCTGAAATCCTTTATTCCCGGATGGGAGCGCAAGAATAGGGGATGAGGTGAGTCAGTCCTTCAGCTCCTAAAAAGCTGTCTCGCACTTCTCTGACCAAACAAAATCTGCATCCTACTTCGTCAAGGACATGAGTGGGAGGGCAAACCTCGAGAATCCCTCCACGAACTTGCGATAATAACCTGCTAACCCCAAGAAACTGCGTATGTATGATGCTGTCTTCGGTCGTGGCCAATTCCGTACTGCCTCTATCTTGGCTGGATCCACTGCCAATCCAGCCCCACTGATAGTGTGCCCTAGGAAAGCCACCTCCTGTAGCCAGAACTGGCACTTAGAAAACTTCGCATACATCTGGAATTCTCTCAGTCTCTACAAATCCTGTGTCAAGTGTTCAGTGTGCTCCTCTTGAGTCCGGGAATAGATCAAAATATCATCGATGAACACAATGACAAAGCGGTCTAAGTAAGGTTCGAATACATGGTTCATTAGGGTCATGAATGCGGAGGGGGAATTCGTGAGCCCAAAAGACATCACCGTGAACTCGTATAACACATATCGTAAACTGAATGTCGTCTTTGGTATGTCCTCTTCTCGGATGCGGAGCTGGTAGTAACCGGATCGCAAATCTAGCTTAGAGAACCAAAAGGCTCCCTGCAACTGATCAAATAGCTTGTCTATCCGAGGCAGTGGATAGGTATTACAGACCGTTAACCGATTCAGCTCCCGGTAATCTGTGCAAAGTCGCAACGACCCGTCCTTCTTCTTCACAAAAAGAACTGGTGCTCCCCACGACGATGAACTGGGCCGCACAAATCCTGACTAAACTAGCTCCTGAAGTTGAGTCCTGAACTCTGCCAACTCTCTGGGAGCCATCCTGTAAGGTGCCCGGGACACTGGCCTCGCTCCCGGTACCAGCCGAATCCTGAAATCCAAGTCCCTGGCTGGTGGTAGTCCGGGCAATTTCTCCGGGAACACGTCAGAGAAATCCCAGACCACCGGAATATCTGAAATAGAAGCCTCTGCTCCCGCCATCTCAAAGCAGATAAGGTAAACCTCCTCACCCTGCTCGTAGGCCTTCACAGCATGTACAAAAGATAGTAATAGGTGGGAGATAGGTTTAATACCTTCGATGATGATATGGGAGTCGCCATGCCTTAGTGTGATCCTCCTTGATGGGCAATCTATCTGAGCATGGTTCCGATGTAACCATGTCATGCCCAAAATCAAATCGAAGTCCTGTAGCTTCAGAATAGTTGCTGGCGCCTCAAATTCCTTTCTGCCAATCTCGGCCTCCATATTATAATGGGCAGTGGTCCGCAGTTCTGACCCATCGGGTAGACGCACCCTCATCTCTAGTCCCGGAAATCTTTCCACGCCTTCAAGTCCGTCTATGAAGGCCTCAGATACGAACGAGTGCGAAGCACTCGTGTCGAAGAGGGTATGCGCGGGCTTGCCGCTGATCATAACTATGCCTGAGATTTATTTGAGGTATAATGGATGTTATTTCTATGGTTTTCAAGGCACTACTAAGGTTAAAATTTATAAATTAAAACAATTTAAGTACCTGTAATCACCTCCTCGGGGTTCCTCTGCTCCGTGAGGTCCAAAGCGTATATCTGCTCCTGATTGCGTCCCCTGCCGTGATATCCTCGGCCTCAGCCCTGCTGTACTGGGGCCACTGGAGGTGGAGGAGGAGGAGGATGGAATCGATGCGGACACTCCGATCTAATGTGCCCGGGCTGGCGACATCCGTAACAAACTTCCTGCTAGTGGCCATGGTCATCCTGTCTCCTCGGATCATGCACCTGTAGAGGTGGGGGAGCTAATGCTGGAGGAGGTCCCTGCTCCTGCCTGTATTTGGGACGACGACGTCCCCCACTCCTCTTGTATCCAATAGTCCTGCCTCTTTGAGAGCCCCTGCTGCTCTCTCTTGATATCGACCCATCATACGGTCTCTTCCCTATGCCTTGCACCATCAGCTAGTCAGCCTCCAGCTTCTTCGCCATCTTGATAATTTGGGTGGACATGCCGTGAGAAATGAACAACAAAGCCTGCCTCAAATCATCCCGAGGCCCCGGTAGAACTTCTTGGCATACCTCCTATCATCAATATCCTGTATCCCTTCGAACCTGGCAAGGTGGGAGAACTCCCTCTGGTACTCAATCACTGATCTGCTCCCCTGCCAGAGGTTCAGAAACCTCTCCTCCAAAGCATCTCTATCCGTAGTAGAGACGAAGTGATCCAAAAATACATCGCCAAACTCCTCCCACGATATGTCTGACAGCTCCAAGTCCGCATATGTTGACTCCCTCACTGATTTCCACCATCTCTTCGCATGAGCCTCTAGTGCAGAGGTGGCTAAAGGTACTGCCTCGCCGATGGGGCAGCTGATGCCTGCCAAAATCTCGTGTATGGCCTCCAGCCATTCCTCCGTCTTTACTGCATCCTCTGTCCCATGGTACATCGGTGGGGACAGGTTCTTGAAGGCACTCAGCCAGCTTGACCCGGGATTTGGCTGTGGAGCCGGGACTTGCTGGGCTTTGAAGGCATCCAGGATCGCCGTCAAAGTCTGCCCCATATCCGTTTGTAGAAACGGAGTGACAACTGGAGGGGGAGGAGCCACATTTTGCGGCGCGACGACCTGTGGAGGTTGCATAAAGGTAAGGTTAAAACAGAACTGACCTAACTCATTGTACTTAGTGGACTGTTTTATGTGACTTTTTACACATGGGCACATCACTGCTTTCGCTGCATAGTTTCTCCGCAAACTAATGCTCGCGCGGGGTGGTCCAGTGTTGTGGACTTTTTTCTCATATGATCGTTTGTTCAAGTGATACCAATTTGTAAGACCCCCCTCCCCCTTACCAAGGAGGGCTACCGGGTCTTATGCCCAGAACAACCGTCTTACGGTGGCACTAACGCACCAGTTAGTCGACACCGCAACGAGCCGATTCTGCCGGCTAATACGATCATATATTCTGTATGCCAATATGAGAAAAAGAAGTATAACAGTATATCAAATCCACTAGTCCACAAGTCACAGAGTACATATCATATATATAAATGAAGAGTATAGAAACATAGTCCATAATGAGTACAAAAGGAAAGAGTAATAAGGGCTTATGCCCAGTACATCATATCAACTCTCTCACTCAAATCAAAGCGAAAGCTAATCTAATACATCAAAACTCGTCCCACCTGAGGACGCGCAGTAGTAGTAGTCTGCGGTAGCGGTATCTGCTCCTCACGTCCTGCCTCCTCGTCGTGCTGGTGCTCTGTTGAAGTATTAGACTGGGCGGCCTTGCGGTCTTGTCTGGTGGTTTGTTGACCGGGCAGTCTGGCGGTCTCACTCAGGAGCTTGGAGACCGGGCGGTCTATCGGTCTCCCATTGCGGCTTGTTCTATCCTGTTGGAGTTGCTGAGCGGTTAACCCATCTGTCTAACCGCGCGGCCTGTGCGGACTCTTTTATTTCATGCCGCTCAACCCTGTACATGTTTAGTCCCACATTATTTATTTATACTCTCTCATATCTCCTCTATTCTATAAAAGGGAGGTCAAACCTTTGTAAATGATATCTTTTTTGGATAATAAAATTTCAATTATTCAAAATTCAATCCGTTTGTTGTTGCATGTTCGCTATTTTAACATGGTATCAGAGCACACGGTCTTTTCCTCCTGATTGTGTGCGCTCTCTGTTTCTCGCGGCTTGTTTCTGCTTCACGCGACCTGTCTTCGCGACTTGCCTTCTCTTCCGCCCGCTGCCCTGTTCGCGCAGCTTGTTGCTTCTATTCTCTCGCTGCTCTTCATCGCCGCGACCTGTTTAGTTATCGCAGCGACCTGTTTCCTTCTAGCCGCTTGTTTTCCCCTAGCTGTGCGGCTTGATTCTTTTCGCCCGGCTTGCGACTTGTTGTTGTCGCCGCTGCTTCTTGCTTCCTCTTCACTTCTGTTCGCTCGGACTTTTCAGTCTGCGCGACCTCTTCCTCACTGTACCTTGGTCTGCTTCCTGGCCGCTAGTGTTCGCGCGGCTTCTTCCCTTTAAACCCCTGCGGTTTCGCGAGGGTTGTTCTCCTTTTTCCTCTCCTCGCGGCTTCTCTTCTTTTCGCGCGGTTTCCTATGACTACTTCCGGTCTCTCCACCCCCGTTATCTCTACCACTCCCATAGCTCCTCCTCTACCTACTCCTTTGGGTAACCTTGACAAGCTTTCTAAGCTTGTTGGCTCCAACTATCCCGATTGGAGCGTTTCTTTCACCTTTCTTCTTCGCTCATAGAGCAAGCGTCATCACCACACCGATGGACCTCCTCCTCGTACCTCACCTGAATTTGATGAGTGGGATGCGAGTGATGCCCTTGCCCACACTTGGCTCGCCAACAGCCTCTCTGATGAGTGCCTTCCCGTCATTCGCCATGATGAGACGGTCAAGGCTGCCTGGCTTCACCTTGCTGCTCTCTATTTGAAGGGGGGCCAGACGTCCCGCATTTATACTCTTTATGCGGACCTATTTTCCCGCCCCTCCATGTCTCCTGCTGCAGCTTACCAGCAAGTTCAGGCTCTTGGCGCCGAGATCCTACAGAATCGTCCCTTCTCCGCGGACTTGGCTGACCAGTACAAACACTTCCAGGAACGCCTGGTTGTTTGTTATCTTCTCCATCTTCCCGATTCCTATGATATGATCCGCCAGTAGATCTTGGGTGAGGCGGAATCTCCTACTTTGGATGCCACTGCGGCTCGCATTGCCACTGTTACTTCGTTGATCCAACGGCCTCTGTTGGCCTCCCCCCTTCCCAGGACTCCTATGCTCACCTGGCTCAGCGGGGGGGGGGGGGGGGGGGGGGGGGGGGTCCTAGTGGCCGCAGCCACTCCGGCGGGCGTGGTTCATCCAAGTTCCTCTGCTCTTACTGTGGTCGTACCGGCCACTCTGTTGACCGCTGCTGGCAGAAACATCCTTATCTTCGCCCTTCTGGTGATGCTCCTTCCTCGACCTCTGCCTCCTCTCGGCCCTCTGCCTCTGTGGCCACGACTTCAGGTAGTGCCCACGTTGTTACCCAAGGTAAATGGCTGATTGACTCGGGTGCTACAAACCATATGACTGACAACCCTCATTGCTTCTCTCTCCTTGAAACGCATGACCGCCTACCCCCGGTTCGTGTGGCGGATGGTTCACCGTCCCCGGTGCTCGGGACGGGTATGGTTCAAGTCACCCCGTCGCTTTGCTTGGAGGACACTCTCTATGTCCCGAAGTTCCCGTGCAATTTATTATCTGTTACCGCTTTATGCCGACAACTACAGTGCTCTGTCTTATTCACTCCCACTTCTTGTTCTTTTCAGGACCCGAGGACCCAGCAGACGATTGCTACTAGGATTGAGAGCGGCATCCTCTATTTCCTCGACGATGTTTCTGCTCTGTCCTCCTACTCCTCCTCTACAGATCTGCTTCAATGGCATCTTCGCCTTGGATATCCTCCTCCTCGGATTCTTCGACAGCTTCTGCCTCACTTACCTCTGACCAGTCCTCCGCTCAACTGTGATGCGTGTCAGCTTGGCAAACATCATCGCTCCTCCTTCCCACCGAAGCAAGGCCGTGGCTCCTCTCGCCCGTTTGATCTCATTCATTCTGATGTCTGGGGTCCTGCTCCTACCCTCACTGTTGGTCGGGGTACTTCCTATTTTGTCACTTTTATAGATGATTTTTCTAGATGTACCTGGGTGTATCTATTAAAAGATCGCTCTGAACTCTTTTCTGTTTGGCAATCATTTTATTTTATGATTAAGAATCAGTTTGATATTTCTATTAAAGTTTTACTCTCTGATAATGTTAAGGAATATCTTAATCATGAGTTCTCCTCTTTCTTTCAACAACATGGTCTTCTTCATCAAACTACTTGTGTTTACACCTCCCAGCAGAATGGGGTGGCGGAGCGTAAAAACCGTCACCTCCTTGATATTGCTCGTACTCTCATGACACAGATGCAAGTACCTCGCTCCCACTAGGGCTACACTGTGCTCCTTGCCTGCTATCTCATCAATCATCTTCCCTCCATGGTTCTCCACAACAAGACCCCCTTCTCCATTCTCTACCCCCGCAAGGAACCTTTTCCTCTCCCTCTCTGTTTCTTTGGCTGTACGGCTTTTGTTCACGCTCCCTCCGCTACCCACGACTTAAGGTGTTATTAGGAGCGCGGCGGTCTTCCGCCGGTCCTCGTTATTATTGCTATTACGGGACTTGCACTCTTCCACACATGGTTAAGGAATCCTCTAGGAGACCAACCTGGGTTAATTCCTCCACTAAGATCCTCACTTTGCTAGTTATTCAGATTCCTCCCCTGGTGGCCCTACTAGTACGAACATCGGTGCTAGACCCTTACCCATGTCCCGATACCACCCACAAATGTGAACTTCTAATTCCTCTGGCCATATGCCTCAAATTATTTATCCTAGGATGGTATGGACCTATATAATGAACAAGATGAATTCCATAATTTTTTTCCAAATTACTTACACCATTAAATTAATTTCTTTAAATGTAATCCTTAGTCGTTTTGCACATGAAGTATTGTCAATATTAAACCTACTGAGCTAGGGATTTTTCCAGGTATATAATATGACAATTAATGGGGCCTACTAAAATTTCATGCTTTTTCAATTCAGATTTATAATTAATTCCTATTTAATACTATATCTACAAATCTAGCATTTTCCAAATGAAGTACATAAAATATTATCTCAAAAATTCTAATTAAATTATAGAGCCTTGATAATAATGAAATAATGCTATGTCCAGATTTCCATTTACATCTAGGTTGAAATGGCCTATCCATGATCAATTTGAGTTATTTACCAAAATGCCATTATGAGGCCTAAGTATATTATATGGCACTTCAAAATTCTGAATTAATTTCATAAGGTAAAAAACATACAATTACAACAATATGAAGTTTCTCAGATTTTTCAAAGGAATATACCCATCATTTCTACACAAAATTCCATAAGGGTAAAATGATCATTTTGCTCCTTAAACTACCTAAACTTCATCCAACAGAGATATAATTTATTTCTAGTGCTTATTATGTCACTCCTTAGTGCTCAACAGAAATTGAACCTTTTATGATAAGAGTAAACCTATTTTAAATTTATTTCCTAAAAAGGACCAAATTTTCAGAAATTCAAATAATGGGATTTTTGTTCCCAAAAATCCCACCATTGTTATGAGAGGTGTATTACACCCTCATGTGTCTCCATAATGAAAATCATGATTTTTGAATGTTCCAAGTTGGCTGAATACACATTATTTCATTTTAGGCTAAATGCACAACAAGCCTATATCAAGCCAACACATGCAAGTGGGTTTACCCAACATGCAATGGTCCAAATTGGCTAAAATTACAAACATACACTTATAATGTCCCTAAGGACATGCCACCAAAAGTTGGGGTCATTTGGAGTCCCACAACTTCAAATATTTCATTTATTTCATTTTGGGTATTTTAGTAAAAACTATAGAAAACGTTTTCCCAAAAATTCTCATTTTTGTACAGGGGTTAACAAAGCCCTAAACATGCATGTACCCAAAATCTTGGGCTATTTGGATGACTGGTTTGACTTGAGCATCATTTTGAAGTTCTGCCCTAGCTAAGGACCAACCCTAGCAAAATGTTCCTACCGGTCAGACCACTGGACCAAATCTCAAGTTAAGGGTGGCAATTTAAATAATACAAAGGGATACATTTTTCATGTTCATGTCATCCTATGGAAATGGATCTAAGAGCCCTATATTTGACATGCAAGATCACTGAATTATTGTGACAGAAATGAAATTTCATTTCATTAAAATAATAACAGAATTAAATTGATTTTAATAAAAATGCAGCGCAAATCTTAAAGCTATATTGGAAGGCATCCTTTCATCTTCCCCAAGTGTTCAACGGCTGAGATCGAGCCGACCTTAAGGATATTGCGGGGCCATTTCCGGACACCTGAGGCGGCGCCACCCTCGGCCAACGGTGCCATCACCTTCACAGTGGTGGTGTCTATCCTTTGCCGGTGATGAGGCGGCAAGAGACGGCGGTGACAGCGATCCCGAGCAGTAAGAAAAAGCTTGAAAAATCTCCCATTTCTCCCATGGCATCGGGCTCAATTGAGCCCGATATCTCTTGTAGTTGATCTAGGATTCTAGTACGGGTAGAGGGACGGTGAAAAGAACCTGTGTTGGTGGCTGGCGGCGAGGATGGAGGCGGGTGGCCATTCTCGATGTTGCTCTGGAGACACCTCTCAGATTCATGGTTCCTGCACCGTTTCATTGACTCCAACTATCGATTTCTACTCTCTTTTGCCCTCTGAAGCTAATGGAATCACTATTTCTTGCTGGGAGGGTGTATATGGGGAAATACAACCAATGCAAGCTCGGTTTGGAGCTTTCATTGTATCACCCTTCATGCCAAGGGGCACTATGCAGTCAAATTCTCTGGAAATTCTCTGAGGAGGCCAGCCAGCACAATTTTTGGGTTGATGGAGCCAAGGCCAAGTGGCCTCTGCCTCTTTAATTCACCTGCCTGCATCAAGTCAAAATCTGCCCGAGAAGGACACGGCTGGTGACACGCCCTTGACACGCCTATGTCACAGGCCATCTACCTCTTACTTGACACTCGATGATCGTCGAACGCAGGGTTTCACGATCATCGAACGAGCAAATTTCGTCGATTGTCGAATGCAGGGGGACACGCCCTGGGACACGCCCGTGTCCCAGGCCGTGTCACCCAAAAATTTTCATGCTAAAAAGTTTGGATGTTACACAAGGATCTTCATCACTGTTCAGGAAGGACCCTTCATCCCCATGAAGATTTCTGCTCTAGATGCCAGTGTCCAAACCCCAAAGAAGTAGACTGAGATGACTAAGGATGAGGTCATTCTTGCAACTATGAAATAGATGGCACAAAACATCATTTTGAGTGTCATAAATGATTTCACATTCCAGAATCTTATCCACTACAAGACATTCAAGGAAATATGGGATGCCCTAATTGTCTACATGGAGGGCATTGAAGAAGTCAGGCATGACAAGAAATCCCCACTTAATTAGGAATATGAGGCCTTCAGGCAAAGCAGTAAAGGTAACATAGTTTACTGCTATGAAAAGTTTTTCAGAGTAGTCAATGAGCTGAGGACCTATGAGACAGTCTTTAGCAATTATGAGCTGAATGATAAGTTCCTAAGATATCTAACCAGTGACTGGGACATAAAGATTTATGCAATTATAGAAGTGGCCAAGCTTGCTGAAACTCCTCCTCATACTTTGCTTGGAAAGTTTCTTTTATATGAAATGCAGCTATCTGACAGGAAGGAGGAGCAGACCACCAACAGGACTCATACCAAGGAAAGGACAGTGACCTTCAAGGCTGAGGGCTCTAACAAGAGCAAGGAAAGGATTGTCTCACCCCCAAGGAGGCCAACTGATTCAAAAAGCACTGAGTCTAGCTCATCTTACAGTAACATGTTAGATGGAGAGTTTGCTGCCTTCTTAAGACAATTCCAGAAGATGATGAAGAGAAGGTAGTAGAAGAACAATCCTTCCTCCTCCCCACATTACAAGAAGGATCGCAACAAGTCCAAGAAGAAGTTATCCAAATGAGATAGGTATGATTCCAAACCCAGCAAACATAATTCATCTAAAATTGTTTGTTATTATTATAGCAAGTCTGGGCATGTCATTGCTGATTACCCAGTCAAGAGAAAAGAGACAAGTGAGAAGAAGCACCTCCACCTCAAGGGAAATAAAGAAAAGACCTTTATTGCCAAGAATGAGAAAAGTTGGACTCAAATTTACTCAGCATCTTCAGACTCTGAAGAAGAAGATGAAGCTTATATTGGGTTATTTGATGCTACTATTGAAGAAGATGAGGACTATCTAGTTGTGAGGATAGGAATCAGAGCCCCTCTGTCATAATCAGAGAGTGATAATCGGGTGGATGAAGATGATAGTGACTGTTATGGACTTATGGCCATGACAAATGGTGAATCTAGCCAGGATTAGAATGATCAACCCGAGGTACCAATTCATTCCCTCTCCTCCTATGAATCTGAATCTAATTACGAAAGAAGTCCCAATTTTGATGCTCCTTCATCCTATGATGAAGATGAGTCAGAATCTGAGGAAGATGTCAATCAATTGATTGACAAGTATGATGTCATTCTGGATACTATGAAAAGGAGCAAGAGGTTAGTCAAGAAACAAGCCAAGGAGATTCTCTCCTTATAGCTAGCTGCTTCCCTACAACCTGACTCATCACTCTTGCTTGATTAGACGAGGAGGCAAGTCAGCCAACTAAAGAATATCTCAATCATCTAGATTGGGACCATCATTCATAAGAACAAGATCATTATGGATCTTGAAGAAAAGCTCTTTAAGGAGAGAAAGTTAGTGGATGAATTCTCAAAGCCCAAAACTATGCTGCCACTGATAAACTCCTTTACCTCTCAAAAGGATAAAAGAGGTTCGGGGTTCAAGTGGAATTCCAGAGTTGCCCATCCCAAAGGAAAATGCAAAGATCTTGTAGTGCCTCAGACAACCTTTCATAAGGTAATTCTCTCATCTAACAGGTGTGACCAAGATAACATTTATGGTCACTGGAAAAATATAAACTCTACTTATAAGAATACAAGGGTATCTTATAATGGAGGGATAAAGGACATGGGTGTCAGTGCACTAAAGGCTCCCCATGAGGAAATTCAAATAGCCCATTATTGACCATTTGTATTTGGTGCTCCAGCCCCCACACTCAAGGATAGGGTAGTAGCCAATTCTCAGGGTCCTCCAGCAAATACCCAGACCAAGGGTAAGTGTGTTGGTAAGCAAGACTTGGCAGTCTCTGATGCCATCAACAACATATATTTTGCAAAGAAGACTTGTTGGGTACATTTATCCCAATGTCCTCGATTTGAAGAAGGAACAACAAACAATGTATACACATGTGGTGATCTAACTTGTGCTCAAGTTTAATGATTGCATATTGTCCTAGTAAGCAATGATGAGATATATAGCCTAAGTGGCTAAGTCAGGTAAACTCTTACCTAAGATGTGGAAAGACAAAAATCTATCCAAGTCCACATGCATTGAGTGAAGGTCATTCACTCAACACCATATGACTTATAGCGCTGAGTAAAGCCTATTTAGTCAAAGCCATGAAGTGGCAAGCTTAGAATGTGGCTAAGTCTACAAGCGTGAAGTGAAGTAAACTCACTCAACGCCATACAATAAAAGGCTGTAAGTCAGGCTAATACAATCAAAGCCTAAAGAGAAATGAGCTAAAAAGTGGATAAGTCCACAGACATTGAGTGTAGCTCACTCACTCAATGCCTTAGCTTCACAATTGTTGAATAGCCGAGCTCAGAGTTCGTCGAACTAAGGTCTGAGTTTGTCGAGTTCAACTTTCACTTATTCGTCGAGCTAAGCTCAGAGTCCATCGAACTGAACTCTAAATTCGTCGAATTGAGCTATTACTTATTCGTCGAGCCGAGCTCAAAGTTCGTCAAACTGAGTTCTGAGTTCGTCAAACTCAAACTGAATTCTGAAATATAAAATCTAGCTAAGGCAAAAAAGGTTGAGTGAGGCATGCTCAATCAACGCTCTCAATGCCATGATACAAAATTAGTTAAAGCAAAAAGCATTGAGTGAGCCATGCTCACTCAATGCTCTCAACGCTTAAGATGCTGAAGAAGCAGAAATGGCTAAAGCAGAAAGCGTTGAGTGAGGCATGTTCACTCAATGCTCTCAATGCCTAAATTATAGAATGTAGTTAAGGCACAAGGCGTTGAGTGAGGTGTATTCACTCAACGCTCTCAACGCCATGCATGCAGAAGAGGGTGCAGAAAGGGTTAAGGCAAAAAGCGTTGAGTGAGCATTACTCACTCAACACTATCAATGCCTTGATAGACAGAACTGTCTAAGTACTTTGGTGTTGAGAGAAGCTCATTCACTCAATGCCTATACTATTGATGCTTAAATTTTGACGAAGTCTTCAGGTGTTGATGTCAGCAAGTCAAAAAGTTAACCATATTCAAATTATTAGCAGCAAAACCGCAGTACATGACAAATGGCGTCGCATGCCTACTATACAATAGTTAGGCATTAAAGCAAAGATGCAGCCATCATTAATGTTGTGGGACCCACTGCTAAAAGAGCCGTTGGGTTACAATAAATAAAAGTAGAAGCTCTTTACAGAAAGAGAAACTGTTACAGTAGTTCTTCCAAATCATCATTATTATGGCTGTGGCTGAAGAACAGAGAGCCCAAGACAAGCAAGTCTAGAGGCATATCAAGTTAGTTTTTGATATCAACATCTTCAACAAAAAGATTGTTGGTGCCATCTTCATCTACACCAGCTAGCAAGCTTAGGGTGATTCACTAAGAAAAAGATAGCAGCTAGGGCCGACCCTTGCTATAGGTGCTTCACTGATCCAGCCAACAAATCCGGAAGAACATTCTTTTGGGGAGCTGTAAATAAGGAGATAGGGCTGAGCAGTTGGATTAGATTAGAAAGGTCCAAAGAAGTTAATATACAAGTTGCTTCTACATCATTGTTGTTATACAAAAAGAGAGGGCTGAGCTTTAGGTTCAGTTCAGAAAGGGGCAGAACAGTGTTCTGTAAGTTACTTCCAGCTCATGTGGATATACTTATTGTTGTGAAGTAGTTGGGGCTAAGGTGTTCTTAGTCCAGAAAAGTAGACTAATAAAAACATTCCTGGAGTCAAAGTTGGGCTAAGTCTAACTCAGTCAAGGTAGATTGGCATAGAGAAATTTCTCTTATATCCAATCAAGAACCTCATCAACCCACTTGCACCTTGTAGGATCCTTTGTAAATCTGAGTGGTAGGAGCAAATTTGCTCTAAGGTAGGATATAGAAGTGGATCTGAGTTGTAGGGCTGTTTAACCTGAGCTGTAGGATCTAGTTTGGATCTGAGGTAGGTGATCAGTTGATCACTGAGCTGTAAAGATTTTGAGCCTGAGGTAGGTGAGTAAATCTCATTGAGTGGTAGGGCACTTGTGTCTGAGCTATAAGATCCTTTGGATCTGAGGTAGTACCTTTGTGTCAGAGTTGTAGGAGAGTCATTCTCTCTGAGGTAGGATCCAATGTGGATCTGAGGTAGGGCTGTGCTCCCAGCCTGAGTTGTAGGGCCTTTAGGCCTGAGGTAGGTGATCTTTGGACCACTGAGTTGTAGGGCCTAGTGCCTAAGCTGTAAGTCTTGGAGGAGACTGAGAGATCTTGAGGGATCCGAGGTGTAAGCTCTTTGGAGCATTATTTTGGAGAAGTGCCTTGACCAACAGGAACTTGGTAAGGTAGGAAGAGAGTGGATGTACCCAAAGATTGGGGAACCACTATAAATTTGTGTGTACTCTGTTGTGTTACTTTTCTTTGTGCAGGTAGCTTGTCTTGAAATCAAAACTTAATATACCAATAAAGCAGCTAACTAAAAGAGATTCAAAGATTGTCACTAAGGACAAAGAAACCTATTCACCCCCCTCTAGGTGATTTAGCTATCCTTGAAATAAAGACTTTCAAGTGGTATCAGAGGGAGGTTACTCAAAAAGGACCTAACAGTCTGAGTAGACCTCAAAGGATAGCTAAAAGGGTTTTAACTTATGTGTTTAAAAGAGAACCATAAGGTGTGGAGATCAATGGAGCTTCAAATCAACAAAAATGACAAGAAGACCATTGGACTACTGCCAGCTCTTACAGAAGACAAAGTCTATCCAGATACAAAAACAAAGATCATGACCCTTCTATCACATTCAGATAGTGACTCAGAGGTGGATGAAGCTGAGGAAGGTGAATGCAGAAGATATGAACTAACAGCTACACCAGAAGAAGAATTCTACCAGGATCAGCCTGGACAAAGTCAGGTATATTCCCCATCTAGCTTATCCTCAAAGTCTGGATATAAGTCCTGCTCAGGATTTGATGCATCCTCATCAAGTGATGATGAGTGTCCTCTATCTAAAGATGATATCAATCAATTGATTGAAAATCATGCTGCACTTCTGTAAGCTTTTAAGAAAAGCAAGTTGCTTGTTAAGAAACAAGCAGATGAAATATTTTCCCTACAGCTGACTGCTTCCCAACAAGATGAAGCTTCATCTTTGCTATCACTAAAAGAGAGGGAAGCATCCCATCTAAAGTTCATGGTAGATATCCATGTTGAGTTCATAAAATATAAGGACTCTATTATCAAGGATCTTGAAGAGAAACTTAAAAAGGGAGAAGAGGATTGTGGCCAATTTCTCTAAGAGAGATACTATCAAGAGAAAATCTGAGTCTGAGTGGATCTCTAAAGTTATCCAATCTCAGAGAAGAGGCCAAGCTCTTGTCAGGCCTCAATCAACCTTTCACAAGGTAATTCTCCCATCCAACAGGCCTGACCAAGACTGTAAGTGTGGTCACTGGAGGTGTGGAAATTTTCCTTGTAAGATCACAAAAGTACCTTAAAATGGAAGAAGAGATGTCATGGGCTTGAGTGCTCAGAAGGTTCCCCATGTAAAAATCCAAAAGTCCCATCCCGGACCTGTTATATTTAGTGCCTCAGCCCCATCTTTCAAGGATAAGGCTGTTCCCCAATTTAAGGTTCTTCAAGCCAGAACTTATTCCTATAGTGCCTCAGTCAGTAAGGCTGTCTTGAGCACCTCTGAAGCCATTAAGAACATGCCAACTACAAAGAAGGCTATTGTTAATGGAGTTCAAAGTAAGCCAAGCTCCTATACTATCAGACTCACTATAGGTCAAGATCTTACTGGAAGAAACAAGAAGAAGGTCACGGTTCTCCCCTCTGAACAAGCAGCCAAAGATGGTGTAACACCCCCTATCCGTCGCATAGCATATAAAGAATCCAACTAATCATAGCGTCCTACACAGAGCATTCTAGCGGAATCAGTTAATATAAATTGCAATAAAGAACCCAACACTAAAGCATGAGTGTCCACTAAAATAGCCAATCAGGAATGAAGTACATACACCAGTACTGACCTTAAGGCCTTACAAAATGGTTTACTTAATGTTACACGATTTACAAACCACGGCACGCAGGCCAGTCATACATGAATAAAGCAGTAAACACTCCAAATAGGCCTTCAAGGGCCGGCTTCGCAATTTGGGCTTTAGCTTGCTATTGACCGCTTGGTCCAGCAGCACCTGCAAGCAACATAACCACCGCACGGTGGCAAACAAAAAGGCAACGGTCAGCAATGCTGACCAAATTATAACGATCCCGCCCCCAACTCGGGGCGGAGATGCTCCTTCCCTGCAATTTTATTAGCACAAGCGAGCAATATAATAATATTCATTTCATCACAGGCGTATGCTCACACGACCACACACCCCGTGCACTCAGGGCATATTCTGGGTGAACCGGTCGATGTCACGTCAGTTAAAGCCATAGACATTCCGGACCCACCACCGCCACTTTGACGGCCAAACATATGAGCAATTTGTCTTCCCGGCATGAGTCACGCCAATTTAAGCCATAGACCGCCGAAGACCCTCATCTATGCCAACGGCAAGTGCCATGTAACTTTAGGTCTCTTTAACCCGAATGACATAGCAGTGGGTACGGTTCCATCTAACCCGTGCTCACGTCGCAACGACAATTTAAGCCATATGCGCAGGTCAAACTTCTCCCGAGTCCCATTTTCATCACACAATTTCACATAACTCGGTTATGTTCAAGTTGGCTCTCAGGCCTCCATGTTGGCAAGATCACGCATCCGCCCAGTATTTCGGGTGCACCTTAGGGTTAGTCCCCAAGGCTCCCTGTTGCAATCTACCATGTAGAAAAACCCGAAAAACAACCAATCACACAGAGTCTTCTCCGGCATTTATGCAATGCAACATCACCGATCCAGACCAACATGTCCGGGTAGGCCTCATACAACATGCCTATGTCCGTTCTCGCTTATGGACTCTAACAACGGGGACTATTCATGTCTACCCAAAGGAACGCCTCCAACTCACTGTAAACTCGCGAGAGCGGGCTTCCCTTTTGCAAAAGAAGTAGAGCTTAACAAGCTCAAGAAGAGGATCGTTACCCTTGCATTCTTCTTTGACGCCATGGAAAAGTAAGCGGATGAAAAGCACCGCACTAGTTTTGCCTCCGTGGATCCGGAGTCGGCTCGAGATTCGGAGCTTCGAAGCTCCTCCAATGGCCGGATCTAGCTCCTTCTTCCTTCCTTGGCTCTCTTCTCTCTCTAAGCTTTAGAAAGATAAGCACTCATGTAAAAGTGAGGGTTTTTAAGGCCCAATCCCGGGTATATCCCATTAGGAACAACCTCCAGCCGTTGGATCATCAATTAAAGAAATGAACGGCTTTGATTTGGGACTGAAATGTCCAATCTGGAACGCACACGGCCTGGCACACGCCTGTGACCAGGGCCGTGTGCCTCATTCGCCGTCAAAATCGACTCGCCTGGAACAACACACGGGCATCGAACACGCCTGTGTTCGACCTGACACGCCCGTGTTCCACCGGATACGGCCGTGTGGCCGGCCGTGTACCCCCATCGATTTATCCCGAAAACAACCCGAGCACTGCACGGGTTCTAGGACACGCCCATGTCCTTGCCCGTGTCTACCTCAACATGCCTGGTCTCCAAGCCGTGTATACAGTCTCGACACTCGACACTTCGTTGAGCGAAGATCGTCGACCTGACGACACGGCCTTGGACACGCCCGTGTCCTAGGCCGTGTGCCTTCACTCGACACATCATCGAGCAAAATTTGTCGACTCCACGGGACGAGTGTCAACACGGGTCGACACGCCCTGCGACACGCCCGCGTCGCAGGCCGTGTGCCATGTCTCAACACTTCGTTGAGCGCAGTGCCGACTTCACGGGCTGAGTGTCGACACGCCCTGCAACACGCCCGTGTCGCAGGCCGTGTGCCCTGTCTCGACACAACATCGAGAGAAATTCGTTGACCTCTCGACCAATTCGACGACACAAGCCTGACACGCCCTGGGACACGACCGTGTCCCAGGCCCTATGCCTCCTGCCAGAACCCAAAACTGGCCCAAAACGTCACCCGTCGCTCCTTTGTGTTTCAGGGCGTTACAACTCTCCCCATCTTAAAAGAATTTCGTCCACGAAATTATATAAAGGAAAGACATGTACAAAACCAAAATTTGTACCTGAGCGGAACAACTCCGGATACTCGTCAAGCATAGTCTGCTCTCGCTCCCAAGAGAGCTCCTCACGACCACAATTGTCCCACCGGACCTTGACTATCCTGATCGCTTTATTGCGTAACCGCTTGACCTCCGAGTCCTCAATCCGCACGGGATTGACCTTTGTCGTCAGCCCACTATCCACCGACACTTGATCAACCGCGATCACTTGCGTAGGCTATTGCATTGCCTTCCGAAGCACCGAAATATGGAATACATCATGTAATCCACCAAGCTCCACTGAAAGCTTCAACCGATAGGCCGCTTCACCAACTCGCTCCATAACCTCAAACGGCATAAGGTACCTCGGGCTTAGCTTTTTCAATCGCCGCACCCGCGAGACACCCTTGAACGGCTTGATTTTTAAGTACACATAGTCGCCCACAGCGAACTCCACGTTCCTATGCTTGTCATTATAGTACTTCGCTTGCCAGTCCTGAGTGATAAGCAACCTCTCCCGAATGGTTCTCACCAAAGAAGTAGCATCCTCCACTTCTAATCGCTTATACAACTTTAACTCACCCGTTTCTAGCCAAGACAACGGTGTGCGACATCTTCTACCATATAAAGACGGTCTTCCCATTGCTTTCCAAAGTCCAAGACACACATGCGGAGCATGCTTTCCATAGTTCTATTGACCCTCTCGGTCTGCCCATCCGTTTGCGAATGAAAGGCTGTGCTGAATTTTAACTTTGTCCCCAACATTTGCTGCACAAGCCTTCAATCATTGGACGTGAACCTCCCATCTCGGTCACTCACGATGCTGCGGGGCACACCGTGAAGCCGTACTATATTATCCACATATAATTTGGCCAACTTCTCCACCGGATCATCCTTCCTATGCGAAATGAAATGTGACACCTTCATTAACTGATCTATGACCACCCAAATGGCGTCGTTCTCCTTTTGCAAACTTGGCAAACCGTGCACAAAGTCCATAGAGATGTCGTCAAATTTTCACTCCGGAATAGGCAAAGACTTAAGAAATCCTCCCGGCTTTTGGCACTCCGCCTTCACCAAGGCGCAAGTTTGGCACTTCGCTATGTAGAGCGCCACATCTTTCTTCAAACCATGCCACCAAAAGAGTTTCTTCACATCGCGGTACATCTTTGTGCTCCCCAGGTGAATCGAGTACTTGGTATGGTGTGCCTCGTACAACAATTCCATCCGCAAATTGCCCACACTTGGGACGCACAGACGACCGTCTTTCCAAAGCAATCCATCCTCCACAACGAATTGGGAATTTGACCCATCCAGAGCCTCTACCATGAACTGCTTCATATGAACATCCATATCCAAAGCATGCCGAATCCGATCAGCCAGGTCATATTGGACTTCAGTCCAATTCAGTACTGCTTCAGCAATTTCTTGCCGATCCACACAAAACAATCTCCAACGCCTCCAGCTCCCACACCAACCGCTCATCATGCATCGATAGCCAATTGGCTTGAGCTAGGGCTCGGCGACTCAACGCGTCCGCAAACATATTACCTTTACCAGGCACGTAGTGGATCCTTCTGACCAATCAGATACTTCATGCTCTTGTGACTGCCGTAGATATCCATCTTCACACCGTACAAATAATGCCTCCACAGCTTCAAGTCAAAACTCACGGCCGCTAACACCATGTCATGGACCGGATAGTTCCTCTCGTGCACTTTTGGCTGTCTCGCGCCATAAGCTATTACACTTCTGTGTTACAGTAGCACGCAACCCAAACCGCTGCCCGAAGCATCTCTATTAAATCTCATAGCCTTCGGTCCCACTCGGCGAAGTCAGCACAGGCGCCGTGGTCAACCGACATTTCGACTCCTCAAAAGCTCGCACGCACTGCGACGTCCAAAAGAACTTCTGCACCTTCCTCGTCAAAGTAGTGAGGGGTAACGCTATCTGCGAGAAGTTCTCCACGAAGAGCCTGTAATAGCCGGCAAGCCCCAGAAAGCTCCGGACTCCCGCTACCGTAGAAAGCTCAGGCCACTCCTGCATCGCAACAATCTTCGCCGGATCCACTGCAATACCTTCCTCACTCACTATAAGACTGACGACGCCACTGAGGATGACCAAAACTCACACTTCGAGAACTTGACATATAAATGATTCCTCCTTAGCGTCTCCAAAACCAAAAGAAGATACTTGAAGTGATCTTCCTTACTCTGCGAGTACACTAGAATATCGTCGACGAAGACGTTCACAAAATGGTACAAGTACTCCCGGAAGGTCATGTTCATCAAATCCATGAACACTGACGGCGCATTAGTCAGCCCAAATGGCATGACCGTAAACTCGTAACGCCCATATCCTGTACTGAACGTTATCTTAGGGATATCACTCTCCCTTATCTAATTTAGAGTACGCCGTTGACCCGACCAACTGATCATAAAGATCATCGATCCTTGAGATTGGGTACTTGTTCTTTTCTGTTAACTTGTTGAGCTCCCGATAATCAATACATATCCTCAAGCTTCCATCCTTCTTCTTAATGAAGAGGGTCGGTGCGCTCCAAGGAGAAGGACTTTGACGCACATACCCTTGCTCCAATAACTTTTAGAAGTTGCACCTTCAGCTCCGCCATTTCCTTAGGCGCTAGCCGATAGGGAGAGCGTGACACAGGCTTTGCACCTGGTACTAGTTCAATCATGAAATATATCTCCCGTTGAGGCGGGGCTCCAGGAATATCTCTAGGGAACACATCAGGGTACTCCGATACCACTAAAATATTAACCAACGCGGGCTTCGGCTTTACAACCTCCACTAGTGTACAGAACAGCTCTGCACCAGCACGAACCGCCTTCACCACCTGAAGAGTAGACACCAACGTCTTGCTCGACCTCTTCGAGCCCGTAAAGGTCGTCTCACAACTTGCTCCCAGCTTGACTTCCTTGCTACCACAATCTATATAGGCTTGCTGCTCCGAGAGCCAGTCCATGCCAAATATAATGTCGAACTCCACCAACGGAAGTAACAACGCTTGCAGATCGAACTCCTGATTCCCAATCCAAAACTAAGCGCAATAAATTCTACCCGCGCACAATGAGCACCATTGGACTATAACGCATCCAATTTGTCTCTTACTATCGAAGGAGGTACTCCGACGCACAATATAATTCCTAATAAAGGAATGCGAAGCTCCCTAAACAAACGTTGCTCTCGCAGATAAAGTAAAGTCATAACAAAGCTTAGCACCAGTAGTTCTAAGCTAACATGCACAAGGGCGACAAGTATTTAAGGCAAAACTATCTTTAAACCATACCTGCCCTTACGACGGCGTGCTTCCTCCAGGGCTTTAGGCACTTACGGGCATAATGCCATGGCTCCCCACAGTTGAAACATGTGCCCGGGGTCCGACCCGTAGTCGCCCCAGAAGCACCAGAAGGAGCTGGACCCGAAGTCCTATGCTTCTTATACCATTTTCGATATACAGACTTTGAGGTGTTCGGCACTTTGAATGCCGTCTCCTTTTCACTAAAGTCCTTGACTGCTCCTGACATAGCCTTCTTGGCCTTCTGAGCACCTTTCCAACAGTCTCGGGAAAAGTGACCTTTCTTTCCACAACTAAACATGTGTAAGTAGCTTTGCTAGGCGATGTCATATCCCCTTTCTCTAGCATTCCAACAGATGCAACTCTTATGGAGCTTGCATAGTTCGATACCATGGTCGCTGGCATCGGGAGGGTCTTCCTCAAATCTGCCTCCAAATATCTAGCTGATTCCACCAAGGCTCGAAATCCTAATAACTTTGGTCCTAGCAGTAGAACTCGTAACTCGGTGCGTAGGCCATTATAAAATCTATCGACTGTAGCTTGCTCATTATCCAACTAGAAGCATGGGTAGCGGCTTATCATAAGAAATGCTTTCAAGTATTCCTCAACTGTGTGCGCTCCCTGCATTAAATGCATATTCAGCTGCTGCCCCGATGGTCTACCAAAGGTTATCTGCTCCATCACGCCAACCGACATTGAAGCCACATCAGGGGCGCAGGGTTGTACATTTCCTCCAAGCTGTGCACCCGTCACAGCGAACACCGCTTCAATGATCCTTCTAACGGTTTCATACAAAGCAGGAGTCTCAAATACCTCAACGGGCGCACTATACTCCTCAAAAATCGGACATTCTGGCGGTCCAGCACCGCTTCTGGTCATCTATAGTGGTACAAAACACCATTAAGCGACTAAATAAAATTGCAAACAACAATTATAAGAACATGCAGGTTCCTCAAACACGTGTATTTTCATTCCTAAGTAGACATTCATGGGTTCTTTTACTGTTATAACGATGACGCACACACATGTGCTCACCACCCCTTAAAAAGAATTCACCCACGAATTCATTTTAAGCACGACCAAAACCAGTAGTCTGATACCAAATTGTAAAACCCCCTATCCGTCGCATAGCATATAGCAGTAGGTCCGGCCGGGGCCCGACGCCATATACCACAGACAGACCAGGTGGTTACTTAATGGAAACCATCCAACTAATCATAGCGTCCTACACAGAGCATTCTAGCGGAATCAGTTAATATAAATTGCAATAAAGAACCCAGCACTAAAGCATGAATGTCCACTAAAATAGCCAATCAGGAATGAAGTACATACACCAGTACTGGTCTTAAGGCCTTACAAAATGGTTTACTTAATGTTACATGATTTACAAACCACGGCACGCAGGCCAGTCATACATGAATAAAGCAGTAAACACTCCAAATAGGCCTTCAAGTGCCGGCTTCGCAATTTGGGCTTTAGCTTGCTATTAACCGATTGGTCCAGCAGTACCTGCAAGCAACATAACCACCGCACGGTGGCAAACAAAAAGGCAACGGTCAGCAATGCTGACCAAATTATAACGATCCCGCCCCCAACTCGGGGCGGCGATGCTCCTTCCCTGCAATTTTATTAACACAAGCGAGCAATATAATAATATTCATTTCATCACAGGCGTAGGCTCACACGACCACATACCCCGTGCACTCAGGGCACATTCTCGGTGAACCGGTCGATGTCACGTTAGTTAAAGCCATAGACATTCCGGACCCACCACCGCCACTTTGACGGCCAAACATATGAGCAATTTGTCTTCCCGACATGGGTCACGTCAATTTAAGCCATAGACCGCCGAAGACCGTCATCTATGCCAACGGCAAGTGCCAAGTAACTTTAGGTCTCTTTAACCCGAACGACATAGAAATGGGTACGGTTTCATCTAACTCGTGCTCACATCGCAACGACAATTTAAGCCATATGCGCAGGTCAAACTTCTCCCGAGTCCCATTTTCGTCACACAATTTCACATAACTCGGTTATGTTCAAGTTGGCTCTCAGGCCTCCATGTTGGCAAGATCACGCATCCGCCCAGTTTTCCGGGTGCACCTTAGGGTTAGTCCCCAAGGCTCCCTGTTGCAATCTACCGTGTAGAAAAACCCGAAAAACAACTGAAAGATATGGTACCTAAACACCTAGAGGGGGGGGGGGGTGAATAGGTGACCTAATCCTTTTTAACTTTTGTTTGGCAGCACAACAGCTATTTCACTGAATTCTACAGCTAACAGCAATTACAGCATATAAACAGTAATTCCACAGCACAGCACAGCACAGAAGACACACTAATTTATAGTGGTTCCCCAATCTTTGGGTACATCCACTTTCCCCCTTCGCCTATCTAGCAGTGTACTAGATTCGGCCAAACTTCTCCACTAACTCAGAACCCAACAAGGTTCCTACACCTCAGGCCCAAAGCCTTACACTCAGCCACAAAGGCCTACACTCAGCCACCCAGGCCTACACTCAGCCAATTAAGGCCTACACTCAGAGTTCTTCAACTCCTACACTCAGGCAACCAAGCCCTACCCTCAGCCTTTATAATATAGGCTTACAATTCTCTCAGATCCAATGGATACTACAAGTTAAAATAGAAAGTACAATAGCTAACTCTACAACTCAGAAAATAAGAGAGGAGTTGAGAGATTCTTGAAGAGTTCTTGGAAGAACTCAGTTAGATCCAAACTGACTTAGCTTCCTTCAAAGCTTCTTGATTAGAACTGAATTAGTCTGAATCTTCTGCAGTTGTTCCTTGACCTCTGCTTCTTGAAATCCAGATGACTCTGAATTCTTCTTCTCAGCCTTAGTTCCAAAGACTGAATCCTTGGTCGGAGCTCTCTCTCTCCAACTTCTTATATCTGCCGATGCACAGCAAGATCTTCTTGTGTTGATACTCAATATACCACTTTTACAAAGATCTGAACTCTCTTTATCAAAAACTTTTTCAACCACTTCTATATCACTTCTATATCACTTGATCAAATCTCGGTCTGTAAACTATGGGTGCCTATTTATAGGCTTCCTTCATGGTAACCGGCTGGTCCGGTTCATAACAGACTTCTGATATCTCTGACAGTTGATGTAGACAGGCTGGATCGGTAGCTGTCATGTCAACCAGTCACTTCTTGAAATTCCCTAACTGTCAGATAGTGTCGAGACTTTCTGTTCTTAAGTGTCGACACTTATAGGCCAAGTGTCGACACATGTTGTGTAAGTGTCGACACAAGTCTACAAGGTGTCGACACAATTCCTTGTATGTCTCGACACAGATTCTTCTGCATGTGTCGACACTGAAATTGAGTGTCGACACAAGCACTTGTTCTTCATTCTTCAACTGTATTCTTCTAAGTGTCGACACAACTCCTTTGTGTCGACACAACTTTATGTGCTGAAACTGTCAAGTGTCGAACTGCTTCTTGGTGTCGACACAAGTCTTCACTTTTGTTTCTTCAGCTGAGTGTCGACACATTCCTTTAGTGTCGACACTTGTACTTAGAATATTTTGTAACTTTTCTGTTCTTTGCTAAGTGTCGACACAGCTCCTTGTGTCGACACTTTCTTCAAGTGTAGAGTCTTCAACTAAGTGTCGACACATTGTGCTGAGTGTCGACACTTTCTTCAAGTGTAGAGTCTTCAACTAAGTGTCGACACATTGTGCTGAGTGTCGACACTTTCTTCAACTACTGACTCTTCAGCATAGTGTCGACACATTGTGTTGAGTGTCGACACTTACTTCAAATACTGAGTCTTTAGCTAAGTGTCGACACATTGTGCTGGGTGTCGACACTTTCTTTAAGTGTTGACTCTTCTGCATAGTGTCGACACATTGTGTTGAGTGTCGACACTTGTACTTAGACTCTGCAGACTTTTGCTGAGTGTCGACACATCTCCAAGTGTCGACACTTTCTGGTGTAGACTTAGCTCTTCTAGATGTCGACACTTCTGCTAAGTGTCGACACTGCTTTTCTGCATACTTCTTCACTGGGTGTCGACACAGCTCCAAGTGTCGACACTTTCTGTCTGGTGTCGACTCTTCATCTCAGGTGTCGACACAATGACTCCAAGTATCGACACTGCTTGTCTGGGTGTCGACACAAGCTTTCTCAAGTGTCGACACTTTCCCTCTGGGTGTCGACACATGGACTTAGAAACTTTTAGCTTCAGTCTAGTGAATACCTAACCTGCACAAGTAACTCAAACACACATCAAATACATTATGATGTATATCATTGAGTTAGGTGAGGCTTCTTCAAATCAGGTACATTTGACCAATGTACCCAACAACAACCAATCACACGGAGTCTTCTCCGGCATTTATGCAATGCAACGTCACCGATCCAGACCAACATGTCCGGGTAGGCTTCAAACAACATGCTTATGTCCGTTATCGCTTACGAACTCTAACAACGGGGACTATTCATGTCTACCCGAAGGAACGCCTCAAACTCACCGCAAACTCGCGAGAGCGGGCTTCCCTTTTGCAAAAGAAGTAGAGCTTAACATGCTCAACAAGAGGATCGTTACCCTTGTGTTCTTCTTTGGCGCCATGGAAAAGTAAGTGGATGAAAAGCACCACACTAGTTTTGCCTCCGTGGATCCGGAGTTGGCTCGAGATTCGGAGCTTCGAAGCTCCTCCAATGGCCGGATCTAGCTCCTTCTTCCTTCCTTGGCTCTCCTCTCTCTCTAAGCTTTAGAAAGATAAGCACTCATGTAAAAGTGAGGGTTTCTAAGTCCCAATCCCGGGTATATCCCATCAGGAACAACCCCAGCCGTTGGATCATCAATTAAAGAAACGAATGACATTGATTCGGGACTGAAATGTCCAATCTGGAATGTACACGGCCTGGCACACGCCCATGTCCAGGGCCGTGTGCCTCATTCGCCATCAAAATCGACTCGCCTGGAACAACACACAGGCATCGAAAACGCCCGTGTTCGACCTGACACGCCCGTGTTCCACCGTACACGGCCGTGTGGCCGGCCGTGTACCCCCATCGATTTATCCCGAAAACAACCCGAGCACAGCACGGGTTCTAGGACACGCCCGTGTCCTTGCCCGTGTCTACCTCAACACGCCTGGGCTCCAGGCTATGTACACGGTCTCGACACTCGACACTTCGTCGAGCGAAGATCGTCGACCTGACGACACGTCCTTGGACACGCCCGTGTCCTAGGCCGTGTGCCTTCACTCGACACATCGTCGAGAAAAATTCGTCGACTCTCCAGGACGAGTGTCGACATGGTTCTACACGCCCTGCGACACGCCCGTGTTGCAGGCCGTGTGCCATGTCTCGACACTTTGTCGAGCGCAGTGTCGACTTTACGGGCTGAGTGTCGACATGGGTCGACACGCCCTGCAACATGCTCGTGTCGCAGGCCGTGTGCCCTGTCTCGACACAACGTCGAGCGAAATTCGTCGACCTCTCGACCAACTCAATGACACAAGCCTGACACGCCCTGGGACACGCCCGTGTCCCAGGCCGTGTGCCTCCTGCCAGAACCCAAAACTGGCCCAAAACGTCACCCGTTGCTCCTTTGAGTTTCGGGGCGTTACAGGTGGCTTGCACACTTCGAGGTGTGTTCAAAAAAGGAGATACAACATCCATGAATATTGGTGCTATGACAAAGCAGGCAAATTTGTCATAGATTGTTGGCACAACCCCTGTGTGCCAAAGACAAGGCAGTGTCTTCCTGACAGGACTCCTGTAGGTAGACATATGCATTCCAATGCTAACAAGAACCTAGGACCCAAGTCAGCTTGGGTTCCTAAGGTATGGTAATTTCTATCTTGCAGGATAGTACAAGTAGTGATAACCATTTATGGTCCTTGGATAGAGATGTACCAGACCAAAGTCTTGGTACAAGGAATGATTCAACTTATCATCATGCATAAGATGCCAAAGACAAGTGCAATTATTGAGGGGGAGCTTGCAAAGGAAAGTCAGGTTCGACGAATGAGAGTTTTCTTGTTAATTGCTCTGTTGAATTGCTTCAACGTTGTCTTGTGATTCTTCAACTCCAGTTTGACTCGCTTTCGTCGATGTTAAATTATCATTCAGTTTCTTTTCCTCTTTAGTGTCACGTCTTCCCTTCGTGCAAAAATCTTTTCGCTCTCGGATTCTCGTGTATTGTCGCTCAATTTCGTGCTAATTGAAGCATTCCTGTGTTTCCTGAAGCCAATCTCTTCTATCTGACTGAATCCGCTAAGTCTGAAGAGTTCCCCTGTGAACGTGTATCTGACCTACGTAACAAGTATCCACAACATATCTCTTGATTTTGATAAGTCACCGTGCTTGCTCGCCTCTCTGTTTTTTTGTATTCATCGCTAACTTCAATGCCTTGGTCTGCAAATCTTGTTGGAATGAATGTTATCTGAATCTTCACCACTTTGACCTCATTTAGAGAATTCTCAGGGAAGTTTCGGGGCGAAACTTCCTAAGTATGGGAGAATGAAACAACCCAATTTCTTATTTATGTTATAATAATATATAATAATAACAAAAAAACCTTAATCTCCTCTTAAAACCCGTGAGTCGTGCCCCCCGATACCTCATCTCCTGATCTCGCTGTTATTTTCCCCCAGCCGCTCCCGACACAAGCCGCAAACCCATCTCACCGCTCCCTTATCGCAAGCCGCGGGCGCCGATTGCACCGCTTTCTCCCGCTCGAGGCATCGACGCCTCCTCCTGCTCCCGTTTCTGTTGGAATCTACTTCTTCTCCTCTTGTCATGGCCGATGTTAGCGCATCCTATTTCCTTCTTCTTCTCCGTTTCTGTAGGCCGCCGACTTCTCCCTTCCATCTCCTCTTTTAGGGCCGGCAACATCAAACCTCTCTCTAATACCAACTGTCACGACCCGTCTCGACAGAAGTTAGAGTGACCTTTGAGACGAGTCGTGATGCCACAGGCATCGGAGGAAAGAAATCTGTGTCTGCTAAGGAGGATGCAGAGAAAGCTAAAAATAGTTTTAAAATAATTATTTTGGAGAAAAACAGTTTGATTTTATTTCAGAAGCTTTTAAAGTTTTAAAACAGTGAGAATTTTAGATACACATGTATTTTGTAAAAATTGTGTATTACAAGCCACTATTATAGTTTTCATGAAATTATGATTCAACAGAGGGTGCACACGCAATAAAGTCAAACTGTTTTTCTCTAAAATAATTATTTTAAAACTATTTTCAGCTTTCTCTGCATCCGCCTTACCAGGCATGGATTTTTTTCCACCCATGCCCGTGGCATCACGGCACGTCTCAAAGCGCACTCTGACTTCTGTTGAGATGGGTCGTGTCATGTCTCAAATAGGTAATATGTTGCTTATTGATCATAATGATGAGCATGCAACCTAGCAAGAGGTTATGAGTGGACCGGACTCCGAGAAGTGGCTTGACATCATGAAATCTGAAATGGACTCCATATATGCAAACCAAGTTTGGATCTTGGTGGAACCACCTGAAGGGGTACGACCCATAGGGTGCAAGTGGGTCTTCAAGAAGAAGACTGGCATAGATGAGAATGTACAGACATTCAAAGGGCGATTGGTGGCTAAAGGTTTCAAGCAAATTCATGGTGTTGACTACGATGAGACTTTTTCCATTGTTGCTATAGTTAAGTTCATCAGAATTCTGATTGTTATTGCCGCATATTATGACTATGAGATCTGGCAGATGGTTGTCAAAATGGCTTTCCTAAATGAAAACTTTCTTGAGAAAGTGCATATGATACAACTCGAGGGTTTTGTATCTCCAAGTGAAGCCACTAAAATATGCAAGATGCAGAGATCCATTTATGGATTAAAATAGGCTTCTCGAAGTTGGAATCTTCTTTTTTATGAAAAAATCAAAGAGTTTGATTTTATCAAGAACGAGGATGAACCATGTGTTTACAAGAGAATTAGTGGGAGCATTGTTGTCTTCCTAATATTATATGTAAATGACATACTGCTGATTGGAATTATTTCCCTATTTCTATGATAGGCAGTTCCAAAAATCCTGAACTTGAAGCTTGGTGTAAGAATACACCACATGAGAAGAATGGACATCAAGATGCTAGAGAGGTGGGATAGGGTACTTCAACCCCATGGACCATCAGTTGTGGAAAGTAAAGGAAAGAAGATTGCTGCTACTGAGCCCAGCTCCTCTAGCAACTCATCTGAGGAGGAAGAGCCTCATAATACAGAACTATCATCATTTGCTGAAGATTCCAGGAGGGACATGAATATTCAGGTATCAACCTCTTCTGATCTTTCCCCTCTTAGTCATGTAAGCAAACCAGAGTCAGATATTGCCCATGAAGTTGATGAGCCTGCTGCTGAGTTGGTTGAATCTGTTGCAAAGGCAGGAGTTGACAGAATTTCTACAAGAATGGAGGAAGAAGCCTCCAGATTGGTAGATGCAGATAGGCATATGCCTATGTCTGATGATGATGATGCTCCTAGGCCTCAGAGTTAGGGGGGATCAAAGTAGCCTCAGATAAAGATACTGTTATGTCTGAAGATGAGAAACTACAGGATAAAGTCTTGGAAATTCCAAGTACTGAGGAAAGGAATGCTCCAATTGAGAGGGAGCAGCTGATACAAGAGATAATGCAAGATGCATTATTTATAGGGAATCGGCTTTTGGTACTAACTGCTACAGCAGATAAAGAGGCTGCTGATGTTGCTGCTGACCTATATGCAAATGAAAGCATGGCAGAGGTTGAGGGGGGATACCATCTGATCTCCCTGCTCATGAGGTACATGATTTAGTTTCCTCAGAATCTGAGAAAGAGGAATACAATCATAATAAAGCATACTCCTCACCACATCCAGAAAATGAACAGCTTAAGAGTGACACTGCTCAAGGAACAGGGAGCAAGCCTGTACAAGAAGCTCTGGATGAGGGCACATCTACCAGAGTTGATCAACTACCACCAACTTTCTTAGCCCAGCTAAAGGGTTTCCTAGATGTGAAAAGGAGGGCACTACAAAATTATGTGGATGATGCCCTCAAGGATGTTAGAAATGATCTGGCAACTAAGATCAAATCTATAAGATTTGAACTTAATCAGCTGAAAGGAGAAACAGTCAAATTATTCACAAGAGCTACTGGAGCTTTAGACTTTAAAATGGAGAAGCTGGATGTGTCGGGTTAGAACATTGATATTATCATAAAAAAACAAGTGACTCAGGCCAAGAATAGTGTGACAATCCATGAAAATGATAAAATTCTGAGAAGTGATCAGAATACTGAAATCTTCATAAAGTTTGATGTCTGCACCAAGATGCTTGATGACCACATATTGGAAGTCAAGAATCATGTCAGTGCTGGTGTAAACTACCTGGAAGTAGAATGAAACAAGGCAAGCAGCTCCCAGACCACTAAATAATTGAAGAAGCCAAAAAGGGGGAGAGAGAAGCCATAAGGACCAATACTAAAAACATGGTTTAGGCAACACATGTTGTGAGAGACTCATTGGGATTAGAGCCAGTGCAATATGACAATATCCCAATGATGTCTGCTCAAGTGCTAGAGACTTTGAACAGAGAACTTGCTCAAGATAATCAAGAGTATGAGATGTATATAGAAGATTATGATAGTGCTGGTAATCAGTGGGGAGTGCAGTCCACTGCTGCTAAAGTTCCCTCTTTTAGCCCCACTGTAGACCACGCACTACAGACAAGAGAAATGACTACTGAAACTACTGAAACTGAAGAGGAAGTCGGGATGAGAAAGAGAAAATACAGAAAAGAAATGGAGAAAAGACATGATTTCAAGCAGTGGAGCCCAGAGTCCAGATCTATCATCTTGCTTGCTTGGGATCACGTCAAGAATAAAAAATCAGACAGAGGAAAATGGTATAGCAAATCCGAATGCGATAAGATGGAAAAGAGGGACACAAAAAGAAGGATTTTCTGGAAGAACAAAAAGGACAATCTTCTTACTCCTGATGCCGTTGAACCATCTAAATACTTCCCTAAGCCCTTCAGCTATTTTCGAAGACAAAAAGATAAAGCTGAAGCTGAAGGTGAAAATGATAAAGCAACTAAGGCTAAGGCTACTGATGATGTAGAAAAAAGGGGAAGAAGATAGCTGGAGTAGAAGACAAACCGACAAAGAAATCCAGAAGCAGTGGGATTATGATAAGGGAACCTGAAACTTGAAAAGTTTCAGGTTCTGCTTATAGGGCTAAGGGATGTGATACTTTATTTAATTGCACAAACATTAATTCCCTATATGTTAAAGGAATATCATTTGCTATAATTATGATTTATCTGACTCATCAGTTGCTATGATTTTGACTTATCTATTACATCATTTGCCATGTCTATGATTTATCTGATTTATGCTATGATGATATGTTTTGTATATATAGCATAAGTATGTTAGTATATACATTGGCTTAGGTTTTGACTTCTTCAAATAAGGGGAGATTATTGGGTCCATTGATCCCAATGTCCTGGATTTGAAGGACCAGTAAACAATGTATACACATGTGGTGATCTAACTTGTGCTCAAGTTTAATGATTGCAGATTGTCCTAGTAAGCAATGATGGGATAGATAAACTAAGTGGCTAAGTCAGGTAAACTCTTACCTAAGATATGGAAAGATAGAAATTTGTCCAAGTCCACAGGCATTGAGTGAAGGTCATTCACTCAACGCCAGATGACTTATAGCTCTGAGTAAAGCCTATTTAGTCAAAGCCATGAAGTGTCAAGCTTAGAATGTGGCTAAGTCCACAGGAATTGAGTGAAATCAACTCACTCAATACCATATAGCAAAATGCTGTGAGTCAGGTTAATACAGTCAAAGACAAAAGAGAAATGAGTTGAAAAGTGGCTAATTCCACAGGCATTGAGTATAGCTCACTCACTCAACACCTTAACTTCACAATTATTTAATAGGCTAAGTCCACAGGCGTTGACTGTAGCTCACTCACTCAACACCTTAGCTTCACAATTATTGAATAGTTGAGCTCAGAGTTCGTCGAACTAAGGTCTGAGTTCGTCGAGTTAAACTTTCACTTATTCGTCAAGCTGAGCTCAGAGGTCGTCGAACTGAACTCTAAATTCGTCGAACTGAGCTATTACTTATTCGTCGAGCTGAGCTCAAAGTTCGTCGAACTCAAACTGAATTTTGAAACGTAAAATCTAGCCAAGGCAGAAAGCATTGTGTGATGCGTGCTCACTCAACGCTCTCAACGCCATGATATAAAATTAGTTAAAGAAAAAAAGCATTGAGTGAGGCATGCTCACTCAATGATGCTCACTCAATTCTCTCAACGCTTAAGTTGCCGAAGAAGCAGAAATGGTTAAGACAGAAAGCGTTGAGTGAGGCATATTCACTCAACGCTCTCAACGCCTAAATTGCAGAATGTGGTTAAGGCATAAGGCATTGAGTGAGGTATGTTCACTCAATGCTCTCAACGCCATGCATGCAGAAGAGGCTGTAGAAAGGGTTAAGGCAAAAAGCATTGAGTGAGCATTACTCACTCAACGATGTCAACTCCTAGATAGACAGAACTGTCTAAGTACTTTGGCATTGAGTGAAACTCATTCACTCAACGCCTATACTACTGATGCTTGAATTTTGACTAAGTTTTCAGGTGCCGATGTCAGCAAGTCAAAAAGTCAACCATATTCAAATTGTTAGCGACAAAGCCACAGTACATGACAAATGACGCCGCAGGTCTACTGTACGATAGTTAGGAGTTAAAGCAAAGATGCAACCAACATTAATGGTGTGGGACCCACTGTTAAAAGAGCCGTTGGGTTACAATAAATAAACGGATAAGCTGTTTACAAAAAGAGAAGCTGTTACAGTAGTTCTTCCTAATCGCCATTATTGTGGCTGTGGCTGAAGAACAGAGAGCCCAAGACAAGCAAGTCTAGAAGCATATTAAGTTAGATGTGGATATCAACATCTTCAATAGTAAGATTGCTGGTGCCATCTTCATCTGGACCAGCTAGCAAGTTCAGGGTAATTCACTGAGAAAAGAGACAGTAGCTAGGGCCGACCCTTGCTGCAGGTGCTTCACTGATCCAACAAACAAATCCTACATAATATTCTCTTAGGGAGTTGTGAAGAAGGAGATAGGGTTGAGCAGTTGGCTTAGTTCAGAAAGGTGCAGAGAAGTTAATCTGCAAGTTGCTTCCAGCAAAAGCTAAAGCTTCTACATCATTGTTGATGTGAAGAATATTGGACCGCTATTTCACATGCCCTGGGTTTGAGAATATCAACTTCAAGATTGTATTTGATCACGTCTTCTGTGGATAGAGCATGCAGGTTGACAGGTTCAAGTGAAGAGTAGAAGCATACTATAGTGCCTACCGCCGGGTGTTAGAAGTTACCACCACGCGTTAGACTACTCAACACCGCGTCGAGAGAATTGAGAAGAATGGCGTTGAGTGCGTCGAGACCGTGGCGTTGACTAGATGCTACAACAAAGCGCTATCACTTATCGCACCGTGCTATCTATGGCATTGAGTGCGTCGAGATAGAGGCGTTGAGTGCATTGAGCCAGTGGCGTTGAGTGGATGCTACCGCCAAGCGCTATGTAACACCCCCTATCCGTCGCATAACATATAGCAGTAGGTCCGACCGGGGCCCGACGCCATATATCACAGACAGACCGGGTGGTTACTCAATGGTATACCATCCAACTAATAACCAACGTCCTACACAGAGTCATTCTAGCGGAAGCAATTTAATAGTTACAAATTTAGAACCCAGCCAAAAGCATGAATGTCCACTACTCAAACCAACAGGAATGAATGTACAATACACAAGTACAATGACTTTAAGGCCTTACAATTGTTTACTCAAATAAAATGTGTCTTCCATACCACGGCACGCAGACCGGTCACACATGAATAAAACAAGTAAACACACAAAATTTGGCTTTCGAGGGCCGGCTCAGCAACTTGGGCTTTAGCCCGCTATTTACCGCTCGGCTCCGCAGCACCTGCAAGCAACAATCCATCACAACGGTGGCAAACAAAAGCAATGGTCAGCTATGCTGACCAAATTATAACGATTTCGCCACCATAATAGGGGCGTCGATGCTCTTTCCCTGCACTTTGTTAGCATAACCAAGCAGTATAGTGAATAAATACCTCATCACAGGCATGGGCACACACGACCTCACACCCCGTGCTCTCAGGGCACATTCTCGGTGAACAAGGCCAAAGTACGCTGACTCACCACCGCCCCTTGGACGACAATATCTCGTGAGCATTTGGTCTTTCTGGCCACTGCCTAAGACCCTCTATCTATGCCAATGGCGAGTAGCACGTACCTTAGGTCTATCTAACCGAACCACATAGGGCGGGTACGGTTCTGCCTAACCCGTTGCTCACCGCTGAGACAAAGCCAGGAAAATTTCTATGTCCAGAAGTGCTGAGAGCCAAGGCTGATGGCGTTGAGTGTCTCAACATCACTTAATGCTTGATGGTATTCAGGAAAATTTTCTAATTCGAGATGTTGATGAACACTGCTAATGTCATCAAAGTTAAAACAACGGGAAGCTGTTGCGGGAAAGCTGCTACAGCGCCGAAAGATGTTTTGTCCCTTTATGATGGAGTTGGCGCTCACCAATCCTTGGTGGGCCCACATACTATGATGTCATTGATTCAAATCAACGCATATAAAAGGGGAAATAGTAAAGGATTAGGGTTAATGAATCCATGAAACAAAAAGAGAAACTGATAGAGGCGGCTGGACATTTACTTTCGATCAAGCTTGAAAGCTGAAGTCCAGCCAAGATAGCCTGAAGGCACGAAAGGATTGTTGAAGCTCTTCAAGCTCAGCAAGGGTGTTATCTACAGAATAGTTTAGCTGATTCATCTCTCAGCAAAGTGGAAGTTGCTCATCAGTGGAGTAGTAATAAGTGATAGATGTAGAAGAAGGATGATTCCTTCTACAGCAGGTGAGCTGGACTGAAATCTACTCAGTCTAGCAAAGTTGACTCAAAGTTATTTCTCTGAGTCAGTAATTTTATTTTCTTCAACTCTGTATTTATTTCCTGTAGGATTCAGATTTCCTGAATCTGAGTGTAGGGCACTTTGTGCCTGAGGTATAGGTGATAAATTTGTCACTGAGGTAGACGCTTGGAGGGGCAATGAGGTATGATCCAAGTGAGGATCTGAGTTATACGGCTTAAGTGCCTGAGGTAGAAGAGTGTTGCTCTTTGAGTGTAGGGCCTTTGTGCCTGAGATAGGTGACAAGCTTGTCACTGAGCTGTAGGTGCCTGGAGAGGCACTAAGGTAGGTACCTGGAGGGGTACTGAGTTGTAGGAGTGTTGCAACACTCTAAGAGTAGGACCTTATGCCTAAAGTTATAGGGATGAAAATCCTGAGCTGTAGGCCTTAGAGATAAGGCTGAGGTAGGTGGCTTGCGGGTCACTGAGTGTAGGAGCACTGCAGATCTCTGAGGTAGGATCCTTTAGGATCTGAGGTAGGGCTGTCCTCCTAGCCTAAGTGGAGGGCTTAATAGCCTGAGGTTGGTGGTCTACTGACCACTAAGTGTAGGCTCTTGTGGCTGAGAAGTGAGTCTTGGAGGAGACTTGAAGATCCTGCGGGATCTAAGGTGTAAGCTCTTAGGAGCAGTTTGGAGAAGTTGTGTTGAGTCTACCAAATAAGCTTGGATAGGTGGAGAGGGAAAGTGGATGTACCCAATTGGGGAACCACTATAAATTATGTTATTTGTTGTGTTTACTTGTTTTTCTCTTTTACTGTGGGTCTTAAGGACAAGCTCTAGTTAGCATAATTTGAAAACAGTAAAAGATATATTAAAAGCTCAAAGACCTATTCACCCCCCCCCCTCTAGGTGATTAGCTAACCTAAAGTTAAATAACTTTCAAGTAGTATCAAAGGGAGATTACTCAAAAAGGATTTAACAATCTGAGTATACCTCCATGGTTATCTAAAAAAATAAGAAATGGGGTCTGGTGTAAATTACAAGGAATTAGGAACCATGAAGTTGCCAATCTACAGAAAGGAAGGGTTTGGGCTTTAGAAGGAAAGGGTCAGGATTTTCATGGAAGCTGCTGACCCAAGGATCTTCATCACAGTCAAAGAGGGACCCTTCATCCCCAAGAAGATCTCAATTCTGGATGCCAACATCCAGATTCCCAAATCATATGAAGAAATGAACAAGGATGAGCTCCTCCTTGCCTCCATGGACAAGAGAACACAAAATATCATTGCTAGTGCAGTAGATGATCCTACATTCCAGAATTTGGTGCACTAAAAGACCTCCAAGGAGATGTGGGACACCCTAGTGGTGTTCATGGAGTGTTCAGAAGAGGTGAGGGATGACAGGAAATCCATGCTCAACCAGGATTATGAGGCCTTCAGACAAGGAAAGTCTGAGGGCATTGCTGAAAGTTTTGAAAGATTTTTCAGAACTGTTAATGAACTGAGAACTTATGGAAGCGTTTTCAGCACCTATGAGCTGAATGACAAATTTCTCAGGTCCCTCACCAAGGATTGGGACACAAAAATCTATGTTATCAAGGAGATGTGCACACTAACAGATACACCACCTCCAACCCTATTTGGAAAGCTACTGTCCTATGAGATGCAGCTTGCTACAAGAAAGGAAGAAGAAGAAGAGAAGACCAGCAAGTCACAGAGCAACGATAAATCTGTGGCTTTCAAAGCTGATGCTTCAATTAGGAGTAGAAGGAAGATCTCTCCATTGAGGAGAACTACTGTGTCAGACTCTGAGAGCTCCAGGTCTAACTCATCTGACAGCCATACATCTGATGAGGACCTTGCTGCCTTCTCCAGGCAGTTTCAGAAATTTATGAAGCAGGAGCATTAGAAGAACAGAAGGCCTTCTTCCTCCTCTCAGCACAAAAGGAAATCCTCTAAGGAGGACAAGTATGCTCCTAGCTCTAATAAACAATCTTCCTCTAACATTATTTGTTTTTACTATAGAAAACCTGGGCATGTAATTGATGACTGCCCAGTAAAGAGGAAAGAAGAAAGAGTGAAGAAGCACCACAAGGTAAAGAAGGAAGAGAAGTCCATAGTGGCCAAGAAAGAGAAGACCTGGTCTGACTCTTCCTCTGAGTCAGACAGTGAAGAAGATGAAGCCTACATTGGGCTTATTGTTATTGCTGAAGAAGAGTTTTCTGCTGCTAGAATAGGGATCAGGGCCACTCTGTTACATCCAGAGAGTGACTCAGAGGTGGATGAAGATGAAGAAGGAGATGCACAGTGCCATGGACTAATGGCAATGACAAATGAAGAAAGCAATCAGGATCAGCCTGGTTAGTTTCAGGTATATCCTAAACCACATTCTTTTATTTCTAGTCATGAGGCTGACTTAGTCTTTGAAGCTCAATCATCAAGAGATGAAGGGGATTCAGACTCTAAGTATGATGTAAACTCCATAATTGCCAAGTATGGAGAACTTCTTGAGGCTTTCAAGAAATGCAAGCTACTTGTAAAAAGGTAGGGAAAAGAGCTTCTTAGTCTTAAAAGCAAGTGTGAAGACCAAGAAAAAGCCCTCACTAACATGGCTGCACATGCAGGCCAGCTCAAGGAAATCATTGACACTGAGTCTATGGTAAGAGTCTCAAATGAGAAACTTATCTAGAAACTTGAAAAAAATCTCTTAAATGAGAAATAATTGGTGACAAAATTTTCTAAGTCAAGCACTATGCTACCCTTAATTGATACCCACCTTACCCAAGTTAGTAAGAAAGGGTGGGGATTTAACGGACCTGCTAGACCTTCCAATCCAAGAGGAAAGGGAAAAGGGAAGGCACCTGTTGTACCTCTAGCATCACTGCCTCAAATTTCTTTTCAGAGAGTATTGTTGCCTTCTAACAGGTATGACCATAAAAGTTATTATGGTCACTAGGAGAACGACAGATCCACTGGTATGGACCAATGTGGCCCCAGCCATGGTGGAAGGTATAGCCATGTGAAAGCCTTTAAGGCTGCCCATGAGGAAATCCAAATAGCCCAACCTGGACCATTTATTTTTGGTGCCCCATCCCCAAAACTCAAAGATATTGCTGCTGCTAAAAATCTAAATCATACAGCAAAAGTTGTGACTCAAGGAGAGTCTTCTGGCAGGGCTGGAATGGCCATCTCAGATGCTATCAGATACATGTTAGCTGAAAAGAGACATGCAGCTGGTGGTTCTCAGAGAAGGCAACACAGCCAGCTGAAAGACTGTCCTTCAATCAAATTACTACTGAAAGAAGGCAGAAGTATAGTGCAGCACATCTCTCCACTGTTCAGGAAGCAGTACAGTCAAATGTTGGTCCAAAACAGAAAAGGAGAGATAATATCTATGAGTGTTGGTGTTATGGTAAAGTGGGCCACTATGTTGTGGATTGCTAGCACAATCCCTCAGTTTTCAGAGGTTGCCAACCTGTCAGGAATTTCGCAGGAAGGCAGGGTTATTTCAAGGATAATGTGAACTTAGGACCTAACAGAAATTGGGGTCCTAAGGTAAGGTGACTTGCATTCTTTTCAGGTTATTCAAGTACCAAATCCCCTAAATGGTACTTGGAGAGTGGATGTTCCGGGCACATGACTAGAATAAATGAGCTATTGAAGGAGTACACTCCAGTAAAGAATGGACCCAAGGTCATTTTTGGAGCTCAGACAAGGGGATAACCAGAGGCTCTAGTAACATCTCAAACGACATAATCACCATCACAAAGGTGGCTTATGTGGAGGGGTTGCAACACAACCTCATAAGCATAAGACAACTATGTGAACTTGGTTATGACATTTCCTTCCACAAGGATAAGTGCCACATCAAGAGGTTAAGTGATCAAAGTGTCATCTTAACAGGCACTAGGAGTGAGAATGTTTATTGCTTGAATTTTTCTTGCTTGGAAAATAGCTCCCTTATATGCCTAGTTACAGATGAGAAAGCCTCATATTGTGTCCAGTGACATAAGAGACTGGCTCATCTGAATTATAAGACCATTGGTCAGCTCTTCAGTGATGAGCTTGTTAGGAATGGTCCCAAAATAAAATGCTCCAAGGAGGGTATTTGTGTTTGAAAAAAGGGTAAGTAGACTAAGACCTCTTTCAAGAGCATTGGGGCCAAGGAATCTGTGAGATGCTTGTATCTCCTGCATATGGACTTATTTGGTCCTATGTCTGTTCATAGTCTAGGTAGGAAGGTCTACACCCTTGTGGTGATTGATGACTATTCCAGATTTATTTGGGTGTTCTTCCTTAGAATAAAGGATGAAACCCTTGAAGTCTTCACAAATTTTGTCAGGCAAATTCAGAATGAGCTAACGTGCTCTGTGGTCAGAATGAGAAATGCCCATGGAACTGAGTTTCAGTTTGCTGCTATGACTACATTCTGTGAAGAGTAAGGGATTCATCAAGAGTTCTCCTCTCCAAGAACACCCCAGCAAAATGGGTTAGCTGAGAGGAAAAATAGGACTCTCATAGAAGCTGGGAGAACACTATTGAGTGTCAGTTCTCTCCCTGAATATTTCTGGGTTGAGGCAGTTAACACTGCATGTCATGTGCTCAATAGGGTTTCTATCACCAAAGGCCACAAGAGGACTCCCTATGAGACTTTGAAGGGCAGAAAACCAAACATTTCCTACTTCAGGATCTTTGGTTGCGAGTTTTTCATCCCGGACAATGGTAAGTCAAAAAAGACTAAGTTTGCTGACAAATCCCATGATGGGATATTTGTTGGGTACAACAACAATAGTAGGGCAAATAGAGTCTATAACTTGACAAATCAAGTTGTAGAAGAGTCTATTTATAAAATGTTTGATGAGTCATGCATGATTGACAGTGAGCTGTTAAGCTATTTGCCTAGCTCTGCAGGAACAGTAGTCATGATGGAAAAGCTCTCCATCAAAGATAAAGACCCAGCTTTGCAAGAAGATTGTGGTGAGGGATGCTGTCCAGAGGAAGCACAGGGCTGTCAAGCTGGAAATGAAGACCAACCTGCTGAAAAAAATGATAATCTGTAGGAAGCAGTCAGACTGCCCCCAGCAGTCAAATATCTTAGAGATCATCCTCCAGAGCAGATAATAGGTGAGGCTAGCCAAGGTGTAGATACCATAAGCAAGAGTCTCAACACAGTACTCTATTCCAGCTTCCTGTCGCAAGAAGAGCCCAAGAAATTTGAAGAAGCAAATCAAGATCCATTCTAGATTGGTGCAATGTAGGAAGAACTGAACCAGTTCAAAAGGTGCAAGGTCTAGAAGCTGGTTCCCAGACCAAATAGACTCAATGTCATTGGAGTCAAGTGGATTTTCAGGAATAAACTTAATGAAAATGGCATTGTAATCAAGAATAAAGCCAGATTGGTGGCCAAAGGGTATAAACAAGAATAAGGGATTGATTATGATCAAACGTTTGCCCCAGTTTCAAGATTGGAAACAATCAGACTGTTTCTTGCATTTGCAACCTTCTGGGGATTCAAGGTATTCCAGATGGATGTCAAGTTAGCCTTCCTGAATGGAAACTTGAAGGAAGAAGTTTATGTAGAGCATCCTCCAGGTTTTATTGACTCTAACTCTCCTACTACTGTATATAGACTTAAGAAAGCTCTTTATGGGCTTAAGCAAGCCCCAAGAGCATGGTATGAGACATTGTCTACATTCCTCATTGAGAACAAATTTTCAAGGTGGAAGATAGACAAGATCCTATTCCTAAGGGAATCTAAGGGCAAGATCATCCTAGTCCATATTTATGTTGAAGACATAATATTTGGCTATACTGATGACAACCTCTACAGGAAATTTGCAAAACCTATGCAGGGAAAATTTGAGATAAGTAGTATGAGTGAATTAAAGTTTTTCTTGGGACTCCAAGTAAAACAGACTGATGATGGACTATCCATATCCCAATCAAAATTCACCAGGAAGATAATCAAGAAATATGGCATGGAGAATGCTTTCACCATAAGAACTCCCATGAGCTCAAGTATGCTTATAGGCAAAGATTATCGAGGGAAGCTTGTTGATCAAACTCTGTATAGAGGTATAGTTGGCTCCCTTCTCTACCTCACAACAAGTCGGCCTGACATTATGTATGCATCATGTGTCTGTGCTAGGTATCAGACCTGCCCTAAAGATTCTCACTATACTGCTATGAAAAGAATCTTGAGATATCTTAAAAGCACCCCAGAACTTGGCTTATGGTACCCTAGGAATGGGGTGTAACACCCCCGATTATTCTGCGATTATTTAATTCTCGTTTGGCGTTACGTTGACGCATTTCCGGCAGGTGCCATTTGTTAGAGCGTGGTCTTAGCTCTTTAGGTTCCTTGTGTGGATTATTGGTAAGCCTTTTTGGCAAGATCCCCTAGCAAGCCGGGTCTATTTTGGTGACCGGTGAGGCTCCTCGGGGGATGCTTGTGTTCTGGCTTCGGGTAGTGATAACCCGAGTTTTGTTCGTCAAAAGTTGATTTCGACTTCGCCGTTGCGTTCGTAGCATAGGTAATTAGCTACGGTGTGAATTTCATCGGATTCCGAGGTGGTTTGATTTTCGCGTCGTTTTGGTGAATTAATAATAATGGATGTACATGATTGATTATTGAAACCTGAATTGAACCTAGTGGCTTTTAGGTGGCAGTTAAGGTTGATTAGACGTGTCCATGCATATATATAGCCTTAAGACAAAAACGGGACTATTCATCGTCTCCTTCCGTGAGAGAAACCGCTGCCTGTTTGAGAGGAAGAAAAAACCCGCCAACCCTGCTACCCTTCAGACGCCAATTCTGGGAGCGTTAGTGGACGGAATTCGGTTCCGAAAGTGGATTTGGAGTGCTCTCGCCTAGACCTTCATTCCTACGGTAAGAGATTCAATTTTCGTGGTGTTTCTAGGGGTCTCAGAATTTTTTGTTTGATCCTTTTCCGCCATTAAAACTCTAGAAACCCTATTTAGGTGATGTTGCGGCTGGAGCCGAGAGAGAGAGGAAGGGTTGTGCAAGATAAATCGCTGGTATTTGAGGCAAGTGGTGCTCCTACCCTTGCCAAGTTTTCCTTCTCCTTTTCATGGTCAAATTTGTTGTAATCATTCAAGTTTTCCCTGAGATTGTTAATAGCTCTGTTTTTCGTTCAAAATCATGTGGATCCTAATCCATAATGCACCTTTATGTTTCTTTTTGCATTTTCTCAAGTTCTAAAAAACCAAGTTTCTGACCGGGTTGTGGTAGTCTTGATGTCGTTTTATCAAATGGTTCCCTGTTAATCTCGGTTTGGGTAGCAATTATCCTATCAGCCCTAGAATTTAGTAGCAGGGGGTTTTTATACTTACTTTGCGAGTAATAGGATCGAATTTATGCTAAGAGGTTTGGTCGAAAATGAAGGTGGTTGTGCAAGATTGCGGTGTACCCAACGCAGCCAGTTCTGCGAAGATCGTCGACATGAGTTCGACGAAGATCGTCGAACTGAGATCGACGATCTCTGGTTGATTGAGATCGACAAAGATCGTCGACCTGAGTTCGACGAAGATCGTCGAACTGAGATCGACGATCTCCGGTTGCCTGAGTTTGGCGAGGATCGTCGAACGGAATTCGACTATTTTCTTGTGGCCTGTGTTTAGCGCGAAATCGTCGAACGGCGTTCGATGATTTTTCCTGTGTCCCGTGTTCGACTAAAGGAAAATCATTGAATAGAGTTCGACGATTTCACGTGGCCTGTGTTCGGCGAAAATCGTCGAGCTGCGTTCGACGATTTTCCTGCATTCGACGATTTGTCCCACGCTCGACGAAAATCTTCGAGCTGTGTTCGATAATTCCTGTAACTGTGATCGTTTATTCCTGTAAGCTGGGATTTATTCCTTTTCAGTTTCTTTTTTTCCCGAGTGATTACCTCCTAGGGGGGATGTCTTGTCGGCCTTTTGATCTTCCTTTGTTTTAAGGGCCGAATCATGGGTTATGGCAGGTAGTGGTATTTTGACGCTCTCAAGGAGCGGGATGTTTTGTGTGCGAGCCGTGGCCGCCACTTTTTAGTCCTCGGTACGGGATGGGTATTTATGTGGCCACCACCCTTTTTATCCCAGGTACGGGCTGGGTTTGTGGTGGTTTTGTGCTGACACAGTGGAATTTCATTTTTAGTTGGAACCGTTTTGTTTGGGGGACTGTTTTTGGTCACCAACTCAGGTCCATGTTGTTTACTACTGCCATTATCTCACAAAATACGATTGTTAGGTGTTTCTTCCTTGTATAATGCAGCTCATTGTGGCAAATTTTCTTGTCTTTTGCCTTGTAGCCTCTGCAGGATTTGGGCAGGGCTTGTTGTTGTTACCTGGTACTTGGTGTACTTTTACTTACTTGGGATAGTGTTTGCTTTTACTGTCATGTTTGCTTACTGTCTTTGTTCCATTTTGATTTAATGCCCTAATTCAGATTTTTCTTGTTTTATTTGCTGAGGTATTCTTTTCTTTTCTGAATGCCTCAGGTTCTGATTAGTAGCCGGGTAGACGGCTAGATTTGTTGCGGTGTTGCTGGTGATCCATTGAGTTGTAGAGATCTTTCTCTTGCTATTGTGAGGTAGTTTTTTTGCTTTTCTTATAGACATATATGCTTGCTAGTGGGTTCGTGTCAGTTTGTTGGAGCCCACTGGTTGTTTTACCTTATGATACTAGATATATTTCTTTTACTGCTATCTTTCTGGATATAGTCTACTTGCTCTTGGGAAGATTTATGCTAGGTTGCTAGTTATTTTTAAACCTAAAAAACACTATAATAAGTAAATCTCATGATCAGTATGTTTTATAAAACTCATGCACTACTTTCCAAGTAACGTAAAAAGATCATTTTCCTACTTATAATATAAAATAAATCTAGAGTCTTGTATAGTATAAGTGGATCTCGGGGGACACTTATGCACTCTCATAGGGTGTCAAATATAAATAAAGTATTTTTCGCAGCATATAAGTATAGTTTTTAAACTGTGGACTAGGTGATCCACCGAGCCGAGGGATACGGCCTCTAAAATATAACTGATTTTTTTAATCATTAAACTTATGAATTTTCATAGTTTAGTTAGCTGGTGTTCGCCTGAGCGTCGACAGTTATCCCCTGCTCGACGTGGCATCACGACGCGTGTTTTCTCATACTCTGATACTTATTAAATTCGGAGAAAATGTGGGTTGTCACATGGGGAATTTGAACTAATTGGCTATTTAGATATAGATTTTGCAGGCTACAAGGAGGACAGGAAGATCACTTTAGGCTCCTGTGAATTTCTAGGTGGAAGGCTTGTCCCTTGGAGCAGCAAGAAACAGATACGTGTAGCAATATCAACAGCAGAGTCAGAGTATATTTCAGCTAGAAGTTGCTGTGCTCAGTTGCTGTGGATTCAGCATCAACTTCAAGACTACAATATTCAGATAAGTAGAACTCCACTCTTTTGTGATTCTACTAGTGTAATTTATATAGCTAGGAATCATATCTCCCATAGCAGGACAAAGCATAAAGAAACTAGGTATCATTTCATTAGAGAATATGTGTAAATGGAAGACATCTCCCTTGAGTTTGTCTCCATAGACAAGCAAGTTGCTGATATCTTCACTAAGCCACTAGATGAAGCTAAGTTCAACATCTTTAAATTAGAATTGGGCATGTTGAATCTTGTGTTGCTTCAATTCTCTCTTCTACCATATGTTGCATTGCATATTTTGCAGGTAGAACAAGCTCTTCCTCCGGATACTAAAGATGGTGTGCAACTATTGAGGGGGAGCTAGCCCAACAGCTGAGCTAGATAGGGGGAGAACAACCTATCAGTATACTCCCTGTTGCAGAAGTCAAAAAGGGGGAGGAAAGAAGACAAGGGCTGAGAAGCACATCCAAGTGGAACTATAAGGATGGCAACATGCCAGGGGGAGTAAGTAATTCTCCACAGGCTAGAGAAATGGTAACACTTCTACTTCTACTGTTAAATTTTGTTATGATGAAATGGTGTATTGTCAATGACCTGTATTGTTTTGACTTCTTCAAATAGGGGAGATTGTTGGGTCTATTGATCCCAATATCCCAGATTTGTAAGAAGTCAAACGGGTCAATGACATACACACATAATGTATTTGATGTGTGCTTTAGTTCATGCATGCAGGTTGTCCATGATTGGACAAGTAAAGAAATCAGTAAACTCAAATTTCATCGAACTCAGCTTAGAGTTCGTCAAAATCAGCTTGCTGATCGTCGAGCTCAACTCAGCATAAGCTTAAGAAATCAGGATACAAAATTCGTCGAACTTAGCTCGAAGTTCGTCGAGCTCAGGTTATAGTTCGTCGAGCTCAGCCCAATGCTTGTCAAGTTGAAGCAAGAGACAAATTGACTAAGGCAAAAGGCACTGAGAGCGCTGAGAAGATCAAAGTTCGTTAATCTTAGTTCACGGTTCATCGAGCTCAGCTCAAAGCATGTCAAGTTAAAGATAGAAAATCTGTCTAAGGCATAAGTGCTGAGTCCGCTAAGAAGAATGTGTTGAGACCGCTGAGACAGTTGATACAGCTAGGAAGATAGCATTGAGACAGCTGAAGACAACTGAAAAGATGGCGTTGGGACAGCTGAGAAGTTGTCATTGAGACAGCTGAGACAGATGAGAATATGGCGTTGAGATAGCTGAGACAGCAGAGACAAAGTTAGCTAGAAACTTTCTAAGTCCATAAGCGTTGAGTGAAGCAAGTTCAATCAGCGCTTCTAAATAAAGCATTAAGCGCTGAGACAGTCAATAGGTAAACAGCTGAGAATAAAATTAGCTGGAATTTTTTCTAATTCCAGAAGCGTTGAGTGAAGCAGGTTCACTCAACGCTTCTAATGAAGAGGAAAGCGCTGAAATAAAGAATTATCTCAGCTGATAAATGAAAAACCACTGAGACCACTGAGATAAATCCACCGAGACAGTTAAAGTGCAAAAACCACTGAGATTACAGGCAAGAGGAAAGCGCTGAGACAAAGGCTTGTCTCAGCTAATAATGGAAAATCGTTAAGACTGCTGAGACAAAACTGCTGAGACAAAGCCAGGAAATTTTCTAAGTCCAGAAGCGCTGAGAGCCAAGGCTGATGGCATTGAGTGTCTCAACATCACTCAACACTTGATAGGATTCAGGAAACTTTTCTAAGTCCAGATATTAATGACCATTGCTGATGTCATCAAAGTCAAAACTGCAGGAAGCCGTTGTGGGAAAGCTGCTACAGCGCCGAAAGATGTTTTGTCCCTTTTTGATGGAGTTGGCACTCACCAATCCTTGGTGGTCCCACATACTATGGTGTCGTTGATTCAAATCAACGCATATAAAAGGGGAAACAATAAAGGATTAGGGTCAATGAATCCAAGAAATAGAAAGAAAAGCTGATAGAGGTGGCTGGACATTTACTTTCGATCAAGCTTGAAACCTGAAGTCCAGCCAAGATAGCTTGAAGGCAAGAAAGGATAGTTGAAGCTCTTCAAGCTCAACAAGGGTGTTCTCTACATAATAGTTTAGCTGATTCATCACTCAGCAAAGTGGAAGCTGCTCATCAGTACAGCAGTAATAAGTGATAGCTGTAGAAGAAGGATGATTCCTTCTATAGAAGGTGAGCTGGACTGAAATCTGCTCAGTCCAGCAAAGTTGACTCGGATTTATTTCTCTGAGTTAGTAATTTTATTTACTTCAACTCTATATTTATTTCCTGTAGGATTCAGATTTCCTGAATCTGAGTGTAGGACACTTTGTGCCTGAGCTGTAGTGATAAATTTATCACTGAGGTAGGTTCCTGGAGTGGCACTGAGGTAGGATCCAAGTGAGGATTTGAGTTGTAGGGCTTAAGTGCTTGAGGTAGGAGAGTGTTGCTCTCTGAGTGTAAAGCATTTGTGCCTGAGGTAGGTGACATGCTTATCACTAAGCTGTAGGTGCTTGGAGGGGCACTGAGGTAGGTACCTGGAGGGGTAATGAGTTATAGGAGTGCTGCAACACTCTGAGAGTAGGGTCTTGTGCCTGAAGTTGTAGGGCTGAAAAGCCTGAGCTGTAGGCCTTAGAGATAAGGCTGAGGTAGGTGGCTTGCGGGTCACTGAGTGTAGGAGCACTGCAGAGCTCTGAGGTAGGATCCTTTTGGATCTGAGGTAGGGTAGTCCTCCCAGCCTGAGTGTAGGGCTTAACAGCCTGAGGTAGGTGGTCTGCTGATCATTGAGTGTAGGCCCTTGTGCCTGAAAAGTGACTCTTGGAGGAGACATGAAGATCCTACGGGATAAGAGGTGTAAGCTCCTAGGAGCAGTTTGGAGAAGTTGTGCCGAGTTCAACAAATAAGCTTGGATAGAGCTTGGATAGGTGGAGAGGGAAAGTGGATGTATCCAACTGGGAAACCACTATAAATTCTGTTGTTTGCTATGTTTGCTTATTTTTCTCTTTGACAACAGGACTTAAGGACATGCTCTAGTTAGCATAATTTTAAAATAGAAAAAGATATATTAAAAGATCAAAGACCTATTCACCCCCCTTAGGTGATTAGCTAACCTAAAGTTAAATAACTTTCAGGCAGAAAAGTTTGGTGATGGTTCCCCGCATTCGGGGTCCATGCTTGGCCAACTGGTCTACCTGCTCGTTCTCCTCCCACGGCACGTGTTGAATGGAGAATGTTTGGAACATGTCGATAACTCCCTTTACCTTAGCTAAGTATAATTGGAGAGTAGGCTCCCTTGCCTCCAACTCCTCGTTGATCTGAGAGGCCACCACCATGGAATCCGTGAGCACTTCTATATTATCTACCTCCAACTCCCTTGCCTGACGAAACCACGCTATTACCGCCTCATATTCCACCTGGTTGTTAGTAATAGGGAAGTTAATAACCACTGTCTGTTCGATCCTTGTCTCATGTGGAATCTCCAAGATCAATCCTGCCCCCAAGGAGTTCCTCCCTGGCATGCCATCCACCTTCACCACTTCGCTAGCCTTCCAGAATGCTCTACCGCCTCGAAGATGTTGTGGATGGGATGGTCAGTCACCACCCGGATCGAGTGTGCTTAGAAATATGGACGGAGCCTCCAGGCCGAGATGACCAGGGTGAAGGCCAACTTCTCCAGGATGGGGTACCGAAGCTCTGCCTTCCTCAGGACCCTACTCACGTAGTAGATTGGTAGCTATTTCTTACCGTCTTCCCGGACCAATATAGAGTTCATGGCCTTAGGCCCTACACTATGTTACAGGGATAGATCTTCCCCCTCTTTTAGTCCCTGGAATAGAGGATCCTGGGCCAGCTGCCTCTTCAAGGCTTGGAAGGCTCCCTCACACTCCTCTGACCATTCGAATTTCTAGCCCCCTCTTAATGCTTTGAAGAAGGGTGAGCACTTCTCCCCAGCCCGGGAGAGGAACTTGCTCAGTTCCTCCAACTTCCATGTCAGGTGCTGGACCTCCTTGGCATTCTGAGGCGATCCCAACTCCATGATGGCCCTTACCTTATCAGGGTTGTGTTATACACCTGCGAGAGTAAGGAGATGACCTAGGAACTTACCCCCGCTGGAACCGAAGACACATTTCAAGGGGTTCAGCCTCATTTTGTGTTTTTGCAGGGTGATGAAGGTCTCTTCCAGGTCCTAGAGGTGAAAGTCAACATCCCGACTCTTGATCATAATATCATCTATGTACACCTCCAGGTTACTCCCCTTCAGCTCCCAAAAGACCCAATTTATCATCCTTTGATACGTTGTCCCTGCATTTTTTAGCCCAAAAGGCATCATTTTATAGCAATAACAAATGGTGAAGGAGACATCTTTTATGTCGGGTGTGTGCATCCTAATTTGATGATAACCTGAAAAAGCATGTAAGAAACTCATTAGAAAGAAATCGGTGGCTGAGTCAACTAGTGCGTCAATCCGAGGTAAGGGGTAACAATATTTAGGATATGATTTATTCAAAAGAGAGAAATCTACACACATCCTCTAGCGACCATCTACTTTTTTAACCATTACAACATTGGAGACCCATCCTGGATACTGGATCTCTGAAACGAATCCGGCCTTAAGGAGCTTACCCAACTCCTCTCCGATGGGCTCGATCAGCTTGTCCGCGGTAGATCTCTTCTTTTGCCTGATGGGGCGGGCCTCCAGATCCAGGTTGAGGCTGTGGAATCCAACATTGGCATCAATCCCCGGCATGTTCGCCACTCTCCATGCGGAGATGTCAATGTTCTTTTGGATGCACTCCATCATACTCCCCAGTCCTCCGGGCTCAGCCCTCCGCTGATGCGCACCTTCTCCACCCAGTCACCCTGGGTGAGAACCTCCATCTCCACCACCTCATTTGTTGCTTCCAACCGGTACTGCTCCTCCCACTCACCAGCAGCTCCCTCGCATGGGGTGAGAACTTCCTCCTCAGCCTACTCTACGACCATCACCTCGGAATGCTCCTACACTCTCTACTCCACCTCCACATGGGTGCAGAACTCACACTCCTCCACCTCCATCTCCTAAGCTCCACCTACGGCCTCCTGTCCCTACAGCTTCTCCATCTTCCTCTCCATCTCCTCGGCTCCTCCTTGCCAGGAGATTGAGTTGACCACGACCACATAGCATTACCTCGCTACCTTGGGATCTCCCTAGACCCGGACCTGGACACCCATGGCGCTGAACTTGAGGCATTGGTGGAATGAGGAGGGCACACAATGGAAGGCGCTGATGAGGGATCATCTGAATATGGCATTATAGCTGCTGGGAGCATCCATGATTGTTAACCCAGAAATCGGCGATCCTTCCCAAGGTGGACAGCTGGCTAGTCGCGACCCTTAGATTCTCTCTCTTTGATCGCGATGAGCCCCAGCGTAGGCGGACAGTTTTCCCTATCCGCCCAGGTCTCCTAGCAATCGCATGCCCTACGGGACGGCGGGCTACTCCCATAGCTCCCCTCGCGGGACATGCGGTTGGGTTCGCTAATCATGCAGTACTTTTCCTTGCAGGAGTCCGCCAACAGCATTGCCAGGAGCGGCCTCCCATTTTCGCCCAAGGGGCGGTGGTCTCTAGCCGCCGTCCGTCGAGGACGCCCACCGGGGGCGATCTCCCTGCTGTCCGAGGGGCGGCGGCCTCCTACCGCCGTCTGCCGAGGCCGCCCACCCGGGGCGGCCTCTGCCCGCCTGCCGGGCGAACTCCCCCTGGAGTCCGCCCAGGCCGCCCGCAAGGGGGCGGACGCGCCCTGCCGGGCGGACTCCCCCTAGAGTCCGCCCAGGCCGCCCGCTAGGGGGCGGCCCCGGCACCCTGCCGGGCGGACTCCCCCTGGAGTCCGCCCAGGCCGCCCGCTAGGGGGCGGCCCCGGCACCCTGCCGGGCGGACTCCCCCTGGAGTCCGCCCAGGCCGCCCGCTAGGGGGCGGCCCCGGCACCCTGCCGGGCGGACTCCCCCTGGAGTCCGCCCAGGCCGCCCGCAAGGGGGCGGCCGCGCCCTGCCGGGCGGACTCCCCCTGGAGTCCGCCCAGGCCGCCCGCTAGGGGGCGGCCCCGGCACCCTGCCGGGCGGACTCCCCCTGGAGTCCGCCCAGGCCGCCCGCTAGGGGGCGGCCCCGGCACCCTGCCGGGCGGACTCCCCCTGGAGTCCGCCCAGGCCGCCCGCTAGGGGGCGGCCCCGGCACCCTGCCGGGCGGACTCCCCCTGGAGTCCGCCCAGGCCGCCCGCTACGGGGCGGCCCCGGCACCCTGCCGGGCGGACTCCCCCTGGAGTCCGCCCAGGCCGCCCACAAGGGGGCGGCCGCGCCCTGCCGGGCGGACTCCCCCTGGAGTCCGCCCAGGCCGCAAGCTAGGGGGCGGCCCCGGCACCCTGCCGGGCGGACTCCCCCTGGAGTCCGCCCAGGCCGCCCGCAAGGGGGCGGCCGCGCCCTGCCGGGCGGACTCCCCCTGGAGTCCGCCCAGGCCGCCCGCTAGGGGGCGGCCCCGGCACCCTGCCGGGCGGACTCCCCCTGGAGTCCGCTCAGGCCGCCCGCTAGGGGGCGGCCCCGGCACCCTGCCGGGCGGACTCCCCCTGGAGTCCGCCCAGGCCGCCCGCTAGGGGGCGGCCCCGGCACCCTGCCGGGCGGACTCCCCCTGGAGTCCGCCCAGGCCGCCCGCTAGGGGGCGGCCCCGGTGCCCTGCCGGGTGGACTCCACCCTGGAGTCCGCCCAGGCCGCCCGCTAGGGGGCGGCCTCCGGCCTGCCGGGCGGACTCCTCCCGGAGTCCGCCCAGGTCGCCCGCTAGGGGGCGACCTCCAGTTCTCTGTAGGTGGGTCCTTCCGATCGCTTCATTGCTCGACAGTGGCGGACGCAAAATATCTGTCCGCGGAGTCCGCGCAGGTCGTCATGCTGATGTCACTGGGCCCCGCTTCTAGAAGAACTTCCCTGGGCCTATAAATAGCCCATGGTGCCTCTCATTCTGCACATTTGGAGGATCCAGCAAGTCTTGCCAGCAGTCCCTGCGGACTCCGTTTTCCAGTCCGCGCAGTCCGTCGTCACCTCCTCCAGCAAGCTCTGCGGACTCAGTTTCCTGTCCGCACAGCTCTTCAGCAGCTTGCCAGCAGACTCTGCAGACTCAGTTTCTCAGTCCTCCAGCTTGCCAGCAGACTCTTTTACTTAGTCTCTGGCAGCTTCTTCTCCCTGCTTTCTGGCAATTTCTTCTCTCTTAGCCGCCAGCTTCTCCTTGTACCCTTTAAGTGATTTTGTTGTAAAGGTGTACTTGTAAGCTTGTAATCTCTAGCTATTAATAAAAGGAAAGCCCGTCGCAGGAGTGGCATTTAGGCCGCGGCGGGCGAAGTGTGTTGTTGCCGCTGCTAGCGGCCCCCTCTTCTTCTCCTCTGCTCAGCAAGCCTTGCTCCTCTGCTCAGCAAACTTCTTCTCAGCTCAGCTCTCCTCGGCTTCCAACCTGCAAGCACAACCGTCCCATTAGCAATCTGCTCGACAGCTCCTGATCAACCTCCTTCTCCTCTCTTGATCAACCTGCTCTGTTGATCAAGCTTCTCTCCTCTATCCCCGCAACCCTCTTTGACAAGCCGTTTGCTCCACTCTCGAGCACTCAGAGGCTTCCTTCCTTCCCTCCTCTCCTCCTCTCCTAGCTTGTGAGACCGAACACCCCCTCCGTGTTAGCTGGCTGGTGCCCCGCGACGTTTCCGAGCATCAACAGTTAACACGCGGCCTTCAGATCCGGTCAGACGGTGAACATCGACAGTTAGCCATGTCAGATCAATTAGCCGAGAACTTTGCCCCAAGTCCCAGTGAGGATCCTCTCTGGGAAGCTTTTGAGCAGTCGCGCCGTGAGAATGCTCAACAGTTCCAAGCCATCAACCAAGTCCTTGCTGCGATCACGCAGCGGTTAGACTCTCATCCAGCAGCTGCTCCAGCTGCTCCAGCTGCTCCAATCAATCCAATGCCAACATCAGAGCATAAGCAAGCTTATTCTCAAGCTTGTCCTCCGTTCTATCCGCCTTATACCCCAACCTTCCCGCAAGGTCCTGCTGCTCCTTTGCGAACTCAAGATGAAGAGTTTGCCGCTCGCCAAAACTTCTTCCGGCAAGCAGCCCGGGGAAGTCCTGCTAGACTTTTCAACTTTCAAGGAAGTCATCCTTGCCCCCCAGCTCCTGCCTCTGCTCCCCCTGCAGCAACCTTTCCTTTCTACCCCCCTGCTTCTTTTGCAGCTGCAGCCTATGCTCCTTTTAATCCTTATGCTGTAGGAGAGCAGGAAGAGCCGTCGCCCTTTATTGAGAGTGTTCGCCTTGAACCTACTCCAGCAAACTTCAGAGAGCCTCGACTGCCAATCTATACAGGAGAGACTGATCCGGTCAAGCATCTTCAAGCCTTCGAATCAGCCGTTGCTCTCAAGACTCTGTCAGATGCAACCAAGTGCAAGCTCCTTGTGACAACCTTTGATGGGCAAGTGAGGGATTGGTTCTATGGCCTCCGTCCTCACTCCATCTCTTCATTCCTTGATCTTCGTAGAGAGTTCCTTCTCAGATTCTCTACCTCCTCCAAGAGAAAGGGCGGTCCTGAAGCCCTCTTTGAGATCAGACAGCGCAGTGATGAAACCTGGTCTCAATTTGTTGATCGATTCCAGAGAGAGATTCTGGACATCGAAATCGTTGATCAAGAAATGTACCGAGTGGCTCTTATCCACGGTCTTCGCGAAGGGCCTCTCAAATTTGAAGCTAATGTCCGTGCTCCAAGGACATACCAAGAGCTGATCGCTCTAGCCAACTCATACATCCGAGGCGAGAAGAGCAATCCAGGCTTCGTCTCCAAGCTCGTATCAGAGAAAGATCCGTTTTGCAAGCAACCTCCAAGGTCTCCTTACAATCGTTTCCCAGCTCACTCAAGGAAGGAGAGAAGGCTTCATCGCCAGCGATACTCCTTCCCGAGCCGTGATGCTCAAGATCCATTGCTACCGCTAGCTCCTTCTCAAACAGCAGCTGTCCAACAGCAGCAAGACGATGACTTGCACGAGTTTGATCTCGACGACGTCGTGCAAGAAGTGATCCAGATCATGAAAGACAGGGCCAGCTACAAGAAGCCCTACCAGCCAGCAGATCAGAGGTCTAGAGACTCAGAGCCTTATTGTGAATTCCACAGAGAGTCAGGCCATCGAACAGAAAACTGCCGAGCATTCCGCCAGCTTGTGCAAAGGATGCTCCAGCAGGGCAAGATGCATGACTTGCTCCCTAAAGAAGATCGCCCTGATCAAGCAACTTCAAAGGGCAAAGAAATCTCAGATGTTCCTTGCTCCTCAAGGGGAGTGAACCACGTCGAAGAGCCTCCTCTCCTCATTGTAAACCAAGAAGTCGAATGCTTCGACGCAGACGATGAGGGTGTGCTGGGAAGGCTATTCTGAACTAGCAAGGACTTCACAGTCCTCCAAAGCGATGGACTTCACAGTCCTCCAGAGCTCCTTGCAACCTTCAGGGGTTATCTCAACCCTTACTCTCTCCCTCTTTCATGCATTTTTTACAACACTTCTCAGTGTTATTTTCTTGCTTTTCTGCAAAGCTTTTATTCAGAGATCCTGTACTGACACAGTTCCCTTTTTGTTGTCTCTCTCTCTCTCTCTCTCTCTCTCTCTCTGGGATCAATACGCCAATGAGATTTCGCCGAGTCTGAAACGTTCCCTCCGTAGTTTGTTCTCGCACTACCGCTTCGACCACATATGGTGGGAGTTTACCCATATGTGTAGTGGGAGCAGTTCATCTACGATTATGGGCTTCAGGCTTAGGATCCTAGCCAGCATCTGACACAGAGTGTGTGCTAGGGGAGCCCCATGTGTTAGCTCTGCTGTGCGTCTTATAGGAAACACTACGGTTAGGATGATCTTCGCTGGACAAGCAATGGCGATCAAGCGTAGCCTTGTCTCTTAGATCAGCCTTCAACTGTGGTGGCCGAATAACTCTCCGGTATCCTCGATCCATGCCTCTCGGGTTCTCACAACTCCACTGATCAATACACAGACAACATAGGCCTCTTGGCGCAACCTGTCTCCTTGATCAGTGATGCTTGTGCCCAGGGCAAGAGAGCAGAGTTTCTAGCGATCCTTCTCAGGATCTTCCTTGCTTCCAGCGGTCCTTCTCAGGACCTTCCCTTGCTTTGTGCCCTCCTTGAGGATGCGCGGCCAGCCCGCTTTGAGCAGGACCATACTCGGAATGATTTTTTCGGGCAAGTGATGCATAAGGCCCACAGGGAACACCTGTGGCAGCATTCAACCCTCTGTAGTCATTCCGAACATGGACCTCTTTTCCCTTTTCCCCCCTCCTTGAGGATGCGCGGCCAGCCCGCTTTGAGTAGGACTATACTCGGGATGATTTCTCGGGCAAGTGATGCATAAGGCCCACGGGGAACACCTGTGGCAGCATTCAACCCACTTTAATCATTCCGGGTGCAGCCCTCCTTTTCTCTCTTCCCTCCTTTCACAGGTGAACAGGTTAATCCCACCTATCAAAAGGATTCTGGCATTCATTTTGATCATGTCCATCCGGTCATGTCAGCAGCTAGTGCTCGATTCATTAATCTGGACTTCGTGATAATGATCATCGGGCATTTCTCTTACTACTTGGTCATATCGACCCCATCTCATCAACCTTCATGGGTTATCTCAAAAGGATTTCAAGCAATCACTTTGCTCGTGCTCATCCTATATGAATTGCTTATCCAAAGCTCTATCGGATGATGACTCGCACTCTACCTATATAAGCTCTATTGCTCTTGTCTTCTATATATAGTTTGCTCAAGCGCTATCAGCCATGCTATCGCAATCCAGTCATATCTGTCAGCAGTTGACACAGTTTATTGATCTGGGCTTCATATTAGTATTCATCAGGCATTCTCCTTACTAATTGGTCATATCGGCCTTATCTCGTCAACAGTCAACAGTTAACACTTGCAAGTCTTCTCTTCACAGGTACTTGCAAGTTATCTTCATATCTTATTTGATTCTAACTTCTCTTCTCACAGTGATAGCAAACGCCTGCAAGCCTCATCCAGGTACTTGCAGCTTATTTTTATACAATACCTGCCCCTAACTCTCTTTTTGCAGAGATCAGCAAACCCTTGCAAGTTTCTTCACAGGTACTTGCAAGTTACTCTCATATATTGTGCATACTCCTAACTCTTCCTTTGCAGAAACCAGCAAAGACTTGCAGGTCCCTTTCAGGTACTTGCGAGTTGTTATGCCTTTCTGTTTTCCCTCATTTTTGTTTTGCAGAACATTTACAGAAGACACGCCTTCTTCGTTTTGCAAAAGCAAATTCAGGTACACACTCGATGTACCACCAATACATATTTGCCCTAACTTTCCTCTTGCAGGAAAAAAGACAGGAAGCACCAAGCTTGTAAGGAGAGTCTTCAGGTTCTGTCTCTCCTTGCCCCTCTTCTTCCGTTGGGGTGGATCACGATTTTCGTGGGTCTCCAACTTTTTCGAAGTTCTTTGCAGAACTTGAAAAAGTGCGGGGATTATGTTAACCCAGAAATCGGCGATCCTTCCCAAGGTGGACAGCTGGCTAGTCGCGACCCTTAGATTCTCTCTCTTTGATCGCGATGAGCCCCAGCGTAGGCGGACAGTTTTCCCTATCCGCCTAGGTCTCCTAGCAATCGCATGCCCTACGGGACGGCGGGCTACTCCCATAGCTCCCCTCGCGGGACATGCGGTTGGGTTCGCTAATCATGCAGTACTTTTCCTTGCAGGAGTCCGCCAACAGCATTGCCAGGAGCGGCCTCCCATTTTCGCCCAAGGGGCGGTGGTCTCTAGCCGCTGTCCGTCGAGGACGCCCACCGGGGGCGATCTCCCTGCTGCCCGAGGGGCGGCGGCCTCCTGCCGCCGTCCGCCGAGGCCGCCCACCCGGGGCGGCCTCTGCCCGCCTGCCGGGCGGACTCCCCCTGGAGTCCTCCCAGGCCGCCCGCAAGGGGGCGGCCGCGCCCTGCCGGGCGGACTCCCCCTGGAGTCCGCCCAGGCCGCCCGCTAGGGGGCGGCCCCGGCACCCTGCCGGGCGGACTCCCCCTGGAGTCCGCCCAGGCCGCCCGCTAGGGGGCGGCCCCGGCACCCTGCCGGGCGGACTCCCCCTGGAGTCCGCCCAGGCCGCCCGCTAGGGGGCGGCCCCGGCACCCTGCCGGGCGGACTCCCCCTGGAGTCCGCCCAGGCCGCCCGCAAGGGGGCGGCTGCGCCCTGCCGGGCGGACTCCCCCTAGAGTCCGCCCAGGCCGCCCGCTAGGGGGCGGCCCCGGCACCCTGCCGGGCGGACTCCCCCTGGAGTCCGCCCAGGCCGCCCGCTAGGGGGCGGCCCCGGCACCCTGCCGGGCGGACTCCCCCTGGAGTCCGCCCAGGCCGCCCGCTAGGGGGCGGCCCCGGCACCCTGCCGGGCGGACTCCCCCTGGAGTCCGCCCAGGCCGCCCGCAAGGGGGCGGCCGCGCCCTGCCGGGCGGACTCCCCCTGGAGTCCGCCCAGGCCGCCCGCTAGGGGGCGGCCCCGGCACCCTGCCGGGCGGACTCCCCCTGGAGTCCGCCCAGGCCGCCCGCAAGGGGGCGGCCGCGCCCTGCCGGGCGGACTCCCCCTGGAGTCCACCCAGGCCGCCCGCTAGGGGGCGGCCCCGACACCCTGCCGGGCGGAGTCCCCCTGGAGTCCGCCCAGGCCGCCCGCTAGGTGGCGGCCCCGGCACCCTGCCGGGAGGACTCCCCCTGGAGTCCGCCCAGGCCGCCCGCTAGGGGGCGGCCCCGGCAACCTGCCGGGCGGACTCCCCCTGGAGTCCGCCCAGGCCGCCCGCTAGGGGGCGGCCCCAGCGCCCTGCCGGGCGGACTCCACCCTGGAGTCCGCCCAGGCCGCCCGCTAGGGGGCGGCCTCCGGCCTGCCGGGCGGACTCCTCCCGGAGTCCGCCCAGGTCGCCCGCTAGGGGGCGACCTCCAGTTCTCTGCAGGTGGGTCCTTCCGATTGCTTCATTGCTCGACAGTGGCGGACGCAAAATCTCTGTCCGCGGAGTCCGCGCAGGTCGTCATGCTGATGTCACTGGGCCCCGCTTCTAGAAGAACTTCCCTGGGCCTATAAATAGCCCATGGTGCCTCTCATTCTACACGTTTGGAGGATCCAGCAAGTCTTGCCAGCAGCCCCTGCGGACTCCGTTTTGCAGTCCGCGCAGTCCGTCGTCACCTCCTCCAGCAAGCTCTGTGGACTCAGTTTCCTGTCCGCACAGCTCTTCAGCAGCTTGCCAGCAGACTCAGTTTCTCAGTCCTCCAGCTTGCCAGCAGACTCTTTTACTTAGTCTCTGGCAGCTTCTTCTCCCTGCTTTCTGGCAATTTCTTCTCTCTTAGCCTCCAGCTTCTCCTTGTACCCTTTAAGTGATTTTGTTGTAAAGGTGTACTTGTAAGCTTGTAATCTCTAGCTATTAATAAAAGGAAAGCCCGTCGCAGGAGTGGCATTTAGGCCGCGGCGGGCGAAGTGTGTTGTTGCCGCTGCTAGCGGCCCCCTCTTCTTCTCCTCTGCTCAGCAAGCCTTGCTCCTCTGCTCAGCAAACTTCTTCTCAGCTCAGCTATCCTCGGCTTCCAACCTGCAAGCACAACCGTCCCATTAGCCGTCTGCTCGACAGCTCCTGATCAACCTCCTTCTCCTCTCTTGATCAACCTGCTCTGTTGATCAAGCTTCTCTCCTCTATCCCCGCAACCCTCTTTGACAAGCCGTTTGCTCCACTCTCGAGCACTCAGAGGCTTCCTTCCTTCCCTCCTCTCCTCCTCTCCTAGCTTGTGAGACCGAACACCCCCTCCGTGTTAGCTGGCTGGTGCCCCGTGACGTTTCCGAGCATCAACAATGATGACGAACCGGTAGTTTCTGGACTAGGCCCCTAGGGTAATATGGAGTCCCACTCCTCCTTCCATGTCACAACCCGCATTTTTCTCAATTATAAAAATAAATCAGAGCACGAGATAACTACGAGCTGTGATGCCACGTCAAGCAGGGGATAACTGCTGACGCTCAGGCAACACTCTAATCCTTCAAATCATAAGTTAAAATGAATAGAAAACTGATTTTTTTAAATTAATTGGCCGTATCCCTCGGCTCAGTGGATCAGATTGTCCACGGTTTGAAAACAATTTTTATACGTAGCGGAAAAATACTTCATTTACGCCTAAGAGGACAACTTACACTATGCAAGACCCTAGATTTCAATTTATAATATTTATAAAGAAAACAATCTTTTTACGCATTTGGAAAATAATGATTGAGCTTTTATAAAACATGCTGATCATGCAATACATATAGTAATTTTTTTATAGGTTTCAAGGTAACTAGCAACCTAGCATAAAACATTCCCAGAGAGCAAGTGAAACTACCACAAAACAGGTAAACTAGCAGCCAAGCAAAGACTTAGTATCACCAAGGAAAATCACCAACGAGCGTCAACAACCTGACACGAACTCGCTGGCGAGTATGTATGTCTATACTACTACAAAGCTAAGGAACTACCTCAACAGGTGAGGAAAACACTGCCACAATGCAGTCCACAAGGGAACTCCTGAAGTTAGCCGTACAGCCGGCTACAGAACTGAACCTGAGGCATTCAAAAGAAGAACACCTCAGCAAGAAATAATAAAACATGAGGCAAGGAAACATCAGATAATAATCGAATGAAAAGAGCAGAAAGAAAAAGGGTTACCAACCCTGCAAGAGAAATGCTGAATATCTCAGCTAAAGAATCCAAAAAAAGACAAATGTAAGTATAACAGTCAGTAAAGTGAGAGAAAAGCAACAAGTACTAAAACGTACCAAACTCCGCTCAAGCCTGCAGAGACAAAAAGGAAACCAATATGCATCAAATGAACAGTATGAAAGGAACTAACAGTCCTAAACTTGTAAATCGTTAGCACTGACACAAATCCCAAACCTGTGTCGGAGACTAAGAACAGTCACAACCGAACAACCAGGTCCACGTGTCTCAAGAGTACTAAAGGGGCCGCCACAGGGTCCACACACATAGAGTTCCAACCTCTTACAGGAACCCAAAATGTCCAAAGGAGGGAATGGTGGTGGCCACGGCTCGAACTCCCCCGGTACCATACTCCCTCAGAAACCCAGCTACCACATGCTAAGGATCCACGATTCGACGCCAAAACTAGCCGACAACACCACTTAGAAACTACCAAGTTCTACAACCAAAACCCGCCGAATTATTTCCCCCTACCCGCCGAATTATTTCCCCTACCCGCCGAATTATTTCCCCCTACCCGCCGAATTCAACTTAAAATAACTTCCGAAACTTCCTAGTTTAGGCCGACTACACGCCCTAACCTAGGAATATTTCTAGTCTCACATATACTATTCTGATATTCTACGACAAGGAGAATTACTAAAGCAAAAATACAACCCATGGAGGCACGCAAGAGGGGAGAAATCCACTTGCCTCAAATCATTCTTGAAAACGTCCTCCCAAAATACTCCACCACGTATATCCGTCCAAAAGGGGGCACGCGGAGACGAGATCTACGAAAAAACGGTCAACCGGGGTTAGGGCCGAAAAAATCTATGGCGAAACGGTCACCAAAACGGGAAAAACTTACCGCGATCTCGAAGCTCTCGCCGAGAGCTTTCCAACGCCGCGATCGGATCGAAATTCCGTCCACCGGATCGGCGGTGGCGGCCGCCGGAAGATTCACGAACGGAAGGTTCCGTACACGCCTAAAAATTTCGCACAGGGGGGGGGGGTGCTGCTGGTTCGGAGGAATACTTATAAACACTTAATTATAACAAAGGAGGGGGGGGGGGGGGGGCTTTTCGGTGAGATGATTCTCACCGAACTCATGATTCGGTGAGAATCATTCTCACCGAATTCATGATTCGGTGAGAATCATTCTCACCGAATCTCCTTTTTTTTATTAATTCTTTATAAATAAAATAATAATATTTATTATTATTTAAAACAAATGATATAACATATATCGTTACAGAGGGCCAAACGCGCGCCGAATCGAACAAAATTCGCACCGTAGGCGAATGACGACGCTACGAATCCAACGACGAAGTCGAAATCGAATTCCGACGCACCGTTTTCGAGATAACAATTTCTAAAGTTAACGGTATACACGAAAACATACAAACTTCAATCGCGCGCCGAGGCTCCAAAATGCTCGGAACGCGATGAAACTTGACGAGCAAGTCTAAAATTAGCCGATCTAATTTCCTAATGTAAAATTTTCCACTCCCGACGCAAATCCCAAAATTTGGCCGGTCAAACCTAACGAACGCAAAACGCGCTAACGACAAAGTCAGTAACAAAATCCGACGAACAAAACTCGGGCAAATTTCTCCCGAAGCCAATACACAAGCATTCCCCAAGAGGCTCCACCGAGTCACCAAACAGACTCCGGCTCGCTAGGGAATCTTGCTACCAGGCATCACCAAGCCACGCAGGGAACCTAAAGAGCTAAGAGCACGCTCTAACAACGTCACATGACCAACACGCACTAACATAACGCTCTGACGTCATAATACGACAAATAAGAAATTAAATAAATCACTGGAAAATAGGGGGCGTTACAGTCACTCCCCATAAAAGAAAGTTTCGTCCCGAAACTTTACGCACAAAACACTTCTACCATAGAAGGAAAAGAAAATAACCAAGGGTTATCGAATGCTTACCGAGCACAGCTAGGAGAACAAATGAGGATGCGCCTCCCTCATAGCTGACTCCAACTCCCAAGTCGCGCTCTCCACGTCTTGGTTTTTCCACAGAATCTTTACCATCGGTATTGTCTTTCTCCGCAACACTCGATCTTGCACATCCAAAACACGAATAGGAACTTCCACGTAGGAAAGGTTAGTCTCCAACTGGGGCACTGCATCCAGAACTTGTCTGTCACTTAGCACGCACCTCCGCAGTTGGCTCACGTGAAAAACATTGTGCACGCTAGGAAACTTTTCGGGCAATTTCAACTTATAGGCTGACACACCAATCCGCTCCACAATTTCAAATGGTCCCACATACCTTGGGTCCAACTTATGGCTCTTACCGAACCTCTTCACTCCAACCATCGGGGAAACCTTAAGGAATACCATGTCCCCCACAGAAAATTCCAAAACGGACCTACGCCGATTGGCGTTCTTCTCGTATCGCTCTTGGGATATCCGAAGTTTCTCTCGAATAAGCCTTACAGAGACTTCCATTTCTTCTAAGGCATCTGGACCTAACATCGGCCTCTCACCAACCTCAGCCCAAAATAGAGGAGTTCTACATCGTCTTCCATATAGCGCTTCGAAAGGAGCCATTTGCAGACTCTCTTGATAACTATTATTGTATGCGAACTCCATCAACCTCAAGCGTTCATCCCACGATCCTCCGTGGTCTAATATATAACAACGGATCATATCTTCCACAATCTGATTAACACGCTCCGTTTGACCATTGGTCTGTGGATGATATGCGGTAGAATATCTCAAGTCAGTTCCCAATCCTTCTTGAAGGCTCTTCCAGAAACGAGACGTAAACCTGGAGTCTCGATCTGATACTATACTTACGGGTACTCCATGTAACCTGATAACTTCATTCAAATATAGTTCCGCTATCTTTTTCATCGAGTAACCAATCTGAAAGGGTACGAAGTGCGCACACTTTGTTAATCTATCAACAATCACCCAAACAGATTCATGCCCTCTGGGAGATCTCGGCAAACCAGTAATGAAATCCATTGAGATACTCTCCCACTTCCAAGTTGGAATCTCTAAAGGCGCTAATTTTCCACCAGACCTTCCATGATCAGCCTTAACTCTTTTGCACGTAAAACATTCTGACACAAACCTTGCAATGTCACCCTTCATCCCAATCCACCAGGCAATCTGTTTCAAGTCCTTATATATTTTTGTAGACCCTGGATGGTAGGCCACACTTGAACCGTGTGCTTCACTGCACAACCTAACTCGAATATCTCGAAAATTGGGGACGCAAAATCTACCGCGGTACTTTAGAGTACCCGCGTCATCGATCGAAAAGTCAGGCAGCTCCCCCTTCTCAGTTCTATTATGAAGGTGCAATAGATCAGGATCGTCCTTTTGATGAAGCCTCGTAAGAGAAATCCATGAAGGCTCAGACACTTCCAAACGGCTTGGCGAGTCACATCTACCAACTGAAATATCCATTAAAAGGAACTCTTCTACCAACAACTCAGTGGAGAGATTGAAAATTTTCCCAGTCTTCCTGCTTAAGGCGTCGGCTACCATGTTAGCCTTACCCGGATGGTATAGGATCTCCACTTCATAATCAGCCACATACTCTAACCATCTACGCTGGCGCAAGTTCAACTCCTTTTGAGTGAAGACGTACTTCAAACTCTTATAATCTGTATAAATCTTGCACTGCGCGCCATACAACAAGTATCTCCATAATTTCAATGCATAAATAACTGCTGCGAATTCCAAGTCATGCGTAGGGTAGTTCCTTTCATGAATCTTAAGCTGTCTTGACCCATACACAATCACTTTTCCTTCTTGCATCAGCACACAACCAAGACACACGTGGGATGCATCCACGTAAACGGCATAGTCTAATCCTTCCGTAAGCAATGTCAATATCGGAGCAGTGCACAGTCTATTCTTTAGCTCTTGGAACGCTTCTTCGCACTTATCGCTCCACACAAATGCTGCATTCTTCTGCGTCAATTTGGTCAATGACGCAGATAACGTAGAGAAACCCTCTACAAATCTTCTATAGTAGCCAGCCAACCCTAGGAAGCTTCTTATTTCTTTGGGTGTGGTAGGCCTCGTCCATTCCATAACTGCGGCTATATTTTCTGGGTCGACAGAGATTCCGTCCTTGTTAACCACATGACCCAGGAAAGAAACCTGAGGCAACCAGAACTCGCATTTACTTAGCTTGGCGAACAACTTATGGTCCCTCAAGGCAGATAAAACTAGACGCAAATGTTGGTCATGCTCCTCAACATTGCGTGAATACACCAACACATCGTCTATAAATACGACTACAAACTTGTCCAGAAAGTCCTTGAAAACCCTGTTCATCATGTCCATGAAAGCAGAAGGTGCGTTGGTCAAACCAAACGACATCACCAAAAATTCAAAATGTCCATGTCTGGAACGGAAGGCAGTCCGCGGGATATCTGATTCACGGATCCTTAACTGGTGGTAGCCCGAACGAAGGTCAATCTTAGAGAACACGACGCTGCCTCGCAGTTGATCAAACAAATCATCTATCCTCGGCAACAGATACCTATTCTTGATCGTTACCTTATTTAGCTCTCTATAATCGATGCACAACCTCATCGATCCATCTTTTTTCTTGACGAACAAAACGGGAGCACCCCAAGGCGAAGAACTCGGCCTTATAAATCCGTTCTCAAGCAACTCGTCTAACTGGATACGCAACTCCTCCAGTTTCCGTGGGGCCATCCGGTAAGGCGCCTTGGCAATAGGACGCGTACCCGGCTCCAAATCTATAACAAACTCCACGTCTCGATCAGGCGGGAGACCAGGAAGGTTAGCTGGAAAGACATCAGAAAAATCACGAACCACCGAGATCTCCTCCAAACACGGCAAACTAACCTTGGTTTCTAAAACCGAAACCAAACAAGCAAAACATCCGGAATCTACAAGCTTCCGAGCACATACCGCCGATATAGTCGGAGAATCCTGGCGCGGATAACCGTAAACACTCTCGGGCTGACCGTTGTCCATCCTGAAGTCCAAGCGTTTACCCTTGCATTAGATCACAGCATCATATTTGGACAACCAGTCCATGCCTAGGATCACATCGAAGTCTTCCAGATCCAACAGCTTCAAATCAGCAATCGCGAGAAAATCGCCTAGTAAAATCGAATAACTCTGAATACCCTGATCCGAAACTACAGATTCGCCTGAAGGAAACTTGACACAGAACGCATCACCAACACGATCGAGATTCAAATGGTAACGCTCTACGAAGGCCCTAGCCACAAATGAGTGGGTAGCGCCGGAATCGAACAGAACATGCGCCCAGCGGTTCTTTAGCTTAAATCGTCCTATAAAATTGCACACGCGACTAAGGAAGCGAACGCTCAAAACTATAACTATGAGCCAAGCATTAAAACTAGGGGGGAATCTAACCTGATATCACTTGCGTGGACGTCTGAGCTTCCTCCATAGAGACCACGTTCAACTTTCCTTTTCCCTTGTCCACTCGCTGCGGCGGCGGCAAGGCCTGAAGAGGAACTGGCTGCAGAGTAAGCTGAGCTTGCGGGCACTGATACTTGAGATGACCCTCTTGACCACACAAGAAACAACTTCTCGCCTTCTTCCAGCAATGGGCAGCATCGTGCCCCGGCTTCTTGCATACAGAACAAAGCAAGTCTTTCTTTGGGATACCTTGGATCGCATGAATCTGCTCTTTCTTCTGAGCTCCTAATCTTTGATAGCACCTTTCAAATGGATGGCCCGGTCGGCCACAGAAACTGCATACCTCTTTGTTTCTCTTCCTCGGAGCAGCGTCAGGGACCTGAGTACTCTTACCCTCATCAGACTTTCTTTTATCGTTTCTCAGTTGTTGACCTCGATTCTTGGCATTATCAATTGCCTCTACCTTTAAGGCAGCTTCCACCATACCAGCATAACTTGAGGTCGCATAGGCACTTGCTAATTGCTGGACGTCACTCCTTAGCCCAGCCAGAAATCGCTTGCTTTTATTTTCATCGGAACTCACCAAGTCTGGGGCAAATCGGCTTAGCTTACTAAACTCGATTTCGTACTCACTAACCGTGAGCTGCCTCTGCTTTAAGTGCAGGAAATCATTCATCAGACTGTCCCTCTCGACCGATGGCAGAAACTTGCTCAGAAGTAGCTCCTTAAAGGACTCCCAGGAACACCCGTCCTTCAGACCTTCTTTCTCCCTCAGCCACCAGCCCTTTGCCAACCCTTTGAGCTGATATGCGGCTAACATCACTTTCTGATCATCAGTGATCCCGGAGTATGAGAATATCTCCTCGATTGATATCATCCAATCGTCTAAGACCATGTAATCTGCCTTGCCATCATACGTCGGAGGCCTAAGTCGCTAAAACTGAGAAATAAAGGTCATCTCTGGTGGCACCACGACCGGAGGCACCAGAGGAGCGGGGAGAACAGGGACAGCTTGACCCACAACAGGGTCCTGAACTCTCGGAATTTGCCCTGCCACAACTGCTAACAAGGACTGGACCTGAGACTGCAAATCCACTACTTGCTTTGACAAGGCTTCATTGCTTTGTCGCAGACCTTCTATCATTGCGCTGCTCTGCGCACCTGAAGATTCTCCCTCCGATTGGGGAGTCAACCTTGTCGAAGGACGCCTCGACATTCTAATGGAACAACAAAACACTAATTAGATACCTAGCCCACCCACTAGAACCAAACAACATAGTACAAACAATACATACTTAAGTACTTGCTCATGCTGCTAACTTGCTCTGGGATTTTCAATAATGATGTTATGCTTAACCTACGATGATTCACTATCATCACACTAACTCTTGTGCCTAGATCGGGAATGCATGAATTTATATTCTTTTTGACTCAAAAATTATGTGTGTACACATGTCATCCTGCAAATCTTTAGCTTGGCACGTTGTGCTTATGCAATGTTATGCTATGCATGATTGTGTCATGCATTCTAAAAAGGCCCTAATGCATGTTATGAGTGGCGTACACATGAAAATGTTATGCATCCCATACTACATAACATTTCCATGCAACGAAAAAAGAAAACGTGCTAGCCGCATTCATGTGGTGAGGTTATGCATCCCATACTACATAACCCTCACATGTTGCCTCCTATGGTGGATCCATATACAAACACATAGTATGCATCCCATACTACATAATATGCCTCGTATACTTCATGTCATGCTATGAGTGTAGTGTTCGTGCTTCAGCCAAGACGTGCTGATGACATATCAGTGTGTGTATGATATGACTCTAAACACCTAACACTTACAGGGACAGGTTGCCCGACAATTTGTCAAGCAACCTCCCTCTGATACCAACTGTCACAACCCGCATTTTTCTCAATTATAAAAATAAATCAGAGCACGAGATAACTACGAGCTGTGATGCCACGTCAAGCAGAGGATAACTGCTGACGCTCAGGCAACACTCTAATCCTTCAAATCATAAGTTAAAATGAATAGAAAACTGATTTTTTTAAATTAATTGGCCGTATCCCTCGGCTCAGTGGATCAGATTGTCTACGGTTTGAAAACTATTTTTATACGTAGCGGAAAAATACTTCATTTATGCCTAACATCCTAAAAGAGCGCATAAGTGTCCTAAGAGGACAACTTACACTATGCAAGACCCTAGATTTCAATTTATAATATTTATAAAGAAAACAATCTTTTTACGCATTTGGAAAATAATGATTGAGCTTTTATAAAACATGCTGATCATGCAATACATATAGTAATTTTTTATAGGTTTCAAGGTAACTAGCAACCTAGCATAAAACATTCCCAGAGAGCAAGTGAAACTACCACAAAACAGGTAAACTAGCAGCTAAGCAAAGACTTAGTATCACCAAGGAAAATCACCAACGAGCGTCAACAACCTGACACGAACTCGCTGGCGAGCATGTATGTCTGTACTACTACAAAGCTAAGGAACTACCTCAACAGGTGAGGAAAACACTGCCATAACGCAGTCCACAAGGGAACTCCTGAAGTTAGTCGTACAGCCGGCTACAGACCTGAACCTGAGGCATTCAAAAGAAGAACACCTCAGCAAGAAATAATAAAACAGGAGGTAAGGAAACATCAGATAATAATTGAATGAAAAGAGCAGAAAGAAAAAGGGTTACCAACCCTGCAAGAGAAATGCTGAAAATCTCAGCTAAAGAATCCAAAAAAAGACAAATGTAAGTATAACAGTCAGTAAAGTGAGAGAAAATCAACAAGTACTAAAACGTACCAAACTCCGCTCAAGCCTGCAGAGACAAAAAGGAAACCAATATGCATCAAATGAACAGTATGAAAGGAACTAACAGTCCTAAACTTGTAAATCGTTAGCACTGGCACAAATCCCAAACCTGTGTCGGAGACTAAGAACAGTCACAACCGAACAACCAGGTCCAGATGTCTCAAGAGTACTAAAGGGTCCGCCACAGGGTCCACACACATAGAGTTCCAACCTCTTACAGGAACCCAAAATGTCCAAAGGAGGGAATGATGGTGGCCACGGCTCGAACTCCCCCGGTACCATACTCCCTTAGAAACCCAGCTACCACATGCTAAGGATCCACGATTCGGCGCCAAAACTAGCCGACAACACCACTTAGAAACTACCAAGTTCTACAACCAAAACCCGCCGAATTATTTCCCCCTACCCGCCGAATTATTTCCCCCTACCCGCCAAATTATTTCCCCTACCCGCCGAATTCAACTTAAAATAACTTCCGAAACTTCCTAGTTTAGGCCGACTACACGCCCTAACCTAGGAATATTTCTAGTCTCACATATACTATTCCGGTATTCTACGACAAGGAGAATTACTAAAGCAAAAATACAACCCATGGAGGCACGCAAGAGGGGAGAAATCCACTTGCCTCAAATCGTTCTTGAAAACGTCCTCCCAAAATACTCCACCACGTAGATCCGTCCAAAAGGGGGCACACGGAGACGAGATCTACGAAAAAACGGTCAACCGGGGTTAGGGCCGAAAAAAATCTATGGCGAAACGGTCACCGAAACGGGAAAAACTTACCGCGATCTCGAAGCTCTCGCCGAGAGCTTTCCAACGCCGCGATCGGATCGAAATTCCGTCCACCGGATCGGCAGTGGCGGTCGCCGGAAGATTCGCGAACGGAAGGTTCCGCACCGCCTAAAAATTTCGCACGGGGGGGGGGGGGGGGGCTGCTGGTTCGGAGGAAGAAGAAGAGGGTTCTCATTTGTTTTTTTTATAATTATATACACTTAATATAATAATAAATATATATACTTAATTAAAATAATACTTATAAACACTTAATTATAACAAAGGAGGGGGCTGTTCGGTGAGATGATTCTCACCGAACTCATGATTCGATGAGAATCATTCTCACCGAATCCATGATTCGGTGAGAATCATTCTCACCGAATCTCCTTTTTTTTATTAATTCTTTATAAATAAAATAATAATATTTATTATTATTTAAAACAAATGATATAACATATATCGTTACGGAGGGCCAAACGCGCGCCGAATCGAACGAAATTCGCACCGTAGGCGAATGACGACTCTACGAATCCAACGGCGAAGTCGAAATCGAATTCTGACGCACCGTTTTCGAGATAACAATTTCTAAAGTTAACGGCATACGCGAAAACATACAAACTTCAATCGCGCGCCGAGGCTCCAAAAATGCTCGGAACGCGACGAAACTTGACGAGCAAGTCTAAAATTAGCCGATCTAATTTCCTAATGTAAAATTTTCCACTCCCGACGCAAATCCCAAAATTTGGCCGGTCAAACCTAACGAACGCAAAACGCGCTAACGACAAAGTCGGTAACAAAATCCGACGAACAAAACTCGGGCAAATTTCTCCCGAAGACAATACACAAGCATTCCCCAAGAGGCTCCACCGAGTCACCAAACAGACTCCGGCTCGCTAGGGAATCTTGCTACCAGGCATCACCAAGCCACGCAGGGAACCTAAAGAGCTAAGAGCACGCTCTAACAACGTCACATGACCAACACGCGCTAACATAACGCTCTGACGTCATAATACGTCAAATAAGAAATTAAATAAATCACTAGAAAATCGGGGGCGTTACATTCCACCTCCTTCCTTTCCCTAGAGAATCCAAAGAGAGGACTATCTGAGGCCAACACCCTCCTGGCCTCCACCTTCATGGCATCAAACGCCTTCTTGAAGAAGAAGTTGACGGATCTCCCATTATCCAAGAGGATCCGGGAGATGGTGAAGTTTTTGACAGTGGCCTGGATTACCAGCGCGTCGCAGAATGGGTCCTCGTGGTCCGACATGTCCATCCTGGAGAAGGTAATCTTCTCATCTGGGGGTGGAGTTAGGGATGTGGAGGTAACACTCTATCGCTACATGGTGTGGAGACTTGCCTTGCGGGCGGCCACGACCCCCCCCCCCCCCCCCCCGTAGATCACTCTGAACCCTCCTCGACCTCCAACATTGGCTCGATCCTCACACATGTCCTCCTCTGACCATGGCAAGACTTCCTCTATCCACACCTTCTGGCGGTGTTGATGCTACTGTTGGGCTTGCCCTCTAGCCCCCCTTATCTCTAGGAACTCTGAGCTGGTAGCTGTAGTGTGCCCTTCTTCCTAGTGGAAGCCACAGTAGGACAACACCGCTCTACCCTCCATCCTCCTCCTCCTCTACACTCTCCTCCTTCTCCCTAGAGCAATCGTCATAACTTGGTGTTAATTGGGGAGAGGGGGCCTTCGGCCCTGCCTCCAACCTAGAGGGTTGACCTAGCCTTTCCCCCCTTAGCGGTGCTCTCCTCCTTGGAAACCTCTTCTCAGTCCCTGGTCCTGCTGCTCTGGCTGCCTCCATCCCAGTCAATTATTCAGCTCCTGGTGGACCCATCTCGGTTGATGCTGATGTTCCCTCTGCCTGGGCTCTGCCCTCCTGTCCTCCTGCCCTTTGCCACCTCCTGTCTCCTTCACCTCCTTCGCGGCCCACCTCGCTAACTTTCTAGCAAGCGCTGGGTTGGATGCCTCCCACCAACTTTTCGGGCATCCCTCTCCATCAGCTCCTTAAAGGACACTGTCGGCACCCTCTTTAACTCCATCATGAAGAACCCCTACCGAATCCCAAAGGTGAAGGCCACCATGAGGGTGTGCTCAGGCATATCATGTACCTAGAGGACCTCCTCTTGGAACTGGTCCACATAGCTCCCCAGAGTCTCGTTCACTCCCTGCTTGATGAGGAACAAGGACTCTGACTCCCTCTTCCCCTTCTTAGAAGTGGTGAACCATAGAAAGAACCCCAAGATCAGATCCTCAAAGCAGTAGATGGAGTTGGACGACAGCTGATGGAACCAATCGCTTGCCTTCTCCTTGAGGGTGATGGCGAAGAGTCGGCACTTGAAAGCATCTGACATCTGTATGATAGAAACAAAATCCTTGAACCATTGGATGTGCTGGACCGGGTCATCCCTCCCGTGTAGAAGGACATCTCTGGCTCGCGGAAACCCTATAGAACTGTGGCAGACAAGACTGGCTCGTTAAATGGGCTCCCGCCACTCGCTAGGTGAGTCGGGAGGTCTTGTGCTTCCATCTCGTCGAGCCTCCCCGCATTCGCCGAGCCAGGGAATAGGACTCGCCCTGCGAGATCTCTCTAGGGAGATCCTGCCCACTAACTTCCGCCGTGGTTTCCTTCCCAGGATGCCGAACAAGAGCATTCTTCCCTAGTCCAGGGGATGCGGCCACTAGGACAAGGGGTGTCGAGCACTCGCCACGAGTGGTGAGTACAAAGGTTATGAGGTTCCACATCTCATGCCAAAAGTTCTCAAACATGCTGAGGGCAGCGAAAGGGGGAGGGGGTGGCAAGTCGGCCTGGTCAGAACCTTTCCCTTCACCTCAAGTCATTGAGCTCGCTGAGGTTTTCAGTGCTGATCACTCTTCACGCTCACTTCACCAAAATGTTGAAACTGAAAACTAGCTTCTTGAGGAGTCTGAACCATTAGGGAAGGGGTGATCGCACACTTACTTTGCCCAGCAAACTTGACTAACAAGTGACTTAAAGCTAAGAACTAACCCAAGATTCCAGCATAGAGGTCCCACCACACACCCGAAAGATCTTAGAGTGCTTCCCCTCCTTAGCCTGTGCTGAGCTAAGGGCACCTCAGAAAGCGCTATAAGACAAGAGAGTAAGAGAACTGGAAAATCTTGCCTTATGTGGTACACCCTTGTGTCTATTTATAGATTTCTGAGTCTATCCTGCAAATAACGAGGCTCTGCTGTTCTAAACAGCTATATGTAGCCAAAAGTGGAATGCCAATAGCCAAACTCCATTATTCTGGAAGACGATTTGCAGCCCTACAAGGGCATCCAATTAATTTTACCTCTGTAACCCACTAGGTGAGTGGTCCAAGGGGGTACCACCCGCAAAAAGGGGCGAGGGATGGGGAAGCCAGGCACTCGCCTCTGCGGCACCCCCACTTTGGATGAATGCGGGATCTAAGGCCACTTGCTTAGCACTGGCGAGACCTTTCATGCCTTTTCTGGCGAGAGCCCCCTATCTTCCCTAGACGAGAGCCCTTTCGCCATCCATGGGCAAAAGCTATTTGGGAAGGGTCTCGCTTGCCTTCCTGAGCCAAGATCATAAGGTGCCCATAGCACTTGCCTCACGTAATGTCAAGAAACTGAAAGTGTTGAGAGTGCAAGCTTCACTCAATTCTTAGGGCGGGAGGGGTCGAGAGCTCAAGCTTCACTTCATCACTAAAGGCAAAAGGTGTTGATAGTACAAGCTTCACTCAACCGGCTAAAGGCAGAAGGGGTTTGACTCAGTGCCTTGAGCCCTCTCGCCTCTGAAGACCCTGCAAAGCACTGATCTTAAAGGGGGAACCCACTCATCAAATACGGGGTTGTACGGCCGCATATCATTACCGAATCAAGAGTACGATGCATTCAAGCAAGGATCAAGTGATACCATTGCAGTCAGCTTCGAGAAATTCTTCAAGATAGTCAACGGTCTCAGAAACTACGGCCACACCTTCACTAATGGTGAATTAAATGACAAATTCCTCAGATCCTTGACAAAGGACTGAGATACTAAAGTTTTATCCATTAGAGAGTTTGGGAAGTTACCGTAGAATGACCCCCAGAACCTCTTCGAAAAGCTGCACTCCTATGAGCTTCAAATGAAAACCAGGAAGAAGGAGGAGCAAAGCAGCAGGACTTCAAGCAGAGAGAAGTCAGTTGCTCTGAAGGCTGAAGATTCGAGAAAGTATAAAGTTATGTCTCTAGTAAGGACACTATTGGGTACATTGGTCAAATGTACCTGATTTGAAGAAGCCTCACCCAACTCAATGATATACATCATAATGTATTTGATGTATGTTGAGTTTACTTGTGCAGGTTAAGAAATCACTGGACTGAAGCAAAAAGCTTCTAAGTCCATGTGTCGACACCCAGAGGGAAAGTGTCGACACTTAAGAAAGCTTGTGTCGACACCCAGACAAGCAGTGTCGACACTTGGAATCATTGTGTCGACACTTGGGATGCAGAGTCGACACCAGACAGAAAGTGTCGACACTTGGAGCTGTGTCGACACTCAGTGAAGAAGAGTGCAGACAGAATGTGTCGACACAAGAAGCTGTGTCGACACCCAGAGAAGCTGTGTCTACACCAGAAAGTGTCGACACTTGGAGCTGTGTCGACACTCAGCAAAAGTCTGCAGAGACTAAGTTAAAGTGTCGACACTCAGAACAATGTGTCGACACTCAACAGAAAGAGACAGCACTTGAAGTATGTGTCGACACCCAGCACAATGTGTCGACACACAACCAGAAGAGTCAATACTTGAAGTAAGTGTCGACACCCAGCACAATGTGTCGACACTTAGCTAAAGACTCAACACTTGAAGAAAGTGTCGACACAAGGAGCTGTGTCGACACTCAGCAAAGAAAAGAATTATCAACAAAATATTCTAAGTACAAGTGTCGACACTAAGGGAATGTGTCGACACTCAGCTGAAGTCTCAACAACAAGAAGGTGTGTCGACACAAGGAGCTGTGTCGACACTCAGCAAGTATCGACATTGAAGACTATGTGTCGACACCAAGAAGCAGTGTCGACACTTGACAGATTCAACACAAGAAGATGTGTCGACACAAAGGAGATGTGTCGACACTTAAAAGAATTCAGCAAATGCTAGAAGAACAAGTACTTGTGTCGACACTCAATTTCAGTGTCAACACATGCAGAAGAATCTGTGTCGAGACATACAAGGAATTGTGTCGACACCTTGTAGACTTGTGTCGACACTTACACAACATGTGTCGACACTTGGACTATAAGTGTCGACACTTAAAGACAGAAAGTCTCGACACTTACAAATAGTTAGAGATTTTCAAGAAGTGACTGGATGACTTGACAGCTGCCGTTCCAGCCGGTCTACAGCAACTGTCAGAGATGTCAGAAGTCAGTTATGAACCGGACCAGCCGGTTACTATGAAGAAGTCCTATAAATAGGCACCCACAGTTTACAGAAACTGTTGTTGAAGTTATTGATCAGATCATTGGTCAAGAGTTCAGTTTGTTGAAATACAAATTATTGAAGTGGTACCCAGAGTATCAACACAAGAAGATCTTGCACTCCAAGTGCAGATCTAAGAAGTTGGAGAGAGAGGGCTCCTTCCAAGAAATCAGCCTCTGGAACTAGGCTGAGAAGAAGGATTCAGATTCAATTCTGGATCTTAAGTAGTAGAGGTCAAGGAACTACTGCAGGAGGATTCAGTCTTATTCAGTTCTACTCAAGAAGCTTTGAAGAAAGCTAAGTCAGAGTGAATCCAGCTGAGTTCTTCCAAGAACTCATCAAGAATCTCTCAACTCCTCTCTTTTTATTTCTGAGTTGTAGAGTTATTATTTGTAATACTTTTTAACTTGTAGGATCCTTTGGATTTGAGTGATTTGTAAGCCTATAATTATAAAGGCTGAGGGTAGGGCTTGTGAGCTTGAGTGTAGGAGATTGAGATCTCTGAGTGTAGGCCTTGTTGGCTGAGTGTAGGCCTTGGATTGGCTGAGTGTAGGCCTTGCGGCTGAGTGTAGGCTTTGGGATAAAGCTGAGTTGTAAGGCTTTGGGCCTGAGGTGTAGGAACCAATTTGGGTTCTGAGACAGTGGAGAAGTTTAGCCGAATCTAGTACACAGCTAGATAGGCGAAGGGGCAAAGTGGATGTACCCATATCTTGGGGAACCACTATAAACCACTGTGTTGTGCTGTGATTGTGCTGTGTATGCTGTGAATACATTGTGATTGCTGTGCAAAAGTTATAAATCTGTGATAGTAAACTGTTTGCTTCCAGTAAAGTTAGAAAAGGATTAGGTCACCTATTCACCCCCCCCCCCTCTAGGTGTTTAGGTACCATATCTTTCAAGTGGTATCAGAGGGAGGTTCCTCAAAACAAGGACTAACAGTCTGAGGAGATCCTGTTTAGCAGATTCAGTGTAAGGGAAAACACAGATTCAAGAAATTTAAGAAAATCAAGAAACATGGGTTCCTATGAGAATCACAAGGAATTGGGTTCCATGAAATTACCCATATGCAGGAAGGAGATCTTTGGGATCTGGAAAGAAAGGGTAAGGCTATTTATGGAGGCCTCAGACCCTAGAATCTACATCACAGTAAAGGAAGGGCCTTATGTGCCTATGAAGATTTCAGTTCTAGATGCAAATCAGAGAACCCCAAAGGATTTCTCTGAGATGACTAAGGATGAAATTGTCCTAGCCACCATGGACAAGAGGGCACATAACATAATAGTGAGTGCCATTGATGATGCCACTTTTCAGAAAGGGTAAGACATGAGTTCATTAACTATTCTGTAAAATTTCTTATAGCACTCAGTGATGCTATCACCCTTTCCTTGCCTAAAGCTTTCATACTCCTGATTTAGTAAGGACTTCCTATCTTGCCTAACTTCTTCAGAACCTTCCATATAGACAATGAGAGTATCCCACATCTCTTTTGCTGTCTTACAGTGAATTAAGTTCTGAAAAGTGGCATCATCAATGACACTCACTATTATGTTCTGTGCCCTCTTGTCCATGGTGGCTAGGACAATTTCATCCTTAGTCATCTCAGAGAAATCCTTTGGGGTTCTCTGATTTGCGTCTAGAACTGAAATCTTCATAGGCACATAAGGCCCTTCCTTTACTGTGATGTAGATTCTAGGGTCTGAGGCCTCCATAAATAGCCTTACCCTTTCTTTCCAGATCCCAAAGATCTCCTTCATGCATATGGGTAATTTCATGGAACCCAATTCCTTGTGATTCTCATAGGAACCCATGTTTCTTGATTTTCTTGAATTTCTTGAATCTGTGTTTTCCCTTACACTGAATCTGCTAAACAGGATCTCCTCAGACTGTTAGTCCTTGTTTTGGAGAACCTCTCTCTGATACCACTTGAAAGATATGGTACCTAAACACCTAGAGGGGGGGGGGGGGATGAATAGGTGACCTAATCCTTTTCTAACTTTGTTGGCAGCCAAACAGTTATATCACAGATTTCTAACTACTTTTGCACAGCAAACAGCAATAACAAAACATACACAGCTAATCCACAGCACAATCACAGCACAGCACACAGTGTTTTATAGTGGTTCCCCAAGATATGGGTACATCCACTTTCCCCCTTCGCCTATCTAGCAGTGTACTAGATTCGGCCAAACTTCTCCACTGTCTCAGAACCCAAATTGGTTCCTACACCTCAGGCCCAAAGCCTTACAACTCAGCTTTATCCCAAAGCCTACACTCAGCCAATCAAGGCCTACACTCAGCCAACCAAGGCCTACACTCAGCCAACAAGGCCTACACTCAGAGATCTCTATCTCCTACACTCAGGCTAACAAGCCCTACCCTTAGTCTTTATAATTATAGGCTTACAAATCACTCAGATCCAATGGATCCTACAAGATAAAAATGTTTTACAAATATTGACTCTACAACTCAGAAATAAAAGAGGGGAGTTGAGAGTTTCTTTATGAGTTCTTGGAAGAACTCAGCTGGATTCACCCTGACTTAGCTTTCTTCAAAGCTTCTTGAGTAGAACTGAATAAGACTGAATCCTCTGCAGTTGTTCCTTGACCTCTGCCACTTAAGATCCAGAATTGAATCTGAATCCTTCTTCTCAGCCTAGTTCTAGAGGCTGATTTCTTGGAAGGAGCCCTCTCTCTCCAACTTCTTAGATCTGCACTTGGAATGCAAGATCTTCTTGTGTTGATACTTTGAGTACCACTTTAATGATTACTTCAACAATATGATCAACAACTTCAACAACCACAACCACCATTTCTGTAAACTGTGGGTGCCTATTTATAGACCTTCTTCATGGTAACCGGCTGGTCCGGTTCATAACTGACTTCTGACATCTCTGACAGTTGCTGTAGACTGGCTGGATCAGCAGCTGTCAAGTCATCCAGTCATTTCTTGAAAATCTCTAACTGTCTGTAAGTGTCGAGACTTTCTGTCTTTAAGTGTCGACACTTATAGTCTAAGTGTCGACACATGTTGTGTAAGTGTCGACACAACTCCTTGTATGTCTCGACACAGATTCTTCTGCATGTGTCGACACTGAAATTGAGTGTCGACACAAGTACTTGTTCTTCTAGCTTTTGCTGAATTCTTCTAAGTGTCGACACATCTCCTTTGTGTCGACACATCTTCTTGTGTTGAATCTGTCAAGTGCCAACACTACTTCTTGGTGTCGACACATAGTCTTCTATGTTGAAACTTGCTGAGTGTCGACACAACTCCTTGTGTCGACAAACCTTCTTGTTGTTGAGACTTCAGCTGAGTGTCGACACATTCCCTTAGTGTCGACACTTGTACTTAAAATAATTCTGTTGATCTTTATGATCTTTGCTAAGTGTCGACACAGCTCCTTGTGTCGTCACTTTCTTCAAGTGTTGAGTCTTTAGCTAAGTGTCGACACATTGTGCTGGGTGTCGACACTTACTTCAAGTGTTGACTCTTCTGGTTGTGTGTCGACACATTGTGCTGAGTGTCGACACATACTTCAAGTGCTGACTCTTTCTGTTGAGTGTCGACACATTGTTCTGAGTGTCGACACTTTAACTTAGTCTCTGCAGACTTTTGCTGAGTGTTGACATAGCTCCAAGTGTCGACACTTACTGGTGTAGACACAGCTCCCCTGGGTGTCGACACAGCTCCTTGTGTCGACACATTCTGTCTGCACTTTTCTTCACTGAGTGTCGACACAGCTCCAAGTGTCGACACATTCTGACTGGTGTCGACTCTGCATCCCAGGTGTCGACACAACGACTCCAAGTGTCGACACTGTTTGTCTGGGTGTCGACACAAGCTTTCTTAAGTGTCGACACTTTCCCTCTGGGTGTCGACACATGGACTTAGAAACGTTTTGCTTCAGTCCAGTGATTTCTTAACCTGCACAAGTAAACTCAACATACATCAAATACATTATGATGTATATCATTAAGTTGGGTGAGGCTTCTTCAAATCAGGTACATTTGACCAATGTACCTAACAATCTCCCCCTATTTGGAGAAGTCATAACCCTTAGTCAATGATATACACCATCCATAATTAAAATTACAAAATGATGTACAACAGATTATATTCAGCAGGGTAAACATAAACATGTAATATTTCACACATGGATACACATTCAACATTGCAGAACAAACAAGAAATAGACATATTCTCAGAACAATCATGAAATATATTTATCATATATTGTTCTAACATTTTTCTAATACATCTTCAAAGGTTTACAAAAATGTTTTTCATTCAAAAGATTACAACAATCTTCAAGTCAATTCCTAATCTATTTCTGGTCTGGTTCTTTGATAACAATGCCTTTGCCAGATTGGACTTGAGCTTTGACAGTGGCTTCAGCAGGTTCAGCAACAGCAGGCTTCTTGCCTTTTAGATCTTTCTGTTTGAGTGCTTCTGCCTTGATCTTCTGCCTCTCAAAGTAGTGATATGGCTTGGGGAAGTACTTGCTAGGCTCCACTGCAGTAGGAGGTAGCTTTCCCATCTTTGCCTTTCTTCTATATTGAACAATGGCCTCCTGTCTTATTTCTTGTTTCCTCCATTCTGCTTCAGAGAACCACTTGTTCCTTTCATGAGCATTGTCCTTGGCAGCTTTCCAGGCAGTTAAAATTATATTCCTAGAGGTAGGGCTCCACTGTTCAAAGTCTGGCCTTTGTTCTGCTTGTTCCCTAAACCTCTTCTTTGACAACCTTGCCTCTTCTTCTTTCTCTAATGCCTCTTGTATAGCTGCAGAAATAGGTTGAACAACCTTTTCCAGAACAACATTGGACTTCCCTGCAGTTGGGCTATACATCTGGTGAATATCAGCTTGCACCATGTCAAAATCTGGTGGAGGATATATGACCTGAGCTACCTCTGGTTGCTCACCTCCAAGATATGCACTTTGAATCCCAGATTCAGTAACATTGTCATCATCACAGAGTGGAGGATAGCCCAGTGTAGCTCTGATGGAATTAGATATCCATTTTGCATGGTCAGAGCTAGCTTTGACTAAAACTCTCTCCCCCTTTATGACTTCTTGGGCAATATGATCTCTTACATCATCCTTTTGGAATCTGATTTGACTATCCAAGTACCTGATTCCTTCTTTAAAGTAAGGTTTGAGCTTAGTGAGCTGTTCAGAGATGGCCTTCTGGGAATCTTGAATTGCAGTCTTGACAACAGTAATCTCAGCTTGAAATACTTTATCAAAGTCAGCCTTAACTGCAGCAGCAGATGTAGAAGGTTCAACAGGCTTATTCTTCAATTCAGTGACTATAGCATTGTGAGATTGTGTGAGATTGTCATTCATTCTGACTTGGTTTTCCAGCACATATCCTTGCTTCAATGCTATATCATCTACTTGTACTTTTATCTTCTCTTGGTGTGTAGCCAGATACACCACTGCATTACCACCCTTGTGGAAGCAGTCTGTCATCTCTTTCTTGTTGAGATTTATCTCAAACCTTATAGATTTTATATCTTGGGCAAGATCAAACTGTAATGATCTGTGCCCTGCATCAACATAAGCCTCTATGGCTTTCCTTTGTTCATCCATTTTTATCTGCAGTGCAATCAGTAAAGCACTATAGTCAACAGTTGGAGCTTGTTGAACTATAGGCTGTGGGGCTATAGATTGCAAGGCTTTCTTATAACTCTGACTTCTCCTCTTGAAGACATAGAGTTTCTTCTTCTTAGCCTTTGCAGCCTCATCTTCTTCAGATTCTGAAGTGCTGGCTATTTCAACCCTTTCCTTAGGGCTTGGAGGTTTGTCAGCTTGCACATCAGGTGCTTTCTCACTTTCTGGCCTTAAAGGCTCTTCCAGAACTGTCATTTGCTCCCCCTCAGCAGCAGCACTCTTATCTTCAGCAGCAGCATCCTTGTCCATATCAAAATCTTCTTGATCTAGATTTAGAAACAAATCTTCCATTGTATATTTAGGTGGAGACTGTGTAGGAGAAGTTCTTGGTTCTTCAACCACTTGAGAAGTATCATCTTGAACTACAGCAGATGTGTCTTCTAAAACAACATCTAGAACTTGACTGTCTAGCTGAGTTTGCTGATGTACATCAGACAAATCAGAATCTACTATAGAAAAATTCAATGTATTTAGGTCAATGAGTACCTCTTGTATGATGTTAGTGGCTTGTTCACTCTCCAGTGTAGAGGGTTCTTCTACACCTGGAAGCTCCCCCTGGCTGTGATCCCTATGGATGGGGCTAGCTTGAGGCAGCTCCCCCTGGATCTCAGCTATATCTTGAGCAGCTGGGGTCTTCTCTGCAGCCACTTCCTCTTGGTCATCAGGAGTGAAGACAACATGTTCTTCACTCCCTGAACTGCTGGAGTACTCCTGTGTCACAGGAGCTGTCTTCCTTTTCTTCCTTGGAGGAGAATCTTTCTTAGTCACTGGCTTCTCTGGAGTTAGCATTTCCTTGGACAATACCCTGTCCCATCTGGAAAAGATCCTTTGATCCATCTTCCTCATGTGGTTGATCTTACTTCCAGCAGCAGTGCTCATTACCTCTGGTATGGTACCAGCTAGGTAGAGACTAAGTATTCTGCCCAGGTTGGGCTTCTTCAGACTCTCCTTGATCTTGTCAAACACTATCATAGACCAGTCTATTTTCAGAGTGAAGATTATCCTTGTCATGATTCCAAACATAGAGGCAGACACCCTGTCATACCCTCTAGGCTTACTGAGAATAACCTTGCCCACAATCTCAGACATGAATTTTCCTTGACTGTTCATGCATTTCGTGTTAAAGACTAATCTTATCTTCATCTTTGGATCAAGTCCACACCAGGTAAGAGCTTCCCTGGTCTTAGATGCAGTTACTTCTTCTTCATCTTGAGTTTTAGGTAGCTGGAGTACCTTCCTCAGACTTTTTGGTGAAATCTTGACCTTAGATCCATGAACTCTGGATTTGATTCTGTATCCAGATTCATCTACAGCAGCTCCATTAAGGAATTCAAGAACTTCCTTCTTCCAAATCTTTGTTGGTTCTGAAACCAAGTATTCTAGTCCAGAATTGGCGACTAGGGTTACCACCGACTAGATTTCTTAATCTGCGTCGTCGAACGCGCCGCGCACTAGCTCATAGCCCTCGTTAACGTTCTCCTCAAGCTTAGGAGCCATTAGGGTTTGGAGAATTTGTCTTTAGAAAAGAGAGGTGTCGACACAGGAGTTTTGGTCTCGAAACTTTGAAAGCGTGTCAACAAACAAAGACAGAACCCTATTTATACCTGTCTAATTTTGAAGATGAACAGGCGGGACAGCTAACTTAACATGTGTCGACACTGGCAATAAGTGTCGACACTGACTTATAATGTCTTGACACATATGTGTCGACACAAGTTTAGTCAATAGATATTATGTGTCGACACTTGGTTATGTGTCGACACAACATATCTCGACACATAGTCGAGACTTTACTTAGAAAAATTCTGAGTAAAACTTAAGTGTCGACACCATATTGGATGTGTCGACACCTACTTGACATGTGTCGACACTAACATTCTGAAGTGTCGACACCAACATCCTAGATGTGTCGACACCTTTTTCCTGAAGTGTCGACACTACTATTCTGTGTCGACACCTTTTTACTTAGCCAATTTTAATTCTGTAAACTTAGTCTAAGTTTATCATTCCTAGTTCAATTTTGAATCTATTGAACTTAGCTTCTTCTAGGGGCTTAGTATACATATCAGCTAGTTGTTCATCTGTTTTAACATATTTAAGTACAATATCATTTCTTTCTACATGCTCCCTAAGAAAGTGATATTTAATTTCAATATGTTTTGTTCTACTATGAGATATAGGGTTGTTAGCTATTGAAATAGCACTTGTAGAATCACAGAAAAGTGGAGTTCTACTTACCTGAAATCCATAGTCCTCTAGCTGATGTTGAATCCACAGAAGTTGAGCACAGCAACTTCCTGCAGCAACATACTCTGACTCTGCTGTGGAGATAGCCACACTGGTTTGTTTCTTGCTACTCCATGAAATTAGTCTCCCACCTAGGAATTGACAGGTTCCAGTAGTGCATTTTCTATCTTCTTTGCATCCTGCAAAGTCTGCATCTGAATAATCTGTTAGATCAAAATCTCCATTTCTAGGGTACCAGAGGCCTAGATAGGGAGTGCCCTTTAGATATCTCAATATTCTTTTGACTGCAGTCAAATGAGACTCTTTAGGGCAGGCTTGATACCTTGCACAAACACATGTAGCATACATGATGTCTGGTCTACTAGCAGTCAAGTATAGTAGGGAGCCAACTATCCCTCTATACAAGGTTTCATCTACAGGTTTCCCTGCATCATCCTTGCTAAGAGACATACTTGACCCCATAGGAGTCTTCATGGTACTGGATGAATCCATACCATACTTCCTTATGAGTTCTAGGGTGAACTTTGACTGACAAATGGACAAACCACTCTCAGTCTGTTTAACTTGGAGACCCAAGAAAAACTTCAGCCTCCCATACTACTCATCTCAAACTGACCTTGCATAAGTTTTGCAAACTTTTTGCAAAGGCTGCTTTCAGTAGACCCAAATATAATGTCATCTACATATATTTGGACTAGTATGACTTTGCCTCTAGATTCCCTAAGGAATAGAGTCTTATCTATTTTCCCCCTTGAGAACTTGTTCTCAATGAGGAAACTAGATAGGGTTTCATACCAAGCCCTAGGGGCTTGCTTTAACCCATATAAAGCTTTCCTAAGTCTATAGACATAATGAGGTGGAGTTGGATCAACAAAACCTGAAGGCTGCTCCACATAGACTTCTTCTTTCAAATTACCATTTAGGAATGCTGACTTGACATCCATTTGGTAAACCTTGAATCCTTGATAGGTTTCATAGGCCAAGAACATTCTTATGGCTTCCAGTCTGGCTACTGGAGCAAAGGTTTGATCAAAATCAATACCTTCTTCTTGCCTATATCCTTTAGCAACCAGTCTAGCTTTATTCTTAATGATGACCCCTTGTTCATCCATCTTATTCCTGTAGATCCACTTAACTCCTATTACATTGTGGTCTTTAGGTTTAGGAACAAGTTCCCAAACCTTGCACCTCTTGAACTGATTAAGCTCTTCTTGCATTGCTTCAGTCCATTGTGGATCTTATATTGCTTCTTCAAACTTCTTAGGTTCAACTTGTGACAGAAAGCTGGAATAGATTGCAGCATTCTGATTTCTGCTCCTGGTTTGTACTCCTTGTCTTGGATCTCCAATAATCAGCTCTACTTGATGATCTCTATGATGCCTGTGAGCTGGAGGCATCCTAACCTCTGGTTGAACCACTTCAGCATCTGCTTCATACTGTACACCTTGTATTTCTTCAGCAACTGGCACTTGTAGTTCTCCCCCTGGACAACAGCTACTCTCTTCTCCTTGCTGTCTTGCAGCAGGCACTTCTTCTATAGTAAGCTTGTCCATTTTCTTTGTCAAACCCGTGGGGCTGCATACATTGCTATAAAACTCATTATTAATAAGTTTAGTCTCATCAAAAACTACATGCACTGATTCTTCTACAACTTGTGTAGTCAAGTTGTAGACTCTATAAGCCTTACTATTATTGCTGTACCCAACAAAAATTCCCTCTTGGGACTTGGCAGCAAACTTAGTTAAGTAAGACTTCCCATTGTTAAGTATGAAGCATTTGCAACCAAAAATCCTGAAGTAGGATAGGTTTGGTTTCCTGCCTTTCACAACTTCATAGGGGGTCTTGTTAAGCCCTTTAGTGATGGTAGCCCTATTTATAACATGGCATGCAGTGTTAACTGCTTCAGCCCAGAAATACTCAGACAGTGATGTATCACTTAGTAGGGTTCTACCAGCCTCTATCAAGGTCATATTCTTCCTCTCAGCAATACCATTTTGCTGAGGTGTTCTAGGTGAAGAGAATTCTTGAAATATCCCAAAGTCTTCACATAGTTTTGTCATGCTTTCAGACTGAAACTCAGTACCATGGTCACTTCTAATTTTGACCACAGTACTATTTAGTTCATTCTGAATTTGCTTGACAAAGCTGTAGAAGACACTAGGTGTTTCAGATTTCTGTCATAAGAAGAACACCCAGGAAAACCTTGAGTAGTCATCTATAACTACAAGGGTATATACCTTCCTACCTAAGCTGTGAACTGGCATTGGACCAAAGAGATCCAAATGCAAGAGGTACAAACACCTCACAGCATCTTTGTTTTCTATGCTTCTAAAGGTGGATTTAGTCTGCTTGCCCTTTTGACAAGCTGAGCAAATACCATCTTTGACACACTTAACTTGAGGACCATTCCTCACTAACTCTTTGCTAAAGAGTTTGCTAATAGTCTTGTAGTTAAGATGGGCTAGCCTCTTGTGCCATTTGACACAATGAGAGACTGTCTCATCAGCTACAAGACAAACTGGAGAACCATTGTTCTCAATCATAATGTCTAGAAAGTAGACATTCCTCTTCCTATATCCTGTCAAAATGATCTCTTGATCACTTGACCTCTTGATATGACAACCATTTTTAACAAATGAGATGTCATACCCTACATCACTTAACTGACTTATACTTATTAGATTGTGCTTCAACCCTTTAACATAAGCCACTTGAGTAATGGTAACTAAGTTTGAAGAAATGTTACCAAATCCTTTGATGATTCCTTTTTCAGAACCACCAAAGGTCACTTTAGGACCATTTTTGATTGGAATATAGTCCTTCAGTAGTCCCCTTATTCCAGTCATATGTCTGGAACATCCACTATCCAAGTACCATGTTGGAGTATGGCCACTTGGACTGACCTGCAAAACAAATTAATGAACCTTAGAACCCAAAGTATTCTTGGGTCCTTGGTGATTGTTAGTTTGCAATTTGACAAACCTACTTAGTGGCATTCCAACAGGTAGTTTGGAACTCACTTTGGCACTCACATTGTGCCAACAGTCCACTGCAAAGTGGCCAACTTTGCCACAACACCAGCATTCAAACTTATTGTACCTTTGTTTAGGTACAGTCTTTGCTGTCTTATTTATAGCAGACTTGTTGAATGTTGGGGCTTTGCCCTTGGACTTAAACTTGGACTGCTCAGTCCCTGCAGGTCTAACAAAACCCAGTCCAGCCTTGCCTTTATGATGAACAAAATCATCAATTAAAGGTAACACTGACTTAGGTTTAGAAAACCTAGCAACTAGCTCTCTCTCTTTCTGAAGATTGATCTCCAGTTTCTTAATTTGATCATTCTTATAGGTGATAGTTCCCATCTGAATCACTGTAATGTGTTTCAGCCTGGCTACCTCATTCAGTTTTTGATCAAATTGCTTCTCAAAATCTGTTGCAACAGCCTTGAGATCAGCAATCTCCTTTGCCTGACTTTTGGCTAGGGTCTTGCTTTTCTTGTAGGCTTGCAACAACACCTTATATTCATCTATAAGCTGATGAATATCATCCTCAGACTCAGATATATTCTCATCACTTGATGAAGAAGAATCTGATTCTGAACTAGAACAAGAAACTGAATTTAAACTTGAACTTTGTACCTGACTGGGTCCTGGCTGCTCCAGGATTTTGGCACTCTCTGTCAAAGCCATTAGCCCTTGGCAATGACTGTCTTCTTGTTCATAAATTGACTCCATGATCTGCATGAATTCTTCCTCTTCTTCTTCTGCAAACAGCCCTATGTAGGCTTCAGCCTCAGACTCAGTTTCTGAAGAAGAGATATCTGATAGAGTCTTCTCCTTCTTAGCAACAAAAGACTTTTCTTTCTTCCCTTTGAAGTGAGTCTTTTTCCTGTCACCAGATTCCTTTCTCTTCTCTGGACAATCTGCAATAAGATGGCCCTGTCTATTGCAGCAATAGCAAACAATCTTTGAACCAGTTGCCTTGCTTGATTTTGTCCTTTTCTTGTCATTTTTTGAAGACCTCTTTTTCTGATAAGAGTCTTCCTTTCCTTGTGATGTAGAAGGCCTTGACCTCCACTGTTTCTTTTTCAAAAACTTCTGAAAGTGTCTAGTGAAAGCAGCAAAGTCTTCATCACTTTCACTGCTCTTAGACTTTGTGCTGACAGACTCATCAGACTCTGATTCAACTACCTCTGGAGGTGGAGTTGAAGACTTATTCCTGCACTTTCTGGGAACTTCTGTCTTGAAAGCAACAGTTCTTTCTTTGTGCTCAGTCCTTGTTTATTTCTCCTCCTCTTTTCTTACTATTAACTGCATTTCATAAGACAATAGCTTGCCAAACAGTGTGGGAGGAGGAATTTCCCCCAACTTAGCCATTTCTCTTATGGCACAGATCTTGGTGTCCCAATCTTTGGTTAGGGACCTTAAGAACTTGTCATTTAGTTCATAGTTAGTGAACTCTCTTCCATAAGACATGAGTTCATTAACTATTCTGTAAAATTTCTTATAGCACTCAGTGATGCTATCACCCTTTCCTTGCCTAAAGCTTTCATACTCCTGATTTAGCAAGGACTTCCTATCTTGCCTAACTTCTTCAGAACCTTCCACATAGACAATGAGAGTATACCACATCTCTTTTGCTGTCTTACATTGAATTAAGTTCTGAAAAGTGGCATCATCAATGGCACTCACTATTATGTTATGTGCACTCTTGTCCATGGTGGCTAGGATAATTTCATCCTTAGTCATCTCAGAGAAATCCTTTGGGGTTCTCTGATTTGCATCTAGAACTGAAATCTTCATAGGCACATAAGGCCCTTCCTTTACTGTGATGTAGATTCTAGGGTCTGAGGCCTCCATAAATAGCCTTACCATTTCTTTCCAGAACCCAAAGATCTCCTTCCTGCATATGGGTAATTTCATGGAACCCAATTCCTTGTGATTCTCATAGGAACCCATGTTTCTTGATTTTCTTGAATTTCTTGAATCTGTGTTTTCCCTTACACTGAATCTGCCAAACAGGATCTCCTCACACTGTTAGTTCTTGTTTTGGAGAACCTCCGTCTGATACCACTTGAAAGATATGGTACCTAAACACCTAGAGGGGGGGGGGGTGAATAGGTGACCTAATCCTTTTCTAACTTTGTTGGCAGCCAAACAGTTATATCACAGATTTCTAACTACTTTTGCACAGCAAACAGCAATAACAAAACATACACAGCTAATCCACAGCACAATCACAGCACAACACACAGTGTTTTATAGTGGTTCCCCAAGATATGGGTACATTCACTTTCTCCCTTCGCCTATCTAGCAGTGTACTAGATTCGGCCAAACTTCTCCACTGTCTCAGAACCCAAATTGGTTCCTACACCTCAGGCCCAAAGCCTTACAACTCAGCTTTATCCCAAAGCCTACACTCAGCCAATCAAGGCCTACACTCAGCCAACCAAGGCCTACACTCAGCCAACAAGGCCTACACTCAGAGATCTCTATCTCCTACACTCAGGCTAACAAGCCCTACCCTCAGCCTTTATAATTATAGGCTTACAAATCACTCAGATCCAATGGATCCTACAAGATAAAAATGTTTTACAAATATTGACTCTACAACTCAGAAATAAAAGAGGGGAGTTGAGAGTTTCTTTATGAGTTCTTGGAAGAACTCATCTGGATTCAACCTGACTTAGCTTTATTCAAAGCTTCTTGAGTAGAACTGAATAAGACTGAATCCTCTGCAGTTGTTCCTTGACCTCTGCCACTTAAGATCCAGAATTGAATCTGAATCCTTCTTCTCAGCCTAGTTCCAGAGGCTGATTTCTTGGAAGGAGCCCTCTCTCTCCAACTTCTTAGATCTGCACTTGGAATGCAAGATCTTCTTGTGTTGATACTTTGAGTACCACTTTAATGATTACTTCAACAATATGATCAAAAACTTCAACAACCACAACCACCGTTTCTGTAAACTGTGGGTGCCTATTTATAGGCCTTCTTCATGGTAACCGGCTGGTCCGGTTCATAACTGACTTCTGACATCTCTGACAGTTGCTGTAGACCGGCTGGATCGGCAGCTGTCAAGTCATCCAGTCATTTCTTGAAAATCTCTAACTGTCTGTAAGTGTCGAGACTTTCTGTCTTTAAGTGTCGACACTTATAGTCTAAGTGTCGACACATGTTGTGTAAGTGTCGACACAAGTCTACAAGGTGTCGACACAACTCCTTGTATGTCTCGACACAGATTCTTCTGCATGTGTCGACACTGAAATTGAGTGTCGACACAAGTACTTGTTCTTCTAGCTTTTGCTGAATTCTTCTAAGTGTCGACACATCTCCTTTGTGTCGACACATCTTCTTATGTTGAATCTGTCAAGTGTCGACACTGCTTCTTGGTGTCGACACATAGTCTTCTATGTTGAAACTTGCTGAGTGTCGACACAGCTCCTTGTGTCGACACACCTTCTTGTTGTTGAGACTTCAGCTGAGTGTCGACACATTTCCTTAGTGTCGACACTTGTACTTAGAATAATTCTGTTGATCTTTCTGATCTTTGCTAAGTGTCGACACAGCTCCTTGTGTCGACACTTTCTTCAAGTGTTGAGTCTTTAGCTAAGTGTCGACACATTGTGCTGGGTGTCGACACTTACTTCAAGTGTTGACTCTTCTGGTTGTGTGTCGACACATTGTGCTGAGTGTCGACACATACTTCAAGTGCTGACTCTTTCTGTTGAGTGTCGACACATTGTTCTGAGTGTCGACACTTTAACTTAGTCTCTGCAGACTTTTGCTGAGTGTTGACACAGCTCCAAGTGTCGACACTTACTGGTGTAGACACAGCTCCACTGGGTGTCGACACAGCTCCTTGTGTCGACGCATTCTGTCTGCACTTTTCTTCACTGAGTGTCGACACAGCTCCAAGTGTCGACACATTCTGACTGGTGTCGACTCTGCATCCCAGGTGTCGACACAATGACTCCAAGTGTCGACACTGCTTGTCTGGGTGTCGACACAAGCTTTCTTAAGTGTCGACACTTTCCCTCTGGGTGTCGACACATGGACTTAGAAACTTTTTGCTTCAGTCCAGTGATTTCTTAACCTGCACAAGTAAACTCAACATACATCAAATACATTATGATGTATATCATTAAGTTGGGTGAGGCTTCTTCAAATCAGGTACATTTGACCAATGTACCCAACAATCTCCCCCTATTTGGAGAAGTCATAACCCTTAGTCAATGATATACACCATCCATAATTAAAATTACAAAATGATGTACAACAGATTATATTCAGCAGGGTAAACATAAACATGTAATATTTCACACATGTATACACATTCAACATTGCAGAACAAACAAGAAATAGACATATTCTCAGAACAATCATGAAATATATTTATCATATATTGTTCTAACATTTTTCTAATACATCTTCAAAGGTTTACAAAAATGTTTTTCATTCAAAAGATTACAACAATCTTCAAGTCAATTCCTAATCTATTTCTGGTCTGGTTCTTTGATAACAATGCCTTTGCCAGATTGGACTTGAGCTTTGACAGTGGCTTCAGCAGGTTCAGCAACAGCAGGCTTCTTGCCTTTTAGATCTTTCTGTTTGAGTGCTTCTGCCTTGATCTTCTGCCTCTCAAAGTAGTGATATGGCTTGGGGAAGTACTTGCTAGGCTCCACTGCAGTAGGAGGTAGCTTTCCCATCTTTGCCTTTCTTCTATATTGAACAATGGCCTCCTGTCTTATTTCATGTTTCCTCCATTCTGCTTCAGAGAACCACTTGTTCCTTTCATGAGCATTGTCCTTGGCAGCTTTCCAGGCAGTTAAAATTATATTCCTAGAGGTAGGGCTCCACTGTTCAAAGTCTGGCCTTTGTTCTGCTTGTTCCCTAAACCTCTTCTTTGACAACCTTGCCTCTTCTTCTTTCTCTAATGCCTCTTGCATAGCTGCAGAAATAGGTTGAACAACCTTTTCCAGAACAACATTGGCCTTCCCTGCAGTTGGGCTATACATCTGGTGAATATCAGCTTGCACCATGTCAAAATCTGGTGGAGGATATATGACCTGAGCTACCTCTGGTAGCTCACCTCCAAGATATGCACTTTGAATCCCAGATTCAGCAACATTGTCATCATCACAGAGTGGAGGATAGCCCAGTGTAGCTCTGATGGAATTAGATATCCATTTTGCATGGTCAGAGCTAGCTTTGACTAAAACTCTCTCCCCCTTTATGACTTCTTGGGCAACATGATCTCTTACATCATCCTTTTGGAATCTGATTTAACTATCCAAGTACCTGATTCCTTCTTTAAAGTAAGGTTTGAGCTTAGTGAGCTGTTCAGAGATGGCCTTCTGGGAATCTTGAATTGCAGTCTTGACAACAGTAATCTCAGCTTGAAATACTTTATCAAAGTCAGCCTTAACTGCAGCAGCAGATGTAGAAGGTTCAGCAGGCTTATTCTTCAATTCAGTGACTATAGCATTGTGAGATTGTGTGAGATTGTCATTCATTCTGACTTGGTTTTCCAGCACATATCCTTGCTTCAATGCTATATCATCTACTTGTACTTTTATCTTCTCTTGGTGTGTAGCCAGATACACCACTGCATTACCACCCTTGTGGAAGCAGTCTGTCATCTCTTTCTTATTGAGATTCATCTCAAACCTTATAGATTTTATATCTTGGGCAAGATCAAACTGTAATGATCTGTGCCCTGCATCAACATAAGCCTCTATGGCTTTCCTTTGTTCATCCATTTTTATCTGCAGTGCAATCAGTAAAGCACTATAGTCAACAGTTGGAGCTTGTTGAACTATAGGCTGTGGGGCTATAGATTGCAAGGCTTTCTTATAACTCTGACTTCTCCTCTTGAAGACATAGAGTTTCTTCTTCTTAGCCTTTGCAGCCTCATCTTCTTCAGATTCTGAAGTGCTGACTATTTCAACCCTTTCCTTAGGGCTTGGAGGTTTGTCAGCTTGCACATCAGGTGCTTTCTCACTTTCTGGCCTTAAAGGCTCTTCCAGAACTGTCATTTGCTCCCCCTCAGCAGCAGCACTCTTATCTTCAGCAGCAGCATCCTTGTCCATATCAAAATCTTCTTGATCTAGATTTAGAAACAAATCTTCCATTGTATATTTAGGTGGAGACTGTGCAGGAGAAGTTCTTGGTTCTTCAACCACTTGAGAAGTATCATCTTGAACTACAGCAGATGTGTCTTCTAAAACAACATCTGGAACTTGACTGTCTAGCTGAGTTTGCTGATGTACATCAGACAAATCAGAATCTACTATAGAAAAATTCAATGTATTTAGGTCAATGAGTACCTCTTGTATGATGTTAGTGGCTTGTTCACTCTCCAGTGTAGAGGGTTCTTCTACACCTGGAAGCTCCCCCTGACTGTGATCCCTATGGATGGGGCTAGCTTGAGGCAGCTCCCCCTGGATCTCAGCTATATCTTGAGCAGCTGGGGTCTTCTCTGCAGCCACTTCCTCTTGGTCATCAGGGTGAAGACAACATGTTCTTCACTCCCTGAACTGCTGGAGGACTCCTGTGTCACAGGAGCTGTCTTCCTTTTCTTCCTTGGAGGAGAATCTTTCTTAGTCACTGGCTTCTCTGGAGTTGGCATTTCCTTGGACAATACCCTGTCCCATCTGGAAAAGATCCTTTGATTCATCTTCCTCATGTGTTTGATCTTACTTCCAGCAGCAGTGCTCATTACCTCTGGCATGGTACCAGCTAGGTAGAGACTAAGTATTCTGCCCAGGTTGGGCTTCTTCAGACTCTCCTTGATCTTGTCAAACACTATCATAGACCAGTCTGTTTTCAGAGTGAAGATTATCCTTGTCATGATTCCAAACATAGAGGCAGACACCCTGTCATGCCCTCCAGGCTTACTGAGAATAACCTTGCCCACAATCTCAGACATGAATTTTCCTTGACTGTTCATACCTTTCCTGTTAAAGACTGATCCTATCTTCATCTTTGGATCAAGTCCACACCAGGTAAAAGCTTCCCTGGTCTTAGATGCAGTTACTTCTTCTTCATCTTAAGTTTTAGGTAGCTGGAGTACCTTCCTCAGACTTTTTGGTGAAATCTTGACCTTAGATCCATGAACTCTGGATTTGATTCTGTATCCAGATTCATCTACAGCAGCTCCATTAAGGAATTCAAGAACTTCCTTCTTCCAAATCTTTGTTGGTTCTGAAACCAAGTATTCTAGTCCAGAATTGGCGACTAGGGTTACCACCGACTGGATTTCTTGATCTGCGTCGTCGAACGCGCCGCGCACTAGCTCGTAGCCCTCGTTAACGTTCTCCTCAAGCTTAGGAGCCATTAGGGTTTGGAGAATTTGTCTTTAGAAAAGAGAGGTGTCGACACAGGAGTTTTGGTCTCGAAACTTTGAAAGCGTGTCGACAAACAAAGACAGAACCCTATTTATACCTGTCTAATTTTGAAGATGAACAGGCGGGACAGCTAACTTAACATGTGTCGACACTGGCAATAAGTGTCGACACTGACTTATAATGTCTTGACACATATGTGTCGACACAAGTTTAGTCAATAGATATTATGTGTCGACACTTGGTTATGTGTCGACACAACATATCTCGACACATAGTCGAGACTTTACTTAGAAAAATTCTGAGTAAAACTTAAGTGTCGACACCATATTGGATGTGTCGACACCTACTTGACATGTGTCGACACTAACATTCTGAAGTGTCGACACCAACATCCTAGATGTGTCGACACCTTTTTCCTGAAGTGTCGACACTACTATTCTGTGTCGACATAGACTTGTCTATGTGTCGACACCTTTTTACTTAGCCAATTTTAATTCTGTAAACTTAGTCTAAGTTTATCATTCCTAGTTCAATTTTGAATCTATTGAACTTAGCTTCTTCTAGGGGCTTAGTATACATATCAGCTAGTTGTTCATCTGTTTTAACATATTTAAGTACAATATCATTTCTTTCTACATGCTCCCTAAGAAAGTGATATTTAATTTCAATATGTTTTGTTCTACTATGAGATACAGGGTTGTTAGCTATTGAAATAGCACTTGTAGAATCACAGAAAAGTGGAGTTCTACTTACCTGAAATCCATAGTCCTCTAGCTGATGTTGAATCCACAGAAGTTGAGCACAGCAACTTCCTGCAGCCACATACTCTGACTCTGCTGTGGAGATAGCCACACTGGTTTGTTTCTTGCTACTCCATGAAATTAGTCTCCCACCTAGGAATTGACAGGTTCCAGTAGTGCTTTTTCTATCTTCTTTGCATCCTGCAAAGTCTGCATCTGAATAACCTGTTAGATCAAAATCTCCATTTCTAGGGTACCAGAGGCCTAGATAGGGAGTGCCCTTTAGATATCTCAATATTCTTTTGACTGCAGTCAAATGAGACTCTTTAGGGCAGGCTTGATACCTTGCACAAACACATGTAGCATACATGATGTCTGGTCTACTAGCAGTCAAGTATAGTAGGGAGCCAACTATCCCTCTATACAAGGTTTCATCTACAGGTTTCTCTGCATCATCTACTGGATGAATCCATACCATACTTCCTTATGAGTTCTAGGGTGAACTTTGACTGACAAATGGACAAACCACTCTCAGTCTGTTTAACTTGGAGACCCAAGAAAAACTTCAGCTCTCCCATACTACTCATCTCAAACTGACCTTGCATAAGTTTTGCAAACTTTTTGCAAAGGCTGCTTTCAGTAGACCCAAATATAATGTCATCTACATATATTTGGACTAGTATGACTTTGCCTCTAGATTCCCTAAGGAATAGAGTCTTATCTATTTTCCCCCTTGAGAACTTGTTCTCAATGAGGAAACTAGATAGGGTTTCATACCAAGCCCTAGGGGCTTGCTTTAACCCATATAAAGCTTTCCTAAGTCTATAGACATAATGAGGTGGAGTTGGATCAACAAAACCTGAAGGCTGCTCCACATAGACTTCTTCTTTCAAATTACCATTTAGGAATGCTGACTTGACATCCATTTGGTAAACCTTGAATCCTTGATAGGTTGCATAGGCCAAGAACATTCTTATGGCTTCCAGTCTGGCTACTGGAGCAAAGGTTTGATCAAAATCAATACCTTCTTCTTGCCTATATCCTTTAGCAACCAGTCTAGCTTTATTCTTAATGATGACCCCTTGTTCATCCATCTTATTCCTGTAGATCCACTTAACTCCTATTACATTGTGGTCTTTAGGTTTAGGAACAAGTTCCCAAACCTTGCACCTCTTGAACTGATTAAGCTCTTCTTGCATTGCTTCAGTCCATTGTGGATCTTATATTGCTTCTTCAAACTTCTTAGGTTCAACTTGTGACAGAAAGCTGGAATAGATTGCAGCATTCTGATTTCTGCTCCTGGTTTGTACTCCTTGTCTTGGATCTCCAATAATCAGCTCTACTGGATGATCTCTAAGATGCCTGTGAGCTGGAGGCATCCTAACCTCTGGTTGAACCACTTCAGCATCTGCTTCATGCTGTACACCTTGTATTTCTTCAGCAACTGGCACTTGTAGTTCTCCCCCTGGACAACAGCTACTCTCTTCTCCTTGCTGTCTTGCAGCAGGCACTTCTTCTATAGTAAGCTTGTCCATTTTCTTTGTCAAACCTGTGGGGCTGCATACATTGCTAGAAAACTCATTATTAATAAGTTTAGTCTCATCAAAAACTACATGCACTGATTCTTCTACAACTTGTGTAGTCAAGTTGTAGACTCTATAAGCCTTACTATTATTGTTGTACCCAACAAAAATTCCCTCTTGGGACTTGACAGCAAACTTAGTTAAGTAAGACTTCCCATTGTTAAGTATGAAGCATTTGCAACCAAAGATCCTGAAGTAGGATAGGTTTGGTTTCCTGCCTTTCACAACTTCATAGGGGGTCTTGTTAAGCCCTTTAGTGATGGTAGCCCTATTTATAACATGGCATGCAGTGTTAACTGCTTCAGCCCAGAAATACTCAGGCAGTGATGTATCACTTAGTAGGGTTCTACCAGCCTCTATCAAGGTCCTATTCTTCCTCTCAGCAATGCCATTTTGCTGAGGTGTTCTAGGTGAAGAGAATTCTTGAAATATCCCAAAGTCTTCACATAGTTTTGTCATGCTTTCAGACTGAAACTCAGTACCATGGTCACTTCTAATTTTGACCACAGTACTATTTAGTTCATTCTGAATTTGCTTGACAAAGCTGTAGAAGACACTAGGTGTTTCAGATTTCTGTCATAAGAAGAACACCCAGGAAAACCTTGAGTAGTCATCTACAACTACAAGGGTATAGACCTTCCTACCTAAGCTGTGAACTGGCATTGGACCAAAGAGATCCAAATGCAAGAGGTATAAACACCTCACAGCATCTTTGTTTTCTATGCTTCTAAAGGTGGATTTAGTCTGCTTGCCCTTTTGACAAGCTGAGCAAATACCATCTTTGACACACTTAACTTGAGGACCATTCCTCACTAACTCTTTGCTAAAGAGTTTGCTAATAGTCTTGTAGTTAAGATGGGCTAGCCTCTTGTGCCATTTGACACAATGAGAGACTGTCTCATCAGCTACAAGACAAACTGGAGAACCATTGTTCTCAATCATAATGTCTAGACAGTAGACATTCCTCTTCCTATATCCTGTCAAAATGATCTCTTGATCACTTGACCTCTTGATATGACAACCATTTTTAACAAATGAGATGTCATACCCTACATCACTTAACTGACTTATACTTATTAGATTGTGTTTCAACCCTTTAACATAAGCCACTTGAGTAATGGTAACTAAGTTTGAAGAAATGTTACCAAACCCTTTGATGATTCCTTTTTCAGAACCACCAAAGGTCACTTTAGGACCATTTTTGATTGGAATATAGTCCTTCAGTAGTCCCCTTGTTCCAGTCATATGTCTGGAACATCCACTATCCAAGTACCATGTTGGAGTATGGCCACTTGGACTGACCTGCAAAACAAATTAATGAACCTTAGAACCCAAAGTATTCTTGGGTCCTTGGTGATTGTTAGTTTGCAATTTGACAAACCTACCTAGTGGCATTCCAACAGGTAGTTTGGAACTCACTTTGGCACTCACATTGTGCCAACAGTCCACTGCAAAGTGGCCAACTTTGCCATAGCACCAGCATTCAAACTTATTGTACCTTTGTTTAGGTACAGTCTTTGCTGTCTTATTTATAGCAGACTTGTTGAATGTTGGGGCTTTGCCCTTGGACTTAAACTTGGACTGCTCAGTCCCTGCAGGTCTAACAAAACCCAGTCCAGCCTTGCCTTTATGATGAACAAAATCATCAATTAAAGGTAACACTGACTTAGGTTTAGAAAACCTAGCAACTAGCTCTCTCTCTTTCTGAAGATTGATCTCCAGTTTCTTAATTTGATCATTCTTATAGGTGATAGTTCCCATCTGAATCACTGTAATGTGTTTCAGCCTGGCTACCTCATTCAGTTTTTGATCAAATTGCTTCTCAAAATCTGTTGCAACAGCCTTGAGATCAGCAATCTCCTTTGCCTGACTTTTGGCTAGGGTCTTGCTTTTCTTGTAGGCTTGCAACAGCACCTTATATTCATCTATAAGTTGATGAATATCATCCTCAGACTCAGATATATTCTCATCACTTGATGAAGAAGAATCTGATTCTGAACTAGAACAAGAAACTGAATTTAAACTTGAACTTTGTACCTGACTGGGTCCTGGCTGCTCCAGGATTTTGGCACTCTCTGTCAAAGCCATTAGCCCTTGGCAATGACTGTCTTCTTGTTCATAAATTGACTCCATGATCTGCATGAATTCTTCCTCTTCTTCTTCTGCAAACAGCCCTATGTAGGCTTCAGCCTCAGACTCAGTTTCTGAAGAAGAGATATCTGATAGAGTCTTCTCCTTCTTAGCAACAAAAGACTTTTCTTTCTTCCCTTTGAAGTGAGTCTTTTTCCTGTCACCAGATTCCTTTCTCTTCTCTGGACAATCTGCAATAAGATGGCCCTGTCTATTGCAGCAATAGCAAACAATCTTTGAACCAGTTGCCTTGCTTGATTTTGTCCTTTTCTTGTCATTTTTTGAAGACCTCTTTTTCTGATAAGAGTCTTCCTTTCCTTGTGATGTAGAAGGCCTTGACCTCCACTGTTTCTTTTTCAAAAACTTCTGAAAGTGTCTAGTGAAAGCAGCAAAGTCTTCATCACTTTCACTGCTCTTAGACTTTGTGCTGACAGACTCATCAGACTCTGATTCAACTACCTCTGGAGGTGGAGTTGAAGACTTATTCCTACACTTTCTGGGAACTTCTGTCTTAAAAGCAACAGTTCTTTCTTTGTGCTCAGTCCTTGTTGATTTCTCCTCCTCCTTTCTCACTGTTAACTGCATTTCATAAGACAATAGCTTGCCAAACAGTGTGGGAGGAGGAATTTCCCCCAACTTAGCCATTTCTCTTATGGCACAGATCTTGGTGTCCCAATCTTTGGTTAGGGACCTTAAGAACTTGTCATTTAGTTCATAGTTAGTGAACTCTCTTCCATAAGACATGAGTTCATTAACTATTCTGTAAAATTTCTTATAGCACTCAGTGATGCTATCACCCTTTCCTTGCCTAAAGCTTTCATACTCCTGATTTAGCAAGGACTTCCTATCTTGCCTAACTTCTTCAGAACCTTCCATATAGACAATGAGAGTATCCCACATCTCTTTTGCTGTCTTACATTGAATTAAGTTCTGAAAAGTGGCATCATCAATGGCACTCACTATTATGTTCTGTGCCCTCTTGTCCATGGTGGCTAGGATAATTTCATCCTTAGTCATCTCAGAGAAATCCTTTGGGGTTCTCTGATTTGCATCTAGAACTGAAATCTTCATAGGCACATAAGGCCCTTCCTTTACTGTGATGTAGATTCTAGGGTCTGAGGCCTCCATAAATAGCCTTACCCTTTCTTTCCAGATCCCAAAGATCTCCTTCCTGCATATGGGTAATTTCATGGAACCCAATTCCTTGTGATTCTCATAGGAACCCATGTTTCTTGATTTTCTTGAATTTCTTGAATCTGTGTTTTCCCTTACACTGAATTTGCCAAACAGGATCTCCTCAGACTGTTAGTCCTTGTTTTGGAGAACCTCCCTCTGATACCACTTGAAAGATATGGTACCTAAACACCTAGAGGGGGGGGGGGGGTGAATAGGTGACCTAATCCTTTTCTAACTTTGTTGGCAGCCAAACAGTTATATCACAGATTTCTAACTACTTTTGCACAGCAAACAGCAATAACAAAATAAACACATCTAATCCACAGCACAATCACAGCACAGCACACAGTATTTTATAGTGGTTCCCCAAGATATGGGTACATCCACTTTCCCCCTTCGCCTATCTAGCAGTGTACTAGATTCGGCCAAACTTCTCCACTGTCTCAGAACCCAAATTGGTTCCTACACCTCAGGCCCAAAGCCTTACAACTCAGCTTTATCCCAAAGCCTACACTCAGCCAATCAAGGCCTACACTCAGCCAACCAAGGCCTACACTCAGCCAACAAGGCCTACACTCAGAGATCTCTATCTCCTACACTCAGGCTAACAAGCCCTACCCTCAGCCTTTATAATTATAGGCTTACAAATCACTCAGATCCAATGGATCCTACAAGATAAAAATGTTTTACAAATATTGACTCTACAACTCAGAAATAAAAGAGGGGAGTTGAGAGTTTCTTTATGAGTTCTTGGAAGAACTCAGCTGGATTCACCCTGACTTAGCTTTCTTCAAAGCTTCTTGAGTAGAACTGAATAAGACTGAATCCTCTGCAGTTGTTCCTTGACCTCTGCCACTTAAGATCCAGAATTGAATCTGAATCCTTCTTCTCAGCCTAGTTCCAGAGGCTGATTTCTTGGATGAAGCCCTCTCTCTCCAACTTCTTAGATCTGCACTTGAACTGCTAGATCTTCTTGTGTTGATACTCTTTGTACCACTTTAATAATTACTTCAACAAGGTGATCAACCTTAACAATAATCTGATCAACAACCTCAACAACCACAACCACCGTTTCTGTAAACTGTGGGTGCCTATTTATAGGCCTTCTTCATGGTAACCGGCTGGTCCGGTTCATAACTGACTTCTGACATCTCTGACAGTTGTTGTAGACCGGCTGGATCGGCAGCTGTCAAGTCATCCAGTCATTTCTTGAAAATCTCTAACTGTCTGTAAGTGTCGAGACTTTCTGTCTTTAAGTGTCGACACTTATAGTCTAAGTGTCGACACATGCTGTGTAAGTGTCGACACAAGTCTACAAGGTGTCGACACAACTCCTTGTATGTCTCGACACAGATTCTTCTGCATGTGTCGACACTGAAATTGAGTGTCGACACAAGTACTTGTTCTTCTAGCTTTTGCTGAATTCTTCTAAGTGTCGACACATCTCCTTTGTGTCGACACAACTTCTTGTGTTGAATCTGTCAAGTGTCGACACTGCTTCTTTGTGTCGACACATAGTCTTCTATGTTGAAACTTGCTGAGTGTCGACACAGCTCCTTATGTCGACACACCTTCTTGTTGTTGAGACTTCAGCTGAGTGTCGACACATTCCCTTAGTGTCGACACTTGTACTTAGAATAATTCTGTTGATCTTTCTGATCTTTGCTCAGTGTCGACACAGCTCCTTGTGTCGACACTTTCTTCAAGTGTTGAGTCTTTAGCTAAGTGTCGACACATTGTGCTGGGTGTCGACACTTACTTCAAGTGTTGACTCTTTTGGTTGTGTGTCGACACATTGTGCTGAGTGTCGACACATACTTCAAGTGCTGACTCTTTCTGTTGAGTGTCGACACATTGTTCTGAGTGTCGACACTTTAACTTAGTCTCTGCAGACTTTTGCTGAGTGTCGACACAGCTCCAAGTGTCGACACTTACTAGTGTAGACACAGCTCCACTGGGTGTCGACACAGCTCCTTGTGTCGACACATTCTGTCTGCACTTTTCTTCACTGAGTGTCGACACAGCTCCAAGTGTCGACACATTCTGACTGGTGTCGACTCTGCATCCCAGGTGTCGACACAATGACTCCAAGTGTCGACACTGCTTGTCTGGGTGTCGACACAAGCTTTCATAAGTGTCGACACTTTCCATCTGGGTGTCGACACATGGACTTAGAAATTTTTTGCTTCAGTCCAGTGATTTCTTAACCTGCACAAGTAAACTCAACATACATCAAATACATTATGATGTATATCATTGAGTTGGGTGAGGCTTCTTCAAATCAGGTACATTTGACCAATGTACCCAACAAGTGCCATTGATGATGCCACTTTTCAGAACTTAATTCACTGTAAGACAACAAAAGAGATGTGGGATACTCTCATTGTCTATATGGAAGGTTCTGAAGAAGTTAGGCAAGATAGGAAGTCCTTGCTAAATCAGGAGTATGAAAGCTTTAGGCAAGGAAAGGGTGATAGCATCACTGAGTGCTATAAGAAATTTTACAGAATAGTTAATGAACTCATGTCTTATGGAAGAGAGTTCACTAACTATGAACTAAATGACAAGTTCTTAAGGTCCCTAACCAAAGATTGGGACACCAAGATCTGTGCCATAAGAGAAATGGCTAAGTTGGGGGAAATTCCTCCTCCCACACTGTTTGGCAAGCTATTGTCTTATGAAATGCAGTTAACAGTGAGAAAAGAGGAGGAGAAATCAACAAGGACTGAGCACAAAGAAAGAACTGTTGCTTTCAAGACAGAAGTTCCCAGAAAGTGCAGGAATAAGTCTTCAACTCCACCTCCAGAGGTAGTTGAATCAGAGTCTGATGAGTCTGTCAGCACAAAGTCTAAGAGCAGTGAAAGTGATGAAGACTTTGCTGCTTTCACTAGACACTTTCAGAAGTTTTTGAAAAAGAAACAGTGGAGGTCAAGGCCTTCTACATCACAAGGAAAGGAAGACTCTTATCAGAAAAAGAGGTCTTCAAAGAATGACAAGAAAAGGACAAAATCAAGCAAGGCAACTGGTTCAAAGATTGTTTGATATTGCTGCAATAGACAGGGCCATGTTATTGCAGATTGTCCAGAGAAGAGAAAGGAATCTGGTGACAGGAAAAAGACTCACTTCAAAGGAAGAAAGAAAAGTCTTTTGTTGCTAAGAAGGAGAAGACTCTATCAGATATCTCTTCTTCAGAAACTGAGTCTGAGGCTGAAGCCTACATAGGGCTGTTTGCAGAAGAAGAAGAGGAAGAATTCATGCAGATCTTGGAGTCAATTTATGAACAAGAAGACAGTCATTGCCAAGGGCTAATGGCTTTGACAGAGAGTGCCAAAATCTTGGAGCAGCCAGGACCCAGTCAGGTACAAAGTTCAAGTTTAAATTCAGTTTCTTATTCTAGTTCAGAATCAGATTCTTCTTCATCAAGTGATGAGAATATATCTGAGTCTGAGGAAGATATTCATCAGCTTATAGATGAATATAAGGTACTGTTGCAAGCCTACAAGAAAAGCAAGACCCTAGCCAAAAGTCAGGCAAAGGAGATTGCTGATCTCAAGGCTGTTGCAACAGATTTTGAGAAGCAATTTGATCAAAAATGAATGAGGTAGCCAGGCTGAAACACATTACAGTTATTCAGATGGGAACTATCACCTATAAGAATGATCAAATTAAGAAACTGGAGATCAATCTTCAGAAAGAGAGAGAGCTTGTTGCTAGGTTTTCAAAACCTAAATCAGTGCTACCTTTAATTGATGAATTTGTTCATCATAAAGGCAAGGCTGGACTGGGTTTTGTTAGACCTGCAGGGACTGAGCAGTCCAAGTTTAAGTCCAAGGGCAAAGCCCCAACATTCAACAAGTCTGCTATAAATAAGACAGCAAAGACTGTACCTAAACAAAGGTACAATAACTTTGAATGTTGGTGCTGTGGCAAAGTTGGCCACTTTGCAGTGGACTGTTGGCACAATGTGAGTGCCAAAGTGAGTTCCAAACTACCTGTTGGAATGCCAGTAGGTAGGTTTGTCAAATTGCAAACTAACAATCACCAAGGACCCAAGAATACTTTGGGTTCTAAGGTTCATTAATTTGTTTTGCAGGTCAGTCCAAGTGGCCATACCCCAACATGGTACTTGGATAGTGGATGTTCCAGACATATGACTGGAACAAGGGGACTACTGAAGGACTATATTCCAATCAAAAATGGTCCTAAAGTGACCTTTGGTGGTTCTGAAAAAGGAATCATCAAAGGGTTTGGTAATATTTCTTCAAACTTAGTTACCATTACTCAAGTGGCTTATGTTAAAGGGTTGAAACACAACCTAATAAGTATAAGTCAGTTAAGTGATGTAGGGTATGACATCTCATTTGTTAAAAATGGTTGTCAAATCAAGAGGTCAAATGATCAAGAGATCATTTTGACAGGAAATAGGAAGAGGAATGTCTACTGTCTAGACATTATGATTGAGAATAATGGTTCTCCAGTTTGTCTTGTAGCTGATGAGACAGTCTCCCATTGTGTCAAATGGCACAAGAGGCTAGCCCATCTTAACTACAAGACTATTAGCAAACTCTTTAGCAAAGAGTTAGTGAGGAATGGTCCTCAAGTTAAGTGTGTCAAAGATGGTATTTGCTCAGCTTGTCAAAAGGGCAAGCAGACTAAATCCACCTTTAGAAGCATAGATAACAAAGATGCTGTGAGGTGTTTATACCTCTTGCATATGGATCTCTTTGGTCCAATGCCAGTTCACAGCTTAGGTAGGAAGGTCTATACCTTTGTAGTTGTTGATGACTACTCAAGGTTTTCCTGGGTATTCTTCTTAAGACAGAAATCTGAAACACCTAGTGTCTTCCTTAGCTTTGTCAAGCAAATTCAGAATGAACTAAACTGTACAGTGGATCAAAATTAGAAGTGACCATGGTACTGAATTTCAGTCTGATAGCATGACAAAACTGTGTGAAGACCTTGGGATATTTCAAGAATTCTCTTCACCTAGAACACCTCAGCAAAATGGCATTGCTGAGAGGAAGAATAGGACCTTGATAGAGGCTGGTAGAACCCTACTAAGTGATACATCACTGCCAGAGTATTTCTGGGCTGAAGCAGTTAACACTGCATGCCATGTTATAAATAGGGCTACCATCACTAAAAGGCTAAACAAGACCCCCTATGAAGTTGTGAAAGGCAGGAAACCAAACCTATCCTACTTCAGGATCTTTGGTTGCAAATGCTTCATACTTAACAATGGGAAGTCTTACTTGACAAAGTTTGCTGCCAAGTCCCAAGAGGGAATTTTTGTTGGGTACAACAACAATAGTAAGGCTTATAGAGTATACAACTTGACTACACAAGTTGTAGAGGAGACTGTACATGTAGTTTTTGATGAGACTAAACTTATTAATAATGAGTTGTCTAGTAGTGTATGCAGCCCCACAGGTTTAACAAAGAAAATGGACAAGCTTACTATAGAAGAAGTACCTGCTGCAAGACAGCAAGTTGAGGAGAGTAGCTGTTGTCCAGGGAGAGAACTACATGTGCCAATTGCTGAAGAAATACAAGGTATACAGCTTGATGGAGATGCTGAAGAGGTTCAACCTGAAGTTAGGATGCCTCCAGCCAATAGGCATCTTAGAGATCATCCAGTAGAGCAGATTATTGGAGATCCAAGACAAGGAGTTCAAACCAGGAGCAGATACATGAATGCAACAATCTACTCCAGCTTTTTGTCTCAAGTTGAACCTAAGAAATTTGAAGAAGCAATACAAGATCCACAATGGACTGAAGCAATGCAAGAAGAGCTTAATCAGTTCAAGAGGTGCAAGGTTTGGGAACTGGTTCCAAAACCTAAAGACCACAATGTAATAGGAACTAAGTGGATCTACAGAAATAAGATGGATGAACAAGGGGTCATCATTAAGAATAAAGCAAGACTGGTTGCAAAAGGATATAGGCAAGAAGAAGGTATTGATTTTGATCAAACCTTTGCTCCAGTAGCCAGACTGGAAGCCATAAGGATGTTCTTGGCCTATGCAACCTATCAAGGATTCAAGGTTTACCAGATGGATGTCAAGTCAGCATTCTTAAATGGTAATCTTAAGGAAGAAGTCTATGTGGAACAGCCTTCAGGTTTTGTTGATCCAACTCTACCTCATCATGTCTATAGACTTAGGAAAGCTTTATATGGGTTAAAACAAGCTCCTAGAGCTTGGTATGAAACCCTATCTAGTTTCCTCATTGAGAACAAGTTTTCAAGGGGGAAAATAGATAAGACTCTATTCCTTAGGGAATCTAGAGGCAAAGTCATACTTGTCCAAATATATGTAGATGATATTATATTTGGGTCTACTGAAAGTAGCCTTTGCAAAAAGTTTGCAAAGCTTATGCAAAGTCAGTTTGAGATGAGTAGTATGGGAGAGCTGAAGTTTTTCTTGGGTCTCCAAGTTAAACAGACTGAAAGTGGTTTATCCATATGTCAGTCCAAGTTCACCCTAGAACTCATAAGGAAATATGGTATGGATTCATCCAGCACCATGAAGACTCCTATGGGGTCAAGTATGTCTCTTAGCAAGGATGATGCAGGAAAACATGTAGATGAAACCTTGTATAGAGGGATAGTTGGCTCCCTACTATACTTGACTGCTAGTAGACCAGACATCATGTATGCTACATGTGTTTGTGCAAGGTATCAAGCCTGCCCTAAAGAGTCTCATTTGACTGCAGTCAAAAGAATATTGAGATATCTAAAGGGCACTCCCTATCTAGGCCTCTGGTACCCTAGGAATGGAGATTTTGATCTAACAGGTTATTCAGATGCAGACTTTGCAGGATGCAAAGAAGATAGAAAAAGCACTACTGGAACCTGTCAATTCCTAGGTGGGAGACTAATTTCATGGAGTAGTAAGAAACAAACCAGTGTGGCTATCTCCACAGCAGAGTCAGAGTATGTGGCTGCAGGAAGTTGCTGTGCTCAACTTCTGTGGATTCAACATCAGCTAGAGGACTATGAATTTCAGGTAAGTAGAACTCCACTTTTCTGTGATTCTACAAGTGCTATTTCAATAGCTAACAACCCTGTATCTCATAGTAGAACAAAACATATTGAAATTAAATATCACTTTCTTAGGGTGCATGTAGAAAGAAATGATATTGTACTTGAATATGTTAAAACAGATGAACAACTAGCTGATATGTATACTAAGCCCCTAGAAGAAGCTAAGTTCAATAGATTCAAAATTGAACTAGGAATGATAAACTTAGACTAAGTTTACAGAATTGAAAATTGGCTAAGTAAAAAGGTGTCGACACATAGACAAGTCTATGTCGACACAGAATAGTGGTGTTGACACTTCAGGAAAAAGGTGTCGACACATCTAGGATGTTGGTGTCGACACTTCAGAATGTTAGTGTCGACACATGTCAAGTAGGTGTCGACACATCCAATGTGGTGTCGACACTTAAGTTTTACTCAGAATTTTGTAAGTAAAGTCTCGACAATGTGTCGAGATATGTTGTGTCGACACATAATATTTGTTGACTAAACTTGTGTCGACACATATGTGTCGAGACATTATAAGTCAGTGTCAACACTTATTGCCAGTGTCGACACATTTTAAGCTAGCTGTCCCGCCTGTTCATCTTCAAAATCAGAAAGGTATAAATAGGGTTCTGTCTTTGTTTGTCGACACGCTTTCAAAGTTTCGAGACCAAAACTACTGTGTCGACACCTCTCTTTTCTAAAGACAAATTCTTCAACCCTAATGGCACCTAAGCTTGAGGAGAACATTAACGAGGGCTATGAGCTAGTGCGCGGCGCGTTCGACGACGCAGATCAAGAAATCTAGTCGGTGGTAACCCTAGTTGCCAATTCTGGACTAGAATACTTGGTTTCAGAACCAACAAAGATTTGGAAGAAGGAAGTTCTTGAATTCCTTAATGGAGTTGCTGTAGATGAATCTGGATACAGAATCAAATCCAGAGTTCATGGATCTAAGGTCAAGATTTCACCAAAAAGTCTGAGGAAGGTACTCCAGCTACCTAAAACTCAAGATGAAGAAGAAGTAACTGCATCTAAGACCAGGGAAGCTCTTACCTGGTGTGGACTTGATCCAAAGATGAAGATAGGATCTGTCTTTAACAGGAAAGGCATGAACAGTCAAGGAAAATTCATGTCTGAGATTGTGGGCAAGGTTATTCTCAGTAAGCCTGGAGGGCATGACAGGGTGTCTGCCTCTATGTTTGGAATCATGACCAGGATAATCTTCACTCTGAAAACAGACTGGTCTATGATAGTCTATGAGAAGATTAAGGAGAGCTTGAAGAAGCCCAATCTGGGCAGAATTATAAGTCTCTACCTAGCTGGTACAATACCAGAGGTAATGAGCACTGCTGCTGGAAGTAAGATAAATCATATGAGGAAGATGGATCAAAGGATCTTTTCTAGATGGGACAGGGTGTTGTCCAAGGAAATACCAACCCCAGAAAAGACAGTTACTAAGAAAGATTCTCCTCCAAGGAAGAAAAGGAAGACAGCTCCTGTGGCACAGGAGTCCTCCAGCAGTTCAGGGAGTGAAGAACAAGTTGTTTTCACTCCTGATGACCAAGAGGAAGTGGCTGCAGAGAAGACCCCTGCTGCTGAAGATATTGCTGAGATCCAGGGGAGCTACCACAGGCTAGCCCCATCCACAGGGATCAAAGCCAGGGGGAACCTCCAGTTGTAGAAAAGTCATCTACACTGGACAGTGAGCAAGCCACCATCATTATCCAAGAGGTACTCACTGACCTAAATACTTTAGAATATCTTATAGAAGATGCTGATTTGTCTGATGTTCCTCAGCAAACTCAGCTTCCTAGTCATGAACCAGATGTTGTTATCAAAGACACATCTGCTGTTCCAGTGGTTGAAGAGCACAGAATATCTCCAACTCAATCACCTCAAGAGTTCACCATGGAAGATCTATTTCTCAATTTAGATCAAGTTGATTTTGACATGGACAAGGAAAGCTGATGGAAGAGATACTGCTGCTGCTGAGGGGGAGCAAATAGAAGTTCTGGAAGAGCCTATTAGGCCAGAAAATGAGAAGGCACCTGATGTGCAAGCTGATAAACCACAAAGCCCAAAGGATAGAGTTGAGATAGCCAGCACTTCTGCCTCTGAAGATGAGGAGAGTGCTAGGGCAAAGAGGAAGAAATTATATGTTTTTAAAAGAAGAAGCCAGAGTTACAAGAAAGCTCTGCAATCTATAGCCCCACAGCCTATAATTCAACAAGCCCCACCTGTTGATTATGGTGCCTTAATGATTGCCATGCAGATAAAACTTGATGAACAAAGAAAGGCCATAGAGGCTTATGTTGATGAAGGGCAGAAGACTTTACAGTTTGTCCTGGCCCAAGATATAAAGTCAATAAGGTTTGAAATGAACCTTAACAAGAAAGAAATGACTGAATGCTTCCACAAGGGTGGAAATGCAGTTGTGTATCTGGCTACACACCAAGAAAAGATAAAAGCTCAGGTAGATGATATAGCATTAAAGCAAGGATATATACTGGAAAACCAAATCAGAATGAATGACAATCTGACTGAGTCACAGAATGCTATACTCACAGAATTGAAGAACAAGGCTGATGAACCTTCTACATCTGCTGCTACTGCAAAAGCTGATTTTGATAAAGTCTTTCAACAAGAACTTTCTGCTGTCAAGACTGCCATACAAGCCTCCCAGAAAGCTATCTCTGAACAACTGCAAAAGCTTAAACCATTCTTTAAAGAGGGAATCAGATATTTGGACAGTCAAATAAGGTTTCAAAAGGATGATGTCAGAGACCATATGGCCAGAGAAGTCATAAAGGGGGAGAGAGTATTAGTCAAAGCTAGCTCTGACCATGCCAAATGGATATCTAACTCCATCAGAGCTACACTGGGCTATCATCCACTCTGTGATGATGATAATGTTGCTGAATCAGGGATTCAAACTGCATATCTTGGAGGTGAGAAACCAGAGGTAGCTCAAGTGATTTATCCACCTCCAGATTTTGACATGGTTCAAGCAGATGTCAGCACAATGTATAGCCCACCTGAGGGCAAAGCCAATGTTCATATTGAGAAGGTTGTTCAACCTATTTCTGAAGCTCTGCAAGAGGCTATGAACAAAGAAGAAGAGACAAGGCTGTCTAAAAAGAGGTTTAGGGAACAAGCAGAACAAAAGCCAGATTTTGAGCAATGGAGCCCTACCTCTAGGAATATAATTCTAACTGCCTGGAAAGCTACCAAGGACAATACTCATGACAGGAATAAATGGTTTTCTGAAGCAGAATGGAGAAAACATGAGATCAGGCAGGAAGCAATAGTACAATTCAGAAGGAAGGCTAAGATGGGAAAGCTACCTCCTACTGCAGTGGAGCCTAGCAAGTACTTCCCTAAGCCTTATCATTATTTTGAGAGGCAGAAGATCAAGGCAGAAGACCTCAAGAAGAAGGATCTGAAAGGCAAGAAGCCTGCTGTTGCTGAAACTGCTGAAGCTCCTGTCAAAGCTCAAGTCCAATCTGGCAAAGGCATAGTTATCAAAGAACCAGACCAGAAATAGACTAAGAATTGACTTGAAGATTATTGTAATCTTTTGAATGTAAAACATTTTTGTAAACCATTAAAGATGTACTAGAAAAATGTTAGAATAATATATGATAAATATATTTCATGATTGTTCTGAGAATGTGTCTATTTCTTGTTTGTTCTGAAATGATGAATGTGTATGAATGTGTGAATTATTACATGTTTATGTTTACCCTGCTGTTTATAATCTGCTTTACATCATTTTGTAATTTTTAATTATGAATGGTGTATATCATTGACTAAGGGTTATGACTTCTCCAAATAGGGGGAGATTGTTGGGTACATTGGTCAAATGTACCTGATTTGAAGAAGCATCACCCAACTCAATGATATACATCATAATGTATTTGATGTATGTTGAGTTTACTTGTGCAGGTTAAGAAATCACTGGACTGAAGCAAAAAGTTTCTAAGTCCATGTGTCGACACCCAGAGGGAAAGTGTCGACACTTAAGAAAGCTTGTGTCGACACCCAGACAAGCAGTGTCGACACTTGGAATCATTGTGTCGACACTTGGGATGCAGAGTCGACACCAGACAGAAAGTGTCGACACTTGGAGCTGTGTCGACACTCAGTGAAGAAGAGTGCAGACAGAATGTGTCAACACAAGGAGCTGTGTCGACACCCAGAGAAGCTGTGTCTACACCAGAAAGTGTCGACACTTGGAGCTATGTCGACACTCAGCAAAAGTCTGTAGAGACTAAGTTAAAGTGTCGACACTCAGAACAATGTGTCGACACTCAACAGAAAGAGACAGCACTTGAAGTATGTGTCGACACCCAGCACAATGTGTCGACACACAACCAGAAGAGTCAACACTTGAAGTAAGTGTCGACACCCAGCACAATGTGTCGACACTTAGCTAAAGACTCAACACTTGAAGAAAGTGTCGACACAAGGAGCTGTGTCGACACTCAGCAAAGAAAAGAATTATCAACAAAATATTCTAAGTACAAGTGTCGACACTAAGGGAATGTGTCGACACTCAGCTGAAGTCTCAACAACAAGAAGGTGTGTTGACACAAGGAGCTGTGTCGACACTCAACAAGTATCGACATTGAAGACTATGTGTCGACACCAAGAAGTAGTGTCGACACTTGACAGATTCAACACAAGAAGATGTGTCGACACAAAGGAGATGTGTCGACACTTAGAAGAATTCAGCAAAAGCTAGAAGAACAAGTACTTGTGTCAACACTCAATTTCAGTGTCGACACATGCAGAAGAATCTGTGTCGAGACATACAAGGAATTGTGTCGACACCTTGTAGACTTGTGTCGACACTTACACAACATGTGTCGACACTTGGACTATAAGTGTCGACACTTAAAGACAGAAAGTCTCGACACTTACAAACAGTTAGAGATTTTTAAGAAGTGACTGGATGACTTGACAGCTGCCGTTCCCGCCGGTCTACAGCAACTGTCAGAGATGTCAGAAGTCAGTTATGAACCGGACCAGCCGGTTACTATGAAGAAGGCCTATAAATAGGCTCCCACAGTTTACAGAAACTGTTGTTGAAGTTATTGATCAGATCATTGGTCAAGAGTTCAGTTTGTTGAAATACAAATTATTGAAGTGGTACCCAGAGTATCAACACAAGAAGATCTTGCACTCCAAGTGCAGATCTAAGAAGTTGGAGAGAGAGGGCTCCTTCCAAGAAATCAGCCTCTGGAACTAGGCTGAGAAGAAGGATTCAGATTCAATTCTGGATCTTAAGTAGCAGAGGTCAAGGAACTACTGCAGGAGGATTCAGTCTTATTCAGTTCTACTCAAGAAGCTTTGAAGAAAGCTAAGTCAGAGTGAATCCAGCTGAGTTCTTCCTAAGAACTCATCAAGAATCTCTCAACTCCTCTCTTTTTATTTCTGAGTTGTAGAGTTATTATTTGTAATACTTTTTAACTTGTAAGATCCTTTGGATCTGAGTGATTTGTAAGCCTATAATTATAAAGGCTGAGGGTAGGGCTTGTGAGCCTGAGTGTAGGAGATTGAGATCTCTGAGTGTAGGCCTTGTTGGCTGAGTGTAGGCCTTGGATTGGCTGAGTGTAGGCCTTGTGGCTGAGTGTAGGCTTTGGGATAAAGCTGAGTTGTAAGGCTTTGGGCCTGAGGTGTAGGAACCAATTTGGGTTCTGAGACAGTGGAGAAGTTTGGCCGAATCTAGTACACTGCTAGATAGGCGAAGGGGGAAAGTGGATGTACCCATATCTTGGGGAACCACTATAAACCACTATGTTGTGCTGTGATTGTGCTGTGTATGCTGTGAATACATTGTGATTGCTGTGCAAAAGTTATAAATCTGTGATAGTAAACTGTTTGCTGCCAGTAAAGTTAGAAAAAGATTAGGTCACCTATTCACCCCCCCCCTCTAGGTGTTTAGGTACCATATCTTTCAGACACGTGCTCCGGAAACCATAGAGGACTCTGATCCAAGCACGCCAGGCTCTGATCTAGCTGAGTGAGATTTCTCTCTCCTCTCTAAGTAGTTCAAAAGATTGCTTAGCAAGAGGAGACAAATGAAGAATCACTCATCCTCCTCTGATTTCAGAAGATCACATCATGATGGTGATCACTCCAAGAAAAGCCACAACAAATAGGACATGTATAAATTTAAAATAAACAAACATTCTTTCTCTGAAGTTGTGTGATATTATTGTAATAAGACATGACACATGATTGCGAAGTGTCCGTACAAAAAGAAGGACGGATCCAAGAAAGAGGAGAAGAGATCCTTCAAGGTCAAGAGGAAAGAAGAAAAGAGCTTCGTCGCCAAGAAGTTCAAGACTCTCATCGATAGTGACTCAAGTGAGTCTAGTTCAGAGAATGAGGAAGCTTACTTCTGGCTTATGGCTCGATCAGATTAGGTAGTTGGTGACTCCGCGTATCACGAGAAGGTAAAATCACACATGATACTCTCTGAATAAGAAACACCAACTAATGGTCATGAAGGCTATTCTACTGAGGAAGACGATTTTGACTTGATGGCTGAGCATCTGTAACTTTTGAAAGCTTTTGACAAATGTCGTAAGGTAGTCAAAAAGCAAGCAAAAGATATTGCCTCTCTCAAGGCAGTGGAAACAAGTCTGGAGGAAGAACTTGCAAAATTACTTCCTCTTAGAGATGAAGTCCACTCCTTGAAAGAGGAATCAAAATGTTTGGCTGAGACATTAAGTCTAAAGAAGAAATTCTTAGATGAGCTAGAAGAAAATCTCTTAGTAGCGAGGAAACTTGTTGAAAGCTACTCCAAACCTAGAACTATTCTCCCTATCATCGATGAATTTTCCGCTCCAAAGAATGGCAGTGGGCTTGGCCACATCGCTGAAAAAGGCAAGGCTGCTAAGAGAGTCGCCGCCAAAGGTAAAGGGAAGGCGCCTCAGAGTCAACCCACCATTAAGAAGGTGATTTTCCCCCATGAATAAATATGACTCTGAGACATCCTATGGGCACTTCGTTAGGCCTACCTATGTAGAGTCTAAGAAGTTTTATCAAGGATGGACCCGTCCCCGAGACTTTGGGGCAAGTGTTTTTAAGCCTCCTTACGAATAGATAATTCTAAAAGAGTATGGTCCTTATGTTCATGGACATAACTTTAAGAAGGCACCGAAACCCAAAACTGTCGTACCTAAGGTGTAACGCCCCTAGCCGATCCAACGTGACAATGTCACGGCTCCGCTCTAGGTGATGCTACCGGGCTGCAGCCCAAGCACCCCAACCCCTCTCTAGCCCTCTAGCGGGTTGTTGGTGGCCACAGCCTCCCTTTGATGAGTGAAATTCTCCCATTAAGCGGACATCACAGGGACTTCCCAGGAGGTCACCCATCCCAGGACTTCTCCAGCCCGAGCACGCTTAAATATGCAGTTCTTTCAACTCTCATCACCAATTGAGCTGCATGGGCTGCAACCCGGTAGCGTAGCCTAGAGCGGAGCCGTGACACTGTCACGTTGTATCGGCTAGGGTTGTTACATAAGGCTAAGGTAACTGATAAGCCTTCTATGTGCTACAATCAGGAGGATTCCACCTCCAAGTCGGTTGATGTGCAAAAGGTAAAGTAGGAGTACAAGAGAAGGTACAACGAGTTTGACTGTTAGTGCTGCGGCAAAATTGGTCATTTTGATGCAAATTGTTGGTTTAACCCTGCTAATTTTGAAACTCCACGAGTTAACTATGCGAGACCGACCACTCGCAAAGTTAATATTCCCAGTGATGTTAAGCTGACAAGGAACCAAGGACCAAAATTCGTTTGGGTTCCTATGGTAAAATGATATATGATTGCAGGAATGTCCAAAGGCCAGTGAAAATCCAATCTGGTACTTAGACCGTGGATGCTCTCGGCATATGACCGGGACAAGAAGCCTACTGTGAGAATTTACCTCAGTTGAAGAATTTCGAAAGGTCATCTTTGGAGGCACATATAGGGGAATAACTAAAGGCTACAGTATGATTTCCAACAACATAGTCCCATTCACAGATGTGGCTTATGTTGAAGGATTACAACATAATCTGATAAGCATAAGTCAACTATGTGACAAAGACTATAGCATTGAGTTCTATAAGGACAAGTGCCTGATAAAATTGCCTGCTAATTTGGAGACAATCTTAACATGCACTCGGAGTAGAAATATCTTTTGTTTAAATTTCTATGTCTAAACTACTCTACACCAGTATGCTTTTAGCTAAAAGTAGTGCGTCTCTTTATGACCAATATCATAAGATATTAACACATATTAATTTCAAAACGATAAATATATTATTTTCTAACAACGTAGTGCGTGATGCCCCCAACATTAATTGCCTTAATGTGAGTCCATGTCACACAGGCTAGATGGGTAAGCAGACAAGGGCAACCTTCAAGAGCATTTCTAAAAAGGACTCCTCAAGAAGTTTGTATCTACTTCACATGGACTTATTCGTTCTGATGCCAATTCACAGTTTAGGAGGTAAAGTATATACGTTGGTAATTGTTGATGACTACTCTCATTTTACTTGGGTGTTTTTTCTGAAACACAAGTCAGACACCTTTCATTCTTTCACTAATTTTGTCTGACAAATACAGAACAAATTAAACTGCTCAGTGGTCAAAATCAGAAGTGAGCATGGAACAGAGTTTGAGTCTAGTACCGTGATAGAATTATGTGGAAGTCGAGGTATCTTTCACGAGTTTTCCTCCCCGCGTAATCCACAACAAAATGGAGTTGTTGAGAGAAGGAATAGAACCCTAATTAAAGCATGTACAACTATGTTGAATGATGCTTCACTGCCAGAGTACTTTTGGGTCGAAGCAGTTAACACAGCTTGTCATGTGCAAAACAGAGCATTGATCAATAAACACCATCGTGTGCAGTGAATTTCTGGAACAGTGCTAGACATGCTCCCCCTCAACTGATACATCATCTGTCATATTTCTTGGTAGACAATCTAGTCTATACCAGTTTGGACAGCAGTTGATCATGATGCCACTAAAGGTATATTTCTTGAAGAGTTTTAATTTTTCTAAAGAACAATTTCATTTGCAAAATACAAAATAATTTACAACTAATGAGGAGCAACTGAAGCTATTCCAGGTTTAACATACCCAGCTCAAACTTAAGGGTGTTAAAATTTTCTTCATCTAGTGTCTTTATGAAGATGTCAGCCACTTGCTTGTCGGTTGGGACAAACTTAAGGTTGAAATTTTCATATTACACATGTTCCCTAATGAAATGATATCTAATTTCAATGTGCTTAGTCCTGCTATGAGAGACAGGATTCCTAGTAATTGAAATAGCACTAGTAGAATCACAAAATAAGTGGCTTCTACTTATCTAAAGGTTGTAGTCCTGTAGATAATGTTGGATCCACAGCAACTGAGCATAGCAGTTACTTGCTGAGATGTACTCTGACTCTGCAGTTGAAATTACAACACTACTTTGATTCTTGCTGCTCCATGAAACTAGTTTTCCACCCAGGAATTGACAGGTTCCAGAAGTGCTCTTTCTGTCCTCTTTACAACCTACAAATTCTGCATCTAAATAGCCAGTTGGTTCAAGCTCCCCATTTCTAGGGTACCACAGGACAAGATCTGGTGTGCCCTTAAGATACTTCATAATTATTTTTGCAGCATAGTAATGAGATTCTTTAGGACAAGCCTGATACCTAGCACAAACACATATAACATACATGATGTTTGCTATACTTATAGTTAGATAGAGAAGTGAACAAATTATCCCCCTATACAAAGTCTCATTAATAGGTTTCCCTACCTAATATTTGCATATGGGCATACTTGATCCATGGGAGTTCTTATAGTGGGGGAATTTTCCATACCAAATTTCTTTATTAACTCCCTAGTGAACTTAGACTGGGATATGGATAAACCATCATCAGTCTGTCTTACATGGATACCCAAGAAGAAGTTAAGTTCACCCATACTGCTCATCTCAAACTTCTCATGCATAAGTTTGGCAAACTTCCTGTAGAGGTTGTCATCAGTTGATCCAAAGATGATGTTATTTACATAGATCTGAACTAGGATGATCTTACCCTTAGATTCACTTAGAAATTGGGTCTTGTCTATCTTCCCCGTTGAGAATTTGTTCTCAATGAGGAAGCTAGACAAAGTCACATACCATGCTTTAGGGGCTTGCTTTAGGGGCTTGCTTTAGCCCATATAGAGATTTCCTAAGTCTATAAATATAATCAGGTGAGTTAGGAACTACAAAACCTGGAGGCTGCTCAACATAGACTTCCTCTTTTAAATCATCATTTAGGAAGGCTGACTTCACATCCATATGGTATACTTTGAATCCCTTATGCGCAACATATGAAAGGAACAATCTTATGGTCTCTAATCTTGCTACAGGGGCAAAGGTTTGATCAAAATCAATGTTTTCTTCCTGCATGTACCCCTTAGCTACTAACCTTGGTTTGTTCATGATTATAATGTCATTTTCATCAAATTTATTTCTGTAGATCCACTTGACTACGATGACATTATGTCCAAGAGGTCTGGGAACCAGCTTCCAGACTTTATATCTTTTGAACTGGTTTAGTTCTTCTTATATAGCCACTATCCAGAATTGATCTATGTTGGCCTCTTCAAACTTCTTTGGCTCCACTTGTGATAGGAAGCTTGCATGCATACCTGTATTCAGATTTCTGCTTCTAGTCACTAATCCATGGCTTAGTTCACTAATGATTTAGTGAGCAGGATGGTCTCTTAAATGCCTAATTGCTAGAGCTAATCTTCTTTCAGCAACAGCTTCTAGAACAGCCTCTTGCTGATCATTCTCTACTCCAAGTGTGTCTAGTAGACTTTCTGGAGTATCCACTTCATCTTGGATGACTGGTGCAGCTTCCTTGATGGTCAGATTGTCCATCATTTGTTCTATTCCTGCAGTATTAGAAGAGAAGCTAGGCAGCTCCCTGTTAACCATGCTAGATTCATCAAAGACTACATGCACAGATTCTTCTACAACTTGGCTTTTCAAGTTGTGTACCCTATAGGCTTTACTATTATTGTTGTTGATAAGTTGTAAATATACCTACTTTTATGTACATTAAATATGCCGTTTTACTTTATTTTTGTTATTTTTGTTTATTTTCTTTATAAAAATGTTTCTTTTTTGTAAATAATGTTCTAACTTACTCTATTTTGATTTCCTAAAAAATTTTCAGGAAAAGTCAACTTTTGCATAATACACGCCCGTGTACTGTTTGTCACACCCGTGACCAGGGAGTGATACGTCAAATTCCCGAGAAATTAACAAATTTTGAAGAAATAGCTTGACACGCCCGGTCACACGCCCGTGACATGAACCGTGTCAAGGGCTCGACGATTTCCGCTCGACGATTTCTGCGCTCGACGATTTTCCGCTCGACGATTTTCGCTCGACGATTTCCGCGCTCGCCGATTTCCGATCGACGATCGTCGAACACCCGTCACGCCCATGATCTAGGCATGACCACTCCATCAAGCTAGACGAAATATTTCGCTCGACGATTCTCCGCTCGACGAAATTCGCGCTCGACGATTTCCCGCTCGACGAATTTTCCTCTCGACAATTTCCGCTAGACGTTTCTCGAGTGTCGACTCAACCCGACACGCCCAGTGGCACGCCTGTGACCTGGGGCGTGACTTCTCCACCTGGTCCGACAAACTGCCGCCGGTGACTTTCGACATAGACGGCGCCCATTTCAACCTCCCCGACACGCCCACAGTCACGCCCGTGACATGGGGCGTGACCGCCGCGTTTTCAGCCGCAATGTCACATCGCCGTCAGATCACTGAATTCTGCTCTTGAATAGTGCTGGCACGTCCCCCCGACACGCCCGTATCGGAGGGCGTGTACTTGTAACTTTTTGCCTATAAAAGGGCAGCTGCTGTATGAGTTAAGGGTTCCAATTTTTTGAACCGTTTTGATACTAAGGCTGCTGTTTGGAGCTAGTTTTGGGGCTATGTAAGGATCTTTCCCCCTCCTTTTCAAGTTTGTTTAAGCATTGTAGTCATCTTTTTTGTTTATAAAATCTTTTCTTTTCATCCTTATAATGCTTTGAAAAAATCTCTGAAGGCCTCCTTTTCATCAATCCTAAGTACTTTTGTTTTCATTTTCATAATGCGTGTGTGTTTTTATGAGCTTACAAATTGCAAAATTTATACTTTTAAATGAAAAACCTTTTGATTTATTTTCATTTTTATAAACATTTCTAGCCGTTATTATGACCATTTTTTTTGTAATACTCTTTAAAATCGGTTTGACTTAAGGTTTTACTTTCATTTTTGGTTTTACACCTTTTTAACCCGTTTTACAAAGCTTTAAAACTAGATTATGTGGTACTTTAAATTTTTCAACAACTCTCAATTTTAGCAATTACAAAAAATATTTTTGCTCAAACAATTTTTATTTCCACTTTTTATTCATTTCTGTCAAATTCTAACGGTAAAAATGTAAACGTTTTAATTTTTCGGGCACTTGCCTTTCTCTGTTTAATTTGAAAATTTTTTGCTCAAACAATTTTTATTTCGTCTTTTACGCATTTCTACCGCATTCCAGCGGTAGAAATGCAATTGTTTTAATTATCCAATAAGTTTGTTTTTCTTATTTTACGCCTGAGTGCGCGCGTGTATGAGATAATCTTTATCATCTTATTTAATTTATTCAAGTGTGTGTGTGTGTGTGTTTATTTATGTCGAGTGCGTGAGTAGTTACTTTCAAGAAGAGTGCGTGTATTGTTTTTATTTTCCGCCTAGTCATTTGAGTTAAATGACTGGATTTTATTCAAGCAAGTGTGTGTACTTTTATTTACCGCCTATTCACTTGAGTTAAATGGCCGGACTTCATTTCCCGCCTACTCATTTGGGTAGAACTTGTAATTTTCATTCTTTATTTTTGTGCCTACTCACTTGAGTTAAATGGCTGGATTGTATTTTCAGTCCTACTCATTTGAGTGGGACTTGTAATTTTCAGCTTTTATGTTACCGCCTACTCATTTGAGTTAAATGGCTGGTATTGATTTTCCGCCTACTCACTAGGAGTTAAATGACCGGACTTTATTTTGATGTAAATATTTGAGAAAGCCTTGTAATCAGCATTTATTTCCACCTACTCGTTAAGAGTTAAATGACGTGCTTTAATTTTTCACCTACTCATTTGAGTGGGATTTGTGTGTGTGTATTTCATTATGAGCGTGTGTTTTAATTTTAGTAGAGTGCGTGCGTGAAAGTGAGGGTTAGGTCTACATTACTCCAGAGGGGGGGGGGGTGAATAGAGTATATAAAAATTTGTTAGTTCCCCAATAAAAGTGCTGTTACAGCTTTTGCTGTAAACTGAAAAGGTGCAGTGATAGAAAATTGTAAATCAGATAAAAATCTACTTAATCACAGCCACATAGCAAGAAACAAAAAGAAAAGATAAGCAACTAGACGACACAAGAAATTTATAGTGGTTCCCCCTCAACTGGGTACATCCACTCTTCTACCACCCTTGGTAGGAATCCACTCAGGTTTTTGATCAGGTGCCTGACAACAATGGATTTTGATTAGGTCCCCAAAAACCAACTCAAGTCTTTTGGTAAGAAGACTTGCAACCAAGAATCACTTTTGAAGGGAGATGACAACCCTTTGTACAGGAGGGGGTGAGAGAGTGATTTTGTCTTCTCTGTCACCAATCATAGAGAAGTCTTATGTGGAATGATGTCAATAAACAGCTCCACCTGAGATGTAGAATGGTTCAGGGAAAATCTGGAGCTTTGCTGTAGGGTGATAGGTCTTCAATTAGAATTCTGGACAAGCAGTGATGTAGGATCTTCTTGACTGATTTGATATCTGTTGTCCTTGGAGAAGTCCTGGAGAGAATGTTGAAGAAGAAGACTCTTGATATATTATAATTGTTCTTCTTCTTCTGAATATCACTGCCTATCACTGTAAGCTTTTCTATAATCTTCTTGTGTGAAGCTTTTCTGTTGCTGTATGAGAACTCTAGCAGTCAGTTTTTGTGACCCTGATTTTCTGACTGAGTATTATTATTGTGCTTCTCTCTGTGTGTCTTATTGTAGATTCTAAAATCTTCTTTTCTTATGTCTCTCTTCAAAAATTTGAATCCTCTGTAATTAATGCTAACGGCCTGAGAATAATCGGCATTGATGTATTTCCCAACTGTCTTGTGGAAAATCAGCAAGTAATATTCCTGAAGAGGACTGTAATCAATACTTCCTCTAATGGATACATTCAGAGAATGTAGAACATTAATTACTCAGGAATTTCCGCATTAGAATGAGGACAGAATGTCGGAAATGGCTAAGTCTGAATTCGTCGAACGAATAACATATTTCGTCGAGCTGAGTTACCAGTTCGTCGAGCTGAGATTTTGTATTCATCTACCAGACATCTTCTGTTCGTCGAGCTGATAAAGAACTTGTACATTTCAGAACCTTTGCCTTTTCTGTCTGAAGTTCGTCGAGCTGATAATTGAATTCGTCGACTGGAGTTCAGCAACAGTTCTGGACTTAGACAAATAGTTTGTGTTGACTGATATTCTATATGTCGACATGAAACTTCTGGTGTCGACACAAGTTGGTGTCGACAAACAATCTTGGTGTCGACACAAATCTTCTGGTGTCGACATAAGCTCTCTGGTATCGACATAATCTTTCTGGTGTCGACCTAAGTTGGTGTCGACACATACCCTAAGTGTCGACACAGATCCTCTGATTCCAGAATTTGTCGAGTAGAGTACTGAGTTCGTCGACCTGAGAAGTTGACTTCGTCGACCTGAGAAGTTGACTTCGTCGACCTGAGAAGTTGACTTCGTCGACCTGAGAAGTTGTGAACTTGAGGTCCAAGTTCGTCGAACTCAGAATCTTGTTCGTCGACTAACGCCTGAAGTTGGACTTAGAAACATCTGGAGTTACCCTGACTTTAGTTTGTTGAAGTGTCCCAATTTTCGTCGAACAGAGAATGAAGATCGTCGAGCTCAGCTCAGAGAAATATCTCAAGATCGTCGAGCTGAGAACGCCTTTCGTCGACCTGAGTTCGACGAACGTCGAACTCATTTTACTTGGTCTTGAAATCTTCTAAGTCTTGAGTCTCTGATGGTCTTGTTGATAGCTGGTCCATCTGATATTGACTCTAAGGACTTGGCCTAGACTCTAGGACACAAATTTGACCCTGGATATACATGTTGGGTCACATCCTAAGTTAATGAACCTAGCCCAAATCAACTAGGGATCCAACAATCTCCCCCTATTTGGGTGAGGTCACTAATAGACTCAAAACATAAACATAAGGTAAACAAAGCAAGAAAAGGATATATCTGGCAGAGAATTACTAACACATACAACAGATATATATGTACATAGGCTTTGTTTAAACAAACAACATAGTTTGAAAGTAAGTGCAGGAAGAAGAGCAAAGAAATTAAAACAAAGTAAGGATTACTTCTTCTGCTTCTTCTCTATGGTCTTGTTCTCTTTAGGCTTTTCTCCTGGCTTGGTAAGTTAGAACCCACCAACCCATTAGTTCATCTCAAAACCCAGATGTTGAGATGAAGGGTGGCGGGGTACATGAACACAAAGGGGAGAAGTCTGCAGGCGGTGTGGGATTAACCCCAACCACATGACCGCGGGGATATTCCGCCACACAAGGGGGCCCACCGGGGTCAACACCCACACCTGGAACGCGATGGGGAAAGCCCAAACATGCAGTCCTACACACACGTGTTATGCTGGCTAATATAATCTCAACACACCCCCGCAGCATGACAACCTCCTCTGATACCAAGTTAGAACCCGCCAACCCATTAGTTCATCTCAAAACCCAGGTGTTGAGATGAAGGGTGGCGGGGTACATGAACACAAAGGGGAGAAGTCTGCAGGCGGTGTGGGATTAACCCCAACCACATGACCGCGGGGATATTCCGCCACACAAGGGGGCCCACCGGGGTCAACACCCAGACCTGGAACGCGATGGGGAAAGCCCAAACATGCAGTCCTACACACACGTGTCATGCTGGCTAATATAATCTCAACATGGTAAAGATAATCTCTCTCTTTGGATCCATAACCTGTGCCTGTGTCATTGTCATATCAGCTGCTCCAATAATCTTCAGTGATGTAGTTCTAGGGACAACTGCTTCAGGATGGAGTTTCATGTAATCATCGACATTAAATAGTTTATTTGCTTTATCAAATCTTTTTAGTTCTTCCTTCCTGTACTTTGACATAGTTGTATATTCTGATATGTCTTTTCCTTCAGCTTTTGCTTTATTAATTAAGGACAGACCAACAAGTTCCAGAAATCTAGCCATTATAGCAGTGTTTGCTGTCTCAGGATCCTCAAAAGGAATAGGAGGTGAATCTGGCTTATTGGGACTGTCAGTTTTCTGTTCTGCAGAGAGAGTTGGCTGCTGCTGCTGATGCTGTTGATGTTGTTGATTTCCTGAAGAATGATGTCTTTCTTGATTGCTTCCAGAAGATCTCCCTTGATGTCTCTGATAAGTTTGCATAGGGGCAGATCTCTGAGAGCTAGAGGCAGTGGCACCAGTTGCTGGAGGAGGTGGATCTTATCTCTATCTATGAACTGGTGGAGGTGAATATTTTCTACTTCTTTTCCTCTCCTTTTGCTGGTTCTTAGACAGCCACATCCATGCTGGCATTCCTTTATAAGGAGTGATGTTATGCAAGATGTAGTAGGGAGTGTCAGCTGTTGGATTGGGCTTAGGAACAGGAGGAGGAGGAGCCTTTCTCTTCTTTGACAACATTTGCTTCTTCTTCTTGGTAGCTTCTTCATCTGAATCATCTGAATCATCTTCATCATCATCTTCACTGCCAAAACCCTGAGGGTTATCATATAAAGCATCTAATGCTTTCAAAGCTTTATCATCAATGACAGTCTTTTCTGTAGCAGGAGCAGAAGTTTCAAAAACTGGAGTTTCAGCAGTAGTTGAAGAGGAGACTGTACAAGCATCAAAAGTATTTGGGACAGAGCTTTCAGCTGCTACCTTATTTTCTTCTTCAATATCTGCCAAATCAGCTCATCAAGATCTGGCATAGGTGAGTCATCCATCATAAAGATTGGCGCTGAGACAGCTTCTGGAGAGGATGGAATAACTGTAGAGGTTGGAGCAAAAACTGGAATTTCAAAACTGTCACAGAGTTGCTTAGCAACTGCTGGACTGATAGGAGGAGTATAAGGTACAATAGCCAACTATGGCTTAGTAAGTTCTCCTGGAAGATATTGCATATGTACGATGTCAAAACTTTTCAGCAATTCTTGTAAATTAACTGTGGGATTGCGGATAAAATCACCAGCAGTTTCATCAATGTCCATATCAGTATCAATAAAATCAATTAAATCAATTAAATCTGTATCTATAGAATCTGTATATGCTGCTGGGGCTGAAGTCTCTGCTGGTGCTTCTGCTGGTGCTGGTGCTGAAGTATCTGGAGCTGTTGCTGCTGCTTCATCATTAGGCATCTCCCCATGCCTGGTATTAGTAGGAACTGAGGCCAGGCCCCTGACTGAGGAGGGGGCAGCAAGGAGGGCAGATATTTGAGTAGATAAAGATTGAATGGTGGTAGCAAGAGGTGTAATGGACTCTGTTATAAGGGATTTAAGAATGGGAGTTATGATGGTGATGATAGAAGATATGGTAGAGGGGTCCAATGAGAAAGTGGGAAATAATGTTGAAGTTGGTGTGGAAGAGGTGGCAACCAGTGATGGAATGGAGGGTGGAACATCATGTATGTGAATGGTTGATGGTGATGAGGATGGAGGGGTGGCATCTTGCATCAAGGTGTTTGTGGGTAGGATGTAAGATGGTATGGAGGATAAATGTGGGGGAAGTGGAGACTGTGGTGGTGTAGGAATGTAGGTGTGTTGAGGTGATTCAGGAGGTGTTGGTTGTGGATTTTCTGGAAGAGGGGAAGAGGTAATGTCAGTGATGTCAAGTGGTGGAGATGGAGGTAGAGTAGGAACATGAGTAGGCTGGTGTGATTGGGGTGTTGAAGAAATAATGGGAGAGGGAGTGAGTTGTTTAGCTGGAAGGGGTGCTGAAAGAGAGGGTGTAGTGGGATGAATCTCCTCAGCAGGTGTGGGAGTGGATTTAATAGCCCTGGTACCTTCAGAAACTGGGGTGGAAGAGGTAGAAGCCTTAGGGGGCTTGGTGATTATCCTCTCCCACCTGTCAAATAAGGCACAGGTGAGCCTTTTACTGGCATTAATGAATATGGTCGGGGAGACCAGGGAATCAGCAGCCTTTTCCTTGAGGAAGATCCCTAGGATCCTTCCAAAACATACTTCCTTCTTGGTATTCTTCTTCTTTATCAAGTCAAACAATAGTTGTGTCCAGTCTATTTGCTTCTTGTTGACAATGGAATACATGACCAAAAACTGTTGTCTGGTGATGTAGTCGTGTGATGTATGTTTTCCGAGTAGCACTTTACCAACCAAGTCTGCTAAGAATTTATAGGGCGCAGATAGATGTTTCTTCAACAGTTTGTTAGGGTTGTCACCAGCATAACCTATCAGATTTAGCATCATAGTAAACTCCTCAGAGTCAATCTTTAATTCCTCCTCTCCAGTTGTCAAACCAAATATTTCAGTTAAAACCGCGGGGGTTAAGGAGACAGTGTTACCGGCGATTAATCCTGTCATGGTATTGTCTTCAGAAGCGGTTGAAGTATAGACCCATTCCCTGATTTCTGTTCCGGCTAACTTTATCCTAGTGGTCATCAAGTTCTTCAGATTCTGTTCTTCCAGAAGTTCCAGAATATATAGAAAGATTGGGTCTGAGTGCTGGAATGATTTGAAGTCGACATCAAATCCAGTGTCAAACTTCATAGTAGCTAGGGCTCCTGTTGGAATCGCCATGGAATCACCTGCAAGAAAGATAGAGAAAACGACGATCAAGTGCAAGGGAATAGAAAGCGCGGGATGGAGGTCGAAGAAAAACCTAGATATAAGGTTTTCCAGAATATGAATCGACAATCTCCGTTCCACGAAAGTAAAATTAGTTCTTCGAACTGAGGTCGATGAAATGATTTAGTAATAAATAATTCGTCGATCTCAGTGAGGAGACTTGAAGATAATTCGTCGAACTCTGGTCGACAAAATCTTCTGAAGCAAGGTTCGTCGATCTCTGGTCGATGAAACTTGTTTCACTCACAGAGAGTTCGTCGAACTCCGTTCGACGAGTATCTCTCAAACTTTCCCTGGTTCGTCGAACTCCGTTCGACAAACTTTGAAAAATTCGTCGAATACAGACAAAACTTAAGTTAAGTCTTCTCCATTGATCATTCCCAGCTGATTCAGAAAGAAAGCATGATTTTTCTCATCCAGAGGTTTGGTGAATATATCAGCTTTCTATAAATCAGTGTAGATATAGACAAGCTTAATCTTACTTTTTGTCTACACACTTCCTAATGAAATGATGTCTTATATCAATATGCTTAGTCCTACTATGGTGAACTGGATTTTGTGTTATGCCTATAGCACTAGTATTATCACAAAATAGGGTTGAATTATTTAAGTTGAACCCATAATCTAGAAGATGATTCTGTATCCAGAGCATCTGTGAACAACAGCTGCCTGCTGCAATATATTCTGCTTTAGTAGTTGAAGTTGACACAAATGTTTGCTTTTTACAGAACCATGATACTAATCTCATATCCCGGAACTGGCGAGTTCCTAAAATACTTTTTCTATCTACCCTGCATCCAGCAAAATCAGCATCAGAGTATCCAGTTAACTCAAATTCTGATTCAGCAGGATACCAAAGGCCTAGATCAGGACAACTCTTTATATACCTTAAAATCCTTTTTAAGAAAATAAGATGAGATTCTTTACGGTTCACTTGGAACCTAGCACAAAGACATGTAACAAACATAATATCTGGCCTACTTGCTGTAAGGTATAATAGGGACCCAACAATGCCCCTATAAAGTTTCTGATCTACAGGTTTTCCTGGTATATCAGAGTCCACAATAACATTGGTTGCCATAGGAGTTTTCTTAGCTGAGGCATCAGCCATCCCAAACTTCTTTAGAAGTTCTCTAGCATATTTTGCTTGAGAGATGAAGATGCCACCAGGGAGTTGTTTCACTTAGAGACCAAGGAAATATGAAAGCTCTCTTATGCTACTCATTTCAAATTTAGAATGCATGAGGTCAGAAAACCTCTTGCACAATTTTGAATCTGTAGAGCCAAATATGATGTCATCTACATAGATTTGTACTAACAAAATTTGGTCCTTATGATATCTAGTGAAAAGGGTTTTATCTACAGTTCCTCTTGTAAATTTATGCTCTAATAATAAACTTTCCAAGGTCTCATATCAAGATCTTGGAGCTTGCTTTAGACCATAAAGAGCCTTATTTAATCTAAAAACATAAGAGGGATGAGTTGGAGAAACAAAACCTGGAGGTTGTTCTACATAAACCTCTTCTTGTAGCACTCCATTTAAGAAGGCACTTTTCACATCCATTTGAAAGACTTTGAACCTTTTGAATGCAACATAGGCAAGGAAGATTCTTATAGCTTCCAACCTTGCAACTGGTGCAAAGGTCTGATCATAGTCAATGCCTTCCTCTTGCCTATATCCTTCAGCAACAAGCCTATCCTTGTTCCTCACAATAACTCCTTGGGTATCAAGCTTATCGTTGAAAACCCATTTGGTTCCAATAACTGGGAAGTTTTGGGATCTTGGAACCAAATCCCAAACTCTACATCTCTCAAATTGGTTTAATTTCTCTTGCATTGTAAGGATCCAGTGGGGATCTTGCTCAGCATCATGAATGGTTGGAGGTTCAACCTGAGAGAGAAAGCAGGCATGCCTCAAGTCTTGGTTGAGTTGATGCCTGGTCTGTACACCTGCTGATATGTCTCCAATTACTTGAGATATGGGGTGATCCCTAAGTGTGACAAAATCAGTGGGTGGAGTTGGTTGTGTGTTGTGTACATTGGAATAAATGTACCTGATTTGAAAAAGCCTCACCCTACTCAATGATATACATCAAAATGTATTTGATGTGTTTTGAGTTTAGTTGTGCAGGTTAAGTATTTGCAGGGAAAGCTGAAAAGTTTCTAAGTCCATGTGTCGACACCCAGAAGGAAAGTGTCGACACTTAAGAAGACTTGTGTCGACACCCAGAGAAGTAGTGTCGACACTTGGAGTAATTGTGTCGACACCAGGGATACAGAGTCGACACCAGGAGGAAAGTGTCGACACATACAGGATGTGTCGACACTCAATGAAGAAATGTCCAGTGAAGAAGTGTCGACAGTTAAAAGCAGTGTCGACACCTAGAGGAACTTTGTCGACATCAGAAAGTGTCGACACTTGGAGGCTGTGTCGACACTCAGCAAATTCAACAGAGTCTAAGTACAAGTGTCGACATAATGAAGATGTGTCGACACACAGCAGAAGACTCAACACATGAGGAGAAGTGTCGACACTAGGAGGTTGTGTCGACACTCAGCAAAGTTCAACAAATTCTAAGTACAAGTGTCGACACAAAGGAGATGTGTCGACACTCAGCAAAAGTCTCAACAGAAGAAGAATGTGTCGATACAAGGAGCTATGTCGACACTCAGAAAGTATCAACACAGAAGGCATGTGTCGACACCAAGAAGATGTGTCGACACTGAACAAGTTCAACACAAGAAGATGTGTCGACACAAAGGAGTAGTGTGGACACTTACAAGAATTCAACTAAGTACTGAAGTACAAGGAGTTGTGTCGACAAACAATATCAGTGTCGACACATGATGAAGAAGCAGTGTCGAGAAGTAAATTCTACAACACAAGGAGTTGTGTCGACACCTTGAAGGCTAGTGTCGACACTTAGTCTACTTGTGTTGACACTTGGTTTATAAGTGTCGACACTTAAAGACAGACTGTCTCGACACTTTCAGACAGTTATAGATATTTCAAGAACTGACTGGATGACTTGACAACTGCCATTCCAGCCGGTATACTGCAACTGTCAGAGTTGTCAGAAAGATGTTAGAAACCGGATCAGCCGGTCACCATGAAGAAGGCCTATATAAAGGCTTATTCTGTCAACAGAAGATGAGATTGAGAAAGAGAAGAAGATCTAGCAATTCATTGAAGAATCAATTCAAGTGAAGATCTAAGTAGTTGGAGAGAGAGAGCTCCTTCCAAGAAGACAGTTGTTGGAACCAGGCTGTGAAGAAAGTTTCAGACTTAGTTCGGATTCTTAAGTTAGCAGTGATTGAAGATCAGCTGCAGAAAGTATCAACCCTATTATGTTCTACATTCAAGAAGCTTTGAAGAAAGCCAAGTGAGGTTGATCTCAGCAGAGTTCTTTCAAGAACTCATCAAGAAACCTGTCAACTCTTCTCTCTTATTCTGAGTTGTTGGTTTATACATTGTATTCTTAATTTCTTGTAGGATCCTTAGAGATCTGAGTTGTAAGCCTGCAATTATAAAGACTAAGTGGTAGGGCCTGTGTGCCTGAGTGTAGGAGATTCATATCTCTGAGTGTAGGCCTTGTGGCTAAGTGTAGGTCTTTGTGAAAGCTGAGTGGTAGGGCTGTTGAGCATGAGTTGTAGGAGTGGGATCACTCTGAGCTGTAGGAACCTGTTTGGGGTTCTGAGTGTAAGATCTGAGGATCTGAGAAATAGTGGAGGAGTTTGGCCGAATCTAGTACACTACTAGATAGGCGAAGGGGGAAAGTGGATGTACCCCAAACCTTGGGGAACCACTATAAAACTGTGTGTACTCTGTGTGTATGTGGTTCTGTGGTTGCTGTTTTTATGTTCTGTGAAATCTGTGATATAATCTGCCTAAAAGTTTAAAAAGATTAAGTCACCTATTCACCCCCCCCCCCTCTAGGTGATTAGGTACAATTTCTTTCAAGTGGTATCAGAGGGAGGTTACTCAAAAAGGACATAACTGTATGAGTAGATCCTGTTGGCAGAGTCAGTATAATCAAGTGCAGAATCAAGAAATCAAGAAAATGGGTTCCACAGAGAATCACAAAGAACTTGGATCCATAAAGTTGCCAATATGTAGAAAGGAGATTTTTGGCATCTGGAAAGAAAGGGTGAGACTATTTATGGAAACCTCAGACCCTAGAATCTATATCACAGTTAAAGAAGGGCCATATGTGCCTATGAAGGTATCTGTGTTAGATGCAAATCAGAGAACACCTAAAGACTTTTCTGAAATGACAAAAGATGAGATTATTCTGGCCACCATGGACAAGAGGGCTCAGAATATCATTGTAAGTTCCATAGATGATGCTACATTTCAGAACTTGATACACTGTAAAACATCAAAGGAGATGTGGGATACTCTGATAGTGTACATGGAGGGTTCAGAAGAAGTAAGACAAGACAAGAAGTCTTTGTTAAACCAAGAATATGAGAGCTTCAGACAAGGCAGGTCTGATAGTATAACAGAATGCTACAAGAAATTCTATAGGATTGTCAATGAGTTGATGTCCTATGGAAGAGAATTCAGCAATTATGAGCTGAATGATAAGTTCTTGAGGTCCCTAACAAAGGACTGGGACACCAAGATCTGTGCCATAAGGGAAATGGCCAAGTTAGCAGATATTCCTCCTCCAACATTGTTTGGAAAGCTGTTGTCCTATGAAATGTAGCTAATGGTAAGGAAAGAAGAGGAGAAGACTACCAGAATTGAGCATAAAGAAAGAACAATGGCATTCAAGACAGAAGCCACCAGGAAATACAAAAGTAAGTCTCCATCTCCACCTCCAAAGGTTGCTGGATCTTAGACAGATGAGACAGAATGCAGAAATTCTGAAAGCAGTGAGAGTGATGAGGATTTTGCAGCTTTCACAAGACACTTTCAGAAGTTTCTAAAGAAGAAATAGTGGAGGTCAAAGTCATCCACTTCACAGGGAAAAGATGACTATTATCAGAACAAGAAGTCATCAAAGAAAGACAGGAGAAAGCCCAAGTCAAGCAAAGCAACTTTATCAAAAATTGTATGTTATTGCTGTAACAGACAAGGACATGTTGTTGCTGACTGTCCAGAGAAAAGGAAAGAGTCAACTGATAAGAAGAAGACTCAGATAAAGGGCAAAAAGGAAAGGTCCTTTGTTGCCAAGAAGGACAAAAGCCTGTCAGACATATCATCTTCAGAAACTGATTCAGAAGCAGAAGCTTATATTGGACTGTTTGCTGAAGAAGAGGAAGAGGAGTTCATCCAGTTAATGAACTCTATATATGAGCAAGAGGACAATCAGTGCCAGGGACTGATGGCCTTAACAGAAGGTGACAAAATCCAGGATCAGCCTGGACCAAGTAAGGTACAAAATTGTTCTACTAGTTCAATTTCTGGTACTGAGTCAGATTCAGCTACATCAACATCAAGTGATGCCAGTGGATCTGAATCAGAAGGGGATATTCATCAGTTGATTGATGAATATAGAGTATTATTGCAAGCTTTTAAGAAAAGCAAATCCTTGGCCAAGTGTCAGGCAAAGGAGATTGCTAGTCTCAAAGTGGCTGCAACTGATTTTGATAAGTTGGTTGATCAGAAATTAAATGAAATAGCCAGGCTGAAAAATATTACTATTATTCAGATGGGAACTATAACATTTAAGAATGATCAAATCAGAAATCTAGAGATTAGTCTTCAGAAGGAGAGAGATATAGTTGCAAGGTTTTCTAAACCAAAATCTATTTTACCTTTGATAGATGAATTTGTACATCAGAAGGGTAGAACTGGATTAGGGTGTACACAACCTGCTAGGACTGTAAAGTCCAAGTCTAAGGGCAAAGCCCCAGTACTCAAGAAGCCTGCTGTAAATAGAACAGCTAGGGTTGTACCTAAGCAAAGGTACAACAGATTTGAGTGCTGGTGTTGTGGCAAGGTTGGCCACTTTGCCATGAACTGTTGGCACAATTCTTGTGCCAAGATGAGTAGCAAACTGCCTGTTGGAAGATCTGCAGGTAGCTTTGTTAAGAGGCAAACTAACCAGCACCAAGGACCCAAGAATTCTTTAGGTTCTAAGGTTAACTAATCTGTTTTGTAGGTGAGTCCAAGTGGCCATGCCCCAATATGGTACTTGGACAGTGGATGTTCCCGGCACATGATTGGAACTAGGGGATTGCTAAAGGACTACACACCAATCAAGGATGGTCCTAAAGTCACCTTTGGTGGTTCTGAAAAAGGAATCATCAAAGGTTTTGGTAACATTTCTAGCAACCTTATAACAATTACTCAAGTGGCTTATGTTAAAGGTTTGAAACATAACCTTATTAGTATAAGTCAACTGAGTGATTTAGGATATGACATCTCATTTGTCAAAGATGGTTGTCATATCAGGAGGTCAAATGATCAAGAGATCATTTTGACAGGTTATAGAAAGAGAAATGTCTATTGCCTAGACATTATGTGTGAGAACAATGTTTTTCCAGTGTGTCTTGTAGCTGATGAGAAAGTCTCTCATTGTGTCAAATGACACAAGAGGCTAGCCCATCTCAACTACAAGATAATTGGTCAACTCTTTAGCAAAGAGTTAGTGAGGAATGGTCCTCAGGTTAAGTGTATTAAAGATGGGATATGTTCAGCTTGTCAAAAGGGCAAGCAGACTAGATCCACCTTTAATAGCATTGAGAACAAGGATGCTGTGAGGTACTTATACCTCTTGCATATGGATCTCTTTGGTCCTATGGCAGTTCACAGCCTAGGTAGGAAGGTCTACACATTTGTGGTTGTAGATGACTACTCAAGGTTTTCCTGGGTGTTCTTCCTTAGACAGAAATCTGAAACACCTAGTATCTTCTATAGTTTTGTCAAACAAATTCAGAATGAGTTAGACAGTACAGTGGTCAAAATAAGAAGTGACCATGGTACTGAATTCCAGTCTGACAGTATGACAAAACTATGTGAAGAATTTGGGATATTTCAGGAATTTTCTTCGCCAAGAACACCTCAGCAAGATGGCATTATTGAAAGGAAAAATAGAACCTTGATTGAGGCTGGTAGGACTCTATTAAGTGACACATCTCTCCCAGAATATTTCTGGGTTGAGGCAGTAAACACTGCATGCCATGTAATTAATAGGGCTACTATCACCAAGAGCCACAATAAGACCCCCTATGAGATTGTGAAAGGCAGAAAACCAAATTTATCCTATTTCAGGATCTTTGGTTGTAAATGTTATATACTTAACAATGGAAAGTCTTACTTGACCAAGTTTGCTGCCAAATCCCAAGAGGGGATCTTTGTTGGGTACAATAACAACAGTAAGGCTTATAGGGTCTACAACTTGTCTACTTAAGTTGTAGAAGAATCAGTACATGTAGTATTTGATGAAGCTAGACTCATTAACAATGAATTATCTAGAAGTATTTGCAGCTCTACAGGTGTGACTAAGAAGATGGACAAGCTCACTATTGAAGAAGGACCTACTGCAAGTCAGCATGTGGTTGATAGTGGTTGTTGTCCAGGGGGAGTACTAGATGCACCTTATGCAGAAGAAGACCAAGGGTGCAGCAAGTTGAAGAAGCTGAAGGAGTTCAACCTGAGAACAGGCTGCCTCCAGCTATTAGGCATCTAAGAGATCATCCAGCCAATAAAATTATTGGTGATCTAAGTCAAGGGGTACAAACAAGGAGCAGAAATCTAAGTTTAGTACTCTACTCCAGTTTTTTATCCCAAATTGAGCCAAAGAAATTTGAAGAAGCCATCCTAGACCCTCAATGGATTGAGGCAATGCAAGAGGAGCTGAATCAGTTCAAGAGATGCAAAGTCTGGGAGCTTGTTCCTAAACCAAAAGACCACAACATAATTGGAACTAAGTAGATCTTTAGGAACAAGATGGATGAACATGGAGTGATTATCAAGAACAAAGCAGGACTGGTTGCCAAGCGATATAGGCAGGAAGAAGGTATTGACTTTGATCAAACCTTTGCTCCAGTAGCCAGACTGGAGGCAATAAGGATGTTCTTGGCCTATGAAACCTATCAAGGGTTTAAAGTATACCAAATGGATGTTAAGTCAGCTTTTCTAAATGGAAATCTGAAAGAAGAGGTCTATGTGGAATAGCCATCAGGCTGCAAGGAAGATAGGAAAAGTACAACTGGAACCTGTCAATTCCTAGGTGGAAGACTGATATCATGGAGTAGCAAGAAACAAACAAGTGTGGCTATCTTCACAGCAGAATCAGAATATGTTGCTACAGGAAGTTGCTGTGCTCAACTTCTATGGATACAACATCAGCTAGAAGACTATGGTATTCAAGTAAGTAGAACACCACTATTTTGTGACTCTACTAGTGCTATATCTATTGCAAATAATCTTGTTTCCCATAGTAGGACTAAGCACATAGAGATAAAATATCATTTTCTAAGGGAACATGTTGAAAAAGAAGATATTTCACTAGAGTATGTTAATACAGATAATCAACTAGCTGACATGTATACTAAGTCTTTAGAAGAAACCAAATTCAATAGGTTTAAAATTGAATTAGGTATGATAAACTTAGAATAAGTTTACAGAAATGGCTAAGTAAAATAGTGTCGACACACAGAGTTGTCTGTGTCGAGATAGAGAATTGTTGTCGACACTTCAGAGAGAAGGTGTCGAAACATATAGGAAGTTGGTGTCAACACTTCAGAGAATTTGTGTCGACACATACAGGGTAGGTGTTGACACATCCAAGGTGGTGTCGACACTTAGACTTTATGCAGAATTAGTGAAGTAAAGTCTCGACTAAGTGTCGAGCTAAGTGGTGTCGACACATAAACAAGTGTCGACACATATATTCTGTCGACTATACTTGTGTCGACACATATATGTCGAGACATTATAAGTCTGTGTCGACACTTATCAACAGTGTCGACACAATTTGAGTATTTTGACGCACTCTTTCATCTTCGATCCTAGAAATGTATAAATAGGATTTCTCCATTGTTTGTCGACACGCTCACCAAAGTTTCGAGACCAAAACTTGTGTGTCGATACCTCTCTTCTTTCAATTCAAATTTCTTCAAACCCTAATGGCGCCCAAGCTAGAAGAGAATGTAAATGAAGGATACGAACTAGTGCGACACGCATTTGTTGAGGCAGAACCTGCGATCAAAGGTGTGGTAACCCTAGTTGCAGAATCTGGATTAGAATTCCTTGTTTCAGAACCCATCAAGATCTGGAAGAAGGAGGTCCTGGAATTTTTGACTGGCACAACCCTAGATGAATCAGGACTAAATATTAAGTCAAGGGTTCATGGGGCTAAGGTGAAAGTTTCTCCTAAAAGTCTGAGGAAGGTACTACAACTACAAAGAACCAAGGAGGAAGAAGATGTTTCTGCATCTAAGACAAGAGAAGCTTTGAGTTGGTGTGGACTGGATTCCAACCTGTATATAGGTTCTGTGTTCAACAGAAAAGGAATGAACAGCCAAGGCAATTTTTTGTCTGAAATTGTTGGCAAGGTTATCCTGTGCAAGTCTGGAGGACATGACAGGATTTCAGCTTATATGTTCAGCCTCATGAAAAGGATTATCTTCCAACTAAATACTGATTGGTCTGCAGTATTGTTTGATAAGATTAAAAAGAGTATGAAGAAACCCAATATGGGTAGAATTCTAAGTCTATACCTAGCTGGTAGTATACCAGAGGTGATGAGTCAAGCAGCTGGATCTAAGATCAATCACATGAGGAAGATGGACATAAGAATCTTCTCTAGATGGGATAGGGTCTTGACCAAGGAAATGCCAACTCCTGAGAAGGTAACACCCCAGAAAAGGAAGAAGAAATCAGCCTCTGTGGCTCAAGAATCATCAAGCAGTTCTAAGGAACAAGTAGTGTTCACTCCTGATGAAGAAGAAACTGGAAATGCTGGAAAGTCTCCAGCTAGACAAGATGATGCAGAGATGCAGGGGGAGCTACCATAGGCTTGCCCAACTCACCAGGATTCAATCCAGGGGGAGCCTCTACTAATGGAAGAGCCAACTCCTATAGAAAGTGAAAGAGCTACTCAAACTATTCTTGAGGTAATAACTGAAATCAACCAATTAGATTTCCTTATTGAGAGTGAAGTTATGACTGACACATTGTCTGATGTTAATCAGCAACCTCAGATTCCTAGTCAACCCCAAGATGTTGTCATGGAGGACACATCTGTTGCTGATCAAGTGGTATCTGATCATGTAGTTGATGAGATCAGGAATTCTCCACCCCATCCTCAACAAGAATTTACCCTCGAAGAGCTATTCCCAGACCTTCTACAAACAGACTTTGAGAAAGAAAGTGCAGCTGCTGAGGGGGAGAAAGCTCATGTTGAGGGGGAGCATGTGGATATTGTTGAGGAAACTGCAGGCCCAGAGACTGAGGTGCCAAAAGATGCTGAGCAGGTACAAAGGACTGAGAAGGAGTTACCTCCTAGTCCTAAGGACAGAGTGACTATTGATAGCACATCTGTTTCAGAAGATGAAGAGGCTGCAAGAGCCAAGAAGAGGAAGTTTCAAGTCTTCAAGACGAGGAGCCAGACATACAAAAAAGCCTTACAAACAATAGCACCACAGCATGCACCATAGCTAGCCCCATCAACAGATTTCAGTTCTCTGATGGTGGCTTTACAAATAAAGATGGATGAGTAAAGGCAAGCTCTGGAAAAGTCTGTAGATGAAGGGAATAAATCTCTACAATTTAATCTTGCACAAGATATTAAGTCCATCAGATTTAAGATGAATCTGAATAAGAAAGAGATCACTGACTGCTTTCATAAGGGAGGAAATGCAGTAGTCTATCTAGCTACTCATCAGGAGAAGATCAAAGCTCAAGTGGATGAACTTGTAGTGAAGCAAGGCTATGTTCTGGAGAATCAGTTAAGGATGAATGATAATTTAACTGATTCACACAATGCCATAGTAACAGAAATGAAAAATATAGCTGCTGGACAGACTACAGCTCATGCTACTGCTAAGGTAGAATTTGATAAAGCATTACAAGAAGGAATCACTGTTGTTACTTCTGCAATTCAAAATTCTCAGAAACTGATCACTAAAAAACTACAAAGGTTGAAACCTTTCTTTAAGGATGAAGTAAACTATTTGGATGCCCAGATAAGATTTCAGAAAGATGATCTGAGGGATCATATTGTTAGAGAAGTCATAAAGGGGGAGAGGGTGTTAGTCAAAGCCAGCTCTGATCATGCCAAATGGATTTCAAATTCCATCAGAGCCACCCTTGGATATCATCCATTATGTGATGATGACAATGTTGCAGAGTTTGGGATTAATCCTGCATATCTTGGAGGTGAGCAAGCTGAAGTAGCTCAAGTGATCTACCCTCCACCAGACTTTGATATGATACATGCAGATATACAGTCAATGTATAGCCCTCCAGAGGGAAATCAAAAGGTCATCATAGAAAAAGTGGTTCAGCCAGTGCCAGAGGCTATACTGAAAGAACAAGAAGCTTTGTTGAAGGAACAAGAAGCCCAATTGTCTAAGAAAAATTCAGGGAGCAAGCTAAATTGAGGCCTGACTTTGAACAGTGGAGCCCCACTTCAAGGAATATTATCTTAACTGCATGGAAGGCTGCCAAGTACAACATTCAAGATAGAAATAAGTGGTATTCTGAACTGGAGTGGAGAAAGCATGAGTTCAGGCAAGAAGCCATTGTGCAATACAAAAGAAAGGCTAAGATGGGAAAGCTACCTCCTATTGCCCAGGAGCCCAGCAAGTACTTTCCCAAGCCTTATCATTACTTTGAAGGGCAGAAGATTAAAGCTGAAGAGTTAAAGAAGAAGGATCTTAAAAACAAGAAGTCTACTACTGCTGAAGATGCTGAAGCCCCAGTCCAAGCAAAGATACAATCTGGAAAGGGCATTGTGATCAAGGAGGCTGAGCAGTAATAGGATAGAATTTTTCTTAAGTTTACATGTGTAATCACTTGTGTATTAAACCTTCTCTGTAAATTTTGGATAATGAAAATGATGAAGTTCTTAGAAAAACTAGTGATGTGTGTTAATTCTATTACATAATTGTTCTGAGATTTTGTATATATGTATTATTTTAATACATGTTTGTTGTCCCTGATTATATAATTCTATTTTACATCATACTGTAATTTTGTTATGTATGGTGTATATCATTGACTATGGGTTATGACTTCTCCAAATAGGGGGAGATTGTTGGGTACATTGGAATAAATGTACCTGATTTGAAAAACCCTCACCCAACTCAATGATATAGATCAAAATGTATTTGATGTGTTTGAGTTTAGTTTGTGCAGGTTAAGTATTTGCAGGGAAAGCTGAAAAGTTTCTAAGTCCATGTGTCGACACCAAAAGGAAAATGTCGACACTTAAGAAGACTTGTGTCGACACCAGAGAAGTAGTGTCAACACGGAGAATGTAATTGTGTCGACACAGGAGAAGAAGAGTCGACACCAGGGAAAAGTGTTGACACATACAGGATGTGTCGACACTCAATGAAGAAATGTACAGTGAAGAAGTGTCGACACTTAGAAGCAGTGTCGACACCTAGAGACTTTGTCGACATCAGAAGTGTCGACACTTGGAGGCTGTGTCGACACACAGCAAATTCAACAGAGTCTAAGTACAAGTGTAAACATAATGAATATGTGTCGACACACAATATAAGACTCAACACATGAGGAGAAGTGTCGACACTAGAGGCTGTATCGACATCAACAAAGTTCAACAAATTCTAAGTACAAGTGTCGACACAAAGAGATGTGTCGGCACTCAGAAAAGTTAACAAAGAAGAATGTGTCGACACAAGGAGCTGTGGCGACACTCAGAAAGTATCAACACAGAGGCATGTGTCGACACCAAGAAGATGTGTCGACACTGAACAAGTTCAACACAAGAAGATTGTTCGACACAAAGGAGTAGTGTCGACACTTACAAGAATTCAACTAAGTACTGAAGAACAAGGAGTTGTGTCATACACAATATTAGTGTCGACATATGATGAAGAAGCAGTGTCGAGAAATAAATTCTACAACACAAGGAGTTGTGTCGACATCTTGAAGGCTAGTGTCGACACTTAGTCTACTTGTGTCGACACTTGGTCTATAAGGGTCGACACTTAAAGATAGACTATCTCGACACTTTCAGACAGTTACAGATATTTCAAGAATTGACTGGATGACTTGACAGCTACCATTCTAGCCAGTCTACTGCAACTGTCAGAGTTGTCAGAAAGCTGTTAGAAACCGAATCAGCCGATCACCATGAAGAAGGCCTATATAAAGGCTTATTCTGTCAACAGAAGATGAGATTGAGAAAGAGAAGAAGATCTAGCAATTCATTGAAGAATCAATTCAAGTGAAGATCTAAGTAGTTGGAGAGAGAGAGAGCTCCTTCCAAGAAGACAGCTGTTGGAACGAGGCTGTGAAGAAAGTTTCAAACTTAGTTCTGATTCTTAAGTTAGCAGTGATTGAAGATCAGCTACAGAAAGTATCAACCCTATTATGTTCTACATTCAAGAAGCTTTGCAGAAAGCCAAGTGAGGTTGATCTCAGCAGAGTTCTTTCAAGAACTCATCAAGAAACCTGTCAACTCTTCTCTCTTATTCTAAGTTGTAGGTTTATACATTGTATTCTTAATTTCTTGTAGGATCCTTAGGGATCTGAGTTATAAGCCTACAATTATAAAGGCTGAGTGGTAGGGCATGTGTGCCTGAGTGTAGGAGATTCATATCATTGAGTGTAGTCCTTATGGCTGAGTGTAGGTCTTTGTGAAGACTGAGTGGTAGGGCTGTTGAGCCTGAGTTGTAGGAGTGGGATCACTCTGAGCTGTAGGAACCTGTTTGGTGTTCTGAGTGTAAGATCTGAGGATCTGAGGAATAGTGGAGGAGTTTGTCCGAATCTAGTACACTACTAGATAGGCGAAGGGGAAAGTGGATGTACCCAAACTTGGGGAACCACAATTAAACTGTGTGTACTCTGTGTGTATGTGATTCTGTGGTTACTGTTTTTATGTTCTGTGAAATCTGTGATATAATCTGCCTAAAAGTTTAAAAAGATTAAGTCACCTATTCACCCCCACCCCCCCTCTAGGTGATTAGGTACAATTTCTTCATTGTGCATCAACATTTTAATAAATTCCTCTTGTGGAATTATATTTGCTGCTATTAGTTGAGTCTCATGTTCTTCAGCTTCATCTTCTTCACTGTCCTCAATGACTTATGGAGAGGGATGAGTGGGAACCTCTTGGGTGAGGTTTAGACCATCCAAAGTCTCACACAAGTGGGGTACCTGCAAGTTGTTAATGGTAGAAACTTCTTTCTCCTTGCAGTACATGTTAGTCTCATCAAATGACACATGAATAGACTATTCAATTTTTAAGGTTGATTTATTAAATACCCTATAAGCCTTGCTTACTTGGGAGTATCCTAGAAAAACTCCCACTTCAGCCTTAGCTTCAAACTTTCTAATGTATTTTTTGTTGTTATTGTGTATATAGCATGTACAACCAAATACTTTAAAATAGTTAATTTTAGGTTTCTTCCCTTTGAGCAATTCATAGGGAGTCCTATTCTTTAATTTTGAATTAAGCTCCTATTCAGGACATAGTTTGCTGTGCTACAGCATCTGCCCAAAAGGTTAGTGGCATGTATGTGTTGGAACACCCTATTACTAATTTGGGTCAGGATCACTATGTCTCTAGGAATCTATGTTTTGACCTTCTGTATAGCTTAATAGGTCAATTAGAATTGAGTCTAAGGGTTAGAAGGCTAGGATTGGAAGCTGCCTGAAGACCCAAGTTTTTCTGGAAGACCAAGTCCAAATCGTCGAGCTCAGCACGACGTTTCGTCGAACTCCGGTCGACGATCGTCTAGCTCAACTTTGACAGATCGTCGAGCTCCATTCGACGATCGCTGAGCTCAAGCCTCATAATATCGTCGAGCTCTGGTCGACGATCGCTGAGCTCAACTTCTAAATATCGTCGAACTCCATTCGACGATCGCTGAGCTCAGGTCGACGATTTTGACTCTGCACTGGATCCTTATCTCTGAGCTCAGTTCGACGATCTTTGAGCTCAGATCGACGATTTCTTTGCTGCTTGCATTTTCCAGTTCGCTGAGCTCAGCTCGACGATAGCAGAGCTCAGTTCGACGATTTCAGTTATCTTTCAGAATTCAAATTCAAATCAGATAGAAGTTATTCTGCATTTAATTCAGAAGATCTGCCAGCCATTTTCATTTACTTCTGGAGCAAGTTTCAAGGAATTTTTCAAGGAACAAATCAGTGGACTTTCCTTCAGAACATATTATGCAATTAAGGCTGTAATCAATGCAGACCAACGGCTATCTTTGACAGAGTAATATCCTATTCAGAGACAGAGAATAAAAGAGAATGTTTTTGAATAAAGAAGTATATAGACAAGAATAAGGACACCTCTCAATACACAGAGACTCTGAAAAATATTCTGTCAACAAGAATTCTGAAGAACACTCATCAGAGAGATCAAGCTTTCAAAAATCTTCAGATCTCTTCAGCTCTCAAGTGTTCAAGGCCAACATCATTCTCAAGACTCCAGACACTCAACATTTCAGCTTGCTGAAATCATCTTTTGCTGGAGATCTATCTTTGAAGGCCTATCACCCTCAGCAAAGCTCATCTTCCTGAAGATTTCAAGGACTCAGGGGGAGCTTTGACAACATCACTGAATCCACATAGTCTTCTCAGTTGTTTGAGAAAGAGAAGACTGCCATCACTCTCTCAACCCATTCTGTAAAGGGTTTTTTCAAACTCCCTTCAAAAGTTTGAATCTGGTTTTTGAGCACCTTGTCAAAAGCTCATTGGTGGCAAGACACCTGATCAAAAAATCTGTTTTGTTTTTGAGCACCTTATCAAAAGCTCATTGGTGCCCAGGACACCTGATCAACTCATCCTGCAGTGGATTCCTACCTAGGGTGGTAGAAGAGTGGATGTACCCAAGTTGGGGAACCACTATATTTCCTTGTGTCATCTGGTTTGCATGTTTTCTTTTTGTTTCTGGCCTAGATTTTCTTGTGCTTAGTTTCTGCATAGCTTAGTTTTGTGGTTTATTTTATTTCTGCTTCCCTGCTTACACTCATTACAACAATTGTTGTAAAGCTTTGCAAAAGTTTTCCTTATGTTTTAAAAAGCACCATATACTCTATTCACCCCCCCCTCTAGAGTATATCAGATCTAGTTTCCCCTTTCAATTGGTATCAGAGCGAGGTTGGTTAAACATACCATATCTGTTTGGTTGTACAGGCTAACACCTGAACCCCAAGATCCCAAACTAGATCCTTCTTTTGTATTCTAGTATTAGATTTAGCTTGCACAAATCATGGCCCAAAACAAAGATTATGCTAGCACCAGACCTCCAGTGTGCAATCTGTCAAAGTTTGCACTTTGGAAAGCAAGGATTAAACTCTACATGAATTCTATTGACGAAGACATATTTTAATTCTGTTTTGACAGTGTGTCCAAGACCCCAGAAAGTACAAGCACAAATGCTGTTCCACCTCCATCAGGAACAGATGCTGACATCAAAAGTGGAAGTAGCTGATGCCAAGGCAATGAACATTCTAGCTCAGACAATGTCAGATGACATTTTTCAAAAGGTAGCTGAATGCAATTCAGCCAAGGAGATTTGGGACAAGCTTTCAGAAATTGTCTCTGGCTCAGCTGATGAGAGAAAGGACAGAAGATCTCATCTCATCTCCCAATATGAGAACTTCAAGAAGGGAGAAACTGAGTCAGTGGGAGACATGTACAACAGACTGAGTCTAATTGTCAGTGAACTGAGGACATTAGACAAAGAGATCTCACTAACAGAACTTAATGACAAGATCCTAATGTGCTTCCCCAGCACTTGGGATTCAAGAATCTGGCCAATTAAAGATGCCAGAAGCCTGAATGAGATCACCACTGAAGCCTTGTTGGGTAAGCTCAAATCTTATGAGCTACTCATCAAGAACAGAGAAGAAGAACAGAAGGCTGCTTCTCCAGCCACAAAAAGGAGAAGACTATAGCATTCAAGGCAACTGAGGATTGCCTGAAGAAAAAGGAACAGCAATGATGAACTTCTCAGCTTGTTGGCCAAAAGATTCTATAAGATGGCCAGAAAGGACTTCAGAAGAAGATCATACAAGGAGCAAGACAAGCCAAGGTATGACAAGTCCATTGGCAATAGCAAAGACATTATTTGCTTTGGTTGCAGGAAACCAGGGCATATGGTTCCTGACTGTCCAGAAAACAAGAACAAGGACAGAAGGGACAGAAAAGAAAGAAGAAAGGAGAAGGACTCCAAAAGGAATGGAAATAGCAAACCTCCTCCAGCAGAAATAAGCACACAAGGAAAGGATTTGTTGCTGAATCCTGGAGTGAGACTGAAGAGGAGTCAGAAGCCTCTTCCAGCTCAAGTGATGATGAGGATGATGCAGAGGAAAAGGAGTTCTGCATGATGGCAATCAATGCCTCACAACACAACTCAGAGGAAGAGGAGTCAGAGTCAGACTCAGAGACTCAACCTGAAGAAGATCAGGTAATCAGCTCTTTTGATTTCACTTCAGAAGATTTTAAACTTGAATTTAAAGCACTATGTTTAGACCTGCTAAAGTCTGAGAAAGAGATCATCTCTCTCAGAAATCAATTATCTGAACAAAGTGGTTTAAAATCAGAAAACCTCAAACTCTCTCAGGAGTTGGAGAACTATAGGGAACAGATAGCTTCACTGAAGAGTGAACTCTCTGAGGCCAAGAAGCTTGAAGAATCTCTCAATGGGAGAAGCATCAAGCTGATGGACATCACAAGCACAGTGAACTCAAGATTCAACAGTACACTGGGCTTGGGTGCCTCATCCAGCCAACCTATTGTTCTAACAACCCCTATCAAGTTCATTTCTGACAAGGGAAAGGGAGTTGTAGAGGTTGCCAGGAAAAATTCTGATCTGCCTCAGAAAACTAAAGTCCAGCACAAATCGTCGAACGGAGATCGACGATCGCCGAATGAAGATCGACGATCGCCGAACGCAGCTCGACGATCTCAGGACAAATCGTCGAACGCTGATCGACGATCTCAGCCAAGATCGTCGAACGCTGCTCGACGATCCCATATACCTGACCTCAGCCATAGTCGACCGTCGAACGGAGCTCGACGATCTGACCCAAGATCGTCGAACTCAGCTCCAAGATCGTCGAACAGAGGTCAGAGCTCTGGAAATTTTTCAATGGCAAGTCAAAATTGAATCCTGAGGGTTCTTCATCCCAAACATTTAACCCTTATACTGAATGGATTTTACCTCCAAGGAGATATCATCCTGAAGGATATAAGAGTCAGCCAGGGATGTCTTTCATTCTGAATTTAAAGGTTATCAACCTAGGCCCAAGGTAAACTGGGTCAAAAACAAGTAAATTGTTTATGTGCAGGTGAAGACCTATCCAACATCTAACCAGCAATGGTATTTGGATAGTGGGTGCTCTAAGCACATGACAGGGAACAAGGACAACCTAAATTCCTTTAGAGCCAAGCTTGGACCCAAAGTTATCTTTGGTGACTCCAACTTTGGACAAACTAAAGGATATGGAGAAGTCCAGATTGGTTCTGTAACCTTCAAGAAGGTAGCATATATGGAAGGACTGAAGCACAATCTAATCAGCATCAGTCAGCTATGTGATGAAGGCTACCAGGTGACCTTCAGCAAAACCTATGCAAAATCAAGTCAGAGGACAACACAACTGTGTTGACAGGTAAAAGGAAAGGTAACATCTACCTAGTAGATTTTCTTTCAACTACTATAGATATATGTTTATTCAACTCAGTTTGTAGACCAAATGTTTTATGGCATAAGAGACTAGGACACCTAAACCTTAGAACTATTGCTAGGCTATCCAAGGACAACCTTGTTAGAGGACTACCTTCTGGCCCCTACAAGAAGGAAGGACTCTGCAAGGCTTGTCAATTAGGCAAGCAAACTAAAAACAGTTTTAAGTCACTTAATAAGAGTGATTCACCTAGGATACTGTATCTGTTACACATGGATCTATTTGGACCCATCACAGTACAAAGCCTAGGAGGGAAATCCTACACTTTAGTGATTGTAGATGACTTCTCTAGATTCACTTGGGTGTTCTTTCTAAGGAAGAAGTCTGATAACTTTAAGTGTCTGACAGAGTTTCTCAAATGTGTAAAGATTGAGTTCAATACTCACATTGCCCTGATCAGAAGTGATCATGGGACAGAGTTTGATTCTCTTCTTATGCAAGAGTTCTGTCAGAGTGAAGGGATCAGTCATACTTTCTCAGCTCCTAGAACTCCTCAACAAAATGGGGTAGCTGAAAGGAAAAATAGAACCCTTATTGAATCTGCCACTACATTGTTGTCAGATGCTCATCTACCTCTATCCTTTTGGGCAGAGGCAGTGAACACCTCCAACTATGTGCTGAACAGGAGTCTGATACATAAACTGAAGGGAAAGACTCCCTATGAATTACTCAAAGGGAAGAAACCTAAAGTTGACTATTTCAAAATTTTTGGTTGCATTTGTTATATTCACAATAATGATAAGAAACACCTAGCAAAATTTCAAGCCAAAGCTGATGAAGGAGTGTTTCTGGGATACTCCATGATCAGCAAGGCCTATAGGGTATATAATAAATCATCACTGAAAATTGAGGAATCTGTTCATGTTTCTTTTGATGAAACTAACATGTCTTTCAAGGAGAAGATTTCTTCTACCATAGAACCTTTGCAGGAACACTCTCTAGTTGAAGATATGAACAAGCTACAAGTTGTTCAAGAAGATGAAAGCAGTGAAGATGAAAGCAATGCTCAACATATTGAAGCACAACCTGAAGAGCCAGTTGTTGTACCACAAGAGGAAACAACAACACAGGTTGGTGAACAATCAACACCCCCTGTTGATTTAGTAACATCAAGAGACCATCCAATTACCCAAATAATTGGAGAAATCTCAGCTGGTGTGCAAACCAGAAATCAGGTCAATCAAAACCTGTTGCACACCTGCTTTCTTTCTCAAATTGAACCTCAGTCCATTCAAGATGCAGAGCAAGATCCACACTGGATCATTGCCATGCAAGAGGAGTTGCATCAATTTGAGAGGAATAAAGTATGGGAACTAGTGCCCAAGCCCAAGGATCATTCCATTGTTGGAACAAAATGGGTATTCAGAAACAAACTGGATGATCAAGGAGTAATAATAAGGAACAAGGCAAGGCTAGTTGCCCAAGGATATTCTCAAGAAGAAGGAATTGACTACGACCAGACCTTTGCACCTGTTGCAAGATTAGAAGCCATCAGGATATTCTTAGCTTATGCAGCTCACAAAGGCTTCAAAGTTTATCAAATGGATGTCAAGAGTGCCTTTTTAAATGGAGACATCAAAGAGGAAGTCTATGTCAGACAACCTCCAGGTTTTATCTCTCCAACTCATCCTGATTTTGTTTTTAGATTAAATAAAGCATTATATGGTCTCAAGCAAGCTCCTAGAGCATGGTATGAGACCCTAGCATGCTTTCTTTTGAAAAATGGTTTTATAAGGGGTAGAGTAGACCAAACTCTTTTTATTAGAACCCATAAGTCCCATACCCTACTAGTACAAATTTATGTAGACGATATCATCTTTGGGTCTACTGACTTAAAATTGTGCAGAAGGTTTTCTAACCTAATGCATTCTAAATTTGAGATGAGTAGCATGAGTGAGCTATCCTTCTTCCTAGGATTGCAAGTCAAACAACATGCTGAAGGCATCTTTATTTCTCAAACCAAATATGCTAATGAGCTGGTTAAGAAATTTGGCATGTCTGAGGCATCTTGTATGAAAACACCCATGCCTACCAATGCTGTATTGGATGCTGATGAACATGGGAAACCTGTTGATCAGACAACATATAGAGCAATGATTGGCTCTTTACTGTATCTTACAGCTAGCAGACCAGATATAATGTTTGCTACATGTATATGTGCTAGGTTCCAAGTTAGCCCTAGAGAGTCACACCTCACATTAGTAAAGAGGATTCTTAGGTATGTTAAAAGTTGTCCAAATCTAGGTCTCTGGTATCCAAAAATTCAGCATTTGAGTTAACTGGATTCTCTGATGCTGATTATGCTGGATGCAGAATTGACAGGAAAAGCACCAGTGGAACTTGTCAGTTCCTTGGTGATAGACTTGTCTCTTGGTTTTGCAAGAAACAAACTTCTGTGTCAACTTCAACTGCTGAAGCTGAATATATGGCTGCAGGCAGTTGTTGTTCACAAATACTGTGGATTCAAAATCAACTCCTAGACTATGGTTACAACTTAGTGAAGTCAAAAATCTTTTGTGACAATACAAGTGCTATCTCCATAGCTCAAAATCCAGTCCTCCATAGTAGGACAAAACATATAGAGATTAGGCATCATTTCTTAAGGGATAATGTTGAAAAGAATAAAATTGAACTGCAATATATCCCAACTGATTTACAAAGGGGAGATATTTTCACCAAGCCTTTGGATGAAAAGAAACATACTTTCTTCCTAAATCAGTTAGGAATGTTAGATGGAGGAAGTCTTAAATAATACTCAAGATTTTGAAAGCTAAAAATTGACCAACACTAGGCAAAATTTCTGATTTTCCTTAGTATCTAAAATTTCTCTGATCTCTGAACTGCGCTCGACGATTTCCCCAAAGATCGTCGAACGGAGTTCGATGATTTCCTGAATCGTCGAACTGAGTTCAGCGCTCCTTTTGATAGTATAGACTATTTCTTCTAGTCAACGATCGTCGAACGGCGCTCGACGATTTTGTTCACTGAACGATCGTCGAACGTAGCTCGGCGCCTTTCCAGATCGTCGAACGGAGATCGACGATTTTGGAGTCTCTTCAGATTCCTTTAGAAGCCTCGATCGTCGAACGGAGTTCAACGATCTTTCCTTTTCTGCGTCGAACCCTAATATAAAACTCCTTTTTCGTCGTCGTTCTCTCTTGCGCTTTCAATTTCTCTGCAAACTTTTCTTCCCTCCAAGCAGTTCTATACTTGGTCGTTTTGTCTGTTGATTTTTTGCAGGTACCATAGCCGTTTCAGTTGCTGTGCTCGCTGCAATGAAATTTGATGCAGGCTTTGACATCGATCTCGACTCCTTCAACACAACCGATCAAATCTTCCAGGATATTCTCAATTTATTCAAAGATCAGCAGCTATCTGCCCTGATGACAACCAGAATCAAACTTGCATCTGATGAAATTAAAGAATGGGTTTACACTGCCCACAACCTTGACAACAATACCATAATTGGTTCTATTGGTGGCACCCAGGTACCTCTGACCCCAACAGTATTGACAGAGGTTTTTGGTTTAAGGAATGGTGAAGATTCTGCTGAACTCTCTGGAGATGAATTCTCAGATGTACTTGCCAGAATGGGTCATCCTGAGGGAAACCCTAGCAAGTTGTTTAAGAGGAACCTGTCAGTGGAATACAGGTTTCTGGCTGATGTAGTAGGCAAGGTTCTCTTGGCCAAGCATTCTGCTCATGACACCATCTCCAGATATCAGCTCTGCCTCATGGGAGCTCTGGTGGATAGAAAAAGCTTGAACTGGGGAGAAGTCTTTTTTGATTTGTTGAAGAAAAAGATAAACAAAACATTTGTGAACTATGGAAGAATACTGGGAGTCTTCCTTCAGGCCAAGTGCCCTTCTCTGCTAGTCTCCTCTGGAGTGCACATCAATGCCTCCAAGAGACTCACCTGTGCCCTATTTGGGAAATGGGACAGGCAAATCTCCAAGCCCAGCAGGCCCTCTTCTTCTGCCCCTTCAGGCACCAGGACTCTAAGAGTCACTCCACCCTAGGCCTCTGCCCCTGCAGAGGACCTGCCTGCTGCTAGTGCTGCTGCTTCTCCTCCTCCAAGCTCAACCCTACCTCCAGCTCCATCCACCACTCCAGCAACCTCCACTATTACACTTTCCAGCCCATCTCCAACATCTATTCCATCTCCAGCCACCATCTCATCTCCACCAGCAGTCCACTTCCATCCCTTATTCTCATATCCACCTCCAGATGTCACCTCATCCCCATCCATACCATCCTTCACACTTCTGGATGAATCCTACATGGATGATTCCCCCTCTTCTCCTCCATACTTCCCCTCCACCTCAACATCCTTCCAAGATCTCCTCCACCATATCCTTGACCAACCATCCTTCACTCCATCCATCTCTATACCCTTGTCCTCCATCTCCACAATTCCCACACCTCAGCCCTCTATCCCTTCACCATCCAGCCCTCCACCTCCAGCTTCCTCAGCCATCCCAATACCCTCTACCTCTGCTCCTCTCATTGAGCATGTAGATCTCCCAGCCCTTGCTGATCAGTTGTATGAGCTCCTTGCACCTAGGCTCTCTCTTCTCATGGAGGCCTCTTTAGCTCCTCTACAACAATCAGTGGCAGCTCTCTCTGCCAGGCTTTCCTCCTTCCTTCCTCCTCTAGCAGCACCCCCAGCAGTGTGCCTTGATGCACAGGTATCTGCATCCAGGCAGGGGAGATGCCCTATGAAGCTGTTGCTGCTGCTGCCCCTGCTGTTGTTTCTGCTGTTACTGCTGCTGCTCCTGTGCCTGCTGCCTCCTATGCTCCAGCTGCTCCTGCTACACCAGTACTAGCAATAGACCTAAGGTCTTTGCTATCTACTTTTGATACTGCTTACTACTGCTGCCTCCCAGAGCCCAATGCTGTCCAGCCCTCTGAAGATCTGTCCAAGGCTCTAGTGCCCTTCTCTTGCTGTGACCCCAAAATCATTTCTGATTTTATTCTGTCAGTAACTACTGCTTCTAATGATGTTGCTGCTGCTGCTGCTGAAGACAAGGCTGTGTCTGCCTCTGGAGTTATATCTGCTGCTGAAGAGAATGTTTCTGATATACCCTCATCCCAGGATCTTTTGATGACAGAGGCTATTGATTTTGAGCCTGCTGTAGATGTTATTGTTTCTGAACCTGCTGCTGCCAAAATTCCTGAAATCATCTCTGTTGCTTCTACTGCTACTCCAGTATCTGCTGTTACTTCTGCTGCTTCTATTGCTCCTCCTGCTTCTGTATCTGTTGCCCCATCAGCTGCTGTTAAACTGAAAGAAGATCTGATGAAGAAGATTGATGCCTTGTATGATGCACAAAGTTCTGAATCTGAGGATTATAACACTGCTTTTGATGACTCATCTGCCACAATTGCAAAGAAAAGGAAAGCAAGAAGCAAGGCTTTGAAAAGAGTTCCTCCTGCCAAGGTTAGAGATGACAATGATGTTCCATACTATATTCTACATAATTGCCCAATCACTGAGCATTGGATGCAATTCTCTAAGAACCAGTTAAAGGCTATGAAAAAGAAGAGGAAGTATGAAAAAGGTCCCACTCAGTTCAAGCACCCTCATCCTCCTCCACCACCTCCACCTGATGCAGGTGCTGGTGGCAGCTCTGCAAGTTCAGGCCCTGCTAGAAGTCAGGCTCCCTACCATCCTCATGCAAGAACATATCAAAGGGAAAGCCATTCTAGGGGCTCTTACTCTAGAAGGGGAGGATATAGGGGAAACCAAAGAGAAACTCAGGTTTACTCCAAAGGACACTCCAGGCAGCATCCTTACTCTAGGGGAGGACATGTTCCATCTGACACATCTTCTGGTCCTTTTCCCTACAAGCTCAAAGATACTGTGACTGCCAGGACTCCTCAAGATACTACTTCCAACAGGTATGAGCCACCTGTTCCATTTGAGGATCCTGAGAAAAATCCTATGGCTTGGACTGCAAGAATGAAAGAGCTGGCTGCTTTGGATCAGATAAAGAAAGCAAAAGAACAAGGGCTAGACACTTCCAATATCTCTACCATGTCAGAGCAAAGACAGAAAGAATTAGAGAGATATGCTTCAAGCAAATTTTTTGATGCAGACAGGTACATGGAATTGCATCCAGCTGCAGTGGTTCCCAGGACATCAAAGCAAATCTATTTGGGTGCAGCTGATGATACCAGATCAAAACAACAAGCTTTAGATCCTAACAGAGAAATTAAAATGGTAAAAGGAAAAGAAAAGGAATAACTCTGTAAGGTGATAACTCTTGGTTTCTCTGACTGCCTTTTGGATATCATGCTTTTATATATCTCTGTGATGGTTCTGTAATGTCTAGCTTCTGTTGTTTCTGTATTTTTTCTGTATGATGTTGTTTGTTTTTCATATGTCTGTAAATAGTTTTCCTAACCCAAATAGGGGGAGATTGTTGGAACACCCTATTACTAATTTGGGTCAGGATCACTATGTCTCTAGGAATCTATGTTTTGACCTTCTGTATAGCTTAATAGGTCAATTAGAATTGAGTCTAAGGGTTAGAAGGCTAGGATTGGAAGCTGCTCTGAAGACCCAAGTTTTTCTGGAAACCAAGTCCAAATCGTCGAGCTCAGCACGACGTTTCGTCGAACTCCAGTCGACGATCGTCTAGCTCAACTTTGCCAGATCGTCGAGCTCCATTCGACGATCGCTGAGCTCAAGCCTCATAATATCGTCGAGCTCTGGTCGACGATCGCTGAGCTCAACGTCTAAATATCGTCGAACTCCATTCGACGATCGCTGAGCTCAGGTCAACGATTTTGACTCTGCACTGGATCCTTATCTCTGAGCTCAGTTTGACGATCTTTGAGCTCAGATCGACGACTTCTTTGCTGCTTGCATTTTCCAGTTCGCTGAGCTCAGCTCGACGATAGCAGAGCTCAGTTCGACGATTTCAGTTATCTTTCAGAATTCAAATTCAAATCAGATAGAAGTTATTCTGCATTTAATTCAGAAGATCTGCCAGCCATTTTCATTTACTTCTGGAGCAAGTTTCAAGGAATTTTTCAAGGAACAAATCAGTGGACTTTCCTTCAGAACATATTATGCAATTAAGGCTGTAATCAATGCAGACCAACGGCTATCTTTGACAGAGTAATATCCTATTCAGAGACAGAGAATAAAAGAGAATGTTTTTGAATAAAGAAGTATATAGACAAGAATAAGGACACCTCTCAATACACAGAGACTCTGAAAAAATATTCTGTCAACAAGAATTCTGAAGAACACTCATCAGAGAGATCAAGCTTTCAAAAATCTTCAGATCTTTTCAGCTCTCAAGTGTTCAAGGCCAACATCATCTCAAGACTCCAGACACTCAACATTTCAGCTTGCTGAAATCATCTTTTGCTGGAGATCTATCTTTGAAGGCCTATCACCCTCAGCAAAGCTCATCTTCCTGAAGATTTCAAGGACTCAGGGGGAGCTTTGACAACATCACTGAATCCACATAGTCTTCTCAGTTGTTTGAGAAAGAGAAGACTGCCATCACTCTCTCAACCCCATTCTGTAAAGGGTTTTTCAAACTCCCTTCAAAAGTTTGAATCTGTTTTTTGAGCACCTTGTCAAAAGCTCATTGGTGGCAAGACACCTGATCAAAAAATCTGTGTTGGTTTTTGAGCACCTTATCAAAAGCTCATTGGTGCCCAGGACACCTGATCAACTCATCCTGCAGTGGATTCCTACCTAGGGTGGTAGAAGAGTGGATGTACCCAAGTTGGGGAACCACTATATTTCCTTGTGTCATCTGGTTTTGCATGTTTTCTTTTTGTTTCTGGCCTAGATCTTCTTGTGCTTAGTTTCTGCATAGCTTAGTTTTGTGGTTTATTTTATTTCTGCTTCCCTGCTTACACTCATTACAACAATTGTTGTAAAGCTTTGCAAAAGTTTTTCCTTATGTTTTAAAAAGCACCATATACTCTATTCACCCCCCCTCTAGAGTATATCAGATCTAGTTTCCCCTTTCAGTATGCATCAGCAAGTAATGTACCTGCAGTTTCAATGAGTGTTCTATTTTTCCTTCCAACTACCCCATTTTGTTGGGGAGTTCTAGGAGCTGAGAAGCAATGTCTGATACCGTCCTTCTCACAGAACTCATACATAAGAAGAGACTCAAACTCTGTGCCATGATCACTTCTGATCAATGCAACATGAGTAGAGAACTCAATCTGTATGGTCCTGAGAAAATCTGTAAGAACCTTGAATGTATCTGACTTAGTTCTCAGAAAAAAATACCCAACTGAACCTAGAGAAGTCATCCACAATAACCAAGGTGTAGGATTTCCCTCCTAGGCTTTATACTGCAATGGGTCCAAAAAGATCCAAGTGTTGCAAGTACAAGATCCTAGGTGAATCACTCTTATTAATTGATTTGAAGCTAGTTTTAGTTTGCTTGCCTAATTGACATGCCCAGCAGAGACCTTCCTTCTTATAGGGAGCAGAAGGTAGACCTCTAACAAGGTTGTCTTTAGATAACCTAGCTATATTCTTAAGATTTACATGACCTAATCTTTTATGTCACAACTCATTTTGGTTACTAGTGATATTGAGTAAACAAACATCAGTTTTGACAGAAATAAAATCTACTAGATATATGTTACCTTGTCTAGTTCCAATTAAAACAGTTTTGTATTCATTATTAATAATAGAACATGAGGTAGAGTTAAAGTGTACCTGATAACCTTCATCACATAATTGGCTTATGGATATTAGGTTATGTTTGAGTCCTCTTACATATGTTACTCTCTTGAATGTAACTATTCCAACCTTTACTGCTCCATATCCTTCAGACTGGCCACTTTTTGAATCACCAAAGATCACCTTTGGTCCTAGCTTGGACTTGTAATTAGATAGATTGTCCTTGCTTCCTGTCATATGCTTGGAGCAACCACTGTCCAAGTACCAGGTCAGACTCACCCTTGGACAGCTCTTCACCTGAAATGAAAAACAAAAATTAATTGTTCTTGACCCAGGTCACCTTGGGTACTTTATTTGGTTGAAATGAAAAGCTGGATATAACTGACAAAGTAGGTTGAGATTTATAACCTAAAGGGTGATATCTCCTAGGTGGAATAACCCAATTAGCTACTGGAGTGAATGGTTTATTAGCTGGCTTAGAATTTCTGTAAGAGAAATGATTTATGTTTGGTCCTTCTAGGTTCGATGAGTTTCTGTAAGTTCGTCGACCAGAGTTTGACGAATAGGGCTGAGATCGTCGATCTCTGCTTAGAGAATGACAATAGTCATTTTCTGCGACCCATGTTCGTCGACCTCTGCTCGACGAACCATACAAAGTTTGTCGACCGCAGTTAGACGAATTGTTATTACTAAAGTTTGCGTCCAGCGTTCGTCGATCTAGGTTCGACGAACGGGCCACATTTCGTCGATCTGAGTTCGACGAATGTTGCTGAATCTTGTTTTTATTAGCTTTTTTCTAATTTTTATTTCTCTTGTCTATGGGTTTTGGATTGTTCTCAGACATTAGTTTGTTTATTATCTTCTCTTTTCCCTTGGCAGAAACAAATTTAATGGGTGTTGTAAGGATGTTCTTCTTAATTATGGGGGCAAACCTGATGATGCACCCAAGCCCAGCTTGCCATTTAATCTAGTATTTATTGTGCTTGTTATGTCCATCAGCTTGAGACTTCTTCCATTAATAGATTGCTCAAGTTGTCTAGCCTCACATAAATCAGATTTTAATTTAATTATCTGCTCATTTGCTAAAGTTAGTTGATCTTTTAGTTTAAGATTTTCCGAGTTAACAGATTCAAGGTTTCCTAGTTTTTCTCTAACGGTTTTTATTTCTTTCTCTGAACTAATTAAATCTAAACACATAGTTTTGAATTCAATTTTAAATGAATCAGAATTAAAATTGAAACATGAAAGAACCTGATCTGCCTCCGACTCTGAGGCTGCCTCATCTTCAGATTCACTTTCTGATCCTGAATTGCTCCTGGAGGCATCAATTGCCATAAGGCAGACCTCCTTGTTTCTTGCTTCTTCCTCTTCTTCACTTGAGCTGGAAGGGGATGATTCTTCTTCAGTATTACTCCATGATTCAGCAACAAAGCCTTTGTCTCTCTTTTTGTACTTGCTGGAGGAGGGTCTGCTGCTGTGTTTTCTCGTGGAGTCCTTTTCTCTGCTTTTCTCCTTCTTCTGGCTTTCTGGACATTCAAAGTTGTAATGTCCAGGCTTTCTACATCCAAAGCACACAACCTACTTGGTTGGTGTCTTGTCAAATTTGTTCTTATCATCATGTCTGGATGATTTTCTTCTGAAGTCCTTTCTAGCCATCTTATAAAATCTTTTTGCAAAGAGGCTCATTAGTTCTTCATTGGATGTTGAGATCTCACCTTCCTCTGATGCCTTGAAAGCTATACTGTGATATTTTCTAACTGGAGTTGTTGACTTCTGTTCAGCTGCTTCTCTTGATTTAATCAACTGCTCATAAGACTTTAGTTTGCCTAGCAGAGATTCAGTTGATATCTCATTTAGGCTTCTGGCTTTTTTGATAGGCCAGATTCTTGAGTCCCAAAAGCTAGGGAAGCACAACAAGATTTTGTCATTCACCTCTGTAAGGGTGATATCTTTATCCAAGGTTTTAAGCTCAGTGATGATTGAGCTCAACATATTGTACATTTCAGCAACTGATTCAGCCTCATCCTTCTTAAAATTCTCATACAGGGATATGAGATTTGATCTCCTGTCTTTCCTTTCATTAGCTGAGCTAGCTACCATTTGGTTGAGGGAGTCCGAAAGGGCCTTGGCAGAGGTGCACTCAGCCATCTTCTGAAATATGTCATCAGACATTGTCTGTGCCAAGATGTTCATGGCTTTTGCATCAGCCATCTTTGTCACAACCCGCATTTCCTCAACGAGTACATCGTATCAGAGTAAGAGGAACTAAGGGTTATGATGTCACATCGTGCAGGGGATAGCTGCACACACTCAGGCAAAACCTCGACGCTTACTTAGTAGTTGAAATCCATCAGTTGAATGCAAGAAAACCGTTTAGTTTGATGGCCATATCCCTCGGCCTTATGAATCAAAACGTGTGTTTGTACGCGGCGGAAAATACTTTAGTTTACTTATGACGATCGCTTATATACATCCTAGATTTATAATAATATAAGAAAGCATCCTTTTTACATTGTTTGGAAACTACTTGTTAGGTGACCAAAACATGTTATGCATGTTATACAATAATAGTGTTGAAAACTGTGAAGTGAAAGTGGTTTAATGGAAGGCTTGGGCAACCTATCCGCACGGACTACGCGGACAGGGTTTGCGGACTGCTAAGTCGGCAGGGATGTTGGAGGCGGTTTGCTCTGTGGCAGCCCGGGCGGTCTGTTTGCGCGGACTATGCGGACAGCAGCGGCGGTCTATCAGGCCGACGAATACTCAGCAGGCAGTTGGATCCCAGGAAGTAACTAGGTGGATAAAAATCCTATCCGCGGAGTCCGACATGGAGCGGACTGATGAACTGGATCTCAGCAGACCGGTTTGGCAGTTGCCTTGGTCATGCTCTAGTGGAGCGGCAAGTGGAAGCCCCGGAGACCGCGGGTTAGTGCGGACAGAAGCTGGAGGTCGCCCGGTATGGCAGGCTAGATCCAGTGTCCGCCTGTAAGTGCAGACTGACCCTTGTGGCCAGTGGACTGGACTTGGTGTGATCTGAACCAAGTCCAGGTTGGCTCAGTCCCGGGAGATCGCGCAGTGGAGCGCGGGCTGCTTTCTCAGTCCGCCAAGCCTAGTAGAAGTGTTGTTGCCTTGATTGCTAGCTTGGGGGTATACAGACTAGATGATTGCCTGTGCAAGAGTGTGCAGACTGGAGCTAGAGTCCGCTGAGTTCGGTTTAGCCTTGTGATAAGGTTATGAATTCAGGAATGCGGACTGGAGTTTGCTGAGTAAGCATACTGGATCGGCGTGTCCGCTGAGTCCGGCGGTGCCTTGGAGATAGAGGCAATGGACTCAGGAGGTGCGGACGGAAGCCGAGTGTCCGCTGAGTCCGGCAGGTGCCTTGATGGCGAGGCTGCGGGCTCGGGTTATGCGGACTGGTGTTGTGTCCGCGGATTGGCGAACATAGCTGTTGTGGAGTCTGGCTGTGGTGGTCCTGGCTTGGCCTTTGGCGGCAAGGCGGGCTGGATTTTGGAGTCCGGCCTTGGAGAAGCTGGGGAGGACTGGCTATCTGCACAGGAGCAGCGAACTGTAGTGTGTGTCCGCGGGCTGGCGGACACACTTGTTCTTGCTGCGGGATGTGGCGGTGATCCTATCGGTTTGGGCGGTGACCATACTCATCATCGTGCCTATAAATAGGACCCATGTCACATCAGGGATGAAAACCAAGAGAGAGAACATGAACCAAAGTAAGTGAACAGTAATTGAGCTCGTGTAAGTTGTTGCGGTCTGGACTTTGGTGTCCGCGCGGTTTGAGAGTTGACCCGGTTGTGCTGTGCAGGTTGTGCGGATAGCGCTGGAAAGCCAGGACTTGGCTCTGATTGCGGTCAGGGACAGTGCAGACTCTGCGGTTAACCAATAGGCAGTAAACAGCAGGTCGCGGATAGCGACCAGACGGTATTCTCTTTGGCAACTTGGTTCGGGGTTCAGGAAGTCGCCTGCTTCAGGCGGACTGTTCCATTCGGTGACGCAGCTTGTGCGGTCTGGCGGCTAGGAGACATCGCGGTCAGGCAGCCTGCAGATCGGCGGTGAAGAGCTAAGCATTGGAATAAGGGGTAGTCCGCGCGGCTTTGGTTGCGGTCTAGCGACCTGGCGGACTGAGCGGACTCCACATCAGTAGACCGGCGGCTTGGTAATTGAGTCCGCGCGGTTTGTTTTGTGTCTTGTCTTTGTAACTGTCTCTTCTCTCCTGGTTTTGGTTTTTGGTGAAGCATGTCTCGCCATGTATGTCTCGTCTTGTAAAGAAGTTTGCTCTTGATCAATAAAGAAGCTTGTGCTGCATGTGTTGCTGGTTATTACTGCTTTGTTGAGATAACCCCTGCTAACTCCAAGATCCGGGAAAACTTTCAACAATATAAGTGGCGTGTTCTCCTCAGGTTTGTTGAGTTTCAACATGGTATCCGAGGAGGCCTCTGCGGGTTTGTTGAATTTTAACAAATAGGTTTTGTTTAGCTTAAAAATACCTAATGCAACCTACCATAAACCCTTCCCAAGAGCAAGTAGACATCATTCCATTCAAATGATTCATAGTACCAGTCTCGCATTCATATGTAGCAAGTAAAGAAACCCACCAATGGGCACCAACAAGCGGACACGAACCCATTGGGGTCTATGTATGTCTGTACAACAAAGGAAAGAACTACCTCGCTAAGCAAGCTCGGCTAGCTCCAAAGAGACTCGATCCAAGCACTGTCTCTTAACTGGGTACACCCTGCACCTGAGGTATTCAAGAAAGAACACCTCAGCAACCATCAAGGCTACAAAATAGGGCATTAAGTCATAAAATATAATGAAGGGGCTTACCGACCCCGTAGAAGTTTCATATAAACGAGTAAAAAGAACAGGGTAGGAAATAAGTGTTAAACACTACCAACTCAACATGTAACACATCAAGTGCATGAAATTCTCATCAAGTCCTGCTCAACCCGCAGGAGCAAAAAGGCAATACACATGCCCATTCCATCATCTTTAGAACAAGAAACAACTCTACTAGTGAAACATAAGCAGTGGTTAAGTTCGATTCCGCAAGGGTCTTTTGGTGGCGGCCCTAAAGTGGAACACACCAATAAAAGCCAGCCCAAATCGGGGCCAAAACGGTGCTCTACACCACAAATCAAAACCCGGTGGCCACCAAGGCTGAAACCACACCACCCCTTATCGAATACTCACACCAACGATCCTGCCATGGTTCACAATTCGCCTCACAAAACTCACTATAATCCAAGCTAAACCCGTTTCATTTCATCATCCTCACTCATGACTACATCTTGCCCACGTTATGTCAAACTTGATAGAAGTTGGATCTCTACATCACCATAAGCAAACCCCACAAGTAACAACGTCGATGAAACCTACCAAGCTCGCGAATCATAGGAACAAGAAAGGTAGCTATAGAAAAAATACAAGGTACAACTGGACAAAAGTGAGGTAAGCAACAAGGAGATGAATAATAGGTAAGCATATAGATTGGGAAAATTCTTGAAAGTCAAGATTATTTATGCTTGTGAATTCTAAACAAAAGTAAGAGTAACAAGGCTAAGCTATTTAGACCAAAGTGAGGTGCAAAATAAGAAGAACAAGCTATTAAAATTGAAAGGACTTGCATAGTCAAGGAACAAGAAAACAAGATTGGCAAGGGTGAAGAACACCGCTTGCCTGAACCGAGATGACACCGCGATGGCTGCTCCTCTTTTTCTTCTTCCCTTTCCTTAGCTTTTCTCCCTTGCTTTCACTTTGAGAATGAAGAAGAAGGTGAAATGAGGAGGAGGAATCTCTTTTTCGGCCTTATTTCCTCCAGAACAGAGCTGGACCATTTGATCCAGAAGCAAAGAAATGAATGGCAAAAAAAAACTGGAGAAAATTGATTTTCGGCCCTGTCACGCCCTGTGACACACCCGTGTCACAGGGCGTGTACCTTAAGCGGCGCAGAATCCGACAATTTCCAAATTATCCACAAGTTACACGGCCGGGTACATGCCCGTGACCGGTAGGTCACGCCCGTGACCTAGGGCGTGTAACCCGTGACTCGACATCTCGTCGACCAAAAGTGTCGACACTTCGACAAAGCTGGACACGCCCTGTGACACGCCCGTGTCACAGGCCGTGTCCCCTCTCTCGACACCCGACACTCGACACTCGACACTCGACATAGCGGGACACGGCCCGTGACACGCCCGTGTCACGGGGCGTGTACCCCATTCGTCGAGCTCAACTCAGCCGCAAGAAAATTTGTCGAGTCAAGGAGGTCACGCCCCAGGTCACGCCCTGGGTCACGCCCCGACACGCCCGTGTCGGGGGGTGTGTTCCTCCCGCAACTCCGTCGAACGACGTTCAAACCACATCCCGAGCTAGACATGCCCTGGGACACGCACGTGTCCCAGGCCGTGTCACTCAAAAAAATGACCATTTTCACTGTTTTGAAAAGTGTTTCTGTTTCGTCCTAGACCATTTCTTCCTTAAGAACTTTTTACCCCTTTTTGTTTTCTTTACACATCTTCCATGCAATCAACCAGTTTTGAGCCATATTACCCGGGCTCGAAAAAGTGCAAGCATTCCCTAAGAGGCCTCACAGAGTCCCCAAAATTGGACTCCGGCTTGCTGGGGAATCGTGCAACTAGGCTACCAAAACAGCCACTCGAAAGCCCGCGTAAAAACCATGCTCGAACAACAGCTAAAGCCAACGTAACGCCCATCAAGCGTATGGCATCACTCGACGAAAAATACGGGGCGTTACAGTCACTCCCCCTAACAAAAAGTTTCGCCTCGAAACTTTTCAATCATTCTTATATATATCAAATGCGTAATCAAACAAAAACACCAATTCACATACCAGCTTATTTACAGGAACAAATGAGGGTGAGCCGCCCTCATCATTGACTCGAGCTCCCACGTCGCCCTTTCCATATTCTGATTTTTCCATAGCACCTTGACCATAGGAATCTTCTTTTTCCACAACACAAGCTCTTGGGAGTCCAAAATACGGATGGGCATCTCCACATAAGAAAGGTTCGGCGCCAACTGCGGCACAACATCCAAAACTTGCTTATCATTTCGCACATGATGCGCCCGCGAAGAGACTCTTACAGTGGTTGGTTCGGTGAGTCGATCGCCGCGGGCGTGCTACAGGAGGCAAGTGCACCTATCGCAAGTAGTACTCGATATTCGGGGGAATACCGAGGTCGTATTGTTCTCGGGGTCGTTTTGACTATTCTTACTCCTCCGGGAGGACTATTATTTTACTGAAAGTAAGGGTGGATTTTTTAAATTAACTAAAGATGGAAAAGCAAAGGAGCAAAAAAACGATTTAGAAAATATTCGATGAAGCTTTAACGCTCGACATCGAATCGGATTAAGACTAAAACAATTTTTAATAATTATAGGACTTAGTTTTCAAATTAATAAAAAGCAACTTGGCCGTGGAGGTTCCACAAATGTGAGCTCACCTAGCTATATGTATATCGCGCACCTAAACGTTAAGACTATTCGACCGAACGTTAGTCCGACGAAGGATTCCTCTTAATGGCCGCTTTACGCTAAGAACCCCGCTATTGGGTGGGGAACCCAATCCGGTAGAATTACGCTTGTCCTCTCTCGAGGGTATGCACGCAACTCTATTTACCCAGGGGTGATCGGTCCATATGCACGGCCTCTCGGCTAGCTAGCATATGGACAACGGAAATAGGGCCCACACATCGATATGTAGTCCTACGCGTCGTAAACCCGGGGTAAATCTTAAGTCCTTAAATTAAAATGAAAATAAAGACCTTCAATTATTAGAAATCATTTTAAATGTCCCAATGCTCTTCGATGCCGAGGCTAATAGCGATTAACCACACATCGGTATGGGGATGACTTATAATTTAATGAGACGCGAGTTTGAAGTAAACGCTAAATTATTATAAGAAGGGGACACAAGAAAAATAACAAACATTTAGAAAACAGAAAAGTTAGCTAAAACAAGAACTCACGCACACTTCAAATTATAAATTAAACAGAAACTAAGTTACACATAAAAGAAATTTGCATATTTAAAATTTCCGAGTCCCACTCAAACGAGTGGGGGCGGGAAATAAAAGCTTAAAATTGCGAGTCCTACTCAAACTAGTAGGAGAAAATAAATGCGATTACAGGGAAATAAAGTCCGTCCATTTAACTCAAGTGAGTAGGCGGAAAAATAAAGAAAATTACAAATCCTACTCAAACGAGTAGGCGGGAAATAAAGTCCGTCCATTTAACTCAAGTGAGTAGGCGGAAAAATAAAGAAATAAAATTACAAGTCCTACTCGAACGAGTAGGACTGAAAATGAAAACGATGCTCCATTTAACTCTTAACGAGTAGGAGGAAATAAATACACACAAACACACACACTCCATATGAATTTCAAGAAAGCAATAAAGCTAACACCTACACTCACACACTCTACATAATTTGAACAAAGCATTAAAAGTTATACACCTACACTCACACACTCTACATAATTTGAACAAAGCATTAAAAGTTATACTCATACACTCACACACACAACATGAAAATTAAGAAGAACAAAAGAAAATTTATGCTCATACACTCACACACACACTAATTGAAAGCAAAATGAAAGTTACCTAAAAACTAAAACTTTTACTTTTTCAAGCTTAGGTTTTGCCAAAAAACAAATAAAAACAAGAAATTACAATTTTTAGAAGACAAAAGTTTTTCAAAACAAATTAAAAACCAAAGTTTTTGAAAAATTAAAATTACAAGATTTTCATTCTTATGTTTTTATGAAAGTGATAAAAAAGTGAAAAAGAAAATGAAAAGAACAAAAAGAGCTTTTACAATCCTACAAAATAAACTAAGAAAAGAAAATAAAGTTCACTTTCAAATCTCTTTTACAAATTCATAGGAATGAAATCATGATTCTCTCAAGAAAAAGACATGGTGAAAAAGAGGAAAACCTATCACACCCAAGCATGAAAACAAGTTAAAACATGAATATTAAACATGTTACACTCATACACACACACACACACTTTTCATAAATGAAGAACAAAGATGAAACCAAGGATAAAATGAGAAGAAAAGTGGGCACAAGAGTTCATTCCAAAGCCAAATAAGAAGAGAAAATCTAACATTTTTATTGTTTAAAGGAAACTATTACAAGCTATTACAAGAGCTAAAGCTAAAGCAAAAATAAACATGAAAGAAAAGAGGGAGAAATCTCCTTACATAGCTCTAGAAATCACGGATGCAGCCCACAAAAAGACACTAAAATGGCCCAAAAATCTGAACCCTTGGACCTTACAGAAATGGGCAATTTATAGGCAAAAAATTCTAAGTACACGCCCTCCGTCACGGGCGTGTAGGGGGGGGGGGCGTGACAGTACTATTCATGATGGCGGCCGGCGATTGGACAGGAAAGTTGACTTCGGGCTGAGTTCGTGGCAGTCACGCACCAGGTCACGGGCGTGACTCTGGGCGTGTTGGGGAGGTAGAACCGGGCGCGGGTTGTGTCAAAAGTCTTCGGCAGCATCTTGTCGGGCCAGCTGGAAAGGTCACGCCCCAGGTCACGGGCGTGACTCTGGGCGTGTTGGTTGGTGTCGACACTCGACAATCGTCGAGTTGAAAGTGTCGAGATAAAATCGTCGAGCTGAGATTGAGTCACGTCCTAGGTCACGGGCGTGATGCTGGGCGTGACGGTTGGTGTCGACACTCGACGATCGTCGAGCGGAATGTGTTGAGAGGAGAGGACACGGGCTTGGGTCACGCCCCGTATCGGGTGACACGGGCGTGACACTAGGCGTGTCAAGCTTTTTACTTCAGAAATCATCCGATTTCACGGGAAATGCAATGTCACGGCCCTGTCACGGCCCTGACCAAATTGTCACGGGCGTGACCAAATTGTCACGGGCGTATACTGCCTAATTTTGACAGATTTTGAAATTTTTCTAAAAAATTAAAGAAAACAAGTTAGTAGTAAATTTACAAGAAGAGGAGTATTTTATTGAACAAAAATAAGTAAAAACGACGAAAATAAATGAAAATGACTAAATTAATGTGCATAAAAATACGTATATTTACAATTCATCAAATACCCCCATACTTAGGCTTTTGCTATTCCAGAGCAAAAGTTTGAGGTGAATCTATAAGGAATAAAAAAAAACTCTAAGTTTTAGCTATCGCTTAATCAATTATAAGAGAGATCGAAATAAATATACGGGGTGTAAGAGTTAAGTCCTAAAATTATGTAGATGATTTAAATAGCGCAAAAGTTTTGGCCAAAAGACTTCTTGATGTAATCAAATAGAAGACAACATTTATAATGGTTAGATTAACGAAAATAGTTTGGAATTATAAGAACTCTAGATTATACGAGTGCTACTGGAAATAATACAATTTACTAATTATGCTCTCAAAAAGATTTTTGAATTAATTCTAGGATCGTGTAATTGGCTAAGGGGGTAGTGGGTTTATGAAGAGGGTTTTGATATTTGAGGTGAGGTAATTTTTTTCTCGAACCTCCATTTTTTTCTTTTGGATTATTAGGAAACTGAAATCTTATTTTCCTAATATGATTTTTGTTTTTCAACTTCATAAGAATTAACCCAATGTATATTTGTAGGAGTAATGAATTTTATCCTCTTACTTCATATATAATCTTTTTAAATTATTGGGTGCCTATGTTTACAGAACGAAATCTTATTCCCATTGATATAAGATCTTTTAAGGCTAAAAGTTTTCATGCCAAGTAGGTCATGAAAGGTAAAGGGAGAAAGGAAAACTAGATTTTTAATCCTAAAAATTTTTGAGAGCAACCTTAATAATTTGTACATTCCAATGTTGTTCAGAAAGCTAAAAGTAAGTATAATTGAATTCTATAGTCGTTATTTTCTAACATAATATACGTGCTCCAATTAATGAAAAATTAGAAGTAGTGCCTAAAACGAGTTCGCTATTTTTAACAAAGTATAATGAATTCTTTAAAACTTAACCCCGGGTATTTAAATTTTTCAATCAATAATTAACAAACGGGTAGTGAACAAAAAATTAATCAAATTCACATATCAATAAACTCAAAACTGAATTTTTGGATAGCAGAAAAGTTAAGGATGGAATATTTGATTTATTTGTTTCAAAACATTGTTTTTTGATTTGATTTTTATAGTTTTATCATCAATTTTTTGTTTTTCATTTATTATCTTTTTTTGTATTTTTGTTTTGTTTTACTTAATTTTTTTTAATTTTGGAACTATTATCTTTTTTTGTATATTTTTTTTAAGAGAATTTTCATTCTATATACAAAAATATGGGAGAAAAAGAGAGGTTTTTACAATAATGAGGAAGGGGGAGAGAGAAAAGAGTACGTACAAAAATAATATTTACAAAATGAAACTAAATATAATTTTGTTGTTGTTTTTTTTTTGAGTTTTTGGAAAAAAGAAAGAGAGAGTACAGCGAAAAGTTTTTTTTTGGATTTTTCATTTAAATTTTTTTTTTATTTTAAGATGTTTTTTTCATCTTAAAATTTTTTTTTGGATTTTTCATTTAAAATTTTTTTTTTCATTTTAAGATTTTTTTCATTTTAAGATGTTTTTTTCATCTTAAAATTTTTTTTGTATTTGTTTTGTTGTTATATGTATTTTTTTTGTATTTTTGAAATGTAGTAAAAAATTGAAGTGCAGAAAGTAAAGTACGAAAACACCCTCATACTTAAGTCCAACATTGTCCCCAATGTTGTAACGTAAGTATGCGGAACAAAAGGAAAGACAATATATACAAAGGAAGAAAAAAAAGGAGAGGGGGTAGAAGCTTCCCTGATAGGAGGTGGGGAAGGCCGATCAGAAACCCTGCGTTTATTAGAAAAAGCAGCAAAGATAATGAGGAAAGAGCGAAAAAGATATGCGAGGGGTGCCTCCCAGGAGCTCTTTGTTTATAGTCGTGTAGTTTGACTATTTTGGCGGGTTTATAATGTGGAGGAAAGTTATGGTTTCGCTAAAACCGATCACTGAGTCGCCTGCTATATAAGACTTTAACCGATGACCGTTTACTTTAAAAGAACCTTTGTCCGGGTGGGAGACGAGTACGGTTCCATATGGAAAAATTTCTTCAACTAGGAAGGGACCGAACCATCTAGATTTTAATTTACATGGAAAAAGCCTAAGACGTGAATTGTAAAGAAGGACAAGATCGCCCGGAGAAAAAAATTTTGGGGACTTGATTTTTCGATCGTGATATAACTTAGAGCGCTCCTTATAGAATTTATTGCTCTCGTAAGCGTTCGCACGCCATTCATCGAGCTCGTTTAGTTGCAGATTTCTATTCTGAGCGGCTAAGTTGGAGTCGAGGTTTAAGAGTTTTAAAGCCCAAAGTGCGCGATGCTCTAATTCTACGGGTAAATGGCACGCTTTGCCGTAGACTAACCGGAACGGCGTACAACCAATTGTGGTTTTGTATGCCGTACGATATGCCCACAACGCGTCGTCGAGTTTAACGGACCAATCTTTCCTATTTAGTGAAACGGTTTTTTCTAAAATTCGCTTAATCTCTCGATTTACTACCTCAACTTGGCCACTTGTCTGTGGGTGGTAGGGAGTGGCAAGCTTGTGCGTGACTCCGTATTTAGCTAACGTCTTAGCCATAAGAGCGTTACAGAAATGCGTTCCCCTATCACTAACAATTGCGCGAGACGTGCCGAAGCGAGAAAATAATTTTTTAAGAAATGTAACGACGACTCGCGCATCGTTGGTGGGGAGAGCTTGCGCTTCCGCCCACCTCGATACGTAGTCCACTGCCACTAAAATATACATATTATTGAAAGATGGAGGTAGGGGGCCAACAAAATCTATGCCCCATAAATCGAAGACTTCGCACTCTAAAAACATATTTTGGGGCATCTCGTCGCGACGAGAGATGTTACCCGACCGCTGACAGCTATCGCATGCGCGCACAAAATTATGCGTGTCTTTGAAGAGAGTGGGCCAAAAGTAGCCCGCCTCTAGCGCCTTCCGAGCAGTCCGGTTGGCTTGATAATGCCCACTGGTTGGACCCTCGTGGCGGTGCTTAAGAATTTGCAAGAACTCCACACCCGCAACGCATCTTCGCACCGCTTGGTCCGCACAGATACGAAAAAGAAATGGGTCCTCCCGAAAGAAATTTTTCAAGTCAGAAAAGAATTTCTTCCTTTGATGACTGGAAAACTCTTTTGGAAGCACCCGCGCTACTATGTAATTTGCAAAGTCTGCGAACCAAGGCGAAGATGACGAAGATTTATTAATGGCAAGAAGGCGTTCCTCGGGGAATCTGTCATTTATTTCAGATTCGACGAGCGCTTCCGCACCCGGATTTTCTAAACGGGAGAGGTGGTCTGCCGCTAGATTCTCCGCTCCCCGCTTATCTCGGATCTCCAAATCAAACTCTTGTAGGAGGAGAATCCATCGAAGAAGGCGGGGCTTCGCATCATTTTTAGATAATAAATACTTAAGCGCGGAGTGATCGGTAAAAACGATAACTTTAGATAGCGTTATATCCGAGCGAAACTTATCAAAAGCGAAAACGACGGCTAAGAGTTCCTTTTCCGTTGTCGTGTAATTTACTTGGGCGGAAGTGAGCGTCTTGCTAGCGTAATAAATAGGATGAAATTGTTTTTCTTCGCGTTGGCCAAGAACGGCACCTAAGGTAATATCACTAGCGTCGCACATTATTTCGAACGGAAGGGATCAATTAGGGGCCACTAAAATTGGTGAAGTGATAAGTTTTTGTTTTATTAAATTAATGGCGGACTCGCATTCGCTACTAAAGATGAAACGTGATTCCTTTTCCAAAAGGTGAGTAAGCGGCTTTGTTATTTTTGAAAAGTCTTGAATGAAGCGTCGATAAAAGCCCGCATGGCCTAAGAAACTCCTAATAGATTTTACGTTTCTTGGTTGCGGAAGTTTTTCTATAATTTCTATCTTGGCCTTATCCACCTCTATCCCCTTAGACGAAATCATATGGCCGAGGACTAAACCTACTCGAACCATAAAGTTGCATTTTTCCCAATTTAAAACAAGGCTTGTGTCCTCGCACCGTTGAAGGACACGATCTAAATTGTGAAGGCAATCGGGAAAAGAGCGTCCGAAAACAGAAAAGTCATCCATAAAGACTTCCATAATGTCTTCTACTAGCTCGACAAAGATCGCTAGCATACATCTTTGGAATGTAGCCGGCGCATTGCAGAGTCCAAACGGCATTCTTCGATAGGCGAAGGTGCCAAACGGGCAAGTAAAAGTTGTTTTCTCTTGATCATCGGGGGAAATGGGGATTTGGAAAAACCCCGATAAACCATCAAGAAAACAATAATACAGATGGTCGGATAAATGCTCTAAAATCTGGTCCAGAAATGGCAGAGGGAAATGGTCCTTGCGGGTGGCATCATTAAGTTTTCTATAATCGATGCACACTCGCCAACCCGTAACAGTACGAGTTGGGACGAGCTCGTTATGCTCATTCGCCACTACGGTAAGACCGCCCTTCTTGGGCACGACATGTACGGGACTAACCCATGCACTGTCCGAAATATGGTAGATAATCCCCGCATCTAATAACTTAATAATTTCAGCTTTAACGACGTCTTTCATGTTTGGGTTAAGACGACGCTGCGGCTGAATCGTTTTGCGGCAATTATCGTTAAGAAAAATCTTATGGGTGCAAAAGGAGGGGCTAATCCCCTTTAAGTCAGAGAATTGCCACGCAATTGCGTGGCGATGTTTAAATAAAACTTCCAATAAATCGGAAGTCTCCGAATCACTCAAGTCCGAAGAAATGATAACGGGAAGCGTATCACCTTTTCCCAAAAATGCGTACTTGAGCGATGCGGGTAAGGGTTTGAGGTCTAGGATGGGCGGTTCTTCTAGGGAGGTTTTAATGCCTATGTCTTTCTTACCAATTGGTTCGAAAGGCAAGTCTAAAGAAGTATCCTCATCGCATTTAAAATTTTCGAGCGCATAAACATCGTCGTTTAAAAATACGGACTCAAAAACGGGAGAAGAACGATCTCCGAAAAAGGTATCTAAAGAGTAGCAGAAATCGTCGCTCGATGACAAATTGTCCATCGAGGGATTAATAGAGAAAGTAACTTGGTCATCGCCTACACGGAGGATAAGACTACCATTACTAACATCTATTAGTGCGCGGGAAGTGGCGAGAAAAGGACGACCGAGTATTATTGGTACCTCGACATCCTCCTCGATATCTAAGATGACGAAGTCTACCGGGAAGGTAAACTTGTCGACTCGGACAAGGACGTCCTCCACAACCCCGATAGGAAACTTAACCGAGCGATCCGCTAATTGGATGCGCATATTCGTAGGACTAGGAGTACCCAAACCTAAACGCGAAAAGAGCGAGAACGGCATTAGATTAATGCTAGCCCCTAAATCAGCTAAGGCGTACTTTACTAATATATCGCTAAAAAGGCACAGGATGGAAAACCGTCCCGGGTCATTTTGTTTTGCGGGCAATTTATTAGTAAGGGCCACCGAGCAGACGGCATTGAGAGATACATGCGAAATATCCTCTAATTTACGTTTATTAGAAAGTAGTTCTTTTAAAAATTTCGCATATATGGGCATTTGCGAGATAGCCTCGCAAAAAGGAACATTAATGTGAATTTGTTTTAATAATAAAATAAACTTTTCATATTGCGCATCCTTACGCTCGTTATCTAACTTATGCGGATATGGAAGGGCCTTGTTTAAAATAATTTTTTCTTTTATAATTGGTAAAGACGGCGTAAGCGAAGAAAGGGGAAGAGGGTTCGGAGGTGAAATATGTACCTGAGGTTCGGTCCGTTTTGGATCGACCACCTCCTTTCCGCTACGGAGGGTTATAGCGTTGGCGTTCTCCCGCGGATTGGGCTCCGTGTTTCCCGGCAGTGCCCCGAGCGCGCGCTCGGACATCATCCTCGCCAGCTGTCCAACCTGTTGTTCGAGAGTTTTTAGCGATCCGGTGATGTTCCGGATATTTGACTCGTTGGACGCAATATACTTCGAAGAATTTTCCTCCATCGGGGAGGGTTTCGGAAGAGGAGGAGGAAGAAGAAATCTGGGCGCAAAAGAAATAGGGGGACGCTGAGCATTATTCGGGTTGCTCCACGAGAAGTTGGGGTGATTCCTCCAACCCAGATTATAGTTATTACTATAAGGGTTGTTGTTGGGGTTGAAGGGAGGACGACCCGAATTTCCCATGAAGTCCACGAACTCTTCAGCCACGCAGACGTTAGGGGGAATAAAACAAGGCAGAGTGGAGGAGGCAGCAGACATCTCCGCCACTTGCTTTGTTAACCTTTCATCTTGAAGGGTCAAGAGAGCAGTGACATCCACTTCAAAAAGACCAGCCGCTGGCTTTGGGCGTCCCCGTGGGACGTTCCATTGATAGGCGTTCATAGCCATCTCTTCGAATAAAGCCTGGGCGGCCTCGGGGGTTTTGTTGTTTAGCGTACCCCCGGCAGCCGCGTCAATCATTTGACGCGTTTGAAAATTCAGCCCATTATAAAAAATTTGAACTTGCAACCACGTAGGAAGCGCGTGGTGCGGGCAACGGCGGAGGAATTCCTTAAACCGTTCCCAAGTCTCGTATAGAGACTCAGGATCATTTTGCACAAACGAAGAAATGTCCGCCCGCAACTTTGCAGTTTTTGCGGGCGGAAAGTACTTTATTAGGAACCGTTACGTCAACTCAGCCCACGTGGTGATACATCCTCGCGGGAGGGCATTCAACCATGCCTTGGCTTTGGACTTAAGGGAAAAAGGAAATAAACACAAACGAATGGCATCATCAGTGACGCCATTAATCTTGAAGGTGTCGCATATCTCCAAGAAATTGGACAAGTGGACATTCGGGTCCTCATCCGGCAGTCCATCGAACTGCACGGCGTTTTGGACCATTTGAATGACACTCGACTTTATTTCAAAATTATTATTCGCCACCGCAGGGCGAACAATACTTGACCCAGAATCATCCAGGTTAGGCCGGGCGTAATAAGACATAGTACGCTCGGCCGCCGGGGCAGGGTTAGGGGCGGTCATAAGTACAACAGTAGGTTCTCCAATAGATTCCTCGGGATCTAAAGAAGGATTTCGGCGTTGAGATCGAATACGCGCAAGAGAGCGTTCGATCTCAGGGTCGAAGTCAAAATCTTCAGACTCTGAGGGTTGTCCTCGGGTCATACACCCAAACAAAAATAAAACAAAATAAACTTCTCTTTTTTGTTGTTTTTTTTAAAAATAAAGTTTTTAGTTTTTTTTAGAAAATAAGTAAAAGTAATAGACTCCGGAATTCGAAATAGCAACTCGAAAAGAGAGTCCCCGGCAACGGCGCCAAAAACTTGATGCGCCCGCGAACAGACTCTTACAGTGGTTGGTTCGGTGAGTCGATCGCCGCGGGCGTGCTACAGGAGGCAAGTGCACCTATCGCAAGTAGTACTCGATATTCGGGGGAATACCGAGGTCGTATTCTTCTCGGGGTCGTGTTGACTATTCTTACTCCTCCGGGAGGACTATTATTTTACTGAAAGTAAGGTGGATTTTTTAATTAACTAAAGACGGAAAAGCAAAGGAGCAAAAAAAACGATTTAGAAAATATTCGATGAAGGGTTAACGCTTGGCATCGAATCGAATTAAGACTAAAACAATTTTTAATAATTATAGGACTTAGTTTTCAAATTAATAAAAAGCAAGTTGGCCGTGGAGGTTCCACAAATGTGAGCTCACCTAGCTATAGGGATATCGCTCACCTAAACGTTAAGACTATTCGACGAACGTTAGTCCGACGAAGGATTCCTCTTAACGCCCGCTTTACGCTAAGAACCCCGCTATTGGGTGGGGAACCCAATCCGGTAGAATTACGCTTGTCCTCTCTCGAGGGTATGCACGCAACTCTATTTACACAGGGGTGATCGGTCCATATGCACGGCCTCTCGTCTAGCTAGCATATGGACTACGGAAATAGGTCCCACACATCGATATGTGGTCCTACGCATCGTAAACCCGGGGTAAACCTTAAGTCCTTAAATTAAAATGAAAATAAAGAGCTTCAATTATTAGAAATCATTTTAAATGTCCCAATGCTCTTCGATGCTGAGGCTAATAACGATTAGCCACACATCGGTATGTGGACGACTTATAATTTAATGAGGCGCGAGTTCGAAGTAAACGCTAAATTATTATAAGAAGGGGACACAAGAAAAATAACAAACATTTAGAAAGCAGAAAAGTTAGCTAAAACAAGAACTCACGCACACTTCAAATTATAAATTAAACAGAAACTAAGTTACACATAAAATAAATTTGCATATTTAAAATTTGCGAGTCCCACTCAAACGAGTGGGGGCGGGAAATAAAAGCTTAAAATTGTGAGTCATACTCAAACGAGTAGGAGAAAATAAATGCGATGACAGGGAAATAAAGTCCGTCCATTTAACTCAAGTGAGTAGGCGGAAAAAAAAGAAAATTACAAATCCTACTCAAACGAGTAGGCAGGAAATAAAGTCCGTCCATTAAACTCAAGTGAGTAGGCGGAAAAATAAAGAAAGAAAATTACAAGTCCTACTCGAACGAGTAGGACTGAAAATGAAAACGATGCGCCATTTAACTCTTAACGAGTAGGCGGAAATAAATACACACAAACACACACACTCCATATGAATTTCAAGAAAGCAATAAAGTTAACACCTACACTCACACACTCTACATAATTTGAACAAAGCATTAAAAGTTATACACCTACACTCACACACTCTACATAATTTGAACAAAGCATTAAAAGTTATACTCATACTCTCACACACACAACATGAAAATTAAGAAGAACAAAAGAAAATTTATGCTCATACACTCACACACACTAATTGAAAGCAAAATGAAAGTTACCTAAAAACTAAAACTTTTACTTTTTCAAGCTTAGCTTTTGCCAAAAACAAATAAAAAGAAAAAATTACAATTTTTAGAAGACAAAAGTTTTTCAAAACAAATTAAAAACCAAAGTTTTTGGAAAATTAAAATTACAAGATTTTCATTCTTATGTTTTTATGAAAGTGATAAAAAAGTGAAAAAAGAAAATGAAAAGAACAAAAAGAGGTTTTACAATCCTACAAAATAAACTAAGAAAAGAAAATAAAGTTCACTTTCAAATCTCTTTTACAAATTCATAGGAATGAAATCATGATTCTCTCAAGAAAAAGACATGGTGAAAAAGAGGAAAACCTATCACACCCAAGCATGAAAACAAGTTAAAACATGAATATTAAACATGTTACACTCATATACACACACACACTTTTCATAAATGAAGAACAAATATGAAACCAAGGATAAAATGTGAAGAAAAGTGGGCACAAGAGTTCATTCCAAAGCCAAATAAGAAGAGAAAATCTAACATTTTTATTGCTTAAAGGAAACTATTACAAGCTATTACAAGAGCTAAAGCTAAAGCAAAAAACAAACATGAAAGAAAAGAGGGAGAAATCTCCTTACATAGCTCTAGAAATCACGGATGCAGCCCACAAAAAGACACTAAAATGGCCCAAAAATCTGAACCCTTGGACCTTACAGAAATGTGCAATTTATAGGCAAAAACTTCTAAGTACACGCCCTCCGTCACGGGCGTGTAGGGGGGGGGGGGCGTGACAGTACTATTCATGATGGCGGCCGGCGATTGGACAGGAAAGTTGACTTCGGGCTGAGTTCGGGCAGTCACGCCCCAGGTCACGAGCGTGACTCTGGGCATGTCGGGGAGGTAGAACCGGGCGCGGGTTGTGTCAAAAGTCTTCGGCAGCATCTTGTCGGGCCAGCTGGAAAGGTCACGCCCCAGGTCACGGGCGTGACTCTGGGCGTGTTGGTTGGTGTCAACACTCGACAATCATCTAGTTGAAAGTGTCGAGATGAAATCATCGAGCTGAGATTGAGTCACGCCCTAGGTCATGGGCGTGACGCTGGGCGTGACGGTTGGTGTCGACACTCGACGATCGTCGAGCGGAAAGTGTCGAGAGGAGAGGACACGGGCTTGGGTCACGCCCCGTGTCGGGTGACACGGGCGTGACACTAGGCGCATCAAGCTTTTTACTTCAGAAATCATCCGATTTCATGGGAAATGCAATGTCACGGCCCGGTCACGGGCGTGACCAAATTGTCACGGGCGTGTACTGCCCAATTTTGGCAGATTTTGAAATTTTTCTGAAAAATTAAAGAAAACAAGTTAGTATTAAATTTACACGAAGAGGAGTATTTTATTGAACAAAAATAAGTAAAAACGATGAAAATAAATGAAAATGACTAAATTAATGTGCATAAAAATACGTATATTTACAATTCATCAGCACAAACTTGCGAAGTTGGCTGACATGAAACACGTTGTGAACACCAGGAAAGTTCACGGGTAATTCTATTTTGTAAGCGGATGCTCCAACTCGCGCAAGAATCTTGAATGGACCCACAAATCTTGGGCCTAATTTGTGCTCTTTTCCAAACTTTTAATTCCAACCATTGGGGAGACTTTCAGGAAGACGAAATCCCCCACTACAAACTCTAACTCCGACCTTCGCCGGTTGGCGTACTTTTCATATCGCTCTTCGGCGATCCGGAGCTTCTCCCGAATAAGTCGTACGTCAACTTCCATGTCCTCAAGCACCTCTGGGCCCAACAAAGGCCGCTGTCCAACCTCAGCCCAAAATAGGGGCGTCCGACATCGTCACCCATATAAAGCTCCGAACGGAGCCATTTGCAAGCTTTCTTGATAGCTGTTATTATATGCGAATTCCATAAGGTGCAAACGTTCATCCCATGCTCTGCCATATTCAAGAATGTAGCATCGAATCATATCTTCCACGATTTGGTTTACTCGTTCCATTTGGCCATTCGTTTGAGGGTGATAAGCAGTGGAATACCTCAAATCCGTCCCCCAAACCCTCTTGTAGACTCTTCCAAAAACGAGAAGTAAATCGGGAATCCCGGTCTGAAATGATATTGACTGGCACACCATGCAGTCGGATGATCTCGTTTAAATATAGCTCCGCTATTGTCTTCATCGGGTTGTTGAACTTAAATGGTATGAAATGAGCACACTTGGTCAACCTATCCACGATCACCCATACGGAGTCATGTCCTCGTGGAGATCTTGGTAAGCCTGTAATAAAATCCATGGAAATGCTTTCCCATTTCCATGTTGGAATCTCCAATGGCGTCAACTTTCCACCATGCCTCCCATGACCAGCTTTCACCCGCTTGCAGGTATGACATTCAGAGATAAATTGCGCTATATCTCTGGATAATCTCTTCACTCAGTCAGCTTCCGTAGTCACCAAGCCCGGAGTGAACCGACTTAGCTTACTAAACTCAATTTCATACTCACTAACTATGAGTTTCCTCTACTTCAGGTACAAGAAGTCATTCATCAGGCGATCCCTTTCCACTGACGGCGGAAACTTGCGCTGTAACATTTCTTTAAAGGCTTCCCATGAACATCCCGCCACTAGGCTTTCCTTTTCGCGCAACCACCAACTTTTAGCCAACCCTTTTAGTTGATAGGCGACAAGCATCACCTTCTGGTCCTCGGTAACGCCAGAATAGACAAACATCTCCTCCAACGTGATCACCCAATCATCCAAGATCACAAACTCCGCTTTTCCATCATAGGTAGGTGGTCCAAGTCGCTGAAACTGCGAGATAAAAGTCGTCGCAGGAGGAACCACAACTGGGGGTATCACTGCCACGGAAGGAGTAGAAATAGTGGGGCCTCTAACAGTCTCTTGCACTCTTGGTGCCAGCCCAGACATCGCTGATGACATAACTTGAAGCTGAGACTGCACTTCCTGTACCTGCCTCGTCAAAGCCTCATTACTTTGGCGTAGACTATCCATCAGAGCATTATTCTGCGAGCCCGAAGACTCGCCCTCAGATTGGGGAGTCTGCCTTGTCACTGACGCTTCGACATCCTATAAACCATTTCACTCGATATCAAACTCAAACCCAACAATCAACACATAACGACTATGTACAGACAATACATATATCACTATGAACATCAACTGCTACTTGCTCTGGGAGTTTGAGAATGATGTTATTCCTAGCCTGCGATGACTAACCGTCATCCCACTAACTTGTGCCTAAACCATGAATGCATGAATTTCTTTGACCCAAAACCATGTGTGTACAGGTGTCATCATGTAAATCTTAGCTTGGCACATTGTGCTCATGCAATGTTATGTTATGTGTGTTGTGCTATGCATTCTAAAAAAGGCCTTAATGCATGCCATGAGCGGTCGTAGGCATCACAATGCTATGCATCCCATACTACATAGCATTGCATGCAATGAATAAAAGAAAACGTGCTAGTCGCATCCATGTGGTAAGGTAATGCATCCCATACTACATAACCCGCACATGTTGCCCCTATGGTGGATCCATATACAACCACATATTATGCATCTCATACTACATAATATGCCTCGTATACTTCTGTTCATACCATGAGTGTAGTGTTCGTGCTTCGGCCAAGACGTACTGGTGGCACCTCGGTGTGTATGATATGATGCTTACTACGATGACAAAAACTCAAGTTTGCCTGACCAATTGTCAAGCAAACCTCCCTCTGATACCAACTGTCATAACCTGTAGTTCCTCTTACTCTGATACGATGTACTCATTGAGGAAATACGGGTTGTGACAGTTGGTATCAGAGGGAGGTTTGCTTGACAATTGGTCGGGCAAACTTGACGCTTACTTAGTAGTAGAACACCGATTGCCTGTACCGAGATGACACCGCGATGGCTGCTCCTCTTTTTCTCCTTCCCTTTCCTTAGCTTTTCTCCCATGCTTTCACTTTGAGAATGAAGAAGAAGGTGAAATGAGGAAGAGGAATCTCTTTTTCGGCCTTATTTCCTTCAGAACAGAGCTGGACCATTTGATCCAGAATCAGAAAAATGAACGGCACAAAAAAACTGAAAAAGTCGATTTTCGACCCTGTCACGCCCTATGACACGCCCGTGTCATATGGCGTGTACCTTAAGCGGCGCAGACTCCGACAATTTCCAGATTATCCACAAGGTACACGGTCGGGTACACGCCAGTGACGAGTCGGTCACGCCCGTGACCTAGGGCGTGTAACCCGTGTCTCGACATCTCGTCGACCAAAAGTGTCGACACTTCGACAAAGCTGGACATGCCCGTATCACAGGCCGTGTCCCCTCTCTCGATACCCGACACTCGACACTCGACACTCAACACTCGACACTCGACACTCGACATAGCGGGACACGGCCCGTGACATGCCTGTGTCACGGGGCGTGTACCCCATTCGTCGAGCTCAACTCGATGCATGAAAAATTCGTCGAGTCAAGGAGGTCACGCCCCAGGTCACGCCCTGGGTCACGCCCCGACACGCCCGTGTCGGGGGGCGTGTTCCTCCCGCAACTTTGTCGAACGAAGTTCAAACCGCATCCCGAGCTGGACACGCCCTGGGACACGCCCGTGTCCCAGGCCGTGTCACTCAAAAATGACCATTTTTCACTGTTTTGAAAAGTGTTTCTATTTCGTCCTAGACCATTTCTTCCTTAAGAACTTTTTACCCCTTTTGGTTTTCTCTACACATCTTCTATACAATCAACCCGTTTTGAGTCATATTACCCGAGCTCAAAAAAGTGCAAGCATTCCCTAAGAGGCCTCACCGAGTCCCCAAACTTGGACTCCGGCTTGCTGGGGAATCGTGCAACTTGGCTACTAACACAGTCACTCGAAAGCCCGCGTGAAAACCATGCTCGAACAACGGTCAAAGCCAACATAACGCTATCAAGCGTATGCAATCATTCAACGAACAAATACAGGGCGTTACAGTCACTCCCCATAACAAAAAGTTTCGCCTCGAAACTTTTCAATAAAGCTTATAGACATCAAATGAGTAATAAAAAAACACCAATTCCCATACCAGCTTATTACGGCAACAAATGAGGGTGAGCCGCCCTCATCGTTGACTCGAGCTCCCACGTCGCGCTTTCTACATTCTAATTTTTCCATAGCACCTTGACCATAGGGATCTTCTTTTTCCGCAACACGCGCTCTTGGGAGTCCAAAGTACGAATGGGCATCTCCACATCAGAAAGGTTCGGCACCAACTGCGGCACAATATCCAAAACTTGCTTATCATTTCGCACACACTTGCGAAGTTGGCTGACATGAAACACGTCGTGAACATCAGGAAAGTTCACGGGTAATTCTACTTTGTAAGCGGATGCTCCAACTCACGCAAGAATCTTGAAGGGACCCACAAATCTTGGGTCTAATTTGCGCTCTTTTCCAAACCTTTTAATTCCAACCATTGGGGAGACTTTCAGGAAGACGAAATCCCCCACTGCAAACTCTAACTCTGACCTTCGCCGGTTGGCGTACTTTTTATATCGCTCTTGGGCGATCCGGAGCTTCTCCCGAATAAGTCGTACGGCAACTTCCATGTCCTCGAGCACCTCTGGGCCCAACAAAGGCCGCTCGCCAACCTCAGCCCAAAATAGGGGCGTCCGACATCGTCGCCCATATAAAGCTTCGAACGGAGCCATTTACAAGCTTTCTCGATAGCTGTTATTATATGCGAATTCCATAAGGCGCAAACGTTCATCCCATGCTCCGCCATATTCAAGAATGTAGCATCGAATCATATCTTCCACGATTTAGTTTACTCGTTCCGTTTGGTCATTCGTCTGAGGGTGGTAAGCAGTGGAATACCTCAAATCCATCCCCAAACCCTCTTGTAGACTCTTCCAGAAACGAGAAGTAAATCGGGAATCCCGGTCTGAAATGATATTGACTAGCACACCATGCAGTCGGATGATCTCGTTCAAATATAGCTCTGATATTGTCTTCATCGGGTAGTTGACCTTAAATGGTATGAAATGAGCACACTTGGTCAACTTATCCACGATCACCCATACGGAGTCATGTCCTCGTGGAGATCTTGGTAAGCCTGTAATAAAATCCATTGAAATGCTTTCCCACTTCCATGTTGGAATATCCAATGGCGTCAACTTGCCACCAGGCCTCCCATGATCAGCTTTCACCCGCTTGCAGGTATGACATTCAGATACAAATTACGCTATCTCTCTTTTCATTCCATACCACCAGACAATTTGTTTCAAATCACGGTACATTTTAGTTGAGCCTGGATGGTAGGCCATACTTGAGCCATGTGCTTCTCTACACACCATATCGCGAATGTCTCCAACTGCGGGGATACAAAATCGACCGCGATATTTTAACGTACCTGGGCCATCAATAGCAAAATCTGGTAATTCACCTTTTGCAGTCCGAAGAAATAAATGTAAAAGATCAGGATCCTCCTTTTGATGTTGTCTTGCAAGCACCATCCATGAAGGTTCTTCTACTGCAGAATGACTTTGCGGTTCATAGCTTCACACGGAAATATCCATCAATAGAAATTCCTCCACTAGACGGTCGGCTGAAAGATTAAATAATTTACCTGTCTTCCGACTCAAAGCATCGACCACAACATTAGCCCTCCGGGATGATACTGAATCTCCACATCATAATCAGCTACATATTCAAGCCATCGCCGTTGGCGCAGATTAAGTTCCTTTTGCGTGAAGACGTACTTCAAACTTTTATGATCCGTAAAGATTTTACACTGCGCGCTGTAAAGTAAGTGTCTCCACAACTTCAATGCAAATATTACTGCTGCGAACTCCAAATCATGCGTCGAGTAGTTCTTTTCATGACTTTTCAACTGCCGAGACCCATACGCAATTACTTTTTGGTCTTGCATTAATACACATTCGAGTCCAACGTGCGATGCATCCACAAAAACCTCATAATCTATCCCCTCTGTCGGCAAGATCAACACAGGAGCGGTATGAAGAATCAAGCACATAACCAACTATTCCAAAAGCCCGGACTATTGGAAAGGGTGTTACTTAATTTCTTAAATAAGTAGAAGAGCGCCACAGGTCAAGTGAAGGAACGCCGGACCCAACAATCCCCCCCCCCGGCGTCCAGCACAACCCGTCGGCTCAGAGGTGGAGTTACCACATGGCCCACATGACTCAGAGGTGGGGTTACCACATGGCCCACACGGCTCAGAGGTTGGGTTTCCACATGTCCACAGTTGCACAGCTCAGAGGTGGGGTTACCACATGTCCACGGTTTCCTGACCCGCCGAACCCACACAGGTAGAAGGGAAAAATCAGGATTTAATAGCGCTCCCCCGGTCTTGAACCCGTGACCTGCTCTGATACCAATTGAAGGATCAAGTGCATAAACAACTGTTCCAAAAGCCCGGACTGTTGGAAAGGGTGCTACTTAATTTCTTAAATAAGTAGAAGAGCGCCACGGGTCAAGTGAAGGAACACCGGACCCAACACGGTACATAACCTGTTCTTGAGTTCAAGGAATGATGCCTCACACTTGTCATTCTAATCAAACGCCACATTATTCTGGGTTAAGCGAGTCAAAGGTGAGGCCAACGTAGCAAAACCTTCTACAAATCTGCAATAATAGTCGGCCAATCCCAAGAAGCTCCAAATCTCCTTGGGTGTCTCCGGTCACCTCCACTCCATGACTGCAGAAATCTTTTCGGGATCCACGGAAATTCCATGTTGATTAATGACATGACCCAGAAATGCAACCAGAGGCAACCAAAACTCGCATTTGCTTAGCTTGGCAAATAACTTTTGGTCTCGCAAAGTGGCCAATACCAATCGTAGATGCTGTTCATGCTCCTCAGCACTACGGGAGTAGACAAGAACGTCGTCAATAAAAACCACCACAAACCTATCCAAGTAGTCCTTGAACACCTGGTTCATCATATCCATGAAGGTTGATGGTGCGTTGGTCAAACCAAACAACATCACAAGAAATTCAAAATGGCCATGTCTTGATCGAAATGCAGTCCGCGGAATATCAAACTCCCGAACCTTTAGCTGATGATAGCCCGAGCGGAGATCAATCTTCGAAAATACTGAACTGCCACACAGTTGATCAAACAAATCAACAATTCTTGGTAGTGAGTACTTGTTTTTAATCGTCACCTTGTTCAATTCCCAGTAATCGATGCAAAGCCGCATCGACCCATCTTTATTCTTCACAAATAACACCGGTGCACCCCAAGGTGATGCACTTGGCCTAATAAACCCCTTTGCCAATAAGTCATCTAGCTAGGTACGCAACTCTGCGAGCTCACGCGGGGCCATTCTGTACGGCACTTTCGCAATATGCCGCGTACCCGGCTCCAAATCAATGACAAACTCAACATCACGATCAGGGGGAAGACCAGGAAGATCAGTAGGAAAAACATCTGGAAATTCACGCACAACAGGAATCTCCTCCAAACGTGGCAAAACAGCACTAGTCCCCACAACTGAGACTAGACAAGCAAAACAGTCGGAAACAAACAACGTTCGAACACATACCGCCGAAATCCCTGTAGAATCCAGGCATGAATCACCATAAACACTTCCCGGCTGACCATTGTCCTTGATAAAATCCAAGCGCTTTCCTTTGCACTGGATGACAGCGTCATAGTGGGATAACCAGTCCATGCCCAAGATAACGTCAAAATCTTCTAACTCGATTACTTTGAAATCAGCCTTCGCTGAGAAATACCCCAACAAAATGGGACAATCAAGAAGACCCCAGTCTGCAACCACAGAAGCACCAGAAGAAAACCTCACCAAAAAGGCATTCCCCACTCGATCTGGTGTCAAATGATACTGATCCAGAAAGGTTCGAGCCACAAATGAATGGGTCGCGCCAGAATCGAAGAGAACACGCGCCCAACGGTTCTTTACCTTAAAGTTTCCTATAAGGGTACATATGTAGCTAAGAACTATGCGTAAGAGTCATAAACAAAACGTGAACCAGAGGAATGAATCGAACCTGAGATAACCTGAGGGGACATCGGAGCTTCCTCTGAAGAAATCACATTTAACTTCCCCTTTCCTTTATCCAAATGCGGAGGCAGAGGAAAAGCCTGGAGTGGCATTGGCTGCAGCACGGGCTAGTTTTGTGGGCACCTTGCCTTGCGATGTCCATGTTTGCCACACTGAAAGCACATCTTGTCTTTGACCCAACAGCGGCACACATCATGACCTCTTCCCCCACAACTTGTACACTCCAAGCCTCTAGTTGGCGCACCCTGAATGGCGTGCACCTGCTCCTTCTTCTGCATCCCCAACCGCTTGAAACATTTCTCAATTGGGTGGCCTGACCGGCCACAAAAGCTACATGTCTCCTTACTCTTCTTTCTCCCAGCTTCTTGGGAGCTTTTCCCTTCCACGAGCTTTCTTTTCTCCTGCCTCATCAACTTCCCTCTTTGTTTTGCATTATCTATCGCTTCAACCTTCAAAGCAGCCTCAACCACACTTGTATAACTCGTCGCTCCATAAGCACTTGCGAACTACTGCACGTCGCTGCGGAGTCCGCCAATAAATCTCTTCACTCGGTCAGCTTCCGTAGTCACCAAGCCCGGAGCGAACCAACTTAGCTTACTAAACTCAATTTCATACTCACTAACTGTGAGTTTCCTCTACTTCAGGTACAATAAGTCATTCATCAGGCGGTCCCTTTCAACTGATGGTAGAAACTTGCGCCGTAACATTTCTTTAAAGGCTTCCCACGAACCTCCCGCCATTAGGCTTTCCTTTTCTCGCAACCACCAACTTTTAGCCAACCCTTTTAGTTGATAGGCGGCAAGCATCACCTTCTGGTCCTCGGTAACGCCAGAATAGATAAACATCTCTTCCAACGTGATCACCCAATCATCCAAGATCACAAAGTCCGCTTTGCCATCACCTTCTGGTCCTCGGTAAGAGGAACTACGTGTTATGATGTCACATCGTGCAGGGGATAACTGCACACGCTCAGGCAAAACCTCGACGCTTACTTAGTAGTTGAAAATCATCAGTTATATGCAAGAAAAACCGTTAAGTTTGATGGCCATATCCCTCGGCCTTAGTGATCAAAACGTGTATTTGTACGCATCGGAAAATACTTTAGTTTACTTATGGCGTTCTGCTACATGCATTCTAGATGTATAAGAATATAAGAAATCATCCTTTTTACGTTTGGAAAATACGTGATTAGTTGACCAAAACATGTTATGAATGTTATACAATAGTAGGTTTTGTTTAGCTTAAACTAACTAATGCAACCTAGCATAAAACAGTCCCAAGAGCAAGTAGATATCATCCCAATGATTCATAATAGCAGTCTAGCATTCATATGTAGCAAGTAAAGAAAACCACCAATGGGCGCCAACAAGCTGACACGAACTCATTGGGGCGTATGTATGTCTGTACACCAAGTAAAGACTACCTCGCTAAGTAAGCTCGGCAAGCTCCAAAGAGACTCTGCCCAAGCCCTAGCCGCTCAGCCGGCTACAACCTGCACCTGAGGCATTCAAGAAAGAACACCTCAGCAATCATCAAAGCTACACAAAGTAGTGCATTAAGGTCATCAAATATAACGAAGGGGCTTACCGATCCCGTAGACATTTCATGTAAACGAGTGAAAAGAACAGGGTGGAAAATAAGTGTGAAACACTGCCAACCCAACACGTAACGTAACAAGTGCATGAAATTTTCATCAAGTCCTGCAAAACCCGCAGGAACAAAACGACAATATACATATACGCTCATTCCATAATCTTGATAATCAGAAACAACTATACTAGTGAAACATAAGCAGCGGTTAAGTTCGATTCCGCAAGGGTCTTTTGGTGGCGGCCCTAAAGTGGAACGCACCAATAAAAGCCAGCCCAAATCGGGGCCCAAACGGTGCTCTACACCACAAATCAAAAACCCGGTGGCCACCAAGGTTGAAACCACACCACCCCTTACCGAATCCTCACACCAACGTTCCTGCCATGGTTCACAATTCGCCTGCAAAACTCACCATAATCCAAGCTATACCTGTTTCCTTTCATCGTCCTCACTCATGACTACAAATTACTCATCGTCCTCACTCATCGATGCAAAGCCGCATCGACCCGTCTTTCTTCTTCACAAATAACACCGGTGCACCCCAAGGTGATGAACTTGGCCTGATAAACCCCTTTGCCAATAGGTCATCCAGCTGTGTACGCAACTCTGCTAGCTCACGCGGGGCCATTCTGTACGGCGCTTTCGCAATAGGCCGCGTACCCGGCTCCAAATCAATGACAAACTCGACATCACGATCAGGGGGAAGACCAGGAAGATCAGTAGGAAAAACATCTGGAAATTCACGCACAACAGGAATCTCCTCCAAATGTGGCAAAACAGCACTAGTCCCCACAATTGAGACTAGACAAGCAAAACAGTTGGAAACAAACAACGTCCGAACACATACCGCTGAAATCCCTGGAGAATCCTGACAAGAATCACCATAAACACTTCCCGGCTGACCATTGTCCTTGATAAAATCCAAGTACTTTCCTTTGCACTGGATGACGGCGTCATAGCGGGATAACCAGTCCATGCCCAAGATAATGTCAAAATCTTCTAACTCGATTACCTTGAAATCAGCCTTCGCTAAGAAATCCCCCAACAAAATGGGACAATTAAGAAGTCCCCAGTCTGCAACCACAGAAGCACCGGAAGGAAACCTTACCAAAAAGGCATTCCCCATTCGATCTGGTGTCAAATGATACCGATCCAGAAAGGTTCGAGCCACAAATGAATGGGTCGCGCCAGAATCGAAGAGAACATGCGCCTAACGGTTCTTTACCTTAAAATTTCCTATAAGGGTACATATGTAGCTAAGAACTACACGTAAGAGTCATAAACAAAACGTGAACCAGAAGAAGGAAGCGAACCTGAGATAACCTGCGGTGACATCTGAGCTTCCTCTGAAGAGATCACATTTAACTTCCCCTTTCCTTTGTCCAAACGCGGAGGCGGAGGCAAAGCCTGGAGTGGCATTGGCTGCATCACAGGCTGGTTTTGTGGGCACCTTGCCTTGAGATGTCCCTGTTTGCCACACTGAAAGCACACCTTGTCTTTGACCCAGCAGCGGCCCACATCATGACCTCTTCCCCCACAACTTGTACACTCCAAGCCTCTGGTTGGCGCACCCTGAATGGCGTGCACTTGCTCCTTCTTCTGCATGCCCAATCGCTTGAAACATCGCTCAAACGGGTGACCCGCTCGGCCACAGAAGCTACACGTCTCCTTATTCTTCTTTCTCCCAGAAGTTTCTTTGGAGCTTTTCCCTTTCACGAGCTTTATTTTGTCCTGCCTCATCAACTGCCCTCTTTGTTTTGCATTATCTATCGCTTCAACCTTCAAAGCAGCCTCAACCATACTAGTATAACTCGTCACTCCATAAGCACTTGCGAACTGCTGAACGTCGCTACGGAGTCCGCCAATAAATCTCTTCACTCGGTCAGCTTCCGTAGTCACCAAGCCCAGAGCAAACCGACTTAGCTTACTAAACTCAATTTCATACTCACTAACTGTGAGTTTCCTCTGCTTCAGGTACAAGAAGTCATTCATCAGGCAGTACCTTTCCACTGACGGCAGAAACTTGTGCCGTAACATTTCTTTAAAGGCTTCCCACGAACATCCCGCCACTAGGCTTTCCTTTTCGCGCAACCACCAACGTTTAGCCAACCCTTTTTGTTGATAGGCGGCAAGCATCACCTTCTGGTCCTCGATAACGCCAGAATAGACAAACATCTCCTCCAAATGTGATCACCCAATCATCCAAGATCATAAAGTCCGTTTTCCATCATAGGTAGGTGGTCCAAGTCGCTGAAACTGCGAGATAAAAGTCATCGCAGGAGGAACCACAACTGGGGGTATCACTGCCACGGAAGGAGTAGAAATAGTGGGGCCTCTAACAGTCTCTTGCACTCTTGGTGCCAGCCCAGACATCGCTGATGACATAACTTGAAGCTGGGACTGCACTTCTTGTACCTGCCTCATCAAATCCTCATTACTTTGGCGTAGACTATCCATTAGAGCATTATTCTGCGCGCCCGAAGACTCGCCCTCAGATTGGGGAGTCTGCCATGTCACTGGACGCTTCGACATCCTATAAACCATTTCACTCGATATCAAACTCAAACCCAACAATCAACGCATAACGACTATGTACAGACAATACATGTATCACTATGAACATCAACTGCTAACTTGCTCTAGGAAGTTTGAGAATGATGTTATGCCTAGCCAGCGATGACTAACCGTCATCCCACTAACTTGTGCCTAAACCATGAATGCATGAATTTCTTTGACCCAAAACCATGTGTGTACAGGTGTCATCATGTAAATCTTAGCTTGGCACGTTGTGCTCATGCAATGTTATGTTATGCGTGCTGTGCTATGCATTTTAGAAAATCCTTAATGCATGCCATGAGCGGTCGTACGCATCACAATGCTATGCATCCCATACTACATAGCATTGCATGCAATGAATAAAAGAAAACGTGCTAGTCGCATCCATGTCGTAAGGTTATGCATCCCATACTACATAACCCGCACATGTTGCCCCTATGGTGGATCCATATACAACAACATATTACGCATCTCATACTACATAATATGCCCCGTATACTTCTGTTCATGCCATGAGTGTAGTGTTCGTGCTTCGGCCAAGACGTACTGGTGGCACCTCGGTGTGTGTATGATATGATGCTTACTACGATGACAAAAAGTCAAGTTTGCCCGACCAATTGTCAAGCAAACCTCGCTTTGATACCAACTATCATAACCCACATTTCCTCAACGAGTACATCGTATCCGGGTAAGAGGAACTACGGGTTATGATTCCACGTCGTGCAGGGGATAGCTGCACACGCTCAGCCAAAACCTCGACGCTTACTTAGTAGTTGAAATCCATCAGTTGTATATAAGAAAACCATTTATTTTGATGGCCATATCCCTCGGCCTTATGGATCAAAACGTGTGTTTGTACGCGGCGGAAAATACTTTAGTTTACTTATGACGATCGCCTATATGCATCCTAGATTTATAATAATATAAGAAAGCATCTTTTTTACGTTGTTTGGAAACTACTTGTTAGGTGACCAAAACATGTTATGCATGTTATACAATAATAGGTTTTGTTTAGCTTAAAAATACCTAATGCAACCTACCATAAACCCTTCCCAAGAGCAAGTAGACATCATTCCATTCAAATGATTCATAGTGGCAGTCTCGCATTCAAATGTAGCAAGTAAAGAAACCCACCAATGGGCGCCAACAAGCTGACACGAACCCATTGGGGTGTATGTTTGTCTGTACAATAAAGGAAAGACTACCTCGCTAAGCAAGCTCGGCTAGCTCCAAAGAGACTCGATCCAAGCACTAGTCTCTTAACTGGCTACACCCTGCACCTGAGGCATTCAAGAAAGAGCACCTCAGCAACCATCAAGGCTACAAAATAGGGCATTAAGTCATAAAATATAATGAAGGGGCTTACCGATCCCGTAGAAGTTTCATATAAACGAGTAAAAAGAACAGGGTGGGAAATAAATGTTAAACAATGCCAACCAAACATGTAACGCATCAAGTGCATGAAATTCTCATCAAGTCCTGCTCAACCCGCAGGAGCAAAAAAGCAATACACATGCCCATTCCATCATCTTTAGAACAAGAAACAACTCTACTAGTGAAACATAAGCAGCAGTTAAGTTCGATTCCGCAAGGGTATTTTGGTGGCGGCCCTAAAGTGGAACGCACCAATAAAAGCCAGCCCAAATCGGGGCCAAAACGGTGCTCTACACCACAAATCAAAACTCGGTGGCCACCAAGGCTGAAACCACACCACCCCTTACCGAATCCTCAAACCAATGCTCCTACCATGGTTCACAATTCGCCTCGCAAAACTCACCATAATCCAAGCTAAACCCATTTCATTTCATCGTCCTCTCTCATGACTACATCTTGCCCACGTTATGTCAAACTTGATAGAAGTTGGATCTCTACTTCACCATAAGCAAACCACAGAAGTAACAACGTCGATGAATCCTACCAAGCTCGCGAATCATAGGAACAAGAAAGGTAGCTATAGAAAAAATACAAGGTACAACTGGACAAAATTGAGGTAAGCAACAAGGAGATGAACAATAGGTAAGCATATAGATTGGGAAAATTCTTGAAAGTCAAGATTATTTATGCTTGTGAATTCTAAACAAAAGTAAGAGTAACAAGGCTGAGCTATTTAGACCAAATTGAGGTGCAAAACAAGAAGAACAAGCTATTAAAATTGAAAGGACTTGCATAGTCAAGGAACAAGAAAACAAGATTGGCAAGGGTGAAGAACACCACTTGCCTGAACCGAGATGACACCGCGATGGCTGCTCCTCTTTTTCTTCTTCCCTTTCCTTAGCTTTTCTCCCTTGCTTTCACTTTGAGAATGAAGAAGAAGGTGAAATGAGGAGGAGGAATCTCTTTTTCGGCCTTATTTCCTCCAGAACAGAGCTGGACCATTTGATCCAGAAGCAAAGAAATGAACGGCACAAAAAAAACTAGAGAAAATTGATTTTCGGCCCTGTCACGCCCTGTGACACGCCCGTGTCATAGGGCGTGTACCTTAAGCGGCACAGAATCCGACAATTTCCAGTTTATCCACAAGGTACACGGCCGGCTACACGCTCGTGACCGGTAGGTCACGCCCGTGACCTAGGGCGTGTAACCCGTGTCTCGACATCTCGTCGACCAAAAGTGTCGACACTTCGACAAAGTTGGACACGCCATGTGACACGCCCATGTCACAGACCATGTCCCCTCTCGACACTCGACACTCGACACTCGACACTCGACACTCGACACTCGACACTCGACATAGCGGGACACGGCCCGTGACAAGCCCGTGTCATGGGGGGTGTACCCCATTCGTCGAGCTCAACTCAACCGCAATAAAATTTGTCGAGTCAAGGAGGTCACGCCCCAGGACACGCCCTGGGTCACGCCCCGACACGCCCGTGTCGGGGGGCGTGTTCCTCCCGCAACTTCGTCGAACGACGTTCAAACCGCATCCCGAGCTAGACACGCCCTGGGACACGCTCGTGTCCCAGGCCGTGTCACTCAAAAAAATGACAATTTTTCACTATTTTGAAAAGTGTTTCTATTTCGTTCTAGACCATTTCTTCCTTAAGAACTTTTTACCCCTTTTTGTTTTCTGTATACATCTTCCATACAATCAACCCGTTTTGAGCCATATTACCCGGGCTCGAAAAAGTGCAAGCATTCCCTAAGAGGCCTCACCGAGTCCCCAAAATTGGGCTCCAGCTTGCTGGGGAATCGTGCAACTAGTCTACCAAAATAGCCACTCGAAAGCCCCCGTAAAAACCATGCTCGAACAACGGCCAAAGCCAATATAACGCCCATCAAGCATATGCCATCACTCGACGAAAAATACGGGGCGTTACAATCTTGGCATTCATGTAAGCATCATTATTATCTGGAGGAGGTACTGTAGTCATGTTTGTAGAGGTGCTTGGAGAGGCTGCAGGTGCTGGAGGTACTCCTGTTAAGATAGAATCAAAAATATCTTCATCAATAGAATTCATATACAACTTGATTCTTGCCTTCCAGATTCCAAACTTTTGCAAGTTGTAAACTGGAGATCTGGTGCTTGCATAATCTTTGTTCTGTGCCATGGATGTGGTTCTACTTTAAAATGTGAACTAAGTGATATGTAGATCTAACACAGGATCTTTGGTTCAAGGATTAACTTGTGCAACCAAAGGAAACTTCCTCTGATACCAATTGAAAGTGAGGGTTAGGTCTACAATACTCTAGAGGGGGGTGAAAAAAGTATATAAAAAATTTGTTAGTTCCCCAATAAAAGTGCTGTTACAGCTTTTGCTGTAAACTGAAAAGGTGTAGTGATAGAAAATTATAAATCAGATAAAAATCTACCTAATCACAGCCACACGACAAGAAACAAAAAGAAAAGATAAGCAACCAGACGACACAAGAAATTTATAGTGGTTCCCCCTCAACTGGGTACATCCACTCTTCTACCACCCTTGGTAGGAATCCACTCAGGTTTTTGATCAGGTGCCTGACACCAATGGGTTTTGATCAGGTCCCCAAAAACCAACTCAAGTCTTTTGGTAAGGAGACTTACAACCAGGAATCACTTTTGAAGGGAGATGACAACCCTTTGTACAGGAGGGGGTGAGAGAGTGATTTTGTCTTCTATGTCACCAATAAGAGAGCAGACTTATATGGAATGATGTCAGCAAACAACTCCCCCTGAGATGTAGAATGGTTTAGGGAAGATCTGGAGCTTTATTGTAGGGTGATAGGTCTTCAATCAGAATTCTGGACAAGTAGTGATGTAGGATCTTCTTGACTGATTTGATATTTGTTGTCCTTGGAGAAGTCCTGGAGAGAATGTTGAAGAAGAAGACTCTTGATATATTATAGTTGTTCTTCTTCTTCTGAATATCACTGCCTATCACTGTAAGCTTTTCTATAATCTTCTTGTGTGAAGCTTTTCTATTGCTGTATGAGAACTCTAGCAGTCAGTTTTTGTGACCCTGATTTTCTGACTGAGTATTGTTATTGTGCTTCTCTCTGTGTGTCTTGTTGTAGATTCTAAAATCTTCTTTTCTCCTGTCTCTCTTCAAAAATTTGAATCCTCTGTAATTAATGCTGACGGCCTGAGAATAATCGGCATTGATGTATTTCCCAACTATCTTGTGGAAAATCAGCAAGTAATATTCCTGAAGAGGACTGTAATTAATACTTCCTCTAATGGATACATTTAGAGAATGTAGAACATTAATTACTCAGGAATTTCCGCATTAGAATGAGGACAGAATGCCGGAAATGGCTAAGTCTAGATTCGTCGAACGAATAACAGATTTCGTCGAGCTGAGTTACCAGTTCGTCGAGCTGAGATTTTGTATTTGTCGACCAGACATCTTCTGTTCGTCGAGCTGATAACAGAACTTGTATACTTCAGAACCTTTGCCTTTTCTGTCTGAAGTTCGTCGAGCTGATAATTGAATTCGTCGAATGGAGTTCAGGAATAGTTCTGGACTTAGACAAATAGTTTGTGTTGACTGATATTTTGTATGTCAACATGAAACTTCTGGTGTCGATACAAGTTGGTGTCGACAAACAATCTTGGTGTCGACACAAATCTTCTGGCGTCGATATAAGCTCTCTGGTATCGACATAATCTTTCTGGTGTCGACCTAAGTTAGTGTCGACACATACCTTAAGTGCCGACACAGATCCTCTGATTCCAGAATTCGTTGAGTAGGGTACTGAGTTCGTCGACCTGAGAAGTTGACTTCGTCGACCTGAGAAGTTGTGAACTTGAGGTCCAAATTCGTCAAACTCAGAATCTTGTTCGTCGACCAAAGCCTGAAGTTGGACTTAGAAAAATCTGGAGTTACCCTGACTTTAGTTTGTTGAAGTGTCCCAATTTTCGTCGAACAAAGAATGAAGATCATCGAGCTCAGCTCAGAGAAATATCTCAAGATCGTCGAGCTGAGAACGCCTTTCGTCGACCTGAGTTCGACGAATGTCGAACTCATTTTACTTGGTCTTGAAATCTTCTAAGTCTTGAGTCTCTGATGGTCTTGTTGATAGCTGGTCCATCTGATATTGACTATAAGGACTTGGCCTAGACTCTAGGACACAAATTTGACCCTGGCTATACATGTTGGGTCACATACTAAGTTAGTGAACCTAGCCCAAATCAACTAGGGATCCAACAGTGCGTGTGTTGCATTTATTTTCTCCTACTCGTTTGAGTAGGACTCGCTTTCATTTCAGTCCTAATCGTTTGAGTAGGACTTGCAATTTTCCGCTTTTATTTCCCGCCCCCGCTCGTTTGAGTGGGACCTGCAAATTTCAATTATGTAATTTTCTCTTATGTGTAACTTAGTTTTATTTCTGTCTCTTGTTATACGTTTGAATGAGTGCGGGTGTGTTTATTTGTAATAACTTTTCTAATGTTAGGGTATTTTACTTTTCTTCTTATTTTCTTTATAACCTTTCAGCGAATAGTTTATGACGCTCGCTTAACCAAACATATAAGCTATCCCCATTCTGATGAGTGGCTAATTGCTTTTATCCCTCGGTATCGAAGAGCTTTGGGATTAAAAATGTTTTAAATAACTAAAGGTCTCATGATTATATTTAATTAAAAAACTTAAGGTTTACCCCGGGTTAACGATGCGTAGAACCACATATCGATGTGTGGGCTCTATTTCCGTTATCCATACGCTAGCTAGCCGAGAGGCCGTGCATATGGACAGATCACCCCTGGTTAATTAGAGTTCCGCACTAACCCTCGAGAGAGGAGGCGTGCTAACTCTACCGGATTGGGTTCCCCACCCAATAGCAGGGTTCTTAGCGTACTGCGGGCATTAAGGGGAATCCTTCATCGGATGAGAGCCCGGTCGAATAGCCTTAATGTCCAGGTGAGCGATATTCCTAGAGATAGGTGAGCTGATTATTTTGAACCTCTACGGCCAAGTTTCCGCTTTAATTAAATTGAAACTTTAGATCTCTAGTTATTCAAATCTATTTTTAATCCGATCGTAATTCGATACCGAGTGTTAACTCTTCATCAACTCTACTTTTAATCTTTTTCCAGCTTTTTCTTAATTAAAAATCGACTTAACTATTTCGGTAAAATAATAGTGCTTTCGGAGTAGTAGGGATAATCAACCCGTTCACGGGAAATTTACGATCTGGATATTCCCCCGAATATTTTGAATTACTTGTGATAGGTGCACTTGTCTACCTAAGCAAGCCCGCAGAGATCGACTCATCGAACCAACCACAGTAAGAGTCTGTTCGGGGGCTCAATCAAGTTTTTGGCGTCGTTGCCGGGGACAATCTTTGAGTTGTTATTTCGAATCTGAAGTCTATTACTTTTACCTTTATTTCTAAAAAAACTAAAAAAAACTTAAAAACTTTTCTTCAATATCCAAAAAAAGAAGAAGTTAATTTTCTACTTTTTATTTAAGGGTGTATGACCCATGGACAGCCTTCGGAGTCCGAAAATTTGGATTTCGATCCTGAGATCGAACGCTCGCTTGCGCGTATTCGGTCTCAACGCCGAAATCCCTCTTTGGATCCCGAAGAATCCATCGGAGAACCCTCTGCCATTGCTATGGCCAACCCCAATCCAAACGCGGCCGTCGAGCGTACAATGTCATATTACGCCCAGCCGAATTTGGATGATACTGGGTCCAGTATTGTTCGCTCGACGGTGGCGAACAATAATTTTGAGATTAAATCGAGCGTTATCCAAATGATCCAAAATATCGTGCAGTTCGATGGACTGCCGGATGAGGACCCGAACGTTCATTTGTCTAGTTTTTTGGAGATTTGTGATACCTTTAAGATTAATGGCGTCACTGATGACGCCATTCATTTGCGCCTTTTTCCATTCTCCCACAGATCCAAAGCTAAGGCATGGTTGAATTCCCTCCCACGAGTATGTAGCACCACCTGGGCCGACCTTGCAGAACGGTTCTTAACGAAGTATTTTCCGCCCGCCAAAACTGCAAAGTTGCGGGCGGACATTTCTTCGTTCGTGCAGAACGATTCCGAGTCTCTTTTTGAGACTTGTGAGCGCTTTAAGGAATTCTTCCGCAAGTGTCCGCACCACGCGCTGCTTGCGTGGTTGCAGGTTCAAATCTTCTACAACGGGCTTAATTATCAGACGGGTCAAATGATTGACGCAGCTGCCGGGGGTACCTTGAATAATAAGACCCCCGAGGCTGCCCAAGCTCTTATTGAAGAGATGGCTATGAACTCCTACTAATGGAACGTCCCGCGGGGACGTCCCAAGCCGGCGGCCGACCTTTTCGAAGTGGATGCCACTGCCCACTTAGCCTTTCAAGTTGAAAGACTGACGAAGCAGGTGGCGGAGATGTCTGCTGCCTCCACCACTCCTCCTTGGGCGATTCCCCCTAATGCCGGCGTGGTCAATGAATTCGTAGACTACGTGGGAAATGTTGGGCGACCTTCCTTCAATGCCAACAACAACCCTTATAGTAATAACTATAATCCGGGTTAGAGAAACCACCCCAACTTCTCATGGAGCAATGCGAATAATGTGCAGCGCCCGCCCAATTCTTTCGCGTCTGGATTTCTGCTGCCTCCCCCTCTTCCAAAGCCCTCCCCGATGGAGGAGAATTTTTCTAAATATATCGCTTCCAACGAGTCAAATGTCCAAAACATCACTGGATCGCTAAAAAACTTAGAACTCCAGGTTGGACAGCTTGCACGAATGATGTCCGAGCGTGCGCTCGGGGCACTGTCGGGAAACACGGAGCCCAATCCGCGGGAGAATATCAACGCTATAACCCTCCGTAGCAGAAAGGAGGTGATCGATCATAAACAGACCAATCCTCAGGTACATATTTCACCTCCGACCCCTCTTCCCCCTTCTTCGATTACGCCACCTTTACAAATTTTAAATGAAAAAATTATTAAAATGCCATTGTCATATCCACACAAGCTCGATCGTGAGCGTAAGGACGCGCAATATGAAAAATTTATTTTATTATTAAAACAAATTTATATTAATGTTCTCTTCTGCGAGGCAATCTCTCAGATTCCTAAATATGCGAAATACTTAAAACAACTTCTTTCCAATAAACAAAAATTAGAAAATATTTCGCATATTTCTCTAAATGTTGACTGCTCAGCGGCTCTTACTAATAAATTTCCCCTAAAACGAAATGACCCGGGACGGTTCTCCATCCCGTGCCTTTTTGGCAATATATTAGTAAAATACGCTCTAGCAGATTTAGGCGCGAGCATTAATTTGATGTCGTTCTCGCTCTTTCAAAAATTAGGTTTGGGCACTCCGGCCCCTACTAAAATGTGAATCCAACTAGCGGATCGCTCGGTTAAGTTTCCCGTCGGGGTAGTGGAGGACATACTTGTCCGAGTTGATAAGTTTATCTTTCCGGTAGACTTCGTCATCTTGGACAACGAGGAGGACACCGATGTACCAATTATACTCGGTCGCCCTTTTCTCGCTACCTCCCGCGCATTAATTGATGTCAGTAACGGTCGTCTCCTCCTTCGGGTAGGAGATGACGAAGTTACTTTCTCTATTAATCCCTCCATAGGAGACTCGTCATCGAGCGATGACTTCTGTTATAATTTAGACACATATCTAGGAGATTGTTCTTCCCCTATTTTTGAGTCTACTTTTTTACATGACGATATTTATGCACTCGAAAATTTTAAATGCGATGAGTATACCTCTATAGACTTGTCTTTCGAACCAATTGGTAAGAAAGACATAGGAACTAAAACTTCGTTAGAAGAACCGCCCTGCCTTGAACTCAAACCCCTACCCGATTCACTCAAATACGCCTTTTTGGGAAAAGATGATGTTGAATCCAAAATTTGACTCCGACAAATGCTCACAAAATAGGGGCGTAGCCGACTCCTACTTGGCCCGAACTCCGACCTCCGACCGGTCGTGAAGGATTAGAAAACTGGCCCTAAGCCGCAGCAGGGAGGTCCCACCGCTTACCCGGAAGGTCACAAAGAGCTTCCCCTCCAAAGCCAAAAGCTGGGCTCGGAGTTCCTCAGAAGACCGTGCCAATGAATCCACTCGAGAGTCTCAGAAAGGGTCCCTTCTGAAGAACCCCTATGGGCTTATTTATAGATTTCAGAATCTGAACTGCCAATAACAAAACTGCTCCGGCCTGAAATTACTGGGGTACCCTTGGCTGGGTCTGCCAACAGCCAAACTCCGCTGTTCTGAGGAGCTATACCCAGTCCACCAAGGGTAAAAGGGTAAAAATACCCGGGGTAGAAGAGTAAAAACCCCTGCTTTGATAGGGAGAATAAGAAAGCCTTTTCTCCCCCTGGCGAGAGGAAAGGCACCTGCCGGCGAGAAGGACCCGCCGCCCGTCTCGCCAGAGCCTCTCGCCCTTGGAGGTCCTCTCGCCTCTGGGGCCCTCTCGCCTCTAGGTGGAGGCATTTTGCTCTTTGGGGAGTCCATCGTCTCGCCGCTTGCGAGTGGGCCCTCCTGGTCCCCTTGGCCTATCTCGATCTGTTTGCTTTTTGAGGGCTCTTTGCGAGCCCGAGGTTGTACACAATCCCCACTCTTTTTGAGATTACTCTAAGCTCAAAAAGAATGTTCAACCGAGGCTCGTTATTCAAGGTGCATTAAAAAACGTATTTATGAGGAATCTTCTGAGGCCCCCAACCGGGATCTATAAATATATGACTCCTGCCCTGCACTCCTAATGCCCTGCTCTGCGTATTCTTCTTCTTCCCCTGTCCTCGAGTTTCACAGAATGACGCATAGTCAAAGTTTTCACGAACGTCTCGCCCTGGTGTGAGAGCAACATAAGGCCAACGTGGCTGCTTTTACCTCTTCTCTGGTTCGTTCCCTCGCTCCGCCGTCTCGCTCGAAAAAGACGAAGGCTGGGGACTCTTCGCTTGAAGCAGTAGATTCGTCTCGCGTCTCTTTGGAACCTGTCCCCATTCCCCGTGCGCCCTCCACGGAAAAAGAGGTGGGTACTCGCGATTACTACTGTTATTTCTGCGACCGGGTGCTCTTTTGTTGACTAATGCTTTTTCAGGGGGCTCTTGTGGTTCCGCCGTCCCCGAAGAGCCCGCGGGATGGTTCTTCTGCCCGCTACGAGGAGCTTGATTCGCTACCCTCATCTACTCCTCCAACTACTCCCAGCGAGAGGAGGGACGACCCCTCCCCGGCTGCCGATACCTCTCGCCATCCTGGTAAGGGACCCTCCCTCGCCCTTTTGAATCCCCTTCGCTACTCTCACTCTCCTGCGAGTTCCTCTTCCACCCTGCCCCTACACTCCTTGCGCAGATTCTCGAGCCAACTCTCCTATTGAGGAGCAGTCAAAGAAACTCTCCGTCTCGCCTCCTCTTGCAGACGGGATTGAAGACTATCTGGGCGATCCCTCAGATCCAGTGGAGATGAAGAGAAAGACGGCTGAGCTCTTCCGGAAGCACGCGCGCCTCATTCACTCCTTGACTTTAGACAAACAGGCTGTGGAGAAGCGCATCGAGTCGCTGGAGGGCGAGTGCGCTCGTCTAGCTTCTGGAGCTAACGGCGAGCTAGATGTCGACGGCACTGACCCCGAAGCTATCATTAATGAGACCGATATGCAGCTCCGTCTCGCGCGCCGTGGTCTTGAATCCATCCGCTCCTTCCACTCGCGGAGTAGACCTCCTCGCAGTGGAGCTCGCGGTGGCCGCTGGGAATGGCGCCCGTACTGAAGAATGTTTGTCTCGCTATTCTTCTTTTTCTTCTTCTCGCAAGATTTGTAATAATGGCAGTCTCGCCGAAGTATGCCGGGAGCTTGGCCTCCTGCGGGATGATGTCTGATCGCATATATATATTTTTTAAGGCTTAATTTTCTCTCTTTTCAATCCTCCTTTTTAATTTATTCTAGATATTTATTTATAATTTTTGATGACTGTGACGGGTCGCGCCGTTCGAGGTATAGGAGAGAGAAAAAATGCCGACTCTTCCTCTCCCCCTTATTTTCCCGCCCTTTTAATCATTGGCCCTGCATTAGTTATAAATATGCCTAGTCCGGGATTAGATACCACACTTTCCGCCTTCGCCGTTAACCAAGCCTTGGCCCTCTGACCTCTCCGTCTTGCCGGCCCCTTCTCGCCTAATTCCTCCTTCGTCTCGCTTAGGACCAATTCGCCAAAGAAGATGGGTAAGAAGAAAGTGGAGGAGGGCGAGGGGCGCAGCCGCTGCGGGAAGAGGTTCACTGACCATGACTTCCCGCTCGGCAGGCTCCCTCGGGAAGACCATGATAAGTTTGCCCACGAGTATCTGGGGGAGGGGATCGAGTCGCGTCCCCCCAAGGTCGGCGAGTGCATCAACACATACTACCCTGGGGAACTCGCCTTCCCCGTCTCGCACTTCGAGGCGGGGTTGCGACTGCCCCTCTGTCCTGAGGTGAAGCAGACCTTCAAGTACTTTGGTGTCGTCCCGGCACAGTTCAACCCTAACGCGATTTCGGTGTTGATCGCGTTCGCCTGCTATATGCGGCGGGAACGCATCGAGTTTAGCTTGACGGCCTTCCGCAAGCTTTTCATCTACCACGCCAACGCCGATGGCGTCTCGTATTTCACTGGGCAGGGGCTCAAGGTATGCGAGACGCCTAATAAGAACCATCACTGGCTCACCTGATTCGTCTTCATCCGGGGAGACCAGGCTGACTTCGGCGGCATCCCTCTCGCGCCGGTCTCTCCGCCAGAGAGCTTCTACGCCACCCCCCAAGTCAGCGGGCCAGAGAAGCTGCTGTGCGAGTACCTTGCTGGCAAGAACTTCGAGGTCAACTTCTTGCGGCGAGGCCTCGACTCGCTTCTCCCAGTGCTCCCGGGCGAGGGTATTCTTCTATTCCTCTCTCTTGGCTATTTGTCGTCTCGCTTCTTTCTAACCCCCGCTTGCTTTTAGGTGAGCGAATTATTCCAACATCCCCTCCTTATAAGAGCAATGTTCACCCTGCCAAGGGTCTTGATCTCGCCAATACAGCGGCAGAGGCGGCGAGAGAGTCCCTGGCGGTTATCCCGCGGAAGCACCCCGGAGATGACACCGTCCCCTCTCGCTCCAGCCCTCCAAAAACGAAGATGAAGAAAGCTGTAGCTATCTCCAAGGAAAGGGGGAAGGCTCCTCAAGGGAGCCCTATCTCTTTAGGGGAAACTCCACCGCCTCCCTCGCCTAATCACCAGGCCGTCTCGCCTATCCGCGAGACGGTGCTTTATGGTCAACCTGCTGCTGCTTCCAGCCTGCCCGCAACTGCTTCCAACCCGCGAGCTGCTGCTCCTGAGCCGGTGGCTGCTACCTCCTCTCGCGAGGGCGACTCCTCTGGCCGTCCCGCCCCCGCCTCTCACATGAATTATAACCTGGGTCCCGTGGTTCACGATGCCGTCGGCGACCCGGTTCTGCTGTGGGGGCGGGACGCCAACCGTGTGTCCATCTCTACCCTCCTTCCGTCATGGAAAGAGCAAGAGGTCCCTTCCAGCCATGCCTTCGCCATCGGATACGGCCTCTATGGTGGCATTGACGCCACTTATCCTGAAAGCGAGTCCACCAAGGACCTTGTGCTGAAAACCTGCCACCATCAGATGCGGGCCTTGGAGTTCTCGCACCGTTCCTCTCGCCGCCTTATTTACATCAATTCAAAATGGAAGGCCAGCGAGGAAAACCTGGAGGCAGAACGGGAGAAATCTGCTGGTCTAGCGAGAAGGCTGTCAGATGCAGAGTCACTCCTCGCGAAGGCCCAAGGCGGTGTGGTAAGCCACAACTCTCTTTTTCCCTTGGGTCTTTTCTTTTCCACGATTCTTGGCTGATTGCCAGGTCATCCCGCAGGATGCCGAGACGGTGGGACAACTTCGTTCACGCGTGGCGGCCTTGGAGGAGGAGGTCCAGGCGCTGACGGCTGAGAATGCGCGCCTCCAGGCGGCTGTCACGTCGTCGTCTCGCCGCGAGCCCTTCCAGACTCCCCCGCCGCATTATTCTTATGAAGAAGTCGAGGAACAATGCCGAGACGCTGGCTCTCGCGGGGCTGAGCTGGTGCTGCAAATGATGAAAGACCTGGGGGTCGTGAAGGACGACTCTGAGACAGTAACCGCGCGCGACTTGGTCCCCGAGCTCTATAGCGAGGAGAGCGATGATTCTTCATCCGGCGAGGAGGATTGATGCGCTGCCTCCAAGATTTAGAATCACTCTCTCCTCCTCCTGATGTAAAGACTTTAAACTATATTTTGTGGCATCTGCCAAGTAATGAGCGAGTGCTCCATTTTGCTGTCTTCTATTTCATTTTTTATTTTTGTGAAGTCAATCTCTGGTTTGCTTTTTGCCTGCGGGACGGTGCTACTACTTCGTCTCGCCGCATAACTTTTCTGTATATATGCTTTTCTGCTGTTATGCCCTACGCGAGACGGGTTCTCGACGCGCTCAACGTCCGCGAGTTTGGCGCAATGCCTTGCCTCGCGAGTGCCCTTTCGCTACCGGCGAGACGATCCTCAACAGCCATCCGCTGCGAGTACTGCCACCTGCCCTACTCCACACCCTTTTTCCATTTGTTCATTTTTTTATTTTAGGGCTAAGTGAGGATACTAAGGTGTAGTGCCGCTTAAGGGGACTTTTCACCCTATTCTGCCAAACTGAATTCTGCCTTGTCAGTTTGATGTTGACGGAGATTGCTTGACCCAACCCTATCCCCCACAGGCAAGCCTTCGGACCTGCCAGCTAGATGGGAGCCTGCACAGCGGGTCTACCTGGGGCCGAGCCGAGCTCGGGGTGCCGATGAAGATCTCAACTCAAAACCTATCCCCCACAGGCGAGCCTTCGGACCTGCCAGCTAGATGGGAGTCTGCGCAGCGGGTCTACCTGGGGCCGAGCCGAGCTCGGGGTGCCGATGAAGACCTGAACTCAAAACCTATCCCCCACAGGCGAGCCTTCGGACCTGCCAGCTAGATGGGAGCCTGCGCAGCGGGTCTACCTGGGGCCGAGCCGAGCTCGGGGTGCCGATGAAGACCTGAACTCAAAACCTATCCCCCACAAGCGAGCCTTCGGACCTGCCAGCTAGATGGGAGCCTGCGCAGCGGGTCTACCTGGGGCCGAGCCGAGCTCGGGGTGCCGATGAAGACCTGAACTCAAAACCTATCCCCCACAGGCGAGCCTTCGGACCTGCTAGCTAGATGGGAGCCTGCGCAGTGGGTCTACCTGGGTCCGAGCCGAGCTCGGGGTGCCGATGAAGACCTGAACTCAAAACCTATCCCCCACAGGCGAGCCTTCGGACCTGCCAGCTAGATGGGAGCCTGCGCAGCGGGTCTACCTGGGGCCGAGCCGAGCTCGGGGTGCCGATGAAGATCTCAACTCAAAACCTATCCCCCACAGGCGAGCCTTCGGACCTGCCAGCTAGATGGGAGCCTGCGCAGCGAGTCTCCGTGGGGCCGAGCCGAGCTCGGGGTGCCGATGAAGACCTGAACTCAAAACCTATCCCCCACAGGCGAGCCTTCGGACCTGCCAGCTAGATGGGAGCCTGCGCAGCGGGTCTACCTGGGGCCGAGCCGAGCTCGGGGTGCCGATGAAGACCTGAACTCAAAACCTATCCCCCACAGGCGAGCCTTCGGACCTGCCAGCTAGATGGGAGCCTGCGCAGCGGGTCTACCTGGGGCCGAGCCAAGCTCGGGGTGCCGATGAAGACCTGAACTCAAAACCTATCCCCCACAGGCGAGCCTTCGGACCTGCCAGCTAGATGGGAGCCTGTGCAGCGGGTCTACCTGGGGCCGAGCCGAGCTCGGGGTGCCGATGAAGACCTGAACTCAAAACCTATCCCCCACAGTCGAGCCTTCGGACCTGCCAGGTAGATGGGAGCCTGCGCAGCGGGTCTACCTGGGCCGAGCCGAGCTCGGGGTGCCGATGAAGACCTGAACTCAAAACCTATCCCCCACAGGCGAGCCTTCGGACCTGCCAGCTAGATGGGAGCCTGCGCAGCGGGTCTACTTGGGGCCGAGCCGATCTCAGGGTGCCGATGAAGACCTGAACTCAAAACCTATCCCCCACAGGCGAGCCTTCGGACCTGCCAGCTAGATGGGAGCCTGCGCAGCGGGTCTACCTGGGGCCGAGCCGAGCTCGGGGTGCCGATGAAGACCTGAACTCAAAACCTATCCCCCACAGGCGAGCCTTCGGACCTGCCAGCTAGATGGGAGCCTGCGCAGCGGGTCTACCTGGGGCCGAGCCGAGCTCGGGGTACCGATGAAGACCTGAACTCAAAACCTATCCCCCACAGGCGAGCCTTCGGACCTGCCAGCTAGATGGGAGCCTGCGCAGCGGGTCTACCTGGGGCCGAGCCGAGCTCGGGGTGCCGATGAAGATCTCAACTCAAAACCTATCCCCCACAGGCGAGCCTTCGGACCTGCCAGCTAGATGGGAGCCTGCGCAGCGGGTATACCTGGGGCCGAGCCGAGCTCGGGGTGCCGATGAAGATCTCAACTCAAAACCTATCCCCCACAGGCGAGCCTTCGGACCTGCCAGCTAGATGGGAGCCTGCGCAGCGGGTCTACCTGGGGCCGAGCCGAGCTCGGGGTGCCGATGAAGATCTCAACTCAAAACCTATCCCCCACAGGCGAGCCTTCGGACCTGCCAGCTAGATGGGAGCCTGCGCAGCGGGTCTACCTGGGGCCGAGCCGAGCTCGGGGTGCCGATGAAGATACCTCGATCCTGCCTTTAGGACGTCATAATAAACAAAAACAAGAGATGTTTTGAGAAATATATTATATTGATCATGCTTTAAGTACACATCTACCGCTCTCCCTTTTCATGGGTAGAAGCGTTTTAAGTCATCCCCACTCCAGGAGTGGTTCAAGGTCCTACCCTCCACATCTTGGAGGTAGTAACCCCCTGCTTTCAACACTCTCTCTATAATATAAGGCCCCTCCCAATTTGGATTGAGCTTTCCCACCGGGGCGGACCTCCCTGCCGCATCAACCTTCTTTAGTACTAGGTCTCCCTCCGCGAATTGCTTTATCCTGATATGCTTGTCGAAGTGCTTTGCCATTCGTCGCTTGATCTCTTCATGTCTGATGGCTGCTACGTCTCGTAGCTCCTCCGCCAGGTCTAGCGAGAGGCGCAAACCTTCCTCATTTTCCATCCTCCATGCCTCGTCTCCATCACCAGTGGCCGTAACTCGTGGGGATCGGACCTCGAATTCCACTGGTAGTACCGCCTCACAACCATGGGAAAGTTTGAAAGGGGTCTCACCAGTGGCCGTGTTCAGGGTTGTTCTTAGAGCCCACAGGACCGAGGGGAGCTGCTCTACCCAGTTCCCTCTCAGATTCTCTACCTTCTTCTTTAGCAAGTTAACGATAACCTTGTTCGCCGCCTCCACCTGACCGTTGCTCCTGGGGTGGTGGACAGAGGCAAACCTGAGGTCGATGCCCTGCTGAGTGCAGAAGCTGATGAACTCTTCGCTAGCGAACTGGGGGCCGTTATCCGTGATGATGGCTTGAGGCAGCCCGTGCCTGCAAATGATCTCCCCCCAGACGAAGTTCCTGATGACTTGAGAGGTCACCTTTGCTAGCGCCTTAACCTCCAGCCACTTGGAGAAGTAATCTATCATAACCAGGAGGAATCTTCTTTGCCCACTAGCTGGAGGAAAAGGCCCAACTAGATCCATTCCCCAAATGGCGAAAGGCCATGTTGCTGTGATGCTTCGGAGCCTTTGAGCCGGCAAGAGCTGGAGGGGGGCGTAGAGCTGGCACTTCCGGCACTTCCTCGCAAACTCTGTCGCGTCCTTCCTCAGGGTGGGCCAGAAGTACCCCTGCCTGACCACCCTTGCTTCCAACGTCCTCCCTCTGGAGTGACTACCACATTCCCCGGAGTGCACCTCCTACAGAATGTGTCTGGTCTCCTCCTCCGTTACGTATCGAGCTAGGAGACCCGAGAGCATCCTCCGGTGTAGTCCTCCTTCATGCATGAGATAATGAGCAGCCTTATGGCGGAAGCTTCTTGCCTCCTTGACCCCCCCCCCCCCCAGGGAGGGTTCCTGTCAGAAAGAAAGTAACGAAAGGATCTACCCACGAGGGCCGCCGATCCACCTCCATCAGCTCCCCCTCCTCAATCGCTGGATGGAATAAATCAGTCAGGGCACCTCCTTCCCAAGGTCCGAACTTGGCCAATTGATCGGCAGCAGTGTTCTCTTCTCTGGGGACGTGCTGGATGGAGAACGTCCGGAACCCCCCGATGATCATTCTAACCTTGGATAAATATTTCAAAAGGGTGGGCTCCCGCTCCTCGAACTCTCCACGTATCTGCGACGCCACTACCAATGAGTTTGTGAAAACCTCAACGTCCTTGATCTCGAGCTCCTTGGCCAGGCGAAGGCCGGCTATCACTGCCTCGTACTCTGCTTGGTTGTTGGTTGTGGGGAAATGCAAGGCGACCGCTTGTCTTATGGTCACTCCCTGAGGACTTGTCAGCACCACCCCTGCTCCAAGGGAGTGCTTTCCCGAGGCCCCGTCGACCATTATCTTCCATGCTTCTGGTTGCTGCGGCTCCTCGGCCCCGTTCTCCGCGACGTAGTCTGCCAAGAAGTCGGCCACCACCTGTGCCTTAATGGAGAGCCTTGGTACGAACGAAATGTTGAACTCACTCAACTCGATAGACCACTTGGCCAGCCTACCCGAGTGCTCTACCCCTTCAAAAATCTTTCGGAGAGGATGGTCCGTGACCACCCTAATCGAATGGGCCTGGAAATATGGCCGGAGCTTCCTAGCTGAAATAACCAAGGCGTATGCCAGTTTTTATAGGATAGGGTAGCGAAGCTCCGCCTTCCTTAGGATCCTGCTAACATAATAAACGGGCAGCTGCTTCTTTCCCTCTTCTCTGACTAGGACGGAGCTCACCGCCTCTGCTCCCACTCCTAGGTACAGGGTCAACTCTTCCCCCTCTTTAGGGCTTTGAAGCAAAGGAGCTCGGGAGAGTTGCTCCTTAAGCTTTTGAAAAGCTTCTTCGCACTATGCTGTCCATTCAAATCTCTGATTCCCTCGTAGTACCTTAAAGAAAGGTGAGCACTTGTCTCCTGACCTAGAGAGGAACCTGCTAAGGCCGGCCAGCTTTCCTGTCAAGCGCTGCACCTCCTTAGCATTTCGCGGTGATTCTAGCTCCAAGATGGCCCTTACTTTATCGGGATTAGGTTCTACCCCTGCCGGGGTCAGAAGGTGCCCGAGGAACTTCCCACGGCTGGCCCCGAAAACACATTTTAAGGGGTTCAACCTCATTTTGAACTTTCTCAAGGTGGCGAACGTTTCCCCCAGATCTTGGAGATGCGAGCTCACTCCCTTGCTCTTTACCATGAGATCATCAACGTAGACTTCTAGGTTACGACCCCTCTTGTCCTGGAAAACTCAATCCATCATCCGTTGGTATGTTGCCCCCGCGTTTTTTAACCCGAAGGGCATCATGTTATAACTAAAGCACCCTTCCCTGGTGATTAAGGAGACGTCCTTGACGTCCGAAGGGTGCATCCGGATCTGATGGTACCCTGAAAAAGCATCCAAAAAACTCATAACAGAAAAACCAACGGCTGAATCGACCAGCGCGTCGATTCGAGGCAGGGGGTAGCAATCCTTGGGGCACGATTTATTTAATAATGAAAAGTCGATACACATCCTCCATTTTCCTCCCCCCTTCTTCACCATTACAACATTGGAGATCCAGCCTGGGTACTGGATCTCTGAGATGAAGCCCGCCTCCAGGAGCTTCTTGACCTCCTCTCGAATGGGCTCCTCCAGCTTGGTGGCGATGGCTCTCATCTTCTGACGTATGGGGCGCGTCCGAGGGTCCAGATTTAGGCGGTGGCAGGCTACGTCCGCATCAATGCCCGGCATGTCCGCCGTGCTCCACGCGAAGACGTCGACGTTGCTCTGGATGCAGACCCGCATCCGCTCCTGGTCTTCGGGGCTCAAGCCCCCGCTGATCCGTACCCTTCGTACTTGCCCCTGGCTGGTGCGGACCTCTACCTCCACCACTTCCTCGGCCACCTCCAGCCGCGACTGCTCCCAGCCGTCCCCTGCTTCTTCTTCCTACTCCCGCTCTTCCTCCCCTCCTACTTCCTCAACTTCCATCACCTCGTCCCGCTGTTGCTCAATTTCCGTGCCCCCTTGGGCTTCCTCCTCTGCCCCTTCTTCTCCCACTTTATCCTGCATCCTTTCCTGTGGCTCCGACTCTCCGCTCCTCCTGACTTCCCGCACATCTCCTCCCCTCTGCTCCTTCTCAATCTCCATTGCCCCCTCCGGGCTCTTCTGTTACTGCTCGACCTCAACTCCCTCCTGAGCCTCCTGCATACCTCCTTGCTGCTTCTCGGTCTCCTCTCCCCCCTCATTCCTTTTCGGTTCCTCCTCCCCTTTCCTCTGGGCTCGCCTCTTCGTCCCTCATAGCTTCTTCTTGCATCGCCATCCCCTTTTCCAACTCCTCCGCCTCTGCCATCCAGGATATGGTGTTAACCGCCGTGACGTAACACTGCCTCGCCACTTTTGGATCTCCCCTGACCCTGACCTGCACCCCTCCATTGTTAAACTTGAGACATTGATGGAAAGAGGAGGGGACGCAGCGAAAGGCGCTGATGAGGGGACGCCCAAAGATGGCGCTATAGCTGCTCGGGGCATCCACAATCACGAACCGGCAGTTCCGGGATACCCCCCCCCCCCCAACTTCACGTGCAGCCCTACTCCCCCTTCCACTTCTTTTCTCTCCCCGAAGAATCCGAACAACGGTCCATCCGAGGCCAACACCCTCTTGGCTTCCACCTGCATCTCATCGAAGGCCTTCTTAAACATCACATTCACGGAGCCCCCGTTATCCACTAGGATCTTGGAGACCGTAAAGTTTTCCACCGCTGTCTAGATCACCAAGGCGTCGCAGAATGGGTCCTCGTACTCCGGCATATCCTCTGAAGAGAAGGTAATTTTTTCTAGCGGGGGTGGGGTCTGGGAGGTTGAGGCTACCCCCTTCCGGAACATGGTCTGGAAGCTCCCCTTCCGGGTGGCCTCGATCCCAATCCCCCTATGGATGGCCCCGATACCTCCCCGGGTTCCCACATCCACCCGGTCCTCGCACCTATCTTCCGCCTCCCCCTGCCGCATTTCCTCGATCCTTACCGGCGGATCCTGCCTCCTCAAACCTCTGGCCTCTCTCATCTCCAAATATTCTGGGCACGTGGCTGTAGCGTGACCTCTCTCCTGATGGAAATCACAGAAAGGCAACGCCACCCCACCCCTTCTTCCATCTCCTCTTCCTCTCCTTCCTCCTCGAGCTCCTCTCCCTCGACCGATCCCCATTGCCTCCTGCTGATGCTGAAAACGATCCCTCGCTCCCTGTCTCCATGCTGGTTGATCGAACCTCCTTGGTTCTCGGAAATTATCTCTTCCCTGGAAGCCTCCTCCCAACTCCTGGGGGCGACCCTCATGAGGCCTCCAACCTATCCGGTTGTTCAGCTCTCGGGCCCCCCGATGATTCTGTCCCTGGTGCCCCTGGCCTCGGGGTTCCTCCCTCCTTCTTTCTTCCCTCTGCTCCCTCTGCTCCTTCTGCTTCACTGTTCCTGGTTCCTTTGCGTCATCCTCCGCCAACCTGGCTAACCTCCTTGCAAACGCCAGATTGGCCCTCTCGAAATCCGTCTCCTTCGCCGCCCTTTCCATAAGCTCCTCAAAAGAGAGGGGGGGCACCCTTTTCAACTCCATGGCGAAGAAGCCTGGCCTTAGCCCCAGGGTGAATGCAAGCATTAGTGTATACCCAGGGACCTCCTGAACCTGGAGGATCTCTTCCTGAAACCGATCTACATAGTGCCCCAACGTTTCATCCTAGCTCTGCCTTACCGAGAACAAGCACTCCACCTCCTTCTTACGCTTCTTCGATGTTGAAAACCTCAATAAGAAACCCCTCCGCAGATACTCAAAACAATAAATCGACCTTGCCGGTAACTGGTGGAACCAATCTCGCGCCTTCTCCTTGAAGGTGATGGCAAACAGTCGACACTTAAACGCATCCGTCATCTGTCTGATCGAAACCACATCCTCAAACCACTGTACATGCTGCACCGGATCATCCTTTCCTGAGTAGTAGGACATGTCGGGCTCCCGGAACCCCTCCGGCACCGGAGCCGAGAAGACAAGTTCACTAAATGGGCTCTCGCCGACTGCTTGCCGAGAGGGCACGTCTCGCGGCCTCGGCTTGCTGGCCCGATCTTCGAGACCGTGCCCAGGGAAGAGCTCTCGCACAGCTGCCTCCTTCTCGCCATCTTCTGCTGGGACCTCCTTCCCGGGGCGCTGGCCTGGGAAGAGCTCTCGCGCCGCTACGTCCCTCTCGCCAGCCTCTGTGGGGACCTCCTTTCCCGGGCGCTAACCAGGGGCGTTCTCGCCTAAAAGCGGGACCACCTTGATCGGGACCTGAGGTGTCGCCCACTCGCTCCTTACCGAGAAGGCCAAGCTTATGGTTTGCATGACCTCTCGCCTGAAGTCCTCCAGCATTTTCCTCGTCGCCTCTTCTACCTGGGAGGGGGAACCTCCAGAACCAGACCCCTCTCCTTCACCTCCTGTCATAGGACCAAACTCAAACTTTTCTTGAACCGGCTACCTCCACGCTCACCGCACCAGAACTGTTGAAGCCAAAATTTGACTCTGACAAATGTTCACAAAATAGGGGCGTAGCCGACTCCTACTTGGCCCGAACTCGGACCTCCGACCGGTCGTGAAGGATTAGAAAACTGGCCCTAAGCCGCAGCAGGGAGGTCCCACCGCTTACCCGGAAGGTCACAAAGAGCTTCCCCTCCAAAGCCAAAAGCTGGGCTCGGAGTTCCTCAGAAGACCGTGCCAATGAATCCTCTCGAGAGTCTCAGAAAGGGTCCCTTCTGAAGAACCCCTATGGGCTTATTTATAGATTTCAGAATCTGAACTGCCAATAACAAAACTGCTCCGGCCTGAAATTACCGGGGTACCCTTGGCTGGGTCTGCCAACAGCCAAACTCCGCTGTTCTGAGGAGCTATACGCAGTCCACCAAGGGTAAAAGGGTAAAAATACCCGGGGTAGAAGAGTAAAAACCCCTGCTTTGATAGGGAGAATAAGAAAGCCTTTTCTCCCCCTGGCGAGAGGAAAGGCACCTGCCGGCGAGAAGGACCCGCCGCCCGTCTCGCCGGAGCCTCTCGCCCTTGGAGGTCCTCTCGCCTCTGGGGCCCTCTCGCCTCTAGGTGGAGGCATTTTGCTCTTTGTGGAGTCCATCGTCTCGCCGCTTGCGAGTGGGCCCTCCTTGTCCCCTTGGCCTATCTCGATCTGTTTGCTTTTTGAGGGCTCTTTGCGAGCCCGAGGTTGTACAGATGATACCCTTCCCGTTATCATTTCTTCACATTTGACCTAATCAGAGACTTCAGATTTATTGGGAGTCTTTGTTGAGACTATATTTGCCAGCAGGACACGTGTGTGTGGGACCGCATGTTTGGGCTTTCCCCATCGCGTTCCAGGTCTGGGTGTTGACCCCGGTGGGCCCCCTTGTGTGGCGGAATATCCCCGCGGTCCTGTGGTTGGGATTAGTCCCACATCGCCTGTAGCAGGCGATCCTTTGTGTTCATGTACCCCCGTCCCCCCTTACCATCACCTCGGGGTTTTGGGAAGATGTGTGGTGACGGGTGGTTTCCACATGGTATCAGAGGCAGGTTGTCCTGCTGCGGGGGTGTGTTGAGACTATATTTGCCAGTAGGACACATGTGTGTGGGACCGCATGTTTGGGCTTTCCCCATCGCGTTCCAGGTCTGGGTGTTGACCCCGGTGGGCCCCCTTGTGTGGCGGAATATCCCCGCGGTCCTGTGGTTGGGATTAGTCCCACATCGCCTGTAGCAGGCTATCCTTTGTGTTCATGTACCCCCGTCCCCCCTTACCATCACCTCGGGGTTTTGGGAAGATGTGTGGTGACGGGTGGTTTCCATAGTCTTGTTTAAACATCGCCACGCAATTGCGTGGCAAATTTCTGATCTCAAAGGGATTAACCCGTCTTTCTGCACCCATAAGATTTTCCTTCTCGATAATTGCCGCAAAACTATTCAGCCGCAACGACGTCTTAACCCAAACATGAAAGACGTCGTTAAGGCCGAAATTATTAAATTATTAGATGCGAGGATTATTTATCCCATATCAGATAGTACGTGGGTTAGTCCCATTCACGTGGTGCCCAAAAAGGGTGTTCTTACCATAGTGGAGAATGAGCACAATGAACTCGTCCCAACTCGTACTGTTACGGGTTGGCGAGTGTGCATCGATTATAGAAAACTAAATGACGCCACCCGTAAGGATCATTTCCCACTACCATTCTTAACCAAATTTTAGAGTGTTTGTCCGGTCATCCATATTTTTGTTTTCTCGATGGACTATCGGGGTTTTTTCAAATCCCCATTTCCCCCGATGACCAAGAGAAAACAATTTTTACCTGCCCATTTGGTACCTTCGCATATCGAAGAATGTCATTTGGCCTCTGCAACGCGCCCGCTACTTTCCAAAGATGTATGCTGGCGATCTTTGGCGAGCTAGTAGGAGACATTATGGAAGTCTTTATAGATAACTTCTCTTTTTTCGGAAGCTCTTTCCCGTCCTGTCTTCGTAATTTAGATCGCGTCCTTCAGCGATGCGAGGACACACATCTTGTTTTAAATTGGGAAAAATGTAACTTTATGGTTCGAGAAGGTTTGGTTCTCGTCCATATGATTTTGTCTAAGGGGATGGAGGTCGATAAGACGAAAGTTGAAATTATCGAAAAACTTCCCCCGCCTTCCAACGTTAAATCTATTAGGAGTTTCTTAGGGCACGCGGGCTTTTATAGGCGTTTTATTCAAGATTTTTCAAAAATAACAAAGCCGCTTACTCGCCTCTTGGAAAAGGAATCAAATTTTGTCTTTGATAGCTAATGCGAGTCTGCCTTTAATTTCATAAAACAAAAACTTATCAATTCACCCATTTTAGTGGCGCCCGATTGGACCCTTCCATTCGAAATTATGTGCGGCGCTAGTGATATTGTCGTAGGCATCGTTCTTGGCCAACGTGTAAACAAATATTTTCATCTTATTTATTACGCTAGCAAGACACTCACATCCGCACAAGGAAATTACACGACAATGGAAAAGGAACTTTTAGCCGTCGTATTTGCTTTCGATAAGTTTCGCTCGTATATCACGCTATCCAAAGTTATCGTATTTACCGACCATATTGCCTTAAAATATTTGTTAGCGAAAACGGACGCCAAACCCCGCCTTCTTCAATGGATCCTCCTCTTGCAGGAGTTCGATTTAGAGATCCAGGATAAGAGGGGAGCGGAAAATTTAGCCGCTGATCACCTCTCCCGCTTAGAAAATCCCGCTGCGGAAGCACTCGTCGAATCTGACATAAATGACAGATTCCCCGAGGAACGCCTCCTTGCCATAACTACTTGTTCATCTTCCACGCCTTGGTTCGCAGATTTTGCGAACTATTTAGTTGCGAGGGTGGTTCCCAAAGACTTTTCGAGCAAGCAAAAGAAGAAATTCTTTTCTCACTTGAAATATTTCTTTTGGGAGGACCCTTTTCTTTTTCGTATCTGCGCGGACCAAGCGGTCCAAAGATGTGTTGCGGGTGTGGAGTGCACGCAAATCCTTAGGCACTGCCACGAGGGTCCGGCTGGTGGGCATTATCAAGCTAACCGGACCGTGCGGAAGACGCTAGAGGCGGGCTACTTTTGGCCCACTCTCTTCAAAGACGCTCATAATTTCGTGCGCTCATGCGATAGCTGTCAACGGTCGGGTAACATCTCTCGTCGCGACGAGATGCCCCAAAATTTGTTTTTAGAATGTGAAGTCTTCGATTTATGGGGCATAGATTTCGTTGTCCCCCTACCTCCATCTTTCAAAAATAATTATATTTTAGTAGCGGTCGACTACGTATCGAGGTGGGCGGAAGCGCAAGCTCTCCACACCAACGATGCGCGAGTCATTGTTACATTTCTTAAAAAACTATTTTCTCGCTTGGGCACTCTGCGCGCTATTGTAAGCGATATGGGGACGCATTTCTGCAATACCCAGATGGCTAAGACGTTAGCTAGATACGGTGTCACGCACAAACTTGCCACCCCCTACCACCCGCAAACTAGTGGCCAAGTAGAGGTAGTAAATTGAGAGATAAAGCGCATATTAGAGAAAACCGTTTCACTTAATAGGAAAGATTGGTCCATCAAACTCGACGATGCGTTGTGGGCTTATCGTACCACTTACAAAACCGCAATTGGTTGTACGCCGTATCGATTAGTCTACGACAAAGCGTGTCAACTCCCCGTAGAATTAGAATATCGCACACTTTGGGCCTTAAAACTCTTAAATCTCGACGCTCATTTAGCCAACGAAAATAGAAAACTGCAACTAAACGAGCTCGATGAATGGCGTGCAAACACTTACGAGAGTAATAAGTTCTATAAGGAGCGTTCTAAGTTTTATCACGACCGAAAACTCAAGCCCCAAAAAACTTTTTCTTCGGGCGATCTTGTCCTTCTTTATAACTCACGACTTAGACTTTTCCCCGGGAAACTTAGATCACGCTGGTCCGACCCCTTCAAAGTTGAAGAGGTTTGGCCATGTGGGACCGTACTCGTCTCCCACCCAGATAAAGGCTCGTTTAAGGTGAACGATCATCGCTTAAAATTATACATTGCAGGTGATCTTGTGGGCGGTAATTTTGAATCCATAACCCTCCTCGATATATAAACCGCCAAAATAGTCAAGCTACACGACTATAAACAAAGCGCTCCTGGGAGGCACCTCATGTTTATCTTTTTCGCTATTTCTTTACTTTTGTTTTTGCTATTTTCTTCATAATGCAGGGTTCCTAAACTGCACCTTCCTAACCTCCTTTTAGGGAAGCTTCTAACCCCCCTGTCTTTATTGTTTTTGTACATCTTGTCTTTCCTCTTTGTTCCGCATACTTATGTTACAACATTGGGGACAATGTTGGAGTTAAGTATGGGGGTGTTTTCTCGCTTTATTTTTCGCACTTTTATTTTCTGCACTATATTTCTATTTTTTGCACTAAAAATTTTGAAAATGACAATCCCACAAATTTGTTTTTCTTTTTATTACAAAAATTCCAAAAACATTATAAAACAAAAATTTTCAAAAAAAGTATAAAACAAAAATTCCAAAAAAATTATAAAACAAAAATTCCAAAAAAATTATAAAACAAAAATTCCAAAAAAATTATAAAACAAAACTTCCAAAAATATTTAGTTTCATTTTGAAAAAATCTTTATAAATATTTTTGTAAATAATCTTCTATCTCTCCCCCTTCCTTTTCACCAACATTCTTGTAAATAACGTCTCTTTTTCTCGCACTTTTCGCAAAAACTTAAAAATCTAAAAAAAAGATAATAAGTTAAAAAAATTCAAAAAAAGAGGAAAACTAAACAAAAATCCAAAAAAAAGATAATAGATAAAAACACAAAAAATGATAAAAATTCTAAAAAACTCGAAAATTTATATTTTGAAACAAATAAATCAAATATATCATCCTTAATTTTCTTGCTATCCAAAAATTTTATTTTGAGATTATTTATATGTGAATTTTATTAATTCTTTGTTTGTTATTCGTTTATTAATTATTGATTGAAAAATTTAAATATTCGGGGTTAAGTTTTAAAAAATTCATTATGCTTTGTTAAAAATAGCGAACTCATTTTAGGCACTACTTCTAATTTTTCATTGATAGGAGCACGTGTATTATATTAGAAAATAACGACTATAGGATTCAATTATATTACTTTTAGCTTTCTGAAAAATTGGAACTTACAATTTATTAAGGTTGCTCTCAAAATTATTTTTAATTAAAAATCTAGTTTTCTTTTCTCACCTTTTTATCATGACCTACTTGGCATAATAAAATTGTTATCCTTAAAAGATCCTATGTCAATGAGAATAAGATTTCGTTCCGTAAACATAGGCACCCAATAGATTAAAAAGATTATATGTTATGGAGTAAGAGGATAAAATTCATTAATCCTACACATATACATTGGGTTAAATTTTATTATGAAGTTGAAAAAAAATTGATATTAGGAAAATAAGATTTCATTTTCCTAATAATCCAAAAAGAAAAAAAATGGAGGTTCGAGAAAAAAATTTACCTCAGCTCAAATTTCAAATCCTCTTCATAAACCAACATCAACCCCCTTAGCCAATTTCACGATTCTAGATTTAGTTCGAAAATTTTTTTGAGAGCATAATTTGTAAATTGCATTATTTCCAGTAAAACTCCTATAAGCTAGAAGTCCATATAATTCCAAACTATTCTTGTTAATCTAACCATTACAATTATTGCTTTCTATTTGATTATATCAAGAAGTCTTTTGGCCAAAACTTTTGCGCTATTTAAATCATCTTCATAAATTTAGGACTTAACTCTTACACCCCGTTTATTTATTTAGATCTCTCTTATAATTGATTAAGCGGTAGCTAAACTTAGAGTTTTTTCTATTCCTTATAAGTTCACCTCGGACTTTTGCTCTGAATAGCAAAAGCTTAAGTACGAGTGTATTTGATAAGTTGTAAATATACCTATTTTTATGTACATTAAATATGCCGTTTTACTTTATTTTTGTTATTTTTGTTTATTTTTCTTTATAAAAATGTTTCTTTTTGTAAATAATGTTCTAACTTACTCTATTTTGATTTCCTAAAAAATTTTCAGGATAAGTCAACTTTTGCATAGTACACGCCCGTGTACTGTTGGTCACGCCCGTGACCAGGGCGTGATACGTCAAATTCCCGAGAAATGAATAAATTTTGAAGAAATAGCTTGACACGCCCGGTCACACACCTGTAACATGACCCGTGTACAGCGCTTGATGATTTCCGCTCGACGATTTCTGCACTCGACGATTTCCGCTCGACGATTTCCGTGCTCGCTGATTTCCGATTGACGATCGTCGAACACCCGTCACGCCCGTGATCTGGGGCGTGACCACTCCATCAAGCTCGATGAAATGTTCCGCTCGACGATTCTCCGCTTGACGAAATTCGCGCTCGACGATTTCCCGCTCGATGAATTTTCCTCTCGACAATTTCCGCTCGACGTTTGTCGAGTGTCGACTCAACCCGACACGTCCATCGACACGCCCGTGACCTGGGGCGTGACTTCTCCACCCGGCCCGACAAACTACCGCCGGTGACTTTCGACACAGACGACGCCCATTTCAACCTCCCCGACACGCCCACAGTCACGCCCGTAACATGGGGCGTGACCGCCGTGTTTTCAGCCACAATGTCACATCACCGTCAGATCACCGAATTCTGCTGTTGAATAGTGCTGACATGTCCCCCCGACATGCCCGTGTTGGAGGGCGTGTACTTGTAACTTTTTGCCTATAAACGGGAAGCTGCTGTATGAGTTAAGGGTTCCAAATTTTTGAACCGTTTTGATGCTAAGGGATGCTGTTTGGAGCTAGTTTTGGGGCTATGTAAGGATCTTTCCCCCTCCTTTTCAAGTTTGTTTAAGCATTGTAGTCAACTTTTTTGTTAATAAAATCTTTTATTTTCATCCTTATAATGCTTTGAAAAAATCTCTAAAGGCCTCCTTTTCATCAATCCTAAGTACTTTTGTTTTCATTTTCATAATGCGTGTGTGTGTTTATGAGCTTAAAAATTGCAAAATTTATACTTTCAAATGAAAATCCTTTTGATTTATTTTCATTTTTATCAACATTTCTATCCGTTATTATGGCCATTTTTTTGTAATACTCTTTAGAATCGGTTTGAGTTAGGGTTTTACTTTCATTTTCGGTTTTACACCTTTTTAACCCGTTTTACAAAGCTTTAAAACTAGATTATGTGGTACTTTAAATTTTTCAACAACTCTCAATTTTAGCAATTACAAAAAATATTTTTGCTCAAACAATTTTTATTTCCACTTTTTATTCATTTTTGTCAAATTCTAACGGTAAAAATGTAAACGTTTTAATTTTTCGGGCACTTGCCTTTCTCACTTTAATTTGAAAACTTTTTGCTCAAACATTTTTTATTTCGTCTTTTTACGCATTTCTACCTCATTCCAGTGGTAGAAATGCAGTTGTTTTAATTATCAAATAAGTTTGTTTTTCTTATTTTACGCCCGAGTGCGTGCGTGTATGAGATAATATTTATCATCTTATTTAATTTATGCAAGTGTGTGTGTGTGTGTGTTTATTTATGTCGAGTGCATGTGTAGTTACTTTCAAGAAGAGTGCATGTGCTGTTTTTATTTTCCGCCTAGTCATTTGAGTTAAATGGCTGGATTTTCTTCAAGCAAGTGTGTGTATTTTTATTTACCGCCTACTCACATGAGTTAAATGGTCGGACTTCATTTCCCGCCTACTCGTTTGAGTAGGACTTGTAATTTTCATTCTTTATTTTTTCGCCTACTCACTTGAGTTAAATGGCTGGATTGTATTTTCTGTCCTACTCATTTGAGTGGGACTTGTAATTTTCATCTTTTATGTTACCGCCTACTCATTTGAGTTAAATGGTTGGTATTGATTTTCTGCCTACTCGCTAGGAGTTAAATGGCCAGACTTTATTTTGATGTAAATATTTGAGAAAGCCTTGTAATCAGCATTTATTTTCACCTACTCGTTAAGAGTTAAATGGCGTGCTTTAATTTTTCACATACTCATTTGAGTGGGATCTGTGTGTGTGTGTGTATTTCATTATGAGTGTGTGTTTTAATTTCAGTAGAGTGCGTGCGTGTGTTGCATTTATTTTCTCCTACTCGTTTGAGTAGGACTCGCTTTCATTTCAATCCTACTCGTTTGAGTAGGACTTGCAATTTTCAGCTTTTAGTTCCCGTCCCCACTCGTTTGAGTGGGACCTGCAAATTTCAATTATGCAATTTTCTCTTATGTGTAACTTAGTTTTATTTTTGTCTCTTGTTATATGTTTGAATGAGTGCGGGTGTGTTTATTTGTAATAACTTTTCTAATGTTAGGGTATTTTACTTTTCTTCTTATTTTCTTTATAACCTTTCAGCGAATAGTTTAGGACGCTCGCTTAACCAAACATATAAGCTATCCCCATTCCGATGAGTGGCTAATTGCTTTTAGCCCTCGGTATCGAAGAGCTTTGGGATTAAAAATGTTTTAAATAACTAAAGGTCTCATGATTCTATTTAATTAAAAAACTTAAGGTTTACCCCGGGTTAATGACATGTAGAACCACATATCGATGTGTGGGCTCTATTTCCGTTATCCATACGCTAGCTAGCCGAGAGGCCGTGCATATGGACAGATCACCCCTGGGTAATTAGAGTTTCGCACTAACCCTCGAGAGAAGAGGCGCGCTAACTCTACCGGATTGGGTTCCCCACCCAATAGCGGGGTTCTTAGCGTACTGCGGGCATTCAGGGGAATCTTTCGTCGGACGAGAGCCCGGTCAAATAGCCTTAATGTACAGGTGAGCGATATTCCTAGAGATAGGTGAGCTCATTATTTTGAACCTCCACGGCTAAGTTTCCGCTTTAATTAAATTGAAACTTTAGATCTCTAGTTATTCAAATCTATTTTTAATCCTAACATAATTCGATACCGAGTGTTAACTCTTCATCGACTCTACTTTTAATCTTTTTCCAGCTTTTTCTTAATTAAAAATCGACTAAACTATTTCGGTAAAATAATAGTGCTTTCGGAGTAGTAGGGATAATCAACCCGTTCCCGGGAAATTTACGATCTGGATATTCCCCCAATATTCTGTATTACTTGCGATAGGTGCACTTGCCTACCTAAGTAAGCTCGCGATGATTGACTCATCGAACCAACCACAGTAAGAGTCTGTTTGCGGGCTCAATCAGTTGTACCCAACAAAAATTCCATCAAAGGATTTGACGGCAAACTTAGTCACATAGGACTTTCCATTACAGAGTACATAGTACTTACTACCAAAGATTTTGAGATAACCCAGATTTGGTTTTCTGACTTTCAAGATCTCATAGAGAGTCATCTTGTGGCTTTTGGTGATAGAGGCCCTGTTGAGGACATGACATGTAGTATTTACTGTCACAGCCCAGAACTTTTCTAGGAGAGATGTGTCACACAACAGGGTTCTTCCAGCCTCTATGAGAGTTCTATTTTTCCTCTCAACAATCCCATTTTACTGGGGAGTTCTAGGAGAATAAAATTCATGATGAATTCCTTTCTCTTTACAGAACTCTATCATGCCTTCAGACTGGAATTTAGTTCCATGGTCACTCCTAATTTTGACCACAGAACTGTTAAACTCATTTTGAACTTGCTTGACAAACTTGATGAAGATATCAAGGTCGGGTCTCATTCTTTTTCTTGAGAAAGAACACCTGAGTAAACTTGGAACAGTCATCAACCACCACAAGGGTGTAGACTTTCCTACCAAGACTTTTAACAGGCATAGGGCCAAATCGGTCCATATGCAAGAGGTATAAGCACCTCATAGAGTCTTTGGAACAGTGCTTTTGAAGGAAGCTTTGGTCTGCTTACCCTTTTGGCAAGCTGAGCAAAGGCTATCCTTGGTGCATTTCACATTTGGACCATTCCTAACAAACTCTTAGCTAAAGAGCTTTCCAATCATTTTGTAATTCAAGTGAGCTAGTCTCTTGTGCCACTTGACACAATATGAGATTTTTTCACTTGCAACAAGACAGATAGGAAAATATGAGTCCAGACATAAAAAAGTTTAAACAGTAAACATTCTCACTCTTAGTGCCTGTCAAAATGACCTCTTGGTCACTTGATCTCCTAATTAGGAACTCATCCTTATGGAAGACAATAACATAGCCAAGATCTAAGAGTTGGCTTATGCTTATGAGGTTGTGTTGCAACCCTTCAACATAAGCCACTTTTGAGAGAGTGACTATGTCATTGGTAATCTTACCATATCCTCTAATTACCCCTCTATCAGAACCACCAAAGATAACCTTGGGTCCATTTTTCACTGGGGTGAACTCCTTCAAGTTTCTCCTTGTTCCAGTCATGTGTTTGGAACATCCAATATCAAAGAACCATATTGGGGTATGGCCACTTGAACTAACCTGCATTTAGAATATTACTTTACCTTAGGACCCCAATATCTATTAAGACCTTGGTGTACATTAGATTGAAACTGAACATGTCCACCAGCTAGTTTTCTGACTGGTGGACTCACTTTAGCTCTGACCACATTAGGATTGTGCCAGTAGTAAATGACATAATGGCCTATCTTGCCACATCACCAACAATCATGTATGTTGTATCTTCTTTTCTGTGTAGGCCTAGTAGTTGGTTTGACTGCAGTCTTGATAGAGGGAAGAGTTGAAGCAGCCATTTTTTGTTTCCTGTCAGCATGGATTTGATTGAAAGTTAGTATACTTGCTGGATTGTGTGGCAAGTTCTGAATCCTATCAGCAATATGTTTCTTTTTAGACCGTATGCTCTTGATAGCATTAGAAACAGCCATATCAGGCAAGCTAACAGACTGGCCCTTACTCGGATTCTGTGTTGACATGTTCTGAAAACTGGCTACAGCCACAATTTTGAGAGGGGGTGGATGTGGCACCAAAGACAAATGATCCATGATGAGCCATTTGAATCTCTTCATGGGCAGCCTTAAAGACACTTTCCCCACTGTACCTTCCACAATGGCTGGTAACATCTTTTGTTCCACTTGTGGATGCACCATTCTTATAGTGACCATATATACTTTCCTGGTCATACCTATTTGAAGGCAATATCACCCTCTTGAATGGGTTAGGTGGCCTAGATGCCATAGGCTCAACTGGAACTTTCCATTTGAGATTGGCAGGTCTCGTATTACCCTTGAAGCCCAACTCCTACTTACCCTCCTGTGAGGAGAAGGAATCTATCAAGGGCAACACTGTATTAGGCTGAGATAAATTAGCCACAATACTTTTCTCCCTCTCGGGCATTTCTTCAAGATCTTTAATGAGACTTTTTTTGCTCTTGATAGTCTCCATCTGGATGTCTGACATGGTTTTCAGTTGATTGAGTTCTCTCATTGTCTGATTCAGCACAGCAGCTATTTCAGCAAGCTGAGAAGCAGCAGGTTAAAGAAACAAAATCTCCTTAGCCGGCCTCTTATTCAGCTTCTTGCATTTCTTAAAGGCATCCAGAAGTTCACTATATCTGTTAATCAATTGATTGACATCACCTTCTAATCCAGAATCATCATCACCATTAGATGAAGAGGCTTCTGCATAGGGACTTGTCTCATGCCTAGACACAGTGCTGGATAGACAGTGTACCTTGCTTTAATCAGGCTGATCCTGGCTGCCCTCTTCATCAATCATTGTCATCAGCCCATGGCAGTTGCAGGCATCTTCTTCTTCAACATCCACCTCTAAGTCACTGTCAAACAGTATTAGAGGGGCCCTGACTCCCATCCTTGCAGCAGGATAGTCGACATCTGCTGAAATAGATTCCTGTTTAGCAGCTGTTGAAACCGAAAACTCGGTCTCCTGTGGAAGTTCACCCTTGGGGAAGGGGTGATCGCGCACCTACTTCTCTCCTGCAAGCCAAACAGCAAAAAGAAATGGAAACTTACCCAAGGGCTCGACGTGGAGGTCCCACCACACACCCGGAAGATCTTAGAGCGCTTCCCCTCCTTAGCCAATGGCCGAGTTAAGGCTACCTTAGAAAGCGCAAGAAGATCTGAACACTGATAAGCGTGACCTCTGAAGTGCCCCTTGGGTCTTATTTATAGATTTCGGAAAATGGTCTGCCAATAGCCAACCTCCGCTGTTTTGAACAGCTATGTGCAGTCCAACTGGGTCTGCTAATTGTAACACCTCCCCTTTAATGACCGTATAATATGGGTCCGACCGGGGCCCCACAACATACAGACGCCACAGCTTTAGCGTTAAAAGATGATATTAACTACCCAACTCAAAACTCAGAATAAAATAATAATGGAAACCGAAAACAAGACCAGACGTTATCCACATACATAAGAGTATCAAAATGGCCTTAAGGCCTTACAACGATAAAGAGTCCAAAACTCAAATGATAGGGGTTTAGGTAGCCATGGTCCAAGAGGAACCTCTGGGTCAATTGAGTCCGTCCCTGACATGATTTTGCATTAGAGATCCGCTCCGTTAGTGGATTATGTATTGTGTGTGAAGCCGTAGTCGCAACCGTTAGTCCGACTCGGTGATGTTGCATAGCGAGCCTTAAGGATTTTGTAGAAATCCATTGTGGCAAGATGTCGTTTGTGATGTATGTGTTTTCCCCTTTTTCTCGAGTGAATACGTGTAGCCGGAACTAGACAAGTTTACCTTCGCGTTGGCGGTAGATGGTTTCCTTGGTGCACGGGAATGTTACAGTACAAATGATGGATTAGGGTGGGAAAGATTATGGATTGTGATATGCTAAGCCGCGTCTTTGTCTCCGTGGTCGGCTGGCTATCCCGTGACGTGCAAGTCATGTGGGGAGTGTGTCCCGGCGAGACTAGTCCCCTTCTGTGAGACTGACGAGAATGCCAAGCATAGGACAAGCTCGGGCAATGAAGCCACGAGCAGGTGGGGTCCAGTAAGGGTTCTTGGAATCGGTTTGTGTGTGAGACGGAATCCTGACGCAAGAAGTCAAAGTTTGTAGGCAAGCCAGGGTCTAAGACCCACGAGCTGGCGGGGCCTTGGAAAGATTTCCGTGTGGCGGCTTTTATGCTGTTAAGGGAATTGCAGTACCCTTTTGTTTTCGGCTTAACGCCAATGGGGAAATTGGGAGTACCCAGATGTTATGATGATGTGCTAGTAGTATACGTGATAGGGTGCCTTGGGTGAAGCCTGGGTTTGCATGCATGCTGCATAGTAGGCCCCTTTTTATTATATGCTCAACATAGAAAATGTGTTTGTTGTTTGAGATGTCCAAACCTATTTTTAGAGCTTTACATGTTTATGTATATGGCATACGAAGTGCTGACCTGTAGGATGGAGAGGTACCCCGTGGTCCGTTAGGGGCGGCCAGGTGGAGATGTATTGGTTACATAGTTGAGGACAGCCTTTGCTGACCCACGTTACCACTAAATTTTTTCAGGGCAAGGATCGCAAGCAGGAGCTAGCTTGCCGGCCAAAAAGGCCTAAGCCTCATGAAGTGTTCCAAGTTTTGTACTAGCTCTATTTTTGTGGCATTGTATGTTTGATGCTCTAGGTTTCCGGATTGCATGCCGAGGTAGTCTAGGAGTGCGTATGCAAGTTGGTGTTTGATGTTATCATTTTAGTTTTGCAATCTCTATCGTTGTAAGGACTTAAGGCCGTTTTGATACTCTTATGTATATGGATAACTTTTGATCTTATTTTCAGTTTCCGTTGTTGTTTTATTCTGAGTTTTGAGTTGGGTAGTTAATATCATCTTTTAACGCTAAAGCTGTGGCGTCTGTATGTTGTGGGGCCCCGGACGGACCCATATTATACGGTCATTACATGGGAGGTGTTACAATTTGGTATCAGAGCCAGGTTGTGTCCAAGGTCAGGTTTAGCAGTCGATTTAACGTAATTGGATCGCGTATAGAAGTTATCCATATAGGAGTATTGCGGACCATGAGTGTCCTTACGTTTGAGTCTTGTGATTAAAGACTGATTCCTTGTTATCTTGCTTTTGTTAAGAGTGCAAGAAACGAGGCAGGTATGTCGAGACCAAGAGAAGACCTTTCGGCGAGCAGCAGTACTGCTCAAGGTCCTTTGGGCATGGGTGTAAACCCGACAGATTTTTGTCGCATGCTTGCAGAAGCCATAGTGGCAGCCCAAGCTGCAGCGGCAGCACAAGTTGCAACCCTTGTTGCTTAGGTAGCAACTCCTGCTACCCCGGATACGGCGACAGCCGTGTCGGGCGGAGAAGCTAGGCGAGCAGAGCCATTGGCCGAAAGGGTGGTTATCGGGCATGGGGACCGGCAGATGAAATATTTTCTGATCTTCCATCCTCCAATGTTTAAGGAAGTCGGTACGCCAACTGATGAGGTAGATTGGTGGGCATGAATGCAAGAACTTCTGAGGGCGACAGAGACGGCAGAGGAGAAGAAATCTGAGTTTGCGGCCTTCATGTTGGCAGGAGATGCGAAGTTGTGGTGGGTGAGCCATAGCGGCCGCCAGTTTCCCGGACGCACCCCGTCCATGGAAGAGTTTGAGAATGCTTTCCTAAAGAAGTACATTCCTGCTTCGATGAGGTTGGCCCTCCAAAGACAATTTTTGCACTTGGTGCAGCGGGGTAAGACAGTGGACGAGTATGTACAGGAGTTCACTCGGTTGGGTCGTTATGCGGGGATGATAATGGCAGACAATGAGGAGAGGGATAACCTCTTTTATCATGGGCTGAGGGAGAATCTAAGACAACCCCTCATCGCCATGAAGAGTGCTGGTTTCAATGAGCTGGTTGAGGCTGCCAGAATGTTGGAGAGTGATTTGGAGTGAACCCAACGCCGTAAGGGTTTCGCACATAAGCAAGGGGAAGGGATGCCTTCTCAATCCCAAGGAAAGTCTGAAGGGAATAGATGGAAGAAAAAGCCTCACCCTTTCAAGTCCGGTGAGAAAAGCAGCTGGACGTCCGGAGGGTCTCACTCTAAGGGACCACCGACGTGCTTTAATTATGGCAAGGTGGGGCACATAGCTCGCTTTTGTACTCAAGGAGGTGCTGATCAGGAGCCAAGGCAGGAGCAGACTGTGCGCTCCGGCCCCAGTGCCACAGAGAAACGGAAGATGGCGGAGTCTAGCGCTTCTCGGTTCTAATCGCTGCAACCAAGGGCTTACAACCTTGGGCAGCAGGAAGCGATCTGACAACCCGATGTGGTGACAGGTATAAGAAAGTTTAAATTTAACCTTGTACTTCATACTTTCAGACCGTTTACATTTGATGCCTATGTTTTAGGATTTGTGTTAGTTTTTGGATACCCTGCTTGGGTATTGTTTGATACGGGAGCGTTGTACTCTTTTCTTACGGAAAGCTTTGTCCGAAGAATTGGAGTTGAGTTGTTCTCGGCGGACACAGAGTTGAAGGTGTGCATGCCCAATAGGTAATCCATGACCACCGGGGCAAAACAGCGCATTTGTTGGAAGCTACACGGAGTTGACTTCATGTTGATAGTAGCGGTACTATCGTTGGTTGAGTTTGATGTGATATTTGGAATGGACTGGCTAGCAGAGCAGCATGGCAGTATTGACTACCTATCCAAGTTGGTGACCCTGAGAAGCAAAGGGCAGGCAGAAGTTAAGTTTGAGGGACTTAATGGAGTGGTCTGTTCCCTGATTTCGGCCATACAATTGGTGCGAGCAGTTAACCAGGGGGGTAGCTCTTACAGCATTATTGGAGGTTTGCCTTTCAAGTTATCACTTGGGGAAGTGCCCGTAGTGGCAGAGTTCGAGGATGTGTTTCCTGATAAACTTCCTGGAGCACCTCCTCGATTGGAGATTGATTTCTTAATTGAGTTAGTGTCAGAGGCAAGGCCGGTGTCACGTCCTCCGTTTAGGATGGCACCAAAAGAGTTGGCCGAACTCAAGGTACAGTTGCAGGAACTATTGGAGCAGGGGTATATCAGACCCAGTTCTTCATCATGGAGCGCGCCTGTGTTGTTCATGAAGAAGAAAGACGGTAGTATGAGGTTGTGCATAGACTACCGAGAGTTGAATAAATTGACTGTCAAGAATAAGTATCTGATTCCTCGGATAGACGACCCGTTCGACTAGTTGGTGGGGTCGGTGGTGTATTCAAAGTTGGACTTGAAGTCAGGATACTATCAGTTCCGAATTCGAGACGAGGACATACCCAAGACAACGTTTGGTATGAGGTATGGTCACTTTGAGTTCTCAGTGATGTCGTTTGGGCTGACGAACGCACCGTCCATATTCATGGATTTGATGAATCGAGTATTTTGGAAACACTGGGTCTCTTTTGTAGTTGTCTTTATTGATGACATTCTGGTTTACTCCAAATCGGAGGTGGAGTATGAGTCTCACTTGAGAGTAGTCTTGCAAGTGTTGAGAGAGAACCAGCTTTATGCAAAGTTCTCGAAGTGCGAGTTTTGGCTAGAGAAGGTGGCAATTTTGGGCCATGTGATTACTGGGGATGGGGTGGCAGTAGATCCAACAAATGTGGAAGCCAACAGAGATTGGCCGATATTGAGAACCGTGGCGGAAGTCCGAAGTTTTCTTGGACTAGCCGGGTATTATAGAAGGTTCGTAGAAAACTTTTCGTGGATAGCTCTGCCCCTCACTTCACTAACTCGTAAGGACCAGAAGTTTGTGTGGACTCTAGAGTGCAATCAGGCATTTGATACCCTGAAGGAAAGGTTGATGACAGCTCCAATCCTAAGTCTACCGAAAGGGACTGAAGGATTTCAAATTATCAGTGACGCATCAGGATGCAGTTTGGGTTGCGTATTGGTGCAACATGTCAGTGTGATAGCCTTTGGGTCTAGGCAGCTAAATCCTCACGAGAAGAATTACCCTGTCCATGACTTGAAATTGGCGGCGGTAATTTTTGCGTTGAAATTATGGCGGCACTATGTTTATGGTGCAAAGGTGGAGATCTTCACGGATCACAAAAGCTTGAAGTATCTCCTAGATTAGAAGGACTGGATTGAAATGCAGAACAATTTGTCTCATCGTATTCGGGAAGTGACCCGTTTGGATGTGGAGTTCCAACCATACGTGGTGGAAGCTTAAAAGGGCAAGAGTAGCACCTGCGAGTTAATTGATGGGATTCTGAGGAAGGAAGGAAGGATTTGTGTACCGCAGTTCGGCAAGCTGCGTGAGGAGTTGATGTTTGAGGCTCACTTCACAAAGTACTCCATTCACCCGGGTAGTATAAAGATGTACTTGGATATGAAAAAATCCTTTTGGTCACCTGGACTGAAGCTGGACGTAGCTTTGTACGTGAATCGGTGCCAAACTTGTGCCTTGGTGAAGGCCGAGTGTCAGAAGCTAGGCAAGTTCCTGAATCATCTTCCTATTCCCGAGTGGAAATTTGATGACATCTTCATGGACTTTGTACATGGGTTACCTAGATCGCAGCAGGGTAACGACGCGATCTGGATGATTGTGGATTGCTTAACCAAAGTGGCTCACTTCATCCCAAACCGGAAAGAGGCCAGCATGGAGAAGCTGGTAGAGTTGTATGTTCGCAACATTGTGCAACTACATGAGATTACTAAGAGTATAGTTAGTGATCGCAATGGACGTTTCATGTCCAAGGACTGGAGGTTGGTTCAAAAGAGTCTGGACATGAAGCTCAAGTTCAGTACGACTTTCCATCCTCAAACTGACGGGCAAATCGAAAGAACGAACCGTACTATGGAGGATATGCTGAGGATGTGTACTCTTGACTTCGGCAAGAAGTGAGAAGATCACCTCTTCATGGTAGAGTTCATTTATAACAATAGTTACCAAGAAAGTATAAAGATGGCGCCATACGAAGCTTTGTATGGGAGGCGGTGTTGAACACCGATGTCTTGGACAGAGGCAGGAGACACCAAACTTTTGGGAAAACAAGTGGTAGCTGATGCATGCGAGTTGGTGCGAACCATTCAAGAGCGAGTGAAGGTAGCTCAAGATTGGCAAGCAAAATATTTTAATGTTCGCCACAGGAAGTTGTAGTTCGCGGTAGGTGACTGGGCCTATCTAAAGATCAAGCCGTTCAAAAGCATTTCACGGATTCGTCGACTCAAGAAGTTGAGTCCGAGGTTTTTGGGACCTTTCGAGGTTATAGAATGGGTGGGAGAAGCAGCGTACCGGTTGGCATTGTCCACAGTGCTGATAGAAGAGGACTTAAGGATGCGAGTTCGTCCAGTTAGTATAGAGTATTCAGAAATTCAGCAGTTGTGGAACAAAGAGGTCAAACTCGTAAAAGTCTGATGGAACAACTACGGTCGTGAGGAGCTCTCATCGGAGCGAGAGCAGACCATGCTTGAGGAGTACCCAGAGTTATTCCACTCAGGTATTGTTTAAGTTTTATGTATCTTTTCCTTTCTGTAATTTCGGGACGAAATTCTTTTAAGAGGGAGAGAGTTGTAATGCCCTGAAACTCAAAAGAGGGACAGACAGCATTTAGCGCCAAGTTTGGGACTTGGTAAGGGTTACACGGCCTGGGACACGGGAGTGTCCAAGGCCGTCTCCAGGGCCGTGTCGTGCTCGTGTTCGACGAACTTCCCGAGTGGTCGACGAAATGCAATCGACGAAGCATCGAGACAGTGAACATGACCTGAGACACGGGTATGTTGAGGGTCGTGTCCTGCTCAGGTTGCGTTGAGTAAGGAATACAGTCTGGGTCAAGGCGTGTTCTGGTTGACACAGGTGTGTCAAGTTTGACGCGAGCGTGTCAAAAACATGTGTCCTTCTCTGTGTTTAGTCGGCTGTGTTGAACACGGCCTATAACACGGCCGTGTGCATGGCCGTGTCTGGCACACGGCATGTGACACGGGCGTGTCCAGTGGCTGTGTCCTGTTCGGGATGCAACAGTTTTGACATATATTGAGGAACACGACCTTGGACATGAGCGTGTCACAAGTCGTGTTCGGCCTAGGAATTTGGTTTTAAGTGCAAATCGTGGTCGTTCGTTTCCTTTTAATGGGATCTGATGGTCCAGAGCAGTCCTTGATGAGATAAGTCCGGGAATAAGGTTTGAAACCCTCATTCCTCATCAAGCTTTCTCTTTCTAAAGCTTTAGAGAGAGTGGAGAGCAAGGAAGAAGGAGAAGGAGAGATCTAGCCACCGGAGGAGCTTCGGAGCCCCAAATCGCGAGCCAAGTCCAAATCCATGGAGGCAAGTCCATTGCGGTGGTCTTCATCCGGCTAAGTTTTCCATGGCTAGGAAGAGGGACCGTAAGGTAACAACACTTCTCCTCTCGGTTTCTAGGATGCATGCATAGCATCTTTTTCTTTCAAGCCTTTGCGCATCAAATCTCTCAAATAAGAGGGTTTTGGGTCGCCATGGTTCAAGAGGAACCTCTGGGTCGATTGAGTCCGTCCCCGACATGATTTTGCATTAGAGATCCGCTCCGTTAGTGGATTAGGTATTGTGGGTGAAGCCGTAATCACGACCGTTAGTCTGACTCGGTGATGTTGCATAGCGAGCCTTAAGGATTTTGTAGAAATCCATTGCGGCAAGATGTCATTTGTGATGTATGTGTTTTCCTCCTTTTCTCGAGTGAGTACGTGTAGCCGGAATCGGAGAAGGTTAGCTCCGCGTTGGCAAGATTTCTGTATGGCAGCTTTTATGCCGTTAGGGGAATTGCAGTACCCTTTTGTTTACGGCTTAACACCAATGGGGAAATTGGGAGTACCCGGATGTTATGATGATGTGATAGTTGCATATACGATAGGGTTCCTTAGGTGAAGCCCGGGATTGCAAACATGCTACATAGTAAGCCCATTTTTATTATATGCTCAACATAGAAAACGTGTTTGTTGTTTGAGACATCCAAACCTATTTTTAGAGCTTTACATGTTTATGTATATGGCATACGAAGTGCTGACTTGCAGGTTGGAGGGGTACCCGGGGGTCCGTTAGGGGCGACCGGGAGGAGATGTGTTGGTTACACAGTTGAGGTCAGCTTATGCTGACCCACGTTACCACCAAATGTTTTACAGGGTAAGGATCGCATGCAGGAGCTAGCTCGCCGGCCAAAAAGGCCTAAGCCTCATGAAGTGTTCCAAGTTTTGTACTAGCTCTATTTTTGTGGCATTGTATGTTTGATGCTCTAGGTTTCCGGCTTGCATGCCGAGGTTGTCTAGGAGTGCTTATGCACATTGGTGTTTGATGTTATCATTTGAGTTTTGGACTCTCTATCATTGTAAGGCCTTAAGGCCGTTTTGATACTCTTATTTATGTGGATAACTTCTGGTCTTGTTTTCGGTTTCCGATGTTGTTTTATTCTGAGTTTTGAGTTGGGTAGTTAATATCATCTTTTAACGCTAAAGCTGTGGCGTCTGTATGTTGTGGGGCCCCAGCCGGACCTATATTATACGGTCATTACAGGGGAGGTGTTACACTAACAACATAACTTTATTGTTTTATCAAGCTATTTGCACCGTTGGCAAGGGAAAAATGGTAAAAAAACACCTCATAGGAGACTGGGCGAGTGGAGCAACATCACTCAATGCCAAAGCCAGGAGGGCGCCGAGAGCATCGAGTGGAGCAACGTCACTCAACGTCAAAGCCAGAAGGGCGCCGAGAGTGTCGAGTGGAGCAACGTCACTCAATGCCAAAGCCAGGAGGGCGCTGAGAGCATCGAGTGGAGCAACCTCACTCAATGCCAAAGCCAGGAGGGCGCCGAGAGCGTCGAGTGGAGCAACGTCACTCAATGCCAAAGCTAGAAGGGCGCCGAGAGCGTTGATTGGAGCAACGTCGCTCAATGCCAAAGTCAGAAGGGCGCCGAGAGCATCGAGTGGAGCAACGTCACTCAACGTCAAAGCCAGAAGGCACCGAGAGCGTCGAGTGGAGCAACGTCGCTCAACGCCAAATCTAGAAGGGCGCCGAGAGAATCGAGTGGAGCAACGTCACTCAACGCCAAGGCCAGAAGGGCGCCAGCAGGGGTAAATTCTAAATGAAGTCTCATAAAATAGCTGGGCGAGTAGCCCTCTGATACCTTCACTCGCTTGGGGCGGTCTGGGATTATTATTACAGAAGGAATTCTAGAAGTCTTGAGTTCGCCGAGCTTTGTTCGACGAATCTAGGATTCTAACTCACGAGGTCAGCTCGAAGAATGTCAAGCTCCTTTCGACGAATGTCGAGCTCCATTCGACGAACTTCGAGCTCCGTTCGGTGAACGTCGAGCTCCGTTCAACGAACATTGAACTCCACCTGAGCTCAGTTTGGCGAAGTCCTGCCTCAGCTAGACAAACTCTAGGTGAACGCGGGATGGGTTAGCCAACTCGTGCAGCTCGTACGCCTGGATTTGGTAGGAGCGGGCTAACCAGCTCGCGCATCTTGCACTCCTGGCTTTAGCGGGAGTGGGCTATCCATTCTAATCTTGTCGGTATGATGCTCTGGCACGGGCAAGTCGCCTTGGTCTGCTCGTCTTGCCTGGTGGATCCACTCGGCGAACACGAGATTGTACACAATCCCCACTCTTTTTGAGCTTGACCAAGCTCGGAAATATTCATCCAACCTACATGTTAGGTGAGTGCTTTGTTGAGCTATCAAGGATTCTCTTGGTGGGTCCCACCCTCAAGCTATAAATATGCCACCAGACCCTCTGGAAAAATCCTTCCTTCTTTAGCCTTCTCAGTGAGCTACAGCTACACGATGCCTGTGTCCGAGGAGATTTGAGCTCGCCTTGTGTCCACAAGGGAAGAGACTAGGGAGGAGGCCCTCGAGGCCACTCCATGGCTGGCGCGCGGATCGCTCAGCCCCCTCTTCAGGCCGGCAAAAGGGAAAATCATCGGCGGACCCCGCCAGACGACCTCCCGGGCTCCAGCTCGGCGATGGGCACCAAGGTGGCCCATGAGGTATGCGCACCTTGTAACGACTCCATCTGTTCGTATAGTATATAATAGAAGGTCCGGCTGGGGCATCACACCATATGCTACAAAATAGGCAGGGAAGTCACGAGTTGATATCAGAGTGGCGCATCTTAACTCATAGCATTCTAGTTAAAGCTGTTAACATAAAACTGAACTCCAACCATGAATGTCCACTAATATAAACACCCACATTTATATAGGAATGTATCAAATACAATGTCATTTGGCCTTAGGGCCTTACAGTTGCTCTTTATAAAAGTGGCTTCCAAACATCAGCGCGCAGGCCGGCCACACATGAACAAAACATAATATTTGTATTTTAGCCTTCAAGGGCTAGCAGCAGCAGCAGGGACTTCAGCCTTTAAATGTCCCGCTCGGTTCTCCAGTACCTGTACAAGGATAGCCCACCCAACGGTGGCATACAAGGCAACGGTCAGCATTCAGCTGACCAATTTATAACGACTCTACCCCTTTCTCGGGATAGTGGTATTCCTTCGCTGCAGGCATAGCAATTTACAAGCAGATATATATACATCACACATTGTGCTCTCACGCACAAGCAAGCCATCACAACCGTCAGCCACGTAGCCTGACGATTCGTGCATTCAGGGCATATTCTTGGTGTACCAGATATACCAGTTGCCCACTGCCGTTCAAGGCCCGAAGACCAATGACAAACTTGAGCATTTTGATCCATGGCGTGCAGCCGGAGACTTTAGTCTTAATGACCTGAGATTGGCCTGAAGCCCCCCATGGTGTCGTGGTGCGCAGGCCTAAGACTCTCTCTATGAGCTCCAACAGACTGCACTTTCAGGTCTTCAAGTCAGACAGACTTAACGCAGATCGGATCAACCACCCTCATTGCTCAAATCGCCTTGCCATCACCGAGTACAGCATACCCGAGACTAAGTAAAAGGCTCGGGTCGGTTTCACCTTACCTGTTTGGCATAAAGCCGTAAGAGCTCATCAAGCTCATATATAGCCAAATCATCCTCATGTGAAAGATATGGTACCTAAACACCTAGAGGGGGGGGGGTGAATAGGTGACCTAATCCTTTTTTAACCATGTTGGCAGCCAAACAGTTATATCACAGATTTCTAACTAGTCTATTACAGCAATCAGCAATAATCAAACATACACAGCACATTCACAGCACAGCACATAGTGATTTATAGTGGTTCCCCAAGATATGGGTACATCCACTTTCCCCCTTCGCCTATCTAGCAGTGTACTAGATTCGGCCAAACTCCTTCACTGTCTCAGAACCCAAATTGGTTCCTACCTCAGGCCCAAATCCTTACAACTCAGCTTTCTCCCAAAGCCTACACTCAGCCAATCAAGGCCTACACTCAGCCAACTAAGGCCTACACTCAGAGATCACAATCTCCTACACTCAGGCAAACAAGCCCTACCCTCAGCCTTTATAAATATAGGCTTACAATCACTCAGATCCAATGGATCCTACAAGTTAAAAATGTAATACAAACAATAACTCTACAACTCAGAATTAGAGGAGGAGAGTTGAGAGATTCTTGATGAGTTCTTGGAAGAACTCAGCTGGATTCACCCTGACTTAGCTTTCTTCAAAGCTTCTTGAGTAGAACTGAATAAGGTTGAATCCTCTGCAGTTGTTCCTTGACCTCTGCCACTTAAGATCCAGAATTGACTCTGAATCCTTCTTCTCAGCCTAGTTCCAGAGGCTGATTTCTTGGAAGGAGCCCTCTCTCTCCAACTTCTTAGATCTGCAGTTGGACTGCAAGATCTTCTTGTGTTGATACTCAGTATACCACTTTAATGATTACTTCAACAATAATCTGAACTCTGTTAACAATTTGATCAACAATCTCAACCACCTTTTTTCTGTAAACTGTGGGTGCCTATTTATAGGCATTCTTCATGGTAACCGGCTGGTCCGGTTTATAACTGACTTCTGACATCTCTGACAGTTGCTGTAGACCGGCTGGAACGGCAGCTGTCATGTCAACCAGTCACTTCTTGAAAATCTCTATCTGTCTGATAGTGTCGAGACTTTCTGTCTTTAAGTGTCGACACTTATAGACCAAGTGTCGACACACGTTGTGTAAGTGTCGACACAAGACTACAAGGTGTCGACACAATTCCTTGTATGTCTCGACACAGATTCTTCTGCATGTGTCGACACTGAGATTGAGTGTCGACACAAGTACTTGTTCTTCTAGCTTTTGCTGAATTCTTCTATGTGTCGACACATCTCCTTTGTGTCGACACATCTTCTTATGTTGAATCTATCAAGTGTCGACCCTGCTTCTTGGTGTCGACACATAGTCTTCTATGTCAAATCTTGCTGAGTGTCGACACAGCTCCTTGTGTCGACACATCTTCTTCTTGTTGAGACTTCAGCTCAGTGTCGACACATTCCCTTAGTGTCGACACTTGTACTTAGAATAAATTATTGTTCTTTCTGTTCTTTGCTAAGTGTCGACACAGCTCCTTATGTCGACACTTTATTCTTGTGTTGAGTCTTTAGATGTGTGTCGACACATTGTTCTGGGTGTCGACACATACTTCAAATATTGTGTCCTTAGCTGTGTGTCGACACATTGTTCTGGGTGTCGACACAAACTTCAAGTGTTGAGTCCTCTGATGGTGTGTCGACACATTGTGTTGAGTGTCGACACATCTTCTTGTGATGACTCTTTCTTCATTGTGTCGACACATTGTGTTGAGTGTCGACACTTGTACTTAGACTCTGCAGACTTTTGCTGAGTGTCGACACTTACTTTAAGTGTCGACACTTTCTGGTGTAGACACTGCTTCACTGGGTGTCGACACAGCTCCTTATGTCGACACTTTCTGTCTGCACTTTTCTTCACTGAGTGTCGACACAGCTCCAAGTGTCGATACTTTCTGTCTGGTGTCGACTCTGCATCCCAGGTGTCGACACAATGACTCCAAGTGTCGACACTGCTTGTCTGGGTGTCGACACAAGCTTTCTCAAGTGTCGACACTTACCCTCTGGGTGTCGACACATGGACTTAGAACTTTTTGCTTCAGTCCAGTACTTTCTTAACCTGCACAAATAACTCAAACATACATCAAATACATTATGATGTATATCATTGAGTTGGGTCAGGCTTCTTCAAATCAGGTACATTTGACCAATGTACCCAACAATCTCCCCCTATTTGGAGAAGTCATAACCCTTAGTCAATGATATACACCATTCATAATTAAAAATTACAAAATGATGTAAAGCAGATTATAATCAGCAGGGTTAACATGAACATGTAAAACTTCACACATATATACATTCAACATTGCAGAATAAACAAGAAATAGACACATACTCAGAACAATCATGAAATATATTTATCATAAATTGTTCTAACATTTTTCTAATACATCTTTAATGATTTACAAAAATGTTTCTCATACAAAAGATTACAACAAGCTTCAAGTTTAATTCCTAATCTATTTCTGATCAGGTTCTTTGATAACAATTCCTTTGCCAGCTTGGACTTTAGCCTTGACAGCAGCAACAGCAGTAGGCTCAGCATCAGCAGGCTTCTTGCCTTTTAGATCTTTCTTGTCTGCCTTGATCTTTTGTCTCTCAAAATAATGATAGGGCTTGGGGAACTACTTGCTAGGCTCCACAGCAGTAGGAGGTAGCTTTCCCATCTTAGCCTTTCTTCTGAATTGTACAATAGCCTCCTGTCTGATCTCATGCTTTCTCCATTCTGCCTCAGAGAACCATTTGTTCCTTTCATGAGCATTGTCCTTTGCAGCTTTCCAGGCAGTAAGAATTATATTTCTAGAGGTAGGGCTCCATTGTTCAAAGTCTGGCCTTTGTTCTGCTTGTTCCCTAAACCTCTTCTTTGACAATCTGGCCTCTTCTTCTTTGTCTAAAGCCTCTTGCAAAGCTGCTGATATAGGTTGAACAACCTTTTCTAAATGGACATTGTCCTTGCCCTCAGATGGGCTATACATTGTGCTCACCTCTGCTTGAATCATTTCAAAATTTGGAGGTGGATAAATGACTTGAGCTACTTCTTGTGGCTCACCTCCAAAATATGCAGGGTTCAGTCCAGATTCAGCAACTTCATTGTCATCACACAGGGGAGGATATCCAAGTGTAGCCCTGATGGAATTGGATATCCACTTAGTATGTTCAGAACTGGCCTTGACTAACACTCTCTCCCCCTTTATGACTTCTTTAGGCACATGATCTCTCACATCATCTTTTTGGAACCTTATCTGACTATCCAAGTATCTGATCCCCTCTTTAAAGAATGGTTTTAGCTTGGTAAGTTGTTCAGAGATGGCCTTCTGGGAATCTTGAATTGTAGTCTTGACAGCAGTAATCTCAGCTTGGAATATTTTATCAAAGTCAGCCTTTGCAGCAGCAGCAGATGTAGAAGGTTCAGCGGACTTATTCTTCAACTCAGTGACTATAGCATTATGGGAGGCAGTCAAATTATCATTCATTCTTAACTGATTCTCCAGCACATACCCTTGCTTTAATGCTATATCATCTACCTGAGCCTTGATCTTCTCCTGGTGAGTTGCCAAATAGACTACTGCATTTCCACACTTTGAAAAACATTCATTCATCTCCTTTTTATTAAGGTTCATCTCAAACCTTATTGACTTTATATCTTGGGCCAAGTCAAACTGCAAAGTCTTCTGCCCTTCATCAACATAAGTCTCTATAGCCTTCCTTTGTTCATCCATTTTTATCTGCAGTGCAATCAGTAAAGCACTATAGTCAACTGTTGGAGCTTGTTGAACTATAGGCTGTGGGGCAATGGATTGCAAGGCTTTCTTATAACTCTTGCTTCTCCTCTTGAAGACAAAGAGTTTCTTCTTCTTGGCCCTTGCACTCTCCTCATCCTCAGAGGCAGAAGTGCTGACAATATCAACCCTGTCCTTAGGGCTTTGAGGCTTCTCAGTTTGCACAGCAGGTGCTTGCTCAGTTTCCAGCCTAATAGGCTCTTCCAGAACTTCCATGTGCTCCCCCTCAGCAGCAGCACTCTTATCTTCAGCAGCAGCATCCTTATCCATGTCAAAATCATCTTGATCTAGATTTAGAAACAAATCTTCCATTGTATATTCATGAGGGGATGGAGCTGGAGATAGTCTTTGCTCTTCAACCACTGACTCAGGTACCACTTCTTGTTCAGCAGATTTGTCTTCTAAAATAACATCTGGAACTTGTTTGTCTAGCTGAGTTTGCTGATGGACATCAGACAAATTAGCATCTTCTATAATATAGTCTAAAGTTTTTAAGTCAGTGAGTACCTCTTGGATAATGATGGTGGCTTGCTCACTGTCTAGAGTAGATGGTTCTTCTACTACTGGAAGCTCCCCCTGGCTGTGATCCCTATGGATAGGGCTAGCTTGAGGCAGCTCCCCCTGGATCTCAGCTACATCTTGAGCAGCAGGGGTCTTTACTACTGTCTCTTCCTCTTGCTCATCAGGTGTGAACACCACCTGTTCTTCACTCTCAGAACTGCTTGAGGACTCTTGTGCCACAACAGCAGTTTTCCTTTTCTTCCTGGGAGGAGAATCTTTCTTAGTAACTGGCTTCTCTGGAGTGGACAGTTCCTTTGACAGTACCCTTTCCCAACTAGAAAAGATCCTCATATCCATCTTTCTCATATGATTGATCTTGCTTCCAGCAGCAGTGCTCATGACCTCTGGTATTGTACCAGTCAGGTAGAGACTTATAATTCTGCCCAGATTGGGCTTCTTCAGACTTTCCTTGATCTTCTCATAGATTACCATTGACCAATCTGTTCTTAGGGTGAAGATAATTCTTGTCATGACATTGAACATTGAGGCTGACACCCTGTCATGCCCTCCAGGCTTACTGAGAATGACCTTGCCCACAATTTCAGACAGGAATTTTCCTTGACTGTTCATGCCTTTCCTGTTAAAGACAGAACCTATCTTCAGCTTTGGATCAAGTCCACACCAGGTAAGAGCTTCCCTGGTCTTGGATGTAGAAACTTCTTCTTCATCTTGAGTCTTAGGTAGCTGGAGTACCTTCCTCAGACTTTTTGGTGAGACCTTGACTTTGGATCCATGCACTCTGGATTTGATTCTATATCCAGAGTCATCAACTGCAGCTCCAGTAAGGAATTCAAGAACTTCCTTCTTCCAAATCTTGGTTGGTTCTGAAACCAAATATTCTAGTCTAGAATCGCTGACTAGGGTTACCACCGATTGGATTTCTTGATCTCCATCATCGAACGCGCCGCGCACAAGTTCATAGCCTTCGTTAACGTTCTCCTCGAGCTTGGGAGCCATTAGGGTTTGGAGAATTAGTCTTGAGAAAAGAGAAATGTCGACACAAGAGTTTTGGTCTCGAAACTTTGAAAGCGTGTCGACAAACAAAGATAGAACTCTATTTATACCTGTCTAATTTTGAAGATGAACAGGCGGGACAGCTAGCTTAGCATGTGTCGACACTGGCAATAAGTGTCGACACTGACTTATAATGTCTCGACACATATGTGTCGACACAAATTTAGTCAACAGATTTGATGTGTCGACACTTGGTTATGTGTCGACACAACATAACTCGACACATTGTTGAGACTTTCCTTAGAAAAATTCTGAGTAAAACTTAAGTGTCGACACTACATTGAATGTGTCGACACCTACTTGTCATGTGTCGACACCAACATTCTGAAGTGTCGACACCAACATTCTAGATGTGTCGACACCTTTTTCCTGAAGTGTCGACACTTACTATTCTGTGTCGACATAGACTTGTCTATGTGTCGACACCTTTTTACTTAGCCAATTTTCATTTCTGTAAACTTAGTCTAAGTTGGTCATTCCTAGTTCAATTTTGAATCTATTGAACTTAGCTTCTTCTAGGGGCTTAGTAAACATATCAGCTATTTGTTCATCTGTTTTAACATATTCAAGTACAATATCATTCCTTTCTACATGCTCCCTAAGAAAGTGATATTTGATTTCAATATGTTTTGTCCTACTATGAGATACAGGGTTATTAGCTATTGAAATAGCACTAGTAGAATCACAGAAAAGTGGAGTTCTACTTACCTGAAATCCATAGTCCTCTAGCTGATGTTGAATCCACAGAAGTTGAGCACAGCAACTTCCTGCAGCTACATATTCTGACTCAGCTGTGGAGATAGCCACACTGGTTTGCTTCTTGCTGCTCCATGAAATTAGTCTCCCACCTAGGAATTGACAGGTTCCAGTAGTACTCTTTCTATCCTCTTTGCATCCTGCAAAGTCTGCATCTGAATAACCTGTTAGATCAAAATCTCCATTCCTAGGGTACCAGAGGCCTAGATAGGGAGTGCCCTTTAGATATCTCAAAATTCTCTTGACTGCAGTCAAGTGAGACTCTTTAGGGCAGGCTTGATACCTGGCATAAACACATGTAGCATACATAATGTCTGGTCTACTAGCAGTCAAGTATAGTAGGGAGCCAACTATCCCTCTATATAAGGTTTCATCTACAGGTTTCCCTGCATCATCCTTGCTAAGAGACCTACTTGACCCCATAGTAGTCTTCATGGTACTGGATGAATCCATACCATATTTCCTTATGAGTTCTAGGGTGAACTTTGACTGACAAATGGACAAACCACACTCAGTCTGTTTAACTTGGAGACCCAAGAAAAACTTCAGCTCTCCCATACTACTCATCTCAAACTGACTTTGCATAAGTTTTGCAAACTTTCTGCAAAGGCTACTTTCAGTAGACCCAAATATAATGTCATCTACATATATTTGGACAAGTATGACTTTGCCTCTAGATTCCCTAAGGAATAGAGTCTTATCTATTTTCCCCCTTGAAAACTTGTTCTCAATGAGGAAACTAGATAGGGTTTCATACCAAGCTCTAGGAGCCTGTTTTAACCCATATAAAGCTTTCCTAAGTCTATAGACATAATGAGGTTGAGTTGGATCAACAAAACCTGAAGGCTGCTCCACATAGACTTCTTCTTTCAAATTACCATTTAAGAATGCTGACTTGACATCCATCTGGTAAACCTTGAATCCTTGATAGGTTGCATAGGCCAAGAACATCCTTATGGCTTCCAGTCTGGCTACTGGAGCAAAGGTTTGATCAAAATCAATACCTTCTTCTTGCCTATATCCTTTTGCAACCAGTCTTGCTTTGTTCTTTATGATGACCCCTTGTTCATCCATCTTATTTCTGTAGATCCACTTAACTCCTATTACATTGTGGTCTTTAGGTTTAGGAACCAGTTCCCAAACCTTGCACCTCTTGAACTGATTAAGCTCTTCTTGCATAGCTTCAGTCCATTGTGGATCTTGTATTGCTTCTTCAAATTTCTTAGGTTCAACTTGAGACAAAAAGCTGGAGTAGATTTCTGCATTCATGTATCTGCTCCTGGTTTGAACTCCTTGTCTTGGATCTCCAATAATCTGCTCTACTGGATGATCTCTAAGATGCCTATTGGCTGGAGGCATCCTAACTTCAGGTTGAACCTCCTCAGCATCTGCATCATGCTGAATTCCTTGGATTTCTTCAGCAATTGGCACATGTAGTTCTCCCCCTGGACAACAGCTACTATCCTCAACTTGTTGTCTTGCAGCAGGAACCTTTTCTATAGTAAGCTTGTCCAATTCCTTTGTCAAACCTGTGGGGCTGCATACATTGCTAGACAACTCATTGTTAATAAGTTTTGTCTCATCAAAAACTACATGCACAGATTCTTCTACAACTTGTGTAGTCAAGTTGTAGACTCTATAAGCCTTACTATTATTGCTGTACCCAACAAAGATTCCCTCTTGGGACTTGGCAGCAAACTTTGTTAAGTAAGACTTCCCATTGTTAAGTATGAAGCATTTACAACCAAAGATCCTAAAATAGGATAGATTTGGTTTCCTGCCTTTCACAACTTCATAGGGGGTCTTGTTTAGCCTTTTAGTGATGGTAGCCCTATTTATAACATGGCATGCAGTGTTAACTGCTTCAGCCCAGAAATATTCTGGTAGTGATGTATCACTTAATAGGGTCCTACCAGCCTCTATCAAGGTTCTATTCTTCCTCTCAGCAATACCATTCTGCTGAGGTGTTCTTGGTGAAGAGAATTCTTGAAATATCCCAAAGTCTTCACATAGTTTTGTCATGCTTTCAGACTGAAACTCAGTACCATGGTCACTTCTAATTTTGACCACAGTACTATTTAGTTCATTCTGAATTTGCTTGACAAAGCTGTAGAAGACACTAGGTGTTTCAGATTTCTGTCTTAAGAAGAACACCCAGGAAAACCTTGAGTAGTCATCAACAACTACAAAGGTATAGACCTTCCTACCTAAACTGTGAACTGGCATTGGACCAAATAGATCCATATGCAAGAGGTATAAACACCTCACAGCATCTTTGTTATCTATGCTTCTAAAGGTGGATTTAGTCTGCTTGCCCTTTTGACAAGCTGAGCAAATACCATCTTTGACATACTTAACTTGAGGACCATTCCTCACTAACTCTTTACTAAAGAGTTTGCTAATAGTCTTGTAGTTAAGATGAGCTAGCCTCTTGTGCCATTTGACACAATGAGAGAATGTCTCATCAGCTACAAGACAAACTAGAGAACCATTGTTCTCAATCATAATGTCTAGACAGTAGACATTCCTCTTCCTATATCCTGTCAAAATGATCTCTTGATCACTTGACCTCTTGATATGACAACCATTTTTGACAAATGAGATGTCATACCCTACATCACTTAACTGACTTATACTTATTAGGTTGTGTTTCAACCCTTTAACATAAGCCACTTGAGTAATGGTAACAAGGTTTGAAGAAATGTTACCAAACCCTTTGATGATTCCTTTTTCAGAACCACCAAAGGTCACTTTAGGACCATTTTTGATTGGAATGTAGTCCTTCAGTAGTCCCCTTGTTCCAGTCATATGTCTGGAACATCCACTATCCAAGTACCATGTAGGGGTATGGCCACTTGGACTCACCTGCAAAACAAATTAATGAACCTTAGAACCCAAAGCATTCTTGGGTCCTTGGTGATTGTTAGTTTGCAATTTGACAAACCTACCTACTGGCTTTCCAACAGGTAGTTTGGAACTTACTTTGGCATTCACATTATGCCAACAGTCCACTGCAAAATGGCCAACTTTGCCACAGCACCAGCATTCAAATTTATTGTACCTTTGCTTAGGTACTGCCTTGGCTGTCTTGACTACAGCAGGCTTATTGAATGTTGGGGCTTTGCCCTTAGACTTAAACTTGGACTGCTCAGTCCCTGTAGGTCTAACAAAACCCAGTCCAGCCTTGCCTTTTTGATGAACAAATTCATCAATCAAAGGTAGCACTGATTTAGGTTTTGAAAACCTAACAACTAGCTCTCTCTCTTTCTGAAGATTGATCTCCAGTTTCTTAATTTGATCATTCTTATAGGTGATAGTTCCCATCTGAATCACTGTAATATGTTTCAGCCTGGCTACCTCATTCAGTTTTTGATCAAATTGTTTCTCAAAATCTGTTGCAACAGGCTTGAGATCAGCAATCTCCTTTGCCTGACTTTTGGCTAGGGTCTTACTTTTCTTGTAGGCTTGCAACAGCACCTTATATTCATCTATAAGCTGATGAATATCTTCCTCAGACTCAGATATATTCTCATCACTTGATGAAGAAGAATCTGAATCTGAACTAGAACAAGAATCTGAGTTTAAACTTGAACTTTGTAGCTGATTGGGTCCTGGCTGCTCCAGGATTTTGGCACTGTTTGTCAAAGCCATTAGCCCTTGGCAATGACTGTCCTCTTGTTCATAAATTGAATCCAAGATCTGCATGAATTCTTCCTCTTCTTCTTCAGCAAACAGCCCTATGTAGGCTTCAGCCTCAGACTCAGTTTCTGAAGAGGAGATGTCTGATAGAGTCTTCTCCTTATTAGCAACAAAAGACTTTTCTTTCTTCCCATTGAAGTGAGTCTTTTTCTTGTCACCAGATTCCTTTCTCTTCTCTGGACAATCTGCAATAACATGGCCCTGTCTATTGCAGCAATAACAAACAATCTTTGAACCAGTTGGCTTGCTTGATTTTGTCCTTTTCTTGTCATTCTTTGAAGATCTCTTTTTCTGATAAGAGTCTTCCTTTCCTTGTGATGTAGAAGGCCTTGACCTCCACTGTTTCTTTTTCAAAAACTTCTGAAAGTGTCTAGTGAAAGTAGCAAAGTCTTCATCACTTTCACTGCTCTTAGACTTTGTGCTGACAGACTCATCAGATTCTGATTCAACTACCTCTGGAGGTGGAGTTGAAGACCTATTCCTGCACTTTTTGGGGACTTCTGTCTTGAAAGCAACAGTTCTTTCTTTGTGCTCTATCCTTATTGATTTCTCCTCCTCTTTTCTCACTGTTAACTGCATTTCATAAGACAATAGTTTGCCAAACAGTGTGGGAGGAGGAATTTCCCCCAACTTAGCCATTTTCTTATGGCACAGATCTTGGTGTCCCAATCTTTGGTTAGGGACCTTAAGAACTTGTCATTTAGTTCATAGTTAGTGAACTCTCTTCCATATGACATAAGTTCATTAACTATTCTGTAAAATTTCTTATAGCACTCAGTGATGCTATCACCCTTTCCTTGCCTAAAGCTTTCATACTCCTGATTAAGCAAGGACTTCCTATCTTGTCTAACTTCTTCAGAACCTTCCATATAGACAATGAGAGTATCCCACATCTCTTTTGCTGTCTTACAGTGAATTAAGTTCTGAAAAGTGGCATCATCAATGGCACTTACTATTATGTTCTGTGCCCTCTTGTCCATGGTAGCTAGGACAATCTCATCCTTAGTCATCTCAGAGAAATCCTTTGGAGTCCTCTGATTTGCATCCAATACTGAAATCTTCATTGGCACATAAGGCCCTTCCTTTACTGTGATGTATATTCTAGGGTCAGAGGCTTCCATAAATAGCCTTACCCTCTCTTTCCAGATCCCAAAGATCTCCTTCCTGCATATGGGTAACTTCATGGAACCCAATTCCTTGTGATTCTCATAAGAACCCATGTTTCTTGATGTTCTTGAATTTCTTGAATCTGTGAATTGCCTTTCACTGAATCTGCCAAACAGGATCTCCTCAGACTGTTAGTCCTTGTTTTGAGCAACCTGGCTCTGATACCACTTGAAAGATATGGTACCTAAACACCTAGAGGGGGGGGGGTGAATAGGTGACCTAATCCTTTTTTAACTATGTTGGCAGCCAAACAGTTATATCACAGATTTCTAACTAGTCTACTACAGCAATCAGCAATAATCAAACATACACAGCACATTCACAGCACAGCACACAGTGATTTATAGTGGTTCCCCAAGATATGGGTACATCCACTTTCCCCCTTCGCCTATCTAGCAGTGTACTAGATTCGGCCAAACTCCTTCACTGTCTCAGAACCCAAATTGGTTCCTACCTCAGGCCCAAAGCCTTACAACTCAGCTTTCTCCCAAAGCCTACACTCAGCCAATCAAGGCCTACACTCAGCCAACTAAGGCCTACACTCAGAGATCACAATCTCATACACTCAGGCAAACAAGCCCTACCCTCAGCCTTTATAAATATAGGCTTACAATCACTCAGATCCAATGGATCCTACAAGTTAAAAATGTAATACAAACAATAACTCTACAACTCAGAATTAGAGGAGGAGAGTTGAGAGATTCTTGATGAGTTCTTGGAAGAACTCAGCTGGATTCACCCTGACTTAGCTTTCTTCAAAGCTTCTTGAGTAGAACTGAATAAGGTTGAATCCTCTGCAGTTGTTCCTTGACCTCTGCCACTTAAGATCCAGAATTGACTATGAATCCTTCTTCTCAGCCTAGTTCCAGAGGCTGATTTCTTGGAAGGAGCCCTCTCTCCAACTTCTTAGATCTGCAGTTGGACTGCAAGATCTTCTTGTGTTGATACTCAGTATACCACTTTAATGATTACTTCAACAATAATCTAAACTCTGTTAACAATTTGATCAACAATCTCAACCACCTTTTTTCTGTAAACTGTGGGTGCCTATTTATAGGCATTCTTCATGGTAACCGGCTGGTCCGGTTTATAACTGACTTCTGACATCTCTGACAGTTGCTGTAGACCGGCTGGAACGGCAGCTGTCATGTCAACCAGTCACTTCTTGAAAATCTCTATCTGTCTGATAGTGTCGAGACTTTCTGTCTTTAAGTGTCGACACTTATAGACCAAGTGTCGACACACGTTGTGTAAGTGTCGACACAAGACTACAAGGTGTCGACACAATTCCTTGTATGTCTCGACACAGATTCTTCTGCATGTGTCGACACTGAGATTGAGTGTCGACACAAGTACTTGTTCTTCTAGCTTTTGCTGAATTCTTCTATGTGTCGACACATCTCCTTTGTGTCGACACATCTTCTTGTGTTGAATCTGTCAAGTGTCGACCCTGCTTCTTGGTGTCGACACATAGTCTTCTATGTTGAATCTTGCTGAGTGTCGACACAGCTCCTTGTGTCGACACATCTTCTTCTTGTTGAGACTTCAGCTGAGTGTCGACACATTCCCTTAGTGTCGACACTTGTACTTAGAATAAATTGTTGTTCTTTCTGTTCTTTGCTAAGTGTCGACACAGCTCCTTATGTCGACACTTTATTCTTGTGTTGAGTCTTTAGCTATGTGTCGACACATTGTTCTGGGTGTCGATACATACTTCAAATGTTGTGTCCTTAGCTGTGTGTCGACACATTGTTCTGGGTGTCGACACAAACTTCAAGTGTTGATTCCTCTGATGGTGTGTCGACACATTGTGTTGAGTGTTGACACATCTTCTTGTGATGACTCTTTCTTCATTGTGTCGACACATTGTGTTGAGTGTCGACACTTGTACTTAGACTCTGCAGACTTTTGCTGAGTGTCGACACTTACTTTAAGTGTCGACACTTTCTGGTGTAGACACTGCTTCACTGGGTGTCGACACAGCTCCTTGTGTCGACACTTTCTGTCTGCACTTTTCTTCACTGAGTGTCGACACAGCTCCAAGTGTCGACACTTTCTGTCTGGTGTCGACTCTGCATCCCAGGTGTCGACACAATGACTCCAAGTGTCGACACTGCTTGTCTGGGTGTCGACACAAGCTTTCTCAAGTGTCGACACTTACCCTCTGGGTGTCGACACATGGACTGAGAACTTTTTGCTTCAGTCCAGTACTTTCTTAACCTGCACAAATAACTCAAACATACATCAAATACATTATGATGTATATCATTGAGTTGGGTCAGGCTTCTTCAAATCAGGTACATTTGACCAACGTACCCAACATCATGGGACTGGCTTTACATCGTACATTCATAGCATACACTTGAGGGTATTTTCCTGGACTGCCAATCCAGTACCTCCTGTTATTATCCTTCACAGGCACAACCCATCAAGTGTCATAAGCATTATAAGCATCAGAGGGTCTTTTCCTGGACTTCCGTACCAGTACTTCCTGCTACTGCCCTTCACAGGTCCAACCTATTGAGCATCACAAGCATCACAAGGGTCTTTTCCTGGACTACCACCCCAGTACTTCTTGTTACTGCCCTTCATAGGTCCAACCCATTGACTCTATAAACTACTCATTTTATCGCGGATTATTCTCCGGTGTGTATATGCAACATCACCAATCCAGACCAACCTGTCCAGATTGGCTTCACACAACATGCCTATTTCGTACCCTATTTCCGGATCTATATGCAAGATAATTGGGGATTCCAAAAATCAACCCAAGGGAAATCCCTTAACAATCCACCCTCTGGTGTGGGAATCCCATGCACATGCCAAAAAGGAGGCCTTCACATGGCCATGAATGAAGATCGTTACCCTTGAAGATCACTTCGGAGCCATAGACTTCTAGCCGGCTGGAAAGCACCGCAGCGGCTTTGCCTCCACAACACTCGCCTCGGATCTTGAATCGGAACTCCGCAGCTCCATCGATGGTCAAGTCCCTTCCTCCTCCTCCTTCCACTCTCTCTAGGTTCTTAGAAAGAGGATGGCCAAGATTAGAATGAGATTTTCCTTCTCATTCTCAGCCTTAAAGTAGGGGGGAGACGTCTGGGCCATCAGATCACAGCTGAAGAAAATGGACAGCCACGATTTTGCCACAAAAGTTTGAATTTTGGCTGACACGACCTGTGACATGCCCGTGTCACAGGCTGTGTACCTTAAGCGGCACACAACCGACTCATTCCAGACCAGTACACGACCATTTGACATGCCTGTGTCACAGGTTGTGTGACTTGACATGACTTCATACATGCCCGAGTCTGTGGCCGTGTACCTCAGGTGGTACACAACCATCTCAACCCGAACAAGACACGGTCATGTGACACGCCCGTGTCATAGGCCGTGTGCCCAAAGACACACACATGTCCTTCCCGTGTTCACGAGGCTGTGCTACCCTGGCCAAATCTAGAAGTGGACACGGCCTGTGACACGCCCGTGTCACAGGCCTTGTGCCCTTAAACGACATCAGACACGCCTCCCACGTGCTATTCGTCGAGCGAAGTTCATCGACCAGAGGGGGACAAGCCCGTGTCGCTGGGCATGTTCCCTCTCAAGAACTCGTCGAGTGCAGTTTGTCGAGTACTCGGCAGATTGATCGGCCATACAAAGCAGGACAAGCCCTGGGACACGCTCGTGTCCCAGGCCGTATCACCCAACTTGAACCCAATCTGGGATTTGGGGTGTTACAACCCTCCCCTCCTTACAAGAAATTTCGTCCCGAAATTTGGACACAGTAAGGAGATCAAAAAAAAGATGTTATAACTTCATCAAAGTTTGATACACCTGGACACGCACTACATAGCAGTTTACACAAATAGATCGGGAAATTTTGCTCGCATGGTCTGCTCTCGCTCCCATATTAGCTCCTCACGGCCACAATTGTCCCACCGGACTCTGATCATCCCGATAATCTTATACCGCAACTGTTTATCGGCTCGATCCGCGATCCAAATGGGCCTAACCTTCGTCGTTAGCCCATACTCAACCGGCAAACGATCAGTCTCGATCACTTGAGCTGGATCTTTGATGGCTTTCCGCAGCACAGAGATGTGAAACATCTCATGTAATCCACCCAAGTCTGTTGAAAGAGCTGGTCGATATGCAGCTTCTCCAATTCGCTCTACCACTTCAAACGGACCAAGATATCTCGGACTTAACTTTTTTCAGACGCTGAATCCTGGACACGTCTTTGAATGGTTTGATCTGCAAATATACCCAAATGCCCACCGTGAACTCCACGTTCCGGTGCTTGGCGTTGTAGTACTTTGCTTGTCGATCCTAGGGGATGGAGAAGTTGCTGACATGGCCGCCATTGATCGCCATTGATCACCGTCTGAGAGATTTTGTCGATTGGGATGATCACTGCCGCAAGCTCGAGGATGGGATCGACGTCCGCCGCCATTATATAAAAATATATAATTATAAATTAAATAATTATAATTATATATTTTTAATAATTTTATTATTTTTGCAATTTTATTTTAAGTATTTATTTCATGTTTTAATTTTCATTTCATGTGTAATGATGGGTGCTTATAACCATCATGTGTTGTTTTAATTATTTCATTTCATGTGCTATGATAGGTGCATATAACCATCATATTTTCAATTTTGAATTTTAAATTTTGAATGAAGGGAGATGGAGTGGTGTAAGTTTATATATACGTCATGATATTTGTCATATTTATTAGTGAATGAAAGAAAGAAATCCTAAGAATTCAAGTTTTGAATTTTCCCCCACCTTTCTCCTTCCTCTTTGAGAAATTCGGCCCTCCCCCTTTCTCTTATCTCTTGGCTGCCCGCCACTCCCCTCTCCCTCTCAAATTCCGGCCACCCTCTTCTCCTCCTCTTCATTCCCCCTCAAAGGACAACACGACCACTCCCTATCTCTTGGTGGTTAGGCCAAGGTGAATTGCAACAAAGCTTCGTGGATTCTCGGCCAAGGTGTGAAGCGAGGAAGGCGGATAAGTTTCCTCTCCTTCCGACGTGACTACGGTGAAGCCGTTGAAGGGTGATCCAAGCAAAGAAATCGGAATCATCCATTCTGGTTGGGTAACAAAAAATTTCTACTCTCGTGTGTTTCTTTTCCTAGATATTCTTGTGTGGAAATTCTTGGCGTTGCATCTTGAAGCGTTGAATAATCGTGGTTTTCCTTCGACTGGTTTGTGTTTATCTTAATTGATTTTTTTTTCGAAAAGATTTGGTGAACCTTTGTTTTCTTTTGTTGGGAGATATCTACTTCTTTTTGAATCGTTATTTTTGGTAGATTTCTTTTGGTACAACACCGCTCGTTAGGACCGGGTGGGTCCTTTTAACCGGAAAGAATATTGATCTATAGCCTTTGTTCGATCCTAAGTTGTTTGGCTATATGTACGTTAACATATAATTGATAAAATTAATTAATGTGGTGTTGCGTAGAACGATTGTGCGAGTAAAGAATTGGATCAAGGAGAGGCAAACGTGTTCGTCCGTAGATTTATTTGGTGTCAACGTGCAAGCCTGCATCAATTTGATATCAAAGCGAGGTTGTGCTAATTTCTTAATTAGTACCATCCTAGAAAAAATTACTTAGAACGTCGACAAGCACTTGCACGTTTCATTGCACAACATAAAAATCATTTTTAAAATTTTTGGTCTGCAAATAGCGGCCTAAAATTTTCATTGTTTTCTCAAAATTCAAAAAATAAAATTCTGGAAATTCTCCATCATTTTCTTAGTAAGAAACCCAAAAAAATTATTTTTCATTAAGTCAATATTTTTATTAAGTTATTATAAAATTTTGATTTTGGTCTGCAAATAGCGGCCTATATTTTTATTTTTCCAGCAAATAAAATCAGAATTTTTTTTTTAATAATCTTCAATTTCTTTCCTGCAAGCAAATCAAAAAAAATCTTTTATCACCATAGTTATTACGTGGGAACAATTCCATATTTGAAAATTAATTAAGGCCAGGTTCATTTCTCATTGCATGTGCACCAGTTCCGGATGAGTTTTCTCTCTGGTTCTCACTAAAATGGCATATGGCATATATGTTGCCTGACTAGACTATTCATATGATAAGGATATGACTATACACACCCCTAGGCAACCCCACACTTATCCTACTTATGACGGTTTAGAGTGTCCCCAAATTTTTAGAGACTGACTTAAGTGAGTAGAAAATTATTTAAATTGTCACTTATGGGACGACCACCAAAAGGTTAACATAGCCCGAGAACAATTAGTAGGTCAAGCACAGGTATTTTGGTTAAACGAAGAGCATTGTGTTGGTAATTATAGACATGCTTGGCTGGCAATGCGTAGCCTACTCACGGATCAATTTGATCCCGCCTATCTCCGCACTACTAACACCGAGCCTCTGAGTGAGTATCTTTATGGCACTAGTCCCATACCTTCCTATAAGAATGACCATAAACTAAACGCCCAGACCAGGCGACATATAACTAAAGTTTTGACTAACCTTAAACAAGGGAACAAGTCAGTCTCGGATTATATGCGTCTTTTTAAGGATATGATAGTTAGAAGTGGTGTGAAGGAGTTGCCAGAGATCACCCTCTCTAGGTTTTGTTAGTGGTTAAACCCCTACATCTAGGGTAAATTACTGTGTTATTGGCACACCGACCTAGACTCCACTTTTTCCACGGCATTAGAAATTGAGAAGCACCACCTTCCTAGGAATAAAGCTCACTCGTGTCAGACTTGAGGGGTTATATTAGGACCACCACCCCCCGTTATGGAAACCACTCCTAATAGGTCATTTGTTGTGGACTCAATAGATGTTACCACTAGGGTTATGCCTCTGTTAGCCTCGACATCTAAGCCCATAGAGATAGTGACTAGTACCTCTGAGGATTCCAATGTGGATATAGACTCTCTAGATGATGAAGTTGACCAGCTAGGTGAGAGTATCCCTTCACGTATGATAGTGCCCGATGAGTCTGATGATTCTGGAAGTGAGGGAATTCCTAGTGATTTAGAAGACAATGTATGGGATGATTACATTCCGATCTGTGAGGGTAGTACGTTGCCTATTATTAGCCCGACTAGCGTTGTGACTGATCACCCTAGTATTGATGGCCCTCTCCAAACTACGAACCCCGTCGTGTTAGAGCTTACGATTACACATACTAAGAATATATCTAAGTTATCAGGAACTGGTGAGTATGGATTTCCCTATTATTATTGATGACCCGGACTTAAAAGATGTCCCAACCGATTGGGAATACTCGCCTTATGTGAGAAGTTTATGTTTGGATGATTTTAGTGCTATGAACCCGAACGATAGTTCTTTATTGTTATCTCCTTTATCTAAAGTTCACTCTGAATTAAAATTTACGTCGGGTTCGATTTTACCCATTTCTGAGGCCTGTACAGATTCTGAATTGTAAGACTTGTCTAGTGTGTTGGAAGAAATTGCAAGCGAGGAAGTGGTATTTTTGAACGATTCTTTGGTTTTACCCCCGGATGAGAGTTCATTGAAGTTATCACCGATCGGTGAAAGTTATTCTGATTTGGATTTTATCCCGGGTTTGGTTTTGCCGACCCTTCCTCCTATCTATGAGCCCACATTAGTTGACGATTTAGGACGTGACATCGGTAATCCTAGACTGAGTTGTTGTGACACACCCACTCTTTTAGTTCCTACCTTGGCATTGTCTCTGCACTTAGATAGTAGTACGTTGAGCACGCTAGTTTTTGGTCTGTTTACCGCACCGTGTAGATCTGACTATGCGTCACATTTTGCTATTCATTTCTCTGTGTGTCTAGCAACGGTTCTATCCTCACCCGTTTCTGATTCTTTGGTTATTGTGCCTCTGGAAGTGGTGTCTCCTTCACATACATATATCCCACACCCGATCGCACGTATTTATCTACCGCCATTTGATGACCTTTTTTCCCACACGTTAGTGACCCAGGTTAGGCCCCATGAGTTGTATCGCTCGCACCTCTTGTCACATCCAAGAGTGTCCAACTCTTTTAGTATTTATGATGATCGGTTTCCCTTGGCATATCTTCATGTCAAGCGTGCAAAAATTAATTTTAAAATTAGGACTGTGAATTTGAAGCCTATGAAAATAATCTTTGTTTATAAGGCTCCCGTCCCCCTGGACTTAACCTCTTTACCCTCCGTATTTCGGTTAAGTCATGTAGCCCACAATTTTACTCCTCACGATAGTATGCTACTTAGGCGCACTTTAAGGGAATTAATCACTCAAGTTGCGTCTTATTTTTTACTTGCTAGTTTATCGCCGAAACTCGCACCAGATTATGATCATCATGATCACATTTTATATAAGCACATTAGTGAAGCGCTAACCACACCATATAAATCTTATCAATTCCATGTTAGCTTACATAAAAGAGTATCTCACTATATGATTGGTGATTTAGTTTTGGTGCATTTCAACCCTGAACGGTTGCCTTCGGACGCTATAGAAAGTTGGCGAGTTGGCAAGTTGGACCTTTTTCGGATCTTAAAGAAATTAGGAGAATATGCATATCATTTGAAGTTTTCCACTGATTGGGGTATTACACCAATTTTTAATGTTTCTAATTTAACGTCATATGTTTCTCCACCACTTGAATTATCTGCCTGTCCGTTGGGGTCCACTTTTTTTCTTATGGTTTGGGTTGTGAGCTTGTGCCTGGATCGCTATCTTCATTGGTCTTCACTAGAGGTATGTTGGTTGTTGATGTAAATGTTAAATTTTCTCAACGTGGTCAGCAAGATAGCCCAAACACCAAATTAATATCTTCGGAACTACCCAGTTCGCACGCTGAACCTGCGGAAAAACCAAGGACTAGAGGTTTCACCCAACAACACAATGGAAGCACAAGAAGGTCTTATTATGCATTCACTTCTTTACAGTCCGAGGCATACATAGCGAGACATGATTTCGCTAGTATTACAGCTGAAAACAGGAAGAACCAAAAAACAAGCCGGGCGGACAGCACTCCAGTCCGCCGAGACCGCGAGGTCGCCGAGACCGCCGAGACCGCTGAGCTCGCCCAAGCTATGCTGCAATCCGCCGAATACCACGGAGTCCGCCGAGACAGCGAGGCTGCGCGGACACACCGTTATTCGCCTCCTGCTGAACCCGAACAGAGGAACTCCCCTACCCGCCTGAAGCCGACGGACAGGTTATTGAAGCTGGCAAAGTTGAAACAGAACTGACAAGCCGCAGAGCGACCTCCTGCTGAGTCCGCAGAGACCGCACACTTCCAAGCACTGACCGAAGTCAAAGCCAAGCTCCTGGCTCCTTGAAGTTATCCGCGCGACCTGCACACAGCAAACCGTCAGCCTGAAACAATCCGCGCGGACTGGAAAACACAGACCGCAGCACTTCGCCCAACCCAATTTACTGTTCACTCACGTTACTTAGGTTACTGTAGATGTGCCAGGGGGGTCCTATTTATAGGCCAGGTGAGGAGTGTGGTCACCGCCCAAGAGATAGCGACACCGCCCCAGTCCGCGCGAACACAAACGACCGTCCGCTCAGTCCGCGAGGACTTAGCCGGTCACCAAGGGAAACCGCCAGGAGCAAGGCAACCAATGACGAACCCTCTCCAGTCCGCCTGAGCTAAGCGGACAAGGCATCAGCCCGCAAAGCTCCAACCACTGCAGGACAGCAACCCCCTTCAATGGCTGTCCGCACCAACCCGAGGCAGTCCGCAAGACCCACACCTCAATCCGCCACAAGTCCACGACCAAAGGCAGCTAGCAACAGACCGCCCGGTCACAGCGGACTCGGCGGATACGTCGGACACCATGAACTTGGCACAAGGTGTGACCAAGCCCAAAACCATCAAGGAACATAGCGAGCATGGCGGACACAATTTCTCGTCCGCCAAACACCCTAGCACAGACCGCCACCAGTCCGCGAGCACCTCGCACTTGTCCAACGCAGTAGCTTCCTCCCGGACTCCAAACACCAGTCCGCCAACCGGTCTCCACAGCAAGACACCTGCTGTGCCACCAGAGCTCGACAAGGCCTCAGCCAAGCTCTAAACCCAGTCCGCAACAGCCCTCACCGCGGACACTCCAGTCCGCAAGGCTTCCCGCGAACTCGAACCAACCCGCCAACAGCGCAAGCTTGCACCCGCGGCCACTGAGCAATGCACCAGTCCGCAAGCCTCTCTATCCGCAGATACCAGGCCGCACCAAACCGCGGACTCCATGCAACAACCCGCTCAACACAGCCGGCTTCCACCAGACTTTTCACCAGGCCGCAAACCGCAGTCCGCCCAGTCCGCCCAGTCCGCCAAGGCTGTCCGCCACAGGCCGCGCGGCCTGTCCCGTCACCCACTTCCACTTCACAAAATTCAACACTCCCCCTTGAAGTGAGAAGTGGTGACCAAGCCCAGCAAGCTGCGCAAGCGTTCAAAAGGCCCCTTCGACAGTGGCTTTGTGAAGATGTCGGCAAGATTATCTTCACTCCGAACATGCCCGACCAGCAGAGATCCTTCCAACACCTTCTCCCTGATGAAATGGTGATCAATCTCTATATGCTTGGTCCTGGCGTGACACACTAGATTGTTAACCAGTTTGAGAGCACACTCATTGTCACCCCGGAGTAAAGTAGGTCCTTGCACTTCTTCATGGACATCCTCTATAAGTCTCCTCAACCAAACGGCTTCCCGAGCAGCCAAGGCCGAAGCCTTATACTCCGCCTCCGTGGTTGAAACCGACACCGAGTCCTGCTTCTTGCTACACCATGAGATGCTAGCTGAACCGCAAGTGAACACATAACCTAAAGTAGACCTCCGATCATCCGAATCACCACCATAGTCAGCATCCGTGTACCCGAGCAACGCAAACTCCGCATCCCTTCCATAGAGGAGTCCCATCTCAGAAGTCACCTTGACATACTTCAGAATTCCCTTTGCCGCCACCAGATGAGATTTCCTTAGTTCAGCCATATATCGACTTACTCGGCCAACATCATAAGCTATATCCGGCCTTGTAATCGTCAGATAGATCAAGCTTCCAACAAGAGCCCGGAACACCAAGGGATCATTAAGAACCCTTCCCTCATCTCGTCGAAGCTTCAGCCCAGATTCCAGTGGAGTAGAGCACTTCTTCCCTTCGCCCATGCCGAACCACTTCACAATACAATCAGCATATCCCTTCTGGCTAATGAGAATCCCGCACTCCTTCCTCTCCACTTCCAGACCGAGAAAGTGATGCAACTCTCCCAAGTCCTTCATCTCGAAGCGTATAGCAAGCTCAGCCCTGAGCCTTGCTACTTCCTCCTCCGAATTCCCTGTGATGATCATGTCATCCACATACAGTAGGACCAAGACTCTTAGCTCTCCCTTCTTCTTGACGAACAAGCTAGAATCCGAGTTAGAAGCAAAGTATCCACAGAATTGCAGGTACTCTGCAATCTTCCCATACCACGCTCTAGGAGCTTGCTTCAACCCGTAGAGAGCCTTCCTGAGTTTGCAGACATAGTCCGGATGCTTCTCAGAGACAAAACCAAGCGGCTGATCCATGAAGATGTCCTTGTCAATCTCTCCGTAAAGAAAGGCATTCTTCACATCGAGTTGCCACAACCTCCATCCCTTGCTAGCAGCCAAGGCGATCACCACTCTTACAGATGTCATCTTCGCAACTGGGCTGAATGTCTCCTCATAGTCTTCTCCATACTGCTGTGAGAATCCTCTAGCGACCAGGCGAGCCTTGAAACGATCAATGCTCCCATCAGCCTTCTTCTTCAACTTATACACCCACTTGCAAGTTACCGGAGTAATGCCATCAACCTTGGGCACAAGGTCCCAGGTTTCATTCTTCTTCAGAGCATCAATCTCTTCCTTCATGGCACCTTCCCACTCCTTCACTCCAGTGGCCTCGTTGAAGTTTGCAGGCTCTCGCTCATCCAGAGGACCTGCAAAGAAGCAGGAGACAAAGCTCACTGCATTGCCTTCACAGTACCGAGCCAGTGGCTTAACCACCCTCTTCGATCTCCGAAGACATGGCTCCTTGCTCACGGCTTCCGTTGCTTCTTCAGGCTCCACTCCTACCTGGGGCAAGCATTGAGCAGTGCTCCCCCTGCTTCCTGAGCCAGAAGGCTCAGCCTCGGAGTTCGAAGCAACAGGAGCTGCTGGTGAAACAACAAGCTCCTCTTCCAAGCCTCCAGCAGACACCACCGGTGCTTCATCAACCTTGCTACTTCTGGTTAGCTCCACCGAGCCACCTCCATATGACGTCAGCTCGTCAAAGACAACGTCTCTTGACACCACGAACTTCTTTGTCACAGGGTCCATGCATTTCCATCCCTTCTTCCGCTCATCGTAGCCAACAAAGACAAGTTTCCTTGCCTTCGCATCCAGCTTTGTCCGTGTAGCATCCGGGACATGCACATAGCAAGTTGAACCGAACACCCGAAGGTGTCCAACACTTGGCTTCTCCTTCAGCAATAGCTCAACAGGAGTCTTCATGTTGATAGGGCTGAGTGGCATCCGGTTGATGACATAAGCAGCACAAGACATTCCCTCTGCCCAAAAGGACCTTGGGATATCTTTCGCATGCAGCCAGCATTTGCAGGTTTCCGTCAAATGACGGATCTTCCGCTCCGCTACCCCATTTTGTTGTGGAGTGTGAGAACAAGTAAGCTCCCATTGGATCCCGTGCTTCCTGCAGAAGTTAGAAAACTCGGAGGAAACAAATTCACCCCCGTTATCAGTTCTAAACTTCTTAATCCGCAAGCCAAGCCGGCCTTCTACCAACTCCTTGAACTCCACGAACAAACGGAAGGCTTCCTACTTCTCCTTTAGGAAGTACACCCAAGTATACCTTGAGTAGTCATCAACCAAGACAAGCATGTATTTGCTTCCACCAAGGCTGGCTGTAACAGTCGGTCCCATCAGGTCGCCATGAATACACTCCAATGGTTTCTTCCTCCTTGTTTGTGATTTATCAAATGGAAGGCGATGTGCCTTACCATATTGACAGCCCGCACAAACATGCCCATCACCAAAGGAGGACAACATCGGCAACCCCCTCACCAGACTTCTACTAGCCATCGCCTTCAGCTTGTCCATGCCAACATGCCCCAGCCTCTCATGCCAGATAGCCGCACTATCATTGACCCTCATTTTATCAACATAAGCACTGGTGGAAAGAACGAACAAGTTCTTCACCCTCCTCCCAACATGAGCAACATCAGCCTTCACCGCTGATATGTTGCAAAGGAACCTCACGTCTGTTGGCCCAAATAGAACGTGATACCCAGCGTCCACCGCGTTGGTCACCGAGAAGAGGTTCTTTTTCATGCCCGGTACGTGATACACACTCCTTAACGTGAGTGGCCCCTGATCACTACCCAAAGACACGACCCCCTCCTTCTCTACTGCATAAACAGTATTATCAGCAGTGATAATAGCTTCATTACCTGAGTAAGCCTGCATGGAGGTGAACTTCGACTTGTCTCCGGTGAGGTGATGACCACACCCGGAGTCGACGATCCACTCGCTGTTGAAGTCCTCAGCAGATAAGGCCCGGACACAAGTGCCCGTCAAGAAAGCTCCTCCCCATTCTGCTTCTTCACTTCTCGAGCAAGCTTCCTCCTTTCCCGCAGCATGCACAGGCTGCAGTTTGACCTTGCAGTCCCGCTTGAAGTGCCCTCGCTGATGACACCGGTAGCACTTCAGATTCTTCTTCCAGTCCTTAGGAGCATTGCTCCTCTCCGGCGGATACGAAGTTGAAGTCTCCTTCTCACCAGCGGCCTGCACCTTCTTCTTCTTCTTCCCTTCCCATCCCTTCTTCTTGCCTGAGAAGAGAGCCTCGCTGCCTTCCTGATTCAGGTTCACTCCAGCCATCTGCCTTGCTAAGCTCTCCTGCGAGGCAAGCAGATTCTCCAGCTCCAGCAGAGACGGCTGAGTAGCCCACCCTTGAACAGATGTAACAAAGGCCACATACTCCTTCCGCAAGCCGCGGATAATGTGCCTTTTCATCTTTGCCTCAGAGATAGGCTCATCAGGATCCAGTGCCGACAGCTCAGCACACAAGCTCTTCATCTTTAAGAAGTATTTGGAGATGGAAAGGTCTCCCTGAGTTGCCCTGGCCAACTCATTCTCCAGGAACTGCAGCCGCGCCACATTCTTCCTATTGAACAACTCATCAATGGTTGTCCAAATATCAGCAGCCGACTCACATCCAATGATGTGATCAAACAGTTCTGGAGAGACAGCTCTCTTCAGAATGAACTCCGCCTTAGCATTAGTTCTTCTCCAGAGCCTCACCTGCGCAGCAGTACCGAAAGCAGCAGTAACTTCCTGTCTATCGTCTCCACCGACGACTTCCCACAACTCCTCGCCAAGAAGATAACTCTTCATGCACGACTTCCACTTCTTGTAGTTAGTCGGCGTTAAGAGTTCAATGCCCAGACCTCTTGCTAAGCTTCCTTCCATTGCAACCACCTGTTGGTACCCTTCAGCAGCTCCGAGCAACAACACAGGTTGATCACCACTCAATCACTGAGTAACAACACTGGCTGACTTCCGCTCACGCAACTGAACCTCCGAAACCTCAGGAACCTGGCTCTGATACCATGTTAAATTTTCTCAACGTGGTCAGCAAGATAGCCCAAACACCAAATTAATATCTTCGGAACTACCCAGTTCGCACGCTGAACCTGCGAAAAAACCAAGGACTAGAGGTTTCACCCAATAACACAATGGAAGAACAAGAAGGTCTTATTATGCATTCACTTCTTTACAGTCCGAGGCATACATAGCGAGACATGATTTCGCTAGTATTACAGCTGAAAACAGGAAGAACCAAAAAACAAGCCGGGCGGACAGCACTCCAGTCCGCCGAGACCGCGAGGTCGCCGAGACCGCCGAGACCGCTGAGCTCGCCCAAGCTATGCTGCAATCCGTCGAATACCACGGAGTCCGCCGAGACCGCGAGGCCGCGCGGACACACCGTTATTCGCCTCCTGCTGAACCCGAACAGAGGAACTCCCCTACCCGCCTGAAGCCGGCGGACAGGTTATTGAAGCTGGCAAAGTTGAAACAGAACTGACAAGCCGCAGAGCGACCTCCTGCTGAGTCCGCAGAGACCGCACACTTCCAAGCACTGACCAAAGTCAAAGCCAAGCTCCTGGCTCCTTGAAGTTATCCGCGCGACCTGCACACAGCAAACCGTCAGCCTGAAACAATCCGCGCGGACTGGAAAACACAGACCGCAGCACTTCGCCCAACCCAATTTACTGTTCACTCACGTTACTTAGGTTACTGTAGATGTGCCAGGGGGGTCCTATTTATAGGCCAGGTGAGGAGTGTGGTCACCGCCCAAGAGATAGCGACACCGCCCCAGTCCGCGCGAACACAAACGACCGTCCGCTCAGTCCGCGAGGACTTAGCCGGTCACCAAGGGAAACTGCCAGGAGCAAGGCAACCAATGACGAACCCTCTCCAGTCCGCCTGAGCTAAGCGGACAAGGCATCAGCCCGCAAAGCTCCAACCACTATAGGACAGCAACCCCCTTCAATGGCTGTCCGCACCAACCCGAGGCAGTCCGCAAGACCCACACCTCAATCCGCCACAAGTCCACGACCAAAGGCAGCTAGCAACAGACCGCCCGGTCACAGCGGACTCGGCGGATACGTCGGACACCATGAACTTGGCACAAGGTGTGACCAAGCCCAAAACCATCAAGGAACATAGCGAGCATGGCGGACACAATTTCTCGTCCGCCAAACACCCTAGCACAGACCGCCACCAGTCCGCGAGCACCTCGCACTTGTCCAACGCAGTAGCTTCCTCCCGGACTCCAAACACCAGTCCGCCAACCGGTCTCCACAGCAAGACACCTGCTGTGCCACCAGAGCTCGACAAGGCCTCAGCCAAGCTCTAAACCCAGTCCGCAACAGCCCTCACCGCGGACACTCCAGTCCGCAAGGCTTCCCGCAAACTCGAACCAACCCGCCAACAGCGCAAGCTTGCACCCGCGGCCACTGAGCAATGCACCAGTTCGCAAGCCTCTCTATCCGCAGATACCAGGCCGCACCAAACCGCGGACTCCATGCAACAACCCGCTCAACACAGTCGGCTTCCACCAGACTTTTCACCAGGCCGCAAACCGCAGTTCGCCCAGTCCGCCCAGTCCGCCAAGGCTGTCCGCCACAGGCCGCGCGGCCTATCCCGTCACCCACTTCCACTTCACAAAATTCAACAAAACTTGTTTTCCTTTATTGCCTAATGCTTTTCCACTACTTGATTCGATGGCGTGATCGACCGGCCTCTGATGACTCTCAGTTTCTTGGATCGGAGGTGGCTCATTTGGATGTTGCTCTCCCGCGCTGGTGCATTCAGACCAACTCATCGGTGATGAGTACTTTTGAGCGGGGGAGGATTGATGGAGACGTTGCTGACATGGCCGCCATTGATCCTCGTCTAAGAGAGTTCGTCGATTTGGACGATCACTGCGGCAAGCTCGAGGATGGGATCGACGTCCACCGCCATTATATAAAAATATAAAATTATAAATTAAATAATTATATATTTTTAATAATTTTATTGTTTTTGCAATTTTATTTTAAGTATTTATTTCATGTTTTAATTTTCATTTCATGTGTAATGATGGGTGCTTATGACCACCATGTGTTTTTTAAATTATTTCATCTCATGTGCTATGATGGGTGCCTATAACTACCATATTTTCAATTTTGAATTTTGAATTTTGAATTTTGAATTTTGAATTTAAAATTTTGAATGAAGGGAGATAGAGTAGTGTAAGCCTATATATAGGTCATGATATTTGTCATATTTATTAGTGAATGAAAGAAAGAAATCCTAAGAATTCAAGTTTTGAATTTTCCCCCTCCTTTCTCCTTCCTCTTTGAGAAATTCGGCCCTCCCCCTTTCTCTTCTCTCTTGGCCGCCCGCCACTCCCCTCTCCCTCTCAAATTCCGACCAACCTCTCCTCCTCCTCTTCATTCCCCTCAAAGGAGAACCCGGCCACTCCCTATCTCTTGGTGGTTAGGCCAAGGTTAATTGCAACAAAGCTTCGTGGATTCTCAGCCAAGGTGTGAAGCGACGAAGGCGGATAAGTTTCCTCTCCTTCCGACGTGACTACGGCGGAGCCGTTGAAGGGAGATCCAAGTAAAGAAATCGGAATCATCCATTCCGGTTGGGTAACGAAAAATTTCTACTCTTGTGTGTTTCGTTTCCTAGATATTCATGTGGTGGAAATTCTTGGCATTGCATCTTGAAGCGTTGAATAATCATGGTTTTACTTCGACTGGTTTGTGTTTATGTTAATTGATTTTATTTTCGAAAAGATTTGGTGAACCTTCGTTTTCTTTTGTTGGGAGAGATCTACTTCTTTTTGAATCGTTATTTTTGATAGATCTCTTTTGGTATAACTCCTCTCGGTCGGACCGGGTGTAACGTCCCGAATCGCTCTAGGCCCCTAGTGTGTGTGTTTTTGAGTCAGGAGGGTTGACTCGAGTCCTGAGAAGTGCAGGGAATTGGACTGCACTTGTGGAGAAGTGGAGAAATCAGTGTAAAAAGACACGGGTAGTGACACGGGTAGTGACACAGGTATGGACACGGGTAGCGACACGGGCGTGTCCATACCCGTGTACGTCGAGTTGAGCTCGACGAGCCGTGTCGAGACTGACGAGTTGTGTCGACACCAGGTGACACGGGTAGTGACACGGGCGTGTCACTACCCGTGTGCGTCGAGTTAAGCTCGACGAGCCGTGTCGAGACTAACAAGCTGTGTCGACACCAAGTGACACGGGTAGTGACACGGTCGTGTCCCTACCCGTGTGCGTCGAGTTGAGCTCGACGATAAGTGTCGAGATGCAACCCGAGAAGTACACGGCCAATGACACGGCCATGCACACGGCCGTGTCATGGGGACACGGGTCGGGACACGGGCGTGTCCCTACCTGTGTCAAACATTGAACCGACATGGAAACCGCCACGGCCGTTTCACGGAAGCAGGACACGGGTACGAACACGGCCGTGTCCCTACCCGTGTCACATTTTGTATATAAGGGGGAGAGAAAACCATAGCCGTTTTCATTCTCATTTCTTCCCCTATTTCTTGTGAGAACTCCTGGTGAGAGGGAAAACTGCTGGAGTAAGTTCTACCGAAGGAGATCCGACATCACCGTGGAAGAGAAGATGACGCCAAGGAGAATTACGAGATCCATGGCCGGAAATGATGGTACCGCTGGAGCCAATGTGAGTTTCCTACCCTCTCCCTTGGTGATAGATCTATAGTTAGTTCCTAGGCGAGACATCGACTCAAGAGAGTCTTGATGGAGAGGAGAAGTTTTTCTAGGTTTGGCCATGCTAGGACTTGTGTTCTAGACTTTAGATCTCTTCAACCACTCTCTTCTTCTATGCGATGATGGAGGATGGTTTTGTGAAGAATAATGGCCTCTTGAGGTTGAATAAGGGTTGAGGAAATTCTGGTATGACTTTGGAAGATCGCCTTGAGAAGGAAGATGAACCGATGCCGTTCATTCCGCCTTAAGATGCGTGTAGAATTTGTATTCTGCGCGCAGTGAACTTCGTGACCATTTGTAAGTGTGTTATGGTTAAATCTGGGTTTTTGACTAAACACAAAAGTTGAAGCCCTTGAAAATACCTTTCCAACGGGCGGTTGCACGACTTCTGGCGAAGTCTGTAGCCACGGGAAAGTCTAAATGAAAATGGTGTTTAATAAATCCTACATGCAGAAATTGTGTTCTGTACGCAGTGGACTTCAAGTCCGATTTCAAATAGGATAATATCAAATCTGGGTTGAGCTCTGAATATGAAAGATGTAGTCCATGCAAATACCTTTCCAACGAGGGGTTACACGACTTCACCGGATTCCTGTAGCCTCAGGAATCTCCGGTCGAAGTTGCTGTCCAGATTCAGCCTGCACCTAAATTCTGGACTTAATGGAAAATGGATTTTGATTCGGTGGAATTAATAATGCAAGACACTTGGCTTGGATGAATGATTAATCATTTGTTGCAGATTTCATATTATCAAATTGAGAAACAATATTATTCAAACGAACTGAATTGGTAGGAATTGAAAGATTGATAATTGTGCACTTTATGTTTATATTATGACATTATCAAATGAAAAGTGTGATAGATCTTTATATGCGCATCATATTTATGTTAGATTGTCATCATTTGAAAAGTCATATAGATGAATAGATTATGATCATGTACATGTTCGATTAATGAAATGAGTCTTGTAGTCCAATACTTAGAGAGTCGTCTCTCTACGGGTAGTATTGTGAAGGGATGTAAGTGCGATATTGACTGTCACTTGTTTTGGTCGTGTTGAGATAAGGTGTGGATGGATGGTTGGGCTGTGTCCTCGTGTTTACTTCCGAGGCCCCTTCCATGTTATGTTGATATGGTATTTGCATGAGGTGTGAGTCGACACGCGGTGTCGTAATCCCGGGTTAAGGATAGTGTGGCAGGTCTACGGGCTCGCCAGTCGTCACACCGACGGGAGTTGGCAGTTAGATTTGGTCGGTTTGGGCTGTGTCCTCGGTGTTCACATCCCGAGGCCCCTCTGAACATGTGGACGGTTGGGCTGTGTCCTCGTGCTTTCTTCCGAGGCCCCTTCCGGGTCACGCAAGGCCAGTTCGGGCTGTGTTCTTGGTGCACATCTACCCAAGACCCCGCTGGGCCATAATACGCATGGGCTCCACTGTTGTGTTCTTAGCGTTGAGGCGTACGGAGGCCTAGGTGAAGTAGTGTGATACCCGCCTAGTAGTAGAAGTGCCCGTTCTACTGTCACCGCCTGGCCACGGCGACTGATGCCTGAGAGGTTAGCTACCTGCTCGAAAAGTGGGAACTACAGTCTGTGTCGACATAGCAATTGCATGGGTGTGCATGGGTGAGTCATTGCATAGCATTCATAGCATTTCATATCATTGCACAACAAGATCCTCATCGTATAAGTTTGTATGGGCACTCTTATACGATGAGTTACTTTTATGTAACCTGATCCTTAACTTATAAGTTTGTATGGGCATTCTTATAAGTTAAGTTACTTCCTGCTCTTACTTATACTTGCTAGTTTAGTTGTAGCTCTTATATAAATGCTGATAATGATACTGTTTCTCTTACTCTACTGTTACCTGTTTGTACCTGTCATACACATATATATATTGTACCCTTGTTTCTCTTTCTCCGCCCGGTGCCGAGGAGTCGCCGGGGGAGCGGATGTGAAACCACTTAGTCGTTTCGACTAACGGTTGCTACGTCTTCCTTTTTAGGAGGTCACGCCGCAGGTAGAGCAGCCGTAGACTACGCAGCAGGACAGCCAGGCCAGGACGACAGAGCCTGATGTGACGGTGCCGTCGATACCGTCGGTTACTGATGTTAGTATTTTGATTACTCTGATGTAGCCCGTTTGGGCAATGATTAGCCGTACTCTGATATTTTGTAGAAGCTTGTTTAGCTTCTCATTATTTCATGTTTTTGGACATTATATACTTAGTGTGGATTTTGACTTCTCTTGCTTATTTATTTGGTTGGGTTGGCATTTATATTGATATGGTTGTAGCCGGCGGAATAGGCGTCTTGTGGTATAGGTTAGCCCGTGTGCTAATGCTACCGCAAGGCGGCTGTTCTGGGCATAAGACTCCCCCTTCGTGCCGTGTTTTGGGATCCGGGGAGGGGGGGTTTTACAAATGGTATCAGTTTGCCACGATCCTCAACTACAGAAGTCATTCAACAATGGTGCCACCCCCGTTTGGTTAGTCGGTTTGGGGACAAACTGACTTAGCGGAAGCAGTGGTGTGCCCATATGTAATTCACATTAAGTTTGTCCAACTTTGACCTTAAGTTTAGCCAACCTGACCACAAATTTGTCGTGTATGTGTAGGTTCCACTGCATGTTGAGCCGATGGGGGGTACTCCTACCCCTCCCATACCCACTCAGTTCGAACAGTCTGAGATGGGGCAGACGCTCACCGCCATTCTTGATGCTTTTAAGGCACAGCAGGCTCCGGTGCAACAACAGGCCCCGAGTTTCAACTGGCTGAGCACCTTCCGGGCTCTCTCCCCTCCCGTCTACCTTGGGACAGAGTCAGACGTACGTACAGAGGAATGGCTAGACACGATACATGAGTTGTTGGCTGGTATCCGTTGCCCAGCCAACATGGCAGTGACATTGGCAGTGTCCGTCTTGGACTTACATGCGAAGAGGTGGTGGAAGTCCCTCATGGGCTCTACCTTCCAAGGCCGGATCTATACTGAGATAAGTTGGAGTGAATTCTCGGGTGTTTTCTTGGAGCACTTTATCCCTACATCGGCCCGAGATGAGCTTGAGCAGAGGTTCCTTCTACTAAAGCAGGGATCAAAGTCGGTTACAGAATACCAGCAGGAATTCCAGCATCTCGCACGGTTTGCGGATTCTTATGAGTTGGATGACAGAGGTTATGCCAAGCGCTTCTATAAAGGGCTGCGAGATCACCTAAGGCAGTCCCTTTTGTTTATAGCGGATGGTAGCTTGGCGGAGATCATTGATATGGCAAAAAGATTGGAGGCAGACCACATGGGATGTAGTAAAAGGCCTGCGGAGGACGTGATGGAAGCCGGCCCATGGAATAGAAGGAGGCGAGACTTCAGAGGAGGAAGGGGACACCAAAGAGGTGGAGGGCGTGTCCACCGAAACTATAGGGTGGAGCATCCAGTTCCGCAGCAGCCTGCGTTGCCTCCACCCCCACAGCCTCAGTAATTTCAACAACCTGAAGGGAGTCGTGGTCTGGTGTGCTTCGAATGCAACCAGCCGGGCCACATCCGACGTTTCTGCCCGCAGTTATTTGGGAACGTCCCTCCTGCTCTCCCTCCCGCTCTCCCTCCAGCAGCTTTTCGAGGGCGGGGATATATGCGTGGTCGAGGACGAGGCCCGCCAAGAGGTAATCTCGGCCCTACTAGGGATCAAGTGTACGCGCTTGGCATGGCGTAGGAACGGAACCCCCAAGATGTGATTGCAGGTATGATTTAATTAATTCACATATTTGCATGGCCTAATATGATTTGATTAGAACTTATTAGACACTAGCAATAAGTTTTGGTTGTTGGTACTTAGGCATCGTGATTATTGGCGGGAAGACGGCCTATGCGCTGTTCGATACCGGCGCCTCACACTCCTTTGTGTCCGAGGATTTCATAAAAGACGTGGGGGATGTACAGTACTTCACTGGCATAGCCCGACGTGTACGCCTTCCGGACGGCTCGGAGATGATCGCGACCGCTAAGTGTGAGTTGGAGTTATTTATTGATGGGAAAGCCTTTGATACACCGACCACGGTTCTGAGAATGCAGGAGTTCGACATCATTTTGGGCATGGCATGGCTGAACTGGCACTTCGCGAGGATCGACTGCGCGGAGAAGCGGATCTATTTGAGACATGGAGACTCTGACGTCATCTTCCAAGGTATTGGCTTCGCGCCACGTATGATATTATCTTCTATTCAGGCTGTAAAGGCTCATATGAAGGGGGATGAGGTCTTCATGATCTGGTTCGAGTTGAAGGAAGCAGCGTTGGAATTAAAGGATGTACGGGTAGTGCGGAATTTTCCCGAGGTATTTCCTGAAAAGCTGCCAGGATTGCCCCCGCATAGAGAGGTCGATTTCCAGATTAATCTAGTACCAGGTGCCAAGCCTGTATCTAAGGCTCCGTACAGAATGGCCCCGAAAGAACTAGCAGAATTTAGAGTTCAACTACAGGAACTAGTGGATTCAGGGTTCGTACGCCCCAGTTCATCACCATGGGGAGCCCCTGTGCTGTTCGTGAAGAAAAAGGATGGAACCCTGCGATTGTGCATAGATTATCGGGAACTCAATCGGTTGACGGTGCGGAACACTTATCCGCTACCGCGGATCGACGAGTTGTTCGATCAATTAGTGGGAGCACATTAGTTCTCTAAACTAGACTTGCGCTCTGGATACTATCAGTTGAGGATATATGAGGGGGATATTCAGAAAACAGCATTCAGTTCGAGATATGATTTGTATGAGTTCACAGTAATGCCGTTTGGGCTCACAAATGCACCTTCGGCCTTCATGAGTCTAATGAACAAGGTGTTTGAACCATACTTGGACATCTTCGTCATTGTTTTCATCGACGACATCTTGGTCTACTCAAAGACGGAGGAGGAGCATGTTGAGCACCTGACCTTGGTTTTGAAGAAATTGAAGGAGCACGCCTTGTATGCCAAGTTTAGCAAGTGTGAATTCTGGCTTAAGGAGGTTGCCTTCTTGGGGCATGTGATCAGTGGAGCAGGGTTAGCAGTGGATCCAGCAAAGGTGCGGGCCGTGAAGGAGTGGTCGCCCTTGAAGTCGGCGGCCGATGTACGAAGCTTTCTTGGACTTGCTGGCTATTACCGCAAGTTCGTGAAAGGATTTTCCAAGATTGCCCTTCCTCTTACCTCCTTGACGAAGAAGGGTGTGGCATTTGAGTGGACACCTCAATGTGAAGCGGCATTTCAAGAGTTGAAAGATAGGCTTACCTCCGCCCCCATCCTTGCACTTCTGTCGGGGAAGGAAGGATTTCAGGTTTACACGGACGCATCATATCAAGGGATGGGTGCGGTGCTGATGCAGCACGGACACGTGATCGCTTATGCTTCAAGGCAGTTAAAGAAACATGAAATCAATTACCCGGTTCATGATTTGGAGCTGGGAGCAGTGGTGTTCTCTTTGAAGGTCTGGAGGCATTACCTATATGGCGTACACTGCGAGATCTTTTCCGATCACAAGAACTTGAAGTATGTCCACACTCAGAAGGAGTTGAACATGAGACAACGACGGTGGTTGGAATTTCTGTGCAACTATGAGTTCACCATGAACTACCACCCCGGGAAAGCGAACTCCGTAGCCGATGCCTTGAGTAGGAAAGCACCAGGCTCTAGCCCAGAGTCTCGGTTGATGAGTATGGAGTTGGCTCGGATGGTCGAAGAGATGGAAATTACTCTAGTATTCAAGGCTCCTTCGGCAGAGCATGCGGAGTATTTGGCCAACATGAGCATATTTTGTGATATCCGAGACCGGATTCGGGTGGAGCAAGGAATGGATGCGGCCTTGGCCCCGACAATCAAGGCAATTGAAGATGGGACCATCGATGAGTATACACTAAAAGACAGCCTCGTTTATTTTCGTGGCCGACTCTATATTCCCAATGGCGGCAAAATTCGGGAGGATATCTTGAGAGAGGCACATTCCTCTCAATATTCAGTGCACCCGGGTATTGCTAAGATGTACGCCGGATTGCGGAAGACCATGTGTTGGCCGGGAATGAAGAAGGATGTTCGCTACTATGTTACACATTGCGAAGCTTGTCAAAGAGTGAAGGCTGAATGCAGGAGTCCCGGTGGTTTGTTGCAGTCATTGCCCATCCCCGAATGGAAGTTCAAGGACATCTCCATGGACTTTGTCCATGGGCTACCTCGCTCACGCTCCGGGAATGATTCGGTGTGGGTTATTGTGGATCGACTAACAAAGGTGGCCCGGTTCATTCCAATGAAGAAGGAAGCACACGTGGATGTTTTGGTACGCCTTTTTGTGGAGCAATTTGTACGGTATCATGGCGTGCCTAGGACAATTGTTTCGGATGGGGATGGTCGGTTTACATCCAATGAGTGGAAGGCGGTACAGGCGTATTTGGGCTCACGCCTAACCTTTAGTACCGCATTTCATCCTCAGACTGACGGGCAGTCAGAGCGGACCATCAGAACACTGGAGGATTTATTAAGGTTATGTGTGTTGGACATAGGAGAGCCGTGGGAAAGACTCTTGCCCCTGGTGGAATTCTCCTATAACAATAGTCATCAAGCGAGCATCGGTATGTCGCCCCATGAAGCCCTTTACGGAAGAAGGTGTAGGACCCCCTTGTCTTGGGTGCAGGATGAAGATCCGAAGACATTGGGAAATGAATATATAGATGATACTGATGTGGCGGTCAGATTGATACGGGATCGCATGTTGGAGGCTCAAAGTCGACGGGCAAAATATTATAATAAAAAGCACCGGATGGTGGAGTTCCAAGTGGGCGAAAAAGTGTTCCTCAAGATTCGGCCGATGCATGGAGTGTCGCAGGTGCGTGGAGTGAAAAAGCTCAGCCCAAGGTATGTTGGGCCTTATACTATATTGGAAAGGATTGGCCCGTTGGCCTATCGGTTGGAGCTACAACCAGAATGAGAAAATCTTCACGATGTGTTCCATGTATCGTCGCTTCGAAAAGCACTATTGCAGCCCGACCAATTTATTCCCACTATTGGTGGTGCAGTGGCATCAGATAGGTCTGTGCGACTAGAGCCGGTGAGGATTGTTGACAGCGAGACAAGAACATTACGCCGCAAAAGTGTTCCCTTAGTGAAGGTGCTATGGTTGAATCATGGGAAGGAGGAGTACACATGGGAGCCAATGGATTTAATGCAGCAACGCTACCTGGAGTTGTCTGCTCAAGGTAATCTTATTTAAAAGCATTTGTTAAATTTCCTGTTATGCTCTTCTCCCCACAGCCTAAGCCTGATTTCGGGGACAAATTTTTTTGTTTATAGGATTTGTAACGTCCCGAATCGCTCTAGGCCCCTAGTGTGTGTGTTTTTGAGTCAGGAGGGTTGACTCGAGTCCTGAGAAGTGCAGAGAATTGGACTGCACTTGTGGAGAAGTGGAGAAATCAGTGTAAAAAGACACGGGTAGTGACACGGGTAGTGACACGGGTATGGACACGGGTAGCGACACGGGCGTGTCCATACCCGTGTGCGTCGAGTTGAGCTCGACGAGCCATGTCGAGACTGACGAGTTGTGTCGACACCAGGTGACATGGGTAGTGACACGGGCGTGTCACTACCTGTGTGCGTCGAGTTGAGCTCGACAAGCCGTGTCGAGACTGACGAGCTGTGTCGACACCAAGTGACACGGGTAGTGACACGGCCGTGTCCCTACCCGTGTGCGTCGAGTTGAGCTCGACGAGAAGTGTCGAGATGCAACCCGAGAAGTACACGGCCAGTGACACGGCCATGCACACGGCCGTGTCATGGGGACACGGGTCGGGACACGGGCGTGTCCCGACCCGTGTCAAACATTGAACCGACATGGAAACCGCCACGGCCGTTTCACGGAAGCAGGACACGGGTACGGACACGGTCGTGTCCCTACCCGTGTCACATTTTGTATATAAGGGGGAGAGAAAACCCTAGCCGTTTTCATTCTCATTTCTTCCCCTATTTCCTGTGAGAACTGTTGGAGTTACCATGATGATCTGGAAGTGGTGAAACATATAATCTCACTGCCAACGCGATATGAGCCTGCAGGGTCGCACATAAGAGATGTGGAGAAGTTGGATGACTGACGTTGGTAAAGGTTACCAATCACCGACCTGAATGGGTGTGGGCAAAGTGTTGCCTTATAGGATCATCGGGTTGGGCAAATGTTGCCTTGAAGGGCTGGTTAGGTTTGTCGTCCGAGGGTCAATGACATTAGTCGAGAATTGTCTTGTGATTCCCGCCGATCGGCAAGAATCGTCTCCCTGATTCTCGCGATCGACGAGAATCGTCGAGAATCAATTGTTGATTCTCGACGATCGACTACCTTGACAAATTGTCGTCGACCGCGGCTCGACGATCGTCGAGTATCATTGTGAATCATCGAGCGAAGCTCGACGATCGGCGAGAACGTCGCGAGTATGGTACTCTGATTCTCGCCGATCCTATATGATACTCGTCGACTGATTCTCGCCGAACCTGCACAGTGATTCTCGCCGATTGTCGCCGATTCTCACCGATTGATACTCGCCGATTCTGAACCCTATTTTGGGTGGTCTGCGGATAGCGATTTTCCTGAGTTTATTTATACTTTATATAAATATAACACTAGGGTTTCGGGTATGTATGCACGATCTTCTCTGTGCGAACGAACCCGACGGGAAGAGTTCCGCTCGTTCGCTCCGCCGATCCCGATCCCGCCGCCGGAAGTGTTCCGCGCCGCGTTTGCTCCGTCGACCACTTCTTTCCGGCGATCGTCGCTGGCGCTGCAATCCCTGGCGCGGACTAGCATCCGTGGAAGGCAAAGGTGCGGTCTTCTCCTTCCCGATCTTCCGTGCGACGGAAAGCTCGGCGTTCTCCCGCTGTGTGGACTTCTGCAGAAACGTGGATACTATTCCACGTTGGACTCGCCACTAGCAAGAAGATAAAGTTTGGAGCATCTCCGTTGAGTTGTGACTCAACGCCACCGAGGTAATTTTTGCCTAATTTTACTAACTTCTTGATCAACTGTTCATGGCCCGATCCACATCTCTTTGGGTTTTCTTGATGTTTTACCTTTCCGCTGCGTGCACAACTGTTGTGCCTACCCCATAGAGAACCCAACAGTGGTATCAAGCCAGGTTCGGCCATGACTGTTGTTTTGGAAGTTGTCTTATTCCAATGCGTGTGAAACCTAGAGATTTAGAAGTGTTCTAAATGTCTAGATTTAGTCTTGGCACTTCGCCAAGAACGATTGGAATTTCGGTGGAATTTCTAAGTGTTAGAAATTGTTGTCTCCTTAGCAGTAACCATCTCGAGTATGTTGTGGATTTTGAATTCCAACATAGAGAGATGAGCTTGTCTACTGCTTAAGTTGAGTTGTCTTTGCCTTCTGTCCAATGCATGTAAATCTGAGGATTTGGAAATTTCGGATGTTCAGATTTAGCCCTTCCTTCTATCAATTGTTGATGTGTAAGGATGTGCACATAAGGGATGCATGTGGTTTAGAATTGTTTTTCTTGATGTGCACATTGATCAAATGTTGATCATGGTTAACTGTTAACCTAAAATTGAAATCCCTTCTTTTAATATTAAGTGTTCGGATGCCTTCCGATGGATGACACTCTTCCTGCCTCGATCGATGAAATGTGGGCTTGCCAAAGCAAGGTGCATTAATCTATCTTGGTAAGGTGCGAGCGGATAATGGTGATATCCCACTGTCGACATCGGGTCCAGCTTAACTAGGTGACCTCAAAATGAGAGTGCCTAGAGGCATAGGGTTGGCATGCACCATTGATGGATGCGAATAAGGAGTTATTCACCAACCATACAAGAATTGCATGAGGATGCAATTGGCAAGCGTTGCCTACCTAAATAAACCACATCGTGAGAGGAACGCCAAAGCGGACTCATGTTGGGAAATACGATCTTGTCCACTAAGAGAGTAGCTCGCATGAACTCTCGAATTGTTAGTGAGGGCTATCATTCCAATAAAATAGTGGGAGTATTTTATTGAAGTCCTAATTAGAATAAATTGTAATTGAATTAGATACTGATTTTATTCTGCATATAAATTCTTGTAGAATTCCATGGCAAGTGTTTCGCACTCCACGCTGTCTCTGAGAGCCATCCTTGAGAAGGATAAGCTCAGCGGGACACTTATGGACTGGTATAGGAAACCTGAGAATTGTTCTCAGGCAAGAGCGAAAGCTCTATGTCTGGAAGAAGAAGCCCCCGAGGTGGCGACCGGGAACTCTTCCCGTGCTGAGAAGGATACTTATAAGAAGTATACTGACGATGCTTTGGATGTCGAGTGCCTTATGCTTGCCACCATGAACTCTGAGCTTCAGAAGCAACATGAGAACATGGGTTGCAAGGAGATTGACGAGCATCTCAAGAAAATGTTTCAAGGGCAGGCTCGTCAAGAAAGGTTCGACATCACGAAAAGCGTTGTTTCAGTGCAAGATGGGAGTTCGAGACTCAGTAGGGACTCACGTACTCAAGATGATTGGGTATATCGAGAACCTTGAAAGGCTGGGTTTTCCTCTTGGTCAAGAGTTGGCCACGGATCTGATCCTGCAATCGTTGCCGGACAGTTATGAGCAGTTTGTCTTGAACTACAACATGAATGAGATAGACAAGACACTGCCCGAACTCCTAGGCATGTTAAGAACTGCCGAGATCAACATGAAGAAGGCCAAGCCTGCCAGCCCCATACTGATGGTGCATAAGGGCAAGGGCAAAGCCAAGGGCTCCAAGAAGACAAAGGTGGGACCTAAGTCATATCTTGAGCCCAAGTCTTCTGCACTGATGAAGAAAAAGAGCACGGTGAAGGAAGGGAAATGCCACCACTGTGGCAAGGCTGGTCATTGGCGGAGGAACTGTCCTTCGTATATTGAGGGTCTGCAGAAAATGAAGGGAGGTATGACTTCCGCTTCTAATGTTTACGTTATAGAGATAAACCTTTCTGCTCCTTCATCTTGGGTATTGGATACCGGATGTGGTTCTCACATTTGTACAAATGTGCAGGAACTGGGAGAGAAGATTGCTGAGTAAAGGGGAGGTGGACCTCCGCGTCAGCAATGGAGCAAGAGTTGCTGTTGTAGGCGTAGGAGTTTACCGTCTTTCTTTGCCCAATGGGCTTGTAATAGAATTAGATAACTGTTATTTTATTCCGGCGATAACTAGAAACATTATATCTATTTCATGTTTGGACATGATTGGATTTTCTTTTATAATTAAGAACAATTGTTGTTCTATATTTAAGAATGATGTTTGTTATGCTGTAGCCCAATTGTTTAATGGTCTTTATGTTTTGAACTTGGACCATCTGATCTGTAATGTAGAAAATAATAAAAGACTAAGAACAAATGACTCGAACCCTACTTTTCTCTGGCATTGTCGTTTGGGTCATATCAACGAGAAGCGCATATCCAAGCTCCATAGAGATGGACTTTTGGACTCATTTGATTATGAATCATTTGAGCGATGCGAATCTTGTTTGTTAGGCAAGATGACTAAAGCTCCTTTCACTGGTTATACTGAGAGGGCTGAGGATCTCTTGGGTGTTGTACATAGTGATGTATGCGGACCCATGAGTTCCATGGCTAGAGGTGGGTATTTCTACTTTGTTACATTTACTGATGATTTCAGTAGATACGGATATGTGTATCTTATGAAGTGCAAATCCGAGACCTTTGAAAAGTTCAAAGAGTTCAAGAATGAAGTAGAAAACCAGTTGGGTAAAAGGGTTAAAGCACTCCGATCTGATCGAGGTGGCGAATACCTGAGTCATGAGTTCCGTGATCATCTGAAAGAGTGTGGTATTGTATCACAGCTCACTCCACCTAGAACACCACAACATAATGGTGTGTCTGAGAGGAGAAATCGTACTTTGTTAGACATGGTACGTTCGATGATGAGTCATGCAGACTTGCCTGTTTCCTTTTGGGGTTTTGCTTTAGAGACTGCTGCAATGACATTGAATCGCGCTCCAACGAAAACGGTTCTGAAGACACCATATGAGTTATGGACTGGGAAGCGTCCTAGTATGTCGTTCATTAAAATTTGGGGCTGTGAGGCATACGTGAGACGTCAAATGCCTGACAAGCTGGAACCCAAATCGGATAAATGTTATCTGGTGGGATATCCTAAGGAAACGAAAGGGTATTACTTTTACCTACCATCCGAGGGCAAAGTGTTTGTCGCAAGGACTGGTGTCTTCTTGGAGAAAGAGTTCTTATCAAGAAAGACTGAAAAGGTAGAGCTTGAAGAAGTTCAAGAACCACATGTAGTGAATGAACCGGAATTGGATTCTGAGACAGGACTACAAGATGTTGTAGCTAGAGAACCTGCTCAGGGAACACAAGTCCTACGTAGATCTGGTAGACCGAGGTTTGAGCCTGAGAGATATGGATTTCTCGTGTCTCAAATAGGTAATGTGTTGCTTATGGATCATGATGATGAACCAGCAACCTACCAAGAGGCTATGAATGGACCGGACTCCGACAAATGGCTTGAGGCTATGAAATCCGAAATGGACTCCATGTATGCAAACCAAGTTTGAACTTGGTGGAACCACCTGAAGGGGTACGACCCATAGGGTGCAAGTGGGTCTTCAAGAAGAAGACCGACATGGATGGAATGTACAGACATTCAAAGGGCGACTGGTGGCTAAGGGTTTCAAGCAAATTCATGGTATTGACTATGATGAGACCTTTTCCCCTGTTGCCATGGTAAAGTCCATTAGGATATTGCTTGCTATTGCTGCGTATTATGACTACGAGATCTGGCAGATGGATGTCAAAACGGCTTTCCTTAATGGAAACCTCCTTGAGGAAGTGTATATGACACAACCCGAGGGTTTTGTATCCCCAGATGAAGCCACTAAAATATGCAAGCTGAATAAGTCCTTTATGGACTGAAACAGGCCTCTCGAAGTTGGAATCTTCGTTTTGATGAGAAAATCAAAGAGTTTGGTTTCATCAAGAATGAAGATGAGCCTTGTGTTTACAAGCGAATCAGTGGGAGCATTGTTGTCTTCCTGATATTGTATGTAGATGACATACTGTTGATTGGGAATGACATTCCTACCCTGAAAGTTGTTAAGAACAACCTAGGGAACTGCTTTTCAATGAAGGATTTGGGTGAAGCGACTTATATACTTGGTATTAAGATCTATAGAGATAGATCGAAAGAAGTTGCTGGGTTTGACCCAGAGTACGTACATCGAAAAGGTGTTGAAGCGGTTCAACATGCTTGAGTCCAAGAAAGGATTTTTGCCCATGTCTCATGGTGTGAATCTCTCTAAGGACCAGTGTCCAAAGTCTTGTGAAGACAAGGACCGCATGAAGTTGATTCCATATGCTTCGGCAATTGGATCAATCATGTACGCGATGTTATGTACTCGACCCGATGTTCCTTTGCTTTGAGCATGACTAGCAGGTATCAGTCAGACCCCGGTGAGTGTCACTGGATTGCAGTCAAGAATGTCCTGAAGTACTTGAGAAGGACTAAGGACGTGTTCTTGGTGTATGGTGGAGAGGAAGAGCTCGTTGTAAGCGGTTACACGGATGCTAGCTTCCAAACTGATAGAGACGACTCCAAGTCTCAGTCAGGTTTTGTGTTTTGCCTGAATGGAGGAGCTGTGAGCTGGAAGAGTTCCAAGCAAGAGACAGTTGCTGATTCTACAACAGAGGCCGAGTATATCGCAGCAGCTAATGCGGCGAAGGAGGCTGTATGGATTAGGAAATTCATCGGCGAGCTTGATGTAGTTCCTAGCATTGTTGGTCCCGTAGTTCTCTACTGTGATAACAATGGTGCAATTGCACAATCTAAGGAACCTAGATCTCATCAGCGCTCCAAGCACATACTCCGGCGTTTCATCTTATTCGTGAGATTGTCGAACGAGGAGATGTAAACATTTGCAGAGTGCCGACTGAGGAAAATATTGCGGATCCGCTGACAAAGCCTCTCGCGCAGAGAAAGCATGATGGTCATACTAGATCGATGGGTATACGATACCTAAATGATCAACTCTAGCGAGAATCTTGTGGTTGCATGTAAATTGTATTTTGTTGGCTGTTTGTTCATATGATGAACTGTGTACCTAGTTTTTCTTTTATAATTAATGGCAAATTTTTTATTATGAGTTTTTTCTATATATGATAGTTAAATGTTAACATAATAGATACCCTTAGAATGTTCGCTTCCATGGGACATCAAGTACGTGACTTGAATGTGAGAGCCTATGATTTATTTGAAGCTTCATTCTTAAAGGTCCCTGGTCGAGTATCATCATAGAAGCTAAGGGTGATGATGATACATGAAGGATAGCACGTGTGTTGACTGATGACTGGTTCTCACAGGTCATGATATTGTGATATCAAGTCATCACGTGGGTACTTGTTAGTGAACAAGTTGTACTGGACAGACCCAACCTGAGACTACTCTGTGGATTGTCATCCAATCGTGTCACGAGTAGGTCTCAATTGACAATGGTGTTGTGGTCCTTTGACCTGAAGTCACAGCATTCATCAAGTGAGGAAGAGCGTGCTTTGATGCCATCTAAAGTCTTCCTTGAGAAAGGTTGATGATAAGGGTGGTTGTTGGGCATGTTACGAATCATTTGGGTGTTTGTGTGTGAGCAGATATGGGAATTTGTCCTCCTGTATGACAGGAGTTGCATCCATGGGCCCCTTGATGGAACTGGACTGAGAAATGCATGGCCATGCTTGGTTGAGTCAATATGTGATATTGGACTCACCATTCTCTGGAAGTCCGTCCTGGATCAAGAAACTTGGATTGAGCTATTACGAGGGTGACACGGTCCATGCCTCTAGTTCTTTCCGGATGTAAGGGACAAAGGGACAAAGACAACGCTGATACATTGGTCATAAAGGCTTATGAGTTATAAACTCTTATTGCTTGGGGAGCAATGATGCATTGCTAGATGCCGCTCATTGTTTGTGAGGTTTTTGGTTTGATACTTTCAAGATCAAGTGGGAGTCTGTTGGAGTTACCATGATGATCTGGAAGTGATCAAACATATAATCTCACTGCCAACGCGATATGAGCCTGCAGGGTCGCACATAAGAGATGTGGAGAAGTTGGATGACTGACTGTGTTGGTAAAGGTACCAATCACCGACCTGAATGGGGTTGTGGGCAAAATGTTGCCTTATAGGATCATCGGGTTGGGCAAATGTTGCCTTGAAGGGCTGGTTAGGTTTGTCGTCCGAGGGTCAATGACATTGTCGAGAATTGTCTTGTGATTCCTGCCGATCGGCGAGAATCGTCTCCCTGATTCTCGCCGATCGACGAGAATCGTCGAGAATCAATTGTTGATTCTCGACGATCGACTACCTTGACATTGTCGTCGACCGCGGCTCGACGATCGTCGAGTATCATTGTGAATCGTCGAGCGAAGCTCGACGATCGGCGAGAATCGTCGATATGGTACTCTGATTCTCGCCGATCCTATATGATACTCGTCGACTGATTCTCGCCGAACCTGCACAGTGATTCTCGTCGATTGTCGTCGATTCTCACCGATTGATACTCGCCGATTCTGAACCCTATTTTGGGTGGTCTGCGGATAGCGATTTTCCTGAGTTATTTATACTTTAGGTATAAATATAACACTTAGGGTTTCGGGTATGTATGCGATCTTTCTGTGCGAATCGAACCCGACAGAAAGAGTTCCGCTCGTTCGCGTCCGCCGATCCCGATCCCGCCGCCGGAAGTGTTCCGCCGCCGCGTTTGCTCCGTCGACCACCTTCTTTCCGGCGATCGTCGCTGGCGCTGCAATCCCTGGCGCGGACCTAGCAGTCCGTGGGAAGGCAAGGTGCGGTCTTCTCCTTCCGATCTTCCGTGCGACGGAAAGCTCGGCGTTCTCCCGCTCGTGTGGACTTCTGCAGAACGTGGACACTATTCCATGTTGGACTCGCCACTAGCAAGAAGATAAAGTTTGGAGCATCTCCGTTGAGTTGTGACTCAACGCCACCAAGGTAATTTTTGCCTAGTTTACTAACTTCTTGATTCACTGTTCATGGCCCGATCCACATCTCTTTGGGTTTTTCTTGATGTTTTACCTTTCCGCTGCGTGCACAACTGTTGTGTCTACCCCATAGACAAACCCAACAAGAACTCTTGGTCAGAGGGAAAACTGCTGGAGCAAGTTCTACCGAAGGAGATTCGCCATCGCCATGGAAGAGAAGATGCCGCAAAGGAGAATTACGAGATCCATGGCCGAAAATGATGGTACCGCTGGAGCCAATGTGAGTTTCCTACCCTCTCCCTTGGTGCTAGATCTATAGTTAGTTCCTAGGTGAGACATCGACTCAAGAGAGTCTTGATGGAGAGGAGAAGTTTTTCTAGGTTTGGCCATGCTAGGACTTGTGTTCTAGACTTTAGATCTCTTCAACCACTCTCTTCTTCTATGCGATGATGGAGGATGGTTTCGTGAAGAATAATGGCCTCTTGAGGTTGAATAAGGGTTGAGGAAATTCTGGTATGACTTTGGAAGATCGCCTTGAGAAGGAAGATGAACCGATGTCGTTCATTCCGCCTTAAGATGCGTGCAGAATTTGTATTCTGCGCGCAGCGAACTTCGTGACCATTTGTAAGTGTGTTATGTTTAGATCTGGGTTTTTGACTAAACACGAAAGTTGAAGCCCTTGCAAATACCTTTCCAACGGGTGGTTGCACGACTTCTGGCGAAGTTTGTAGCCACGGGAAAGTCTAAACGAAAATGGTATTTAATAAATCCTACATGCAGAAACTGTGTTCTGTACGCAGCGGACTTCAAGTCCGATTTCAAATAGGATAATATCAAATCTGGGTTGAGCTCTGAATATAAAAGATGTAGTCCATGCAAATACCTTTCCAATGAGGGGTTACACGACTTCACCGGATTCCTGTAGCCTCAGGAATCTCCGGTCGAATTTGCTGTCCAGATTCAGCCTGCACCTAAATTCTGGACTTAATGGAAAATGGATTTTGATTCGGTGGAATTAATAATGCAAGACACTTGGCTTGGATGAATGATTAATCATTTGTTGCAGAGTTCATATTATCAAATTGAGAAACAATATTATTCAAACGAACTGAATTGGTAGGAATTGAAAGATTGATAATTGTGCACTTCATGTTTATATTATGACATTATCAAATGAAAAGTGTGATAGATCTTTATATGCTCATCTTATTTATGTTAGATTGTCATCATTTGGAAAGTCATATAGATGAATAGATTATGATCATGTACATGTTCGATTAATGAAATGAGTCTTGTAGTCCAATACTTAGAGAGTCGTCTCTCTACGGGTAGTATTGTGAAGGGATGTAAGTGCGATATTGACCGTCACTTGTTTTGGTCGTGTTGAGATAAGGTGTGGATGGATGGTTGGGCTGTGTCCTCGTGTTTACTTCTAAGGCCCCTTCCATGTTATGTTGATATGGTATTTGCATGAGGTGTGAGTCGACACGCGGTGTCGTAATCCCGGGTTAAGGATATTATGGCAGGTCTACGGGCTCGCCAGTCATCACACCGATGGGAGTTGGCAGTTAGACTTGGTCGGTTTGGGCTGTGTCCTCGGTGTTCACGTCCTGAGGCCCCTCCGACCATGTGGACGGTTAGGCTGTGTCCTCGTGCTTTCTTCCGAGGCCCCTTCCGGGTCACGCAAGGCCAGTTCGGGCTGTGTTCTTGGTGCACATCTACCCAAGACCCCGCTGGGCCATAGTACGCATGGGCTCCGCTGTTGTGTTCTTAGCGTTGAGGCGTACGGAGGCCTAGGTGAAGTAGTGTGATACCCGCCTAGTAGTAGAAGTGCCCGTTCTACTGTCACCGCCTGGCCACGGCGGCTGATGCCTGAGAGGTTAGCTACCTGCTCGAAAAGTGGGAACTACAGTCTGTGTCGACATATCAATTGCATGGGTGTGCATGGGTGAGTCAATGCATAGCATTCATAGCATTTCATATCATTGCACAACAAGATTCTCATCGTATAAGTTTGTATGGGCACTCTTATACGATGAGTTACTTTTATGTAACCCGATCCTTAACTTATAAGTTTGTATGGGCATTCTTATAAGTTAAGTTACTTCCTGCTCTTACTTATACTTGCTAGTTTAGTTGTAGCTCTTATATAAATGCTGATAATGATACTGTTTCTCTTACTCTACTGTCACCTGTTTGTACCTGTCATACACTTATATATATTGTACCCTTGTTTCTCTTTCTCCGCCCGGTGTCGAGGAGTCGCCGGGGGAGCGGATGTGAAACCACTTAGTCGTTTCGACTAACGGTTGCTACGTCTTCCTTTTTAGGAGGTCACGCCGCAGGTAGAGCAGCCGTAGACTACGCAGCAGGACAGCCAGGCCAGGACGACAGAGCCTGATGTGACGGTGCCATCGATACCGTCGATTACTGATTTTAGTATTTTGATTACTCTGATGTAGCCCGTTTGGGCAATGATTAGCCGTACTCTGATATTTTGTAGAAGCTTGTTTAGCTTCTCATTATTTCATGTTTTTGGACATTATATACTTAGTGTGGATTTTGACTTCTCTTGCTTATTTATTTGGTTGGGTTGGCATTTATATTGATATGGTTGTAGCCGGCGGAATAGGCGTCTTGTGGTACAGGTTAGCCCGTGTGCTAATGCTACCGCAAGGCGGCTGTTCTGGGAATAAGACTCCCCCTTTGTGTCGTGTTTTCGGATCCGGGGAGGGGGGTTTTACACCGGGTGGGTCCTTTTAGCCGGAAAGAATATTGGTCCATAGCCTTTGTTTGATCCTAAGTGGTTTGGCTACCCGTGCGTTAACATATAATTGATAAAATTAATTAATATGGTGCTGCGTAGAACGATTGTGAGAGTAAAGGATTGGATCAAGGAGAGCAAACGTGTTCGTCCGTAGATTTATTTGGTGTCAACGTGCAGGCCTGCATCACTAGACTATCAGTAGCCACTCTCAAATAGCGTGTATCGTAGAGTTAACCTCATCTACTTCTTGATGATTATAGAGTTTGGGTTCGCATACTTCTGCCCTAGCTAACGGTGTACGGCACTTGCGACCATACAGAGCTTCAAATGATGTTATACCAATGCTCGGTTGGTAGCTGTTGTTGTAGGCAAACTCCACTAGATAGAGATGATCTTCTCATCTCTTATCAAAATCCAGGGCGCACATTCGGAGCATATCCTTCACTGTTCTGTTGGTCCTTTCAGGTTGGTCATCTGTTTGGGGATTAAAGGTTGTACTGAACGTCAAGTTCGTACCCAACAGGTGATGAACTACCCTCCAATCATTCGATGTAAAGCGCCCATCACGATCACTTACGATGCTACGAGGTACATCATGTAGCCGTACGATCTGCTCCATATAGAGTTTTGTCAAACTTTCCACTGAATCGTCCCGTTTATTCGGAAGGAAGTGTGCCATTTTCGTCAACCGGTCTACAATCACCCAGATTGAATTATTTTCGCATTGAGATCTCAGCAACCCGTGCATGAAATCCATTGAAATATCATCGAACTTCCATTCCGGAATCGGCAATGACTTCAAGAAACCGCCAGGTTTCTAGCATTCCGCCTTCACCAAAGCACAAGTTTGGCATTTTGCCATATAATGAGCGACATCATTCTTTAGTCCTGGCCACCAGAACAACTTCTTCATGTCTGAGGGACATGGTGGAATGAGATCCACTTACCATGAAAATTCTACAAGAATTTATGCAAAGAAAAACTAAGTACCACATTTCAAAATACTTTATATTTCAATTAGGACTTTAATTAAAATTACTCCAACTATTTTAATCAAATTGATATCCCCCAATATCAATTCGGAGAGTTTATACGAGCCACGCTCTTAGTGGACAAGATCTGAATTTCACCAACATCATGAGTCAACTTTGGCTTTTCTCTCATAATGTTGTTATTTAGTTAGGCAATGCTTGTTGATTGCATCATTATGCAACTCTTGTATGGTTGGTGAATAACTCTTTTTTTACATTCATCATATGGTGCATGCCAACCCTATGTCTTTGGGCACTCAACCTTTGATATCATCCAGTTCAGTTTGACCCAATGTTGACAGTGGGATATCATAATTATTCGCTCGTACCCTTACCAAGATAGATTAATGCAACTTGTTTTGGCAAGCCCATAATTCATCGATCGAGGCAGGAAGAGTGTCAACCACCGGAAGGCATCTGACAACTTAATATTGCTTAAGGGATTTTAAGATACTTGATTAACACTTAATCATGGTTAACAATTAACCAATGTGCACATCTACAAAATAAAACTTATAGCATTCATAATGCAAATGCATCGCAGATGTGTACAAGAAAAATTATCAACACTTGATGAATTGGGTTAAATCAGAACATCTAGAACCCTTCTAAATCTTCAAATTTACATGCACTGGACATGAGCAATACAAACTCCACTTTCACAGTAGATAAAATTGTCTCTCTATGTGAGATTCAAAATCTAACACACTTGGTTTCACAAACCAACAAAAGGGATGGTTACTGTTAAGGAGAAACAAAATATCATAACAAAGTCACATGCATTCTTGGCGGGGTTCCAAGAATAGATTTGGGCATTTAGAACACTTTTAAATTTCCAGATCAACACGCAATAGATTTACCAACTTGTGAAACAATGAACATTGTGCAACCTCCCTCTGATACCACTGTTGGGTTTTTCTATATGTCACAACATTTGTGCGCAGAAGAAAAAGGAATCAAGAAAACCCCAAAAGAAATAGATCTTGCGGTGAACATTGATCAGAAAGTAAAATCACTGTAAAAAAAATTTACCTTTGCGGGATTGAGTCACTACACAATCGAGATGCACCAAGAAATCCAGCGATCACTAGCGACTGGAGTTCCGAGTGCAGAATAATGTCCATGCCTCTACACGTGATCCATACGAATGAGAGAACCCTTAGTCTCTTGTCACACAAGATCTAGGTTGGAAGAAAGCACTCTACATCTTAACATACTACTAGGTATGCTCCAGAAGAGGCGGCGACGATTGGCGCCGGAAACGGGTTGAGTGACGGCGCCAGGATCGGGACTTTCAGAAACGATTTTTGTCGGCCTTTTCCTCTCGGGTTTCACGATTCGGTTCTTCGGTCTTGTAAAAACCTAAGACATCTTCTATTTATGCAAAAATGAATAAAAAATAAAAGGTTATCATTATCGGCAGACCCATAACAGATGGAACATCGATTTGACGAATCAACACTTGACTCAATGAATCGTCGAGTGGTCACGATGCTTTCAACGCCTAGTAGTGGCCTCAACACTTGACTCGACGAATCAATATTTGACTCGACGAATCGTCGAGTGGACACAATGCTCTCAATGCCTCGATGAAACAACACTTGACTCGATGAAGCGTTGGGTGGTCTCGACGCTCTCAACACCTCGACGAATCTACACTTGACTCCATGAAGCGTCAGGTGGTCTCGACGCTCTCAACACCTCGATGAATCTACATTTGACTCAACGAAGCGTCGGGTGGTCTCGACGCTCTCAACACCTCGACAAATCTACACTTGACTCGATTAAGTGTCGAGTGTACTCAACTCACTCAACGCCTAACTCGACGAATCAACATTTGACTCGACGAAGCATTGAGTGGTCTCGACGCACTCAATACCTAACTTGACGAATCAACACTTGACTCGATGAAGCGTGGAGTAGTCTCGACGCACTCAACGCCTAACTCGATGAATCAACACTTGACTAGACGAAGCGTCTTGTGATTTCGACGCACTCAACGACTAACCTGACATATCAACACTTGACTCGACGAAGTGTCGAGTAGTCTCGATGCAATCAACGCCTGACTGTGCTTGGTCTTAGCACACTCAATGCCTGCCAGTACTTGGTCCTACAATCATCATATGAGTAATACAAACATAATTCATTCCTCCAAATTCTCCAAACACACTTATATATGACCCTGATAGGCTCATATTGCATTGGCAGTGAGACAACATGCTTGAACACTTCCAGATCACAATGGTAACACTAACACACCCATCACATGACTACTCCAGCCCGATCAAGCTTAATTGTACAGTACTTTTAGTTTTCATCACCAATTGAGTTGTAACTTAAATTGTGATAAGAAGTGAAAGTAGTTAAGAGTGCTTGGGTTGGAGTAGTCACAGGATGGGTGACCTCCAAGAAAGTCTCTATATTGTCTGCTTAACTTGTGTTTCCTCATCAAAGGGAGGATACAGCCTCCAACAACCCGCCAGTAAGTAGAGTGTCGCGTGATGCCATCCATGAAGAGAGGGTTGGGGTGTACGACCTACAAACATTTGAGTTTGAACCCTTGTGAGCTATATTCTAGGGCATTGATGATTATCCTTGTGAGTTGTTTGTTGGGGAGGTATGTTGAAGCCAAAAATGTCCTCAACAAGAGCTCGGACCTTGGCGTGTAGCTAACACCTACTTCTCTCGAACCCTCTCCCCTGAATAGGAACAAAGTGTCTAGAAATGACCCTAAGCCTAAGTTGGGAGGTCCCTCCTCTAACCCAAAAGTTCTTTGAGCGCTTCCCCTCCAAATCCAATTGCTGGGCTAGGAGTTCCTCAGAAAGCACCAGAAGGAAATTTGTGGAAGTATGAAAAGCCTGCCTTTCGATGAACTCTATGGGTCTATTTATAGGTTTTCAATATCCGGTCTGCAAAAAACATGATTCTGCTGCAATAAAATTACTAAAATACCCCGGGTTGGTCTGCTAATAGCCAAATTTCGCTGTTCTGAGGAGCTAAATGCAGACCCAGGGGCATCTAGGTAATTTCACCCCTGGACCACACCTGGCAGGAACCTTTCCACTTATCTCTGTGGAAACCCCGCTTTCCTTGAGCGCGAACCTTCCCGCTAACACTAGGCAGGAGCCAAAAAGATTAAGGGGGTGTTGAGTGGAGAAACTTAACATTACTTAACGCCAAGGGCCAAGGGCTGGAGGGTTCTCGCCGACCTGAGGCGGAAGCCTTTTCGGCTGCCCTAGGCGGGAACCCTCTCGCCCATTTTTATATGATCAGGTTTTAGCCCATTGTCAGCCCAATCCGGGTCCTTGGGGAACCTTAGTCCCACACAGTGAATATGGGGTTGTACATAATCCCCGCTATTTGCAAGCTAGCCTTATGCTCAAAAAGACACGTCCAACCCTGGATATTAGCTGCGCTTTTGCTGACTTGGAAGATAATCTTGGGTGCGCCCTACCCTAGCCCTATATATATATGCAGCCATGCTAGTTCCCAAGCCACCATTATTGCCACCATCTTGCACTTTAGTTCCCGCCAGTTTTGTCAAGATGTACGTCGAGTGTAGCGAGAGCCCCTCTCGAAGGAAATTCAAGCCCGTCTTGTTACGGCTCAGGCGAGATCCCGTGCTAACTGTGCTGGGGTAGCCCGCTAGCTCATGCGCGAGAAGCCGGCCAGCACGCCATCCCGACCGAAGAAGAGTAAGGCAAAGTCGGTAAGGCGAGACCACTCAAAGAAAGTTCCTTCCACGCCCTTCCCAACCCTCGATCGCGCCGAGAACCCTCCTTCCCTGTCGGAGGTATTAGTCTCGCCACACTCTTTGGTACAGTCATACTTTACTGCGTCTGACGTGTTTTCCCTTTCGCCTGTAGGTCCCGGAAGTTGCTGTCGAGAACCCTCCGACAGATACTGAGTTGATTCATCCCTCGGGCGTGAACCCGCCGCTGGTCTCGGAGGCCATTCCCCCCGCTACCCAGATCTAGCCCGGTAATTTTTCCTGTTAATTTTTCATGATGTACTTGCTTTCCTCTCGCTGACTCATTTCCTTACAGCTCCTTCCACCAACATCCACAGGCTCACCTAGTGGAGCCCCCAAATTCCAGCGCCCAACGCTCCTATTAATGACGTAGCCGACCACCCCCTCTCGCTGGGGAGGGTTACAACCACACACGACGCTCCCGCGCTAGGGGCTCGACTGTCGGCGGAAGAAGATACTGCCGCCCTCCAGTTGGCCGTGAGCAATACCCTTGAGCATGTGAGGCACCGTCCGGGATGGGGCAAGCCGATTCACCTTCACTTTGGGAAAAGTTCAAAAGGCGTGGAATGGCAGCCAGGCCCTTCTCGCCGATCTCCTACTGAGAGGCCACCTCCCGTTATAGGTAAGCAATCCATGCCTAGTGTTCTCGCCGCTGTATGACTTTGACTCAAAATTTTCCCTCTATATCTGACGGTTGTAGAAGCGAAAGCGGCTTCAAAGGCGGAAGTGAATGAAGAGGAGGAAGCAAATGAAGAGGAGGAGGCAATCTCGCCCCTGACCTATCCCAGTGACATGGAGGAATATCTTGATTTCGAAGGGAATGACAGAACCCGGCGAAAGCGGATAACAGAGATCTTGACGAAGCTTGTCGTGATGCGCTAGGCCGACTCACTAGCGTTGACGAACCTTGAAAAGTCAGTCGATCAGTGGATGTCGGTGATCGAGGGGGACTACACCTACCTGCTCGGCGAGCAGGAGTGCCGGGTAGAGTGCGAGGAGACTTCCCCTTGGTGGCACATTGCGCGAGTGCGAGATCAGTTGCGCTTGGACAACCAGGGGCTCACTGCCCTCACCGCATACCATTACTCGTTGGTGCCACCAAGATCGGGAAGGCGAGGTTGGGACCGATGGTGCTAGGAGAAATATTGAACCATGAAGGATCTCACATTACCCATCCCCAACCTCTCAGCCTACCCATCCGGCATGTACCCCCACCAATTGTTGAGACATTATTCATAATTATTATTTCAAGGTTCTCGCCTCGCGAGACGCCCTTTGTATATTTATGTTTTTTGATTTTTCAACTTTTATGAAGTTTGTTATTTTGCATACCTTGTCGAGAGCCAGGCTCCCAGACCTTCTTCTCCCTTCATATGTGTATGCTGCTTTTCTCTTCGCTGGGGCTCTTCCCATAATCTCTCGCAGTTTGCAAGCAAGCGAGGCTTTGGCGGGACAGAAAATGAAGAGTCAACAACATAATAAATTCGCTAGCCGCATCTTCGCCGCCTTGGAAATTCCTAATGATTGTCTTTCTTTCTATAAATAGGTAAGTTCACCTACCGCATTTACTTCAACCCGATTCCGCGCCTTTTTATTCCTCTCTACCCTGCTCGTGCTACCCTCTACAACTCAGATCTCTCGCCCATCAACCCCTTCTCTTCTCTCTTTTCATCACAATGCCTGGCGAGACCGAGGGCCGTTTTAGGTGCGCACAAACCTTCTTGGAACATAACTTCCCGCCCTGCCAGCGAAAGCAGGCGTAGTTCCTCACAATAACCGAGAAATACATCCCGCCATGGTTTGTCGCACGAAACCCAGGGAATGATGACGAGGTGAACCTAGCGCCAGAAGGGGAGCTCATCATCCCCTTAGAGCACTTTGAGGTAGGTTTCTGCCTACCTCTCTGGCCGGAAGTGTGTTAGGCCCTAAGCTATTACGGGGTAGTGCCGGCCCAACTCAACCCAAACTCTGTCACCATCCTGGTGGCTTTCGCCTGTTACATGCGGGTGAAAAGAATTGAATTCAGCCTGCCAGTCTTCCGAAAGTTGTTCAACTTCCGGTCCAAGGGAGGGTCATTTTTCCTCTTCGGGCAGTCAGTGAAGACAGAGGGTCTCGCCAACAAACATCACCACTGGGCGCAGAGGTTCGTCTTCGTCTCTGGGCCTTTCAGCAACATACCTCTCATGCCCATTCAGTGTGACGAGGCTACGTATAAGCATCCCGCCCTCGGGGGGGGGGGGGGGGGGTGAGAGAGCTCCCTGGTCGAGTTCTTTGGGTCGAAGTCCTTCGACGTCCAGTTCCTGCTGCGAGGCCTAGACTCTCTTCAGCCAGTTCCTCCTGGGGATGGTACTTTTCTGACTCTCTCGTGCAACCCTTCGTCATAAATCACGAACATTTTAATCATTATGGTTTTCATAGGTGAACGGGAAATTCCTCGCCGCTAACCCTTTGATGAGGCCAGGGATTTTGCCAACACCCTGGCTCTCGCCAAGTCTACCGCCCAAGCCTACCGGAAGGAGCCCGGCTCCTCATTTGTGCCCAGTGGCCAAAAGTGGAAGCCCAACTCCCCTCCTCCGCCCCTCCAAGAAGTTAAGCGTGGAAGACAAGGGCAAGTCCGTTGTCGAGACTCTGACAAAAAACCCTCCCGCTACAGGCGAAACGACTGTCGCAGGGGAAGTTGTCGAGATCCCCGCCGATGCCCCCGCCAAGCCAGTGTCGAAAGGGCATCGAAACTTCGATATCAGAGGGAAGTTCCTTGATGCAGAAGGTTAACCCCTACTCCATTGGGACCACAAAGCCATCCGGGTCTTAATCTCCTTCATTCTCCCCGACTGTGTGGAGCGAGACACGATCACCAATGAGGGCTTCGCGTTAGGCTTTTGGCTATACAACCGAGAGGATACCCGCGCTTTCGACCGACAGCTCACCCGACATCTCGCCTATGATACTGCCAGAGTCCAGATGCAAGTGTTTGTGCTTGCGCATAAGACTACCCGCCGCGACATCACCCTGGAGTGCAACCTCATTGACGCGATCAAGTCAAGGGAGTCCGTTGTTGCCGAAACGGCAAAAATTGAAGGCCAAACTGGCGGCTTCCCAGCTGCTTCTCGCCATGCGCCCGACGACTGAGGTATGTAAACCCTCATATGCCTTCCTTCTTACCGTAATCTCTTACTAGTTATAAATCTGAAACCCTCGCAGGATTCCGCTCAGGCCCAGGTTTTGCGGGCAAAGGTGGCCAACCTTGAATGCGAGAATAAGCTGTTGAAGACGGAGCTCAAAGTCGCGTGAGGGATCAAGGTGCCGACCCTACCCTCCCTGGATGAGAGGCTCAAAAGCCGCTACTTCTTCGAATACGATATTGAAGTAATGATGCAGGAGAATGCACAGAAGGCGTGCACAATGGTGATCAATGTGCTGCGGGAATTGGGAGTCTTGGACAAAGGCGGCGAGACCCTCATCGGGCAAGGGGTCTTGCCCTGGCTGTTCGATCTCATCCCAAAGCCTGTCGGGGAGGAAGAAACACAAGGAAAAGATGAGGTCTTGGACCTTGGCCAGAACGATGAGTCCGGTTGCGAATCCTATAGCGAGGCCTCAGGCGAGAGCTCTAGCGAGACCTCCAGCGGCTTTGACTGACGGCTTCGATATTTTTGTTTTTACCTTGTAATCTTTTCTTTCTTTTTGTAAACTTTTGCAAGGGGTAATATCCCCCAAGCTGATGTAACAACTTTTATATTATGTTGAAAGGATTTGCCTTTTCGTCGAAATAGTTATTATTTTTCGCGCTCTTCTTTGCCTCCCACGTGATTATTGCCTTTTCGTAAGCCCTAGGATCTTAAGTGATGACCACCGCCCATTTGAAGATTTAGATAAGTAAAATCTGGCGGGAAAGACATGTTGAGAGTCCTGTCGAAAGGGTTGTATCGGGAACCTAGCTAGGAGGAGCTTGCCTGGAGGGATATGCCGAGAGCCCTATCGAGAGCCATGCCGAGAGTCATGCCGAGAGGGGTATGTATTATCTCATCCCTATTTATAACAGATGTTAGTTGTATGGAAACTTATCATTGAAGTGCTTTGTAATATTATTACGAGTTTGACAGTCCTATCAACTTGGTGTGAGTCTGGTCAGCGGTTCCATTTGGGGCCACTCAAATTAAGGAACTCTTTTCCCTATACCCCAAGCGAGCCTACGACCCTGTCAGCTAGTGAGAGCCTGACAGCGGGCCTACTCGGGGTCTTCCAAACTACCACCATCTTATTTCCCTTTCCCCTCAAGTGAGCCTACGACCCTGCCAGCCAGTGAGAGCATGGACAGCGGGTCTACCTGCGGTCGAGTATGCCTTCCAGCCCTGCCAGCTAATGAGAGCCTAAGCTGCGGGATCCTCTCGGGGTCTTTCAAAATACCACAATCATTTCTCCTTTTCCCCCAAGCGAGCCTACGACCCTGCCAGCTAGTGAGAGCCTGACAGCGGGTCTACTCGGGGCCGAGTGCGCCTTCTAGCCCTGCCATCTAATGAGAGACTGAGCAGCGGGATCCTCTCGAGGTATTCCCTTACCCCCCCAGGCAATCTTACGACCCTACTAGCTAGTGAGAGCATGGACAGCGTGTCTGCCCGGAGCCGAGTGCTCCTTCCAGCCCTGCCAACAAATGAGAGCCTGAGCAGCGGGATCCTCTCGTGGTCTTGCAAAATACCACAATCCTTTCTCCCTTTCCCCCAAGTGAGCCTACGACCTCGCTAGCTAGTGAGAGACTGACAACAGGTCTTCCCGGGGCCGAGTGCACTGAAAGTGAGAGTTAGATCAGAAATACCATAGAGGGGGGTGAATAGAGTATGCTTAAAAATTATTAAGAGCTATTACAGCTTTTGCTGTAAATTAAAAGTGCAGAATTAATAAACTACCAAGCAATAAATCTAAAGCACAAGCACATCAAGAACACAAGAAAATGAGGCAACCAGACGACACAAGAATTTTATAGTGGTTCCCCAACCTGGGTACATCCACTCTTCTACCACCCTTGGTAGGAATCCACTCAGGTTTTTGATTAGGTGTCTGACACCAATGAGCTTTTGATCAGGTGCTCAAAAACCAACCCAAGTCTTTTGATCAGGAGACTTACCACCAAGGAATCACTTTTGAAGGGAGATGACAACCCTTTATAGAGGTAGGAGTGAGAGATGATTTTGTCTTCTCTTTCTCAATATACAACTGAGAAGACTGTGGATTAATTATAGCTTATGTCTCCCCCTGAGATGTAGAATGGATAAGGGAAAACTAAGAGACAAGCTTCAGGGTGATAGGTCTTCAAACTGAATCCTTGACCAGCAAAAGTCTTCAGGAACTTCTTTGACAGATTGAACTGAAGTTGTTCTTTTGAAGTGTCCTGGAGTACTTGAAGAAAGAAGACTCTTGATATATGTATTGTTGTCCTTCTTCTTCAAGTGCTGATGAGCTTCTGGTCAAGAACTTCTGTGTATCAGAGAATGCTTCTTCTTTTACAGAGCAGATTATCCAAGATTGAAAGCTTGTCTGTAATCTCTATCTGCTTCTCAGTGAGCTATGCTCTATGTTTTGCTTTCTCAATGATGCTTGATTCTATCTGTCAGTCTCAATGTGTCTACATATTCGTTATTTTCTTCTTGTCTGTGTTTTGAAAATTTGAATGCATATGCAATTAATGCTGACAGCCTTGAGAATAATCGGCATTGATTTATTTCCCCAACTGTCTCGTGGAAAAACGGAAAGCAATAATCCTGTAGAAGACCATAATTAATGCTCCTTCTAACGGTTATAATCAGATAATGTTAGAGCATTAATTACTCAGGAATTATCGCATTAGAGTGGGGACAGAAGGCCGGAAATAACTAAGTCTGGAATCGTCGAACAGTTGGCAGAATTCGGCGAACTGAGTCCACAGTTCGTCGAGCTGAGATGTTGTATTCGTCGACCAGACGGCTTCTGTTTGTCGAGCTGAGTTCCATGATCATCGAGCTGGAAACTGAATTGCTCTCTTTTGATCTTTGCCTATTCGTCGAGCTGACAAATGTGTTCGTCGACTGGAGTTCAGCAATTATTCTGGAGTTGTCAAATATCCTGTGTCGACACAATTCATTCCACAATGTCGACTAATGATCTGGATGTCGACCCAAATTCTTCTAGTGTCGACTTAGAAGATGTCGACATATACGCTGAGTGTCGACATAGGTCTTCTGGTTCCAGAATTCGTCGGGCAGAGAACTAAGTTCATCGACCTGATAACTAGGTAACATAGTCTCAACAGAATGCTATGATAGTCCATAGATTCGTCGACCAAAGAATGGTGTTCGTCGAGCTAAGTCTGGAGAACCTTGAATTCATCGAGCTGAAAATGATTCTGGACTTAGAGAAAAATTGATGAACCTCTGGCAATAGAGTTGAAGTGGAAGTCCAGAATTCATCGAGCAAAGAATGAAGTTCGTCGACCTGAGAACTAGGTTCGTCGACCTGAGTCTAGAGAACAGTCTGGACTTAGAATGCTGAAGGTGGAATCTAAGGATCGTCGATCTGAGACTGAAGTTTGTTGAGCTCAGCACAGAGAATATTTCTCTAAGATCGTCGAGCTGAGAACGACTATCGTCGACCTGAGTTCGACGAACGTCGAACTCATTTTACTTAGTCTCTTGAGAAATCTCTGAATCTTTAGGAAAACTTTATGTCTTGAGTCTCTGGCAGTCTGATGATGTCTTGTCCATGTGATGTTGTTACTGAGGACTTGTCCTACACTCTAGGACACAACTTTGACCCTGGCTATACATGTTGTAACACCCCAGATTTTGAGAAATGGGAAATCTGCATTTCTGGACATTTTTTTGGTTTCTGGCAGGGGGCACACGTCCCGGGACACGCCAGGCCGTGTCAGGCCGTATCGATGACTTGGCTGCGTGGTCGACACTTTGCGCTCGGCGAAGTGTCGAGTGAGGGCACACGGCCTGCGACACGGGCGTGTCGCAGGCCGTGTCGAGCCTGTGTCGACACTTGGCCTGGGGTGTCGATATTTTCACTCGACTATGTGTCGAGACAAGGCACACGGCCTAGGACACGGGCGTGTCCAAGGCCGTGTGGGTCTGTCGACGAACTTCAGTCGACGATGTTCACTCGACGAGTGTCGAGTGTCGAGACTGGGGCACACGGCCTGTGACACGGGCGTGTCATAGGGCGTCTCCCGCTTGGTCGATGATCTTCGCTCGACGTTTTTCCGCGGCTTCGACAAAAAGGCTGTCGACGAGTGTCGAGACTTGGCACACGGCTTAGGACACGGGCGTGTCCCAGGCCGTGTCCCTTCTCGGGTTGGTTTCGGGGCCATGTCGATGGAGGCACATGGCCGACCACATGGCCGTGTCACTGGAGACACGGGCGTGTCGGGTCAAACACGCGCGTGTCGGATGCCCGTGTGCTGTTCCAGGCGCGTCGATTTGAGACATCGAATGAGGCACACGGCCCAGGACACGGGCGTGTGCCAGGCCGTGTTCGGCCCAGGTCTTTTATTTTTCAGGCAGATCGTGGCCATTCTTTCCCTGATTTTAGGATCTGATGGTTCAGGACTGTTCTTGGGGAGTTAAGTCCGAGAAAAGGGTTGAAAACCTCATTCTTCTCCAAGCTTTCTCTTACTAAAGATCTAGAGAGAAGTGAGAGCAAGGAAGAAGGAGAAGGAGGGTTTGGGCTGTAGGAGAGGTTTCGGTGCTCAAAATTGCAAGTCGAGTCCAGATCCGTGGAGGCTAGATATTTGTGAAGGCTTCCATCCGGTTATTTTGCCATGGCAAGGAAGCGGAGTCGGAAGGTAACGACACTTCTCCTCTTGGTCTTAGGATGCATGTCTTTAACATCATTCTTTTTTTTCCTTTCTAGATTTAGGCACCAAACACTCAAATGAGAGGGGTTTTGGATCGCCAAGGTTCAAGAGGAACCTCTGGGACGATTGAGTCTGTCCCCGGCATGTTTTGCATTAGAGATCCGCTCCGTTAGTGGATTAGGCATGGTGGGTGAAGCCGTGTCGCGACCGTTAGTCCGACTCGGTGATGTTGCATTCGAACTTTAGGGATTCGTAGAGATTCCGTTGCGGCAAGATGTCGTTTGTGATGTGATAGTATTTTCCCCTTTTTCTTGAATATGTACGTGTAGTCGGAACCGGACAAGGTTAGCTCCTCGTGGCGGTAGATGGTTTCCTTGGTGGATAAGGTTAGCTCCGCATGAGTTGGAGATGGTTTCCTTGGTGCGCGGGAACGCTGTAGTACAAATGAGGGACTAGGGTGGAATTTTCTTGGTTTGTGATGTGCCAAGGCGTGGCTATGTCTCCGTGGTCGGCTGGCTATCCCATGACGTTCACGTCATGTGTGGAGAGTGTCTCGGCGAGACTAGTCCCCTTTTGTGAGACTGACGAGAATGCCAAGCATGGGGGCAAGCCCGGGCAATGAGGCCATGAGTGGGTGGGGTTCGGCAAGGCTTCTTAGAATCGGTCAGTTTTGTGTTTGTTGGAATCCTGACATGAGACGTCAGAGCTTGTAGGCAAGCCCGGGTCTAAGACCTTGAGCGGGTGGGGCCTTTGCAAGAGTTCCATGTGGCGGTCGGTGTGCCGTTAGGGGAAATGGTGTGACCCCTTTGTTTGCGGCTTTATGCCAATGGGGAATCGATGAGTACCCATATGATGTGATGATGTGCTATATGCATACGAGATGGGGAGCCTTGGGTGAAACCCGTGTTGTTGCATACATGTTGCATAAGTAGGCCGTTTTTATTATATACTCAACCCGTAGAGAATATGTATGATGTGTGTGACATCCAAGCCTGTTTCTGTAGTTGCTTTTCTTGCTTATGATTATTGCATACGAAGTGCTAACTTGCAGGTTGGAGGGGTACCCCGGGGTCCGTTAGGGGCGGCCGGGAGGAGATGTGTTGTTACACAGTTTGAGGTCAGCCTTTGCTGACCCACGTTGCAAATAAATTTTTTATAGGGCAAGAATCGCATGCAGGAGCTAGCTCGCCAGCCAGAAAGGCCTAAGCTTCATGAAGTGTTTTTTTCTTTTTTTTGTAGCTCTACTTATATGATGTTGTATGTTTGAGGCTCATGTTGTCTAGCTTGCATGCCAAGGTAGAATAGGTGTGCTATGCACTTTCTTGACTGTTGTACGTTATTGGAGGTTGGACTCTTGTTGTAAGGCCATAAGGCCATTGTTGTTACTCTTCTTGTAGTGGATAACTTCTAGTCATGCTTATGTTTCCGCTGTGTTGTGCAAAGTTTTTTGAGTGTGGGTAGCTATATCAACTTATAATACTAAAGCTGTGGCGTCCGTATGTTGTGGGGCCCCGGCCGGACCCATATTATACGGTCATTACAGGGGAGGTGTTACAATTTGGTATCAAAGCCAGGTTCAATTCAAGGTCAATGTGTAGAGAAGTTATCCACATAAGAGTAATGCGGGACCATGAGTGTACTTATGTTTAAGTCTTGAGATTAGAGACTGATTTCATGTTTCTTGTTTTCTTGAAGAGTGCAAGCAATGAGGCGGGTACGTCGAGAGCAAGAGAGGAACTCTCGGCGAGCAGTGCCACTACTCCAGGTCTTTTGGCCACAGGTGTAAACCCGACCCACTTCTGCCGCATGCTTGCAGAAGCGATGGTGGCAGCCCAGGTAGCAACCCCTGCTACACCGGATACGGCGACGGCCGTGCCAGGAGGAGAAGCCAGGCGAGTTGAGCCTTTGGCGGAAAGGGTGGTTGTCGGACATGGATACCGACACATGAAGTATTTCCTGAGCTTCCATCCACCGTCATTCAAGGGAGTTGGTACGCTAATGGATGCGGAGGACAGGTGGGTTCGCATTCAAGAGCTTTTGAGGGCGGCAGAGACACCAGAATAAAAGAAGGCTGAGTATGTGGCTTTCATGTTGGAAGGAGACGCCAAGTTATAGTGGGTGAGCCATAGCGGCCACCAATTCCCTGGAAGCACCCCGTCGGTGGAAGAGTTTGGGGATGCTTTTATTAAGAGGTACATTCCCGTTTCAACACGGTTGGCCATTCAGAGACAGTTTCTGCATTTAATGCAGCGAGACAAGACGGTGGATGAGTATGTGCAGGAGTTCACCCGTTTGGGTCGTTACGCGGGAACAATGATGGCAGATGATGTAGAGAAGGATAACCTCTTCTACTAGGGGCTGAGGGAGAATCTGAGGCAACCCCTCATTTCCATGAAGAGGGCTGGATTTAATGAACTAGTTGAGGCTGCCAGGATGTTGGAGAGCGATCTGGAGCGAACCCAGCATCGTAAGGGTTTTACTCCCAAGCAAGGGGAAGGGAAGCCTTCCCAATCCCATGGAAAGTCTGAAGGGAGTAGGTGGAGGAATAAGCCTTACACATCCATGTCCGGTGAGAAGAGCAAGTGGACGCCTGGAGGTTCACACTCTAGGGGACCGCCGATGTGCTACAACTGCGGTAAGGTGGGGCACATAGCTCGTGTTTGTCCCCAAGGAGGAGCGGGGCAAGAGGCAAGGCAGGAGCAGACTGTACGCTCCGACCCCAGTGCTATAGAGAAAGGGAAGATGGCGGAGTCGAGCGCTTCTCGGTTCCAACCGGTGAAACCAAGGGCTTACAACCTTGGACAGCAAGAAGCGATCCGCCAAACCGATGTGGTGACAGGCATGAAGAAAATTTAAGTTTAAATTTTGTGCTTCATACTTTTAGACTTTTGTGTGATGTCTATGTTGTAGGCTTCATGTTAGTTTCTGGATACCCCGCTAGGGTATTGTTTGATACGGGAGCATCGCACTCCTTTCTCGCGGAGAGCTTCATCCGGATAATAGGAGTTGGGTCTTTCTCATCGGGAGCAGAGCTGAAAGTGCGCATGCCCAATGGGTCATCCATGACCACCGGGGCCAGAGGGCGCATCTGTTGGGAGCTGAACGGAGAGGACTTCGTTTTGGTAGAAGCGATTTTACCATTAGTTGAGTTCGATGCCATTTTGGGCATGGACTGGCTTTCAGAGCAACGTGCCAGTATTGACTGCCTATCTAAGGTAGTGACCCTCAGGAGCAAAGGGCAGGCGGAGGTCCAATTTGAGGGCCTATGTGGAGTGGCATGTTCCCTGATTTCAGCCATGCAGTTGATGTGGGCGGTTAACCAGGGTGGTGTAGCGCTTGTAGCGTTATTGGAGGTTTGTCTCTCCCAGCTGTCTATTGAGGAAGTGCCCGTAGTGGCAGAGTTCAAGGATGTGTTTCCAGATGAACTTCCTGGAGATCGATTTCTCGATCGAGTTAGTGCCGGAGGCTAGGCCGGTGTCACATCCTCCGTTTAGGATGGCACCAAAGGAGTTGGCTGAACTTAAGGTACAGATACAGGAACTATTGGAGCAAGGATATATTAGACCCAGTTCTTCACCGTGGAGTGTGCCGGTGTTGTTTGTGTTGGGTACATTGGTCAAATGTACCTGATTTGAAGAAGCCTCACCTAACTCAATGATATACATCATAGTGTATTTGATGTTTGTTTGAGTTACTTGTGCAGGTTAGGAATACACTGGACTGAAGCTAAAAATTTCTAAGTCCATGTGTCGACACCCAGAGGGAAAGTGTCGACACTTGAGAAAGCTTGTGTCGACACCCAGACAAGCAGTGTCGACACTTGGAGTCATTGTGTCGACACCTGGGAAGAAGAGTCGACACCAGTCAGAAAGTGTCGACACTTGGAGTTGTGTCGACACTCAGTGTAGAAGAATGCAGAAAAGCTGTGTCGACACTTAGCAGAAGTGTCGACACCTAGAAGAGCTGAGTCAACACCAGCAAGTGTCGACACTTGGAGTTGTGTCGACACTCAGCAAAAGTCTGCAGAATCTAAGTACAAGTGTCGACACTCAACACAATGTGTCGACACTATGCAGAAGAGTCAACACTTAAAGAAAGTGTCGACACCCAGCACAATGTGTCGACACTTAGCTAAAGACTCAGTATTTGAAGTAAGTGTCGACACTCAACACAATGTGTCGACACTATGCTGAAGAGTCAGTAGTTGAAGAAAGTGTCGACACTCAGCACAATGTGTCGACACTTAGTTGAAGACTCTACACTTGAAGAAAGTGTCGACACAAGGAGCTGTGTCGACACTTAGCAAAGAACAGAAAAGTTACAAAATATTCTAAGTACAAGTGTCGACACTAAAGGAATGTGTCGACACTCAGCTGAAGAAACAAAAGTGAAGACTTGTGTCGACACCAAGAAGCAGTGTCGACACTTGACAGTTTCAACACATAAAGTTGTGTCGACACAAAGGAGTTATGTCGACACTTAGAAGAATACAGTTGAAGAATGAAGAACAAGTACTTGTGTCGACACTCAATTTCAGTGTCGACACATGCAGAAGAATCTGTGTCGAGACATACAAGGAATTGTGTCGACACCTTGTAGACTTGTGTCGACACTTACACAACATGTGTCGACACTTGGCCTATAAGTGTCGACACTTAAGAACAGAAAGTCTCGACACTATCTGACAGTTAGGGAATTTCAAGAAGTGACTGGTTGACATGACAGCTGCCGATCCAGCCGGTCTACATCAACTGTCAGAGATATCAGAAGTCTGTTATGAACCGGACCAGCCGGTTACCATGAAGGAAGCCTATAAATAGGCACCCATAGTTTACAGACCAAGATTGATGAAGTAATATAGAAGTGATATAGAAGTGGTTGAAAAAGTTTTTGATAAAGAGAGTTCAGATCTTTGTAAAAGTGGTATATTGAGTATCAACACAAGAAGATCTTGCTGTGCATCGGCAGATCTAAGAAGTTGGAGAGAGAGAGCTCCAACCAAGTATTCAGTCTTTGGAACTAAGGCTGAGAAGAAGAATTCAGAGTCATCTGGATTTCAAGAAGCAGAGGTCAAGGAACAACTGCAGAAGATTCAGACTAATTCAGTTCTAATCAAGAAGCTTTGAAGGAAGCTAAGTCAGTTTGGATCTAACTGAGTTCTTCCAAGAACTCTTCAAGAATCTCTCAACTCCTCTCTTATTTTCTGAGTTGTAGAGTTAGCTATTGTACTTTCTATTTTAACTTGTAGGATCCATTGGATCTGAGAGAATTGTATGTTGGGTTTCTCTATGGGGTTGGCACAACGTTTGTGCGCGCAGCGGAAAAGTAAAACATCAAGAAAAACCCAAAGAGATGTGGATCGGGCCATGAACGTTGAATCAAGAAGTTAGCAAAACTAGGCAAAAATTACCTCGGTGGCGTTGAGTCACAACTCAACGGAGATGCTCCAAACTTTATCTTCTTGCTAGTGGCGAGTCCTACGTGGAATAGTGTCCACGTTTCTGCAGAAGTCCACACGAGCGGGAGAACGCCGATCTATCCGTCGCACGGATTATCGGGAAGGAGAAGACCGCACCTTTGCTTTCCCACGGACTGCTAGGTCCGCGCCAGGGAATGCAGCACCAGCGACAGTCGCCGGAGGAGAGGTGGCAGCGGAGCGAACGCGGCGGCGGAACAGTTTCCGGCGGCGGGATCGGGATCGGGATCGGTGAAGCGAGATGCGGAACTCCTTCCGTCGGGTTCGATTCGCACAGAAGAGACAGATCGCATAGAATCCCAAAACCCTAAGTGTTATATTTATACTTAAAGTATAAAATAAACTCAGGAAAATCGCTATCCGCAGACCACCCAGAACTAGGGTTCAGAATCGGCGAGAATGAATCGGTGAGAATCGGCGACAATCGGCGAGAATCACTGAGCAGGTTCGGTGAGAATCATTCGGCGAGTATCACATTCGATCGGCGAGAATCAGAGTACAATACTCGACGATTCTCGCCGATCGTCGAGCCACGCTCGACGACACATAATGATACTTGACGATCGTCGAGCCGCGGTCGATGACAATTGTCAAGGTAGTCGATCGTCGAGAATCAACTTTTGATTCTCGACGATTCTCGTCGATCGGCGAGAATCAGCAAGGTGATTCTCGTCGATCGGCGGGAATCAGAAGACCATTCTCGACTAATGTCTTTGACCCTCGGACGACGAACATAACCAGCCCTTCAAGGCAACCTTTGCCCAACCCGATGATCCTATAAGGCAACACTTTGCCCATAACCCTATTCAGGTCAGTGATTGGTAACCTTTACCAACACAGTCAGTCATCCAACTTCTCCACATCTCTTATGTGCGACCCTGCAGGCTCATATTGCGTTGGCAGTGAGATTAGATGTTTGACCACTTCCAGATCATCATGGTAACTCCAACAGACTCCCACTTGATCTCGAAAGTATCAAACCAAAAACCTCACAAACAATGAGCGGCATCTAGCAATGCATCATTGCTCCCCAAGCAATAAGAGTTAATAACTCATAAGCCTTTATGACCAATGTATCAGCGTTGTCTTTGTCCCTTTGTCCCTTACATCCGGAAAGAACTAGAGGCATGGACCGTGTCACCCTCGTAATAGCTCAATCCAAGTTTTCTTGATCCAGGACGGACTTCCAGAGAATGGTGAGTCCAATATCACATATTGACTCAACCAAGCATGGCCATGCATTTCTCAGTCCAGTTCCATCAAGGGGCCCATGGATGCAACTCCTGTCATACAGGAAGACAAATCCCATATCTGCTCACACACAAACACCCAAATGATTCGTAACATGCCCAACGACCACCCTTATCATCAACCTTTCTCAAGGAAGACTTTAGATGGCATCAAAGCACGCTTTTCCTCACTTGATGAATGCTGTGACTTCAGGTCAAAGGACCACAACACCATTGTCAATTGAGACCTACTCGTGACACTATTGGATGACAATCCACAGAGTAGTCTCAGGTTGGGTCTGTCCAGTACAACTTGTTCACTAACAAGTACCCACGTGATGACTTGATATCACAATATCATGACCTGTGAGAACCAGTCATCAGTCAACACACGTGCTAGCCTTCATGTATCATCATCACCCTTAGTTTCTATGATGATACTCGACCAGGGACCTTAAAGAATGGAGCTTCAAATAAATCATGGGCTCTCACATTCAAGTCACGTACTTGATGTCCCATGGAAGCAAACATTCTAAGGGTATCTATTATGTTAACATTTAACTATCATATATAGAAAAACTCATAATAAAAGAATTTGCCATTAATTATAAAAAAAAACTAGGTACACAGTTCATCATATAAACAAACAGCCAACAAAATACAAGATTACATGCAACCCACAAGATTCTCGCTAGAGTTGATCATTTAGGTATCGTATACCCATCGATCTAGTATGACCATCATGCTTTCTCTGCGCGAGAGGCTTTGTCAGCGGATCCGCAATATTTTCCTCAGTCGGCACTCTGCAAATGTTTACATCTCCTCGTTCGACAATCTCACGAATAAGATGAAACCGCCGGAGTATGTGCTTGGAGCGCTGATGAGATCTAGGTTCCTTAGATTGTGCAATTGCACCATTGTTATCACAGTAGAGAACTACGGGACCAACAATGCTAGGAACTACATCAAGCTCGCCGATGAATTTCCTAATCCATACAGCCTCCTTCGCCGCATTAGCTACTGTGATATACTCGGCCTCTGTTGTAGAATCAGCAACTGTCTCTTGCTTGGAACTCTTCCAGCTTACAGCTCCTCCATTCAGGCAAAACACAAAACCTGACTGAGACTTGGAGTCGTCTCGATCAGTTTGGAAGCTAGCATCCGTGTAACCACTTACAACGAGCTCTTCCTCTCCACCATACACCAAGAACACGTCCTTAGTCCTTCTCAAGTACTTCAGGAGATTCTTGACTGCAATCCAGTGACACTCACCGGGGTCTGACTGATACCTGCTAGTCATGCTCAAAGCAAAGGAGACATCGGGTCGAGTACATAACATCGCGTACATGATCGATCCAATTGCCGAAGCATATGGAATCAACTTCATGCGGTCCTTGTCTTCACAAGACTTTGGACATTGGTCCTTAGAGAGATTCACACCATGAGACATGGGCAAAAATCCTTTCTTGGACTCAAGCATGTTGAACCGCTTCAACACCTTTTCGATGTACGTACTCTGGGTCAAACCCAGCAACTTCTTCGATCTATCTCTATAGATCTTAATACCAAGTATGTAAGTCGCTTCACCCAAATCCTTCATTGAAAAGCAGTTCCCTAGGTTGTTCTTAACAACTTTCAGGGTAGGAATGTCATTCCCGATCAACAGTATGTCATCTACATACAATATCAGGAAAACAACAATGCTCCCACTGATTCGCTTGTAAACACAAGGCTCATCTTCATTCTTGATGAAACCAAACTCTTTGATTTTCTCATCAAAACGAAGATTCCAACTTCGAGAGGCCTGTTTCAGTCCATAAATGGACTTATTCAGCTTGCATATTTTAGTGGCTTCATCTGGGGATACAAAACCCTCGGGTTGTGTCATATACACTTCCTCAAGGAGGTTTCCATTAAGGAAAGCCGTTTTGACATCCATCTGCCAGATCTCGTAGTCATAATACGCAGCAATAGCAAGCAATATCCTAATGGACTTTACCATGGCAACAGGGGAAAAAGTTTCATCATAGTCAATACCATGAATTTGCTTGAAACCTTTAGCCACCAGTCGCCCTTTGAATGTCTGTACATTCCCATCCATGTCAGTCTTCTTCTTGAAGACCCACTTGCACCCTATGGGTCGTACCCCTTCAGGTGGTTCCACCAAGTTCCAAACTTGGTTTGCATACATGGAGTCCATTTCGGATTTCATAGCCTCAAGCCATTTGTCGGAGTCCGGTCCATTCATAGCGTCTTGGTAGGTTGCTGGCTCATCATCATGATCCATAAGCAACACATTACCTATTTGAGACACGAGAAATCCATATCTCTCAGGCTCAAACCTCGGTCTACCAGATCTACGTAGGACTTGTGTTCCCTGAGCAGGTTCTCCAGCTACAACATCTTGTAGTCCTGTCTCAAAATTCATTTCCGGTTCGTTCACTACATGTGGCTCTTGAACTTCTTCAAGCTCTACCTTTTCAGTCTTTCTTGATAAGAACTCTTTCTCCAAGAAGACACCAGTCCTTGCGACAAACACTTTGCCCTCGGATGGTAGGTAAAAGTAATACCCTTTCGTTTCCTTAGGATATCCCACCAGATAACATTTATCTGATTTGGGTTCCAGCTTGTCAGGCATTTGACGTCTCACGTATGCCTCACAGCCCCAAATTTTAATGAACGACATACTAGGACGCTTCCCAGTCCATATCTCATATGGTGTCTTCAGAACCGTTTTCGTTGGAGCGCGATTCAATGTCATTGCAGCAGTCTCTAAAGCAAAACCCCAAAAGGAAACAGGCAAGTCTGCATGACTCATCATCGAACGTACAATGTCTAACAGAGTACGATTTCTCCTCTCAGACACACCATTATGTTGTGGCGTTCTAGGTGGAGTGAGCTGTGATACAATACCACACTCTTTCAGATGATCACGGAACTCAAGACTCAGGTATTCGCCACCTCTATCAGATCGGAGTGCTTTAACCCTTTTACCCAACTGGTTTTCTACTTCATTTTTGAACTCTTTGAACTTTTCAAAGGTCTCGGATTTGCACTTCATAAGATACACATATCCGTATCTACTGAAATCATCAGTAAATGTAACAAAGTAGAAATACCCTCCTCTAGCCATGGAACTCATGGGTCCGCATACATCACTATGTACAACACCCAAGAGATCCTCAGCCCTCTCAGTATAACCAGTGAAAGGAGCTTTAGTCATCTTGCCTAACAAACAAGATTCGCATCGCTCAAATGATTCATAATCAAATGAGTCCAAAAGTCCATCTCTATGGAGTTTGGATATGCGCTTCTCGTTGATATGGCCCAAACGACAATGCCAGAGAAACGTGGGGTTCGAGTCATTTGTTCTTAGTCTTTTATTGTTTTCTACATTACAGATCAGATGGTCCAAGTTCAAAACGTAAAGACCATTAAACAATTGGGCTACAGCATAACAAACATCATTCTTAAATATAGAACAACAATTGTTCTTAATTATAAAAGAAAATCCAATCATGTCCAAACATGAAATAGATATAATGTTTCTAGTTATCGCCGGAACAAAATAACAGTTATCTAGTTCTATTACAAGCCCACTGGGCAAAGAAAGACGGTAAACTCCTACGGCTACAGCAGCAACTCTTGCTCCATTGCCGACGCGGAGGTCCACCTCCCCTTTACTCAGCAATCTTCTCCTTCCCAGTTCCTGCACATTTGTACAAATGTGAGAACCACATCCGGTATCCAATACCCAAGATGAAGGAGCAGAAAGGTTTATCTCTATAACGTAAACATTAAAAGCGGAAGTCATACCTCCCTTCAATTTCTGCAGACCCTCAATATACGAAGGACAGTTCCTCCGCCAATGACCAGCCTTGCCACAGTGGTGGCATTTCCCTTCCTTCACCGTGCTCTTCTTCTTGATCAGTGCTGAAGACTTGAGCTCAAGATATGACTTAGGTCCTACCTTCGTCTTCTTAGAGCCCTTGGCTTTGCCCTTGCCCTTATGCACCATCAGTATGGGGCTGGCAGGCTTGGCCTTCTTCATGTTGATCTCGGCAGTTCTTAACATGCCTAGGAGTTCGGGCAGTGTCTTGTCTATCTCATTCATGTTGTAGTTCAAGACGAACTGCTCATAACTGTCCGGCAACGATTGCAGGATCAGATCCGTGGCCAACTCTTGACCAAGAGGAAAACCCAGCCTTTCAAGGTTCTCAATATACCCAATCATCTTGAGTATGTGAGTCCCTACTGAGTCTCGAACTCCCATCTTGCACTGAAATAACGCTTTCGTGATGTCGAACCTCTCTTGACGAGCCTGCCCTGAAACATTTTCTTGAGATGCTCGTCAATCTCCTTGCACCCCATGTTCTCATGTTGCTTCTGAAGCTCAGAGTTCATGGTGGCAAGCATAAGGCACTCGACATCCAAAGCATCATCAGTATACTTCTTATAAGTATCCTTCTCAGCACGGGAAGAGTTCCCGGTCGGCACCTCGGGGGCTTCTTCTTCCAAGACATAGAGCTTTCGCTCTTGCCTGAGAACAATTCTCAGGTTCCTATACCAGTCCATATAGTTTGTCCAGCTGAGCTTATCCTTCTCAAGGATGGCTCTTAGAGACAGCGTGGAGTGTGAAACGCTTGCCATGGAATTCTACAAGAATTTATGCAGAATTAAAATCAGTACCTAAATTTCAATTACAATTTATTCTAATTAGGACTTCAATTAAAAATACTCCCACTATTTTATTCGAAATGATAGCCCTCACTAACAATTCGGAGAGTTCATGCGAGCTACTCTCTTAGTGGACAAGATCTGTATTTCACCAACACAATGAGTCCGCTTTGGCGTTCCTCTCACGATGTGGTTATTTAGGTAGGCAACGCTTGCCAATTGCATCCTCATGCAATTCTTGTATGGTTGGTGAATAACTCCTTATTCGCATCCATCATATGGTGCATGCCAACCCTATGCCTCTAGGCACTCAACCTTTGAGGTCACCTAGTTAAGCTGGACCCGATGTCGACAGTGGGATATCACAATTATCCGCTCGCACCCTTACCAAGATAGATTAATGCACCTTGCTTTGGCAAGCCCACATTTCATCGATCGAGGCAGGAAGAGTGTCATCCATCGGAAGGCATCCGAACACTTAATATTAAAAGAAGGGATTTCAATTTTAGGTTAACAATTAACCATGATCAACATTTGATCAATGTGCATATCCAAAGAAAAACAATTCTTCTAAAACCACATGCATCCCTTATGTGCACATCCTGACACCATCAACATTTGATAGAAGGAAGGGCTAAATCTGAGCATCCGGAAATTTCCAAATCCTCAGATTTACATGCATTGGACAAAGGCAAAGACAGCTCAACTTAAAGCAGTAGACAAGCTCATCTCTCTTTGTTGGATTCAAAATCCACAACATACTCGAGGGATGGTTACTGCTAAAGAGACAACAATTTCTAACACTTAGAAATTCCACCGAAATCCCAATCGTTCTTGGCGAAGAGCCAAGACTAAATCTAGACATTTAGAACACTTCTAAATCTCTAGGTTTACACGCATTGGAATAAGACAACTTCCAAAACAACAGTCATGGCCGGAACCTCGCTCTGATACCACTGTTGGGTTTCTCTATGGGGTTGGCACAACGTTTGTGCGCGCAGCGGAAAAGTAAAACATCAAGAAAAACCCAAAGAGATGTGGATCGGGCCATGAACGTTGAATCAAGAAGTTAGCAAAACTAGGCAAAAATTACCTCGGTGGCGTTGAGTCACAACTCAACGGAGATGCTCCAAACTTTATCTTCTTGCTAGTGGCGAGTCCTACGTGGAATAGTGTCCACGTTTCTGCAGAAGTCCACACGAGCGGGAGAACGCCGATCTATCCGTCGCACGGATTATCGGGAAGGAGAAGACCGCACCTTTGCTTTCCCACGGACTGCTAGGTCCGCGCCAGGGAATGCAGCACCAGCGACAGTCGCCGGAGGAGAGGTGGCAGCGGAGCGAACGCGGCGGCGGAACAGTTTCCGGCTGCGGGATCGGGATCGGGATCGGCGAAGCGAGATGCGGAACTCCTTCCGTCGGGTTCGATTCGCACAGAAGAGACAGATCGCATAGAATCCCAAAACCCTAAGTGTTATATTTATACTTAAAGTATAAAATAAACTCAGGAAAATCGCTATCCGCAGACCACCCAGAACTAGGGTTCAGAATCGGCGAGAATGAATCGGTGAGAATCGGCGACAATCGGCGAGAATCACTGAGCAGGTTCGGTGAGAATCATTCGGCGAGTATCACATTCGATCGGCGAGAATCAGAGTACAATACTCGACGATTCTCGCCGATCGTCGAGCCACGCTCGACGACACATAATGATACTTGACGATCGTCGAGCCGCGGTCGATGACAATTGTCAAGGTAGTCGATCGTCGAGAATCAACTTTTGATTCTCGACGATTCTCGTCGATCGGCGAGAATCAGCAAGGTGATTCTCGTCGATCGGCGGGAATCAGAAGACCATTCTCGACTAATGTCTTTGACCCTCGGACGACGAACATAACCAGCCCTTCAAGGCAACCTTTGCCCAACCCGATGATCCTATAAGGCAACACTTTGCCCATAACCCTATTCAGGTCAGTGATTGGTAACCTTTACCAACACAGTCAGTCATCCAACTTCTCCACATCTCTTATGTGCGACCCTGCAGGCTCATATTGCGTTGGCAGTGAGATTAGATGTTTGACCACTTCCAGATCATCATGGTAACTCCAACATTGTAAGCCTATATTATAAAGGCTGAGGGTAGGGCTTGGTTGCCTGAGTGTAGGAGTTGAAGAACTCTGAGTGTAGGCCTTAATTGGCTGAGTGTAGGCCTGGGTGGCTGAGTGTAGGCCTTTTGGCTGAGTGTAAGGCTTTGGGCCTGAGGTAGGAACCTAGTTGGGTTCTGAGTTAGTGGAGAAGTTTGGCCGAATCTAGTACACTGCTAGATAGGCGAAGGGGGAAAGTGGATGTACCCAAAGATTGGGGAACCACTATAAATTAGTGTGTCTTCTGTGCTGTGCTGTGCTGTGGAATTACTGTTTATATGCTGTAATTGCTGTTAACTGTAGAATTCAGTGAAATAGCTGTTGTGCTGGCAAACAAAACTTAAAAAGGATTAGGTCACCTATTCACCCCCCCTCTAGGTGTTTAGGTACCATATCTTTCAAGTGGTATCAAAGCCAGGTTCCTCAAAAAGGACTAACAGTCTGAGGAGATCTAGTTTGGCAGATTCAGTATAAGTCAGGAAACAGTTTCAAGAAAATCAAGAAACATGGGGTCTTCAGAGAATCACAAGGAATTGGGTTCAATGAAACTGCCCATATGCAGAAAAGAGATTTTTGGAATCTGGAAAGAAAGGGTAAGGCTGTTCATGGAGGCCTCTGACCCTAGGATCTACATCACAGTCAAAGAAGGGCCTTATGTGCCCATGAAGATTTCAGTCTTGGATGCTACACAGAGAACTCCAAAGGATTTTTCTGAGATGACCAAGGATGAGATTGTCCTAGCTACAATGGACAAAAGGGCACAGAACATCATAGTTAGTGCAATTGATGATGCCACCTTCCAGAACCTTATTCACTGTAAAACAGCAAAAGAAATGTGGGATACCCTCATTGTCTACATGGAAGGTTCTGAAGAAGTAAGACAAGATAGGAAGTCCTTGCTTAATCAAGAATATGAGAGCTTTAGGCAAGGAAGAGGAGATAGCATCACTGAATGCTACAAAAAGTTTTATAGAATTGTTAATGAACTCATGTCCTATGGAAGAGAGTTCTCTAACTATGAATTGAATGATAAATTCTTAAGGTCCCTAACCAAAGACTGGGACACCAAGATCTGTGCCATCAGAGAAATGGCAAAGTTGGGAGAAATTCCTCCTCCCACACTGTTTGGCAAGTTGTTATCTTATGAGATGCAATTGTCAGTAAGAAAAGAGGAGGAAAAGTCAACAAGGACTGAACACAAGGAAAGGACTGTTGCCTTTAAGTCAGAAGTACCTAGAAAGAACAGGACTAAGTCATCAACTCCTCCTCCAGAGGTAGTTGAATCAGAATCTGATGAGTCTGTTAGCACTAAATCTACAAGCAGTGAAAGTGATGAAGATTTTGCTGCATTTACCAGACATTTTCAGAAATTCCTTAAGAAGAAACAGTGGAGGTCCAGACCTTCATATTCCAAAGGGAAAGAAGTCCAGTATCAGGAGAAGAAGCCTTCAAAGAAGGATAAGAAAAAGACAAAGACTAGTAAGGCAACTGGGTCTAAGATTGTGTGTTACTGCTGCAATAGACAGGGTCATGTTATTGCAGATTGTCCTGAAAGAAGGAAAGAATCCAGTGACAAAAAGAAGACTCACTTCAAAGGAAAGAAGGAGAAGTCCTTTGTTGCAAAGAATGAGAAGACTCTTTCAGACATTTCTTCTTCAGACACTGAGACAGATGCTGAAGCCTACATAGGGCTATTTGCTGAAGAAGAAGAGGAGTTTATGCAGATCATGGAATCAATCTATGAACAAGAAGAGTGTCAGTGCCAAGGACTGATGGCATTGACTGAAAGTACCAAAATCCTGGAGCAGCCAGGACCTAGTCAGGTACAAATGTCCAACTCCAAGTTCAGATTCCAGTTCTAGTTCAGAGTCAGAATCATCTTCATCAAGTGATGGAAGTGTTTCTGAATCTGAGGGAGATATTCATCAGCTCTTAGATGAATACCAAGTACTGTTGCAAGCCTATAAGAAAAGCAAGATCCTAGCCAAAAGTCAGGCAAAGGAGATTGCTGATCTCAAGGCAGCTGCAACAGATTTTGAGAAGCAGTATGATCAAAAACTGAATGAAGTAGCCAGGCTGAAACACATTACTGTGATTCAGATGGGTACTATTACATTTAAGAATGATCAAATTAAGTTACTAGAGATTAATCTCCAAAAGGAAAGAGAGCTAGTTGCTAGGTTTTCAAAACCTAAATCAGTGCTACCCTTGATTGATGAATTTGTTCATCATAAAGGAAAGGCTGGATTGGGTTTTATTAAACCAGCTAGGACTGTTCAGGATCAGTCCAAGTCCAAGGGCAAAGCCCCAACATTCAACAAGCCTGCTGTAGTCAAGACAGCAAAGGTTGTACCTAAGCAAAGGTACAACAAGTTTGAATGCTGGTGTTGTGGCAAGGTTGGCCACTTTGCCTTGGATTGTTGGCACAATGCCAGTGCCAAGTTGAGTAGCAAGTTACCTGGTGGAAAGCCAGCAGGTAGCTATGTCAAATTGCAAACTAACAATCACCAAGGACCCAAGTTTACTTTGGGTTCTAAGGTTCATTAATTTGTTTTGCAGGTGAAGTCCAAGTGGCCATACCCCTACATGGTACTTGGATAGTGGATGTTCCAGACACATGACTGGAACTAGGGGACTACTGAAGGACTACATTCCAATCAAAAATGGTCCTAAAGTGACCTTTGGTGGTTCTGAAAAAGGAATCATCAAAGGGTTTGGTAACATCTCTTCAAACCTTGTTACCATTACTCAAGTGGCTTATGTTAAAGGGTTGAAACACAACCTCATTAGTATAAGTCAGTTAAGTGATGTAGGGTATGACATCTCATTTGTTAAAAATGGTTGTCATATCAAGAGGTCAAGTGATCAAGAGATCATTTTGACAGGATATAGAAAGAGAAATGTCTATTGTTTAGACATTATGATTGAGAACAATGGTTCTCCTGTCTGTCTTGTAGCTGATGAGACAGTCTCTCATTGTGTCAAGTGGCACAAGAGGCTAGCTCATCTTAACTACAAGACTATTAGCAAACTCTTTAGCAAAGAGTTAGTGAGGAATGGTCCTCAAGTTAAGTGTGTCAAAGATGGCATTTGCTCAGCTTGTCAAAAGGGCAAGCAGACTAAATCCACCTTTAGAAGCTTAGACAACAAAGATGCTGTGAGGTGTTTATACCTCTTGCATATGGATCTATTTGGTCCAATGCCAGTTCACAGCTTAGGTAGGAAGGTCTATACCTTTGTAGTTGTTGATGACTACTCAAGGTTTTCCTGGGTGTTCTTCCTAAAGCAGAAATCTGAAACACCTAGTGTCTTCTATAGTTTTGTTAAGAAAATTCAGAATGAATTGAACTGTACAGTGGTCAAAATTAGAAGTGACCATGGTACTGAGTTTCAGTCTGAAAGCATGACAAAGCTGTGTGAAGACTATGGGATATTTCAAGAATTCTCTTCACCTAGAACACCTCAGCAAAATGGCATTGCTGAAAGGAAAATAGGACCTTGATAGAGGCTAGTAGAACCCTATTAAGTGATTCATCACTGCCAGAGTATTTCTGGGCTGAAGCAGTTAACACTGCATGCCATGTGATAAATAGGGCTACCATCACTAAAAGGTTAAACAAGACCCCCTATGAAGTTGTGAAAGGCAGGAAACCAAATCTATCCTATTTCAGGATCTTTGGTTGCAAATGCTTCATACTTAACAATGGAAAGTCTTACCTAACTAAGTTTGCTGCCAAGTCCTAAGAGGGAGTGTTTGTTGGGTACAGCAATAATAGTAAGGCTTATAGAGTCTACAACTTGACTACACAAGTTGTAGAGGAGTCTGTGCATGTAGTGTTTGATGAGACACAACTAATTAACAATGAGTTGTCTAGTAGTGTGTGCAGCCCCACAGGTCTTACTAAAAAGATGGACAAGCTAACCATAGAAGATGTACCTGCTGCAAGACAGCAAGTAGAAGAAGATGGCTTATGTCCAGGGGGAGAACTACATGTACAAGGAGCTGTAGAAGTACAAGGAACTCAGCTTGATGAAGATGCTGAAGAAGTTCAACCAGAAGTAAGGATGCCTCCAGCCAACAGGCATCTAAGAGATCATCCAGTAGAGCTGATAATTGGAGATCCAAGACAAGGTGTTCAGACAAGGAGCAGAAATCAGAATGCTGTAGTATATTCAAGTTTTCTGTCTCAAATAGAACCAAAGAAATTTGAAGAAGCAATACAAGATCCACAGTGGACTGAAGCAATGCAGGAAGAGCTTAATCAGTTCAAAAGGTGCAAGGTTTGGGACTTGGTTCCTAAACCTAAAGATCACAATGTGATAGGAACAAAGTGGATCTACAGAAATAAGTTAGATGAACAAGGAGTTATCATTCAAGAATAAAGCAAGACTGGTTGCAAAAGGATATAGGCAAGAAGAAGGTATTGATTTTGATCAAACCTTTGCTCCAGTAGCCAGACTGGAAGCCATAAGGATGTTCTTGGCCTATGCAACCTATCAAGGATTCAAGGTATACCAAATGGATGTCAAGTCAGCATTCCTAAATGGTAACTTGAAAGAAGAAGTCTATGTGGAGCAGCCTGCAGGTTTTGTTGATCCAACTTTACCTCATTATGTCTATAGACTTAGGAAAGCATTATATGGGTTAAAACAAGCACCTAGAGCTTGGTATGAAACCCTATCTAGTTTCCTCATTGAGAACAAGTTCTCAAGGGGGAAAATAGATAAGACTCTATTCCTTAGGGAATCTAGAGGCAAAGTAATACTTGTCCAAATATATGTAGATGACATTATATTTGGGTCTACTGAAAGTAGCCTTTGCAAAAAGTTTGCAAAGCTTATGCAAAGTCAATTTGAGATGAGTAGTATGGGAGAGCTGAAGTTTTTCTTGGGTCTCCAAGTTAAACAGACTGAAAGTGGCTTGTCCATATGTCAGTCAAAGTTCACCCTAGAACTCATAAGAAATATGGTATGGATTCATCCAGTACCATGAAGACTCCTATGGGGTCAAGTATGTCTCTAAGCAAGGATGATGCAGGGAAACCTGTAGATGAAACCTTGTATAGAGGGATAGTTGGCTCCCTACTATACTTGACTGCAAGTAGGCCTGACATTATGTATGCTACATGTGTTTGTGCCAGGTATCAAGCCTGCCCTAAAGAGTCTCACTTGACTGCAGTCAAGAGAATCTTGAGATATCTAAAGGGCACTCCTTATCTAGGCCTCTGGTACCCTAGGAATGGAGATTTTGATCTAACAGGTTATTCAGATGCAGACTTTGCATGATGCAAAGAGATAGAAAAGCACAACTGGAACCTGTCAATTCCTAGGTGGAAGACTAATTTCATGGAGCAGCAAAAAGCAAGACTAGTGTGGCTATCTCCACAGCTGAGTCAGAATATGTAGCTGCAGGAAGTTGCTGTGCTCAACTTCTGTGGAATTCAACATCAGTTAGAAGACTATGGATTTCAGGTAAGTAGAACTCCACTTTACTGTGATTCTACAAGTGCTATTTCAATAGCTAACAATCCTGTATCACATAGTAGAACTAAACATATTGAGATTAAATATCACTTTCTTAGGGAGCATGTAGAAAGAAATGATATTGCACTTGAATATGTTAGAACTGATAATCAGATAGCTGATATGTTCACTAAGCCCTTAGAAGAAGCTAAGTTCAATAGGTTCAAAATTGAACTAGGTATGATAAACTTAGACTAAGTTTACAGAACTAAAAATTGGCTAAGTAAAAAGGTGTCGACACATAGACAAGTCTATGTCGACACAGAATAGTAAGTGTCGACACTTCAGGAAAATGGTGTCGACACATCTAGGAAGTTGGTGTCGACACTTCAGAATGTTAGTGTCGACACATGTCGAGTAGGTGTCGACACATCCAATAAGGTGTCGACACTTAAGTTTTACTCAGAATTTTCTAAGTAAAGTCTCGACTACATGTCGAGTAGTGTGGTGTCGACACTTAACCAAGTGTCGACACATAAAATCTGTTGACTAAACTTGTGTCGACACATGTGTGTCGAGACATTATAAGTCAGTGTCGACACTTATTGACAGTGTCGACACATCTTTAGAAATTCATCCCGCCTGTTCGTCTTCAAACAAGAAAGGTATAAATAGGGTTCTGTCTTTGTTTGTCGACACGCTTTCAAAAGTTTCGAGACCAAAACTCTTGTGTCGACATTTCTCTTCTCTAAAGACTAATTCTCCAAACCCTAATGGCTCCCAAGCTGGAAGAGAATGTTAACGAAGGCTATGAGCTCGTGCGCGGCGCATTCGCCGATGGCGATCAAGATATCAAGTCAGTGGTTACCCTAGTCAGCAATTCAAGGACTAGAATACTTGGTTTCAGAACCATCCAAGATATGGAAGAAAGAGGTGCTTGAATTTCTTACTGGAGCAACTGTGGATGACTCTGGATACAGAATCAAATCCAGAGTGCATGGAACCAAGGTCAAGGTATCACCCAAAAGTCTGAGAAAGGTACTTCAGCTACCTAAGACTCAAGAAGAAGAAGAAATTTCTACATCCAAGACCAGGGAAGCTTTGGTCTGGTGTGGTCTTGATTCTAAGATGAAAATAGGTTCTGTCTTTAACAGAAAAGGCATGAACATTCAAGGAAAATTTCTAGCAGAGATAGTAGGCAAGGTCATTCTCAGTAAAACTGGAGGGCATGACAGGGTGTCAGCCTCCATGTTCAATGTCATGACCAGAATTATCTTCAACCTAAGAACAGATTGGTCAATGGTTATCTTTGAGAAGATAAAGGAAAGTCTGAAGAAGCCCAATCTGGGCAGGATACTTAGTCTCTACCTGGCTGGTACAATACCAGAGGTAATGAGCAATGCTGCTGGAGCTAAAATCAACCACATGAGAAGGATGGACATGAGAATCTTCTCCAGGTGGGAAAGGGTGCTGTCAAAGGAATTGACCACCCCTGAGAAACAAGTTACTAAGAAAGATTCTCCTCCCAGGAAGAAAAGAAAAACTGCTGTTGTGACACAAGTGTCCTCAAGCAGTTCTGAGAGTGAAGAACAGGTGGTGTTTACACCTGATGAGCAAGAGGAGGAGATAGTAGAAAAGACCCCAGCTGGTCAAGATGTGGCTGAAATTCAGGGGGAGCTGCCTCACACTATCCCCATCCCTAGGGATCCAAGCCAGGGGGAGCTGCCAGGTGTAGAAGAACCATCTACACTGGAGAGTGAGCAGGCTACACTTATTATCCAAGAGGTACTTTCTGACCTTAATACATTAGATTTTTCTGTAATGGATTCTGATTTGTCTGATGTCCATCAGCACATTCAGCAAGCAAGTACAAAACCAGATGTTGTTCTTCAGGACACATCTGCTGTTGTGCCACAAGTTCCTGATAGAGTACTTGATGAAACCAGTACATCTCCTGCACAGTCACCCCCAGAATATACAATGGAAGATCTATTTCTGAATTTAGATCAAGAAGATTTTGACATGGACAAGACTGCTGCTGATGAAGAGAAGAGTGCTGCTATTGAGGGGGAGAACATGGAAGTTGTGGAAGAGCCTATTAGGCTGGAAACTGAGCAAGCACCTGGTGTGCAGACTGCAAGGCCTGAAAGCCCTAAGGATAGGGTGAATATTGCAAGTACTTCAGAGTCTGAGGATGATGAAACTGAGCAAGCTAAAAAGAAGAAATTCTTTGTCTTCAAAAGAAGGAGTCAGAGCTATAAGAAGGCTCTCCAAACTATTGCTCAACACTCACTAGTCCAACAAGCTCCATCAACTGATTATAGTAGCTTAATGGTAGCAATGCAAGTTAAGCTAGATGAGCAAAGGAGGGCTATAGAGAAATATATTGATGAAGGCCACAAGACTTTACAATTTGATCTAGCTCAAGATATCAAGTCACTCAGATTTGAGATGAACCTGAATAAAAAGGAAATGAATGAATGCTTCCACAAGGGTGGCAATGCAGTAGTATTCCTGGCTAAACATCAAGAAACCATAAAAGAGAAGGTAGAAGATATAGCACTAAAGCAAGGCTATGTGCTGGAAAATCAATTGAGGATGAATGATAATTTGACTGCATCTCACAATGCAATAGTCACTGAACTCAAGAATAAGTCTGATGCACCTTCAACATCCTCTGCTGCTGCCAAGGCTGAATTTGATAAAGTATTTCAGGAAGAAATTGCTGCTGTCAAGAATGCAATCAAAGATTCACAGAAGGTCATTTCTGAACAGCTTACCAAGCTTAGACCTTATTTTAAGGAAGGAATCAGGTACTTGGACAGTCAGATAAGATTCCAAAAGGATGATGTAAGAGACCATGTTGAACAAGAAGTCATAAAGGGGGAGAGGGTGTTAGTCAAGGCAAGTTCTGAGCATGCAAAATGGATATCCAATTCCATCAGGGCTACACTGGGCTATCCTCCCCTGTGTGATGATGATAATGTAGCTGAATCTGGTATTCAAAGTGCATATCTTGGAGGTGAGCAACAGGAAGTAGCTCAGGTGATCTATCCACCTCCAGATTTTGAAATGGTTCATGCTGATGTAAGCACACTGTATAGTCCAACTGCTGGTAAGCCTAATATTGTTCTGGAAAAGGTTGTTCAACCTATTACAGCAGCTATGCAAGAGGCTTTGGACAAAGAAGAAGAGACTAGGCTATCAAAGAAGAAGTTCAGGGAACTGGCTGAGCAAAAACCAGATTTTGAACAATGGAGCCCTACTTCTAGGAACATCATTCTCACAGCCTGGAAAGCAGCCAAGGACAATGCACATGAGAGGAATAAATGGTTCTCAGAAGCAGAGTGGAGGAAGCATGAAATCAGGCAGGAAGCCATTGTCCAGCATAGAAGGAAGGCTAAGTTAGGAAAGCTACCTCCTACAGCTGTGGAGCCTAGCAAGTACTTTCCTAAGCCCTATCATTACTTTGAGAGGCAAAAAATCAAGGCTGAAGAACAGAAGAAGAAGGACTCCAAAGGGAAGAAGACTGCTGAAGCTGAGCCTGCTGCTGCTGCTGCTGTAAAGGCCAAAGTGCAAGCTGGAAAAGGCATAGTCATAAAAGAACCAGAGCAGAATTAGACTAAGCTTAGACTGAAGAATGTTGTACTCTGTTACATCTAAACATTATTGTAAATCTTTGAAAATATATTGCAAACAATGTATGAACAATTTTTGATAAATATATATTTCATGATTGTTTAGTAGAATGTGTCTAATTCTTGTTTGTTCTGTAATGCTGTATGAGTATACATGTGTGCTTTATTACATGTTTAAGTTTAACTCTGTTGACATATACCTATTTTACATCATTTTATAATTTTTAATTATGAGTGGTGTATATCATTGACTAAGGGTTATGACTTCTCCAAATAGGGGGAGATTGTTGGGTACATTGGTCAAATGTACCTGATTTGAAGAAGCCTCACCTAACTCAATGATATACATCATAGTGTATTTGATGTTTGTTTGAGTTACTTGTGCAGGTTAGGAATACACTGGACTGAAGCTAAAAATTTCTAAGTCCATGTGTCGACACCCAGAGGGAAAGTGTCGACACTTGAGAAAGCTTGTGTCGACACCCAGACAAGCAGTGTCGACACTTGGAGTCATTGTGTCGACACCTGGGAAGAAGAGTCGACACCAGTCAGAAAGTGTCGACACTTGGAGTTGTGTCGACACTTAGTTTAGAAGAATGCAGAAAAGCTGTGTCGACACTTAGCAGAAGTGTCGACACCTAGAAGAGCTGAGTCAACACCAGAAAGTGTCGACACTTGGAGTTGTGTCGACACTCAGCAAAAGTCTGTAGAATCTAAGTACAAGTGTCGACACTCAACACAATGTGTCGACACTATGCAGAAGAGTCAACACTTAAAGAAAGTGTCGACACCCAGCACAATGTGTCGACACTTAGCTAAAGACTCAGTATTTGAAGTAAGTGTCGACACTCAACACAATGTGTCGACACTATGCTGAAGAGTCAGTAGTTGAAGAAAGTGTCGACACTCAGCACAATGTGTCGACACTTAGTTGAAGACTCTACACTTGAAGAAAGTGTCGACACAAGGAGCTGTGTCGACACTTAGCAAAGAACAGAAAAGTTACAAAATATTCTAAGTACAAGTGTCGACACTAAAGGAATGTGTCGACACTCAGCTGAAGAAACAAAAGTGAAGACTTGTGTCGACACCAAGAAGCAGTGTCGACACTTGACAGTTTCAACACATAAAGTTGTGTCGACACAAAGGAGTTATGTCGACACTTAGAAGAATACAGTTGAAGAATGAAGAACAAGTACTTGTGTCGACACTCAATTTCAGTGTCGACACATGCAGAAGAATCTGTGTCGAGACATACAAGGAATTGTGTCGACACCTTGTAGACTTGTGTCGACACTTACACAACATGTGTCGACACTTGGCCTATAAGTGTCGACACTTAAGAACAGAAAGTCTCGACACTATCTGACAGTTAGGGAATTTCAAGAAGTGACTGGTTGACATGACAGCTGTCGATCCAGCCGGTCTACATCAACTGTCAGAGATATCAGAAGTCTGTTATGAACCGGACCAGCCGGTTACCATGAAGGAAGCCTATAAATAGGCACCCATAGTTTACAGACCAAGATTGATGAAGTAATATAGAAGTGATATAGAAGTGGTTGAAAAAGTTTTTGATAAAGAGAGTTCAGATCTTTATAAAAGTGGTATATTGAGTATCAACACAAGAAGATCTTGCTGTGCATCGGCAGATCTAAGAAGTTGGAGAGAGAGAGCTCCAACCAAGTATTCAGTCTTTGGAACTAAGGCTGAGAAGAAGAATTCAGAGTCATCTGGATTTCAAGAAGCAGAGGTCAAGGAACAACTGCAGAAGATTCAGACTAATTCAGTTCTAATCAAGAAGCTTTGAAGGAAGCTAAGTCAGTTTGGATCTAACTGAGTTCTTCCAAGAACTCTTCAAGAATCTCTCAACTCCTCTCTTATTTTCTGAGTTGTAGAGTTAGCTATTGTACTTTCTATTTTAACTTGTAGGATCCATTGGATCTGAGAGAATTGTAAGCCTATATTATAAAGGCTGAGGGTAGGGCTTGGTTGCCTGAGTGTAGGAGTTGAAGAACTCTGAGTGTAGGCCTTAATTGGCTGAGTGTAGGCCTGGGTGGCTGAGTGTAGGCCTTTTGGCTGAGTGTAAGGCTTTGGGCCTGAGGTAGGAACCTAGTTGGGTTCTGAGTTAGTGGAGAAGTTTGGCCGAATCTAGTACACTGCTAGATAGGCGAAGGGGGAAAGTGGATGTACCCAAAGATTGGGGAACCACTATAAATTAGTGTGTCTTCTATGATGTGCTGTGCTGTGGAATTACTGTTTATATGCTGTAATTGCTGTTAGCTGTAGAATTCAGTGAAATAGCTGTTGTGCTGCCAAACAAAACTTAAAAAGGATTAGGTCACCTATTCACCCCCCCTCTAGGTGTTTAGGTACCATATCTTTCAGTTTGTAAAGAAGAAAGACGGTAGCATGCGGCTATGCATAGACTGCCGAGAGCTGAATAAATTGACCGTCAAGAATAAGTATCTGATTCCTCGGATAGATGACTTGTTCGACCAGCTGGTGGGGTCGGTGGTGTACTCCAAATTGGACTTAAAGTCATGCTATTATCAGTTACAAATTCGGGACGAGGACATCCCCAAGACTTCCTTTGGTATAAGGTATGGTCACTTTGCGTTTACGGTGATGTCGTTCGGGCTGACGAACGCACCATCTGTGTTCATGGATCTTATGAATCGAGTATTTCGGAAATACTTGGATTCTTTTGTGGTTGTCTTCATTGATGACATCTTGGTGTATTCCAAATCGGAAGTGGAGCATGAGTCCCACTTGAGGGTGGTCTTGCAAGTGTTGAGGGAGAAATAGTTGTATGCAAAGTTCTCCAAGTGCGAGTTCTAGTTAGAGAAGGTGGCATTTTTGGGCCACGTGATTAGTGGGGATGGGATAGCAGTGGATCCAACAAAAGTGAAGGCCATCAGAGATTGGCCAGTCTTGAGGACTGTGGCGGAAGTCCGAAGTTTTCTTGGACTAGCCGGGTATTATAGGAGATTCGTGGAGAATTTCTCGCGGATAGCTCTACCCCTCACCTCACTCACTCGTAAAGATCATAAGTTTGTGTGGACTCAAGAGTGAATCCAAGCATTTGAAGCACTGAAGGAGTGACTGATGATGGCTCCAATCCTAAGTCTACCGCAAGGGACCGAGGGATTTCAGATCTTCAGTGACGCATCGGGATGCGGTTTGGGTTGCGTTTTGGTGTAACATGGCAAGGTGATAGCTTTTGGGTCTAGACAACTGAAGCCACATGAGAGGAATTACCCCGTCCATGACTTGGAGTTGGCGGCAGTAATTTTTGCGTTGAAAATATGGCGGCACTATGTATATGGTGCAAAGGTGGAGATCTTCACGAATCATAAAAGCCTGAAGTATCTCTTGGATCAAAAGAACTTGAACATGCGGCAACGCAGGTGGGTTGAGTTTCTTGGAGACTACGAGGTGGCGATTCAGTATATGCCAGGTAAAGCCAATGTGGTGGCGGATACTCTGAGTAGGAAGTACTCAGGGCAAGGGAATTGGATCGAAGCTCATGATGAGCGGTTGGTACGGGAGTGGGAGTCCCTTGGTTTGGAATGTGTTGCGAGAGGCGAGTCCAGCGTAGCTCGGTTGAACTAGATTGAAGTGCAGAACGACTTGACCGATCGCATTCGGGAAGCAACTCGGTTGGATGTGGAGTTTCAACCTTTTGTGTTAGAGGCTCAAACGGGCGAGAGCAGCGCCTGGGAGATGATTGATGGGATCCTGAAGAAGGATGGAAGGGTTTGTATACCGCAGTTCGGCAAACTCCGTGAGGAGTTGATGTTTGAGGCTTACTTCACAAAATACTCCATTCACCCGGGCAGTACAAAGATGTACTTGGATATGAAGAAGTCCTTTTGGTGGCCAGGCCTGAAGCGGGACATAGCTTTGTATGTGAATCGTTGCCAAACTTGCGCCTTGGTGAAGGCCGAATGTCAGAAGCCGGGCGGGTTCCTGAAGCCCCTTCCAATCCCTGAGTGGAAATTTGATGACATCTCCATGGATTTTGTGCATGGTCTGCCTAGATCGCAGCAGGGTAATGATGCTATTTGGGTGATTGTGGACCGCTTAACCAAGGTGGCCCACTTCATCCCAAATCGGAAAGAGGACGGTGTGGAGAAGCTGGCGGAGTTGTATGTTCGCAACATTGTGCGACTGCATGGGATTCCAAAGAGTATAGTCAGCGATTGAGATGGAAGGTTTACGTCCAAGGACTGGAGACTGGTTCAGAAGAGCTTGGGCACGAAGCTAAAGTTCAGTACGGCGTTCCATCATCAAACCGATGGGCAAACTGAAAGAACGAACCGTACTATGGAGGATATGTTGAGAATGTGCGTTCTTGACTTCGGCAAGAAGTGGGAGGATCACCTCTTCATGGTAGAATTCGCATACAATAACAGTTATCAAGCAAGTATAAAAATGGCGCCATACGAAGCTTTGTATGGGAGACGGTGTCGAACACCGATGTCTTAGGCAGAGGCGGGAGACACCAATATTTTGGGAAAGGAGGCGGTGGTTGACGCTTGTGAGTTGGTACGGACCATTCAAGAGCATATGAAGGTGGCGCAAGACCGGCAAGCAAAATACTTTAATGCTCGCCACCGGAAGTTGGAGTTTACGGTAGGTGATTAGGTTTATTTGAAGATCAAGCCGTTCAAGGGCGTCTCACGGATTCGTTGACTCAAGAAGTTGAGTCCAAGGTTTTTGGGGCCTCTTGAAGTTGTTGAACGGGTGGGAGAGGCAGCCTATCGGTTAGCATTGTCCGCGGAGCTGAGTGGATTGCATGACGTTTTCCATGTCCCCGTCTTGAGGAAAGCCTTGGTGGAGGCTAGTGTGGTGATCGAGCCGGCATCGGTGCCAATTGAGGAAGACTTGAGGACGCGAGTCCGTCCAATCGCTATAGAGGATTCGGAGACTCAGCAGTTGCGGAATAAAGAGGTTAAACTCATGAGAGTCCGATGGGACAACTGCGGTCGTGAGGAGCAATCTTGGGAACGAGAGCAAGCCATGCTAGAAGAGTATCCAGAACTCTTCATTTCAGGTACAATTTAAGTTTTTTGTTCCTTTTGTTTTGTAATTTCGGGACGAAATTCTGTTAAGGGGGCAGAGTTGTAACAACCCAGATTTTGAGAAAGGGGCGATCTGCGTTTCTGGACATTTTTTTTGGTTTCTGGCAGGGGGCACACGGCCCGGGACACGGGACACGGGCGTGTCCCAGGCCGTGTCAGGCCGTGTCGACGACTTGGCCGCGTGGTCGACACTTTGCGCTCGACGAAGTGTCGAGTGAGGGCACACGGCCGGCGACACGGGCGTGTCGCAGGGCGTGTCGATCCCGTGTCGACACTCGGCCCGGGGTGTCGACATTTTCGCTCGACTATGTGTCGAGACAAGGCACACGGCCTAGGACACGGGCGTGTCCAAGGCCGTGTGGGTCTATCGACGAACTTCAGTCGACGATGTTCACTCGACGAGTGTCGAGTATCGAGACTGGGGCACACGGCCTGTGACACGGTCGTGTCATAGGGCGTGTCCCGCTTGGTCGACGATCTTCGCTCGACATTTTTCCGCGACGTCGGCACAAAGGCTGTCGACGAGTGTCGAGACTTGGCACACGGCTTGGGACACTCCACACGGGCGTGTCCCTGGCCTTGTCCCTTCTCGGGTTGGTTTCGAGGCCATGTCGATGGAGGCATACGGCCGACCACACGGCCGTGTCATTGGGGACACGGGCGTGTCGGGTCGAACACGGGCGTATCGGATGCCCGTGTGTTGTTCCAGGCGCGTCGATTTGAGATGGCGAATGAGGCACATGGCCCTGGACACGGGCGTGTGCCAGGCCATGTTTGGCCCAGGTCATTTACTTTTCAGGCGGATCGTGGCCATTCTTTCCCTGATTTTAGGATCTGATGGTTCAGGACTGGTCTTGGGGAGTTAAGTCCGAGAAAAGGGTTGAAAACCCTCATTCTTCTCCAAGCTTTCTCTTACTAAAGATCTAGAGAGAAGTGAGAGCAAGGAAGAAGGAGGATGGTTTGGGCTGTAGGAGAGGTTTCGGTGCTCCAAATCGCGAGCCAAGTCCAGATCCATGGAGGCTAGATATTTGCGAAGGCTTCCATCCAGTTATTTTGCCATGGCAAGGAAGCGGAGTCGGAAGGTAACGACACTTCTCCTCTCGGTCTTAGGATGCATATCTTTAGCATCATTCTTTTTTTTTTCCTTTCTAGATTTGGGCACCAAACACCCAAATGAGAGGGGTTTTGGATCGCCAAGGTTCAAGAGGAACCTCCGGGTCGATTGAGTCCGTCCCCGGCATGTTTTGCATTATAGATCCTCTCCGTTAGTGGATTAGGCATGGTGGGTGAAGCCGTGTCGCGACCGTTAGTCCGACTCGGTGATGTTGCATACGAACTTTACGAATTCGTAGAGATTCCGTTGCGGCAAGATGTTGTTTGTGATGTGATGGTGTTTTCTCCTTTTTCTCGAATGTGTACGTGTAGTCGGAACCGGACAAGGTTAGCTCCTCGTGGCGGTAGATGGTTTCCTTGGTGGATAAGGTTAGCTCCGCATGAGTTGGAGATGGTTTCCTTGGTGCGCGGGAACACTGCAGTACAAATGAGGGACTAGGGTGGAATTGTCTTGGTTTGTGATGTGTCAAGGCGTGGCTATGTCTCCGTGGTCGGCTGGCTATCCCGTGACGTTCACGTCATGTGTGGAGAGTGTCCCGGCGAGACTAGTCCCCTTCTGTGAGACTGACGAGAATGCCAAGCATGGGGGCAAGCCCGGGAAATGAGACGTCAGAGCTTGTAGGAAATCCCGGGTCTAAGACCTTAAGCGGGTGGGGCCTTTGCAAGAGTTCCATGTGGCGGCCGGTGTGCCGTTAGGGGAAATGGTGTGACCCCTTTGTTTGAGGCTTTATGCCAATGGGGAATCGATGAGTACGCATATGATGTGATGATGTGCTAGATGCATACGAGATTGGGAGCCTTGGGTGAAACCCGGGTTGTTGCATACATGTTGCATAAGTAGGCCCTTTTTATTATATGCTCAACCTGTAGAGAACATGTATGATGTGTGTGACATCCAAGCCTGTTTCTGTAGTTGCTTTTCTTGCTTATGATTATTGCATACGAAGTGCTAACTTGCAGGTTGGAGGGGTACCCCGGGGTCCGTTAGGGGTGGCCGGGAGAAGATGTGTTGTTACACAGTTTGAGGTCAGCCTTTGCTGACCCACGTTGCAAATAAATTTTTTACAGGGCAAGGATCGCATGCAGGAGCTAGCTCGCCGGCCAGAAAGGCCTAAGCTTCATGAAGTGTTTTTTTTCTTTTTTTTGTAGCTCTACTTATATGATGTTGTATGTTTGAGGCTCATGTTGTCCGGCTTGCATGCCGAGGTAGACTAGGTGTGCTATGCACTTTCTTGACTATTGTACGTTATTGGAGGTTGGACTCTTGTTGTAAGGCCATAAGGCCATTGTTGTTACTCTTCTTGTAGTGGATAACTTCTAGTCTTGCTTATGTTTCCGCTGTGTTGTGCAAATTGTTTTGAGTGTGGGTAGCTATATCAACTTATAATACTAAAGCTGTGGCGTCCGTATGTTGTGGGGCCCCGGCCGGACCCATATTATACAGTCATTACAGGGGAGGTGTTACACATGTTGGGTCACATCATCCTAAGTTAGTGAACCTACCCCAAATCAAACTAGGGATCCAACAATCTCCCCCTATTTGGGTGAGGTCACTAATAGACTCAAAATAAAAACATAAAGTAAACAAAGCAGGAAAAAGATATATCTGGCAGAGATAATTAACACATACAGCAGATATATTTACACAAAGGCTTTGTTCAGACAATATGAAGCAGTTTAAGATAGAAAAACAGAAATAAAATGGTTCATATTTCACTTCTTCTGCTTCTTCTCCTGATGCTTTGCATCCTTGCCCTTGTCTCCTGTATTGGTAAAGACTATTTCCCTGTTTGGATTTAAAGCTTGTTCCATAGTCATTGTCATGTCTGCAGTCCCTATAATCTTTAGAGATGTAGCTCTAGGGACCACTACTTTAGGATGTAGTTTCATATAATCATCAACATTAAAAATTTTGTTAGCCTTTTCAAACCCTTTCAGTTCTTCTCTCATGTATTTTGACATTGTAGTGTACTCAGAAATATCCTTCCCTTCACCATTTGCCTTGTTAATCATAGAGAGGACTACTAGTTCCTGGAACCTGGCCATTTTGGCTGTGTTGGCTGTTTCTGGATCTTCATAAGGAACATGAGGAGAGGGTGGTCTTTTAGGACTTTCAGCTTGTTGATGTTGTTGCTTCTTATGTTGTTGTTGTTGTTGATGTTATTTTCCTGAGGGTTGTTGTCTGTGCTGGCTGCTTTCATGATAACATCTCCCTTGATGTCTTTGATATGTTTGAATGGGGGCAGACCTTTGAGAACTAGAGCCAGAAGCACCAGCTCCAGGAGGAGGAAGAGGTGGTGGATCTTTTCTATACCTTTGAACTGGTGGAGGAGAGTATCTTCTACTCTTCTTCCTTTCCTTTTGCTGATTCTTAGATAGCCACATCCATACTGGCATCCCTTTGTATGGAGTTATCTTTTGAAGAATGTAATAAGGGGTGTCATTGTTTGGATTAGGATTAGGAGTAGGAGGAGGAGGAGCTTTTCTTTTCTTTGATACTTGCTTCTTCTTATTTGTATCCTCCTCATCTGAATCCTCATCCTCATCTTCATCATCATCATTATCAGAACCCTGAGAGTTATCATATAGATCATCCAGAGCTTTCAAAGTTTAGCAGAAATAGCAGGCTTTTCTGGAGGAGGAGCAGGAGTTGCAACAAGAGTTAGAGATTCAGCAGGAGTTGGAGGAGAAGCTACACAAAAATCAAAATTAACTTGGACAGGGCTTTCAGCTGCTGCCTTATTTTCATCTGCAATATCAGCCAAGATCAATTCATCTAGATCTGGTATAGAAGAGTCATCCATTATAAAAGTTGGTGCTGAAGACATTATTGAATAAGAGGGAACAACCACTACTTCTGGAAGTGGAGTAACTACTGACTGTGTAATAGCAAAATTGTCTCTAAGTTGCTTAACAACTTCTGAAGAGATGGGGGAAGTGTATGGTATAATAGCCAAGGATGGCTTAGTAATCTCAGTTGTAAGGTAATGTATATTTACAGTATCAAAAAGTCTCAACAAATGTTCTAAATTAACTGTGGGATTAAGAATGAAATCACTAACAGTATTAGGTTCTTCAGAGTTTGATTCATCAAAATCCATATCAGTTTCAATGAAGTCAATCAATTCTTTATCTATGAATTCTATACACTCTGCTACTGTTGCTGTAGCTGGAGCATCTGCTGCTAGAGCTGGAGCTGAAGCCTCTGGAGTTGTAGCTGCTGCTTCATCATCATGCATCTCCCCCTGCCTGGTTTCAGTGGGAACTGAGGCCAGGCCCGAGGCTGAGGAGGGGGTAGCAGTAAGAGCAGAGATTTTGTCAGAGAGAGAGGAGATGGTGGTAGCAAGAGGTGTAATGGCCTCCGCTATAAGGGACTTGAGGAGGGAGTGATTATGGAAATGATGGAAGATATGGTGGAGTGGTCCAATGATGGAATCGTAGATTGTGTTGTAGAAGGTGTAGAAGTGGGAACTATGGGAGGGATAGAAAGTGGAGCATCAGGTATGTGAACATCTGGAGGGATGGTAGATTTTGATGGGGATGGATTGGTGGCATCTTACATAATGGTGTCTGTTGGTAGATGGTAAGATGGTATTGAAGAGAGATGTGTGGGAAGAGGAGATTGTGGTGGTGTAGGAATGTAGGTGTCATGGGGGGAATCAGGAGGTGTTGGTGGTTGTTTATCTTGAAGAGGGGAAGATGGAATGTCAGTGATGTCAATTGGTGGAGATGGATCTGGTGAAGCATGTTGAGATGGAGGTGGAGTAGGAACATGAGTATGTTGTTGTTGTGGTGGTGTTGAAGAGATAATGGGAGAGGAAGGAATTTGTGTTGCTGGAAGGGGGGCTGGAAGAGATGGTGGTGTTGGATGAAGCTCTTCAGCGAGTGGGGGAGTGGCTTTAACAGCCCTGGTGCCTTCAGAAGCTGGGGTGGAAGAGATAGAAGTCTTGGTTGGCTTGGTTATTGTCCTCTCCCACCTGCCAAATAAGGCACAGGTGAGCCTTTTACTGGAATTGATGAATACGGTCTGGGAGACCAGTGATTCAGCATCCTTTTCTTGTAAAAAGATCCCTAGGATCCTTCCAAAGCAAACTTCCTTTTTATTGTTCTTCATCTTTATCAAATCAAAAAGAATTTGTGCACAATCCACCTGTTTCTTATCGATGATTGCACACATGACTAGAAACTGGTGTCTAGTGATGTAATCATGGGCAGTATGTTTCCCAAGCAGAACCTTTCCAAATAAATCTACCAAAATTTATAAGGGGTGGAGAGGTGTTTCTAAAAGATTTTGTTAGGGTTATCTCCAGTATAACCCATGAGGCTCAGCATCATGTCAGTTTCCTCTATTTCAATCTCCAGTTCCTCTTCTTCATTCCTTAATCCAAAAATTTCAGTTAAGATTGCGGGAGTTAAGGAGACGGAGTTACCCGCGATAGTGCTTGTCATCGTATTTTCCTCTATTGATGATAAAGTGTAGACCCATTCCCTGATTTCAGTGATGTGTAGTTTGATTCTTGTAGTCATTAAGGTTTTGAGTTCTTGTTCTTAAAGTAGTTCCAGAATATAAATAAAGATGGGATCAGAATGTTGAAATGAATCAAAATCCACGTCAAAGCCTGTGTCAAACTTCATGCCTGTGAGAATGCTTGCCTGAATCACCATGGAATCACCTGCATGAGAGACACAAAAATGGCGATCAAGTGCAAAGGAACAGAAAGCGCGGGACGGAGGTCAAAGAAAACCTAAATATAGGGTTTTCAAGAATATGAATCAACAGACTCCGTTCCACGAAAATAAAAAGAATTCTTCGAACTGAGGTCGACGAAATAATTTTGAATGAAATAACTCGTCGATCTTATCCAGAAGAATGGAAGACAGTTCGCCGAACTCCGTTCGACAAATTTCTTCTGAAGCAAGTTCGTAGAACTCCGTTCGATGAAACTTGTTTCACTCACAGAGAGTTTGTCGATCTCCGTTCGACGAATATCTCTCAAACCTTCCACGGTTCGTCGATCTCCGTTCGACGAACTTTGGAAAATTCGTCGAGTGCAGACAGAAATCAAATAAAGTCTCCTCCATTGATCATTCCAAGTTGATTTACAAAGAACATATGATTTCTCTCATCCAGAGGTTTGGTGAATATATCAGCCCTTTGTAAATCAGTGTAGATGTAGATAAGCTTGATTTTATTTTTGTCTACACACTCTCTAATGAAATGATGTCTTATATCAATATGTTTTGTCCTACAATGGTGAACTGGATTCTGGGCTATGGCTATAGCACTTGTATTATCATAGAGTAGGGTTGAATTATTTAAGTTGAACTCATAATCTAGTAGCTAATTTTGTATCCAAAGCATCTGTGAACAACAGCTGCCTGCTGCAATATATTCTACTTTATCAGTTGAGGTTGACACTGATGTTTGCTTTTTACAAAACCAAGATACTAATCTCATACCCAGGAACTGGCAAGTCCCAGAAGTACTTTTTCTATCTACCCTGCATCCAGCAAAATCAGCATCAGAGTATCCAGTTAACTCAAATTTTGATTCAGCAGTATACCATAGGCCTAGATTAGGACAACTCTTTATATATCTCAAAATCCTTTTTAGCAAAATTAGATGAGATTATTTAGGGTTCACCTGGAACCTAGCACAAAGACATATGACAAACATAATGTCTGGCCTACTTGCCGTGAGGTATAATAGGGACCCAATAATGCCCCTATAAAGTTTCTGATCCACAGGTTTCCCTGGTACATCAGAGTCCACAACAGCATTGGTAGCCATGGGAGTTTTCTTTGCTGAGGCATCATCCATCCCAAACTTCTTTAGAAGTTATTTAGCATATTTTGCTTGAGAGATGAAGATGTCATCAGGGAGCTGCTTCACTTGGAGACCAAGGAAGTAGGAAAGCTCACCCATGCTACTCATTTTAAATTTGGAATGCATGAGGTCAGAAAACCTCTTGCATAATTTGGAATCTGTAGAGCCAAATATAATATCATCCACATAAATTTGTACTAATAAGATTTGGTCCTTATGATGTATAGTGAAAAGAGTTTTATCTACAGTTCCTCTTGTAAATTTATGCTCTAATAAAAAACTAGCTAAGGTCTCATACGAAGCTCTTGGAGCTTGCTTTAGACCATAAAGAGCCTTATGCAATTTAAAAACATGAGAGGGGAAAGTTGGAGAAACAAAACCTGGAGGTTGTTCTACATAAACCTCTTCTTGTAGCACTTCGTTTAGAAAAGCACTCTTCACATCCATTTGGAAGACCTTGAACCTCTTGTATGATGCATAGGCAAGTAATATTCTTATGGCTTCCAACCTTGCAATAGGTGCAAAGGTTTGATCATAATCAATTCCTTCTTCTTGTCTACATCCTTAAGCAACAAGCCTAGCCTTGTTTCTCACAATGACTCCTTGGGCATCCAGCTTGTTTCTGTAAACCCATTTGGTTCCAATAACTGGGTAGTTTTGGGGTCTTGGAACCAAATTCCAAACTCTACATCTCTCAAATTGATTTAGTTCCTCCTGTATTGCAAGGATCCAGTGGGCATCCTGCTCAGCATCATGAATGGATAGAGGTTCAACCTGAGAGAGAAAACAGGCATGCATCAAATCTTGGGTGAGTTGATGTCTTGTCTGTACACCTGCTGATATGTCTCCAATTACTTGAGATCTGGGGTGATCCCTAAGTGTGACAAAATCAGTGGGTGGAGTTGGTTGTGCAACAACATTTGGAATTAATTCCTCCTATGGAATTGTATTTGCTGTTGGTAGAGATTCATTATCTTCAACTTCTTCTTCTTCACTTTCTTCAATGACTTGTGGAGAGGGATGAGTTGGCACCTCTTGGGTGAGGTTTAGTCCATCCAAGGTCTCACACAAGTGGGGTACCTGCAAGTTACTATTGGCAGAAACTTCTTTCTCCTTGCAATACATGTTAGTCTCATCAAATGAAACATGAATAGACTCCTCAATTTTTAATGTTGATTTATTAAAAACCCTGTAGGCCTTGCTTACTTGGGAGTATCCTAGAAAAACTCGCTCTTCAGCCTTAGCCTCAAACTTTCTAATGTATTTCTTGTTATTATTGTGTATATAACAGGTACAACCAAATACTTTAAAATAGTTTATTTTAGGTTTCTTCCCTTTGAGCAATTCATAGGGAGTCTTGTTCTTTAGTTTGTGAATTAAGCTTCTGTTCAGGATATAATTTGTTGTGCTTACAGCCTCTGCCTAAAGGGTTAGGGGCATGTAAGCATCTGCAAGCAATGTACCTGCAGCTTCAATGAGTATCCTATTTTTCCTTTCAGCTATCCCATTTTGTTGGGGAGTTCTAGGAGCTGAAAAGCAATGCCTGATACCTTCCTTCTCACAGAACTCATGTATAAGAAGAGACTCAAAATCTGTGCCATGATCACTTCTGATCAATGCAACATGGGTAAAGAACTTAATCTGTATGGTCCTGAGAAAATCTGTAAGAACCTTGAAGGTATCTGACTTTGATCTCAGGAAGAATACCCAACTGAACCTGGAGAAGTCATCCACTATAACCAAAGTGTAGGATTTCCCTCCAAGGCTTTGTACAGCAATGGGTCCAAAGAGATCCAAATGTAGCAAGTACAAAATCCTAGGTAAATCCCTCTTATTAACAGATTTAAAACTAGTTTTAGTTTGCTTGCCTAATTGACAAGCCCTGCAGAGACCTTCCTTCTTGTAGGGACCAGAAGGTAGACCTCTAACAAGGTTGTGCTTAGATAGCCTAGGTAAATCTCTTTTATAGTGGTTCCCCAACCTGGGTACATCCACTCTTCTACCACACATGGTAGGAATCCACTCAGGTTTTTGATCAGGTGCCTGACACTGATGAGCTTTTGATCATGTGCTCAAAAACCAACCCAAGTCTTTTGATCAGGAGACTTGCAACCAAGGAATCACTTTTGAAGGAAGATGACAACCCTTTACAGAGGTGGGGATGAGAGATGATTTTGTCTTCTCTTTCTCAATATACAACTGAGAAGACTGTGGATTGATTATAACTTATGGCTCCCCCTGAGATGTAGAATGGATCAGGGAAAACTAAGAGCCAAGCTTCAGGGTGATAGGTCTTCAAACTGAATCCTTGACCAGCAAAAGTCTTCAGGAACTTCTTTGACAGAATGAACTAAAGTTGTTCTTTTGAAGTGTCCTGGAGTACTTGAAGAAAGAATACTCTTGATATAGGTATTGTTGACCTTCTTCTTCAAGTGCTGATGAGCTTCTGGTCAAGAACTTCTGTGTATCAGAGAATGCTTCTTCTTTTATAGAGCAGATTATCCAAGATTGAAAGCTTGTCTGTAATCTCTATCTGCTTCTCAGTGAGCTATGCTCTGTGTTTTGCTTTCTCAATGATGCTTGATTCTATCTGTCAGTCTCAATGTGTCTACTTATTCGTTATTTTCTTCTTGTCTGTGTTTTGAAAATTTGAATGCATCTGCAATTAATGCTGACAGCCTTGAGAATAATCAGCATTGATTTATTTCCCCAACTGTCCCGTGGAAAAACGGCAAGCAATACTCCTAGAGAAGACCATAATTAATGCTCCTTCTAATGGTTATAATCAGAGAATGTTATAACATTAATTACTCAGGAATTAGCGCATTAGAGTGGGGACAGAAGGCCGGAAATAACTAAGTCTGGAATCATCGAACAGTTGGCAGAATTCGTCAAACTGAGTCCACAGTTCGTCGAGCTGAGATGTTGTATTCGTCGAACAGACGGCTTCTGTTCGTCGAGCGGAGTTCCATGATCGTCGAGCTGGAAACTGAATTGCTCTCTTTTGATCTTTGTCTATTCGTCGAGCTGGTAAATGTGTTCGTCGACTGGAGTTCAGCAATTATTCTGGAGTTGTCAAATATCCTGTGTCGACACAATTCATACCACAATGTCGACTAATGATCTGGATGTCAACCCAAATTCTTCTAGTGTCGACTTAGTTGATGTCGACATATACTCTGAGTGTCGACATAAGTCTTCTAGTTCCAAAATTCATCGGGCAGAGAACTGAGTTCGTCGACCTGAGAACTAGGTAACATAGTCTTGACAGAATGTTGTGATAGTCCATAGATTCATCGACCAAAGAATGGTGTTCATCGAGATAAGTCTGGAGAACCTTGAATTCGTCGAGCTGAAAATGATTCTGGACATAGAGAAAAATTGATGAACCTCTGGCAATAAAGTTGAAGTGGAAGTCCAGAATTTGTGAAGCAAAGAATGAAGTTTGTCGACCTGAGAACTAGGTTCGTCGACCTGAGTCTAGAGAACAGTCTGGACTTAGAATGCTGAAGGTGGAATCCAAGGATCGTCGATCTGAGACTGAAGTTCGTCGAGCTCAACTCAGAGAATATTTCTCTAAGATCATCGAGCTGAGAACGACTATCGTCGACCTGAGTTCGACGAACGTCGAGCTCATTTTACTTAGTCTCTTGAGAAATCTCTGAATCTTTAGGAAAACTCTATGTCTTGAGTCTCTACCAGTCTGTTGATGTCTTGTCCATGTGATGTTATTACTGAGGACTTGGCCTAAACTCTAGGACACAACTTTGATCCTGGCTATACATGTTGGGTCACATCATCTTAAGTTAGTGAACCTAGCCCAAATCAAACTAGGGATCCAACATGCACCTTCCAGCCCTACCAGCTAATGAGAACCTGACACTACAACAAATTTGGACATCGGCCACGTTTTTTTGGCGACGTTTGTTTAAACGTTGCCATTGTTTTTAATTTTTGCAACGTTTTCATACAAAAACGTGTCTAATAATTTTCCCTCCAATTTTATTAATTATGAGCGGCAAAACATGACGCTAAAATTTTGGTCACGTTAATATCGAACCTAAAACCCGTTAATATTAATTTTGGTCAGGCTAATTTTATTAATTGTTTTTATTAATTTTGGTCCTCGCCATTGATCGAGCCATCAACGTTCCCTGCCTCCTCGACAACGTACAACCCTAACCGACGGCGGAGTCACTCTACGCTACGCTTCTTCTTCCACCTCGGCCAATGCCAACGGTTCTTGCCGACGCTCCGATCCGTCGCTGCTTTGCTGACTTCAATTTGTCACTACTTCGCCGACTTTGACTTGTCACTACTTCGCCGACTTCGACTTCAACATCCACCGTAGCAATACAGATGGATGTATCCTATTGAGAGAGAACTTGGACACTATAAAAAATTTGTCCGAAATAAATCTAAGCCCGAAGGATCAATAGCGGAGGGCTATATAGCAGAAGAGACTCTCACATTTTGTTCGCGATTCCTAGAGGGGATAAAGACTCGATTTAATCAATCGTGTCGTAATAGTGCAAATTTGACAACTCCAACTCCAGCTTTCACGATGCTTCCACAAGGCGGTAGTGCTACGAAAGGTGTTATATTGAAGAAATTGGACTTAATCAATCTTCAACAAGCTCATCGATACGTTTTATTCAACTGCACTGAACTCGAGTCTTTTCGAAGGTAAATTTTTTAAAACTTAATATTTCTAATTTAATACATATATATGTTTATGAAAACTTTTGTGTTTGATAATAAGCTATTTTATTATAGTGAATTCAGAGAAGAATTGAAAAATCGTAACCAATCTCAAAATATTGAGGAGGATCTATTGGAAAGCATGCTTCGCAAAGAATTTGCAGAATGGTTTAAGATAAAGGTAAAAATCTTTCAACTATGGATGCAATAATAAATTGTAAGATATTTCTTATGCACTAAAACTTTTTTATGCAAGGTTTTACATGATGGAGCGACTATTGATGATCCTCAATTGAGACAATTATCTCTCGGACCAAGCTCTATTGTTCGTAGTTTTAAAGGTTATAACATAAATGGATATTCATTTCGAACAACAAGCAGTGAGATTCATAAAAAAACACAAAATAGTGGAGTAGAGGTTATGTCTAATCATGGTGGGTCAGACGGGGGAAATCAACTATTTTGGCAGAGTAACTGAAATAATTGAATTAGATTACTTCGATGCTGCAAAAGTATGTCTTTTTAAATGTGATTGGGTAAATCCAGCAAACAATGTGGGCGTGAAAAAAGATTTATTCGGATTTACTTTAGTTAATTTTACTCAGTTAATACATACAGGAGTGACACTTGAGCACGACCCTTACATATTCCCTTCACAAGCAAAAATGGTTTATTACATCCGTGATCCAAAACAATTAAATTGGGAGGTGATTTTGAGTATGGTGCCACGAGATGAGTACGAAATGGGAGAAATTGAAGTTATTGGTAATGAAATGCAAGATATTGAGAAAATATGTATGGATGATGATGAGGGTGATGTGTAAGTATTCTCCTTTTATTCAATTTTACCATTTTTTTAATATATATACTATATTTGTGTTCTATTTTTTATGCAGGTGATTAATGGCTCCTAAAAGGAGAATTGATCCAAGAAGTTTATATGTCTCTAGGGATCACATTAACACAACAAATGGTTAAAATATGGATTCTCCATCTGAAAATGAAAATGTAGTTGGCAATACTAACAATATAAATGCTAGCACTTCGCATGCCCATGTGGATCCACTATATGATGCAACTACTATGGCTTACTTTTCATCTGATGAAAACGCTCTTGAAGATCAAGTTAATAGTGAGGAAGCTGTCATTCCTTCTGCTGCTGAAATAGAGACTCCCAATTCAGCGGGTAAATAATACATTTATATTTACTTTTGTGATTTACCTGCCCATAACTGTTATTCAAAAGTGTTAATTTTAGAGATAAGAAGACCTAAAAAAGGACGCGGAGAAACTACATGCAGACACATTCATTTAATGCCCCCAGATAAAGTCATCAAAATGCAACGTAATGATTATGGTCAATTTGTGGGTGATGGTCAAGTTCAATTGTCATCTTTCATGGGAACTCTAATTAGAACTGGATCGTTGTTTCCAATGACTCCACTTTCATGGACTCATGTATCCAATTTTAGCAAGAACACAGCATGGAATTTAATAAAGGTGTATTATTTCTTCAGTCATTTACATTTATATTAACATAATAATTTGTATTTATTAACATTCATGTTTACTGGTGCAGCAACGGTTTGATGTTTACGAGTCTGATAAGAAACATATCATGCACCTCCTTGGTGAAAGATTTAAAGACAATAAGGCAAAATTTAAAAGTTTATTTTACCGACCATCAGACACTCCTGAGGCCGTTATTGCCCGAGGTGGTCCTAAAAGCATGCCTGTAAGTGAATTTGTTGATATGGTGACATATTGGTACTCGCCGAAGGGGAAGGTAATTTTTGGTTTTTTTAGTTATGCATTTTGATACATTTTATATATTTTACATATCGAGTTTTGGTGCTACAATTTACTACACTTATATTTTTTTACATATTGTTAATTTTTTTGGATGTCGTAGAGCATTAGTGAAAAAAATAAAGCATGCCGAAGTAATCAAATTGGCGCACATGCATTGGATAGGACAAGTCTCGCTAATAGGAGGAAAGAATTGGTATGTCAAATAGTGTGGTATGTACTATTTTTTATTCTTATTCTTTATAGTAAAATGTTGAAATATTTTTTGTTAAGGCTGTCGAATTGGGAAAGGAGCCAACGCGTCTTGAATTATACATAAATAGCCGTACACGCAAAGCGAAAGAAAATAGTTTGGTGGATGATTATGCTATATCAAAAAAGGCATGCATGTTTTATTCTTGGATGTATTTTTTGAGATGCTAATATTATCTAAATTATGTGTATGTGACTGAATTTTTATATTTAGGTTGCTTTAGAAAAGGCGATAGTTGAGCAGATGTCGCAATGTCCTCTTGACACACCGATTGGTGAAATCCATGTGGCGGCTTTTCGGTCTACATTTGGACCAGAGAATTATGGTCGTTGCCGGATCATGGGATCTGGTGTCACGGCAATTCAAGTGTATCCTGATCTATCACGTCGTTCAAATATGTCTGGCAATACAAATTCAAGGGAGATGCGAGAGATTGATCAATTGAAACTACAAGTGACGAATATGCAAAAAACTATAGATTGTCTAGTGAATGCCAAGTCACACCAAGGTTCTAGAGAAGATTGTTCTGGAACATCTGTGGGGCCTGTGGTTTATCTATCTACGGATCAGGTATAATTGATATTCGATTAGTCCTCTTGTAATGATGAATACTATTTCTATCAGAGTTTAATACTTTTTATTTAATATTTTTGTAGCTTGCAAAAATGATGAATACTATTTCTAGATCAAACCAAAATACTGAGTCTAATCCTGAGGATACGCCTCCTACAGAACCTAACACGAGAGTCCACCCTGAACATGGTAATGTAAATATGAGCACATTTTTTTCAATTTGTACATTAACTGTTTGTATATAGGTACTAACAAAATGATCAAAATATCTTTGTGTATATGATTAAATTGTCAAAAACTGCGTATTATACTAAAATGAGAACCGCGTACCATTCACTATCATAACCATGGGAGCAAGCTAGACAGAGCTAGATTAGAGGGACCATATTCATACATGCCCCTACAAATTAAATGTTTATTCACTATCACGTCGTGTAATGAAAGTCGTATTCACTTTTGTCCAAGCGCAGCTAGTTCATCTGGCACATGTAGAAAGTAACCAAGATTTTTTGTCAGCTTCTGGCACACCTGGAATAGTGCCCGGCTGCTGGAATGGGGAGCTCTGACAGTAGGAATTAATTCCTGGGTGCTGGAATTAAATTCTCAAGTCTCAGCTGCAGGAAATAGAACGGGGAGCCACTTTCAGCAGCGGGGATGGTTGCTGCAGAATGAGGGAAGAACAGGGAGTAGAAGTGTTGTAGCTGTGAAAACTAAGTGCCGGAAGAGATTTCAACTGCAGGAAAAGTCTGCCCCCCCCCCCCCCCCGGGACTGGGACATGTAAGCTGTTGGAGGGCTGGGATGGGATATTGGAGTGGTCGGCTGTAGGAATTTTAGAATTGAGTGGTTTAGAGTGTGGATCCACTTAAGGTGGAGGGGGTGCTGGAAATTTACTTTGGCTGGGGAATGATTTGGGGAGGTCTGGCCGGCTGAATGGAGGGAATGGATTTCAGTTATGGGCCGGTTTTGAGTCTCCACGTGAGAATGTTGTGGGGCTGCTAAATGGGGGGAGTGGGGTCAGTTAGGGAAGATGAGCATCTCAAAGCTTGATTGAAAGCTTCATTTAGTCCACCATTTAAATTTTCTTGATCTTCCACATGCCAGCAGGAAAAGAAAAAAATTGTCAAAACAAATTTTACTTTCACACAGCAGATAGAGAATTGCTCAGAAATCCGGCTTAGTTTCTAACCCTGGAGAGTACTTGTCCATTGATCCTCTGCTTTGCTTTCTTTCATAAATAGATCACTTGACCTCAACATATCCCCAGTTTCCTTCTTCCCAACTGACCCGACGCCATGAATCTTAATCCTTGCTTGCCCAATTTTTTCTGCAGAAATGTTGGCCTTGTTCACTCTAGCATCCATCACTGAATCATTAATGGCGAGAGCACCAAATTTGGATTTATTCCGGACAACATTACTCCTCACAACAGAATTGAAGTTCAGATTTTCATATTTTTGATTGTCTCTCAAAGGAGAATCCATTAATGAACTCACCTCTCGGGCCCCATCATCAAAGCGTTTCTCCAGAACAATTTCTTCAGGGGCATTGATTTTTTCTCCAGCACACATAACAATACTGTTTATTATTTATTGTGATTTGGCAGAGACCTTGCTACTGCATACTGTTTATTGTTTATTTTGATTTGTTATCATTCACAGCACACATAACAATATTAGTAATGATTAAATTATTTTATTACAGGATATATCTAATTACTGAAATATGGACTATATGATCATGATCGCAAGTCACAACAAAAGTTTTGGGAGGTGGAATCCGCATTTTGGTTCTCGTGATGGTCATGGTCATGCTTGACAAGCTTATGTGTACTCTTTATGGGAACATAAATCTTCGTGTTAAAACTTTGTAATTCATGAACAATTTTGTTTTTTATTGTAAAATGAAACAAGATTATTATGAAATGTATATTTTCATATTAATTGATTGATATTCTTGATATATTTCGAATCAAGTCTAGATATCTTTACTCAAGAAATACATATTTTCAATTTGCTTTGCTTAATCTGGTCAACTGAATTAGAATATAATTTTTTTAAATTAAATGATATTGTCAACGTTTTTTTAATAAACGTGGCCAAAACAATTTTAAAGGTTGCAACGTTTTTATAGGAAAACGTGGCTAAAGCTTGCCACGTATTATATTCCAAAACGTGGCCAAATAACGCCACGTTTATAACGGTAAACGTCACTAATGTAATCTCTGAATTGGCGACGCTGGCAGTGAAAACGTCGTAAATACTTTTGGCGACGTTTGTATTCGCGACGCTTATGCGGCGTTTGTAAAAGCGCCGCGAAAACTTTAGCGACGTTTGAAAAATGTTGCCAAAGACTCTTAAAAACGTGGCCGATGTCAATATTTGTTGTAGTGTGAGCAGCGGGATCCACTCGAGGTTTTGCAAAATACCACAATCCTTTTTCCCTTTCCCCGCAAGCGAGCCTACGACCCTGCCAGCTAGTGAGAGACTGGAAGTGGGTCTGCGTGGGGCCGAGTATGCCTTCTAGCCCTATCAGCTAATGAGTCTGAGCAGCGGGATCATCTCGGGGTCTTACAAAGTACCATAATCCTTTCTCCCTTTCCCCAAGAGAGCCTACATCCCTACCAGCTAGTGAGAGCCTGACAGCGGGTCTACTCGGGGCTGAGTGCGCCTTCCATCCCTGCCAGCTAATGAGAGCCTAAGCAGCGGGATCCTCTCGGGGTATTCCCTTACCCCTCATGCGATCCTACGGCCCTATCAGCTAGTGAGAGCCTGGACAGCGGGTCTACCCAGGGCCAAGTGAGCCTTCCAGCCCTGCCAGCTAATGAGAGTCTATGCAGCGAGATCCTCTCGGGGTCTTGCAAAATACTACAATCCTTTCTCTCTTTTCCCCTAAGCGAGCCTACAGCTCTGCCAGCTAGTGAGACCCTGGCAGCAGGTCTACTCGGGGTCGAATGTGCCTTCCACCCCTACCAGCTAATGAGAGCCTGAGTAGCGGGATCCTCTCGGGGTATTCCCTTACCCCCAGGCGAGCCTACGGCCCTACCAGCTAGTGAGAGCCTGGACAGCGGGTGTGCCCGGGGCCGAGCATGTCTTCCAGCCCTGCCAGCTAATGAGAGACTAAGCATCGGGATCCTCTCGGGGTCTTGTAAAATACCACAATCCTTTCTCTCTTTCCCCCTAAGCGAGCCTATGACCCTGCTAGCTCGTGAGAGCCTGACAACGGGTCTACTCGGGGCCTAGTGCGCCTTCCAGCCCTGCCAGCTAATGAGAGCCTAAGCAGCAGGATCCTCTCGGGGTATTCCCTTACCCCCCCCCCCCCCCAGGCGAGCCTACGGCCCTGTCAGCTCGTGAGAGTCTAGACAGCGGGTCTACCCAGGGCCGAGTGCGCCTTCCAGCCCTTCCAGCTAATGAGATCCTGAGCAGCGGGATCCTCTCGGGGTCTTGCAAAATACTACAATCCTTTCTCTCTTTCCCCCTAAGCGAGCTTACAGCTCTGTCAGCTAGTGAGAGACTGGCAGCGGGTCTACTCGGGGTCGAGTGTGCCTTCCAGCCCTACCAACTAATGAGAGCCTGAGCAGCGGGATCCTCTCGGGGTATTCCCTTACCCCCAAGCAAGCCTACGACCCTGCCAGCTAGTTAGAGTCTGGAGAACGAGTGTGCCCGGGGCCGAGTATGCATTCCAGCCCTGCCAGCTAATGAGAACCTGAGCAGCGGGTTCCTCTCGGGGTCTTGCAAAATATCACAATCCTTTCTCCCTTTTCCCCCAAGCGAGCATATGGTCCTGCTAGCTCGTGACAGCCTAACAGCGGGTCTACTCGGGGCCGAGTGCGCCTTCCAGCCCTGCCAGCTAATGAGAGCCTGAGCAGCGGGATCCTCTTGGGGTATTCCCTTACCCGCAGGCGAGCTTACGGCCCTTCCAACTAGTGAGAGCCTAGAGAGCGGGTCTGCCCGGGGCCGAGTACGCCTTCCAGCACTGCCAGCTAATGAGAGCCTGAGCAGCGGGATCCTCTCGACGTACTCCCTTACCCCTCAGGCGAGCTAGTGAGAGCCCAGACAGCGGGTCTGGCCGGGGCCAAGTGTGCCTTCCATGCTCACCGTACCAAAAATGTTGAAGCCAAAAATGGCCTCAACGAGAGTTCGGTCCTTGAGGTGTAGCTAACACCTACTTCTCCCAAACCCTGCCCCTGACTCGGAACGAAGTTTCTAGAACTGACCCTAAGCCTCAGTTGGGAGGTCCCTCCTCTAACTCGGAAGTTCTCTGAGCGCTTCCCCTCCAAAGTCAATTGCTGGGCTAGGAGTTCCTTAGAAAGCACCAGAAGGAAATTTGTGGAAGTATGAAAAGCCTGCCTTCTGAGGAACTCTATGGGTCTATTTATAAGTTTTCAGTATCCGGTCTGCAAAAAAACATAATTCTGCTGCCCTAAAATTACTAAAATACCTTGTGTTGGTCTGTCAATAGCCAAATTTCGCAGTCATTAGGAGCTAAATGCAGACCCAGGGGCATCCAGGTAATTTCACCCCTGGACCCCACCTGGCGGGAACCTTTCCGCTAATCTCTGCGGAAACCCCGCTTGCCTTGAGCGCGAACCTTCCCGCTAACAATGGGCGGGAGCCAGAAAGATTAAGGGGGGCGTTGAGTGGAGAAACATTACTCAACGCCAAGGGCCAAGGGCTGGAGGGTTCCCTCCGACCCGAGGCGCAAGCCTTTTTGGCTGCCCTGGGCGGGAACCCTCTCGCCCATTTCTTATATGATCATATTTTAGCCCATTGCCAACCCAATCCGGGTTCTTTGGGCACCTTGGTCTCATCCAGTGAATATGGGGTTGTATAAGGTCGTTACAGCTGGCTCTTTTCGGATCTATGGCTGCTTGCCCTACTTAATAGGAAATAATTCAGGATGACGGACTTCTCACATATACCTTGATCGTGCTGCTCAATTGTTTACAAAGAGTGTGGCGATTGAGGGAGCCTATTATTAAGGAGCTTGATCGAACTCCAAGTTAACCTTAACTAATACACAATCAGATAAATCGCTTATCAGAGTGGGACCCGAATTAAATGAGTAAAAATGAAAGTATTATTAAATTGTAGTAAATAAAGTGCGATAAAGGAAACGTTGTTTTAAATAAAGTATAAAAATTGAAATACTACAGTAATTGAAATACTAAACTAAAATATGAGCAGTATTGAAATGAAGTGCAGTAACCAAAATGCTGAATAAAAGAACAGAATAAGCAATAGTTCAGTTATGCAGTCCTATCTCTGTACAAGGAGGCAAGTTCAGTTCTTCTCTTCATTCCAAAGAGTCTTCACTGTTCATATGAGGCTTCTCCGTTTATAGGAGCAACTCCATCCATAAGAGGCATCTCCATCCCAAGGAGGTAAGTTTAGTTCTCTTTTCCATTCCAAGGAGGCAACTTCAGTTCTCTTTTTCATTCCAAGAAGGCAACTTTGTTCATAAGAGGCAACTCTATTCATAGGAGGCTTCATTTAATTCTACGATGAGTCCTTCGTATTTTATTATATTAGAGTCTATAGACTTATTTAAGTCTGATAATTATTTTTGTTGTACCTCCTCGGAGGACTTATCAGATTTGTGTCGATCTGTTAGAGCATTATTATAATTCAATGTCTCTTTATTATAAACACATGATTTATTCATTGAGGCTTCAAATCTCCGTAAGTGGTATAACACAAGATCTTTAACATCAATCGCTGGCATCAGGGAGAATCAAGTTCATGTATTATGACCGATATTAAATCTTTCGTTTTAAACTTTTTTATTCAATATATACCAAAAAGATCATAAATTTATAAAACATGAACCAGAGGTTTGATTTGCCCTAACATAATCTACGTAATTCTCTCAAATCATTTTGAGTTTGATTTAACCTCCAGTATATTATTTGCCTCGAATAAACAATTATTTTTATAATAAAAAATAACTATACCTACAAAAATCACCAAAGTAGGACAATGAGTTCCAAAAAGCAATTTATAGTCTTCTCAAAATATTTCTGATTTTTTGAGGACTTTCATAGCCCATAGCATTTTTAAGGTAGACTCGGGTCATTTTATTAAATTATTAAAAATACTATGAATACATCAAAAAATTCCCAACAATTTCAATGCATGTATTTGGCCATTTAATACCTCTTATAAAAATATAAGATATTTTGATTGGATGATTCAACATCTATTAATTTTTAAGCATCCTCGAACAAAATTTAAAATCCCAAAAATAGCATGAATGCTTCAAAAATTCTCAAACTTCATTAGAGCATGCCTTTATTAACTATAAATCAACCATAAAATTTTAAAATATTTTAATTGAAGGAATTGACCTCTATTAATTTTTAAAGATAAACCACAACATTTTTAAATGCTTGAAAAATATCAAAGTTTGAACAAAACCTCCAAAATATTATTGAGCGGGCATAAGGGCTATGCGCATTATCATGAATTTTCTCAAATTTTTAACATCATCTCAGGACCTTCTGATCAAAAAAATAATCCTTATTTTAATTATTTAAAATAACAATTGATAAAAAAAATCCCAAATTTTTATAAGGGTAGTTTTCATCAAAAGAAACATTTTCTATGTTTCTAACTTTCTCATCAGAGCCTTTTATCATCTCAAAAAAGTAGATTTCTCCCAGGACCAACGAATTAATACACAACACATATGTTTAAGCGCGATTTACGTCTGGGATTGACTCACAAATCTTGCACGTGGCCCCACAATGGATCTTGGCCCGGATCTTGGCGTGGATCTGTTGTGGGGTCCCAAACATTTTTAGGCTTCTCTCCTCCCTGAGATCGGACGACACCTTTAGGCCGCAGTGTGGTAGAGGCTTGCGAGCCTCTACCGCCACCATCCGGCCACTAGTTGACTACTCCGCCACTCCTGACCAACTTGCTGGGGGCAAGCACTCCCTCTAGTAGTGGTCAGACGGCCTGGCACCGGTAGCGACCACTGTAGATGTGCTTACAGAGCACATTCCACAAAGAGCACCGCTAGAGCTCCCTTCTCTAGTAGTGTCGCCGGCTTACCTCCTCCCTAAGAGGGTCACTAACCCTTCTCCAACAAGGCACGACCTTCCAAAGAAACATTGGAGGGGGGCTCACCTTGCTCGGCCAACATCCAAAGCTCGATCTGAGTTTGGTGGTGCAACGACGACGTTCTGCCGATCAGAGCTCGCATGAAAGACATCCAGAAACTAGGGAGGGATGAGAGGAAGAGGTTCTACCTTCATAGAGGGACTTTTAGAGCTTCAGACACGATCCACTATTAGAGGTAGTGAGGTGGAGGTGAAGCTCCACTAAGGGGTTTTGCGACGAGGCAGGTTTCTGGCAAGGGTATTATGGGCTCGACTGGGCTTATTTGGGGAGAGGAGTGCTTTCCTCTAGGGGCAAGGGATCCTTTATATAGGACTTGGATACCCCCGCCCCCTTTCTCACCCAGTGTGGGTGTAACACCCTCATCCGTCGCATGGCATATAACAGAAGGTCCAGCTGGAACCCGACGTCATATACCACAGACAGTCGGAAGGGTTACTAAATGAATAAACAAACCATCCAATTATGACTACTCGTCCTACACAGAGCATTCTAGCGGAAGTTTTTAAAGTTGAAAGAACCCAAACTTAAATCCATAAAAATGAATGTCCACAGCTACAAAAACAGGAATGAAACCCCAAATACACAGAAACGGGTACATGGCCTTATGGCCTTACAAATATTCACTTAATAAAGAGTGTTTTACATACATCAGCTCGCAGACCGGCCACACATGATAAATATAAAAACAGCTATTCTACGGCCTTCTAGGGCCAGCACAGCAACATGGGCTCCAGCCCGCTATTTGGCGCTCGGCTCCGCAGCACCTGCAAGCACATACAACCGCACGGTGGCAAATAAAGCAACGGTCAGCTAAAAGCCGACCAAATTATAACGACCCCGCCCCTTACTCGGGACGGTGGTGCTCTTTCCCTGCATAACATTAGCCCAATAATATATATAGCGCAATTATAATTCGTTACAGGTGTAGGCTCGCACGGCCAAACACCCCGTGCACTCAGGGCACATTCATGGTGAACCCTGACCCATCAGTGCATTCACCACCCCCCCCCCCCCAGGATGGCAACAACATGTGAGCATGTAGCCTTTCTGACCACCGTCTAAGGCTCCGACTATGCCAACGGCCAGTCCCCGTCTTCGGGTCTCTCGCACCGAAGCACATAGCCTAGGTCCAATTCCACTTGCCCGTTGCTCACGCCGCATGTCCAATTTAAGTCCTTTGCTCGGGCCAAGCTTCTCTCGGATCCCAATTTTTTTCCAAAACAATCTCATAACCCAATTATGATCAAGGCCGGTTCCCAGACCGCCAAGTTAGCAGAACACGTTTCCGTTCACTTTTCCGGGTGTGTCTTGAAGCTAACCTCCAAGGATCCCTGCTGCAATCTACCGCGTAGAAACCCGAAAAACCCAAAGCACGGAGTCTTCTCCGGCAAAACCACATCAAATGCAACATCACCAATCCAGACAAAACACGTCCGGGTAGGCTTCACACACAATGTCTATGCCCGTACTTACGATTCCGGGCTCTATATGCAACACAAGTGGGACTATTCACATCAACCCCAAGGAACACTACGCACTCGCCGCACACTCGCGGGAGCGGGGTTCCCTATGCAAAAGAAAGAGCTTCAAATGCTCAAGTTGAGAATCGTTACCCTTGTAGTCCGTTTTGGCGCCATGGAAAAACTACGCGGTTAGAACTCTTCGCAATGACCTTCCCTCCACGGATCCGCTCTCCGATTTCGAAACGGTGCTCCGATGCTCCGCCGGCGGCCGGAAACCTCTTTCTTCTTCCTCTTCTCTCTCACTTTGGAAGAGGAGAACTTTGGAGAGAAAATGAGGAAATAACCCCCTATTCCCGGCCTTAACAGAGCAGAATTTCATCTGGGCCGTCAGATCTAAATTAAAGGAAATGAATGGCTCGGATCTGCACAAAATTACCCAGACCAGGGCCGCACACGGCTTGGCACACGGCCGTGTCCAAGGCCGTGTGCCTCGATCCAGGCACGATCGTCGAACTGAGAAATGCACACGGGCCAAGACACGCCCGTGTCTAACCTGACACACCCGTGTCGGGTTCCTCGACACGCCCGTGTTCGTGGGCGTGTCACGCGTAACCGCCACGGCAACGGACACGACCCATCAGGACACGGGTAGGGACACGGGTTGGCACACGCCTGTGTCGGATGACACGCCCGTGTCATCCGACCGTGTTTCTGGCCGTGTCCTTCTCGGGTTGAAAACGGCCAAAATCACCAGCCAGACACGGCCTTGGACACGCCCGTGTCCTAGGCCGTGTACCCCTAAAAGCACCAAAACACCTTTTTCGCGACCGACTCGCACCCAATTTTCGGGGCGTTACAAATCTCCCCCACTTAAGGAATTTCGTCCCGAAATTAAGCAAAGGTACACAAAAGCTAAGTGATACCTGAGTGGAATAACTCGGGGTATTCCTCCAACATAGCTTGCTCTCGCTCCCAAGAAAGCTCCTCACGTCCGCAATTATTCCATCGGACTTTAACCATTCTGACCTCCTTGTTGCGGAGTCGTTTGACTGCAACATCTTCAATTCGTACTGGCCTGACCCTTGTGGTTAACTCATAATCAACTGGTACCTGATTGTCTGCAACGATCTGCGAAGGCTCCTGCACTGCCTTATGCAACACCGATACGTGGAATACGTCATGCAGCCCACTCAGCTCCGTCGACAGCTTTAATCTATACGCCGCCTCGCCAACACGCTCCCGGATTTCAAATGGTCCAAGGTATCTCGGACTCAGCTTCTTCAAGCGTCGAAACCGCGATACACCCTTGAACGGCTTGATTTTTAAATATACCATATCGCCAACGTTGAACTCCACTTTTCTATGTTTGGCGTTGTAATACTTTGAGTGTCTATCCTGAGCAATCTTTAGCCTTTCATGAATTGTCCGTATCATTGAAGTGGCATCTTCCACCGCTTGACGTTTAAACAACTTCGATTCGCCTGCCTCCAACCAAGACAACGGCGTACGACACTTCCTCCCATGCAAAGCTTCGAAACGCGCCATTCCAATGCTTGCCTGAAAACTATTGTTGTACGCAAACTCCACCATGTACAGGTGATCCTCCCAATGCTTCCCGAAATCTAGGACGCACATGCGAAGCATGTCCTCCATAGTCCTGTTGACTCTCTCGGTTTGTCCATCTGTCTGCGGGTGAAAGGCTGTGCTGAACTTTAGCTTAGTACCCAACAGACTATGCACCAACCTCCAGTCATTCGACGTGAAGCGTCCATCTCGATCACTAACAATACTAGTAGGTACACCATGCAATCGTACAATATTATCCACGTAGAGTTTGGCTAACTTTTCCACTGGATCTTGCTTTCTGACTGGGATAAAGTGCGACACTTTTGTCAATCTATCTACGACCACCCAAATGACGTCATTTCCCTTCTGAGACTTCGGCAAACCGTGCACAAAATCCATAGATATATCGTCAAACTTCCATTCTGGGATAAGAAGGGATTTCAAGAATCCTCCGGGCTTCTGACACTCCGCCTTCACCAATGCACAAGTACGGCACTTGGCCACATAAAGTGCCACATCCTTCTTCAAACCCGGCCACCAGAATAATTTCTTCATATCTTTATACATCTTCGTGCTTCCCGGGTGGATCGAGTACTTGGTATGATGAGCCTTATACATCAACTCCTCCCGAATATTATCCGCACTAGGAACGCATAGACGACTGTCCTTCCTTAGCAACCCATCTTCAACCACAAACTGGGAATTTGACATGTCCAAAGCTTCATCAAATATCTGCTTCATGCTGCTATCCTGAACCAAAGCCCGTCGAACTCTATCCGCTAGGTCACACTGCACCTCTGTCCAAAACAGTTTCGCCTCGGCACCAGACTGCTTATCGACACAAGATATCTCTAATGCCTCCAACTCTTGGACCAATCTCTCATCATGTACCGATAACCAATTGGCTTGTGCGGGAATCTTACGACTCAATGCATCCGCCACTGCATTTCCCTTCCCAGGCACATAGTGTATCTTGAAGGTGTAGTCCCCTAAGAACTCCATCCACCTCCTCTGCCTCATGTTCAGATCTTTTTGGTCCAATAGGTACTTCAAACTTTTATGATCGGTGTAAATATCCACCTTCACACTGTACAGATAGTGCCTCCAAAGCTTTAGAGCAAATATCACGGCCGCTAACTCTAAGTCGTGGACCGAGTAATTCCTCTCGTGAACCTTCAGTTGTTGTGAACCATAAGCTATTACTCTCCCATGTTGTAACAGAACACAGCCCAAACCATTGCCCGAAGCATCACTATAAATCTCGAACCCTTCGGTTCCACTTGGCGAACATAAAATAGGCGCCGTGGTTAACCGCCTCTTCAACTCTTCAAAAGCCTGTTCGCACTCCGGAGACCACACAAACTTCTGATCCTTTCTTGTCAACGTCGTGAGTGGTAGTGCTATCCGCGAGAAGTTCTCTACGAAGCGCCTGTAGTAGCCAGCAAGCCCCAAAAAACTCCGGACTTCTGCCACCGTAGTCAAAGTAGGCCACTCCTGTATCGCCACTATCTTCGCCGGATCCACAGCTATTCCTTTTCCACTGACAACATGACCAAGGAACGCTATCGAGGATAACCAGAATTCACACTTGGAGAATTTTGCATATAACTGACTTTTCCTCAATGTCTCCAACACCATGTGTAAATGCTTGTAGTGATCCTCCTCGCACCGCGAATACACCAGGATATCATCGATAAATACTATCACGAACTGATCCAGGTATTCTCTAAACGTCCTATTCATCAGGTCCATAAACACGGATGGAGCATTCGTCAACCCAAACGACATGACTGTGAACTCGAAATGCCCAAACCGCGTACTGAATGTTGTCTTTGGGATGTCGCTCTCCCTTATCCTCAACTGATAGTAACCGGACTTCAAATCTAACTTCGAATATACAGTTGACCCAACCAACTGATCAAACAAATCATCAATCCTGGGAATAGGATACTTATTCTTCTCCGTAAGCTTGTTCAATTCCCGGTAATCGATACAAAGCCGCAAGCTCCCATCTTTCTTCTTAATAAAGAGGACTGGTGCGCTCCAAGGCGATGAACTTGGATGCAAATATCCTTGCTCTAGCAACTCCTGCAGTTACACCTTCAACTCTGCCATTTCTCTTGGGGCTATCCGATAGGGGGAGCGTGACACCGGTTTGGCACTCGGTACCAGCTCTATAGTAAAGTCTATCTCCCGCTGAGGAGGGGCTCCTGGGAGATCATCTAGAAACACATCAGGATACTCGGACACAACTGGGATGTTGTCCAAACTAGGCTTAGGCGTCGAAGTCTGCACTAGAGTGACATATAGTTCTGCCCCAGACCGAACTGCCTTGAACATCTGAAGGGCTGACACCAGAACTTTCCCTGACCCCTTCATGCCCGCAAAAGTAGTCTCCCGATCAGTGTCTAGACCCAACTTGACTTCTTTACGGTTGCAATCAATGTATGCACTCTGCTCCGAGAGCCAATCCATACCGAAAATTACGTCGAACTCCATCAATGGTAGAATCAACGCCCGCAAATCAAACTCCCGGTCTCCAATCCGAATCTTCACAACACAAATCCTATCCGCACGCATGGAGCACCCATTAAGCAACAACACATCCAACTTGTTTTCTGCCATCGAGAACGGAACTCCGATGCGCGATATGAATCTTTCAGACAAGAAGGAATGTGATGCTCCCGTATCAAAAAGGGCTCTCGCCGGAAACCCAAAGATTAACACAAAGCCTAACACTAACAAATGTAAGCTAACATATACAAAGGTAACAACTATAAAAGTTAAACCACTGTAATTTAACTCATACCTGTCACCATGTCTGCTTGCTTTATGGCCTCCTGCAGACCAAGGTTGTAGACTCTAGGCTGGGCTGGAGCATGATGGGATGCGGTTGACTCCACCGCCTTCCCTTTCTCCTCATAGGTCGCTCCAGGTCTCCTCTCGGACTTTGAACGTCCGCTCCAACACTCCCGAGCAAAATGCTCCGTCTTCCCGCAGTTGTAGCAAGCTCCGGGGACTCGACTTGTAGTTGCCCCCGACGCATCAGCCGAAGGGGCTGAGTTCGAAGTCCTCCGCTTCTTGTTCCATCTACGGAAACCTGTCTTATTACTTGGCACCTTGAACTCGGTCTTCCTTTCTCCTGGGTCCCTCTTCTCTTGAACTTTCTTAGCAACCTTTTCCAAAGATCGGGCCGAATTTACCAAGGCTAGGAAGCCATGCGCCTTAGGCCCAGCAAGGAGTAACTGTAAATCGCCGCGAAGACCCTCATAGAATCGGTTGGTCTTCCTCTCTTCTTCTGAAAACATAGCACCAGCATAATGACCCAACCGGGTGAACTCATGCAGATAATCGTCCACGCTTCTGGATCCCTGAGTCAACCCAAGAAATTGATTCTCCAACTCCAACTTCTGAGCAGAGGGTACAAATCTGGCTAGGAACAATCTTGAAAATTCCTCCATCGGCACATCCGCAAGTTGCCTTCCAACTAGAAGATGATACTCCATCTCGTCTCACCACAGCCTCGCTTCACCCTCCAAAAGAAAAGTCATTGTGGTGATCTTCTGCCACTCCTCAGTCATTGTGGCCGTCAACACCCTCTTTATGGAAGAGAGCCAGTCCTCAGCTTGAGTTGGCGTTCCAACCCCATTAAACCTCGGAGGATTAAAGCCCATCACATGCTTTAGCTGCCTCTCCGTAGTTCTCCTCGGCTCTACTAACTCAACTGCTGCGCGTTCCACCACACTCGGCTCTGCCGCCCTAACCGGTTCTTGCTCATTCGCAGGAGGTGCGTGATGCATTTGCCCTGCAGGTTGGGCATTTATCATTGTGAACACGGCTTCAGCCACCATCCTGATGGTTTCCGCTGAAGGAGGTGTAGCAGACACGTCCCTTGGTGCACTACTTTCCGCTGATTGCGGACGCTCTGACTGACCAGCATCGCTCCTAGCTACCTAAATTAGCAAAGACACACGATTAGGCAACAAACAAGTTGCCAAAAGCAATCATTGGAACACTCAGGTTCCACCAAACAAGTGTATTTTTCATTCCTAGGTGGACATTCATGGGTTCTTTTGATGTTATAACGATGACACACACATGTGCTCACCACCCCTTAAAAGAATTCGCCCACGAATTCATTTAAGCCTGACCGTAACCGGAAGTCTGATACCAAATTGTAACACCCCCATCCGTCGCATGGCATATAACAGAAGATCCAGCTGGAACCCGACGCCATATACCACAGACAGTCGGAAGGGTTACTAAATGAATAAACAAACCATCCAATTATGACTACTCGTCCTACACAGAGCATTCTAGCGGAAGTTTTTAAAGTTGAAAGAACCCAGACTTAAATCCATAAAAATGAATGTCCACAGCTATAAAAACAGGAATGAAACCTCAAATACACAGAAACGGGTACATGGCCTTATGGCCTTACAAATATTCACTTAATAAAGAGTGTTTTACATACATCGTCTCGCAGGCCGGCCACACATGATAAATATAAAAACAACTATTCTACGGCCTTCTAGGGCCAGCACAGCAACATGGGCTGCAGCCCGCTATTTGGCGCTCGGCTCCGCAGCACCTGCAAGCACATACCACCGCACGGTGGCAAATAAAACAACGGTCAGCTAAAAGCCAACCAAATTATAACGACCCCGCCCCTTACTCGGGATGGCGGTGCTCTTTCCCTGCATAACATTAGCCTAATAATATATATAGCGCAATTATAATTCGCCACAGGTGTAGGCTCGCACGGCCAAACACCCCGTGCACTCAGGGCACATTCATGGTGAACCCTGACCAATCTGTGCATTCACCACCACCCCCAGGATGGAAACAATATGTGAGCATTTAGCCTTTCTGACCACCGTCTAAGGCTCCGACTATGCCAACGGCCAGTCCCCGTCTTCGGGTCTCTCGCACCAAACCACATAGCCTAGGTCCAATTCCACTTGTCTGTTGCTCACGCCGCATATCCAATTTAAGTCCTTTGCGCGGGCCAAGCTTCTCTCGGATCCCAATTTTTTTCCAAAACAATCTCATAACCCAGTTATGATCAAGGCCGGTTCCCAGACCGCCAAGTTAGAAGAACACGTTTCCGCTCAGTTTTTCGGGTGCGCCTTGAAGCTAACCTCCAAGGATCCCTACTGCAATCTACCGCGTAGAAACCCGAAAAACCCAAAGCACTGAGTCTTCTCCCGCAAAACCACATCAAATGCAACATCACCGATCCAGACAAAACACGTCCGAGTAGGCTTCACACACAATGCCTATGCCCGTACTTATGATTCCGGGCTCTATATGCAACACAAGGGGGACTATTCACATCAACCCCAAGGAACACTACGCACTCGCCGCACACTCGCGGGAGCGGGGTTCCCTATGCAAAAGAAAGAGCTTCAAACGCTCAAGTTGAGAATCGTTACCCTTGTAGTCCGTTTTGGCGCCATGGAAAAACTGCGTGGTTAGAACTCTTTGCAGTGACCTTCCCTCCATGGATCCGCTCTCCGATTTCGAAACGGTGCTCCGATGCTCCGCTGGCGGCCGGAAACCTCCTTCTTCTTTCTCTTCTCTCTCACTTTGGAAGAGGAGAACTTTGGAGAGAAAATGAGGAAATAACCCCCTATTCTCGGCCTTAACAGAGCAGAATTTCATCTAGGCCGTCGGATATAAATTAAAGGAAACGAACGGCTCGGATCTGCACAAAATTCCCCAGACCTGGGCCGCACACGGCTTGGCACACGACCGTGTCCAAGGCCGTGTGCCTCGATCCAGGCACGATCGTCGAACTGAGAAATGCACACGGGCCAAGACACGCCCGTGTCTAACCTGACAAGCCCGTGTCGGGTTCCTCGACACGCCCGTGTTCGTGGGCGTGTCACGCGTAACCGCCACGGCAACGGACACGACCCATCAAGACACAGGTAGGGACACGGGTTGGCACACGCCCGTGTCGGATGACACGCCCATGTCATCCGGCCGTGTTTCTGGCCGTGTCCTTCTCGGGTTGAAAACGGCCAAAATCACCAGCCAGACACGGCCTTGGACACGCCCGTGTCCTAGGCCGTGTACCCCTAAAAGCACCAAAACCCCTTTTTCGCGACCGACTCGCACACAATTTTCGGGGCGTTACAGTGGGATTATTCCCCATAAGTTATTGCCCTTTCTTATCCCTATGGGCAACTAGTAGTCATTTAAGAGGCATGTACATGCCAGGTGGCTTAATCTTGAGACCTATTTCGGGCTTGGCTAAGGCAAGAAGGAAGGGAAGAGAGGGAGCTTCCTCTTTGCTTGGAAAAAAAAATGAAAAAGGCTTCTTGGACCTTGGGCTTGACCTTCCCATTCTTCCTTCTTGGGTCAGTTTGTTATGCACAAAATCCAAGCCCAATTGAGCTGAGAGGTTAGCCCATGGTGGTTTGAGGAGTTAGCTTAAAATAAAGTTATTATTAAAGATATTAAAACATCATTTTGAAGGGTTTGACCAAAGTCAACCCTAAGGTGGTTCTTTTATGTATAACACCCACAAATCCCAATTTGGGTTCAGAGTGGGTGACACGGCCTGGGACACGGTTGTGTCCCAGGGCGTGTCGTGCTCGGGTTGAGTGGTCTCTCGAGTGCTCGACGAAATGCAATCGAGAAGCACTCGAGAAGAGGGAACACGCCCGGGGACACGTGCGTGTCCTCCTTGGGGTTGTCGAACTCCACTCGACGAATACACGGCAGGGCGTGTCTGCAGCCGTGTAAGGGTACACGGCCGGTGAAATGGGCGTGTCACTGGCCGTGTCGTTCTCGGGATCAGCCCAGGGAAGCGTGTGCTGGTGGACATGGGTGTGTCCTAGGGTACACGGCCTGTGACACGGGTGTGTCTCTAGAAGTGTCCCGCTCGGGTCAAGTTGATGTTGTGCTGTGTGAGGTACACAACTTCTAGACACGGGCGTGTCGGCTATGACACGGGCGTGTAGGAGATGATACAGGCGTGTCCCATGGCCGTGTACTGTTTGGATTTAAGTCGGTTGTGTGCCGCTTAAGGGACACGGCCTGTTACACGTCCGTGTCATAGGGCGTGTCAGGCCGTGTTCAGCCTTTTTAAAGTCAAGGCCGTTCATTTCCCTTATCCTAGATTCAATGGTACATGCCCTTCCCTTCTAGTATATGGCCGCGAATGAGGGGTAAGCTCATTCATAAGCCATTCTACTTCTTCTTCTTCTCAAAAGAGAGAGAGAGAGGTCAAGGGAGGAAGATGGGAGGAGGAAGCCAGTTGCTGTAGGAGCTGCGGAGTGCAGAATCAAGATCCGAGTTTGGATTCGTGGAGGCAATGTCGAGGAAGTGATTTTCATCCGGCTAGTCCATGGATCCAAAGTGATATTCAAGAGTAATGATCCCCTTTCCGTGACATTGAATTCCTTTCTTTATGCATAGCATGGAATCCTCCACCAAGAGGTGGACATTGTAAGTGATTCCAAGTTGAGTCTGCATCTAGAGCCGGAAGTGTGGAGTATGGCATAGACATGCTGTGTGAAGCCCATCTGGATGGTTAATCTGGATTGGTGATGGTCATGGGTAAATCGGAGAAGACTCCGTGGATTTTATGGATGCGTATGTTTGTGAGTAAAAGCTCTTATGTATGGATGCTGATCTTGGATGCTTGGTGTAAGCTCCTTGTGGTGTGAGCGCGGTGAGCGCTAGTTGCTCTGGGAGAGCGAAAAGATGCGGCTAATCAGGAGGGAAGGTTGACCCGCATTATGTCCTGCACGACTGACGGTGTGAGCATGGGAAAGGCTGACCTGCCCCTGGTTGTTTGAGAGGTCGATTGGTAGCAACGCCTAGGGAGCGTAGATAAACCCGGCTTGCTACACCACTAGGGTGTGTCGATCTGAATGAGGTTATTTGAGAGGTCGATTGGTGGTAATGCTTGGGGAGCGCAGATAAACCCGGATTGCTACACCATTAGGGTGGGTCGATCTGGATTAGGTTGGGAGGTCGATTGGTGGCAATGCCTGGGGAGTGTAGATAAACCCGGTTTGCCACACCACTAGGGTGGGTCGATCTACTGTGGTAATTCTCATGTTTCGTAAGGTGCCCTGAGTGTACGGAGCATCTGGTGGATACCGGCATTTGTGATATTGTTGTGCCTGAGAGCACTTGTTGTGTTTGATAGATATTATGATGACAATGCATACAGGGAAGGAACTACTGCCCCGGGTAAGGGGTAGGGTCATTATAATTGGTCAGCTAATGCTGACCGTTGCTTTGTTTCCTGCTCTTGGGGTGGATGCCTATTTGTAGGTGCTGGTGGTTTGATTTGCATTGAACGGAATAAAGGCTTGCGGCGTAAAGGCCCTTCAAGTCCGTGCGAAGAATGTTTGGATTTCATGTGTGGCCGGCCTGCGTGCCGATGTATGAAATTGTATATTTTCTAAAGAGCAATTTGTAAGGCCTTAAGGCCTTGAGCGTATGTATTTGTATACATTCCTGGTTATCTATATACATGTGGAGTTTATATATTTAGTGGACATTCGCTGTGATAAGTTCATATAACTAAAATGCTGCGCTAGAATGCTCCGAGTTATGACACGAGTAGAATGAGATTTTGATATCCCCACGTAATTCCGCCGTTTGTCTGTGAAATATGGCGTGGGGTCCCGGCCGGACCCACCATTATATTCCATGTGACAAATTGAGACGTTACAAAGTGGTATCAGAGCCAGTCTGAGATTTATGGGATGGAGAACATAATTGAACTCAAGAATATCCACTAGGAATGGTATACATGCATGTGAGGAGCGTGAATATGAAGTCAATGTATATTTGCCATTATGAAATGGATGATTAATGGTGTTTTGTACATTTATAGGTGATGAGGAGTGGTGATGGGCAGTCTGAGCCCCAGCCTTTGGATGAGAGTGCGACACCAGTTGAAGTTCCTACACCTCCCTCAGCGGAGACTATACATGTGGTTGTTGGGTACATTGGAATAAATGTACCTGATTTGAAGAAGCCTCACCCTACTCAATGATATACATCAAAATGTATTTGATGTGTTTTGAGTTTAGTTGTGCAGGTTAAGTATTTGCAGGGAAAGCTGAAAAATTTCTAAGTCTATGTGTCGACACCCAGAAGAAAAGTGTCGACACTTAAGAAGACCTGTGTCGACAACTAGAGAAGCAGTGTCGACACTTGGAGTAATTGTGCCAACACCAGGAATGCAGAGTTGATGTAACACCCCATATCCGTCGCATAGCATATAGCAGTAGGTCCGGCCGGGGCCCGACACCATATACTACAGACAGACCGGGTAGTTACTTATGGAAACCATCCAACCAATCTCAACGTCCTACACAGAGCATTCTAGCGGAAGCAGTATATAAACGTTGTGACAAAGAACCCAGCATTCAAGCACGAATGTCCACTAATACAAAATAGGAATGTTATACAAAATACCCAAAATAAGCCTTAAGGCTTTACAAAATGTTTCACTTGATATTACATGTTTTACAAACCATGGCACGCAGGCCGGTCATACATGAATAAAACAGTAAACACTTCCATTTGGGCCTTCGAGGGCCGGCTTCGCAAAAAGGGCTTTAGCCCGCTATTGACCGCTTGGTCCAGCTGCACCTGCAAGCAACAAACCACCGCACGGTGGCAAAACAAGGCAACAGTCAGCAATGCTGACCAAATTATAACGATCCCGCCCCCAACTCGGGGCGGCGATGCTCCTTCCCTGCACTTCATTAGCATAAGCGAGCAATAAAAACATATAGCCATATCAAGACAGACGTTGGCTCGCACGGCCACACGCCCCGTGCTCTCAGGGCACATTTTCGGTGAACCGGTCGATGTCACGTCAATTAAATCCATTGACATTCTGGACTCACCACCGCCACTTAGACTGCCAAACCTATGAGCAATTTGTCTTCTTTGCCTCGGTCACGACAATTTAAGCCATTGACCGCCGAAGACCCTAATCTATGCCAACGGTAAGTGCCACGTGCCTTTAGGTCTCTTTAACCGAACGACATAGAACGGGTACGGTTCCATCTAACCCGTGCTCACATTGCAACGACATTTTAAGCCATTTGCGCGGGTCAAACTTCCACCGAGTCCCATTTCCATCACAATTCGCATAACCCGGTTATGTTCAAGTTGGCTCTCAGGCCACCAAGTTGGCAAGATCTCGTATCCGCCCAGTTTTCCGGGTGCACCTTTGGGTTAATCCCCAAGGCTCCCTGCTGCAATCTACCGCGTAGAAAACCCGAAAAACAACCAATAGCGCGGAGTCTTCTCCGGCATTATGCAATGCAACATCACCGATCCAGACCAACATGTCCGGGTAGGCTTCACACATCATGCCTATGTCCGTTCTCGCTTGCGGACTCTAAACAATGGGGACTTCACATATCTACCCGAAGGAACGCCTCCAACTCTCCGCAAACTCGCGAGAGCGGGCTTCCTATGCAAAGAAAGAGAGCTACTCATGCTCAAGATGAGGATCATTACACTAGCGTTCCTCTTTGGCGCCATTGAAAAGTAATCGGATGAAAAGCACCGCACTAGCTTTGACTCCGTGGATCCGGAGTCGGCTCACGATTCGGAGCTCCGAAGCTCCTCCAATGGCGGGATCTAGCTCCTTCTTCCTCCCTTGGCTCTCCTCTCTCTCTAAGATTTTAGAAAGATAACACTTAAGAAAAGTGAGGGTTTTCTAACTCCAATCCCGGGTATATCCCTTCAGGAACAACCCCCAGCCGTTGGATCTCAAAATAAGGAAACGAACGGCCTTGATTCGGGACTGAAATGCCCAATCTGGACCGAACACGGCCTGGCACACGCCCGTGTCCAGGGCCGTGTGCCTCATTCGCCGTCAAAATCGGCTTGCCTGGAACCTCACACGGGTATCAAACACGCCCGTGTTCGATCTGACACGCCCGTGTTCCACCTGACACGGCCGTGTGGCCGGCCGTGTACCCCCATCGTTTTCCCCCGAAAACAACCCGAGCACTGCACGAGTTCTAGGACATGCCCGTGTCCCTACCCGTGTCACCTTGACACGCCTGGGCTCCAAGCCGTGTACACGGTCTCGACACTCGACACTTCGTCGAGCGAAGATCGTCGACCTGATGACACGGCCTTGGACACGCCCGTGTCCTAGGCCGTCTGCCTTGTCTCGACACCATGTCGAGACCAAAGTGTCGACTTCCCGGGACGAGTGTCGACACGGGTTGACACGCCCTGCGACACGCCAGTGTCGCAGGCCGTGTGCCATGTCTCGACACCTCGTCGAAGTATAGTGTCGACTTCGCGGCTAAGTGTCGACACGGGTCGACACGCCCTGCGACACGCCCGTGTCGCAGGCCGTGTGCCCAGTCTCGACACAATGTCGAGACCAAAGTGTCGACTTCCCGCCTTAGTGTCGACACAGGCTTGACATGCCCTGGGACACGCCCGTGTCCCAGGCCGTGTGCCTGCAGCCAGAACCCAAACTGGCCCAAAACGTCCCCCTTTGCTCCTTTGAGTTTCGGGGCGTTACAACTCTACCCCTCTTAAAAGAATTTCGTCCACGAAATTACATAAAGGAAAGACATGTACAAAACCAAAATTTTGTACCTGAGCGGAACAACTCCGGATACTCGTCAAGCATAGTCTGCTCTAGCTCCCAAGAGAGCTCCTCACGACCGCAGGTGTCCCACCGAACCTTGGCCATCCTGATCTCTTTATTGCGTAGCCGCTTGACCTCCGAGTCCTCAATCCGCACGGGCTTGACCTTTGTCGTTAGCCCACTATCCACCGGCACTTGATCAACCGCGATCACTTGCGTAGGCTCTTGCACCGCCTTCCGAAGCACTGAAATGTGGAATACATCATGTAAACCACTAAGCTCCACTGAAAGCTTCAACCGATAGGCCGCTCCACCAACCCGCTCTAGAACCTCAAACGGTCCAAGGTACCTCGGGCTTAGCTTTTTCATTCGCCGCACCCGCGAGAAACCCTTGAACAGCTTGATCTTTAAGTATACATAATCGCGCACAGCGAACTCCACATTCCTGTGCTTGGCATTATAGTACTTTGCTTGCCGGTCCTGAGCGATAAGCAACCTCTCCTGAATGGTTCTCACCAAAGAAGTAGCATCCTCCACTTCTGATCGCTTATACAACTTTGACTCACCCGTTTCTAAACAAGACAACGGCGTGCGACATTTTCTACCATATAGGGCCTCGAAAGGCGCCATCTGAATACTCTCTTGGTAGCTATTGTTGTATGCGAACTCCACCAAATAAAGGTGGCCTTCCCATTGCTTCCCAAAATCCAAGACACACATGCGAAGCATGTCTTCCATGGTTCTATTGACCCTCTCGGTCTGCCCATCTGTTTGTGGATGGAAGGTTGTGCTGAATTTCAGCTTTGTTCCCAACATTTGCTGCACAAGCCTCCAATCATTGGACGTGAACTGCCCATCTCGGTCACTCACGATGCTGTGGGGCACACCATGAAGCCATACTATGTTATCCACATAAAGCTTTGCCAGCTTCTCCACCGGATCATCCTTCCTATGCGGAATAAAATGCGACACCTTCGTTAATCGATCAACAACCACCCAAATGGCGTCGTTCCCCTTTTGCGACCTTGGCAAACCGTGCACAAAGTCCATAGAGATGTCGTCAAATTTCCACTCCGGAATAGGCAAGGACTTAAGAAATCCTCCCGGCTTTTGGCACTCCTCCTTTACCAAGGCGCAAGTTTGGCACTTCGCTACGTATAGCGCCACATCCTTCTTCAAACCCGACAACCAAAACAGTTTCTTCACATCACGGTACATCTTCGTGCTCCCCGGGTGAATCGAGTACTTGGTATGGTGTGCCTCGTACAACAACTCCACCCGTAAATTACCCACACTTGGGACGCACAGACGACCTTCTTTCCAAAGTAATCCGTCCTCCACGACGAATTGGGAATTTGACCCATCCAGAGCCTCTACCATGAACTGCTTCATATGAGCATCCATATCCAATGCCTGCCGAATATGATCAGCCAGGTCATATTGGACTTCAGTCCAATTCAGAACTGCTTCAGTTCTTGATTGTCTATCCACACCAACAATCTCCAACGCCTCCAACTCTCTCACCAACCGCTCATCATGAACCGATAGCCAATTGGCTTGAGCTGGGGCTCGGCGACTCAGCGCGTCCGCAACCACATTTCCTTTGCCAGGCACTTAGTGGATCTTGAATGTATAGTCCCCCAGGAACTCCATCCATCTACGCTGCCGCATATTCAGATCCTTCTGATCAATAAGATACTTCAGGCTCTTGTGATCGGTGTAGATATCAATCTTCACACCGTACAAATAGTGTCTCCACAGCTTCAAGGCAAAAATCACGGCCGCTAACTCCAAGTTATGGACCGGATAATTCCTCTCATGCACTTTTAGCTGTCTCGAGCCATAAGCTATTACACTTCCGTGTTGCAGTAGCACGCAACCCAAACCGCTGCCCGAAGCAACACTGTAAATCTCGTAGCCTTCGGTCCCACATGGCGAACTCAGCACAAGCGCCGTGATCAACCGACACTTCAACTCCTCAAAAGCTCATGCGCACTCCGGCGTCCAAACAAACTTATGCTCCATCCTTGTCAAAGTAGTGAGAGGCAAAGCTATCCACGAGAAGTTCTCTACGAAGCGCCTATAATAGCCGGCAAGCCCCAAAAAACTCCGGACTTCCGCTGCCGTAGCAAGCTCAGGCCACTCCCGTATCGCAACGATCTTCGCCGGATCCACAGCAATACCCTCTCCACTCACTATATGCCCGAGGAACGCCACTGAGCATAGCCAAAACTCGCACTTCGAGAACTTGGCATACAACTGATTTCTCCTTAGCGTCTCCAACACCAAATGAAGATGCTTGAAGTGATCTTCCTCACTTTGCGAGTACACCAAAATATCGTCGATGAAGATGATCACGAAATGGTCCAAGTACTCCCTGAAAGTCCTGTTCATCAAATCCATGAACACCGACGGCGCATTTGTCAGCCCAAACGGAATGACCGTAAACTCATAATGTCTGTATCTCGTACTAAACGCTGTCTTCGGGATATCACTCTCCCTTATTCGCAGCTGATAGTACCCAGCCTTGAGATCCAACTTCGAGTACACCGTCGACCCGACTAACTGATCAAATAGATCATCAATCCGGGGGATCGGGTACTTGTTCTTCTCAGTCAACTTGTTGAGCTCCCGATAATCAATACATAGCCTCAAGCTTCCGTCCTTCTTCTTAACAAAGAGGACCGGTGCGCTCCAAGGCGAAGAACTCGGGCGCACATACCCTTGCTCCAACAACTCTTGCAGTTGAACTTTCAGCTCCGCCATTTCCTTAGGCGCTAGCCGATAAGGAGATCGTGACACAGGATTTGCACCTGACACTAGATCGATCGTAAAATCTATCTCCCGTTGAGGCGGGGCTCCGGGAAGATCTGCGGGGAACACATCAGGGTATTCCGATACCACTGAAATATAATCCAATGCGGGCTTCGGCTTTGCAACCTCCACTAGTGTAAAGAACAGTAGTTCTGCTCCGGCACGAACTGCCTTCACCACCTGAAGAGCAGACATCAACGTCTTGCTCGACCCCTTTAAGCCCGTAAAAGTCGTCTCACGACTTGCTTCCAGCTTGACTTCCTTGCTACCGCAATCTATATGGGCCTGCTGCTCCGAGAGCCAGTCCATGCCAAATATGACGTCGAACTCCACCAACGGAAGTAAAGATGCCCGCAGGTCAAACTCCTGCTCCCCAATACGAATCTTAACATCGCAGGTCCTATCCGCTCGCATCGAACACCCATTGGGCAACAACACATCCAACTTATCCTTCGCCATCGAAGAAGGGACTCCGATGCATGATATAAATCCTTCGGACAAGAAGGAGTGTGACGCTCCCGTATCGAAGAGTGCTCGTGCCGGATTTTCACAAAGTAATACAAATCCTAAACAAGCAGTGGTAAGGTAACATGTGCATAACAAGTATTTAAAGAAATTGACTTGTTTGATGGCCTCCTGTTGGCCAAGATTGTACACCCTTGGTTGGGCCGGAGCATAGTGGGATGCGGTCGACTCCACCGCCTTTCCCTTCTCTTCATAAGTAGCTCCCGGCCTTCTCTCGGACTTAGGACGTCCGCTCCAACAATCACGGGCGAAATGCCCCGTCTTTCCGCATGTAAAACACGCGCCCGGGGTTCGACTCGTAGTCTCCCCAGAAGCACCAGAAGGAGTTGGACCCGAAGTCCTATGCTTCTTGAAAGCCCTCCGATAGCCGGACTTTGAAGTAGTCGACACTTTGAATTCAGATTTCTTCTCACCCAAGCTTTTCTTTGCTTGTACATTTTTCATGTCCTTCTCCAAGGACCGGGCAGTATTGACCAAGGTTAAGAAACCCTGCGTCATCGGCCCCGAAAGTAGTAGTCTCAACTCATCCCTCAAGCCTTCATAAAAGCGATTAGTCTTGCGCTCCTCATCCATGATGGTGGAGCTAGCATAACGACTCAAACGAGTGAACTCATGGAGATATTCATCCACGCTCTTCTCACCCTGAACCAACTTCAGAAATTCGTTCTCCATCGAAATCCTCTGAGTAGAAGGGAGGTATCTTGCTAAGAACAATCCCGAGAACTCTTCCATCGGAACGTCTATCAGTTGTCTACCCCTCAAATGATGCAGCTCCAATCCTTCCCACCACATCCTCGCTTCACCGTCCAAAAGGAACGTAGCGATGGTGGTCATTTGCCACTCCTCCGTCTCCGTCGCTGTCATGACTCTCTTCACCCTGGAGAGCCAGTCTACAGCCGGAGATTGGGTTCCCAACCCCGAGAATAACGGAGGGTTAAAGCTCATTACATGCTTAAGCTGCCTCTCGGTTGCCCTCCATGGCACCACCGGTTCCACAACCACTTGCTCCACTCTCCTCGGCTCGGCCTCTTCTCTTGAAGAGGTTCCTGCTCCATCACAGGAGCGGGCTGCTGCGCTTGCCTTGCAGGCTGCGCATTTATCACGGCCAACACCGCTTCAGCCACCAATCGAATATTCTCAGCCGACAGAGGTGTTGCGGGAGCAACTTCCGGTGCACTACTAGCCTCAGAAACTCAGCGTTCTGATGGCCCAACACCACTTCTGGTCACCTATAGTGGTACAAAACACCGTTAAGCGACCAAATAAAATTGCAAACAGCAATTATAGGAACACGCAGGTTCCCCAAACACGAGTATTTTCATTCCTAAGTGGACATTCATGGGTTCTTTTTACAGTTATTACGATGACACACACAATGTGCTCACCACCCCTTAAAAATAATTCGCCCACGAATTCACTTTAAGCCCGACCAAAACCAGTAGTCTGATACCAAATTGTAACACCCCCTATCCGTCGCATAGCATATAGCAGTAGGTCCGGCCGGGGCCTGACGCCATATACTATAGACAGACCGGGTGGTTAATTATGGAAACCATCCAACCAATCTCAACGTCCTACACAGAGCATTCTAGCGGAAGCAGTATATAAAAGTTGTGACAAAGAACCCAGCATTCAAGCACGAATGTCCACTAATACAAAATAGGAATGTTATACAAAATACCCAAAATAAGCCTTAAGGCTTTACAAAATGTTTCACTTGATATTACATGTTTTACAAACCACGGCACGCAGGCCGGTCATACATGAATAAAACAGTAAACACTTCCATTTGGGCCTTCGAGGGCCGGCTTCCCAAAAAGGGATTTAGCCCGCTATTGACCGCTTGGTCCAGCTACACCTGCAAGCAACAAACCACCGCACGGTGGCAAAACAAGGCAACGGTCAGCAATGCTGACCAAATTATAACGATCCCGCCCCCAACTCGGGGCGGCGATGCTCCTTCCCTGCACTTCATTAGCATAAGTGAGCAATAAAAACATATAGCCATATCAACACAGACGTTGGCTCGCACGGCCACACGCCCGTGCTCTCAGGGCACATTTTCGGTGAACCGGTTGATGTCACGTCAATTAAAGCCATTGACATTCCGGACTCACCACCGCCACTTAGACGGCCAAACCTATGAGCAATTTGTCTTCTTGGCTTGGGTCACGACAATTTAAGCCATTGACCGCCGAAGACCCTAATCTATGCCAACGGTAAGTGCCACGTGCCTTTAGGTCTCTTTAACCGAACAACATAGAACGGGTACGGTTCCATCTAACCCGTGCTCATCGCAACGACATTTTAAGCCATTTGCGCGGGTCAAACTTCCACCGAGTCCCATTTACATCACAATTCACATAACCCGGTTATGTTCAAGTTGGCTCTCAGGCCACCAAGTTGGCAAGATCTCGTATCCGCCCAGTTTTTCGGGTGCACCTTTTGGTTAATCCCCAAGGCTCCCTGCTGCAATCTACCGCGTAGAAAACCCGAAAAACAACCAATAGCGCGGAGTCTTCTCCAGCATTATGCAATGCAACATCACCGATCCAGACCAACATGTCCGGGTAGGCTTCACACATCATGCCTATGTCCGTTCTCGCTTACGGACTCTAAACAACGGGGACTTCACATATCTACCCGAAGGAACGCCTCCAACTCTCCGCAAACTCGCGAGAGCGGGCTTCCTATGCAAATAAAGAGAGCTACTCATGCTCAAGATGAGGATCGTTACACTAGCATTCCTCTTTGGCGCCATTGAAAAGTAATCGGATGAAAAGCACCGCATTAGCTTTGCCTCCGTGGATCCGGAGTCGGCTCGCGATTCGGAGCTCCGAAGCTCCTCCAATGGCGGGATCTAGCTACTTCTTCCTCCCTTGGATCTCCTCTCTCTCTAAGCTTTTAGAAAGATAACACTTAAGAAAAGTGAGGGTTTTCTAAGTCCAATCCCGGGTATATCCCTTCAGGAACAACCCCCAGCCATTGGATCTAAAAATAAGGAAACGAACGGCTTTGATTCGGGACTGAAATGCCCAATCTGGACCGAACACGGCCTGGCACACGCCCGTGTCCAGGGCCGTGTGCCTCATTCTCCTTCAAAATCGGCTCTCCTAGAACCTCACACGGGTATCGAACACGCCCGTGTTCGAGCTGACACGTCCGTGTTCCACCTGACATGGCCGTGTGGTCGGCCGTGTACCCCCATCATTTTCCCCCGAAAACAACCCGAGCACCGCACTAGTTCTAGGACACGCCCGTATCCCTACCCATGTCACCTTGATACGCCTGGGCTCCAAGCCGTGTACACGGTCTCGACACTCGACACTTCGTCGAGCGAAGATTGTCGACCTGATGACACGGCCTTGGACACGCCCGTGTCGTAGGTCGTGTGCCTTGTCTCGACACCATGTCGAGACCAAAGTGTCGACTTCCCGGGATGAGTGTCGACATGGGTTGACACGCCCTGCGACACGCCCGTATCACAGGTCGTGTGCCATGTCTCGACACCTCGTCGAAGCAGAGTGTCGACTTCGCGGCTAAGTGTCGACACGGGTCGACACGCCCTGCGACACGCCCGTGTCGCAGGCCGTGTACCCAGTCTCGACACAATGTCGAGACCAAAGTGTCGACATCTTGCCTTAGTGTCAACACAGGCTTGACACGCCCTGGGACACGCCCGTGTCCCAGGCCGTGTGCCTGCAGGCAGAACCCAAACTGGCCCAAAACGTCCCCCTTTGCTCCTTTGAGTTTCGGGGCATTACAGTTGACACCAGAAGGAAAGTGTCGACACATACAGGATGTGTCGACACTCAATGAAGAAATGTCCAGAGAAGCTGTGTCGACACTTAGAAGCAGTGTCGACACCCAGAGGAACTTTGTCGACATCAAAAGTGTCGACACTTGGAGGCTGTGTCGACACTCAGCAAAACTTCAACAAAGTTCAAGTACAAGTGTCGACACTAGGAGACTGTGTCGACACTCAGCAAATTCAACAAATTTTAAGTACAAGTGTCGACACAAAGGAGATGTGTCGACACTCAGCCAAAGTCTCAACACAAGAAGGATGTGTCGACAGAAGGAGAAGTATCGACACTCAGCAAAAGTATCAACACAGAAGGCATGTGTCGACACCAAGAATATGTGTTGACACTTAGTAAGTATCAACACAAGAAGATGTGTCGACACAAAGGAGTTGTGTCGACACTTACAAGAAATCAACTAAGTATCAAAGAAGAAGGACTTGTGTCGACACACAGGATCAGTGTCAACACATGTTGAAGAAGCAGTGTCGAGAAGCAGATTCTACAACACAAGGAGTTGTGTCGACACCATGAAGGCTAGTGTCGACACTTAGTCTACTTGTGTCGACACTTAGTCTATCAGTGTCGTCATTTAAAGACTAACTGTCTCGACACTTTCAGACAGTTATAGAAAATTCAAGAAGTGACTGGATGACTTGACAGCTGCCATTCCAGCCGGTCTACTGCAACTGTTAGAGATGTCAGAAAGTTGTTAGGAACCGGATCAGCCGGTCACCATGAAGAAAGTCTATATAAAGGCTTATACCTTCAATAGATTGAAAAGCAGTTGGAAATCAACAAAGTGAAGAACAATACAACTAGAAGAAGACCTTCAAGTGAAGATCTAAGAAGTTGGAGAGAGAGAGCTCCTTCCAAGAAGACAACTGTTGAACCAGGTTGTGAAGAAAGTTTCAGAGTGAGATCTGATTCTTAAGTTAGCAGTGATTGAAGATCAGCTGTATAGAGACTCAACCCTATTGTGTTCTAAATTCAAGAAGCTTTGAAGGAAGCCAATGAAGGTTGATCTCAGCAAAGTTCTTCCAAGAACTCATCAAGAAACCTGTCAACTCTTCTCTCTTATTCTGGGTTGTGGGTATATACATTGTAATTTTAATTTCTTATAGGATCCTAAGGGATCTGAGTTGTAAGCCTGAAATTATAAAGGCTGAGTGGTAGGGCCTGTGTGCTTGAGTGTAGGAGATACTTTTCTCTGAGTGTAGGCCTTGTTGAAGGCTGAGTGTAGGTCTTTGTGAAGACTGAGTGGTAGGGTTGTGTGCCTGAGTTGTAGGAGTTGGATCACTCTGAGCTGTAGGAACCTATTTGAGGTTCTGAGTGTAAGATCTGAGGATCTGAGATATAGTGGAGAAGTTGGGCTGAATCTAGTACACTACTAGATATGCGAAGGGGGAAAGTGGATGTACCCAAACCTTGGGGAACCACTATAAAATTGTGTGTACTCTGTGTGTGCTTGATTCTGTGATTGCTGTGCTGTATTGCTGTGAAGAATTGTTTATAATTCTGTGATTCTGCCTAAAAGTTTTAAAAAGATTATAGTCACATATTCACCCCCCCCCCCTCTAGGTGATTAGGTATAATTTCTTTCAAGTGGTATCAGAGTCAGGTTACTCAAAAAGGACATAACAGTCTAAGTAAAAGATCCTGTAGGCAGTCTCAGCATAATCAAGAAATTCAAGAAAATGGGTTCAACAGAGAATCACAAAGAACTTGGATCCATGAAGTTGCCAATTTGCAGAAAGGAGATCTTTGGCATCTGGAAAGAAAGGGTTAGACTATTTATGGAAGCCTCTGACCCTAGAATCTATATCACAGTTAAAGAAGGGACATATGTGCCAATGAAAGTATCTGTGTTGGATGCAAATCAGAGAACTCCAAAATAATATTCTGAAATGACCAAGGATGAGATTATTCTGGCCACTATGGACAAGAGGGCCCAGAATATTATTGTGAGTGCAATAGATGATGCCACATTCCAGAATTTGATTCACTGTAAAACATCAAAGGAAATGTGGGACACACTGATAGTGTACATGGAGGGCTCTGAAGAAGTTAGACAGGACAGAAAGTCTTTATTAAATCAGGAGTATGAAAGTTTCAGACAAGGCAGTTCTGATAGTATAACAGAATGCTACAAGAAATTCTATAGGATTGTCAATGAGTTGATGTCTTATGGAAGAGAATTCAGCAACTATGAGCTTATTGATAAGTTCTTGAGATCCCTAACTAAAGACCGGGATACTAAGATTTGTGCCATAAGGGAAATGGACAAATTAGCAGACATTCTTCCTCCAACATTGTTTGGAAAACTGTTATCCTATGAGATGCAGTTGATGGTAAGGAAGGAGGAGGAGAAGACTAAAAGAATAGAGCACAAAGAAAGATGTGTGGCATTCAAGACAGAAGCCACTAGGAAATATAAAAGTAAGTCTTCATCTCCACCTCCAAAAGTTGCTGAGACTGAGACAGATGAGTCAGAAAGCAATAATTCTGAAACAGTGAGAGTGATGAAGATTTTTCAGCTTTCACTAGACATTTTCAGAAGTTTCTTAAGAAGAAACAGTGGAGGTCTAAGCCATCCACTTCACAGAAGTCATCAAAGAATGACAGGAGAAAGCCCAAGTCAAGTAAAACTACATCTTCAAAGATAGTTTGCTATTGTTGTAACAGACAGAGAAATGTTGTTGCTGACTGTCCAGAGAAGAGGAAAGAGTCTACTGATAAGAAGAAGACTCAAATCAAGGGCAAGAAGGAAAGGTCCTTTGTTGTTAAGAAGGACAAAAGTCTGTCAGATATATCTTCTTCAGAAACTGATTCAGAAGCTGAAGCTTACATTGGACTGTTTGCTGAAGAAGAAGAAAATGAGTTCATCCAATTAATGAACTCAATATATGAGCAAGAGGACAATCAGTTCCAGGGACTGATGGCCTTATTAGAAGGAGACAAAATCCAGGATCAGCCTGGACCAAGTCAGGTACAAAATTATTCTGTTAGTTCAATTTCTAGTACTGGATCAGAATCAGATTCATCAGCATCAAGTGATGAGAGTGGATCTGAATCTGAAGGAGATATTCATCAATTGATTGATGAATATAGAGTAGTGTTGCAAGCTTTAAAGAAAAGCAAATCCTTGGCCAAGAGTCAGGCTAAGAAGATTGCCAGTCTTAAAGTTGCTGCAACAGATTTTGATAAGTTGATTGATCAGAAATTAAATGAAATAGCCAGACTGAAGCACATAACTGTTATTCAGATGAGAACTATAACATTTAAAAATGATCAAATCAGAAATCTGGAGATTAGTCTTCAGAAGGAGAGAGATATAGTAGCAAGGTTTTCTAAACCAAAGTCTGTTCTACCTTTGATAGATGAGTTCATTCCTCAAAAGGGTAAAACTGGTTTGGGGTTTACTAAACTTGTCAGGACTGTATAGTCTAAGTCTAAGGGCAAAGCCCCAGTACTCAACAAGCCTGCTGTAGATACTACAGCCAGGGTTGTACCTAAGCAAAGGTATAACAGATTTGAGTGCTGGTGTTGTGGCAAGGTAAGCCACTTTGCCATAGACTGTTGGCACAATTCTAGTGCCAAGGTGAGTAGCAATCTGCATGCTAGAAAAGCTACAGGTAGTTTTGTTAAGGGGAAAACTAACCAGCACCAAGGACCCAAGAATTCTTTGGGTTCTAAGGTTAACTAATCTGTTTTACAGGTGTGTCCAAGTGACCATGCCCCAATATGGTACTTAGACAGTGGATGTTCTAGACACATGACTGGAACTAGGGGATTGCTAAAGGACTACACATCAATCAAGGATGGTCCTAAAGTCACCTTTGGTGGTTCTGAAAAAGTAATCATCAAAGGTTTTGGTAACATTTCTAGCAACCTTATAACAATTACTCAAGTGGCTTATGTTAAAGGTTTGAAACACAACCTCGTTAGTATAAGTCAGCTGAGTGATTTAGGATATGACATCTCATTTCTCAAAGATGGTTGTCATATCAGGAGATAAATTATCAAGAGATCATTTTGACTAGTTATAGGAAGAGAAATGTCTATTGTCTAGACATTATGTGTGAGAACAATATTTCTCATGCATGTCTTGTAGCTGATGAGAAAGTCTCTCATTATGTCAAATGGCACAAGAGGCTAGCTCATCTTAAATACAAGACAATTGGCCAACTCTATAGCAAAGAGTTAGCGAGGAATGATCCTCAGGTTAAGTGTATTAAAGATGGTATATGCTCAGCTTGTCAAAAGGGCAAGCAGACTAGATCCACCTTTAATAGCATTGAAAACAAAGATGTTGTGAGGTGGTTATACCTCTTGCATATGGATCTTTTTGGTCCTATGTCAGTTCACAGTCTAGGTAGGAAGGTCTACACATTTGTAGTTGTAGATGACTACTCATGGTTTTCCTGGGTGTTCTTCCTTAGACAGAAATCTGAAACTCCTATTATCTTTTATAGTTTTGTCAAACAAATTCAGAATGAGTTAGACAGTACTGTGGTCAAAATAAGAAGTGATCATGGTACTGAATTCCAGTCTGACAGTATGACAAAGCTATGTGAAGAATTTGCGATATTTCAGAAATTTTCTTCACCAAGAACACCTCAGCAAAATGGCATTGCTGAAAGGAAAAATAGAACCTTGATTGAGGCTGGTAGAACCTTATTAAGTGACACATCTCTCCTTGAATATTTCTGGGCTGAGGTAGTTAATACTGCATGTCATGTGATTAATAGGGCTACTATCACCAAGAGTCACAATAAGACCCCCTATGAGATTGTGAAGGGCAGAAAACCAAATCTATCCTATTTCAGGATCTTTGGTTGTAAATGTTATATACTTAACAATGGTAAGTCTTACTTAACCAAGTTTGCTGCCAAATCCCAAGAGGGGATCTTTGTTGGGTAAAGCAACAACAGTAAGGCTTATAGGGTCTAAAACTTGACTACTCAAGTTGTAGAAGATTCAGTACATGTAGTGTTTGATGAAGCTAGACTCATTAACAATGAATTATCTAGAAGTATTTGCAGCTCTATTGGTGTGACTGAGAAGATGGACAAGCTCACTATTGAAGAAGGTTCTACTGCAAGTCAGCATGTGGATGATAGTGGCTGCTGTCCAGGGGGAGTACTAGATGTACCTGATGCAGAAGAAGACCAAGGGGTACAGCAAGTTGAAGAAGCTGAAGGAGTACAACCTAAAGACAGGCTGCCTCCAGCTAATAGACATCTAAAAGATCATCCAGCCAATCAAATTATTGGTGATCTCAGACAAGGGGTACAAACAAGGAGCAGAAATCTAAGTTCAGTACTCTACTCCAGTTTTCTATCCCAAGTTGAGCCAAAGAAATTTGAAGAAGCCATCCTAGACCCTCATTGGATTGAGGCAATGCAAGAGGAGCTGAACCAGTTCAAAAGATGTAAAGTCTGGGAGCTTGTTCCTAAACTGAAAGACCACAACATAATTGGAACTATGTGGATCTTCAGGAACAAGATGGATGAACATGGAGTTATTGTAAAGAACAAAGCAAGACTGGTTGTAAAAGGTTATAGGCAGGAAGAAGGTATTGACTTTGATCAGACCTTTGCTCCAGTAGCCAGACTGGAAGCTATAAGGATGTTCCTGGCTTATGCAACCTATCAAGGGTTTAAAGTATACCAAATGGATGTTAAGTCAGCTTTTATGAATGGAAATCTGAAGGAAGAAGTCTATGTGGAACAGCCATCAGGTTTTGTTGATTCAACTAAATCTAATTATGTTTATAGACTTAGGAAGGCATTGTATGGGTTAAAACAAGCCCCTAGGGCTTGGTATGAGACCCTGTCTAGTTTCCTCATTGAGAATAAATTCACAAGGGGGAAAATAGACAAGACTCTATTCCTTAGGGAATCCAGAGGTAAGATAATCTTAGTCCAAATATATGTAGATGACATTATATTTGGGTCTACAGAAAATAATCTTTGCAGAAAGTTTGCAAAACTTATGCAAGGACAATTTGAAATGAGCAGTATGGGGGAACTTAAGTTCTTCTTGGGTCTCCAAGTTAGACAGACTGAGAATGTTTTATCCATATGCCAATCTAAGTTCACTCTAGAATTAATAAGGAAGTATGGTATGGAATCATCCAGTACCATTAAAACTCCTATGCGTCAAGTATGTCTCTTAGCAAAGATGATGCAGGGAAACCTGTAGATGAGACTTTGTATAGAGGGATAGTTGGCTCCATATTGTATTTGATTGCAAGTAGACCAGATATCATGTATGCTAGATGTGTCTGTGCTAGGTACCAAGCATGCCCTAAAGAATCTCATTTGACAGCAGTCAAAAGAATTCTGAGATATCTTAAGGGCACACCTTATCTAGGCCTATGGTACCCTAGGAATGGAGACTTTGAACTGACAGGTTATTCAGATGCAGATTTTGCAGGCTGTAAGGAAGATAGGAAAAGTACAACAGGTACCTGTCAATTCCTAGGTGGAAGACTGATATCATGGAGTAGTAAGAAACAAACAAGTGTGACTATCTCCACAGCAGAATCAGAGTATGTGGCTGCAGGAAGTTGCTGTGCTCAACTTCTATGGATACAACATCAGCTTGAAGATTATGGTATTCAAGTAAGTAGAACACCTCTATTTTGTGATTCTACTAGTACCATTTCTATTGCAAACAATCCTGTCTCCCATAGTAGGACTAAGCACATAGAAATAAAATACCATTTTCTAAGAGAACATGTGGAAAAAGGAGATATTTCACTAGAGTATGTTAATACAGATAATCAGCTAGCTGACATGTATACTAAGCCCTTAGATGAAACCAAATTCAATAGGTTTAAAATTGATTTAGGTATGATAAACTTAGAATAGTTTACAAAAAATTGGCTAAGTAAAAAGGTGTCGACACACAGAGTTGTTTGTGTCGACACATAGAAGTGGTGTCGAAACTTCAGAGAAATGGTGTCGACACATCTAGGAAGTCTGTGTCGACACTTCAGAGAATTAGTGTCGACACATACAGGGTAGGTGTCGACACATCCAAGGTGGTGTCGACACTTAAGATTTTTACAGAATTAGTCTAGTAAAGTCTCGACTAAGTGTCGAGCTAAGTGGTGTCGACACATAAACAAGTGTCTAAACATATATTCTGTCGACTATACTTGTGTCGACACATAGGTATCAAGACATTATAAGTCTGTGTCGACACTTTTCAACAGTGTCGACACAATTTAAGTATTTTGACGTGCCCTTTCATCTTCGATTCTAGAAAGGTATAAATAGGTTTTCGCCATTGTTTGTCGACACGTCACCAAAGTTTCGAGACCAAACTTGTGTGTCGACACCTCTCTTCTCTAAATTCAAATTTCTTCAAACCCTAATGGCGCCCAAGCTAGAAGAGAATGTGAATGAAGGATATGAACTCGTGCGCCACGCATTTGATGACGCAGAACCCGAGATCAAAGGCGTGATAACCCTAATCGCAGAGACTGGATTAGAATTTCTTGTTTCAGAACAGATCAAGATCTGGAAGAAGGAGGTCCTGGAATTTCTGAATGGATCAACAATAGATGTATTAGGACTCAAGATTAAGTCAAGAGTTCATGGGGCAAAGGTGAAGGTCTCTCCTAAGAGTCTGAGAAAGGTACTTCAACTACCATGGACTAAGGAAGAAGAAGATGTTTCTGCTTCTAAGACTAGATAAGCACTAACATGGTGTGGACTGGACTCCAAAATGAAAATTGGATCTGTTTTCAACATAAAGGGAATGAACATGCAAGGAAAATTTTTATCTAAGATTGTGGGCAAAGTCATCCTGAGCAAACCTGGAGGACATGATAGAATATCTGCACACATGTTCAGTCTCATGACCAGGATTATCTTCAAACTAGAAACAGATTGGTCTGTAGTTGTGTTTGAGAAGATAAAAGAGAGTATGAAGAAGCCAAATCTGGGTAGAATACTAAGTCTTTACCTAGCTGGCAGTATACCAGAGGTGATGAGTCAAGCAGTTGGATCTAAGATCAACCACATGAGGAAGATGGATATGAGAATCTTCTCTAGGTGGGATAGAGTGTTAACCAAAGAAATGCCAACTCCTGAGAAGGTAACACCCCAAAGGAAGAAGAAAAAGACAGCCCCTATGGCTCAAGAATCCTCAAGAAGCTCTGAAGAGCAAGTTGGTTTTACTCCTGATGAAGAAGACACTGGAAATGCTGTCCAGTCACCTGCTAGATAAGAAGATGCACCAAGGCAGGGGAAGCTACCACCAGCAAGCCCAATTCACCTGGATCCACTCCAGGGGGAGCCCTTACTTGTGGATGAGCCAACTCCCTTATAGAGTGAACAAGCTACTCAGACCATACTTGAGGTAATAACTGAAATCAACCAATTAGATTTCTCTATTGAGAATGAAGTTATAACTGACACATTATCTGATGCTAATCAGCAACCTCAGATTCTTAGTCAACCCCAAGATGTTGTCATGGAGGACATATCTGTTGCTGATCAAGTGGTTGAAGAGATTAGAGATTCTCCAGCCCATCATCAACAGGAATTTACCTTAGAAGAGCTATTCCCTGATCTTCTCCAAACAGATTTTGAGGAAGAGAAAGCTGCTGCTGAGGGGGAGAAGGTTAATGTTGAGGGGGAGCAAGTGGAGATTATAGAAGAAACTGCAAGCAAAGAGACTGAAAAACCAAAGGATGCTGAGGAACTACCAAGGACTGAGAAGGATTCCCATCCAAGTCCAAAGGAAAGAGTTGAAATAGCCAACACATCTGCCTCAGAGGATGAAGAGGCTGCAAGAGCCAAGAAGAGGAAATTTCAAGTCTTCAAGAGGAGGAGCCAGACATATAAAAGGCACTGCAAACAATTGCACCACAGCCTGCCCCATCTACTGACTACAGTTCTCTGATGGTAGCATTGCAAATAAAGATGGATGAGCAAAGGCTAGCAATAGAAAAATATATAGATGAAGGCCATAAGTCACTGCAATTTGATCTGGCCCAAGACATCAAGTCAATCAGATTTGAAATGAATCTGAACAAGAAATAAATGACTGACTGCTTCCATAAGGGAGGAAATGCAGTAGTCTATCTGGCCACTCATCAGGAAAAGATCAAAACTCAAGTGGATGATATTGCACTAAAACAAGGCTATGTTCTGGAGAACCAGCTAAGGATGAATGATAATTTAACAGCTTCTCATAATGCTATAGTAACAAAAATGATGAATATAGCTACTGCTCAGACTACAGTAAGTGCTACAGCTAAGGCAGAATTTGATAAAGCGTTACAAGAAGGTATCACTGCTGTTACTTCTGCTCTTCAAGATTCCTAGAAGCTCATAACTGAAAAGCTACAAAGGTTGAAACCTTTCTACAAGGATGGAGTAAACTATCTAAATGCACAAATAAGGTTTCAGAAAGATGATCTTAGGGATCATATTGAAAGAGAAGTCATAAAGGGTGAGAGGGTGTTAGTCAAAGCAGGCTCTGATCATGCAAAGTGGATTTCAAATTCCATCAGAGCCACCCTTGGATATCCTCTATTATATGATGATGACAATGTTGCAGAGTCTGGAATTAATCTTGCATATCTTTGAGGGGAGCAAGCTGAAGTGGCTCAAGTAATATACCCTTCACCAAAATTTGATATGATACATCAAGATATACAGTCAATGGATAGTCCTCCTGAAGGAAAGCGAAATGTCATCATAGAGAAAGTGGTTCAGCCTGTGCCAGAGGCAATACTGAAAGAACAAGAAGCTTTGCTAAAAGAACAATGGAGCCCCTCCTCCAGGAATATCATTTTGACTGCTTGGAAAGCTGCTAAAGACAATATTGTGGATAGAGGCAAATGGTATTCTGATGTGGAGTGGAGGAAGCATGAGAACAGGCAAGAGGCCATTGTGCAATATAGAAGAAAGGCTAAGATGGTAAAGCTACCTCCTATTGCACAGGAGCCTAGCAAGTACTTTCCAAAGCCTTATCATTACTTTGAAAGGCAGAAGATCAAAGCTGAAGAATTGAAAAGGAAGGATCTTAAAGGAAAGAAGTCTGCTGCTGCTGAAGATGCTGAAGCCCTGGTCCAAGCAAAGATACAATCTGGAAAGGGCATAGTTATCAAGGAGCCTGAGCTGCATTAGGATATAAATTTTTCTTTAGTTTACATTTATAATCATTTGATTTTAAACTCTCTGTAAACTTTTGAATAATGAAAATGTTGAAGTTGTTAGAACAATGTGATATATGTTAAATCTATTAAATTAATGTTCTGAGAAATTTGTGTATACATGTTTTGTTTATACATGTTTATGTACTTACCCTGTTATGTAATCTTGTTTTATATCATACTGCAAATTTGTTATGTATGGTGTATATCATTGACTAAGGGTTATGACTTCTCCAAATAGGGGGAGATTGTTGGGTACATTGGAATAAATGTACCTGATTTGAAGAATGCTCACCCTACTCAATGATATACATCAAAATGTATTTGATGTGTTTTGAGTTTAGTTGTGTAGGTTAAGTATTTGCAGGGAAAATGAAAGGTTTCTAAGTTCATGTGTCGACACCCAGAAGAAAAGTGTCGACACTTAAGAAAACCTGTGTCGACACCTAGAGAAGCAGTGTCGACACTTAGAGTAATTGTGTCAACACCTGGAATGCAGAGTCGACACCAGACAGAAATTGTCGACACATACAGGATGTGTCGACACTCAATGAAGAAATGTCCAGAGAAGCTGTGTCGACACTTAGAAGCAGTGTCGACACCCAGAGGAACTTTGTCGACATCAAAAGTGTCGACACTTGGAGGCTGTGTCGACACTCAGCAAAACTTCAACAAAGTTCAAGAACAAGTGTCGACACTAGGAGGCTTTGTCGACACTCAGCAAATTCAACAAATTCTAAGTACAAGTGTCGAAATAAAGGAGATGTGTCGACACTCAGCCAAAGTCTCAATACAAGAAGGATGTGTCAACACAAGGAGAAGTGTCGACACTCAGCAAAAGTATCAACACAGAAGGCATGTGTCGACACCAAGAAGATGTGTCGACACTTAGCAAGTATCAACACAAGAAGATGTGTCGACATAAAGGAGTTGTGTCGACACTTACAAGAAATCAATTAAGTATCAAAGAAGAAGGACTTGTGTCGACACACAGGATCAGTGTCGACACATGTTGAAGAAGCAGTGTCGAGAAGCAGATTCTACAACACAAGGAGTTGTGTCGACACCATGAAGGCTAGTGTCGACACTTAGTCTACTTGTGTCGACACTTAGTCTATCAGTGTCGACATTTAAAGACTGACTGTCTCGACACTTTCAGACAGTTACAGAAAATTCAAGAAGTGACTGGATAACTTGACAGCTGCCATTCCAGCCGGTCTACTGCAACTGTCAGAGATGTCAGAAAGTTATTAGGAACCGGATCAGCCGGTCACCATGAATAAAGTCTATATAAAGGCTTATACCTTCAACATATTGAAAAGCAGTTGGAAATCAACAAAGTGAAGAACAATACAACTAGAAGAAGACCTTCAAGTGAAGATCTAAGAAGTTGGAGAGAGAGAGCTCTTTCCAAGAAGACAGCTGTTGAACCAGGCTGTGAAGAAAGTTTCAGAGTGATATCTGATTCTTAAGTTAGCAGTGATTGAAGATCAGCTGCATAGAGACTCAACCCTATTGTGTTTTAAATTCAAGAAGCTTTGAAGGAAGCCAAAGAAGGTTGATCTCAGCAAAGTTCTTCCAAGAACTCATCAAGAAACCTGTCAACTCTTCTCTCTTATTCTGAGTTGTGGGTATATACATTGTAATTTTAATTTCTTATAGGATCCTAAGGGATCTGAGTTGTAAGCCTAAAATTATAAATGCTGAGTGGTAGGGCCTGTGTGCCTGAGTGTAGGAGATACTTTTCTCTAAGTGTAGGCCTTATTGAAGGCTGAATGTAGGTCTTTGTGAAGACTGATTGGTAGGGCTGTGTGCCTAAGTTGTAGGAGTGGGATCACTCTGAGCTGTAGGAACCTATTTGAGGTTCTGAGTGTAAGATCTGAGGATCTGAGGTATAGTGGATAAGTTGGGATGAATCTAGTACACTACTAGATAGGTGAAGGGGGAAAGTGGATGTACGTAGACCTTGGAGAACCACTATAAAACTGTGTGTACTCTGTGTGTGCTTGATTCTGTGATTGCTGTGTTGTATCGTTGTGAAGAATTTTTTATAATTCTGTGATTCTGCCTAAAAGTTTTAAAAAGATTATAGTCACCTATTCACCCCCCCCCCCCTCTAGGTGATTAGGTACAATTTCTTTCAGTGGTGATGGAGATGGTGCTCGCAGTGTTACAGGCACAACCTACTGGGCAGGAAAGGCCTGCAGGGGTGCCAGTGTTGAAATTTATGAAGTGGAAGTGGTTGATGGGACAGGCCGGGCGGCCTAAGCAGATATTGCCGGTGGACTGGGTGGACTGGGCGGACTGTTGTTATGTGGCCTGGTGATAGGTCTAGTGGAAGCTGGCTATTCTGGGCGGCTTGTACGGATGAAGTCCGCAGCCTGGGAGGACTGTTGTCTGCGGATAAGGCGTTGGCAGCCTTACTAGCCTGGACCTTGGTTGAGCGGCCTGAGCGGCCCGTGTCTGCGGCCTGGGCGGACTGCTGTCTGCGGACAGTGTGTTGGCTTTCTTGGAGGCTTGGCTGTTTGAGGAAGCGGCCTGTGCGGACAGAGGATTGCAGGATGTAGACAGTACTCTGATCAGTGGTTGTGTTGCAAGCTTGTGTGTTAACCGGCGGATTGGGTCCTATCCGCGGGAGGCTTGTAGACTGGCGTGTCCGCGGTGTCCGCTGTTGCGGACTGGCCTTAAGAGTTTGGCTGTGGCCTTGCCGAGCTCTGGTAGTACAACACTGCTATTGCTGTAGCGAACTGGTTTGTGGAGACCGGCCGATGGCCGCTTGTTTGAACAGTTGTGCGAGGTTCTTGCGGACTCTGCCTTAACTCAGGAGGAGTGTGGCGACCTGCTTAGATGGTTAGCGGACGGGGTTTTGTCTGTCGTACCCGCGTTAGGCCTTTTGGTGCTTTACTGGACTTGGTCACATTCTGTGACAAGTCCAGTGTGTCCGCTGTATCCGCCAAGTCCGCTGTTGACCGGGCGGACTGTTGTTAATCCTGTCTTTGGTCATGGACTTGTGGCGGATGGAGGCATTGTTGTGGTGCTATGCGGACTGCCTCTTGTTTGTGCGGACAGTCACTGAGGGGGGTGCTGTTCTGCAGTGTTTGGAGGCTTTGCGGGCTGGTGCCTTGTCCGCATAGCCTGGGTAGACTAATGAGGGTTTGCCCAAAGGTGACATGCTCCAGGCGGGTTGATCCTTGGAATCCGGCTAAGTCCTTGCGGACTCGGCGGACGGGTGTTATTAGTGCGCGGGTTGGGAAGGTATCTTTATCCACTAGGGCGGTGACCACACTCCTCACCTCGCCTATAAATAGCACCCCCCCGGCACGTATACAGTAACTGAGTGAACAGTAAGTGGGGGCTTGTCAAAGTGTTACGGTCTCAGTTTTCTATCCGCGCGGATTGAATCAGAGTTAATTGTTTGCTGTGTGTAGGTCGCGCGGGTAGCTTCAAGGAGCCAGGAGTTTGGCTTTGACTTCGGTCAAGTACTTGGAAGTGTGCGGTCTCTGCGGTTTTCAGCAGGTCGCTCTGTGGCTTGTCAGTTCTCTGCTTCAACTTTGCAAGTTCCAATAACCTGTCCGCCAGTCTCAGAAGGGTAGGCGGTCTGTTCATCAGTTCATCAGCAGTAGGCGAATAACGGTGTGTCCGCACGGCCTCATGGCTTCGGCGGACTCCGTGTCTATTCGGAGTGTTGCAGCTTCAGCTCGGGCGGCTTCAGCAGACTTGGCGACTTCGGCGGTGTCGGAGGTTTCCAGTGTTGTCTGCCCGGCTTGGTTTTTGTGCTTTCTGTTATAGCTGATTGTACTAGATAAATCATGTCTCGCTACGTATACCTCGTCTTGTAAAGAAGTTTAATGAATATAAGATCTGCTTGTTCTTCCATGTGCTTGGTGTGTTGAGCTTACTCCCTGGTTTTCCGCTAGATCAAATTGTGAACTGGGTAGTGCCGAAGATATTAATTTGGTTTTGGGCTATCTTGCTGACCACCTTGATAAAATTTAACATGGTATCAGAGGGAGGTTCAGTTGCTTGAGTGGTGTTCAACCAGTGTTGTTACTCTGTGTTTGAGTGGTGATCAACCTGTGTTGGTGCTTTGTGCTTCTGAAGGCTTAACCAAGCAGTTGTTGCAATGGAAGGGAGCTATGGAAGGGGTCTTGGTATTGAACTCTTGACAACGACTAACTTCAAGAAGTGGAAGTCGTGTATGAAGAGTTTTCTTCTTGGCGAGGAGCTGTGGGAGGTCGTCGATGGTGACGACAGACAGGAAGTTACTGCTGCCTTTGGTACTGCTGAGCAGGTGAGGTTCTGGAGAAAAATAAATGCAAAAGAGGAGTTTGTTCTCAAGAGAGCTATTTCACCAGAACTGTTTGATCACATCATTGGATGTGAGTCTGTTGCTGATATTTGGACAACTATCGATGAGTTGTTCATTAGGAAGAATGTGGCCAGACTTCAGTTTCTGGAGAATGAGTTGGCCAGAACAACTCAAGGAGACCTTACTATCTCAAAGTTCTTCTTGAAGATGAAAAGCTTGTGCGCAGAGATATCAGCGCTTGACCCTAATGAGCCTATCTCAAAGGCTAAGTTGAAAAGGCACATTATCTGCAGCTTGCGGAAGGAATATGTTGCCTTTGTAACATCTATTCAAGGGTGGGCAACTCAACAATACTTGCTGGAGCTTGAGAACCTGCTTGCTTCACAGGAAAGTCTGGCAAGGCAGATGGCAGGAGTGACTGTCTCTAAAGGTGGCAGTGAAGCGCAATTCACAAGCAAGAAGAAGAAGATATGGGAAGGGAAGAAGAAGAAGCAGGTCACTGCTGAGAATGAGCCTTCAACTTCTTATCGGCCAGAGAGGAGTGATGCTCCAAAGAAGGACTGGAAGAAGAATTTGAAGTTCTACAGGTGCCATCAGCGAGGGCACTTCAAACGAGACTGCAAGGTCAAGCTGCAGCCTGGGCATGCTGTAGGCAAGGAGGAAGCTTGCTCTAAGAGTGAGGAAGCAGAATGGGGTGGAGCCTTCATGACGGGCACTTGTTTTCGTGCCTTATATGCTGAGGACTTCAACGGCGAGTGGATCGTGGACTCCGGGTGTGGTCATCACCTCACCGGAGATAAATCGAAGTTCTCTTCCTTGCAAGCATACTCAGGTAACGAAGCTATCATAACTGTTGATAACACTGTCTATGCAGTAGAGAAAGAGGAGGTCGTGTCTTTGGGTAGTGATCAGGGGCTACTCACATTAAGGAGTGTGTATCACATGTCGGGCATGAAGAAGAACCTCTTCTCTGTGACCAATGTAGTAGATGCTGATTATCACGTTCTGTTTGGGCCAACAGACGTGAGGTTCCTTCGCAACGTATCAGCGATTAAGGCTGATGTTGCTCATATAGGGAGGAGAGTTAAGAACTTATTTGTTCTTGCTACTAATGCTTATGTTGATCGTATGAGAGCCAACGATAGCGCTGCTATCTGGCATGAGAGGCTGGGGCATGTAGGTATGGACAAGCTGAAGGCTATGGCCAATAGAAGTTTGGTGAGAGGTTTGCCTAAGTTGTCCTCCTTTGGTGACGGGCATGTTTGCGCGGGGTGTCAATACGGTAAGGCACATTGCCTTCCGTTTGATAAATCACAAACAAGGAGCAAGCAACCATTGGAGTGCATTCATAGCGACTTGATGAGACCAAATGTCACAGCCAGCCTTAGTGGAAGCAGATACATGCTTGTCCTGATTGATGACTACTCAAGATATACTTGAGCTTATTTCTTGAAGGAGAAGTCTGAAGCCTTCCAGTTGTTTGTGGAGTTCAAGGAGCTAGTGGAGGGCCGGCTTGGCTTGCGGATCAAGAAGCTTAGAACTGATAAAGGGGGTGAGTTTGTTTCTTCCGAGCTTTCTAACTTCTGCAGGAAGCACGAAATTCAGAGAGAGCTCACTTGTGCTCACACTCCATAACAAAATGGAGTAGCGGAGCGGAAGATCGGTCATTTAACGGAAACTTGCAAATGTTGGCTTCATGCGAAAGACATCCCAAGGTCCTTTTTGGTGGAGGGGATGTCTTGTGCTTCTTATGTCATCAACCGGATGTCGCTCAGTCCGATCAACATGAATACTCCTGTTGAGTTGTTGCTAAAGGAGAAGCCAAGTGTGGGACACCTTCGGGTGTTCGGTTCAACTTGCTATGTGCATGTACCGGATGCTTCTCGGACTAAGCTGGATGCAAAGGCAAGGAAGCTTGTTTTTGCTGGCTATGATGAATGGAAGAAGGGATGGAAATGCATGGATCCTGCGACGAAGAAGTTCGTTGTATCAAGAGACATTATCTTTGACGAGCTGACATCGTATGGAGGTGGCTCGGTTGAGCTAACCGGTAGCAAGGTTGATGAAGAACCCTTGGTGGCTGCTGAAGGCCTGGGAGAGGAGCTTGTTGTTTCACCAGCAGCTCCTGTTGCTTCAAACTCTGAGGCTGAGCCTTCTGGCTCAGGAAGCAGGGGAAGCATTGCTCAAAGCTTGCCCCAAGTAGGAGTTGAGCCTGAAGAAGCAACAGAGGTAGTAAGCAAGGAACAAACCCTTCGGAGATCGAAGAGGGTTATTAAGCCACCAGCTCGTTACTATGATGGGAATGCAGTGAGCTTTGTCTCCTGCTTCTTTGCAGGTCCTCTGGATGAACGAGAGCCTACCAACTTCAATGAGGCCACTGGCGTCAAGGAGTGGGAAGATGCCATGAAGGAAGAGATTGCAGCTCTCAAGAAGAATGAAACCTGGGATCTTGTGCCCAAGGTTGATGGCATTACTCCAGTGACTTGCAAGTGGGTGTTTAAGTTGAAGAAGAAGGCTGATGGGAACATTGATAGATACAAGGCTCGCCTATTCGCTCGAGGATTCTCACAACAATATGGAGAAGACTATGAGGAGACGTTTAGTCCGGTTGCAAAGATGACTTCAGTTAGAGTGGTGATCGCCTTGGCTGCTAGCAAGAGATGGAGAATGTGGCAGCTTGATGTGAAGAATGCTTTTCTTTACGGATAAATTGACAAGGACATCTTCATGGATCAGCCACTTGGATTTGTTTCTGAAGATCATCAGGATTATGTCTGCAAGCTCGGGAAGGCTCTCTATGGGTTGAAGCAAGCTCCTTGAGCTTGGTATGGGAAGATAGCAGAGTATTTGCAGTTCTGCGGTTATCTTGCTTCCAACTCAGATTCTAGCTTGTTCGTCAAGAAGAAGGGGGGCTTCAAGTCTTGGTCATGCTGTATGTGGATGATATGATTATCACAGGGAATTCGGAGGAGGAAGTAGCATGGCTCAGGGCTGAGCTTGCTATACGCTTCGAGATGAAAGACGTGGGAGAGCTTCATCACTTTCTCGGTCTTGAAGTGGAGAGGAAGAAGAGCGGTATACTCATTTGCCAAAGAGGATATGCAGATCGCGTTGTGAATCGGTTCGGCATGGGCGAAGGAAAGAGTTGCTCTACTCCACTGGAACATGGGCTGAAACTTCGACGAGATGAGGGAAGGGTTCTTCCGGATCCCTTGGTGTTCAGAGCTCTTGTTGGGAGCTTGATCTACCTGACGATTACAAGGCCAGATATTGCTTACGCTATTGGCCGAGTAAGTCGGTTTATGGCTGAATCAAGGAAGTCTCATCTAGTGGCGGCTAAGTGCATTTTGAAGTATGTCAAGACAACTTCTGACATGGGACTTCTCTATATAAAGGACTCAGATTTTTCCTTGTTTGGGTACACGGATGCTGACTATGGCGGTGATTCGGATGATCGGAGGTCAACTTCAAGTTATGTGTTCACTTGCGGTTCAGCTAGCATTTTGTGGTGTATCAAGAAGCAGGATTCAGTGTCATTCTCAACTACAGAGACAGAGTATAAGGCTTCGGCCTTGGTTGCTCGGGAAGCCATCTGGTTGAGGAGGCTTTTAGAGGATGATCATGAAGAAGTGTAAGGGCCAACTTTACTCCGGGGTGACAATGAGAGTGCTCTCAAGCTGGTAAACAATCCAGTGTGTCACGCTAGAACCAAGCATATTGAGATTGATCACCACTTCATAAGGGAGAAGGTGTTGGAGGGATCTCTTCTGGTCGAGCATGTTCGAAGTGAAGACAATCTTGCTGACATCTTCATGAAGCCACTGTCGAAGGGGCCTTTTGAGAGGTTGCGCAGCTTGCTGGGCTTGGTCACCACTTCTCACTTCAGGGGGAGTGTTGAAGTTTGTGAAGTGGAAGTGGTTGATGGGACAGGCCGGGCGGCCTGTGCGGATATAGCCAGTGGACTGGGCGGACTGGGCGGACTGGGCGGACTGGGCGGACTACTGTTATGCGGCCTGGTGATAGGTCTAGTGGAAGCTGGCTGTTCTGGGTGGCTTGTGCGGATGAAGTCCGTGGCCTGGGCGGACTGTTGTCTGCGGATAAGGCGTTGGCAGCCTTGCTGGCCTGGACCTTGGTTGAGCGGCCTGAGCGTCCAGTGTCCGCAGCCTAGGCGGACTGCTGTCTGCGGACAGGGTGTTGGCTTTCTTGGAGGCTTGGCTATTTGAGGAAGCGGACTGTGCGGATAGAGGATTGTAGGTTGTAGGCAGTACTCTGATCAGTGGCTGTGTTGCAAGCTTGTGCGTTAACCAGCGGATTGGGTCCTATCCGCGGGAGGCTTGCGGACTGGCGTGTCCGCGGTGTCCGCTGTTGCGGACTGTCCTTAGGAGTTTGGCTGTTGCCTTCCCGAGCTCTAGTAGTACAACACTGCTGTTGTTGTGGCGGACTATGTGTGGAGACCGGCCGATGGCCGCTTGTTTGAACAGTTATGCGAGGTTCTTGCGGACTCTTCCTTAACTCAGGAGGAGTGTGGCGACCTGCTTAGATGGTTGGCGGACGGGGTTTTGTCCGCCGTACTCGCGTTAGGCCTTTTGGTGCTTTACTGGACTTGGTCACATTCTATGACAAGTCCAGTGTATCTGTTGTATCCGTCAACTCCGCAGTTGACCGGGCAGACTGTTGCTAATCCTGCCTTTGGTCGTGGACTTGTGGCGGATGGAGGCGTTGTTGTGGTGGTATGCGGACTGCCTCTTGTTTGTGCGGACAGTCACTGAAGGGGTGTTGTTCTGCAGTGTTTGGAGGCTTTGCGGGCTGGTGCCTTGTCCGCATAGCCTGGGCGGACTGATGAGGGTTCGACCAAAGGTGCCTTGCTCCTGGCGGGTTGATCCTTGGAATCCGGCTATGTCCTTGCGGACTCGGCGGACAGGTGTTATTAGCGCGCATGCTGGGGCGGTGTCTCTATCCACTAGGGCGGTGACCACACTCCTCACCTCGCCTATAAATAGGACCCCCCGACACGTATACAGTAACTGAGTGAATAGTAAGTGGGGGCTTGTCAAAGTGTTGCGGTCTCAGTTTTCTGTCCGCGCGGAATGAATTAGAGTTAATTGTTTGTTGTGTGCAGGTCGCGCGGGTAGCTTCAAGGAGCCAGGAGTTTGGCTTTGACTTCGGTCAAGTACTTGGAAGTGTGCGGTCTATGCGGTTTTCAGCAAGTCGCTCTGCGGCTTGTCAGTTCTCTGCTTCAACTTTGCAAGTTCCAATAACCTGTATGCCAGTCTCAGGCGGGTAGGCGGTCTGTTCATCAGTTCACCAGCAGTAGGCGAATAACGGTGTGTCTGCGCGGCCTCGCAGCTTCGGCGGACTCCGTGTCTATTCGGCGTGTTGCAGCTTCAGCTCGGGCGGCTTCAGCGGACTTGGAGACTTCGGCGGTCTCGGCGGTTTCCAGTGCTGTCCGCCCGACTTGGTCTTTGTGCTTTCTGTTATAGCTGATTATACTAGCGAAATCATGTCTCGCTACGTATACCGCGTCTTGTAAAGAAGTTTAATGAATATAAGATCTGCTTGTTCTTTCATGTGCTTGGTGTGTTGAGCTTGCTCCCTAGTTTTCCACTAGATCAAAGTGTGAACTGGGTAGTGCTGAAGATATTAATTTGGTTTTGGGCTATCTTGCTGACCTCCTTGAGAAACTTTAACAGCCAGTACGTCCTGGTGCAAGGCAAGAGCGTGTTGAGGCCCAAAATGATGAGCATGAGGTTGATGAGTCATTGAAAAGGTTTATGGAGTTTCATCCACCTATGTTTGGTGGAGCGAGTTCCCCAACGCAGGAGGAATATTGGCTTGCACGAGTAAAGCGGATCCTGACCGCAATCAGGACTGCGGAAGAGCAGAAAGTGACCTTAACCACTTTACTCTTGGAAGGAGATGCAAGGCTTTGGTGGGACGAAGTTGAAGTGCATCACTTGGCAGGTCGAGGTTTAGAGGAGATATCCATTGACGAGTTCTCCAGATTGTTTCTAGCAAAGTATTTGCCAGTGTCGCAGCAGATTGCAATGAAGAACGAATTTCAACGTCTGGTGCAGGGTGAGACTGATATTGATACATACCTACATGAGTTTACCAGACTGGGGCACTATGCGGGGTCCACTTTCGCTGAGGATGCAGGAAAGACAAATCGATTCTATGAGGGACTGCGTAATGAATTGAGGTTGGCACTCCCGAGTTTCGTGAATCAAGGCTTCCAAGCGTTGGTAGATAAAGCTTGTGCGCTGGAGAAGGATTTGAAGCGGGTACAAAAGAAGAAGAGTCTGGCAGTGGAGAAGCCAGATTTCAAAGTTCCGCAGTCGGAGCAATCAGAGTTTCGAAGACGAGATAAGAAAAGGTTCAGGTTTGCTGAACCAACTCCGTCGACTGTTTCTTCGGGGGCAACCTATGGGCAAGGATGTGCAGATACACGTACCTGTTTTAATTGTGGAAAGCAAGGACATATCGCCCGTTATTATTGGAGTGCCCCTCCAAGGAGTGAGAATAAGATAAGTGCGTCTGATGAAGAAAAGGGTAAAGCAGTGGCCGAGTCATCTGCATCCCGGACGCAACCTCGATTGTATAATCTTGAAGTGCAAGAGCCGCAAAGCTCAATCAGTGAAGTTCAGCCTTGCGTGCTTAATTTGGAACTCCAAGAGGCTATCAAACGATATATGCAAAATCAGGCGGCTGAGCAGAAGTAAGAATAGTGACTCGTACCACTTTGGTGATGTGACTAATAGTGTATATAAGGCTTGACTAATGAGATGTTTGTATCCACCGTAGTGTATACAGGTGATCAGTTGAGCAAGGTGTATTGAAAGAACTAGTGCCTATGTTAGAAAGTAGAGACAAGAAGCGAAAAGTAGAGAACAAGCGAATAAACTTTTGAATAATTGAAATTTTATTATCCAAAAAAGATATCTATTACAAAGGTATGCCCTCCTTTATATAGAATGGAGGAGAGATGAGAGAATACAAATAAGAGATGTGAGACTATAATTTACAGGACAAGCGGACTATACAAAACAAACCGCACAAGCCGCGCGGTTAGACAGCAGGGCTAACCGCACGGCTACCACCAGAGAGGAATAGAGACTGCCAGGGTAGACCGCCAGACCGCCCGGTCTCCAAGCCGATTGAGACAAACCGCCAGACCGCGCGGTCTTCAACCCGCCAAGACAAACCGCTAGACCGCGCGGTCACCAACTTCAACACTCCCCCTCAAGCTGGAGCATATATATCGATCATGCCCAGCTTGTCACAGATGTGGAAAAAGGAAGCGGACACTGGCTTGGTGAAGACGTCTGCCAACTCGTTGTCGGACGTGACAAATGGAGTGCAAATCTGTTTCTTCAATATTTCTTCTCGAATAAAATGACAGTCGACTTCTATGTGTTTTGTTCTCTCATGAAAGACCGGATTTTTGGAAATGTGTATCGCGGCCTTATTGTCACAGAACATAGGAAGAGGATAGTTGTAAACCTCTCCTAAGTCAAGCATGAGAGCCCGCAACCACTTCAACTCACATGTAGTCGATGCCATGCTATGATATTCAGCCTCTGCACTAGACCTGGAAACGACAGACTGTTTCTTGCTCTTCCAACTCACAAGATTGCCTCCAACAAATGTGCAGAAACCTGAAGTCGATTTGCGGTCCCCTTTGTCATCCGCATAGCTTGAATCAGAGTAAGCTTCAACCCTTAGGTGACCATTCTTCTGAAATAGGAGTCCTTTCCCTGGAGCAGCTTTAATATACTCTAATATCCTCAGAGCAGATTGTAGATGACACTCCCTCGGAGCTTGCATGAACTGGCTCACCTTGCCAACAGCATAGGAGATGTCGGGTCTGGTTACCGTGAGATATATGAGCTTGCCCACCAGACGCCGGTATCTCGTAAGATCAGAGAGAAGAGGTGAGTCATCTGTCCAAGTTTTGTCTTCTCCAGCAGCCATAGGACAATGTGCAGGTTTAGCACCAGTGAGTCCTGCATCCTTTAAAAGATCAAGAGCATACTTCCGTTGTGAAAGGACCATGGAGTTGGGCTTTCTAGAGATTTCAATCCCCAGAAAGTATTTCGGGGAGCCCATATCCTTTGTAACCAGATGTTGACGAAGGTGTTTCTTGGTCATCAGTATCCCATCCTGGTCATCGCCAGTAAGAAGAATGTCATCAACATAAACCGCAAGAACAACAAGACCAGAGGCGGTTTTCCGAACAAACAAGGAGTGATCTGCTGAGCTTCGTGTAAAACCAATGGCCGCAACAATGCCACTGAACTTGTCAAACCAGGCACGAGGACTCTGCTTGAGGCCATAGATAGCCTTCTTTAGCCAGCATACCCGTGTCTCCCCCTGAGCAACATACCCAGGAGGTTGCTCCATGTAAACAGCTTCCTGCAGATCTCCATAGAGGAAGGCATTCTTAACATCTAGCTGCGAGATGGGCCAATCCCTGTTGACAGCTACAGAGAGAAGAACCCGAATAGTGCTGAGGCGAGCCACGGGCGAGAAAGTGTCAAAGTAATCAACCCCATAAGTTTGGGTAAAACCCTTGGCAACCAGGCGAGCCTTATAACGATCCACACTGCCATCCGGGAGAAACTTCACCACGAAGACCCAGCGACAACCAACAACATCGGTGCCTAAAGGAGGCGGAACAAGGGTCCAGGTACCCCGTTCAGTGAGAGTAGCAATCTCCTCATCCATGGCAACTTTCCAGTGAGGAATAGTAAGGGCCTCCCGGTAGGAACGTGGGGTGGTTGTGGCCGAGATAGCCAGGGCAAAGGCTCGGCGAGCAGGGGTAAGACGATCGTAGGAAACAACCGCAGCAAGAGGATGGTGGGTACAAGCCCGAACCCCTTTGCGAAGAGCAATCGGGAGATCCAGGTCAGCAGGTGCCTCAGTATCCGGAGTATCCGTGGTGGAGAGAGCTGGCCCGGGATTAGAGAGAGATGGCAGTGGAGTGGAGGGAGAAAGCGGAGTAGAGGGTGGAGATGAGGAGGATGGGGAAGGCGGTGGAGTGGGTGGAGAGGACGGAACCTCAGTGGGAGCAGAGGGAAGGGATGGGTTGGTATGAGAAGGAGCAAGAGGAGGAGAAGAGGAAGCGGGAGAGAAGTAAGATGCATTGGCAAAGAAGGTGACATCCGCAGAGACAAATTGCTTGCGGGTAACAGGGTCAAAGCAACAATAGCCTTTCTGAGTGGGAGAATAGCCCAGAAAGACACATTTGGTGGCACGGGGTGAGAGTTTATCACGGGTGGCAGCGGGAGAGTGCACAAAAGCGGTGCACCCAAAGATGTGTAGAGGAAGAGGAAAGGGATCCTTGTCCGGATAAAGAATGGAGAAGGGGGTAGCACCGTGGAGAATGGTGGAGGGAAGGCGATTGATGAGATAGCAGGAGAGAAGGACAGCATATCCCCAATAGGAGCGAGGAACATGCATTTGATTCATCATAGTGCGAGCGACATCAAGGAGGTGACGGTTTTTGCGTTCCGCCACCCCATTTTGTTGGGAAGTGTAGACACAACTGGTTTGACGAATAACACCATGGTGAGTGCAAAAGGAGGAGAAGTCGTGGCTAAGATACTCCTTAGCGTTGTCAGAACGAAGGATTTTAATAGACGTAGCAAAATGAGTTTTAACCATTGAATAAAAGGAGGTCCAAACAGAGAACAACTCGGAGCGATCTTTAAGAAGATATACCCACGTAGACCGAGAGAAATCATCAATGAAGGTGACAAAATAGGAACTGCCCCGACCGATGGTGAGGGTAGGAGCGGGACCCCATATGTCAGAGTGAACGAGGTCGAACGGATGGGAAGAGCCCCGACTTTGCGTTGGTGGGAAGGAGGAGCGGTGATGTTTGCCAAGTTGACATGCATCACAGTTTAGAGGAGGATGATGAGGAGGGATGTGCGGCAGGAGCTGTCGTAGAATGCGGGGAGGAGCATGTCCAAGGCGAAGATGCCATTGGAGAAGATCTGTAGAGGAGGAGGAGAAGACGGATAGAGCAGAAACGTTGTCGAGGAAGTAGAGGCCACCACTCTCAGTCCCGGTAGCAATCGTCCGTTGGGAGTTCGGATCCTGAAAAGCACAAGAGGTAGGGGTGAATGTGACAGAACACCGTAGTTGCTTGCATAAAGAAGTAACCGATAATAAATTGCACGGAAACTTGGGCACATAGAGGGTATCAGCCAAGCAGAGAGATGGAGTGACATGAACCATGCCCGTCCCATGGACCGGGGAGGGAGATCCATCAGCGACAATGACTGGGGGCAACTGAGCCTGTGTGTCAAGAAGAGAGAAACATTGAGGGTTGCCTGTCATATGACTTGTTGCACCAGAGTCGATGAGCCATCTTCCGCGAGTCACAACATGAGCACTACCAGAAGAGGTGACCACGGAGGCGGACGGGCTGGAGGAGAGGAAAGCCATGGAAGCAAGAGAGGGGCAAACCGCGACGAGAAGAACAAGCCGCGAGAAGAGAATAGAGCACCAAGCCGGGCGACCAGAAAAAAGGTCGGGCGGCTAGAAAGGCCGCTTCCAAGAAGTCGAGCAAAGCAGAGGGAAAGAAGTCGCACGACCTGAAAAAGTCGGGCGAAAAGAGGAGAACAAGTCGCGCGGCCAAAGAGGAGGCCGAGGCGACTAGTAAGCAGGAGCGGGTAGAAGGCAACAAGAAGAAAGCGGCGAAAAAGCAGGCAAAGGTCCAGCGGGGAAGAGGTCGCGCGGACTGAGAAGACCGAGCGAACAGAAGAGAAGAGAAGTGCAGGTGACCGCGACCAAGATGCGGGTGAAAAAGGAACAACCCGCACGGTCAGGCAGATCACAGCAGCAAACCGCGAGTATAGAGACAAGACATGCGGACAGAGACAGACCGCAACGACGAGGAAGTCGGAGAGGCAAGAAAGAACAAGGAGCGCGACGACAACGAAACAGGTCGCTGCGACAAAGAGAAGTAGGAGAATAAAATCAAGAAGAAGCAAGCCGCGCGAACAGGGCGGCGGACAGAAACAAGTCGCGCGGATAGAAACAAGCCGCGCGGATAGAAGAGAGGGCAAGCCGCGAATCAAGTCACAGAATGCGGAAAATAGGTCGCGAACAACAGAGGGCGCACAGAATCAGGAGGAAATGACCGTGTCCTCTGATACCATGTTAGAAAGTAGAGACAAGAAGCGAAAAGTAGAGAACAAGCGAATAAACTTTTGAATAATTGAAATTTTATTATCCAAAAAAGATATCTATTACAAAGGTATGCCCTCCTTTATATAGAATGGAGGAGAGATGAGAGAATACAAATAAGAGATGTGGGACTATAATTTACAGGACAAGCGGATTATACAAAACAAACCGCACAAGCCGCGCGGTTAGACAGCAGGGCTAACCGCACGGCTACCACCAGAGAGGAATAGAGACTGCCAGGGTAGACCGCCAGACTGCCCGGTCTCCAAGCCGACTGAGACAAACCGCCAGACCGCGCGGTCTTCAACCCGCCAAGACAAACCGCCAGACCGCCCGGTCACCAACTTCAACAGCCTAAACACCTAAAGGGGGGCGGTGAATAGGTGCACTTAATCTTTTTAAACTTTAAAGGCAGAAACACAGAATTATAAGCAATTCTTCACAGCAATACAACACAACAATCACAGGATAAAGCACACACAGAGAACACACAGATTTTATAGTCGTTCCCCAAGGTTTGGGTACATCCACTTTCCTCTCTTCGCCTATCTAGTAGTGTACTAGATTCGGCCCAACTTTTCCACTATTCCTCAGATCCTCAGATCTTACACTCAGAACCCCAAATAGGTTCTTACAGCTCAGAGTGATCTCACTCTTACAACTCAGGCACAAAAGCCCTACCACTCAGTCTTCACCAAGACCTACACTCAGCCTTCAACAAGGCCTACACTCAGAGAAAAGTATCTCCTACACTCAGGCACCCAGGCCCTACCACTCAGCCTTTATAATTTCAGGCTTACAACTCAGATCCCTTAGGATCCTACAAGAAATTAAAATTACAAAGTATATACCCACAACTCAGAATGAGAGAGAAGAGTTGACAGGTTTCTTGATGAGTTCTTGGAAGAACTTTGCTGAGATCAACCTCCCTTGGCTTTCTTCAAAGCTTCTTGAATTAGAACACAGTAGGGTTGAAACTCTATGCAGATGATCTTCAATCACTGCTGACTTAAGAATCAGATCTCAATCTGAAACTTTCTTCACAGCCTGGTTCAACAGCTGTCTTCTTAGAAGGAGCTCTCTCTCTCCAACTTCTTAGATCTTCACTTGAAGGTCTTCTTCTTTTAGTGTTGTTAGATCTTCAATGAATCCAATACTCAATCTTCAATCATTTTTCTGTCGAAGGAGAAGGGTCTTTATATAGACTTTCTCCAAGGTAACCGGCTGTTCCGGTTTCTAACAACTTTCTGACAGCTTTGACAATTGCAGTAGACCGGCTGGAATGGCAGCTGTCAAGTCATCCAGTCACTTCTTGAATTTTTTGTAACTGTCTGAAAGTGTCGAGATAGTCAGTATTTAAGTGTCGACACTGATAGACTAAGTGTCGACACAAGTAGACTAAGTGTCGACACTAGCCTTCATGGTGTCGACACAACTCCTTGTGTTGTAGAATCTGCTTCTCGACACTGCTTCTTCAACATGTGTCGACACTGATCCTGTGTGTCGACACAAGTCCTTCTTCTTTGATACTTAGTTAATTTCTGCTAAGTGTCGACACAACACCTTTGTGTCGACACATCTTCTTGTGTTGAAACTTGCTAAGTGTCGACACATCTTCTTGGTGTCGACACATGCCTTCTGTGTTGATACTTTTGCTGAGTGTCAACATAGCTCCTTTGTGTTGACACTTGTACTTGGACTTTGAAATTTGCTGAGTGTAGACACAGCCTCCTAGTGTCGACACTTTCTTCATGTGTTGAGACTTTTGCTGTGTGTCGACACATTCTTCATTATGCCGACACTTGTACTTAAACTCTGTTGAAGTTTGCTGAGTGTCGACACAGCCTCCTAGTGTCGACACAAGCCTTCTTAAGTGTCGACACTTTTCTTCTGGATGTCGACACATGGACTTAGCAACTTTTCAGCTTTCCCTGCAATTACTTAACCTGCACAACTAAACTCAAAGCACATCAAATACATCTTGATGTATATCATTGAGTAGGGTGAGGCTTCTTCAAATCAGGTACATTTATTCCAATGTACCCAACAATCTCACCCTATTTGGAGAAGTCATATCCCTTAGTCAATGATATACACCATACATAACAAATTCACAGTATGATGTAAAACAAAAATATATGATAGGGTAAGTACATAAACATGTATAAACAGAACATGTATACACAAATATCTCAGAGCAGTAATGTAATAGATTTAACACATATCACATTGTTCTAACAACTTCAACATTTTCATTATTCAAAAGTTTACAGAGAGTTTAAAAATAAATGATTACAAATTGTAAACTTAAGAAAATTCCTATTCTAAGGCTGCTCAGGCTCCTTGATCACAATTCCCTTTCCTGATTGTATCTTTGCTTGGACAGGAGCTTCAGTATCATCAGCAGCAGCAGGCTTCTTCCCTTTAAGATCTTTCTTTTTCATTTCTTCAGTCTTTATCTTTTGCCTTTCAAAATAATGATAAGGCTTAGAGAAGTACTTGCTAGGCTCCTGTGCAGTAGGAGGTAGCTTTCCCAACTTAGTCTTTCTTCTATATTGCACAATGGCCTCTTGCCTATTCTCATGCTTCCTCCACTCCAGGTCAGAATACCATTTGCCTCTATCCAGAATATTATCTTTAGCAGCCTTCCAAGCAGTCAAAATGATATTCCTGGATGTGGGGCTCCATTGTTCAAAGTCAGGTCTCAATTCAGCTTGCTATCTGAATCTCTTCTTAGACAATTGAGTCTCTTGTTCTTTTAGTAAAGCTTCTTGTTCTTTCAGTATTGCCTCTGGCACAGGCTGAACCACTTTATCAAGGATGATATTTTGATTTCCCTCAGGATGGCTATACATTGACTGTATCTCTTGATGTATCATATCAAAGTCTGGTGGAGGGTATATCACTTGAGCTACTTCAGCTTGCTCTCCTCCAAGATATGCAGGATTAATTCCAGACTCTGCAACATTGTCATCATCACATAAAGGTGGATATCCAAGGGTGGCTCTGATGGAATTTGAAATCCACTTGACATGATCAGAGCATGCCTTGACTAATACCCTCTCCCCCTTTATGACTTCTCTTTCAATGTGATCCCTAAGATCATCTTTCTGAAACCTTATCTGTGCATTCAGATAGTTAAGTCCATCTTTGTAGAAAGGTTTCAACCTTTGGAGCTTTTCAGTTATTAGCTTCTTGGAATCCTGAAGTGCAGAAGTAACAACAGTGATACCTTCTTGTAATGCTTTATCAAATTCTATCTTGGCTGTAGTCAGAGCTGCAGTATTGGCAGAAGCTATATTCTTCATTTCAGTTACTATTGCATTATGAGAAGCTGTCAAATTATCATTCATTCTCAGTTGATTCTCCAGGACATAGCCTTGTTTTAGTGCAATATCATCTACTTGTGTTTTGATCTTCTCCTGATGAGTGGCCAAATAGACTACTGCATTTCCTCCCTTATGGAAGCAGTCAGTCATTTTTTTCTTGTTTAGATTTATTTCAAATCTGATTGACTTCATGTCTTGGGCCAGATCAAATTGCAGTGACTTATGCCATTCATTTATATACTTTTCTATAGCTTGCCTTTGCTCATCATTTTTATTTGTAAAGCCACCATCAGTGAACTGAAATCAGTAGATGGTGCAGGCTGTGGTGCAATTATTTGTAAAGCCTTTTTGTAAGTATGGCTCCTTCTCTTAAAGACTTGGAACTTTCTCTTCTTGGCTCTAGCAGTTTCTTCATCTTCTGATGCAAAAGTGCTAGCAATATCCACTCTGTCTTTAGGACTAGGAGGTAACACCTTCTCAGTCCTTTGTGGTTCCTCAGCATCCTTTGGCTTCTCAGTCTCTTTGCTTGCAGTTTCTACTTCAATCTCCACATGCTCCCCCTCAATATGGATCTCCTCCCCCTCAGCAGCAGCTTTCTCTTTCTCAAAATCTGTTTGTAGAAGATCAGGGAATAACTCTTCTAATGTAAATTCCTGTTGAGGAAGGGCTGGAGAATCTCTTATCTCATCAACCACTTGATCAGCAACAGATGTGTCCTCCATGACAACATCTTGGGGTTGAGGTTGTATCTGTGTTTGCTGATGAATATCAGGTAATAAATCAGTCAAAACTTCTTCCTCTATAGTGAAATCTAATTAATTAATGTCAGTTATTACCTCTAGTATGGTTTGTGTAGCTTGTTCACTCTCTAAGGGAGTTGGCTCTTCCACAAGTAAATGCTCCCCCTGGAGTGGATCCAGGTGAATTGGGCTAGCTGGTGGTAGCTCCCCCTGCCTTTGAGCTTCTTCTTGTCTTGCTGGAGACTGTCCAACATTCCTTCCTTGTTCATCATCAGAACTAAATACTACTTGCTCTTCAGAGCTGCTGGAGGATTCCTGAGCCACAGGGGCTGTCTTCTTCTTCTTTTTCTGAGGTGTGTCCTTTACTGGAGATCGCAGTTCTTTGGTCAGTACTCTATCCCAGCTAGAGAAGATTCTCAAATCCATTCTCCTCATGTGGTTAATCTTAGATCCAGCTGCTTGATTCATAACTTTTGGTATACTACCAGCTAGGTATAGACTCAGTATTCTACCCAGATTGGGCTTCTTCATACTTTCTTTTATCTTCTCAAACATAACTGCAGACCAATCAATATTAAGTTTGAAGATTATCCTTGTCATTAGACTGAACATGTGAGCTGAAATTCTGTCATGCCCACCATGCTTGCATATTCATTCCTTTTCTATTGAACACAGATCCTATCTTCAGGTTTGAGTCCAAACCACACCATGTCAATGCTTCTCTAGTCTTAGAAGCAGAAACATCTTCTTCTTCCTTTGTCTTTGGTAGTTGAAGAACTTTTCTTAGAGTCTTAGGGGTGACCTTCACCTTGGCCCCATGAACTCTTGACTTAATCTTGAGTCCTAATTCGTCTAGATTTGCTGCATTCAGAAACTCAAGGACTTCCTTCTTCCATATCTTGATCGGTTCTGAAACAAGAAATTCTAACCCAGTCTCTTCTATTAGGGTTATTACACCTTTGATTTCAAGTTCCGCGTCATCAAAGGCGTGTCGCACGAGTTCATATCCTTCGTTAATATTGAAAGTCCACCTAGTGTCAACGATGTGCACCTATGGGGGGGGGGGGGGAATAGGTGACGAGTAGTGCTTTTGCAGAATTTACGAGAGTACCTGCACAATAAAAATAAAGAGCACAGCACACAGAAAACACAGAAATTTATAGTGGTTCCCCGACTTGGGTACATCCACTTTCCCCCTTCGACCTATCTCCCCAACAAGGGACGACTCGGTCACTTCTCCAACGGGATTGAAATCCAATCCCTGCACTAACGGAAGGAGCCCTTCCACACGTGAGAGTTAACACTCCCACAAAACGGGTTGCACCCAACCCTTACAACACGGAACAAAAGTTCCTTTACAACGAAATTAAATATAGAGTGTACACGTGATACAAACTTCTTTTGGAGACTACGGTGTTCCTCTTTGTTCAACGACGTGTTCTTGAAGTCGATGAAGAGTCTACGACCTTGGTCTCTCTTGGAGAGGATCTCCCGGAACCGGCGGCGGCAATCCGAGCGGCGACGTGGTTCGGAATCGGCGGCAACGAAGGTGCGCTGCTGCAGTACTTTGAGATCCAAACTTCATTGCGAAGCAAACTAGGTCTACCAACGGTCACTCTAGGATCGGTCGTCTCGATCGATTCGGACGTGGGAGTTTTTCCCGGTCAACGAATCGAGAGACAAGAGATCTCTGGATAGACACGTGAGACTCTAGCTTTGCTAGGCTTCTAACGCCGGAGATCGGGAAGAAGAACGATCAGCAGCGGCGACGGACTTGCGCGAGCGGCGACGGAGGCGGTGGAGAGATTTCGCGATATTAGGGTTTCCGCTAGCTCGGCTTCTTTCTATGTGGGTATTCCGTTCAAAATACCTGTATATAAATACTGTAGAAGTTTTCCAATATGACCGTTTGTGGGACCCACAAAAGAAATCCCCAAATCCCGGTCCAGGAATTTAACAGCGGCAGAATCCGGTTCAGGAAATTCCAGAGAAAACGCCAAGGAAACGAGAATCGGATTCTCGACATCGGCGAGAATCGCAGGCGATTCTCGACGAATCGGCGAGAATCACCAAGTGATTCTCGACGATTCGTCGAGAATCATTAGTGATTCTCGCCGAATCACTTATTGATTCTCAACGAATTTCACTTTGTATACATGAGCTGCTTGGCCACTGGTTCGGCGAGAATCACTAGTGATTCTCGTCGAATCCTACTTGGCACCGTTTTGAGGTAGCCAGAAGGAGTCAGCGAGAATCACTAATGATTCCCGTCGATTCGGCGAGAATCACTAGTGATTCTCGCCGAATCGGCGAGAATCACTTGGTGATTCTCGTCGAATTTTCCTTGGACGAATTTTCATCTTCCGCCCAGTAGCTGCTCCTTGAACCATCCATGCTCCTTGTCTTCTCTTGCATATGAACTGCCCTGTACTTGAAAGTAAGTGCACTCCAATAGAGAGAGTACACATAGGCCAACACACTGATCTGCTCAACGAGGGATTACGTCGTGCAGACCCGTGTATATTGACCTACTGCACCCTGACATTGGTGTGCACTTAGCGTGGAGGAACTGCAAGCACAACTTGAAATGTTTATCAAATACATAGTCTATTGACCTTAGCTTGTCCAGGGGCTTCTTCAAATCAGGTACATTGTGGATACAATACCCAACAATCTCCCCCTATTTGAAGAAGCCTAAACCCTACAAGCTAAGGTGAATAGAGCAAATGAGAGTGAAAACCATAAACTGACAAGTGAGTTGAGTGAGTTATCTATTACCAATACCAATTTCTTGAGAGCAAGCTTGGAGCCACCTTAGCCTTAGCCGGAAGGGTAATCTCCCCTTTTCGGCTTCTACAAATCGGGCTCTGTAGCGTTTGACCCTTTGCTCCCCCTCAGTTCTTGCACGGGTCTGAAGCTTCTGTATTCTTCATTCTTCATAATTGAGCATCCCCAATTCAGTCTTGAAAAGATTGAACTTGGCCTCGTCTAAGGGCTTTGTGAATATATCAGCAATCTGCTTGTCCGTGGGGACATAACAGAGAGAGATATCCTTGTTCTCCACGTGTCCCGAATGAAGTGGTAGCGTACTTCAATATGCTTCGTTCTGCTGTGCGACACCGGATTGTTGGCAATGGCAATTGCACTGGAGGAGTCGCAGTACATGGGTACTTCCTTGAACTGAAGGTCGTAGTCGGCTAACTGGTTTCTGATCCATAGAAGTTGTGCGCAACAGCTACCTGTCGAGATGTACTCTGACTCTGCTGTGGAGGTTGCAACACAATTCTGTTTCTTGCTGTTCCATGAGATAAGCCTCCTGCCGAGGAATTGACACGTCCCGGAGGTGCTTTTCCTGTCATCCCTGCTCCCTGCAAAATCAGCATCTGAAAAGCCTATTAGCTCGACATCATTGTTTCTCGGGTACCATAAGCCAAGATTAGGAGTACCTTTAAGGTATCTTAGAATTCGCTTTGCAGCGACATAGTGAGATTCCTTAGTGTTCACCTGATATCTGGCACAGACACATGTGGAGAACATAATATCCGGTCTACTGGCAGTAAGGTAGAGCAGGGATCCAATTATGCTTCTGTATTTGGTTTCATCGAAAGGTTTACCTTTCTCATCCTTATCCAGAGACATGGTGGATCCCATTGGAGTCCTCATAGAGGTTGCACTCTCCATACCGAATTTCTTAAGGAGTTCATTTGTGAACTTCGTCTAAGAGATGAAGATTTCATCCTCAGACTGTTTCACTTGAAGTCCTAAGAAATACTTGAGCTCTCCCATACTGCTCATTTCAAACTTTCCTTGCATAAGTTTAGAAAACTTTTTGCAAAGATTGTTGTCCGTTGAGCCGAATATTATGTCATCGACATAGATTTGCACCAGCAAGATCTTGCCTTTGACTTCCCTGAGAAACAATGTTTTATCTATTTTACCTCTAGAGAACTTGTTCTCAAGAAGAAAACTAGATAAAGTCTCATACCAAGCTCGTGGAGCTTGTTTCAACCCATATAAGGCCTTATTAAGAGAATAAACATGATTGGGATAAGTAGGGTCGACAAAACCTGGGGGTTGAGCGACGTATACTTCCTCTTTCAGGTTCCGTTCAGGAATGCCGATTTCACATCCATTTGATAGACCGTGAATCCTTTATGTGAAGCATACGCCAGGAACAACCTGATTGCCTCGAGCCTTGCGACGGGTGCGAAGGTCTGATCGAAGTCAATCCCTTCCTCCTGTCTGTAACCTTGAGCCACCATCCTGGCCTTGTTCTTTACGATGACACCATGTTCATCCAGCTTGTTTCTGAAGATCCACTTCATGCCAATGACATTCTGCTTGTATGGTCTGGGTACCAGCGTCCAAACATTGCAGCGTTCGAATTGATGTAGTTCCTCTTGCATGGCCAGAATCCATACCGCATCCTTGTTCGCCTCGTCGAACTTCTTTGGTTCAACCTGTGACAGGAAGCTGAGATGCAATACTTCGTTAATGGTACCTCTTCGAGTTCTGACACCGACACGAGGATCTCCGATGATCTGATCTCTGGGATGATCCCTCACGTGCCGGAGCTCTAGAAGTCTGGCGTCTGGAGCTTCAACTACTGCTTGGGCTTCTCTTTCTTCCAAGAGATTTGTTTCATCTTGATCTTCAAAATTTTCAGATGACGTGGAGGTGGATACTTTGACGTACTTTGGAGTGTCATCTTTAGCAGGCTCATCCAGACTCAGCTGTTTCAATCGTGCACCTGCATCTTCAAGAATACCACTGGAAGAGTTGCTGTGAAGCAAACTTCCTTCATCAAATACAACATTTATTGATTCTTCTACCACTTGGGTTTTCTTATTGAAGACCCTATATGCCCGACTGTGGGCACTATAGCCCATGAATATGCCTTCGAAGCATTTTTCACCGAACTTACTACGCGGGTACTTCCCATTATTCAGTACATAGCATCTACAACCAAAAATCCTCAAGTAGGACATGGTTGGTTTCCTGCCTTTCAGTAGTTCGTAAGGCGTCTTACGATGATGCTTGTTGATCAATGCGCGGTTTTGTACATGACAAGCCGTATTGACACCCTCTGCCCAGAAGTATTCCGGAGAGAAGCGTCTTTCAACATTGTCGTGCAGGCTTCAATGAGAGTTCTATTTCTTCTCTCCGCAACTCCATTTTGCTGAGGAGTGCGCGGGAGGAAAACTCATGAAAGATACCTTGTTCTTCACAAAATTCTGTCATAGCACCAGATTCGAATTCTGTTCCATGGTCACTTCTGATTTTGACCACGGAGCAGCTAAATTCGTTCTGAACCTGCTTGACAAAATTAGTGAAGATGTCAAAAGTATCTGACTTCCGTTTCAAAAAGAACACCCATGTAAACCGAGAGTGATCATCAACTATCACTAGCGTATATGACTTGCCTCCCAAGCTATGAACTTGCATTGGACCAAACAAGTCCATATGTAACAGGTAAAGACATCGGGAGGAGTCTTTGTCTGCAATGCTCTTAAAGGTAGCCCGAGTCTGTTTGCCCATCTGGCATGCAGGACAGGGGCTATCTTTGATGCACTTGATACTGGGAGCATCTCTTACTAAGTTCTTAGAAAATAGCATACTAATTGTCTTGAAATTAATATGTGCCAATCGCTTGTGCCATTGTTCACAAAGAGATGCACTGCCTGTTGCCACAAGGCATACGTGGGTAGATGAATCTATACTAAGAAAATCTAAGCAGAAGATATTTCTGCTCCTAATGTCTGATAATACCGTCTCAGAAGAGGTACGTGAAATTATCAGACATTTATCCTTGCAGAACTTAACGTCATAACCTTTGTCACATAACTGACTTACGCAGATCAGGTTATGGTTTAACCCTTCAACATAAGCCACGTCGGTGATAGAGATTATACCGTTGGAAATCATAACGTAATCTCTGGTGACTCCTCGATCTGACCCTCCGAAGATGACTTTGGGTCCATTCTCGACTGGAGTGTAATCACGCAGCAGGCTTCTTGTCCCAGTCATATGTCGGGAGCATCCACTGTCCAAATACCAGATCGGCGTTTTGATGGCCTTTGAACATTCCTGCAAAACAAAATTAAGTTGCCTTAGGAACCCAATCGAACTTGGGTCCTAGATTCCTGGTTAGCACACTCCCCCTCGGATGGTTAACCCTACGAGTGGTCGGCCTCGCATTGCTAACTTGGGGAGTCTCGAAGTACCTTGGATTAAACCAACAATCTACGGCAAAGTGACCGACTTTGCCACAGCACCAACAGTCGAACCTGTTGTATCTCTTCCTAGGCTCCTGCCTTACCCTGGGAACGGTGGGTACAGCTGGGGCCTTGGATCTGGAGGTGGAGGCCTCATGGTGACAACAGTCACATGACTTTGTCACCTTCTGAATAACAGGTTTGGCTTTTGGTGCCTGCTTTCCATTATGGCCGCTAGAGAACGGACCATAATTTCCTATGTGGATTTCCTCATAAGGTGCCTTGAAGGCACTCTCACCAAAGTTCCGGGGGAAGTTCCAACCGTCATATCGGCTCTTAGGTTTTGCAACTGAGGGCCGGAAATGATGCCCAAATGTTGACTCAAAGTCATGTTGGTTGCAAGGAAAGCCAGGCTTTCTGAACGCAACAGGACTAAGAGGAGCCTTACCCTTTTCATCAGCAGAGGCCTTCTTGGCGGCCTTATTCTTCCTCTGGTTCTTGTTTCTCCTAGATGAAGAACCAGATGCCCCTATATGCCCCAAGCCAGCTCCTTTGGCCTGAGCAGAGAAGGTGTCAACGACTGGAAGAACTGTTTTTGACATAGAGAAGCTCTGTACGATCTTCCTTTCTACCGCAAGTAGTTCTTCCAATTTGTTGACTTCCTCCTGCTTAAGATCAAGGAGCGTCAAAGACTCTGAGTGCTTTAAAGTTAGGTCAAGGTGCTCCTGTCGGAGAGAAATCAAGCTAGTGACCTCTTCCCTTAGGGATACACACTCACCCTTAAGGAATTTTACTTCCTTCTTCTCAGCCTTCAGTCTCTTGCGGCACTCGTCGAAAGTGTTGAGCAGAAGCTCATACTTTTCGAGGAGCACAGCTTCACGGGCCGAACGGCCATCCTCAGGTTCATCATCCTGAGACTCAGGATCAGAGTCGGAGTCGGAGAGAGGGGTGTGAGCTTTTACCTTCCCAATGAATGGGGGGCATTCTCCTTCTGAGTCCGATCGACCCACCAGCCCAAAGTAGGCTTCTTCATCATCACTGGAGTCTGAGGAATCAGACTCACTTAGTGTCTTTGGTCGTTTAGCGATGTAGCTTCGCTCCTTCTTCTTGTCTCTGGAGGACTTGTGCTCCTCTTCTTTCCCTTTTTCCCTCTTGCCTTGATAGCAGTCGGCCACGACGTGTCCTGGCTTGTTGCATCCAAAGCAGATAATGTCAGAGGAGCGATGTTTGTTCGGTCTAGATGCATACCTGTCAGAAGAGTAGTTTTTCTTCTGAAGCCTGGAGGAGGAGCCGTCTCTATTTCTTTGATTCCTCATCTTGAGGAACTTCTTGAACTCTCGAGTGATGAGGGAGAAATCCACCTCCGACAGCTCTGAGCTCGAGGAGCATGGCTCGGAGTCCTCCTCCTCATCCTTTTTCCTGGCACGGTACGACACCGTACCCTTGCCTCTCCTGGAGTGACTGGCTTTTAGAGCCACAGTCTTTTCCTTTGCAGCAGCCTTTTCTGCTTCTTCCTCAGCTTTCCTGGTGTTCAGCTGAAGCTCATAGGACATCAGCTTCCCAAACAGAATTTGTGGATCAGTTTCTGCCAGTCTGCCAAATTCTCTGATGGCGCAGATCTTTGTGTCCCATTCCTTAGTAAGGGACCTAAGGAATTTGTCATTGAGTTCACCATTAGTGAACACTCTTCCGTACCCCTTGAGGGCGTTGACAATCTTTAGGAAGTTCTCGTAGGTGACCCCGATCTCTTCCTTCGGCCCTTGTCTGAAGGCCTCATACTTCTGGTTCAGGAGGGATCTCCAATCATCCCTCACTTCATCTGTGCCCTCCATTAGAATGATCAGGCACTGCCAGATCTCCTGAGCTGTCCTGCAGTTGCTGAAGTTCTGCATCATAGAGTCATCAACTGCGCTGACCAGGATGTTTCTTGCCTTCATGTCAAGACCCACTAGTACCATCTCATCCTTGTCCATTTCAGAGAGTGTCTTCGGCACTTTCTTGGTGGGATCGATGGTGGAGGCTTTAGTGGGGACATAAGGTCCCTCCAGCACGATCATGAAAAGTCGAGGATCCACTGCTTCCATGTAGAACCTGATCCTTTCCTTCCAGATAGGAAAGTTGAGTCTGTTGCACACTGGGATCTTGCCGGAGTACTTGAGCCCGTCAATAGTAGATGTATGTCTCCTTGTTGACACTAGTGGCAGGATTCAACTCAAGGTGTTAACCTTTTTGTTGAGTAACCTGGCTTTGATACCACTTGAAAGTCCACCTAGTGTCAACGATGTGCACCTATGGGGGGGGGAATAGGTGACGAGTAGTGCTTTTGCAGAATTTACGAGAGTACCTGCACAATAAAAATAAAGAGCACAGCACACAGAAAACACAGCAAATTTATAGTGGTTCCCCGACTTGGGTACATCCACTTTCCCCCTTCGACCTATCTCCCCAACAAGGGACGACTCGGTCACTTCTCCAACGGGATTGAAATCCAATCCCTGCACTAACGGAAGGAGCCCTTCCACACGTGAGAGTCAACACTCCCACAAAACGGGTTGCACCCAACCCTTACAACACGGAACAAAAGTTCCTTTACAACGAAATTAAATATAGAGTGTACACGTGATACAAACTTCTTTTGGAGACTACGGTGTTCCTCTTTGTTCGACGACGTGTTCTTGAAGTCGATGAAGAGTCTACGCCGTTGGTCTCTCTTGGAGAGGATCTCCCGGAACCGGCGGCGGCAATCCGAGCGGCGGCGTGGTTCGGAATCGGCGGCAACGAAGGTGCGCTGCTGCAGTACTTTGAGATCCAAACTTCGTTGCGAAGCAAACTAGGTCTACCAACGGTCACTCTAGGATCGGTCGTCTCGATCGATTCGGACGGGGGAGTTTTTCCCGGTCAACGAATCGAGAGACAAGAGATCTCTGGATAGACACGTGAGACTCTAGCTTTGATAGGCTTCTAACGCCGGAGATCGGGAAGAAGAACGATCAGCAGCGGCGACGGACTTGCGCGAGCGGCGACGGAGGCGGCGGAGAGATTTCGCGATATTAGGGTTTCCGCTAGCTCAGCTTCTTTCTGTGTGGGTATTCCGTTCAAAATACCTGTATATAAATACTGTAGAAGTTTTCCAATATGACTGTTTGTGGGACCCACAAAAGAAATCCCCAAATCCCGGTCCAGGAATTTAACAGCGGCAGAATCCGGTTCAGGAAATTCCAGAGAAAACGCCAAGGAAAAATCGGCGAGAATCGCAGGCGATTCTCGACGAATCGGCGAGAATCACCAAGTGATTCTCGACGATTCGTCGAGAATCGTTAGTGATTCTCGCCGAATCACTTATTGATTCTCAACGAATTTCACTTTGTATACATGACCTGCTTGGCCACTGGTTCGGCGAGAATCACTAGTGATTCTCGCCGAATCCTACTTGGCACCGTTTTGAGGTAGCCAGAAGGAGTCAGCGAGAATCACTAATGATTCCCGTCGATTCGGCGATCGCCAAATCGGCGAGAATCACTTGGTGATTCTCGTCGAATTTTCCTTGGACGAATTTTCGTCTTCCGCCCAGCAGCTGCTCCTTGAACCATCCATGCTCTTTGTCTTCTCTTGCATATGAACTGCCCTGTACTTGAAAGTAAGTGCACTCCAATAGAGAGAGTACACATAGGCCAACACACTGATCTGCTCAACGAGGGATTACGTCGTGCAGACCCGTGTATATTGACCTACTGCACCCTGACATTGGTGTGCACTTAGCGTGGAGGAACTGCAAGCACAACTTGAAATGTTTATCAAATACATAGTCTATAGACCTTAGCTTGTCCAGGGGCTTCTTCAAATCAGGTACATTGTGGATACAATACCCAACAAATATTCTCTTCTAGCTTGGGCGTTATTAGGGTTTAAAGAAATTTGAATTTAGAGAAGAGAGATGTCGACACACAAGTTTGGTCTCGAAACTTTGGTGAGCATGTCGACAAACAATGGCGAGAACCTATTTATACCTTTCTAGAATTGAAGATGAAAGGCGCGTCAAAATACTTAAATTGTGTCGACACTGTTGAAAAGTGTCGACACTTACTTATAATGTCTCGACAACTATGTGTCGACACAAGTATAGTCGACAGAATATATGTGTCGACACTTGTTTATGTGTCGACACCACGTAGCTTGACACTTAGTCGAGACTTTACTAGACTAATTCTGTGTAAAGTCTAAGTGTCGACATCACCTTGGATGTGTCGACACCTACACTACATGTGTCGACACAAATTATCTGAAGTGTCGACACAGACTTCCTAGATGTGTCGACACCATTTCTCTGAAATGTCGACACCACTTCTATGTGTCGACACCATTTTACTTAGCCAATTTTTGTAAACTATTCTAAGTTTATCATCGCTAATTCAATTTTGAATTTATTGAATTTGGTTTCATCTAGGGGATTAGTATACATGTCAGCTAGCTGATTATCTGTACTAATATACTTTAGTGAAATATCTCCTTTTTCCACATGTTCTCTTAGAAAATGGTATTTTATTTCTATGTGCTTAGTCCTACTATGGAAGACATGATTGTTTGCAATAGAAATAACACTAGTAGAATCACAAAATAGAGGTGTTCTACTTACTTGAATACCATAATCTTCTAGCTGGTGTTGTATCCATAGTAGTTGTGCACAACAGCTTCCTGCAGCAACATACTCTGATTCTGCTGTGGAGATAGCCACACTTGTTTGTTTCTTGCTACTCCATGATATCAGCCTTCCACCAAGGAATTGACAGGTTCCAGTTGTACTTTTCCTATCTTTCTTGCAGCCTGCAAAATCTGCATCTGAATAACATGTCAGTTCAAAGTCTCCATTCCTAGGGTACCAAAGGCCTAGATAAGGAGTGCCCTTAAGATATCTCAGAATTCTTTTGACTGCTGTCAAATGAGATTCTTTAGGGCAAGCTTGGTACCTAGTACAGACACATGTAGCATACATGATATCTGGTCTACTTGCAGTCAAATATAGTAGGGATCCAACTATCCCTCTATACAAAGTTTCATCTACAGGTTTCCCTACATCATCTTTGCATAAAGACATTGTTGACCCCATAGGAGTTTTCATGGTAGTGGATGATTTCATACCATACTTCCTTATCAGTTCTAAGGTGAACTTAGACTGGCATATGGATAAACCATCATCAGTCTGTCTAACATGGAGACCCAAGAAGAACTTAAGTTCCTTCATACTGCTCATTTCAAATTGTCCTTGCATTAGTTTTGCAAAATTTTTGCAAAGACTACTTTCTGTAGACCCAAATATGATGTCATCTACATATATTTGAACTAAGATAATCTTGTCTCTGGATTCCCTAAGGAATAGAGTCTTGTCTATTTTCCCCCTTGTGAATTTATTCTCAATGAGGAAACTAGACAGGGTTTCATACCAAGCCCTAGGGGCTTGTTTTAACCCACGCAAAGCCTTCCTAAGTCTATAAACATAGTTAGGTTTAGTAGAATCAACAAAACCTGATGGTTGTTCCACATAGACTTCTTCCTTCAGATTTCCATTCAGAAAAGTTGACTTAACATCCATTTGGTATACCTTGAACCCTTGGAATATTGCATAGGCAAGGAACATCCTTATTGCTTCCAGTCTGGCTACTGGAGCAAAGGTTTGATCAAAATCAATACCTTCTTCCTACCTATATCCTTTAGCAACTAGTATAGCTTTGTTCTTCACAATGACTCCATGTTCATCCATCTTGTTCCTAAAGATCCACTTAGTTCCTATAATGTTGTGGTCCTTGGGTTTAGGAACTAGCTCCCAGACATTGCATCTTTTGAACTGGTTCAGCTCCTCTTGCATACCCTCAATCCAATGAGGATCTAGGATGACTTCTTTAAATTTCTTTGGCTCTACCTGGGATAGAAAGCTGGAGTATAGTACTGAACTTAGATTTCTGCTCCTTGTTTGTACCCCTTGTCTGAGATCACCAATAATTTGATTGGCTGGATGATCTTTTAGATGTATATTTGCTGGAGGCAGCCTGTTTTCAGGTTGTACACCTTCATTCTCTTCAACTTGCTGTACCCCTTGGTCTTCTTCTGCATCAGGTGTATCTAGTACTCCCCCTGGACAACAGCCACTATCATCCACTTGCTGACTTGCAGTAGAACCTTCTTCATTAGTAAGCTTGTCCATCTTCTCAGTCATACCTGTGGAGCTGCAAATACTTCTAGACAATTCATTGTTAATGAGTCTAGCTTCATCAAAGACTACATGAACTGACTCTTTTACAACTTGAGTAGTCAAGTTGTAGACCCTATAAGCCTTACTGTTGTTGATGTACCCAACAAAGATCCCCTCTTGGGATTTGGCAGCAAACTTGGTTAAGTAAGACTTTTCATTGTTAAGTATATAACATTTACAACCAAAGATCCTGAAATAGGATATATTTGGTTTTCTGCCCTTCATAATCTCATAGGGGGTCTTATTGTGACACTTGGTGATAGTAGCCCTATTAATTACATGACATGCAATGTTTACTGCCTCAGCCCAGAAATATTCAGGGAGAGATGTGTCACTTAATAGGGTTCTACCAGCCTTAATCAAGGTCCTATTTTTCCTTTCAACAATGCCATTTTGCTGAGGTGTTCTTGATGAAGAAAATTCCTGAAAAATTCCAAATTCTTCACACAGTTTTGTCATACTGTCAGACTGAAATTCAGTATCATGGTCACTTCTGATTTTGACCACTGTACTGTCCAATTCATTCTGAATTTGTTTAACAAAACTATATAAGATACTTGGAGTTTCAGATTTCTGTCTAAGGAAGAACACCTAGGAAAACCTTGAGTAGTCATCTACAACCACAAATGTGTAGACCTTCCTACCTAGGCTGTGAACTGGCATAGGACCAAAGAGATCCATATGTAAGAGGTATAAGTACCTCACAGCATCTTTGTTCTCAATGTTATTAAAGGTCGATCTAGTCTGCTTGCCCTTTTGACAAGCTGAGCATATCTCATTCTTAATACACTTAACCTGAGGACCATTCCTCATTAACTCTTTACTATAGAGTTGACCAATTATCTTATAGTTAAGATGGGCTATTCTCTTGTGCCATTTGACACAATGAGAGACTTTCTTATCAGCTACAAGACACACAGGAGAAACATTGTTCTCATACATAATGTCTAGACAATAGACATTTCTCTTCCTATAACCTGTCAGAATGATCTTTTGATCATTTGACCTCCTGATATGACAACCATCTTTGACAAATGAGATGTCATATCCTAAATCACTCAGCTGACTTATACTAATGAGGTTGTGTTTCAAACCTTTAACATAAGCCACTTGAGTAATTGTAATAAGGTTGCTAGAAATGTTACCAAAGCCTTTGATGATTCCTTTTTCAGAACCACCAAAGTTGACTTTAGGACCATCCTTGATTGGTGTATAGTCCTTCAATAATCCTCTGGTTCCAATCATGTGCCTGGAACATCCACTGCCCAAGTGCCATATTAGGGCATGGCCACTTGGACTCTCCTGCAAAGCAGATTACTTTACCTTAGAACCTAAATAATTCTTGAGTCCTTGGTGCAAGTTAGTCTTACTCTTAACAAAACTACCTGTAGCATTTCTAGCAGGCAGTTTGCTACTCACCTTGGCACTTGAATTGTGCCAACAGTCTATGACAAAGTGGCCTACCTTGCCACAACACCCGCACTCAAATCTGTTGTACCTTTGTTTAGGTACAACCCTGGCTGTTTTATCTACAACAGGTTTCTTGTTGAGTACTGGGTCTTTTCCCTTAGACTTGGACTGTACAGTCCTAGCAGGTTTAGTAAACCCCAAACCAGTTTTACCCTTTTGAGAAATGAACTCATCTATCAAAGGTAGAACAGACTTTGGTTTAGAAAACCTTGCTACTATATCTCTCTCTTTCTGAAGACTAATCTCTAGATTTCTTATTTGATCATTTTTAAATGTTATAGTCCCCATCTGAATAACAGTAATGTGCTTCAGTCTGGCTATTTCATTTAGTTTCTGATCAAGCAACTTGTCAAAATCTGTTGCAGGAACTTTAAGACTGACAATCTCCTTAGCCTGAGTTTTGGCCAAGAGTTTGCTTTTCTTCAAAGCCTGCAACACTACTCTATATTCATCAATCAACTGATGAATGTCTCCTTCAGATTCAGATCCACTAACATCACTTGATGCTGAAGTTTCTGAATCTGACTCAGTACTAGAAATTGAACTAGCAGAATAATTTTGTACCTCACTTGGTCCAGGTTGATCCTGGATTTTGTCTCCTTCTGATAAGGCCATCAGTCTCTGGCACTGATTGTCCTCATGCTCATATATTGAGTTCATTAATTGTATGAACTCATCTTCCTCTTCTTCAGCAAACAGTCCAATATAAGCTTCATCTTCTGAATCTGATTCTGAAGATGACATATCAGACAGATTTTTGTCCTTCTTAGCAACAAAGGACCTTTCCTTTTTGCCCTTGATTTGAGTCTTCTTCTTATCAGTTGACTCTTTCCTCTTCTCTGGACAGTCAGCAACAACATGTCCATGTCTGTTACAACAATAGCAAACTATCTTTGAGGATGTAGTTTTACTTTGCCTGGACTTTCTTCTTTCATTCTTTGATGACTTCTGTGAAGTGGATGGCTTAGACCTCCACTGTTTCTTCTTAAGAAACTTCTGAAAATGTCTAGTGAAAGCTGCATAATCTTCATCACTCTCACTGCTTTCAGAATTCTTGCTTTCTGACTCATCTGTCTCAGTCTCAGCAACATTTGGAGGTGGAGATGGAGACTTACTTTTATATTTCCTAGTGACTTCTCTCTTGAAAGCCACAGCTCTTTCTTTGTGCTCAACTCTGGTAGTCTTCTCTTCCTCTTTTCTTACCATTAACTGCATCTCATATGATAACAGTTTTCCAAACAATGTTGTAGGAGGAATGTCTGCTAATTTGGCCATTTCCCTTATGACACAAATCTTGGTATCCCAGTCCTTAGTCAGGGATCTCAAGAACTTATCATTCAATTCATAGTTGCTGAATTCTCTTCCATAAGACATCAACTCATTGACAATCCTATAGAATTTCTTGTAGCACTCAGTTATGCTATCAGATCTTCCTTGTCTGAAGCTTTCATATTCTTGATTCAATAAAGACTTCATGTCCTGTCTAACTTCTTCTGAACCCTCCATATAGACGATCAGTGTATCCCACATTTCTTTAGAAGTTTTACAGTGAATCAAATTCTGAAATGTTTCATCATCTATTGCACTTACTATAATATTCTGGGCTCTCTTGTCCATAGTGGCCAGAATAATCTCATCCTTGGTCACTTCAGAATAGTCTTTTGGAGTTCTCTGATTTGCATCTAACACAGATACTTTCATTGGCACATATGACCCTTCTTTAACAGTAATATAAATTCTGGGGTCAGAGGCTTCCATACACAGTCTAACCCTTTCTTTCCAAATGTCAAAGATCTCCTTTCTGCAGATTGGCAACTTCATGGATCCCAGATCTTTGTGATTCTCAGTGGAACCCATTTTCTTGATTCTTGATTCTGCCTACATGATTTTTACTCAGACTGTTATGTCCTTTTTTGAGTAACCTGGCTCTGATACCACTTGAAAGAACTAGTGCCTAAACACCTAGAGGGGGGGGGTGAATAGGTGCACTTAATCTTTTTAAACTTTAAAGGTAGAAACACAGAATTATAAGAAATTCTTCACAGCAATACAACACAGCAATCACAGGATAAAGCACACACAGAGAACACACAGATTTTATAGTGGTTCCCCAATGTCTGGGTACATCCACTTTCCCCCTTCGCCTATCTAGTAGTGTACTAGATTCGGCCCAACTTCTCCACTATTTCTCAGATCCTCAGATCTTACACTCAGAACCCCAAATAGGTTCCTACAGCTCAGAGTGATCCGACTCTTACAACTCAGGCACAAAAGCCCTACCACTCAGTCTTCACCAAGACCTACACTCAGCCTTCAACAAGGCCTACACTCAGAGAAAAGTATCTCCTACACTCAGGCACACAGGCCCTACCACTCAGCCTTTATAATTTCAGGCTTACAACTCAGATCTCTTAGGATCATACAAGAAATTAAAATTACAAAGTATATACCCACAACTCAGAATGAGAGAAAAGAGTTGACAGGTTTCTTGATGAGTTCTTGGAAGAACTTTGCTGAGATCAACCTCCCTTGGCTTTCTTCAAAGCTTCTTGAATTAGAACACAGTAGGGTTGAAACTCTATGCAGATGATCTTCAATCACTGCTGACTTAAGAATCAGATCTCAATCTGAAGCTTTCTTCACAGCCTGGTTCAACAGCTGTCTTCTTAGAAGGAGCTCTCTCTCTCCAACTTCTTAGATCTTCACTTGAAGGTCTTCTTCTTTTAGTGTTGTTAGATTTTCAATGAATCCAATACTCAATCTTCAATCATTTTTCTGTCGAAGGAGAAGGGTCTTTATATAGACTTTCTCCAAGGTAACCGGCTGTTCCGGTTTCTAACAACTTTCTGACAGCTCTGACAATTGCAGTAGACCGGCTGGAATGGCAGCTGTCAAGTCATCCAGTCACTTCTTGAATTTTCTGTAACTATCTGAAAGTGTCGAGACAGTCATTCTTTAAGTGTCGACACTGATAGACTAAGTGTCGACACAAGTAGACTAAGTGTCGACACTAGCCTTCATGGTGTCGACACAACTCCTTGTGTTGTAGAATCTGCTTCTCGACACTACTTCTTTAACATGTGTCGACACTGATCCTGTGTGTCGATACAAGTCCTTCTTCTTTGATACTTAGTTGATTTCTGCTAAGTGTCGACACAACTCCTTTGTGTCGACACATCTTCTTGTGTTGAAACTTGCTAAGTGTCGACACATCTTCTTGGTGTCGACACATGCCTTCTTGTTGATACTTTTGTTGAGTGTCGACACAGCTCCTTTGTGTTGACACTTGTACTTGGACTTTGAAATTTGCTGAGTGTCGACACAGCCTCCTAGTGTCGACACTTTCTTCATGTGTTGAGACTTTTGTTGTGTGTCGACACATTCTTCATTATGTCGACACTTGTACTTAAACTCTGTTGAAGTTTGTTGAGTGTCGACACAGCCTCCTAGTGTAGATACAAGCCTTCTTAAGTGCCGACACTTTTCTTCTGGGTGTCGACACATGGACTTAGCAACTTTTCAGCTTTCCCTGCAATTACTTAACCTGCACAACTAAACTCAAAGCACATCAAATACATCTTGATGTATATCATTGAGTAGGGTGAGGCTCCTTCAAATCACGTACATTTATTCCAATGTACCCAACATGTATGTTACCTGATGTTTGAATTTATGGATAGGTGGGTGGATGTATGTTTCTCTGGGATGAATGAGATGAGTATGGTGGTGTGTATGGGTGTATGTATGCCATGTTCTGTTTGTTTTATGCGATGTCATGGGGCGAGAAAAGCTGTAGCCTCTGAGCTCTAACCCTTCTTGCTTTCTACGAGTGATCGGTTGCTTATGGTGCAATAAGGAGTGCTCAGGTGAATGTCTATAGTTGAGCTAAATTTCGAGACGAAATTGTTTTGAAGGAGGGGAGGGTTGTAACACCCCAAAATCCCAATTTGGGTTCAAAGTGGGTGACACAGCCTGGGACACGGGCGTGTCCCAGGGCATATCGTGCTCGGGTTGAGTGGCCTCTCGAGTGCTCGACGAAATGCACTCGAGAAGAGGGAACACGCTCGTTGACACGGGCGTGTCAGGGGACGTGTCCTCCTCGGGATCGTCGAACTCCACTCGAATAATACACGACGAGGCGTGTCTGCAACCGTGTAAGGGTACACGGCCGGTGACACGGGAGTGTCACTAGTCGTGTCGTTCTCGGGATCAGCCCGGGGAATGCATGTGCTAGTGGACACGGGTGTGTCCTGGGGTACACAGCCTGTGACACGAGCGTGTCTCTAGCCGTTTCCCGCTCGGGTCAAGTTGATGTTGTGTTGTGTGAGGTACACAGCTTCTAGACACGGGCGTGTCGGCTATGACACGGGCATGTAGGAGGTGACATGGACGTGTCCCACGACCGTGTACTGTTTGGATTTAAGTCGATTATGTGCCACTTAAGGGACACGACCTGTGACACGGGCGTGTCACAAGGCCTGTCAGGCCGTGTTCAGCTTTTTTAAAATCACGGCCGTTCATTACCCTTATCCTGGATCCAAGGGTGCAGGCCCTTCCCTTCTAGTATATGGCCGAGAATGTGGGGTAAGCTCGTTCATAAGCCATTCTTCTTCTTCTTCTTCTCAAAAGAGAGAGAGGGCAAGGGAGGAAGAGGGGAGGAGGAAGCTAGCTACTGGAGGAGTTGTGGAGTGCGGAATCAAGATTCGAGTTTGGATTCATGGAGGCAATACCGAGGCGGTAATTTCCATTTGGCTAGTCCATGGATCCAAAGCGATCTTCAAGGGTAACGATCCCCTTCTTGGATATTGAAGTCATTTCTTTATGCATAGCATGGAATCCTCCACCAAGAGGTGGACATTGTAAGTGATTCAAAGTTGAGTCTGCATCTAGAGCCGGAAGTGTGGAGTACGGCATAGGCATGCTGTGTGAAGCCCATTTGGATGGTTGATCTGGATTGGTGATGGTCATGGGTAAACCAGAGAAGAGTCCGTGGATTTTATGAATGCATATGTTTGTGAGTAAAAGCTCTTGTGTATGGATGCTGATCTTGGATGCTTGGTGTAAGCTCCTTGTTGTGTGAGCGCGGTGGGCGCTAGTTGCTCTGGGAGAGCGAAAAGCTGCGGCTAATCAGGAGTGAAGGCAGACCCGCGTTATGTCCTGCGCGACTGACGGTGTGAGCACGGGAAAGACTGACTTGCCCCTGGTTGTTTGAGAGGTTGATTGGTAGCAACGCCTGGGGAGCATAGATAAACCCGGCGTGCTACACCACTAGGGTGGGTCGATCTGAATTAGGTTGTTTGAGAGGTTGATTGGTGGTAATGCCTGGGGAGCGCAGATAAACCTGGCTTGTTACACCACTAGGGTGGGTCGATCTAGATTAGGTTGGGAGGTCGATTGGTGGCAATTCCTGGGGAGCGTAGATAAACCCGGCTTGCCACACTACTAGGGTGGGTCGATTTGCTGTGGTAATGCTCATGTTTAGTAAGGTGCCCTGAGTGCACGAAGAATCTGGTGGATACCGACGTTTGTGATATTGTTGTGCTTGAGAGCATTTATTGTGTTTGATAAATATTATGATGGCAATGCATACAGGGAAGGAACCACTGCCCCGGGTAAGGGGTAGGGTCGTTATAATTGGTCAGCTAATGCTGATCGTTGCTTTGTTTCCTACTCTTGGGGTGGATGCCTATTTGCAGGTGCTGGTATATTGATTTGCATTGAGCGGAATAAAGGCTTGCGGCGTAAAGGCCCTTGAAGACCGTGCGAAGAATGTTTGGATTTCATGTGTGGTCGGCCTGCGTGCTGATGTATGAAATTGTATATTTTCTAAAGAGCAACTTGTAAGGCCTTAAGGCCATGAGCGTATGTATTTGTATACATTCCTGGTTATCTATATACATGTGGAGTTTATATATTTAGTGGATATTTGCTGTGATAAGTTCATATAACTAAAATGCTGCGCTAGAATGCACTGAGTTAGGATACGAGTAGAATGAGATTTTGATATCCCCACGTAATTCGGTCGTTTGTCTGTGAAATATGGCGTGGGGCCCCGACCGAACCGACCATTATATTCCATGTAACAAATGGAGGCGTTACATTATGTAGGTCCAGATTAAAGTAGGTCCAAGTCATCGAACGACGAGCTAATGTTGGTATGTTGGGGTAATATTGATGTAGGCACATTTTTCGATGCACCATAAGACTTGATTTTACCAAACTAACAAAATGATGTAGGAATCAAGAGCGATAAATTTTGCTGCTCTTGTATTGACCACATGAGTCTAATGCAACTGATTGAGGTCAATTCCGAGTTCATATGCTCAATTGTTTAAAATGGCATCATCATGACGTGCTACGATACTCAAAATGTTCACATTATTTATATTATCTTAGATTGGAATGAAGTGAGTTCCGTTGCACTTGTATTGTCTATACAAGTCCAATGTAATTAACAGAACTAAAATCAGAGCACATACGCTCAATATACAAAAATAACGTCGTCGTGATGCGCTACAATAACCAAAATGGTCATATTCTTCATATGATCTTGGAATGAAATGAAACGAGTTCCGTTGCACCCGTATTGACTATGCAAGTATAATGCAACTAACAGAACAAAAATTGGAGCACATATGCTCAATATAAAAAAACGGCGTCGTCGTGACGCACTACGATACCCAATATGGTCATTTTCTCCATATGACCTTGGATCGAAACAAAACGAGTTTCACTGCACTAATATTGACTATACAAGTCTAATGAAACTATCAGTACTCTACGATCTGGCTCCATCACCCCGACCTCTGCCCCTCCTGGCCGCCTTACTCTCTCCAACGTCCACCATGCCCCTCGGCTATATATGAACCTCATTTCTGTCAGCTCCCTCTGTGATCTCGGTCTAACGGTTTTATTTTCTTCTTCTGCTTGTGTTGTGCAGGATTCCCGGACAGCTCAGAAGATTGGACGGGGCCGTAGGACTGGTGGCCTGTATCAGCTGGAGTATCTTCATGTTCCCCCCGCCAACACCCCCCTCAGCTTTGGCCCTCTCTGTTATCTTTGATGCCGACTTGTGGCACAAACGCTTAGGACATCTGTCTACTGATCGACTCCGAAGTGTTATCCGCTCCGGAGCTTTGGGTCGTGTCTCCCCTTCCCCCCTCTCTGTTTGTACCGGCTGTCGTCTGTCAAAGCACCTTGCTCTACCATTTACAAGTAGTGCTTCTCACACGACGGCCCCTTTTGATTTAGTTCACTCTGATATTTGGGGCCCCGCGCCAATTGCTTCACATTCTGGGTATCTTTATTATGTTAGTTTCATTGATGATTTTTCACGTTGTGCTTGGGTTTATCTCCTTCGCAATCGTTCTGACATGCCCGCCGTGTATCACACGTTCACCGCTATGCTTCACACTCAGTTTGCGCGTCGAATTAAGATCTTTCACTCTGACTGTGCTCCAGAATTTCTCTCCTCCACCATGCGCGATATCCTCCACTCGCATGGCACCCTCCACCAACAATCTTGCCCGCACACCCATGAACAAAATGGGGTTGCGGAACGAAAACATCGTCACATCATCGAAACAGCTCGTACTCTCCTCATCTCTGCCTCCGCTCCTCACTCCTTCTGGGCCGAAGTCGTTCTCACCGCTGTTCACCTCATCAACATCACTCCTTCCACGGCCATCTCTGGCGTAACTCCTTATGAACGCCTTCATTCCCGCCCACCGACATATGCCTCTCTGCGCACGTTTTGGTGCACCTGCTTCATTCTCCTTCCCTCTCCTGAACGTAACAAACTCTCAGCTCGCTCCACTCGGTGTGTTCACCTCGGCCTTAGCCACCACCACAAAGGCTATCATTGTTACGATCCGGTGACTCGTCGCGTTCGCATTTCTCGCCATGTCTCCTTCGTCGAACATGAAATGTTCTTCTCTTCCACACCACCAAACCTCCCCTCCCCACCCTCCATTGCTCCACCACTTTCTCTTCCGCTACTTCCTTCTATTCCAACTCGCCCCAAGACTCAACTTCCCCATCCTACATTCTCCCCACCACGTCCTCTGCCCACGGTCTCTCCTTCCCACCCCGCTCCTCCTCCCGCGCCCCCAGCCCCACCTCCTGCTCCTGCTTCTGATACGGCTCTGTTTGACGCTCCGTCCGCCCCTGCAACCGTGGATCCTGCTCCTCCTTGGCGTAACCCTGCTCGCCATCGCCATCCCCCTGCTCGCTACGACCCAACTTCTACCCGCTCAACCCCTTCTGCTCTCCCCACGGCTACCTCTTATTCCCCTGCTTTCCAGGCCTTCCTCACCGCTCTCCACGCACACCGGGAGCCCCAGTCATACCAAGAGGCAGCGGGAAAATTCGAATGGCAGCAAGCCATGACGCTTGAACTTCAAGCCTTTCGCATGACTCACACTTGGGATCTTGTTCCTTGTCCTCCTGGTGTTACTACTATCAGCTGCAAATGAATTTTCAAAGTTAAGACTCGTCCGGACGGTTCTATTGAGCGCCATAAAGCTCGTCTGGTTGCTCGCGGGTTCTCACAGGAGCATTGCATCGACTATGACGAAACCTTTGCACCGGTTGCCCGGATGACAACCGTTCGCACCTTACTTGCGGTCGCAGCTGCCCGAAACTGGCCCCTCCATCAGAAGGATGTAACCAATGCCTTTCTCAATGGCGATCTCACCGAATTTATATACATGGCGCCTCCCCCGGGTATATCCGCTCCCCCTGTCCATGTCTGTCACCTCTGTCGGGCCCTCTATGGTCTCAAACAGGCTCCTCGTGCCTGGTTTGAGCGCTTCCGCACCGCAGTTCTGAAGGCTGGTTTTATTGAACGGCAGACTGATCATGCCTTGTTTACCCGCACCTCCGCTCAGGGTTGCGTCATCCTGCTCTTGTATGTGGATGACATGATTATCACCGGGGATGACCACGTCACCATTGCCTCTCTTCAGCAACACCTCCGCAGTCAATTCGAGATGAAGGACATGGGCCCCCTTCGCTACTTCCTTGTGTTAGAGGTTTCCCGCTCCCGATGCGGGATTCTGGTCTCTCAGCAAAAATACATCTCGGATATCCTCTCCATGGCCGCTCTCACTGACACCCGCACTGTTGACACCCCCATTGAGCTCAATCTGAAACTCCTTCCCACAGATGGGGAACCGCTGCCCGATGTCTCCCGTTATCGGCGCCTTGTCAGGATGCTAGTCTATCTCACTATGACTCGACCGGACATTGCTTACGCTGTTAGCTTCATCAGTCAATTTGTTCAAGCTCCTCGCTCAGCTCACTATGCCGCGGTCCTCCGGATACTCCGCTATCTTCGCACCTCTGTCAGTCGCTCGTTATTTCTCTCTGCCACTTCGCCACTCACCCTCCGAGCATTTTCGGATGCTGACTGGGCGGGGCATGCTGCAACTCGTCGCTCCACTACTGGGTTCTACATTTTCTGGGCGACTCTCTGATCTCCTAGCGTAGTAAGAAACAGGAATCCATTGCGCGCTCCAGCACGGAGGCTGAGTATCGTGCCATGGCTTCCACCACTGCTGAAATAGTCTGGCTCCGTCGCCTTCTTTGTGATCTTGGTGTGCAAATAACAGGACCAACTCCCTTATTCTGTGACAATCGAAACGCCATTCAAATCGCCTCCAATCCAGTGTTCCATGAACGGACAAAACACATTGAGATCGATTGTCACTTTACTCGTCAGGAATTCCTCGCCAACACTATTTCTCTACCGTTCATTGTCTCTGAAGAACAAGTGGCAGACTTCCTCACCAAGTCTCTCACAACTGCAAGATTTCGTTATCTTATTAACAAACTCTCGGTTCATGATCCACCGTGAGTTTGAGAGGGCGTGTTAAATATTGTATTATTCTTGTATTTAATATTACTTTATTGTTCTTCTCCTTTAGTCCCACATTGTGTAGATGGACTCTCTCCCCTTGCCACTTCTCCTATATATGTAAGACATTTTTGGTCCCTTGACAAGATATATAGAAATACAGTTCATTTCTAACATGATGAATCCCCATATTGTATTAAAAATGTCTTATAACTTATAGGCACATTATGAAGTTACCCACGTTATGTTGAGTTCGAATTTGATCGGAGTTGTGCGCTTTTAAATCGATGCATGTGTGGTCTTGTAGGATCCTTTTGAGAATGGTTAGGTCTCTACCCGGTGTGTGAGTTGACTCAATGGCTGTGTAACATGTGTGTTTATATATATTCTTTTGGTTGAAATCAACATGAACATGTCGAGGTGAGGCACACCCGCGGACCTCTTGGAATGATCGTTGTCTCTCGACAAGAGAAGTCAGATCTTTTGGAACGACCGTTGTTTATATGGTGATTTGAGAAACGTATTGAGGCTGAAACGAACCTGCATTGTATGTTGTAACTTGAGTTTGAATGACTTTAGAGCCTAGTTCGTGTAACTTTGGGTGTCCACGACACGCGTATTGGCCATGGGTATTACGCGACACTTAGAGTTTCTTTTAAAGTTTTACGTACTTGTTTTTACGTGCGTGCCTGTAGGAGAGCGATGCACTCGCCTCGGATTCCGCTAAGATGGCCCGGGGAGAGGTCGTTATATTGTATTGGTTGCCCATGCTGACCTTCGTTTTCCACTCGTGTGTTTCTGGTTTCAGAAGGAGTAGCTCGTAGTGGAGCACAGTGGGCCGGAGCTCAGGTCATGCTGTGACGGGGAAGTTCCCGCTCTTTTTGAATATTTTATTTGAAAGCTTTGTAAGGCCTTAAGGTTGAGTACCTTATTTCTGCACTTTTACATTCCTAGTTGTTGTGAACATTCAGACACCTTTTGATTAGTATTGCTTAAGTTTTCATTTCGGTTTTAACTCTAAACTGGTTAGTTTGGTTTATTGTATCAATTATTAGCATTTTAGGTTTGTGGATATTTTATTTGCAAGCCATGGATATTCCAAGAGATGTGGTCCGCACACAACACACGGGATACTGCCGCACTACAATCACCAACATGCCCTCTTGTGTTGGACACACACGTGCATTAGACCACCCGACTCTGATACCATGTGGAAGCCTAGGAGCATCCAACTCAAAAGCGTCTGATTAGAGTGGACATGGCCATTAAGCCATATAAAGCATAAGAGGTGATAACATGAAAGCAATGTGGGACTGATGCTACAGATGTGCCGTGCCAGGGATATTCCAGCACACGTGGTCCACGCACATGTTGGATACTACTCCACAATCACCAACAACATTGATCCACAAAAATCATGAAAATAGAAAGTGTATAACACAAACCTTAATTATACAACTATTTTGTTACTTTTGATGAAAATAACGAATAATTTTCCACCCCCCATAATAATTTAATTTCCATCAAAGGGGGAATAAGGCAATGAAAATTGGAAGTATTACATCTTGCTGAAAATCAAGTTGCGGTGGAAATATCGATTTTCTTATACTTGTCCAAATTCAATCGTGCGGGCAAACTAATGACAAATCAGAGAACCAAATACGAAAAAAGCGATCACCAGTTTTGTGGAATCTTCCCTCTTCTCATAGAGATTACCTAGAACAAAGTATAGAATGTACCATACATCTAGGGATGCTTTGAAAAGAATTAGAGGGAGACTAGTCAATCAACTGAGGTGCATCGATGTATAGAGCATGCCGACATGTGTGTAGAGGAGAATCTGATTTTTAGACTGCATGCGGCGGTGGATATGTTGCATTACCCCACAGTAGATTGTTAATGAAAAGAACGAGATAATTCTCCATATCGTGGAGTTGATTGACAATGATGACATGGTTTTGAGATGGCACATTCCTCTGCTTTCGCAGCATCATAAACATCTCCAAGGGAATCCTTGCATCATGGATCCTTATCTACGCTTTCCGGATCTAAATATATTTTGAAGCCTGATTTATCCACAAAAATTAGATCAAATTGTACGAGAGCCTCGCTACCAGAGGGTTGGCTGAAAGAGAACAAAAGTTTGGCTGCACTTCGAGTCCGCCCAGCTCGCGGAGAGCGGGATATGTCTGCTGATATCTGCGGGTAGCCGGAGAGCTGGAGCGTCCACGCTCCTCAGGCGGACTGAAGAAGCAAGTTGCCCATGCTGCTGGAGTCCGCCACTTTATTGGATGGAACTTGCCGCACCTGCTTTGCGGCCTGGGCGACCTAGTGGACTGCGAAGAAAGGTCGCGCCTTCTGCTGAAGTCTGCCTGTTAGATGAAGCGGATTGCCACCCCTGCTGGGCGGCCTGGGCTTGGAGACCTGGCAGGCGGCGCACTCTGGCGAGGTGGAACCAAGCGTTGCTGGTCTGGCGGCCTGGGGGCAGGTCGCCACTTTTGATTGGCGGTCTGAGCGGTTAAGGTTCTGAGCTCGTCAAAGCTGGCCGACACCTGTGGATAGAAGCTTGGAGCGATTAGCTTAGCAAGGCACGCGGTCTGCAGGGGCGGACTGAAGAAGCAGTCTGCGGTCCCTGTCGACCCAGGGAACGCTGCGCAACTTGGGCGGTAAGACCGCGGAGACCGCCTAAGCCGCGCGGCCTGAGCGGACAGAAGAACATGTCCGCCAAACCTAAGACGTCGCGACTTTCAGGAGGAACCTGGAGCAGAACGCGACTGGCGAGCTGGATGCCTTCGGAAGTATCGCCGATTTTTGGGTTAACATAATCCCCGCACTTTTTTAAGTTTTGAAGGGAACTTCAAAAAATTTGGAGACACACGAAAATTGTGATCCACCCCAAAGAGAAAGAAGGGGGGGGGGGAAGGAAAGATAGAACCTGATGTCTCTCCTTAGGAGTTTGCTAATGTCTGTCTTTTTCCTGCAAATGAAAAGTTAGTGTAGGCATGTATGAGAGGTACAACTTGTGTGTACCTGGGTTTGCCTTTGCAAAACGAAGAAGATGTGTCTTCCACTGAGTTCTGCAAAACGAAGGTGAGAGGAAAATTTGGAAGCATAATAACTTGCAAGTACCTGATGGAGGCTTGCAAACACCTATTATCTTCTGCAAGAAGAAGAGTAAGCGACATTCGTGAAGAAGAAGATAAATTGCAAGTACCTGAATTGGGACTTGCAAGTGTTTGCTGGTGTCTGCAAAAGAGGAGTTAGAAGCAAATATGGGAGTACAAAAAAGCCGCAAATACCTGATGACAACTTGCAGGTATCTGCTGATCTCTGCAAAAAAAGTGATAGAAGCAGACATGATATATGAAAGTTGCAAGTACCTGTGAAGAAACTTGCAAGCATCTGCTGGTCTCTGCAAAATGAGGGTTTAGAAGCAGACATGGTATATGAAAGTAGGTTGCAAGTACCTGTGAAGAAACTTACAAGCATCTGCTGATCTCTACAAAATGAGAGTTTAGAAGCAGACATGGTATATGAAAGTAGGTTGCAAGTACCTGTGAAGAAACTTGCAAGGATCTGCTGATCTCTACAAAAGGAGAGTTTAGAAGTAGACATGGTATATGAAAGTAGGTTGCAAGTACCCGTGAAGAAACTTGCAAGCGTCTGCTGATCTCTGCAAGATGAGAGTTATAAGCAGACATAATATGTGAAAGTTCCAAGTACCTGTGAAGAAACTTGCAAGTATCTGCTGATTTCTGCAAGATAAGAGTTAGAAGCAGATATGATGAAAAACTAAGTTGCAAGTACCTGGATAAGGCTTGCAGGTGCCTGCTAATCACTGCAAAGAGAAGAGTGAGCAACAGACATAAAATAATGAGGTAAGCTGCAAGTACCTGGACGGAACTTGTGAATGCTAACTGTTGATGAAATAAGATAGATATGAACATAAAATAGAAGAAATGTCTAATAAACTCTGCCGATAATTGAATGAAGGTCAAACCCGAATATTGATCTTCTTGCTATATTAGAGATATCTTTAACATGAAGTCCATATCAATAAGTCGAGTGTTGACTGTTGATATGATAGGATGAATGTGATCAGATTAACAGAGAAGAATCTTGACGAATTCTGTCAATCTTAACTAGATTCCAATAGCATGGCTTGATGATCAAGGAGAGTTAGATTCTTTGATCAATGTTTGATGTCATTAACACTTGATACAAGTAATGAAGATTATATAAGTAGAGAGCTTGTAAGTCATCATCTGATAGACATTATGCAGTCAACGCATATAAGATGAGCATAAGCAAAATGAATGTTTGCTAATCCTTTTATGAGGTCGGATTTAACCTGTTAACCTATGAATGAGGCAGTTGATAAAAAGAGGTATATACTCGGAAGTGACCAAAGAAGGCTGGATGCTGCCACAGGTGTTCCCCGTGGGCCTTATGCATCACTTGCCTGAGAAAGGTCATCACGAGTATAGTCCTACTAAGAGCGGGCTGGCCACGCATCCTTTAGAAGGGCACAAAAGAGAAAAACACGGGAAATCCTGAGAAGGATCGCTAGATACACTGCTCTCATGTCTCGGGTTACAACATCACTGATTAATGAGACTAGTTGCACCAAGTGGCCTAAAGCATTGCTTGCCTGTGGAAAGATCAATGGAGTTGTGGGCCCCGCGAAAGCACGGATTGAGAGTACCAAAGAGTATTCGGCCATCACAGTTGTGAGATGATCGAAGAGACAAGACTACTCTTGTTCGCCATTGCTTGTCAAGCAAAGATCATCGTAAATGTAATGTATCCTTAACGAAGCACAACAGAGCTAACACATGGGACCACCCGGGTGCACACTCTGTGTTTGATAACGGATAGGATCCGAAGTCCGGTATTCCACCGCACGAAAGTTAGGTAGCTCCCACTATACATATGCGAACACTCCGCGCGATATGTGGTGGTCGTGGTCTTACGCTGAAACCTAACCTTGAGGGGGCCTGTAGCAAGACTCGGCGATGTCTCGGTGGTTCAGTGATCTCTTTGGCAAAGAGAAAAATAGAGGAAGAAGCATTCCAAAAAGGGAAAAGTGTCAGTATGAGATCTCTGACGATAACTTTATTGAAAAGCTTGAAGGAACACTTAGAAGTGTTTTGAGATGAAAATGTTCAAAGAGTAAGAGTAGAGATAACCTGTCATGGTTGTGAAAAAACTTTGAAGAACTGTGAAGTCCTTTGTCGGCTTAGAATATTCTTCCAAGCACGCCCTCGTCATCGGCATCGAAGCATTCAACAGTATTGTTAATAACAAGGAGAGGGTGTTCTTCGACTAGGCTCACTCCTCTTGAGCAACAAGGAATGTCTGCAACTTCTTTGCCCTTTGAGGTTGTTGGATCAGGTAGATCATCTTTGGGAATCAGGTCACACATTTTACCCTGCCGCAGTATCTTTTGAACTAGTTGGCGGAGTGCTCGACAGTTCTCAGTTAGGTGGCCTGGCTCTTTGTGGAATTCACAATATGGATCTGAGTCTTTTGATCTTTGATCAGCTGGTCGATAAGGCCTTTTGTAGTTTGCCTTATCCTTCATGACTTGGCTTACTTGTAGCATGGCCTCTTCGAGTTCACGCTCCTACAAGTCATCATCCTGCTGTTGATGAACTGCAGCTGTTTGTGAAGATGGAGCTGGTGGTAGTAGCGATTGATCTTGAGCTCGATTACGGCTCGGGAAGGAGTATCGATGGCGTTGAAATCTTCTTTCCCTCCTTGAGTGAGATGAGAAATCTTTGTGAGGAGACCTTGGAGGCTGCTTGTGAGAAGGATCTTTCTCTGATATAAGCCTGAAGATGAAGTCTGGATTGCTCTTTTCGCCTCGGATGTATGAGTTGGCTAAGACAATCAACTCTTGGTACGTTCTTGGTGCTCAGACATTGGCTTCAAACTTGAGCGGCCCTTCACGAAGACCGTGGATAAGAGTCACTCGGTACATTTCTTGACCAACAATCTCGATGTCCAAGATTTCTCTCTGGATTTGATCAACGAACTGAGACCAAGTCTCATTCTCACGTTGCTTTATCTCAAAGAGGGCTTCTGGACCGCCCTTTCTCTTAGTTGAAGTAGAAAATTTGAGCAAGAACTCCCTTCGCAGATCAGCAAAGGAAGTGATGGACTGAGTGCGAAGACCATAGAACCAATCCCTAACTTGTCCATCAAAGGTTGTTACAAGGAGCTTGCATTTAGTAGCATATGAAAGTGTCTTGAGAGCTACGACTGATTCAAAAGCTTGAAGATGCTTCGTTGGATCAGTCTCTCCATTGTAGATTGGTAAGCGTGGCTCTCTGAAATTAGCTGGCGTTGGTTCATGTCGAACGTTCTCTGTAAATGGCGAAGGCTCTTCCTGCTCTCCTACAATATAAGAATAAAAGAGAGCATAAGTTGCAGCTGCAAAAGAAGGAGGATAGAAAGGAAAAGCTGTTGCAGGAGCAAAGACAGGAGCTGATGAGTAAGGATGACTTCCCTGAAAGTTGAGAAATCTTGCAGGACTTCCCCGAACTGCTTCCCGGAAGAAGTTTTGATGAGCTGCAAACTCTTCATCTTGAGGTCGCAAAGGGGTTGTAGGCCCTTGCAGAAAGGTTGTTGTATAAGGAGGAGGATAGACCGATGGGCAAGCTGGAGGATAAGCCTGTTGATTCTCCAATGTTGGGGTTGGATTGGTCGGAGCAGCTGGAGTAACTGGAGCTGCTACAGTTTGAGAGTCTAATCACTGCGTGATCACATCAAGCATTTGGTTGTTTACTTGAAATAGCTGAGTATTTTCACGGCGCGATTGCTCGAAGGCCTCCCAGAGAGGATCATCACTGGGACTTGATTGTGCAAGGTTCTCGGCTGAACGAAGATCTAACATGGCTAACTGTCGGTGTTCACCGTTTGTTCGGATCTGAAGGTCGCGTGTTAACTGTTGATGCGCGAAAACAGCACCGCCTAGTTAACGGGTTGTTCGATCTCACAAGCTAGGTAAAGAAGAGGGTTGCGGGGTTGATGAGACGAAAATGAGAAAGCTTCTGAGTGCTCGAGAGTGGAGCAGACGCTTGTTCAAGGGTTACAGGGATAGAGGAGAGAAGAGAATTGATCCGAGTGCGGAGATGGTTAAGAAGGTTGATCAGGAGCTGTCGAGCAGACAATTATTTTGACGGTCGTGCTTGCAGGTTGATGCCGAGAGAGTTGAGCTGAGAAGAAGAGAGGGGCCGCTTGCAGCGGCAACAACAGACTTTGCCCGCCGCGGATTAAATGCCACTCTTGCGACGGGCTTTCCTTTGATTAATATTGAGTTATTACAGCTTGTATTACACCTTTACAAGAAAGCAAATAAAGGGTACACTGGGGAAGCTGGCGGCTAAGTAGACGAGGTGCCAGAGAGGAGGCCGTGCGGACTGAAGAACCAGGTCGGCAGGCCGCGCGACTAAGGGTAGAGAAGAGGCCGCGCGGACTGGTAACTGAGGCCGGCAGGCCGCGTGGTAATCAAAAGAGCGGGCGCGGACTGAGAGAAGGAGTCCGCAGGAGGTGAAGAATTGAGCTTGTCGTCGGGAGTCCTCGAGCGCGAGAGTGATCAGACTGTCCTCAAATGAGAGGCATGGGGTCTATTTATAAGCCCGAGGAGGTAACTACTTTCGGTGACATTACCACCGGTGAGACGGTAACTTATGCGAGTAGAGGATGGAGTCCGCAGAGTCCGCAACAGGCCGCGCGGACTGAAACTGCCTTCTGGAATTGGTTCTGCTGCCTGGCGGACTGGTAAGAGTCCGCACCTACTGATCGAGCCCGCGCCAAGATTGTGCGGGCTGAGGGACCATGCCCGCTGCTGGGAAGCGGGTGCTGGAGGCTGAGTGGCAGACTGCGCAATGAGTCCGCTCCTGCTGAGTTGAGCGAGCCCGCTCTAAGGGTGCGAGCTGAGGAGGTTGTCCGCCTGCTGCTGGGGAGAAGCGAGCTGGAGGCTGTGAGGCGGACTGTGAGAGGAATCCGCGGAGTCCGCGGTGGATAAACTGAGTCCGCCTCTGTTGCGAATGAAGCGGCTGGCTGCTGAAGCTGGAGCTAGGGTTCATCAATGTAGGCGGATTGGAAGGTTTGACTGCACTTCGAGTCCGCCCAGCTCGCGGAGAGCGGGATATGTCTGCTAATCTCTGCGGGTAGCCGGAGAGCTGGAGCGTCCGCGCTCCTCAGGCAGACTAAGTAAGCAGGTTGCCCATGCTGCTGGAGTCCGCCACTTTATTGGATGGAACTTGCCGCAACTGCTGGGCGGCCGGGCGACCTAGCGGACTGTGGAGGAAGGTCGCGCCTTCTGCTGAAGTCCTCCTGTTAGAAGGAGCGTATTGCCACCCCTGCTGGGAGGCCTGGGCTTGGAGACCTGTGTACCGCCCCGTATTTTTTTCGTCGAATGATTGCATACGCTTGATGGGCGTTACATTGGCTTTGGCCGTAGTTCGAGCATGGTTTTTACGCGGGCTTTTGAGTGGCTGTTTTGGTAGCCTAGTTGCACGATTCCCCAGCAAGCCGGAGTCCAATTTTGGGGACTCGGTGAGGCCTCTTAGGGAATGCTTGCACTTTTTCGAGCCCGGGTAATATGGCTCAAAACGTTTTGATTGTATGGAAAATGTGTACAGAAAACAAAAAAAGGGTAAAAAGTTCTTAAGGAAGAAATGTTCTAGGACGAAACAGAAACACTTTTCAAAACAGTGAAAAATGGTCATTTTTTTTGAGTGACACGGGCTGGGACACGGGCGTGTCCCAGGGAGTGTCTAGCTCGGGATTCGGTTTGGCTTTGTGGTCGTCGAACTTCGTTCGACGAAGTTGTGGGAGGAACACGCCCCCCGACACGGGCGTGTCGGGGTGTGGCCTAGGGCGTGACCTGGGGCGTGACCTCCTTGACTCGACGAATTTTTCGTGCGTCGAGTTGAGCTCGACGAATGGGGTATACGCCCCGTGACACTGGCGTGTCACGGGCCGTGTCCCGTTATGTCGAGTGTCGAGTTTTCTATTGTCTAGTGTCGTGTGTCGAGAGAGGGGACACGGCCTGTGACACGGGCGTGTCACAGGGCGTGTCTAGCTTTGTCGAAGTGTCGATACTTTTGGTCGACGTGATGTCGAGACATGGGTTACACGCCCTAGGTCACGGGCGTGACCGACCCGTCACGGGTGTGTACCCGGCCGTGTACCTTGTGGATAAACTGGAAATTGTCGGATTCTACGACTCTTAAGGTACACGCCCTGTGACACGGGCGTGTCACAGGGCTTGACAGGGCCGAAAATCGACTTTTTCAGTTTTTTTGTGCCGTTCATTTTTCTGATTCTGGATCAAATGGTTCAGCTCTGTTCTGGAGGAAATAAGACCGAAAAAGAGATTCCTCCTCCTCATTTCACCTTCTTCTTCATTCTCAAAGTGAAAGCAAGGGAGAAAATCTAAGGAAAGGGAAGGAGAAAAAGAGGAGCAGCCATCGCGGTGTCATCTCGGTTCAGGTAAGCGGTATTCTTCACCCTTGCCAATCTTGTTTTCTTGTTGTTTTTGATTGTGCAATTTCAGTGGATCCCGAAAAGATTGCTGCAGTCATGGAGTGGAGGAGACCGGAGACACCCAAGGAGATTCGGAGTTTCTTGGGATTGGCCGGCTATTATCGCAGATTTGTAGAAGGTTTTGCTACGTTGGCCGCACCTTTGACTCGCTTAACCCAGAAGAATGTGGCGTTTGATTAGAATGACACGTGTGAGGCATCATTCCTTGAACTCAAGAACAGGTTATGTACCGCTCCTGTGTTGATCTTGCCGACAGAGGGGATAGATTGACAAGGTGTGCTTTCAGTGTGGAAAACAAGGACATCTCAAGGCAAGGTGCCCACAAAACCAGCCCGTGCTGCAGCCAATGCCACTCCAGGCTTTGCCTCCGCCTCCACGTTTGGACAAAGGAAAGGGGAAGTTAAATGCGGGTTGTGACAACCTGGCAGGTCGCGCACTTTGGCGAGGTGGAACCAAGCGTTGCTGGTCTGGCGGCCTGGGGGCAGGTCGCCACTTTTGATTGGTGGTCTGAGCGGTTAAGGTTCTGAGCTCGTCAAAGCTGGCCGGCACCTGTGGATAGAAGCTTGGAGCGGTTAGCTTAGCAAGGCGCGCGGTCTGCATGGGCGGACTGAAGAAGCAGTCCGCGGTCCCTGCCGACCAAGGGAACGTTGCGCGACTTGGGCGGTCAGACCACGGAGACCGCCTAAGCCGCGCGGCCTGAGTGGACAAAAAACATGTCCGCCAAACCTAAGACGTCGTGACCTCCTGGAGGAACCTGGAGCAGGACGCGACTGGCGAGCTGGCTACCTTGGGAAGGATCGCCGATTTCTGGGTTAACACTCTTTTTCTAAAATTAAAATTATTTGCTTAAAAGATCATGATCTTTCAAACCCTAATAACAGTCTACATCAACTGTGGTTTGTATAAATTAATTTTTCATGGCCAGACAATACAACAACAACAACAGTCAAGCCTTTATTCCACTATAGTGGGTCGGCTATATGGATCCTTTGTCGCCATTGTGCCCTATCTTTTGTCATAATCTCATTAATGCCTAAGTACATCATGTCTTTCCTTACAGTTTCATTCCAAGACTTTATTGGTCTACCCCTCACTCGTTTAACTTGCCTAGTGACTAGACTCTCACAACGCCTAATAGGTGCCTCTAATGGTCTCTTTTGTACGTGTCGAAACCATCTTAGACGAGCTTCTCACATCTTCTCTGCAATTGGTGTACTCATGTCTTATCCCTGTTACTTTCATTCCCAATTTTATCCAATCACGTGTGTCCACACATCCACCTAAGCATTCTCATCTCCGCAACTCCCATTTTTTGCTCATGTGCACAATTCACTGCCCAACACTCAGAACCATAGAGCATTGCGGGTCTAATTGCAGTTCGGTAAAACTTTCCCTTAAGTTTTAGAGGTACTTTACGATCACATATGATCCTTGACGCGCCTCTCCACTTCAACCAACCCGCTTGGATTCTATGTGTCACATCTTTATCAATACCTCTGTCTTTTTGAACTATCGATCCTTGATATTTAAAACACTCACTACGGGAAATATCTTGATCACCCAACTTAATAACGAAGTCATCTGTCCTTCTTGTACTGCTAAATTTAAGTTCCATATACTCCGGCTTTGCCCTGCTCAACCTAAAACCCTTCTTTTCTAAAACATCTCGCCAAGATTCTTTCATGGCCAGACAATATGTAAGATAAATTTGGGTGTAAATTTGATGAAAAAATTTTTTGGGCCAAAGTTTTGATATTTTTTGATAATAATGAATCTAGATTACAAAATCTTGAGACTTCAGTAACAGGGCTGGTATTATGAAATCTAAAAAACAAATACCTAATAATGAGTAGAACAGATGCAACATAAACAAAATGCAAAAAAAAACAAGAAATAATTTAGCAATGCTAGAACATATTCCAATGACGCAAACATCGGCTCCAAGGTTCATTGAAGGTCTACAAAACCAAGAATATGGAGACGTGGCAACTCATAGATTGTTTAAAAGCTAAGCCTGAGCAAAATCTGTAGAAAAGATATAAAAAAATGCAGTTCATCTATAGTAATATAAACGAAAACTCTCGATTGCTATAGTGCCATGTCGTTGTGTCAACATACGTTATTCCGAGTTTACCCCCTGCCGCTTACATGTTACCACTCCGCCATTGCCTCCCGCCTAGCCAACAACGATGTCTACCACGGATCTGGAACTCACCGACGTGCAGGTTGGCTTCATCGTCAACGGAGGTGTCTCCTTCCTCCTCCGGCTTCGGCGGCGAGAAGAGATATAATATATATGTATATATTTATATTGGGGAGTGGGGCTGGACATGGACGGTGTCGGGGCTACAGTTCAAGAAGAGGAAGGAGTTTTGGGATGAGAGGGAAAAGTGCATGCTGACATCGATGGAAAAGGGGGAGTGGCGGAGAGTGGGAGCAGGTGCATATGGGGTGATCTGAGATAATGAGGTGGGGGTCGTCGGGGTAGGAGCCGAAGAGGACTGGATAGGAACCGGAGGTGATGCAGAGGAGGATCGAGGTGGGAGGAGTGGAAATCGAGGAAGGAGAGGAGACAACGCTATATAGTTGGAGCTGCCACAACCATCCTAGATGACGAGTGAGAAGCGGATGGGGAGGCAGCCGCAGGAGTAGCGACAAGTAGGGAGGATTTATATTTTTATTTTATAACAATATTAATATATATATATATATATATATATATATATATATATATATATATATATATATATATATATATATATATATATATATTTATGTATAAAATATAAATTATGCTCCATTGTTCACTGTTTGATTGTTTTTAATATTGTTGCCACGATACATGAATTAAATCTGAAAATAATACTGTTGAAATTAACAAGCAGAAAAATCATTATTTATGAGTAGTGACCATGAGTTCTTTGTCATAAAAAATTTGAGATGTAGATACATCAAAATATCATTCACTCTATTTTGCATGTTGGGATATCTTGTGGCAGATTGGTCGTGCACACTATAACAACAGAGGCGAGCTGCAAGGTATCATATGTACGAGCATATCACACGGTCTACGCCCGTGCTCGATGTTCTCGAGCTACCTTCGGCCGCCTACCGACGGGCTTTGCCTGCCTCCATACGGGTTTCGTCCGCCTCCATACGGGCTTCGCCCGTGATTGATGATCCGGGCGGCCTTCGGCCGCATAGAAGCAGGTTTCACCCACTTCCACTCAATCCACCAGCTCGGCGCTGCGCATGCCACTCGTGGCCACCGGGAGCCCTATGGTTGTTGTTTGATTTTGTATACACGCTCCGTGGGGCCGCGAGTGGCGGGTGCGGCGCCGAACTGGTAGATTGCTTGGAAGCGCGTGTAGCCCTCCTAGAGGTGACCGAAGGCCACCCGAAAGCATCAAGCACAGACCTAGCCCGTGCGAACATACTCGTATATAATAAGCTTAATGTTATTGAGAAACCCAAAATTTCACAGTAAAAAATTATAAACTAAAATAAGTTGTAGTTTAGTGAACTAACTAGGGCACCGCTTCTCGCCTGTAAGTATATTGTTCTTGCATGAGAGATAAATTAGTTCTCCAACTAACTGCTCGTAGCTTGCCACGTCAAAGCGTTTATGTTTTCTCTACGAGATATGGAGCTTACTTTCTTGGAGACATGAATATTCTTTCTGTTTGAATAACTTCAGTAGAAAATGTATCTTAATTTCCTAGATACCCCAATTTCCTAATGCTAAGAAGTTAAAGAAAATCTATAACAAAAAGCTAATGGTGAGCGATAGGTAGTACCGCGGGCGGTAAAAATCGACTTGACCAGGATCGTCTAGACGAGTCTCATGTCGGCTAGATATCTAGCCGATCGAGTAGATAATAACATCGCACAGTTGTGATACTGCTGACATTAACCTTAAGCCGCTAGAGTTGAGTTCAAGGAGATCGACTGGACGCTTGCTATGCCACCTAGACGTCAAGTAGATACTGATGGCTAACGCTGCGCGATAAATGCTACCGTTGGCGGTAAGCCATCTAACTGATATGATGACTGTTCAGTATAAGATCATCGCTGAAAGGTTAGCGCGACGCGGTAACCCACTACCACCACACGGTAACTCGCAAAAACAGATCCGTCCAGATTGCGATTGTGATTCACCAATCCAAGCGAACTTCCGATCAGACGGCTAAGACTTGTCCTAATTCCTTTGAGGATGGTCGAGAGTGGTCTTTGACATCATAATTATCTTTAGACTCTCTCTCCTCACTTGGGAAAAATAGAGAACTTTTAGAAGAATCGAGCAAGAAGAGGACCCTTCCTTTCACCATTGTTAGAGCTTCGAAGCTCCGAATCGTAAGTCGAGTTCAGATCCATGAAGGTCTGTCCGTTGCAGTCATTTCCAACCAGCTAGATTTCTACTTCATGGAGTCGGAACGATCGTCAAGGGTAACAATCATTCTCTTCGGTCTTAGGACGTGCTTACCTTATTTTATGTTGATATATTTGCATATGACAGCGTCCCCTCTACTAAATAGCGGAAGGAGTAACCTCCACTGGGTCGATTGTGTCCGTCCCCGATATTATTGCATATAGAAATCCGTTTGGTTTACGGATTTTGACATACTATATGAAGCCTATCTGTGATCGTTTATGTAGATTGGTGATGCTTGATTTGCGTTCTAGAGAAGACTCCGAGAAATGCGTTATCGCATTGCGAGAGGTTGGACTAAGGCAACTCGTAAAGCACTTAGAAAAAACCCCGTTGTTTTGTGGTAGAATGCATACCTTCTCCACAAATCCGTAGTGGAGTACACTTGGACCTCTTACGATTATAGTGATCGTGAAGACCATGTCTTATCGAGTAGATTAGGTGCGTAACATGAATTTGGTTAAACGAGATCGGGCCGAGGAGAGGCTATACAGTAACCAAATTATGAAGATGAACCTACAAATGAGAAAACATAAATCTGAGAGACAATCATAAAGAAAAATTATCATATTGTCTAATAATCTAACCTCAGAACCAAATGATGAAGCATCAGGAGCTGCTTGACTAGGATGAAATCATGGAATGTTGCAATCTTGCATGACAAATTTCCTATTTGATGTTTATAGTTATAACGATAACAATGCTATCAGATCGTTAATTTTGAAATATAAAATATAACAAAAACATAAATCATTATCATCCACATCAAATAGAAATCTTTCAACACCTCAAATAGGAAATACAAAAATAAAGTCTAACACAAAATAACAAATCTAAGAGGTCCATGGTCTATCAGAAAATCATTAGTACAGATCATTAACAGGCACATCAACCATATCTTCATCAGCAATAATCGCATCTTGCTCATCACCACCACTGACATCCTCATCGTCATCTCATTCACCTTCACTAATATACTGAGTAACTTCGAGATCACTGCGCCTTAGGGTGAGATCTTCGACTCCACCTATAATAAAAGAATTTAATTAAACGAGTTATTTATATTTGATACTAATAGTGAAAACTTACATTTTACAAATATTCTTCATTAATTATAAAACTTACCTTGTTCATTTACTTTCTTAGCAGATTCTTCATCGTTCTGTTCAAAACTCTTATCACTACAAGTTTCATGTGTATTTCCAAGGATCCCCAACTAGTTTCCCTTGCATGGAAGAATTGGATCTTCCCTCTCCGTGATCCATTCATCATCTGAAGGGATATACTCGAAATTATAAAACTTTTCCTTCCATTATCAATCCCTTCTATCTTGTCGTTTCATTAATCTCATGTTGTACATCATAAAAACCATATCGTTCATTTTTTTTGATGCAAATGATTTCTTTTTTTGGAGTGCACCTATTAAATATCATGACAATTAAAAACAGTAAGAATACGAATAAAAGAATTATTCTTCATCATTCAAACAATTTCTTTATTTGGAGCTCACCATCTCAAATGCGCTCCAATTGCGTTCACATCCAGAAGAGCTACATGTCAAACTTAGAACGTGAATAACAAATTTTTTCAATTCCGGACAATTATCACCATAGGAATCCCACCAATCAGCTATAAAATACAATGTTCTAAACTTGTAATTGATTAAAATGATATTAATTATTTAATATGCATAATGATTAATAAAATAAAACTATTTTTCCTGCAGCTCTTTTACTTCTAGTTGCCTTTGCAGAGTCTAAGCCAAATAAGCCTCTTGCGTGTTTAAAATCATCCATCTGAATATCTATCTTTGTCCTCTCATCTTCGTTTGGAATCATCCGTTGAAGGCAACTATAAAAGCCTATTTTGACATCTGCATCCGCTCTAAAAGTCCGACTAAAGTGATAATGTGGATTTAAATAATATACTGCTGCATCCAATGGTCTATGAAGTTGGCTTGCCCATCTCTCATCAATGATGACCCATATTGGCTCATCTTTATACTATAAGGAAAGGCCTAATCCCTCATGGTGTAACATTCAGTGGACCAAAATGCCCTCAAAAAATTCCTTTTGATGGGTTAACTAGGGGGTATTTGGGTCTTTCGGCTAGATTATCGATTAAGTTAAATTTGAGCTCCACTGTTCATCAGCCATAAAATCCCGATACCCGCCGTTTGCTTGCTTATTTTGCGCAGGTAGGGCAGCCCGTCGCAGCCCATCGCAGCGCCTACATGGTCATCTTCTTCTTCTTCCGCGCACGGAGAGGGATGCTACTCGCCGCGATTTCTTCCTCTACGAATCGCACGTCTTCTTCTTCTTCCGCGCACGGAGAGGGCTGCTGCTCGCCGCGATTTCTTGCTCTGCGACTCGCATGCTTCTTCCCCTGCAACAATCCCTCCTCCCGCGACTCCCGTGCTTCTTCTCCCGCTGCGGCATACTCCTCCTCACGCTGTCCAGGAGTTCCATCGCCGTCTCCGCTGTCCAGGAGTTCCGTCGCCGTCCAGGAGTTCCGCCCATCTTTCAGCTTCAAAACCTAGGGTTTCGCTTCAAAACCTTAATTCGCCGTCCAGGAGTTCCGCCCATCTTCATTTCGTCCAGGTAATCCCACCTCACACTCCTCCTTTCTGCTTCAAAACCTAGGGTTTCGCTTCAAAACCTAAGGTTTCCGCTGAAGAATTTCTGTTTCAAAACCTAGGAATTTTTATGGTTTCCGCTTAAAAATTATCATGTTGTATTTTCCAATTTCCGATTCTCGGGAAGGTAGGAATTTTATTATATTTTTGCATTATCTTCTCCGTTACTTCATTTGGAATCTTTCAAAACTTCTTCCCCTGTTTCCCTTCAACTACAACCACCTGAATGTGGACATACTAAATCAAAACCGTATTAGTAAAACTTGATTCTCGGAGAAGTTTAGTATGCCCGTAGCTATTTGCCTGAAAAATTTTAGTTTATTATCTACTCAGACGGTAGGAGTTTTATTATATTACGCTCAGATATTTGTTTGGATTTCTTCCCCTGTTTCCCTGTTTTCATATTTACTACTACTACGGAGTATGGAGTAATAGAGAGATGCTGCGAAAGGAATGAAATCTCAATTGAGAACCATTTTTTCATATTTAGAAGGTTTTTATGAATATTCAAAATCTGAGCAAATTGTGTGTCGGTTATATTCATGAGTTTTTGGGCGCAAATTGTGTGACAAAAAAAATAAAGCTGTTTGATTTGAGATTTTGGGTGGAAAATTGTTTCTATTCTTGGTTTTGCAGGAGGTTTGTTTTATAAGATACACAAATGCACCATTCAAAAACAGCTTTTTTCCTCATATTTTGTTCTTCTAGGTAGTATGATTGATTCTTCATGCCTGGCTTCTTTTTTTTTTCTTTTTAACCGAATCTCTCTATTTTTTTTAAGCGAGATACACTGGTGTGGGTATTGGATTATAATAGCTTGAGGCCATGATAGTATTTCGATATTGAAAAATATATACTCCATTTGGGGGACTTATTTTCACCGGTCAGGCGGTTACATGCGGACGTAACCGCTTGACTGGTGAAATTAAGTACCCCCAAATGGAGCTATAATGTGTTGCTCATCATCCATAGCTTAAGTTTTTGGATTCAAAATGATTTTTTTTTCTAATGATGTGTCAATCCAATCGCTTAGTGGCTGTCGTAACCGTTGTCTTGCCAAACACTCATTCTATGACGGTGGCGTTTTTGTCCAAACTCACCCGAAAAACTCAATGTCAAACTTAATGTTAGAGATCAAGTGTTTAAAATATATGTTTTGGTATTTGATTGTTGGGGAGTGCAGTTGTGGCATGTGCCTAAAAGAGGATCTATAGATGGAAAAAAACTTCTAATTGTGAAAGTCTGCATCCCCTTTGTCCATGATTTCCTATAAAGTTGCGTTTTTTTTATTCTAATTCATGGTAACTATTGTGTTTGTCATTATGTTAACAATTACAAACCTTTTTCACAGTTTAAACTTTCGTGTAGTCTATACGAGTGACAAATTGTGTGTCGGTTATATTCATGAGTTTTTGGGCGCAAATTGTGTGACAAAAAAAATAAAGCTGTTTGATTTGAGATTTTGGGTGGAAAATTGTTTCTATTCTTGGTTTTGCAGGAGGTTTGTTTTATAAGATACACAAATGCAGGATAGCATTAGTAATCAAGACCATGGTACTTTTGTATCTGTGTTCTTTCTCTTGAGTTCTGTATGTGTGCTCTTTCCGTGTACGCCAACTATATGATCCTACTTGGTTAGTTGATCGGTGCTCTACATTATATTGCGTTTTATTTTTGTAAAATACCTATTTTATCTTGGTCTTGAATGTAGTACTATACTATGACTTTATCATTAGGCTGCGGCCCGATGCCGCCAAGTGCGAAGATTTCTGCTTATAAGAAATCATCAGCTCACAGGATCATATCGACAACTTCTGTGTGTTGCTCTTCAGAAACTGGGAGGAGTACTAAGGTTCACGCTGGCCTCCCTCCAGATTTCATGTTTGGCGATGTTTCTTCTTCTTACCAGGTTATTATTTATATTTTTATTGTGTGTATCTATAAAATCATCAATCCTAATGATTGTATGAGTTTAATTCAGGTGCAAGGGACGACCAAGGAAGGTGGAATATTATCATTATGATTATGATTATTATTATTACTATTATTAAAAAAATCCGAAAAAATATTAGTGATATCATAGTTTGTAAGGTTTGATTTATCAAGAGATATTAGTGATAGCATTATGAAGAGAGCTCATATCTGTCTGTGCTCACACTCTTTCTTTACAAGATTTGATTTATGATCAAAACTATCATCACTTTCTTTCATTGCAACTCTATTTAAGAAAACTGTTTTTAGCTAGAGTCTCATTTGATGACATTATTTAACATTTAACATGATTGTAAGTTGTGCAGTATATGTTTTCCCCAATTCAGAAGGAATTGCTGTATAGAAGGGGTTCTCCGAGTTCAAAAACTATCACATCAATGGTAACAAAGAGATGATTGTGTTTGGAGTTGGATCATTGACATCATGAACTCACAAAAATAATTGATTCGTGCTCCCAACATTTGACTGCTGACTTTCAAGTGCCGAGGTGCATTGCAGATGATCTTTTAAGAGGAGCAACAGAACTCCAGGAATCATTATTGATGCTCTCAAGACTTCAGGGGGCCCCAAGTAGGATACCGAGAATGAAAATGATTGTGTGGAAGCGGGCGACGCCCGCTTCCATGCGGCCTAAGAACTCCATGGAAGCCGCCCACAGCCAATGTTGCCCAAGAACTCCATGCGGCCCAAGAACTCCAAATTTCGAAATGATCTAACAATAATATTAGCATCCGCGGAATTTCGTCGACCACGATCAAATGTTGCCTCCCACGACCAATGAAGCCGCCCACGACCAAGATAAAATCCCAAGATCAATGTCGTCCTCCACGAACAATGACGTCATCCACGACCAATGTCACCCCCACGACCAATGTCTCCGTCCACGACCAATATCGCCGTCCACGACCAATGTCACCCCCACAGCCAATGTCGCCCCCCCAAGTCCAATGTTGAAGCCCACGACCAATGTCGGCGCCCCCGACCAATGTCAGCGCCCCTGGTAAATGTCGGCGCCCCGACCAATGTTGCCTCCCCCGATCAATGTCGCTGCCCCGACCAATGTCGCCGCCCCCGACAATGTCGCCTCCCCGAACAATGTCGTACCCTCGACCAATGTCGGCGCCCACGACCAATTTCGGCGCCCCCGACCAATGTCGGCGCCCCCAGTAAATGTCGACGCCCCGACCAATGTCGCCGCCCCCGACCAATGTCGCCGCCCCCGACCAATGTTGCCGTCCACGATCAATGTCGCAGCCCCGACCAATGTCGTCGCCCCCGACCAGTGTCGCCGCCCCGAACAATGTCGTACCCCCGACCAAAGTCGTCACCCCGCACGGGGTCCCCCGTGCACGACTGCTTGTATATGCATAAGAAGCAATATTGTATATTGTCACAAAAAATAAAATAAAATAACCATTGCATATATTATAAACACTTACATTCAAAATAATTAATTACTAACTTTTTTTTGATGTTATCAAAATTGAGTTGAATTTTTTTCTTTGCTTTATCCATCTGCTCATATATAAATCCCATCATAGCACCTTCTTAGTCAACTATTTTAAGCACCTTGATTAGTGGAATTGCTGCTTTCATAGGTCACATGAGACCAAAAATGCCCCGTATTTAAAACAATTTTTTGAATCAATTTACCCTCCTTAGAACCAGCAAATCTACTAGACTTCCATTTGGAGGAAGTAAACATTGTCATCAAACCACGTTTGTCCTCTGAAAGACACCCCAATGTCAAGTAAGCAGTTGCAAATCTGGTCACTGCAAGTCGGATCAATTCTCTCCACTTTGTAAATTCAAACAACCAAGCATGAACCAAAGTTCTAGAGTAGATGTATGTTGTTATTTTTCTACCCTTTGTTATTGTTGATTTATGCAGCTCAATTTTTTTTTCAAAATCTTTTAATATCAAGTCAATACAGTGAGCAACACATGGTGTCCAATATAAGTGTTTTCTCTTCTCCATCAACATATGACCGACCGCCTTATAGTTCGATGCATTATCAGTTACTACTTGCACAACGTTTTCCTCCCCGACCTTCTCCACGACCTCATCTAACATTTGAAAACTTTTTCGGATGTCTTAGCAATGTCAGAAGTATCTATAGAAGACAAGAACACAGTACCATTGAGACTATTTACAAAAAGTTACATATAAATCTTCTTTTTCTATCCGACCATCCATCAGACATAATTGTGCAACCAACTTTTCTCCATTCTGCCTTGTAGTCCTCCAGTAATTGAAGAGTTATGTCGACCTCTTGTTTCAGGTATTTGACTCTTATGTCGTTATAAGAAGAAAGTTTCATTTCGGGGCCATGTTGGCCGATCGCTTCAACCATACTTATAAATTCCGGATTCTTCACACAATTGATGGGAATTGCACTTGTGTAGAAGAAACGAGCAATTTGTTGGTATGCTCTTTTGCGTGCATCTTTTTTGAATATAGCTCTAATTGTTCATTGACTACTCTTTCTTACAAAAGCATCCATTGATTCTTTTCCCTTTGATTTTTTATTTGACCCAACTCAGCTTCATAGTCAACTGTTGCTTCCTCAATATCTCTTTTCTTCTTTATAACATCCTCTCCATAAGCTTGAAAAATGCTCAAAAATTGATTTCTCACTTTTTCGAGTACTTTAATGCAGACTTCCACGTTAAATTTTGTCACTGCTAGATGATGTTTCAACCTATATATTCTACCGGATCTAATGACTAGACAATATTTGCACTGTACTTTTTTGGTTGTACTGTCTATTTCGATCCCATGCTCCCACCCAGGATCACTTCTAGAGCCGGATGCATTTTTTCAGGACTTTTTGCTTAAGTGATTTGAACCAGAAGGTCCAGAACCCGAGATGGACATCTAAATATTAACAAAAAATAACAAAAAATAAGGTCATGAACTAATGATAAGAAAAATCATCTAGTTTTTTGCAGAGCAACTAATGATTTGAGCACTAAAGTGCAGACTGCAAATGAAGTTTTTTGGATGAGAAATCTAGATGATTTCTGGTCCAGAAATCTCCAGAAATCATCTAGATTTCTGGTCCAGAAATCATCTAGATTTCTGGTCCAGAAATCATCTAGATTTCTGGTCCAGAAATCATCTAGATTTCTGGTCCAGAAATCATCTAGATTTCTGGATGATTTCTAGACCAGAAATCATCCAGATGGATCAAAAATCATCCAGTTTTCTGGATGATTTCTGGTCCAGAAATCATTCGGAAATCTGGATGATTTCTGGTCCAGAAATCATCCGGAAATCTGGATGATTTTTGGTCCAGAAATCATCCGGAAATCTGGATGATTTCTGGATGATTTCTGCACTCTTCTTCTTCTTGTTGCACTCTTCTTCTCCAATCTGCACTATTCTTATATGTAGATGATTTCTGATCCATAAATCATCCAGAAATATGGATGATTTCTGATCTAGAAATCATCACGAAAACTCCATGATTTCTGATCCAGAAATCATCCAGATGGATCAGAAATCATCCAGTTTTCTGGATGATTTCTGGTCCAGAAATCATCCGGAAATCTGGATGATTTAGGGATCAGAAATCATGCAGTTTTCGGGATGATTTCTAGATCAGAAATCATCCATATTTCTGAATGATTTCTGGATCAAAAATCATCTACATATAAGAATAGTGCAGATTGCAGAAGAAGAGTGCAACAAGAAGAAGAAGAGTGTAGATTGCAGCAAGAAGAAGAAGAAGAATGATAAACTTCATTAATCAGCAAAGTATATTCATATAAACATCAAAGAATTATAATCTTTTTTAATACTCTTAGAGATCCTATATTCTGATCATGAAAATAACCGAGATAGATTTAACTATTCTCTTGCTGATAGATCCTGTAATATGACCACTATTGCAAAGTATATTCACATAAATGTTAGAAAATTATAATCTTTATAATTAAATATACGCAAATTTTTAGTTGTTAAGAAGAAGAAGAAGAAGACCTAGAACTGTATGTCGTCGGGACTTGGGAGGAGGAGAAGAAATCTGGATGCCTGTGTGCCGTCGGGAGGAGGAGAGGAATCACGGAATGGCTTAGGGTTATTCCGTTGCTGTTTTTTTAATGGGGCCACGGGATCGCGGAATCGCGATCCTACCGATTCCGCAATCCGGCTCGCGATCCTACCTGGACGCAGCCTAAATTCGATCCTAAACATGATCCGGATCGAATTGCAAAATTCGGATCGTAGGATTGTGCGATCCTACGATCCGGATCACGATTTTGACAACATTGCTTGAAACTTCACTCTGCTTATAGTAGTTGCACTTTATTTTGATATATATACATACATACATATATATATATATATGCACATAGTGCTTGCACGACTTGTTTGCAGGAGTGCGATACCACTGTCATAGAGTCAGCTAGAATGGCCAGGGGGTGGGATCGTTACGCGGTTTGTGGTCAGCAGTCAGCTCATAGCTGACCCTCGTTTACCACGTATTTGTGGATGGTACATTTACTGACGAGCCGAGTGGGAAGTAGAGGGCAGTAACCCTGTGCTGAGCTGGCCCTTGAAGGCCAAGTTTGTTTATAACGTTTTCATTTATTGTCGGCCTGCGTGCTAGGTATGTAAACCTTGTATTAGCATTGAAACATTCAGTACATGTAAGGCCAAAACACTTATTACATGTTGGTGTATAACATTTCTAGTGTTATTATAGACGTTCAGGGTTGTTATTTATAAAATACTTCCTCTAGCGTTTATGTTGTGAGTAATTGTGTTTCCTGTTTATCATTTTGTAACACCTAACTTGTGTGCTTAATGTGTCGTAGGATTTCTGCCGGATCTACTGTTATATTATTTGGACAGGCAGGGCATTACAATATTTCACCTCATACTCAGTCTGTAGATATGATGGACCTTGATGAGTACCATCCCTTTCACTTTATACCTAGTGATGACTATGGATCTTCTTGGGAGCACGGTGACGATTATGTAATGCAACGTTAAAAATTGGTAGTTAGTGTTCAGGTGGTTACGACCGTGAATGGTTTCCTTAAAATGGCATTTTTGGATTAAACATAGCTTCAGTCATCCAAGTGTGCACGTGCATAGGTGATTGTGAATGCCCCAACCTAAATAGAGTTTTTGCCGAAAATGTTTCCATAAAGTTCCAAACAATGGTCAAAAACTGCAACTTCATTTACTGCCACAATTTTACACTGCCATTGTTCAAATGCCACATTTTTTCCCAAGATCATGACAACAACTTTTGCATAAGGCAGTAGGAAAATTGTCAAATTTTGACTCTACAACAGGTTTCAAGTGCTGTAGGTCTTATTTAGTGCCCGGGTTTGCCGTGGAACGGATCCAGGAATTGAATGGTCCTGACTACCACAGGTTTGGTTGGGGTCGGGGATGCACGGTTGCCTTCCACGCTTGTAACAAATCCACAGATTTGTATCTGATCGCACTTGAAGCCAAGGGCTGCAGATGTGGTCGTGCGGCAATGGATTTGACACATTGCAAATCCAGCCCACCAAGGAGTAAACAACAAATTCTCACTTTCTTTCCATACATTTTCCCATTGAAGCATAAAATATTGAGATCATATGTGGAAGTGAAGACTTATTTCTCTAGTACTCCTTAGGAGAGAAAAATAAAACTGAATCACAGAAGATAACTTTCATGGAGACAAATATCTTTTGTGTAGGAATGTGATTGTTGTAATATTATTAATTGTCTACCTTAATAGAGAGCTCCTCTATTTATATGTATAGAGCAGATACAATACCCACTCATGTATGGAGCTAAACAAGCATAAATAACAAAAAACATTAAAAGATGTTCTAACACTCCCGCTTATGCTACAGTATGCATGTCAATCATGCCCAGCTTGATACAAATCAGTAAAAAAGAAGTATGGAGTGGCTTGATAAAAATGATTGCTAGTTCTTTGTCAGATGCAATAAATGGAGTACAAATTCTTTCATAAACAACTTCTTCTTAAGTGAAGTGACAATCAATCTCTATGTCTTTGGTCCTTTCGTGAAATATAATATTCTTTGATTTGTAGATAGCAACTTTGTTGTCAAAATACATTGCTAAGGGAGTGCAGTTGGTTTCCCATGATCGTCCATCTTTGTACCAAGACATTTTAGTTCACAAGCGGTTTGCGCGATGCCACGGTATTTTGCTTAACATTGAACCTAGAAATTGTTGTTTGTTTCTTGCTTCGCCATGGAAAAAGATTATCTCCTATTATGGTGCAATATGCTACGTTTCTACTTTTTTTCCATTCGGAAAGACATGATGTACTCATGTACGTAGGCATTAGTGAGATTATGACAAAAGATTGGGCTCAATGGAGACAAATGATCCATATAGCCGACCCCACTATATTGGGATAAAGGCTCGAGTGTTGTTGTTGTAGTGTAGCTGTAATAAAAATATGTTATGTTAATGTGTCTATTTCTTTTAAACCCAAGACCCTTACCTTAAGTTAAGATCCCTTGACATATTATAGTATCTTTATGGATGCATGCATATGACACTCTCTAGAAGTATGCATAAACAAACTGACCTTTCCTATAACAAAGGCAATGTCCGACCTCATTATGCTAAGTGAAAGTCCACTTAGTGTCAACTACCTTCACCTATGGGGGGGGGGTAATAGGTGTCTTGCAGCGTTTTTGCGGAATTAGAGTCGTACCTGCACAAGAAAACAAAACAACACAGCACAGAAAGGACACAAGCAAATTATAGCGGTTCCCCGATTTGGGTACGTCCACTTCCCCCTTCAACCTATCTCCCAACCAGGGACGACTCGGTCACTTCACCAACAGGATTGAAATCCAATCCTTGCACTAACGGAAGGAACCCTTCCACACGTAGGAGTCACCACTCCCACAACACGGGTTGCACCCAACCCTTACAACTAGGGACAAATCGGTCCGTTACAAAGAAATTAAAAATAGATTGTATAAGAAATACAAACAACTTATGGAGACTAAGGTGTCCCTCTTCGTTCGATGACGTGTTCTTGAAGTCAACGAAGAGTCTACAACCCTAAATCTCACTTGGAGAGAATCTCCCCGAAACCGGCGGCGACAAGAAGGGCGACTGCTTGGTTCTCGGGATCGGTGGCGACAACGACATGCTGCGGCTATTCTTTGGAGATCCAATCTTCGTAGCAAAGCTAGCAAGATCTTCCAACGGTCACACTAGGATCGGTAGTCTCGATCGATTCCGAAGGGGAAGGTTTTCCCGATCTACGAATCAAGAGACAAAGGATCTCTGGTTAGAGGCGTGAGATGCTGTGCTTGGCTGAGCTTCTGTCGCCGGGAGATTTGGAAGAAACCGGCAATCAACTGGCATGAGCGGTGACGGCGGCGGAGAAGGATTTCCGATCTAGGTCACGTCGGCGGCTCGGCTTCTTCCTTTTTCAAAAATCGTGTATATGCTTTTTTTGTCTTCTTCTTACTGTTCAATAATACAGATGTATTTATACATTAGGTCTTCAAGATGACCGTTGTGGGCCCCACCAACAAGAAACCCCAAGCCCGGTTCAAAACAGTGCCGGCGGCTGAGTCCGGTCCAGCGGGTTCCAGAAAATCGCCTAAGGCAAAATCGGCGAGAATCAAAGGTGATTCTCGACGATTTTGACTTAGCGACAGATTGCACGCTCTGATTTAGCCGGATAGATTCGGCGAGAATCAGCCAGTGATTCTCGATGATTCGGCGAGAATCACTAGTGATTCTCGTCGATTATTACTTAGACGATTTTTCGTCTTTCCACCCATGAGCTGTTCTTTGACCCATCCTTGCTCCTTGTCTGCTCTTGCATTATCACAACCCTGTACTTGACAATAAGTACACTCTAATAGAGAGAGTACACGTAGGCCAACACACTGATCTGCTCAACGAGGGATTACGTCGCGCAGACCCGTGTATATTGACCTACTACACCCTGACATTGGTGTGTACTTAGCGTGGAATAACTGCAAGCACAACTTAAAAGATTTCATCAAATACATTGTGAATTCATCTTAGCTTGACAGGTGGCTTAGAAGAGGAGCTTGCTGTTTCACCAGCAGCTCCTGTTGCTTCGAACTCCGAGGCTGAGCCTTCTGGCTCAGGAAGCAGGGAGAGCACTGCTCAATGCTTGCCCTAGGTAGGAGTGGAGCCTGAAGAAGCAATGGAAGCCGTGAAGGGGCCAAATCTTCGGAGATCGAAGAGGGTGGTTAAGCCACCGGCTCGGTACTATGATGGGAATGCAGTGAGCTTTGTCTCCTGCTTCTTTGCAGGTCCTCTGGATGAGCGAGAGCCTGCAAACTTCAACGAGGCCACTGGAGTGAAGGAGTGGGAAGGTGCCATGAAGGAAGAGATTGATGCTCTGAAGAAGAATGAAACCTGGGACCTTGTACCCAAGGTTGATGGCATTACTCCGGTTACTTGCAAGTGGGTGTATAAGTTGAAGAAGAAGGCTGATGGGAGCATTGATCGTTTCAAGGCTCGCCTGGTCGCTAGAGGATTCTCACAACAGTATGGAGAAGACTATGAGGAGACATTTAGTCCAGTTGCGAAGATGACTTCTGTAAGAGTGGTGATCGCCTTGGCTGCTAGCAAGGGATGGAGGTTGTGGCAACTCGATGTGAAGAATGCCTTTCTTTACGGAGAGATTGACAAGGACATCTTCATGGATCAGCCGCTTGGTTTTGTCTTTGAAAAGCATCCGGACTATGTCTGCAAACTCAGGAAGGCTCTCTATGGGTTGAAGCAAGCTCCTAGAGTGTGGTATGGGAAGATTGCAGAGTACCTGCAATTCTGTGGATACTTTGCTTCCAACTCGAATTCAAGCTTGTTCGTCAAGAAGAAGGGAGAGCTATGAGTCTTGGTCCTGCTGTATGTGGATGACATGATCATCACAGGGAATTCGGAGGAGGAAGTAGCAAGGCTCAGGGCTGAGCTTGCTATACGCTTCGAGATGAAAGACTTGGGAGAGTTGCATCACTTTCTCGGTCTGGAAGTGGAGAGGAAGGAGTGCAGGATTCTCATTAGCCAGAAAGGGTATGCTGATCGCATTGTGATGCGGTTCGGCATGGGCGAAGGGAAGAAGTGCTCTACTCCACTGGAATCAGGGCTGAAGCTTCGACGAGATGAGGGAAGGGTTCTTCATGATCCCTTGGTGTTCAGGGCTCTTGTTGGGAGCTTGATTTATCTGACGATTACAAGGCCGGATATAGCTTATGTTGCTGGCCGAGTAAGTTGGTTTATGGCTGAACCAAGACAATCTCATCTAGTGGCGGCAAAGGGGATTCTGAAGTATGTCAGGGTGACTTCTGAGATGGGACTCTTCTATAGAAAGGATGCGGAGTTTGCGTTGCTCGGGTACACGGATGCTGACTATGGCGGTGATTCGGATGATCGAAGGTCTACTTCAGGTTATGTGTTCACTTGCGGTTCAGCTAGCATCTCGTGGTGTAGCAAGAAGCAAGACTCGGTGTCGGTTTCAACCACGGAGGCGGAGTATAAGGCTTCGGCCTTGGCTGCTCGGGAAGCCGTTTGGTTGAGGAGGCTTATAGAGGATGTCCATGAAGAAGTGCAAGGGCCTACTTTACTCCGGGGTGACGATGAGAGTGCTCTCAAACTGGTTAACAATCCAGTGTGTCACGCCAGGACCAAGCATATAGAGATTGATCACCATTTCATCAGGGAGAAGGTGTTGGAAGGATCTCTGCTGGTCGGGCATGTTCGGAGTGAAGATAATCTTGCTGACATCTTCATGAAGCCACTGTCGAAGGGGCCCTTTGAACGCTTGCGCAGCTTGCTGGGCTTGGTCACCACTTCTCACTTCAAGGGGGAGTGTTGAAATTTGTGAAGTGGAAGTGGGTGACGGGACAGGCCGGGCGGCCTGGGCGGACAGCTTTGGCGGACTGGGCGGACTGGGCGGACTGCATTGTGCGGCCTGGTGGAAGGTCTAGTGGGAAGCCAGCTGTTCTTCTGAGCGGTTTGTTTGCATGGAGTTCGCGGACTATGCGGCCTAGTATCTGCGGATAGAGAGGCTTGCGGACTGGTGCATTGCTCAGTGGCCGCGGGTGCAAGCTTGTGCTGACAGGCGGGTTGGCTCGAGTTCGCGGGAAGCTTGCGGACTGGCGTGTCCGCGGTTTTGGCTGTTGCGGACTGAGCTTAGAGCTTGGCTGAGGCCTTGTCGAGCTCTGGTGGCACAGCAGGTGCTTTGCTGTGGAGATCGTTTTGGCGGCCTGGTGTTGGAGTCCGGGATAAGACCGCTGCGTTGGGGCAGGAGTGTGGGGAGCTCACGGACTGATGGCGGTCTGTGCTTGGTGTTTTGGCGGATGGGGTTTTGCGTCTGCCATGCTCACATTGGCCTTTGATGGTTTTGTACTTGGTCACTCTCTGTGCCAAGTTCATGGTGTCCGCCGTATCCGCCAAATCCGCTGTGACCGGGCGGTCTATTGCTAGCTGCCTTTGGTCGTGGGCTTGTGGCGGATTGAGGTGTGAGTCTTGCGGACTGCCTCGGGTTGGTGCGGATAGCCATTGAAGGGGGTTTGCTGTCCTGCAGTGGTTGGAGCTTTGGGGGCTGATGCCTTGTCCGCTTAGCTTGGGCGGACTGGAAAGGGTTCGTCAATGGTTGCCTTGCTTCTGGCGGTTTTCCTTGGTGACCAGCTAAGTCCTCGCGGACTCGGCGGACGGTGTTTTGTATTCGCGCGGGCTGGGGCGGTGTCTCTATCTCTAGGGCGGTGACCACACTCCTCACCTTGCCTATAAATAGGACCCCCCTGGCACATCTACAGAAACCTAAGTAACTTGAGTGAACAGTAAGTTGAGTTGTGCAAGGAGCTGCGGTCTGTGTTTGTCAGTCCGTGCGGATTGTTTCAGGCTGACGGTTTGCTGTGTGCAGGTCGCGCGGATAACTTCAAGGAGCCAGGAGTTTGGCTGTGACTTCGGTCAAGTGCTTGGAAGTGTGCGGTCTCTGCGGACTCAGTAGGAGGTCACTCTGCGGCTTGTCAGTTCTGTTTCAGCTTTGCCAGCTTCAATAACCTATCCGCCGGCTTCAGGAGGGTAGGGGTGTTCCTCAGTTCAGGTTCAGCAGGAGGCGAATAACGGTGTGTCCGCGCGGCCTCGCGGCTTCGGCGGACTCCGTGGTATTTGGCGGATTGTAGCTTAGCTTGGGCGATCTCAGCGGACTCGGCGACCTCGGCGACCTCGCGGTCTCGGCGGACTCCGGTGCTGTCCGCCCGGCTTGTTTTTTGGTGCTTTCTGTTTACAGCTGTAATACTAGCGAAATCATGTCTCGCTATGTGTGCCTCGGATTGTAAAGAAGTGAATGTATAAAAGATCTACTTGTGCTTCCATTGTTTGTTGGGTGAAACCTCTGGTCCTCGGGTTTTCCGCTGGTTCAACGTGAGAACTGGGTAGTTCCGAAGATATTAATTTGGCGTTTGGGCTATCTTGCCGACCACGTTGAGAAAATTTAACAAATTTCATACAGAAGAAAATGATATTCGGGAAAAGATCTCATGCAGACTCAATTCATGTGTTAAAGATAATCTATATCAGTTAACAGTTATTTTAAGTTATACTTTTCAAGCATAACAGTAAGATTTCTTTGTTATATCTTTACTAGTTCCTAGCATTCATGATTATTGTAATCAAATGTATTATAAATTCAAGCTAAAACATACAAAAATCAACACAATATACACCAGACAATATAACAAGAATGAATACGAGATGTTTTATAACATCAATAATAATATCTTTCATGATAAAACTAACCAAAAATTATTGCGATAATAAAGGAAAATGATTTGAACCAACATTAAAAAAGATGAGTAATAATTATGAGTTTAGAAGTTTTTCAGAATTTTTAAGCTAACATCTATTCATTAAAAGAAGCGTATCCTTAAAACTTGTAGATTAATATGGGAGGTCATATTTCTAGGTTCTTCAACTGATAAACATGATGTTTGATAGTATTCCATGATTAATACTAAGATTCATCTTATATTTTGCTAGTTGTAGTTATGTTTCTCCATGAACAAGATACCATATTATTTTTCTCAAGTTACGGCACACTTGGTCCCTTACTGTTAAATTCACGTAACATGCAAGGTCACAGTTTCCACAATAAGTCAATAACATAACTTGAAATGAATTTCCCTTAAGTTAAAAATTGATACAAGAACATCATATTGACTATAAGGTAAAAATTCAAGACCAACCTTATGTAAAGAATGGAATAAATGAATTGTAATACATGAATTTACTGCAGTTGATCAAAAGATTTCAAAATATGTATTTCCATTAATTAAAGCTTGAAGCATGACCATTTCCTCATTTCAGAAATTTTATAAATGTACAGTCAAGGTGATCACAAAGAAAATATGTATTCCTTTGTTTGGCTATGAGCGCTATGAATGATCATACTTTTTCCCTCAAAAAATTGCTAGTGTAAACAAAGAATGCATTTACTCTTTTTTACAAACATTGTAGGAGATTGCAGCTAATGAAATTAGAAAACAACTTCCCAATAACTATAAATGTACTAAATACAAGATAAGAAAAGACACATAAAAGAACTAAATATAGTAGTAAACTGAAATCGGCATAGAAGTATGCAGGTGATGTAAAGAGAAGAGACAAAAGGATTGTGTGAAAAGGGGCAAATGAGAAATCAAAGCCCGATTTTTACCTATAATACAACGCCGCTCATTCCTATCTCGATTCGATCAAACAAATACCCGATATCTATGCGTCAAGAAGTGGGAGCCGAGAAGAAAGAAGCAAAGGCACCCGACTGAGAGATGAAGAGAAGATGCTTAGCACGAGTGCAAACAAAACCCTACTGACAGCGGAGCCCGGCTGGAAGAAGATGAGAAGACGCGAAGAATGAGCGCGCGGAGGGGAAGGAAGAGCGAGAGAAGAGTTAGCATCGAAGTTAGGAAAGGCTTGATCTTACCCTAACTATTTGATGGAGGATATACAATGTAAATTACTTAATAAAATCAATATAGTTTAGGAGGGAATTTATAAAGTGTTATTATTTTGGAGGGAATTAAAAAAATTACTTTTTTAAACTATTAGTGACTAATCATTTTGATCACTAATTAAATTATTTAGTGACGAAGTTATTGTTTGGTTACTAATAAGTCGTTTTGTATGACGAAATTATATTTGGTCACTAACTCTAATACTTTTAGTGATTAAATTTTAAATATGGTCACAAATTAATCGTTCCTAAAGATTTAATGATGAAATATAAAATTCATCACAAAAAACATATCATTATTGACCAAAAAAATTTCGTCACAAATTTTTTGTCACTAAAAGTCAGTTTTCTTGTAGTGTTCCAACTTCTTTCCAAAATTGAGGGTTCACATCCTCAGCATATCCTCCATTGTACGATTCGTTCTTTCGATTTGTCCATTGGTTTGAGGATGGAACACTATAATGAACTTGAGCTTCGTGCACAGGATCTTATGTACCAACCACCAGTCTTTGGATGTGAAACATCCATAGCGATCGTAAATATACTCTTAGGAATCCCATGTAGTCGCACAATGTTTCGAACATAAAGCTCTACTAGCTTTTCCACGCTGTCCTCTTTGTGATTTGGGATGAAGTGAGCCACTTTGGTCAAGTGATCCACGATCAACAAAATAGCATCATTTCCCTGCTGCGACTGAGACAAACCATGCACAAAGTCCATGGAGATGTAATCAAATTTCCACTCGGGAATGGAAAGAGGCTTCCGGAACCCACCCGGCTTCTGACACTCAGCCTTCACTAAGGTACAAGTTTGGCACCGACTCACGTACATACCTATATCTCGCTTCAAACCAAACCACCAAATGGATTTCTTCATAACCAAGTATATCTGTTTATTGCATGAGTGAATGGAGTACTTCATAAGATGAGCCTCAAACATCAACGCCTCCTTGATCTTGCCAAACTGTGGTACACATATCCTTCCGTCCTTCCTCAAAATCCCAATAGTCATCTCCTAGGCATTACTCTCGCCCTTTTGAGCTTCCACCATAAATGGCTGAAATACTGCATCCAAACAGGTTGCTTCCTGAATATGATCGTATAAGTCATTTTGCAACTCGATCTACGTCAATCTAGACATTCTAGACTTGCCTCTTGCTACACACTCAATGCAAAGGGACTCACAGTCCCGCATCAACCACTCATCATGAGCTTCGATCCTACTCCCTTGTCCAGAGTATTTTCTACTCAAGGCATCTGCCACCACATTAGCATTGCATGGCTTATACCGAATCGCCACGTCGTAGTGTCCAAGGAACTCGACCCATCTGCTCTGCCGCATCTTCCAGTCCTTTTGGTCTAGAAGGTACTTCAGGCTTTTGTGGTCCGTGAAGATATCCACCTTTGCACCAAACACATAGTGCCGCCACAATTTTAACTCAAAAATTACTGCAGCCAATTCCAAATCATGGACGGGGTAATTCCTCTCGTGAGGCTTCAACTACCTAGACCTAAAGGATATCACACTGCCTTGTTGCACCAACACAAAAACCAAACCGCAACCTGATGCGTCGTTGAAAATCTAAAATCCTTTAGTCACTTTAGGCAGACTTAGGATTCGAGTTGTCATCATCCTTTCCTTCATGGTGTCAAACGCTTGACTACACTCATGAGTCCAAATGAACTTTTTGTCCTTGCGATTCAACGAAGTGAGGGGTAGCACTATCCGCGAAAGGTTTCCACAAATCTTCTGTAATACCCATCTAGTCCAAGAACACTCCTTACTCCCGCCACGGTGCTCAAAACTGGCCATTCTCTGATGGCCTCAACTTTTGCCGGATCCACCGCCACCCTATCACGATAAATCACATGACCCAAAAATGCCACCTTCTCTAACCAGAACTCGCACTTCGAGAACCCTGCATAAATCTGGTTCTCTCTCAACACTTGCAAGACAATTCTCAGGTGAGTCTCATGCTCCGTCTCTGATTTGGAGTATACAAAAATATCATCGATAAAGACGACAACAAAAGAATCCAAGTGTTCCCGAAATACTTGATTAATCAAATCCATGAAAATGGATTGCGCGTTCGTCAACTCGAACGACATCACCGTGAACTTAAAGTGACCATACCTCATACCAAAGGCTGTCTTAGGTATGTCCTAGTCTTGAATCTGCAACTGATAGTACCCAGACTTCAAGTCCAACTTAGAATACACCACTGACCCCACCAGCTGGTCGAACAGGTCATCTATCCGAGGAATTAGATACTTATTCTTGACAATCAGTTTGTTCAACTCTCTGTAGTCTATGCACAGCCGCATACTAGCATCTTTCTTTTTCACGAACAGCACTACGCGCTCCATGGTGAAGAACTGGGTCTAATTCACCCCTGTTCGAAAATTTCCTACAACTGAACTTTGTGTTCGACCAACACCTTTGGTGTCATCGTAAAAGTAGTATGTGACACAGGCTTAACCTCTAGTAATAATTCAATCGAGAAATAAATCTCCCATCGAGGAGGTGCTTATAGTTCATTTTATAGTTTAAAATATTCAGGTAATTACTAGTTTTAAATATATAAATCATGTTTGTAAAATTTTATTTTGATCTTGTTTTGTTATTTTAATACCACTAATGTTTTCTCTACTTTTTCCAGGTTTTCTCAGCTTTCGACAAAAATGACTAGACACACCCCCCCTAACATGCCCTCCATGGGCGTGTCACTGGGCGTGTCACCCTCGTCATGAAGCATGCTGTGCATTCAAAGCTTTTCGGTCGCTACACGTCAATAGTACTAAAATGCCCTCCCTACACGGGTGTGTCCCCGGGCATGTTCCGCAATTTCCGACGTTTGAAGGATTTCTGACCAATGATTAAAGCTTGACGTTCCTTACACACCCACACTGCACGGGTGTGTCCTTGGTCGTGTCCACCGATGTAAAAATCAAATCAACATTTCCGTCAGAATTCAGCTCCCGATGTCAGCCCCATACATGACACGCCCCTTGACACTCCCTACCCGAGTATAACAGGTGGGCGTGATCGTCCCGCAATTTTTCTATAAATTCAGACCCCCCGTGTGTCCAAAAGTACTTTTGTAGTGAGTGGGGAGGTGCTGCCATTTTGTTTCTCGGAGTTTTCCATTCTACTCCTCTCCACCTTTCTCATTTTAAGCTTTTTAATCCTACCTTAGTTTACTCTTTTTGTATTAGTTTTTGTAATTGCTTTAGTACCTTAATGTAATGCTAGCATAGGTGTTTATTGCGTTGCACTTGTAATCTTTTATTTCAGGTTGTAACTCTTTTTTTGGTATTAATATAAAGTGCACATTTCCTTTGTTTTCTTAATGCTATTCTACCCTACTCTCTTCCTCTACTTCTCCATGATTAACTAATCCTCCTTGTAGTCGATCTTGATGATCTGAGATTCGAGTTGATTAAGTTTTGATGCTCTACTTTACTTTTTCTTTTTAGGTTTTAGACCTTGATTTTATCTTGAAAAATCATGTTTGGAGTTATATCATTGATATATAATTTACATATTTGTTTTTATTCTTAGCTAGCTGAGAGGCTCGTAGTTTGAAGTGAATGCTCAAGAGTAAAGAGATTTCCACGCACCCCTCGAGAGAGGCAGATGTTAAACCTCCCTGATTGGAGTGAAATCTAATAGAGGGGTTCACAGTGTAAAACGAGCTTTACATCTACGATTTGGACGAGAGTTTGGTCGGACCTTCCTAAACTCAGGTGGGCACGGGTTCAAGAGAAGTGTGTTCATGCTTATGGAACCTCCACGGTCAAAGTCCTTTACCTTATTAAGTTAGTGTTTATTATCGCATTTTTAATCAACTTTAGTCGAGGTGATTCTTGATCGAGTGCTTTTCTTTATCATCGTCTCAACTCTGCGTTGTAATCGCTTTTAGTAGCTCTCTATTCAACTGCGAGTAGTTCTCTTTTTAGAGCTATATTTTGTTTCTTAATTACAATTAGCTTTCTCGTAAACCTTAAAACAATCTCTTGATAAGATAGTAGTTTTCGTGCGAGTAAGATTACTCAACAGTTTTCGGATTTTAATACGGCACTTGTTTCCCGTATCTACATTTCGATAGGTATACTTGCCTCGTTGGATTGCTATTTCGGTTTTTATTCTCTTTGCGAATATCTTCTCACCATTTTTTTGGCGTCGTTGCCGGGGAGCAAATTTTGTGGATAATTTGAAAGCACGAACCTATTACTTTTATCAGTTCTCTTTTTCACCCTCTTTCTTAAATTTTTTAAAAAAATATTACCGCTCTTAATAGAATCCCACATCACAATTTTTCTACACCACCTAACTCTTTCGAAAATGGCAATGTGTCTATAAATGCCACTTGTTGGGTACATTGGAATATATGTAACTGATTTGTAGAAGCCTCACTCTACTCAATGATATACATCAAGGTGTATTTGATGTGCTTTGAATTTATTTGTGCAGGTTAAGTAATTGTAGAACTGCAGGAAAAGTTTCTAAGTCCATGTGTCGACACCCAGAAGAAAAGTGTCGACACTTAAGAAGGCTTGTGTCGACACCTAGAGAAGCCTTGTCGACACTTGGAGTAATTGTGTCGACACCAGGAAGGTAGAGTCGACACTAGAAGAAAAGTGTCGACACATACAGGTTGTGTCGACACATAGTGAAGAATTGTCAACATTATCTGTGTCGACACTTAGAGGCAGTGTCGACACCCAGAGAAACTATGTCGACACTCAGCAAACTTCAACAAAGTTCAAGTACATGTGTCGACACTATGAGAATGTATCGACACTCAGCAAAGTTTCAACACAGAAAGCATGTGTCGACACAAAGAAGATGTGTCGACACTTAGCAAGTTTCAACACAAGAAGATGTGTCGACAGGAAGGAGTTGTGTCGACACTTAGCAGAATTCAACAAAGTATTAAAGAAGAAGGCTTGTGTCGACACTCAGAATCAGTGTCGACACATTCAGAAGAGGAAGTGTCGAGAAGCTGTTATAACAACACAAGGAGTTGTGTCGACACCAACAAGGCTAGTGTCGACACTTAGTCTACTTGTGTCGACACTTAGTCTATTTGTGTCGACACATAAAGACTATCTGTCTCGACACTTTCAGACAATGACAGAGATTTCAAAAAGTGACTGGATGACTTGATAGCTGCCATTTCAACCGGTCAACTGCAACTGTCAGAGCCATCAGAAAGTTGTTAGAAACTGGATCAGCCGGTCACCATGGAGAAAGCTTATTTAAAGACCTTTCTCCTTCAATAAAATGAAGAATGATCAGAGGATCAAGGAATTGAAAAACAACACAACAAAGAAGAAGACCTTCAAGAGAAGATCTAAGAAGTTGGAGAGAGAGAGCTCCTTCTAAGAAGAGCAGCTGTTGAACCGGGCTGCTAAGTAAGATTCATATTGAAATCAGAATCTCAAGACAACAGTTGATTGAAGATCATCTGTATAGAGATACAACCCTACTATGTTCTAATTCACAAAAGTTTGAAGAAAGCCAAGGGAGGTTGATCTCTGCCAAGTTCTTCCAAGAACTCATCAAGAAACCAGTCAACTCATCTTTCTCTTTTAGAGTTGTGGTTATATACTTTGTAAACTTTATTTTTTGTAGGATCCTAAGTGATCTGAGCTGTAAGCCTATTTTATAAAGGCTGAGGTAGGGCTTTAGTGCCTGAGTGTAGGAGATTCTATTCTCGGAGTGTAGGCCTTGATTGAAGGCTGAGGTAGGGCTGTTTAGCCTGAGTGTAGGTCTTGGTGAAGACTGAGTGGTAAGGCTTTATGCCTGAGTTGTAGGAGTGGGGTCACTCTGAGTTGTAGGAACCTGTTTGGGGTTCTGAGTTGTAAGATCTGAGGATCTGAGGAGAAGTGGAGAAGTTAGGCCGAATCTAGTACACTACTAGATAGGCGAAGGGGCAAAGTGGATGTACCCAGACCTTGGGGAACCACTATAAAAATCTGTGTGTACTCTGTGTGTGATTAATTCTGTGATTGCTGTATTATCTGTGCTGAATTGCTGTAGAGAATTGCAAATACAGGTCTTATAATTCAGTGTTTCTGCCTTTAAAGTTAAAAAGATTAAGTTCACCTATTCACGCCCCCCCCCCTCTAGGTGATTAGACACTATTTCTTTCAAGTGGTATCAGAGTCAGGTTACTCAAAAAGGGACAAAACAGTGTGAGTAAGATCCTGCAGGCAGAATTAGATTAATCAAGATTCAAGAAAATGGGTTCAACTGAGAATCACAAAGAGCTAGGATCCATGAAGTTGCCAATCTGTAGAAAAGAGATTTTTGGCATATGAAAAGATAGGGTTAGACTCTTTATGGAAGCATCTGACCCAAGAATATACATCACAGTCAAAGAAGGTCCATATGTGTCAATGAAGATTTCCATTCTAGATGCAAATCAGAAAACTCCTAAGGACTATTCAGAAATGACTAAAGATGAAATAATTCTGGCCACTATGGACAAGAGGGCCCAGAATATTATTGTGAGTGCAATTGATGATACCACATTTCAGAACCTAATACATTGTAAAACCTCAAAAGAAATGTGGGACACACTGATAGTTTACATAGAGGGATCAGAAGAAGTAAGACAAGACAGGAAGTCTTTGTTAAATCAGGAATATGAAAGCTTCAGACAAGGAAAGTCTGATAGCATTGCTGAATGCTACAAGAAGTTCTATAGTAATGTAAATGAATTGATGTCCTATGGAAGAGAATTCAGCAACTATGAGCTAAATGATAAGTTTTTAAGATCCCTGACTAAAGACTGGGACACCAAGATTTGTGCCATTAGGGAAATGGCCAAACTAGCTGACATACCTCCTCCAACTTTGTTTGGAAAACTATTATCTTATGAGATGCAGTTAATGGTTAGAAAGTAGGAAGAGAAGACTACAAGAGTGGAGCACAAGGAAAGAGCTGTGACCTTCAAGACTGAAGCCACTAGGAAATATAAAAGTAAGTCTCCATCTCCACCTCAAAAAGTTACTGAGGCTGAGACAGATGAGTTAGAAAGCAAGAAGTCAGATAGCAGTGAAAGTGATGAAGACTTTGCTTCTTTTACAAGACATTTTCAAAAGTTTCTGAAGAAGAAGCAGTGGAGGTCTAAGCCATCCACTTCACAGACAAAAGATGACTATTATCAGAACAGGAAGTCATCAAGGAATGACAAAAGAAAGTCCAAGGCAAGTAAAAATACATCCTCAAAGATAGTATGCTATTGTTACAATAGACAAGGACATATAGTAGCTGACTGTCTAGAAAAGAGGAAGGAGTCAACTGACAAGAAGAAGACTCAGTTTATGGGCAAAAAGGAAAGGTCCTTTGTTGCCAAGAAGGATAAGAGTTTGACTGATCATTCATCTTCAGAAACAGATTCAGAAGTTGAAGCCTATATTGGACTGTTTGCTGAAGAGGAGGAAGATGAGTTCATGCAGTTAATGAATTCAATTTATGAGCATGAGGACAATCAGTGCAAAGTGCTGATGGCCTTATCTGAAGGAGACAAAATCCAGGATCAGCCTGGACCAAGTAAGGTACAAAATTGTTCATCTAGTTCAATTTCTTGTACTGAGTCAGAATCAGATACATCTGCATCAAGTGATGTTGGTGGGCCTGAATCTGAAGGTGATATTCATCAGTTAATTGATGAATATAGAGACTTGTTGCAGGACTTAAAGAAAAGCAAAACCTTGGACAAAAATAGGGCAAAGGAGATTGCTAGTCTTAAATTGGCTGCTGCTGATTCAGACAAGTTATTTGATCAGAAACTGAATGAAATAGCCAGGCTGAAGAACATTACAGTTATTCAGATGGGAACTATTAAATTTAAGAATGATCAAACTAGGAATGTGGAGGTTAGACTTTAGAAGGAGAAGGATATTGTGGCTAGCTTTTCTAAACCCAAATCCATTTTACCCTTGATAGATGAGTTTGCACCTCATAAGGGTAAGGCTGGATTAGGATTTACAAAACCTGCCTGGACTGCTAGGTCCAAGTCTAAGGGCAAAGACCCAGCACTAAACAAAAAGCCTGTTGTAGATAGGCCACTTTACCCTGGCTGAACTATCTACAACAAACCTGTTTGAGTAACGTGGCCTATGCTAAAGTGGCCTATCTTGTACAACAGGTTTGAGTGCTGGTGTTATTGCAATATAGGCCACTTTACCATAGACTGTTGGCACAATTCATGTGTTAAGGAGAGTAGCAAACTACCTGTTAGAAGAGCTATAGGTAGTTTTGTTAAAAGTCAAACTAACCTGCACCAAGGACGCAAGAATTATTTGGGTTCTAAGGTTAAGTAATCTGTTTTGCAGGTGAGTCCAAGTGGCCATGCCCCTATATAGGTACTTGGACAGTGGATGTTCCAGGCACATAACTGGAACTAGGGGATTGCTGAAGGACTATACACCAATCAAGGATGGTCCTCAAGTTACATTTGGTGGTTCAGAAAAAGGAATCATCAAAGGCTTTGGTAACATTACTAGTAACCAAATTACAATTACTCAAGTGGCTTATATAAAGGGTTTGAAACATAACCTCATTATCATAAGTCAGCTGAGTGATTTAGGATATGACATCTCATTTGTCAAAGATGATTGTCATATCAGGAGGTCAAGTGATCAAAAGATCATTCTGACAGGATATAGGAACAGAAATGTCTATTATCTAGACATTATGTGTGAGAACATTGTTTCTCCTATTTATCTTATAGCTGATGAGAAAGTCTCACATTGTGTTAAATGGCACAAGAGGCTGGCTCATCTTAACTATAAGACAATTGGTCAACTCTTTAGCAAAGAGTTAGTGAGGAATGGTCCTCAGGTTAAGTGTATAAAGGATGGGATATGCTCAGCTTGTCAAAAAGGCAAGCAGATCAAATCCACCTTTCATAGCCATGAGAACAAAGATGCTGTGAGGTGTTTATATCTCTTGCATATGGATCTTTTTGGTCCTATGCCAGTTCACAGCCTAGGTAGGAAAGTCTACACATTTGTGATTGTAGATGACTATTCAAGGTTTTCCTGGGTGTTCTTCCTTAGATAAAAATCTGAAACCCCAAGTGTCTTATATAGTTTTGTTAAACAAATTCAGAATGAATTGGACAGTACAATGGTCAAAATCAGAAGTGACCATGGTACTGAATTTCTGTCTGAAAGTATGACAAAGCTGTGTGAAGAATTTGGAAATTTTCAGGAATTTTCCTCACCAAGAACACATCAGCAAAATGATATTGCTGAAAGGAAAAATAGAACCTTGATAGAGGCTGGTAGAAACCCTATTGAGTGACACATCTCTCCCAGAATATTTCTGGGCTGAGGCAGTTAACAATGCTTGTCATGTGATCAACAGGGCTACTATCACCAAGAGCCACAAGAAGACCCCCTATGAGATTGTGAAGGGCAGAAAACCAAATTTATCCTATTTCAGGATCTTTGGTTGCAAGTGCTATATCCTTAACAATAGTAAGTCTTATCTAACCAAGTTTGCTGCCAAATCCCAAGAGGGAATCTTTGTTGGATACAGCAACAACAGTAAGGCTTATAGGGTCTACAACTTGATTACTCAAGTTGTAGAAGAGTCAGTACATGTAGTTTTTGATGAAGCAAGGCTCATTAATAATGAATTGCCAAGTAGTGTTGGTTGCTCCACAGGTATAACTGAGAAGATGAACACGCTTACCTTAACAGAAGGTTCTTCTGCAAGTCAGTAAGTGGAAGATGGTGGCTGCTGTCCAGGGGGAGTATAAGATACACCTGATGCTGAAGAAGACCAAGAAGTGCAGCTAAATGAAGAGAATGAAGGTGTACAACTTGATGACAGGCTGTCTCCTGCAAATAGGCATTTAAATGATCATCCAGACAATCAAATTATTGGAGATCTCAGACAAGGGGTAAAAACAAGGAGCATGAATCTAAGTTCAGTTCTCTACTCTAGATTTCTATCCCAAGTAGAGCCAAAGAAATTTGAAGAAGCAATCCTAGACCCTCATTGGATTGAGGACATGCAAGAGGAGCTAAACCAGTTCAAAAGATGCAAGGTCTGGGAGCTAGTTCCTAAACCCAAGGATCACAACATTATTGGAACTAAGTGGATCTTTAGGAACAAGTTGGATGAGAATGAAATTATTATAAAGAATAAAGCTAGACTAGTTGCAAAAGGATATAGACAGGAAGAAGGTATTGATTTTGATCAAACCTCTGCTCCAGTAGCAAGACTGGAATCAATAAGGATGTTCCTTGCCTATGCAACATATCAAGGATTTAAGGTATATAAAATGGATGTTAAGTCAGCTTTTCTGAATGGAAACCTGAAGGAAGAAGTCTATGTAGAGCAGCCATCAGGTTTTGTAGATTCTCTTAAACCTGATTATGTATATACACTTAGGAAGGCTTTGTATGGGTTAAAACAAGCCCCTAGGGCTTGGTATGAAACCATGTCTAGTTTCCTCATCGAGAACAAATTCTCAAGGGGGGAAATAGACAAGACTCTATTCCTTAGGGAATCCAGAGTGAAAGTGCAGCTAGATCTGATATACTCTAGAGGGGGGGGGTGAATAGAGTATGGTGCTTAAAAACTTTTTACAACAATTGTTGCAATCTTAGTGAACAGGGAAGCAAATAATAAATCTAAACACAGCAGTTATCTAATTACAATCTACAAAAGAAGCTAATCACAGATCCTAACTAATCACAGATCACAGCCAGAAACAAAAATAAAGACAAGCAAGCCAGAAGATACAAGGAGCTATAGTGGTTCCCCTAAACTTGGGTACATCCACTCTTCTACCACCCTAGGTAGGAATCCACTGTAGGATGAGTTGATTAGGTGTCCTGGGCACCAATGAGCTTTTGACAAGGTGCTCAAAAACCAAACCAGATTTTTTGATCAGGTGTCTTGCCACTAATGAGCTTTTGATAAAGTGCTCAAAAACCAAGCACAAACTTTTGAAGGGAGTTTGAAAAACCCTTTACAGAGATGGGGATGAGAGAGTGATGGAAGTCTTCTCTTTCTTAGAACAGCTGAGAAGACTATGTGGATTTGATGTTGTCAAAGCTCCCCCTGAGTTCTTGAATGTTCAGGAAATGAAGCTTTGTTGTAGGGTGATAGGCCTTCAGAAAATAATCTCCAGCAATTGATGATTTCAGCAATAGCTGAAATGTTAGGTGTCTGAAGTATTGAATGATGATGGCCTTGAACACTTGAATCAAAGGGGATCTGAAGATTTCAGATTTGTTGATCTCCTTTTGGTGTGTGTTCTTGTTGATCTTTGAGACAAAGAATGTCTACAGCTCTCTTTCTTTTTCTCTTGAGACATTGTTGTGAGAGATGTTGTTCTAGAGAAGAGTTGTAGCAGAGAATATTTTTCTCTTGTTTTTCTTCTTGTGCACTCTCTGCAGATTGATTTCTTGTTGATAGGTCTCTTGTTTTCAGTATTCAAAAATCTTGTCTTTTATTCCCTTTGTTCTGAATAGAAATGATCCCTGTCCAGAATAGCCGTTAGCCTGTCATTAATTGACTTCCTTAATTGCAATTGTCTTCTGGGGGAAGTCCAAAGAAACATTCCTTGATAATCCCTTGAAACGTGGTCCAGAATAAATGAAAACGGCTACAAGATCTTCTGAATTAATTGCTGAGAATAACTCCTTAACTGTTCTGAATTTGAATCTTGAAAATCATTGAACTCTTCAGAAAAACGTCGAACTGAGCTCCACTGTCGTCGAACTGAGCTCAGCAATTTGGACTTATACAACATCAGAGATCATTGATCTGAGCTCAACTATCGTCGAACTGAGCTCAGAGATAGAGAATCAATACTGGAGTCAAGATCGTCGAACTGAGCTCGAAGGTCGTCGAATGGAGTTCGACGATTTGTTGAAGTTGAGCTCAGCGATCGTCGAATGGAGTTCGACGATCCGTCGAAGTGAGTTCAACGATCGTCGATTGGAGTTCGACGATTCGTCGTACTGAGCTCGACGATATGACTTAGTCTCCAAACTGAAAAACCTTGGTCTTGAGGGCAGCTTCCAAACCTAACTACTAACCCTTAGACTCAATTCTATTTGACTTTTAGATCGATACAATGAGGTCAAAACAGGTTTCCTAAAGACATAGTGATCCTGACCCAAATTAATAATAGGGTGTTCCAACAATCTCCCCCTATTTGTGTTAGGATTACTATTTACAGAACTTGGAAATATGGAAGAACAACATACAAAGCAACAATAAACATCAACAAAGCAGAATCACAGATATATTATCCCAGACAGAAATCAGAAATCAGAATAATTGTCACCTTACAAAATTATTCTTTTCTCCTTTCTCTTTATAAGCTTAATTTCTCTATTGGGGTTAAGAGCTTCCTTTTGGATCTTCTGTCATCTGCTGCACCTAAAGAGTTGTTGTTTAGGCCTTGGTACCACAGCTTCAGGATGCAGCTCCATATATCTTTCAGAATCAAAAAATTTGCTTGAGGCATATATTTCAAGTTCGTTCTTTCTTTGTTCAGACAAAGTAGTAGTGTTGGAGGTATCTCTGCCTTGCTCTTTATCTTTCTTGATTTGATCCAAGGCAGCTAATTCTTTCATTCTGGTAGTCCATGCAGTAGGTTTATTTTCTGGATTTTCAAAGGGCACTGGAGGTTTATATATATTGGAAGGATTATCTTGAGGAGCTCTGGATGAGACTACTTCTTTCAGCTTATAGGGAAAAGGGCCTGAAGTTGTATCTGATGAAGCTTGTCCTTCCCTAGAGTAAGGGTGTTGCCTTGAATAGCCTTTTGAGTAGACTTGGAATTGCCTTTGGCTTCCTCTATAGTTTCCTCTTCTTGATAGAGAAACTATGGACTGGCTTCCCCTATAATGAGATCTTGCATGATGCTGATAGGGGGTTTGTCTTTTAGCAGAAGGTTGAGCAGCTGAGCTTCCACCTGCACCTGCATCAGGAGGAGGTGGTGGAGGAGGATGAGGATGATGAAACTGAGAATTCCTTTCTCATACATCATCTTCTTCTTCATGGCTTTAAGTTGGTTCTTGGAATACTACATCCAATGTTCTGTAATGGGGCAGTCATGGAGAATGTAATAAGGAATGTCATTGGTGTCTTTGACTTTGGCTGGAGGCACCCTTTTCATAGCTTTGCTCCTTGCCTTCCTTTTCCTGGCTGTGGTGGCAGAAGAATCATCAAAATCAGTCCTAAATTCATCACTCTCAGAGCTTTTCTCATCATATAAAGCATCAATCTTTTTCATATATTCTCTTTGAAGTTGGGTTGGAGCAGATGAAACAGCAGTTGTAGCAGCAGCAAACACAGCAGATATAGTACTGACAGAAGTTATAGTAACAGCAGTAGTAACAACAGACACAGAACATTCTAGAGCAATACTTGCAGAAGATACAGCAGCAGTAATATCAGCAGTAACTGGAGCAGCAACAGATTCAGAGAAAATACTTTCAGATACAGGAACCTCAGGATCAGTAATAACAGCAGGAATAACATCAGCAATAACAGTAGGCTCAAAATCATATGCCTCTGTCTGCATATCCTCAGAAACTAGAACATCAGCAGCATCATCACTGACAGCAGCAGCAGCAGAAACAACAACAATATTTTCAACAGGAGTAGCAGCAGCATCACTGGAACCAGAGGGCTCAGCAGTAGAGAGGGATTTATGTAAGAGCTATTTAAGCTGGAATCACAGCTTGAGAAGGGCACAATGGCCTTGGAGAGATCCTCTGATGGCTGGACTGCAACTTTCTCTAGAAGACAGCTGAAGTAGACTGAATCAAAATTTTATAATAAGGACCTGAGGCCCATTGAGAAGACAACAACTTGAGGAGTTGAAACTGGAGCTTGAGTAACAACAGCAGTAGCAGGTACTGAAGAAATGGCAGCAGCAGCAGCAGCAGTCAATCTAACTTCATAAGCATCTCCCCCTGACTAGATTCAGAGAGAGCTGGATCAAGGAACCAGAGGAAGGGATTGCCTGAGGAAAGAGAGAGGAGAGCGGGCAGAAAGGGCTACCACTGACTGAAGAAGTGGAGCCAAGGAGGTCTCCAATAGAAGTGATAGCCTGGGGGCTAGCAGTTCATATAACTTGTCAGCTAGGGCAGGAATGTCTACTTGCTCAGCAGGGACTTGAGCAGAGGTAGAGAGGGATGGAGGAGCAACTGGTGATGGTGGTGGAGAGCTAGTGTACGGGGGAAGTGAAGGTTGAGGTGTGGGTATTGTGGAAATGGAAGACAATGGTATTGAGATAGAGGGTGTGAAAGAGGGTTGATCAATAATGTCTTGTAGAAGCTGTTGGTAAGATGTGGAGGAGGAGGGTAGCTCAGGAGGAGATGAGGTGAATCATCCATGAAGGAATCATCAAGAAGATTGAAAGATGGAATGGTGGATGATGTGTCAATGTCTGGGTGAGGGTAGTGGAGTAATGGATGGAATACTTCTTTGTTATAGGAAAGTGGGGATTGGAGATGGAATAGATGTTGGAGATGTGCTGGAGATGATGATAGTGGATGAAATTGGAATAGTGGATGTGACTGGTGAGATGGAATAAGAGTTGGAGGAGGAGAAGAAGCAGCAGCAGGCAAGTCATCATCTGCAGGGGCAGAGACTTGAGGGGAAGACACTATTATAGTCCTTGTGCCTGAAGTTGTGCTTGCAAAAGGCTGCTGGGCTTGGTTATCTGCCTGTCCCATTTGCCAAAGAGGGCACAGGACAGCCTCTTTAAAGCATTGATATGCATCCAGAGGAGAGTAGTAGTGCAGGCATCTGTTCTGAAGAAAGAGCCCTAGAATCCTTCCATAATTAACAAAATTCTTATTGATCTTCTTCTTAATCAGGTCAAAGAAGACCTCTCCCAGTTCAACTATTTCTTGTCCACAATGGCTCCCATCAAGCACAGCTGATACCTAGAGATAGTATCATGTGCTGAATGCTTGGCCAGCAGAACCTTTCCCACTACATCAGCCAAAAATCTATATCCACTGCTAGGTTCTTCTTCAGCAGTTGCTAGGGTTTGCATCAGAGTGACCCATTCTTGCAAGTAAATCAGAAAATTCTTCTCCAGACAATTCAGCAGAATCTCTTCCAGAACTTAATTCAAAAACCTCTCTCAGAATAGCAGGAGTCAGTGGTACTTGAGTTCTAGAATTGAACCGACCACTGTGTTTTGGTCCTGGTTGTGGGCAGTATACACCCACTCCTTAATCTCATCAGAAGCCAACTTGATTCTTGTCGACATGATGGTAACAAGCTTCTGCTCCTTGAACAGTTCCAGAATATCTTGAAAAACCTGATCAGTGGTGCTGAAGGACTCCATGTCTATATCAAATCCAGCATTGAATTTCATTGCGGCTAGAACGGCAACAACAGAGACGGCCATGGTTACTTGCAAAAATCAACAAAAAAATGACCAAGTGTAGAGATGTTTGGAGGGAAAGAGAATTTTTGCATAGAGATCAAAAGCGTAAAAGGAGAACGACGACCGAAAAATGAATTTTATAATAGGGTTCGACGCAGAAAAGGAAAGATTGTTGAACTCAGTTCGACGATCGGGGATTCTAAAGGAATCTGAAGGGTCTTCAATATCGTCGATCTCCGTTCAACGATATTGGAGAGCGTCGAGCTCTGTTCGACGATCGTTCAGAGAACAAAATCATCGAGCGTCGTTCGATGATCGCTGACCTGGAGAGATAGTTGAACACTATCTGAGAAGCGCTGAACTCAGGTCGACGATTTCGGAAATCTTCGATCTCCATTCGACGATCTGGGGAAAATCGTCGAGCGCAGTTCAGAAACCAGAAATACAGTCTAGACACTAGAAAAAAACAAGATGTTTGCCTAGTCTTGGTCAATTTTTAAAGTTTTAAAATCTTGGATTTATTTTAGACATCCTTCATCTAACATTCCTAACTGATTTAGGAAGAAGGTTGTTTCTTTTCATTCAAGGGTTTGGTGAAAATATCTCCCTTTGCAAATCAGTTGCGATATATTGAAGTTCAATTTTATTCTTCTCAACATTATCCCTTAAAAAGTGATGCCTAATTTCTATGTGTTTTGTCCTACTATGGAGGAATGGATTTTGAGCTATATAAATAGCAGCACTGGTATTATAACAAAAGATTTTGACTTCTCTAAGTTATAGCCATAGTCTAGGAGTTGGTTTTGAATCCACAATATTTGTGAACAACAACTCTGCCGCCATATATTCAGCTTCAGCAGTTCAAGTTGACACAGAAGTTTGTTTCTTGCAAAACCAAGAGACAAGTCTGTCACCAAGAAACTGACAAGTTCCACTGGTGCTTTTCTGTCAATTCTGCATCCAGCATAATCAGCATCAGAAAATCCAGTTAAGTCAAATGCTGAATCTTTTGGATACCAGAGACCTAGATTTGGACAACTTTTAACATACCTGAGAATCCTTTTAACTAATGTTAGGTGTGACTCTTTAGGGCTTACTTGGAATCTAGCACATATGCATGTATAGCAAACATTATATCAGGTCTACTAGCTGTAAGGTACAGTAAGGAGCCAATCATTGCTCTATATGTTGTCTGATTAATAGGTTCCCATGTTCATCAGCATCCAATACAGCATTGGTATGCATGAGTGTTTCATACAGGATGCTTCAGACATACCAAATTTCTTAACCAATTCATTTGCATACTTGGTTTGAGAAATAAAGATGCCTTCAGCATGTTGTTTGACTTGCAATCCTAGAAAGAAGGATAGCTCACCCATGCTACTCATTTCAAATTTAGAATGCATTAGGTTGGAAAACCTTCTGCACAAATTTGAATCAGTAGAACCAAAGATAATATCATCTACATAAATCTGTACTAGTAGGGTATGAGATTATGGGTTCTAATGAAAAGAGCTTGGTCTACTCTACCCTTATAAATCCATTTTCAGAAGGAAGCATGCTAGGGTCTCATACCATGCTCTAGGAGCTTGCTTGAGACCATATAATGCTTTGTTCAATTTAAAACATAATCAGGATGGGTTGGGAGATAAAAACCTGGAGGTGTCTGACATAGACTTCTTCTTTGATGTCTCCATTTAGAAATGCACTTTTTACATCCATCTGGTATACCTTGAAGCCTTTTGTGTGATGCATAAGCTAAGAAGATTCTGATGGCTTCCAATCTTGCAACTGGTGCAAAAGTCTGGTCATAGTCTATGCCTTCTTCTTGAGAGTATCCTTGAGCAACTAGCCTTGCCTTGTTCCTTACAATTACTCCTTGATCATCCAATTTGTTTCTGAACACCCACTTTGTTCCAACAATGGAGTGATCCTTAGGCTTTGATACTAGTTCCCAAACTTTTTTCCTTTCAAATTGATGCAACTCTTTTGCATTGCAATGATCCAGTGTCGATCTTGCTCTGCATCTTGAATGGATTGAGGTTCAATTTGAGAAGGAGCAAGTGTGCAACAGGTTTTGGTTGACCTGATTTCTAGTTTGCACACCAGCTGAGATGTCTCCAATTACTTGGGGAAATTGGATGGTCTCTTGATGTTACTATCAAAGGGGGTGTTGATTGTTCACCAACCTGTGTTGTTGTTTCCTCTTATGCTACAACAACTAGCTCTTCAAGTTGTTTCTCTTCAATATGTTGAGTGCTTTCTTCATCTCACTGCTTTCATCTTTTTGAGTGACCTGTAACCTGTTCAAATCTTCAGCAAGAGAATGTACCTGCAAATGTTCTATGGTAGAAGTATTCTTCTCCTTGAAAGACATGTTAGATTCATCAAATGATATGTGAACAGATTCTCAATTTTAAGAGATGATTTATTATAACCCTATAGGACTTACTGATCATGAAGTATCCAGAAACACTCCTTCATAAGCTTTAGCTTGAAATTTTGCTAAATATCTCTTGTCATTATTATGTATATAACAAATACAACCAAAAATTCTAAAATAATCACTTTAGGTTTCTTCCCTTTGAGTAATTCATAGGGAGTCTTCCCCTTTAGTTTATATATCAAACTTTCTGTTCAACAAATAGTTGGAGGTGTTCACTGCCTCTGCCCAAAAGGATAGAGGAAGGTGAGCATCTGACAACAATGTAGTGGCAGATTCAATAAGGGTTCTATTTTCCTTTCAGCTACCCCATTTTGTTGAGGAGTTCTAGGGGCTGAGAAAGTATTACTGATCCCTTCACTCTGACAGAACTCTTGCATAAGAAGAGAATCAAACTCTATCTCATGATCACTTCTGATCAGGGCAATGTGAGTATGAACTCAATCTGTATACATTGAGAAACTCTGTCAAACACTTTAAAGTTATCAGACTTTTTCCTCAGAAAGAACACCTGTGAATCTAGAAAAGTCATCTACAACTACTAAAGTGTAAGATTTTCCTCCTAGGCTGTGTACTATAATGTCAAAGAGATCCATGTGTAACAATACAAAATCCTAGGTGAATCACTCTTATTAAGTGATTTGAAACTATTTTTAGTTTGCTTGCCTAATTGACAAGCCTGCGGTAGTCCTCTCTTGTAGGGGCCAGAAGGTAGTCCTCTAAACAATTGTCCTTGGATAGCCTAACAATGCTTCTAAGGTTTAAATGTCCTAGTCTTTTATGCCATAAAATATTAGGTCTACAAACAGAATTAAACAGGCAAATGTCTACATCTGTTGATAGAAAATCTACTAAGTAGATGTTACCTTTCCTTTTACCTGTCAACACAGTTGTGTTGTCCTCTGACTTGATCTTGCATAAAGCTTTGCTGAAAGTCACCTGGTAGCCTTCATCACACAGCTGACTGATACTGATCAGATTGTGCTTCAGTCCTTCCACATAGGCTACCTTCTTGATGTCACTGTCCCAATCTGACTGCACCATATCCTTTAGTTTGTCCAAAGTTTGAATCACCAAATATGACTTTGGGTCCAAGCTTGGCTTTAAGGATGTGAGGTGTCCTGTTTTCCTGTCATGTGCTTAGAGCACCAACTATCCAAATACCATTGATGGTTTGATGTTGGATAGGTCTTCACCTGCACATAAAATAATTCATTTGTTTTTGACCCAGTTTACCTTGGGGCCTAGGTTGATAACCTTTAAACTAAGAAATAAAAGACATCCCAGGTTGACTCTTATAACCTTCAGGATGATATCTCCTTGGAGGTATTATCCATTCAGTATAAGGTTAAAGCTTTGGGATGAAGGACCCCTAGGATTGGATTTTAATTGCCCTTGAAAGAATTTCCAGAGCTCTGTCTCTGGTTTCGATGATCGTGGAGCTGTCGTTCGACGATCTTGGGGTCAGATCGCGAGCGTCCTTTCGAA